>OU426948.1:22567500-23817500 GCA_911387765.1 Pyrgus malvae
TTAAACGAGCACTTAAAACTTCTTAAAAAACTTTCTTCAAAAAACGTTCTTAAAAAGCGTGCTACTCGGTTTCTGAATTTCTAAACGATGAACTTTAACTTCGTCAGGGATTACGGGATTACGGAATTGAAAACCTTGGAGGTTTTTTTTCCACCGGCTTTTTTCCTCTCAGTGTATAAAAACCCAGTTATTGGGTGCCCAAAGCCGATAACGCTGATAAATTACTGTATAAATAATTACCAAAAACAATCATATAAAAAACGCAAAATATGGGATAAATATTAATCAATAATATGATTAGTAAATTTAATACTTAAATAAATTTGTAAGTTAGATTTTAGTCAGTACTTTTATTTATTAATAATATTTGCAAACTTACAGAGGTAAATATGGCGGACTATTAAATTTATAAAACAACTTTTGTAATACCCATATTTGTGCAAATAAATCATTTGTCTTTGTCTTTGTCAGATGGGCACCTTATCAAGTCTCCTCTGCTCTCTCTTGCTCTGCTTACGTATAAACATACATATTGCGTATAAAGATACATTTATACTCAAGCAAGGCATCTTTTCAAGGAGTCTTGACTCTTGTTTGGAGGGATGGACGGTCGTATGGAGTTGCACTTTTAGGATATTATAAGTGTATTGTATTATAGCAGCGATGGCCGAGTGGTAAAAGCCGCGGTCTTCTACGCGACCGATCCCGGGTTCAAATCCTCGGTGCGCACCTCTGACAAAGAAATTTGTAATGTGCGCATTTATCGCTGCTCCACGGTGATGGAGAATATCGTGATATTTCATTAATTACGATGTTCTCCATCGCCGTGCATGCCTGAGAGAAATTCATATAATTTCTCGAAAGCATGACGTCCACCAATCCGCACTTGGCCAGCGTGGTGGACTATGGCCTAAATCCCTCTCACTTGTGAAAAGGAGACCTGTGTCCATCAGTGGGACATAAAAAAGGTTGAAAAAAAAAGTGTGTTGGCAACCTCCGTGGCGTAGTAGGTGATGAGCCGACTGCGAAACGTGAGGTCGTGGGTTCGATTCCCACCCAGGGCAAATATTTGTGTGATGAACATGACTATTTGTTCTGTGTCTGGGTGTTAATTTATCTATTTAAGTATGTATTTAGAATTATATAAGTATGTTTATCAGCTTTCTGATTACCATAGTACAAGCTCTGCTTAGTTTGGAATCAGATGGCGTTGTGTGAATTGTCCAAAAATATTTATTTATTTATTTATTTCTCATGAGTTTTCATACATTACCTACGCAAACGCAGAGAGACCTACCTCTCCAAAATCGAAAATATAATAAGCAATTTTCAATCTGTGTCAGATGTTTTTGATCCATCCATAATGCCTCTACGTAGGTTTAATGACGTCATGAATATTTTATTCTATATGGCCGCAACCCTTTTTGCGTCCCACTGCTGGGCACGGGTCTCTCCCCATTATTGGGAAGGCCTGGAGCTTACTCCACCACGCTGCTCCAATGCGGGTTGGTGGAGTTATTCTATATAAGAAATAACAATCTTCTACTAGCGGTCACTCATCTTACTACAAACCGCGTCCGTTGTGTAAATATACTCTTAAATATGAACTTTACCTCTGTAGACTTCAATAGTCAAAAGTTTCTCTGTGTAATATCGAACTAATTTTGTAGGTGGTAGAACTATTATGGTTCGCCCGGGGAAGTACCACCGCTGCACCCACTTCTGCCGTTAACCAATTTATTGTGTTTTGGTGGAAAGGTGCAGTTGCCGGCCACACTTACATGAGGCGACCACCAGCCTCCGGAGTAGCAGCGCAACTGCATACGACCTCAGACAATACTTACCTATGCTTGCTTGAGGTTGTGTGCAGATGTCCATGGGCTGCGACCACTTAACACCACGTGGCCTGCATGCTCGTCTGCTACTCCATTCAAATAAAAAAAACGAAGAACATATTATAGGAATTACACAATGAAGTTATAATAGACATAGTCGACAATCTATACAGTTAGTGATATTAATATTAATGCAACGTCTGAAAGAGGACAGCGTCGTGTGAACTGAAAATTAAAATATCCGTAACGCACGTGCGGCGCCTCGTTGAACGCCTAACTGTCTGTGAGAGATCGTACTGAGAACAAGGTTTTAGGTACTCGTGATTTAATAAATAATAATAACGCCTCACACTCATAACTTCACAGTAGGGTAGATATACCCTGTGTCGTGGGTACCATGGACACACACAAAGACGCAAACACCCAGACCGAAAACAGAAATTTAAACTCGTTATTCAAATTTCTGTGTCACCGGTAATCGAACCTGGGACTCTTCGATTGGCAGTCCGGCAGCATGGTAATTATTGCGCCACGCAGGTCGTCCTTTATCTATTCAAAATAAACAATTATTTTAATCATTTGGCTGTAATTCTTCGTTCGTATGCTTATACTCCCGAGGTGGTCCCATTGTCACCAAATCAGGATCTGATGATGGGATCCTAGGGAAATCGAGGGGAACTCTCAAATTTTATAGGCACACAAATTAATTTTCTTATAGTTTCTGAAGCATAAGAGATATTTACGCATAGAAATCATCATCTCATGTTGCTGAGCTGATGATGGAAGGTACTGCGACAGTGAGGAGTTGAGAGCAAATTCTTTCAATAAATGGTTTTTTGTTCGAAATCTTACATTCTTTCGGCTCATCACCTACTGCGCCACGGAGGCTGTCTGAATAGTGTCTAAAGTAGTATCTAGTAGTCTGAATAGTGAACGACATTAAGTGACTCAAAAGGCATTCAAGAAAGTTCCTCGTCCAATAAACCAATAAAAATGTTTTACTGCTGAGTATAGTACCTAACATAACAATGAAAATGCTGTCGACTTTTAGAACACATAAATACTAATGCTACTAATATTAAAACTACGATTTGAATCTAGCTCTATGCCATTACCACCCGTCTATCATTATATAGAATTATTAAACGTTGGTATTTACCATACTTAAAATCTTGGCTGCAAGCCTTTTTTGCGTCCCACTGCTGGGCACGGGTCTGTCCCCTTTATTATTGGGGAGGCTTGGAGCTTACTCCACCACGCTGCTTCAACGCGGGTTGGTGGGAGTTGCGGGTAGTGGCGAACCCGCTGTCGGATGTTTTCGAACCGCCCATAAGGCCTCCGACAAGGTTTAACGACTATCTATCGATAATAACTGGACCGACTTCTTAACGTGCCCTCCGAAGCACGGAAATGCGCATGAAATTTGTGCCACTAGCGGTCACCCATCTCACACCTGACTGCGCCCGTTTGGCTTAACTGCACAGATCGCTTGCGTTCTACGCTAGCCGCCGAGCCATACGCGCGTCCACTTAAAATCTTACATACTCTAATTTTCAATGCATCTACCTATCATAGATTAGATTATTATCAAGATTTTTACCGACTTCCAAAAGGAGGAGGTACTGTATTCGGCTGTATGTATTTTTTTATATATATGTTCTCCGCTTACTCCGCCGTTAGTGGACCGATTTTCAAAATTCTTTTTTTGTTCGTATGCTTATACTCCCGAGGTGGTCCCGACTCCAAAATAGTTTTAAGAGACATTACATTGCAAGAAGAAGTAGGTACTGAACAATTTTATTTTATACCGTTTGAGACGGTTCTATTTTTTTTGTTAAAAACTGAATTTTTACTCAATTGTCATTCACTTGTCGTATCGGCCGATCGAACTAGTTCCCAAATTCTTTAGGTTCACAAACATAAAGAAAGTCAAAGAAACGAGTGCAGTATCGGCGAATTTACAACAATTTTCGTTCTAGATCGAGTGGCCGAGTTAGGCTAGGCTTTGCAAGTGGGGCGGCATTAGATTTGCCCAATTAAGTATTCACGTGGAATCGCGTCGCATTCGGGTGTTCAGACGAATGCTTGAACTAAGGAGGTACGGTATTTTAACGACATTATCGGTTTAATTATTACTTGTTAGGAATTTTCGTCAAACATCCTCTATTAGTTTCACTAGAACCAAAATTTGGTACTTATTTACATATATCTTTTTTAATGTTGTACTGTGGAGTCTTAGTTGCCGGAAGCAATACAATCGGAGGAATCGTGAACGTTTTTAATCAAAATATTTTATATCGGTAAAATAAAAATCACTTAAAACTCAAATTACTGACACAAAAAAAATCTATAAGCAGTTAATAATTTTCAACCCTTTTTGTGTCAGGTCTTTTTGTCAAGTACAAGACCTTTGCCAAAAAGTAAAAGAAGTCAGGCATGCATTTTTAAGGTAAATATGATACTGCAATACAACATTACGATATTTTCTCTCACTATCCATGGAATAGCATTAAAACACACAGAAAGGCATCTCAGCGCCAGAAACCGAAGTCTTTACCAATCGACAATTGCCGTTCAGAGTATCAGTAGATTGTTATGGCTGCAACCCTTTTTGCGTCCCACTGCTGGGCACGGGTCTCTCCCTTATTAGGCCTGGAGCTTACTCCACCACGCTGCACCAATGCGGGTTGGTGGAGATGTGGGTTAGTGGCCAACCCGCTGTCGGATGCTTTCAAGCCGCCCATAAGGCTCACAAGGTTTAACGACTGTTATCTATCAACAACAACTGGGACCGACGGCTTAACTTGCCCTCAGAAGCACGGAAACGCGCATGATTTCTTTTTGCCACTAGCGGTCACCCATCTCACACCCGACCGCGCCCGTTTGGCTTAACTGCATAGAGCGTTTGCGTTCTACGCTAGCCGCCGAGCCATGCGCGCTTCATATTGTTATGACTTCATAAAATTCATAAGTAACTTACTCTAGCTATAATGCAAGAAGAATATATTGCGGAAACAATATTTAGCGCGGTGCTAACATGATACATGCTCGTGCATTAATTTCACGGTTTCCTGGGCAATGGAGCCCAGGCGTCGTGATCACTGTGCATTATGTCATTTGTGAATAATTGTTAACATTCGTGTTGCCACGCCGTGGACATTTGGTTCCGGCTGTACGATTTAGTGCGATAAGGAAGTAATATTGAATTTATCGGTTTTTCCGGTACGAATAGGTTTTGGCAAAGCGGTTGATATAAAGATACTTGTCGACATGTGTGACATTGGTTACCATGCCGGACTGCCGAAGGGTTCCGGCTTCGATTCCCGGCGAGGCAGAAATTTAAATGATGAGTTTAATTTCTGTTCTCGATCTGGGTTGTGTGTTTCTGTCTCTGTGTGTGTGTCCATGGTACCCATGACACAGGGTATATCTACCCTGCTGTGGGCTATGAATGTAAACCGTAATTTTTTAATTTATTTTTTGCTTTGAAAACTTTGTACATAAATTATGTAATTTCAAGTAAAGAATAAGAATATAGCAACAGTAGAGCATCATCTTCACTAACCCGTACTGGAGCATCGTGGTGGAGTATTTATTTAATTTATTTAATATGTAAACCGAACAAAAAGGCAGACGGGCCGCGTGGTGTTAAGCGATCACCGTCGCCTATGGACACGGGCAACCCCAGGGGAGCCACCCGAGCATTGCCGGCTTTGAAGGAGAGCTTTTTTTACAGCTTTCTTGAAGAACCCCATGTTATAGTCCACTGGGAATGCCTCAGCTGGAAGGTTGTCCCATAACCTACACGTCCGTGGTAAAAAGGAGCGTGCAAAGCGGACTGTGGAGGACCGCCACGAGTCCAGATGGTGCCTGTGGAACTTTAACCTTCGTCTGGTGGTATAATCATGGAATGGTGATGTAGGCATGAGTTTGAAAAGTTCCTCGGAGCACTCACCATAGTAAAGTCGGTAGAACACGCAGAGCGAGCCTATGTCTCTTCGCAAGCTGAGCGGTTCTAGCCTGTCAGTCAATCTTGGGTCGTTGACGATTCGGACTGCGCGCTTTTCAACGGAGTCAAATGGGTGTAGCTGGTATTTTGGTGCTCCTGCCCAGAGATGAGAGCAGTACTCCATGTGGGGTCTGACCTGGGCCTTGTACAGCGTCAGGAGTTGCCCCGCAGTGAAGTACTGCCTCGCCCTATTGAGGACACCAAGCTTTTTGGACGCCAATTTGGCTTTGTGCTCCAAATGACTCCGGTACTGCACTTTACTCGTAATGTCAACTCCCAAGATACCGACACTTTCACCGACGGTGAGCGCGGTACCCTGGAACTTGGGCGCTATAACAAATGGGGTTTTTTTAGCGGTAAACGCGCAAACTTGTGTCTTCGTGAGGTTAAACTCGACAAGGTTAAGTCGACCCCATTCCGAGACCCGCTCCAGAGAGTTCTCGACTTCAGACACAAGTTCGATTCTGCTTTCCTCCACTTGTGACCTAGAGGCATTGGCTCGACAGGTGTATAGTGTGTCCACCGTACTATCATCTGCATAGCAATGTATACTACGTGATTGTTGCAGCATGTCATTGATATGCAGAATGAATAGTGTAGGGGACAGCACTGAGCCTTGGGGAACACCGGCATTAATGGGCTTCATATCTGAGCAGCATCCGTCAACAACGACCTTAATCTGCCGCTCAGACAAAAAGCTGGCCACCCAGTTACATAGCCTCAAGGGAAGACCGTAAGATGGAAGCTTCGCGAGAAGGGCCCTGTGCCAGACCCGGTCAAAGGCCTTTGCAATATCCAGGCTGACTGCCAGAGCCTCCCCGTTGCCCTCGACGGCTTCAGCCCAGCGGTGTGTGAGGTATACCAAGAGATCACAGTAACTTCCATTACGGTGAGAGATCCGTTTCCAACAGTGGGATGCAATAAAAGATTGCAAGCAACTGACGAGCATGCGGGCTACGTGGTGTTAGGTTATTAACTATCACAGTAGTCCATGGACATACGACTTCAAGCCAGATTCGAATCATTTGGGCTTGCTTTGTCACTTCGGAGGCTGATGTTTGATTCATAAAAGTCCAGCCGGAAATTAATAAATCAAAAGCAAAAAACCTTTAAAAAAGCTTAAGCTTTTATTATTTTTTTATTGTTATTATTATTATTATTTTCTTAAGCTTTTATTTAAGTGCTACAAAAAAATTCCTTTAAAATTTTAACTATCAACTTATAACCTCATTATACACAATTTATATGATCATTAAAGTTTGTCACGCGTATTACTTGTGTAAATAAACTAGTAAGTTTTACAGCAACATTATTATTAAAGGCAGTTTTTAGTTCCAAATTTGAATCAGATACATTAAAGCATGAAATTTTAAATTACAGAAATCGTGTTACAAATGCCCTTTTTGACCTCAAAGTGCAATAAAATGCCACTGCAATTATCCATCAGAAAACAATTTATCCTTAATATCCTTAATAGCACAATTCAGTTGAAACAGGTAAAACTGCATGCCGTATACAAGTGTTCTTAAAAAAAAAGACAAAAAAACATTCATGCTTCATTAAGTTTTTTATTCTCTTAACTCTCAAGTGAAAAAATGAGGCAAAGAAGAACATAGCACAAGAATTTTAAAACGGCTTTAACAATTTTTATTGCGTACTATGTACGTATTCGTTAATGTCATCTTGATACGAGTAAACTCGACAAGTATTTTAATTAGAGATTGGTAAACGCCATAATCTTGAAAAGAGAATAAAAGTGGCTGAACTCACGACTGAACCGTAGCCGAGTGAATAGGCGTAAGAATTAAAAAAAAAAACAGTCAATCGCAGCGGAGGATTGCCGCCAATTTATTCTTTAGCTTTCATCTTTTGCTGCGTTCAGAATAAGACGACTTTTACTATTGTTTCGAATTTGCAACAATGTTATAAAAATAATGCACATTTGAATACTTGTTTACTATTCTGTAACCATTATAGGTATTTGTAAAGATTATAATATTTGTAAAAACAGTAGAACTTTCAGTAGTTTTAACACAGTTTTAATTATAATCCTGGAGTTGTGGCGGGCATTCTGACAGGACAAGTTGTGCTCTTGTTTTATTATCATTTTCTTGGTGTATTTTTGAGTTATATCGGATAAAGTTGATGCCATTTTGTTTGATTTAGGTTAATGAAAGTACACGAATGTTGTGAAATAAAATAACAGTGCGAAAAAATGTTTTTTCGGTTGCCTCCAAAACTCCATCGGGCACGTCCTGGTAATGTAGTCATCACTTTACTTGAACATTTGACTGACTAGACTGACTGATACCTAACGACTTACTGTTTTTTTCTATGAGTACTAAGTGATGCAAAGGCATACATGATGCTGGCAATATGCACAGACTTTGCGATGCCATTATTAAAAATGAGAAAAAATATATAATCCTAAGCAAATATTTAATATTATTCGGACAAGATATGATTTGCAGATACAAAAAGAAACAAATATTTACCGCTTATGAAAAAGCATGGAATTATTGCTCTACATTTTTAGATTGGTATTATAAAGATTGAGTGCTGAATAAAATTCCCATAAAATTCGCGCAACTAAACTAGATACAGTACGGAAAAAACCTGCGAAACAGTAATAACGGCCTACATTTGTTAACAACATTATAAACAGCGGAACGTTGAGTAAACATACATACATAAATGCCTGAAAAGAATCTAAATTACAGTTGAGAGTAAAGATTACGGTTTCGCGAAGCGTAACAGCCTCCAGTTTTACTCGCTCAATCTAATTCTGATGAAGTTATTCGCTAAGTAATAGGAAAACGTACGATTTTATCAAAGCCATGAAATTTGCATAAATAAATGAGAAACAGATGAGTTGCAAATGCCATTAGAAGCTGATTTAAAAAGTAATGTAAGTTTGCATGCTTGAAGATTCGGCAGTAAACTTCTGGAGAATTGATTGGGCTCTTTAACTTTCTACGATTAAGTTTGGAGGTTTCATTTTATACCGATTTGTAACATATTCGAAGACACTTTATTCGTATAAAATGAATACCTAAGTATTTTCTTCACCGTACAGTGTTTTACAAGTTCTTAGTGATCTATGACTTTATGGTGTAAGAAAAGGTAAACTATAAAAAAAAATCTTTGGACAATTCACACAACACCATCTGATTCCAAACTAAGCAGAGCTTGTACTATGGTAATCAGAAAGCTGATAAACATACTTATAGTTATATAATTCTAAATACATACTTAAATAGATAAATAACACCCAGACACGGAACAAATAGTCATGTTCATCACACAAATATTTGTCCTGGGTGGGAAGCGAACCCACGACCTCACGTTTCGCCGTCGGCTTATCACCCACTGCCACGGAGGCTGTCATGAACTATGTTATTAAACTTTAAATTGCTTGCCTCTGAAGCAACCCATCTCTCATCGCTTAGTAGCCGCTGGGTCATGCTGGCTTGAATAAAGTAGTTATGCTGAATTTCAACCGGGTAACGCTTCACGTTTCTCATCGAAATACTTATTTGTACAGTGCATGCAGTCGTATTCTTGGACCAACGGTTGGTCCACAGGGAACACGCGTGAATTCCTTATGCCCCATAATTGGATCAATGATTTGTAATATGATGTTGTGTACAAAAAAACGTGGATATATCGTCCTACATAAAATATTCTTTCCTTTCCTTTGTTCTATAATCGATTTTCGTCAGATCAATTCGCCTGCCGAGTTAGTTCGATAGTTACATAAGTCGAAGTTGTGGAATTTCAGTTAGTTATGAATTATTATTATAACTTAGTTACTTCACTTTGTGCATTAAAAAAAACAACTCGATCGAGCTGTATTACGATATAATTCAGCAGGCAAATCGTTCACCATAGTATTTATATTTGACTTGTTTACTATAGTGGGCAGGGACTTCAATGGCGATGACTTGTGACACTCCGTCGTTCTACTTTTATAACCAACCTAAATAAGGAAGCACTCGTAAACTTCGTCTTTACAACCTTTAACTCACCAATTAATATATTGGCTTGTAGACATCGCTGAATAACTGGTCAGATGGCAGTTATTGACAAATAGGGCTTGTCAAGTTTAACCGTTACACCGCAGTCAACCTCTGCAATTGCTTCATTAGCCTGGAGTTAGTGGCAGGCGGAAGAAAGAGCCATTGGTAAGGCACTGTTAGTGGAACTAAGCGACTCTTATTGCTCATTCTTCTTGCAAACGCCACCTTAGTGTGTTATCGTAATCTATGTGTGAACGCGCTCAATAGAGGTCGTTCATGGTTTGACCAGGAAACGATGTTAGGTCGTTGCACCCATTGCTGCCATGAAGCAATTCTATAGCGTTTTGGTGTAAAGGTACGATTGCTGCCAATAATTACATGAGACAACGCTCAGTCTCCAGAGTAGTAGAGAAATTGTATACGAACATGAGCAAGACTCAGTCTTGCCTTGAATGTTCATGGGCTGCAGTGACGGTGGCTTTGCTGATTTCATGTTAAGGATCGGATCTACGAGTAAATGAATGGTGCGCTTAAGTATGCTTACGGTGAGTGCGGTGCCCAAGTTCCAGGGTCGGTTAAAGTGTTGGTATCTTAGAATTTCACATTACGAGTAAAGTGCAGTATCGAAGTCACTTGGAGTACTAGGCCAAATTGGCATCCAAAAAGCTTGGTGTCTTCAACAGGGCGAAGCAGTACTTCACTGCCGGGCAACTCCTGACGCTGTATAAGGACTAGATCAGACCCCACATGGAGTACTGCTCCCATCTCTGGGCAGGAGCACCAAAACACTAGCTACACCCATTTGACTCCGTTCAAAAGCGCGCATTCAAAATCAGTTATTTACTGACAGGCTAGAACCACTTAGCTTGCGAGGGGTTAAAGGCTCGCTCTGCGTGTTCTACCGACTTTACTATGGTGAGTGCTTCGAGGAACTTTTCAAAATGATGCCTACGTCACCATTTCATGATTATACCACCAGACCGGTTAAAGTTCCACCAACACCATCTTGCATCTTGCTTGCTTTGTAAGATCCTTTTTAACTTGGACGTGTAAGTTATGCGACAACCTTCAAGCTGAGGCATTTCCAGTGGACTATGAAATGGGGTTCTTCAAAAAAGCTGTAAAAAAGCTCTCCTACAAAGCCAGCAAAGCTCGAGTGGCTCCCCTGGGGTTTCCCGTGGCATAGGCGACGAGGATCGCTTAACACCACGCGGCCCGTCTGCTTTTTTATACGGTTTATTTATGATAGCGCCGGATAAGCCCATAAGCAAATAAGGAAATATGGCTTAGCACTACCCTTTGAGAGCACCAGAACTAGGTTTCCGCGCTTTAGTAATGCCTACTCCACGTATGTATCTCTTACGGTCTTCGCCTATTTCTTGTTGTACTAAGGACATTATTTTTCAAGACAATGCGTAGGGCAGACATAGGCAAAGACGACTTCAGGCGTATGTATTCTTAGTCCGGCACATATATATTTTTCGAGTCCAACAAAAATAGACTTAGGGCCTCTTTCACCACCTTCAAGTAAAGTGACTATTACGCTAATTGTCGGTTAAAGTCACCCGTAACTTCAATTTCAATTTCACGATGTTCGAGTAGAACTTATCATATGATAAACTGACCTGTACTCATAGCTTTTACTTGCCAATTAACTTTACTTGGAACGTAACTAATCAATACTTTACTTGGAGATAGTGAACGAGGCCCTTAGACTCATCTCTATTACGAAATCCTTCGTGCCTCTATTTCATTATTCATTGGGTGTAGATAATCTCCTGAAACAACGTATTTTTTGCCATTAATTGGAACGAAAGCCTTTTAAAGCTTTCACAAGATGGCGGATAAAGAAATAAAAGCTTATTACTTCCATTGTCGTGCGACTGACTTTTCTGTCTTGATGCGTGATCTAACTTACGTGAATGCAAGTTAATTGTTTTATTTGGCAAAAGTTTTCTGTTTTGAATGATAAAAATAATAAAATAAATAGTTATAATAAAAGCGTGTTTAAAAAATAACGTTTTGTATTAGTAATTTTATTTTATTAAGTGTCATTCTTGGTATTATACACATCCATGTAAAAGTAACTGTTACTAAGTAATGAAATATGTAATTCTCTGTTTAGTACTGATGGTATGTGTATTACATAGCTTAATAATATATACATAATATCCATAAGAAATGAGTATCTTCGTTTTGTTATAATTTTAACTAAAATTATTGGAGGTAAATTTTAATATTCAAAATTTAAACATTATAAGCAAGCAGGCAATACTTAAAAGAATAGGCATTTGAACAGCACGCCTTAAATAATCTTAAACAAAATAGTCCAAGTTTAAGGTATAGTTCTAGAGCCATTAAGAAGATATTATCATTTCCAAGACGACATATGAAATAAAAAAGATTTTTTCTGTATATTTATGTTTCAGTTATTGTAGCAGGCATAAAAAATAATAAACAAATAAAAGGAAAACATAGACACATAAAGTTTAAAGCTGTTCAAGTTATTGTATCAGATAGAAAACAGGGGAAAATCCAGATGGAGGTGCTCACATTTTTTCTTTGCAAACAACGAATTAAACTGATTTATACAAAAGGAGCACAAGCCACCTTCTAACCAGGTGGACTGACCACCTGAAGAAGACAGCGGGAAGCAGCTGGATTCAGAGGATGCAGAGCCGGATTAATATTAAGGGAGTTCTATGTCCGGCAGTGGACCTTTAAAGGCTGATAGATGGATAGATAGAACAATAGATGGATGGATAATAATAATAATAACGCTTCACACTCATAGCCCCACAGTAGGGTATATACCCTGTGTCGTGGTTACACATACAAAGTCAGAAACACAAACACCCAAACCAAGAACAGAAAAAAAAACATTCATATTTCTGTATCGCCGGAAACCGAACCCAGGACCCCTCGATTGGCAGTCCGGCATGGTAACCATTGCGCCATGCGGGTCGTCATCGATATTTCATCAGAGTTGCAAATGGTTATATATAGAAGAAACTAGGTGCCGCAACTCTTTTCAAGTCCAAATATTATTTCACTCACTGCCGCAAAAAACTATAGAACGTGTATATTCGGACACGATGTAGAGAAGTTTTTTTTAATTTGAATGGAGTAGCAGACGAGCATGCAGGCCACGTGGTGTTAAGTGGTCGCTGCAGCCCATGGACATCTACATACAACCTCAAGCAAGCATTGGTAAGTCTTGTCTGAGGTCGTATGCAGTTGCGCTAATACCCCGGAGGCTCATAGTCGCCTCATGTAAGTGTGGCCGGCATTTGCACCTTTCCACCGAAACACAATAAAGTTGGTTCACGGCAGAAGTGGGTGCAGCGGTGGTACTTCCCCGGGCGAAACATAATATGTAGTTCTACCACCTACAAAAAGTATTAAGTTTAATTTCATGGATATGTTACAAAAACCGAATATAATCGTCACTGTCGTTTCTGTCCAACTTTCCTGCCATTCGTGCCATACTGTTGCGTGTAATAACATAATTTACTACCTGTTACATATTGCGCATGGCTCGGCGGCTAGCGTAGAACGCAAACGGTCTACGCAGCTAAGCCAAAAGGGCGCGGTCGTTTGTGAGATGGGTGACCGCTAGTGGCAAAAAATTTCATGCGCGTTTCCGTGCTTCGGAGGGCACGTTAAGCCGTCGGTCCCGGTTGTTGTCGATAGATAACAGTCGTTAAACCTTGTCGAAGGCCTTATGGGCGGTTTGAAATCATCCGACAGCGGGTTGGCCACTAACCCGAATCTCCACCAACCCGCATTGGAGCGTGGTGGAGTAAGCTCCAGGCCTCCCCAATAAGGGGGAGAGACCCGTGCCCAGCAGTGGGACGCAAAAGGGTTGCAGCCAACATATTGCTATTAAGTTTGGCATCACTCTATGGACCGGACATTAACATTAAAACTACACGCGAAGCGAGAACTGGAGTTTCTCTCCCTCCTTATAATAGTGAGGCAGCCCAAAACAGGAATATTAGATTTTCTAGAGCGCATCAGATTAAGATTTGGGATATACCTTGCACCTGTACCTTTACAGTTAAATAATCCACACTAATGTTATAAATGGTACAGTGTGATTGTTTGTCTGTTTCTCCTTCTCTCAAGTCCAACGGTGCTACGAATGGACCGGATTTTTGGTATGGAAGGCTCACTTTTTACCCCGGCAAAATTACTTATACCTATAGAAAAAAAATCGCGGGAATGCTAGGTACTATATAGGCTTGCTAAGGTTTTTTGGTGATTTCTCTTAATCACCGGTTGTAAAAATATTGAAGTAAGTTTTGAGGTTTTATTTTTAACAGTAATAACAATTCGAACTCGCCCGAGAGGGCTTAAGCGTCATTTTTTATTTCGCAATTTTGTTGTAAATTAACATTTAAATTGTGTGTAAGTAAGTAAAAAAAAAATATGTCTCATCGAATTATCAGATCGGTGAAGGTCGATCTTCCACGTCTCCTCTACTATCTTACGAAATTTTTCAATCAGCACACGTGACCTCGCGCGAGTTTTACAGTTTTTACCCATCCCACAAAAGTGCTCAACGCCGCTAAAGAAGTTTTCACTTCAAAAATTAAATGCATCTGACCTATAATTCCTCAGATTTCTCCAGAGTTTGATAAAAAATATTAAAACCGGCCCTCGCTCTTTCCATAGATTAAACGTAAAACATCATAAATATACGATAACATAATTATCTTCCCATCGCTCAATCTGTAAAGTACACTCGTGACGCTCGAGTAAAACCACATTAAACATCGGGGGCTACAATAATGTATCACAGTACGAGGAAGTACTGAAATGAGTACAATCGTACAAACAAGTCGAAGAAGCAGAGCTTATGTTTAATGTTTCATATTACCAATTCCATTCAACATATGAGCACGACAGACGGTCAACCTATAAACATCTATCCATCCTTCAGCCACATGCTATAAGCATCGTTGAAGTCTAATCTTTCCATAAAAGTGAAACGGGGCCTATAACTAATGTAGCCATATATACAGCTTTAAACAGATATTCTGCGGGATTATTTGTATCATTGGATTACATATTTATGTTGGATATATGTGTGATTTGTAATTGAATCATTTATTTTAAAAATATAAAATTGCAAACAAAGTTATCAAATTCCAAATAAAAACTGCATATGATTTTCTCCCTTTTTTTCTTGTCATAGTTATTTTCACAATATATATTTAACATTTACTTCCATACTAATATTATAAATGTGAAAGTTTGTTTGCTTGTTTGTTCTTTCAAACCTCAACGGTCTCAAACTTCTATACAAAAAACAGGTCAATACGAATTTAGGGGTCGGAGAGTGACAAATGCTACTTTTGAACTCGGGGAATATCGCAATCCTGTGGGAAAAATTGGCAAGCTAGTTTCTAATTATGTATTAGTTTTTATTTTTATTTGTTAAAACTGATTTATGAATAAATTAAGTCTATTTAGACCCAGTAAACAAAAATGCTATTCAAACATGGCTGGCTGCAATCCTTTTTGCGTCTCACTGCTGGGCACGAGTCTCTCCCTATTATTGGGGAGGCCTGGAGCTTACTCTACCACGCTGCTCCAATGCGGGTTAGTGGCCAACCCACTGTCGGATGTTTTTAAACCGCTCATAAGGCCTCTGAATAAGTTTAACGACTGTTATCTATCGACAAAAACCGGCTTAACGTGCCTTCCGAACACGGAAATGCGCATGAAATTTTTGCCACTAGCGGTCACCCATCTCACACCCGACCGCGCCCGTTTTGGCTTAGTTGCATAGATCGTCTGCATTCTTCGCTAACCGCCGACCCTATTCAAACATCCATAATTATTCCCGACAAACTGGCCTCCAGTATGGCAAAAACTATGTATTGTGCTAAATGTAAATGCTATTCTTATTAAATAAATAAAATAAAAAAAACTGTATCGTCAACAATCCCTCTATTTCGTACAAAATCATAGTAACACTACATACATCGCATTTGTTTCAATGAAATACGATGAACAGGAAGTAGTTTGCAATATGTACGATAACAAGAAAAATGCCTTATTCGACTGACTGATTACGTCACTAGCATGATTCAAATTCCGAATGTGGACGTTGTTTGCTAATTGGCAGTTTTATCAAGAATGGTTTAGCCTTAGCGTCTCTTAGCGTTACCTAATAAGGTGTTGTTGTAATTGAGCTTTAAAAGCCTCACGGCGGCTTTCTTTAAAGCGACTGTGGACTGTCAAACGATTGAAGATTTACTCAATGGTTAAGTAATTTGCAATTTAGAATTGATTGATTTTATTATTGACGTTCTGTGTGTGATTGCCATGAGAATGTCGTCTCGGTTAATGGTAGAATTAAATTTCTGTTATTTGTCTGATAATTTGGTGGGGGGAAATATTAAAAAGGTAAACGGCATCTTGGTAGAGACACCGGGTTTTGTGGAATTTGTACCACACTAAAACCCGTAGAAATCTCACACCTATAAACGAGCAATTCTTGTATATAAATATATAACTGATTGTCGGAAACGGCTACTAAGATTTTTATAAAAAAATACAACTGTTTGCACTCCGGTAGTGCCGGCAGAAGTGAAAACTTGAACATTAACGTTGTGCATTTTTGATATTTTGGAATGGTTAGGAAATAATTTCGCGCGAATCGCTTTTATTATCAGTATTATTTTTCATTTAATATTGTCAGTAGGTTTTAATCTAGTATTTTTATAAAGTACTGACTCATGTTCTTTCACTATTTCTTAGTCACCTTTTTCATTAATAGATGCACTTTGTTCAATGTCTATATTTTAAATACTTGATATAAACGAATTTTACAAGTATACACAGTCGAGCCGTCATCATCTGTCACCCCTCCGTCTTACAATAATCGATCAGGCCACGTGTCCTGACGCGAGTTTAACATTTTTTACTCATCCCAAAAAAAGTGCACAACGCCGCTAAAGAAGTTTTCACTCCAAAAATGTATAGGTATGCTATGGTTTCGGGGGCGCTATAGTGATGACCTACGGCGCTAAGACGTGGTCTTTTACAGTTAGCCTTTTCCATAAGCTCAGGGTCGCCCAGCGAGCGATGGAGAGGGCTATGCTTGGTATTTCTCTAAGCGACAGAATTCGTAATGATGAAATCCGTAGAAGAACTAAGGTTACCGACATAGCTCTCAAAATCTGCAAGCTGAAGTGGCAATGGGCAGGCCATATAGTTAGGAGGACCGACAACCAATGGGGAAGAAAGGTCCTTGAATGGAGACCACGTCTCGGCAAAAGGAGTACAGGCCGCCCTCCAACCAGGTGGACTGACGACCTGAAGAAGACAGCGGGTAGTCGCTGGATTCAGAAGGCCCAGGACCGGGAGGAGTGGCAAACGTTAGGGGAGGCCTATGTCCAGCAGTGGACAGTAAAAGGCTGATGGATGGGTGGATGGATAGTGATCTAGCTAGATTTCCTTTTCAGAAAACGATGTTTCAATGAACAACTGTTAAATATCACTAGAATGCGACGGTAAATTTTGCTTACATTTATAAGGTTATAACAGCCCAGGTCCTGAAACCAGAAGACTCCTAGTTCTATAAATACCCATTGTACCTGACAATTTATTAAAATTAAAACAGGGCTGGAGTTTTTTTCCGCCAAAAATATATAGTAATTTACCTGAATCCCTCAAATCTAAAACAAATTGTGATTTTAAACGAGCACTTAAAACGTTCTTATTTACAAAAGCGTACTACTCGGTTTCTGAATTTCTAAACGATGAACTTTAACTTCGTGAGGGAATACGGAATTAAAAACCTGGGAGGTTTTTTTTTCAGCCGGCTTTTTTTTCCTCTCAGTGTATAAAAACCCAGGTAATTGGGTGCCCAAAGCCGATGAAGCCGATAAAATACCGTATACTTAAATAATTACCAAAAACAATAAAAAAAACGTAAATATGGAATAAATATAAATGAATCTGATTAGTTAATTAAATACTTAAATAAATTAAAATTTCTAAGTTAGATTTTAGTCAGTACATTTATTTATTAATAATATATCTTTAATATAATATTTGCATACCTTACTGAGGTAAATATGGCGGATTATTAAATGTATAAAACAACTTTTGTAATACCCATATTTGCGCAAATAAATCATTTGTCTTTGTCTTTGTCCGCTTTTGTCTCCTAGCCCATATAAGCCTTAGCGCACCCAAAGCGGATGACGGTCAGCTGATGACCGTACAACAATGACAAACATCAAGTGTATATTATTACCCAGGATGTTAATAAACTATTTCATTTCATTTCATTTCTAGTCCTCTCCTCTCTTACCTATATGCTATTCATAAAAGATATGCATCCAGTGCATCCAGAGCGAAGCGCGCATGGCCGGGCGGTTAGCGTAGAACGCAAACGATCTATGCAACTAAGCCATACGGGCGCGGTCGGATGTGAGATGGGTGACCGCTAGTGGCAAAAAAAAAACATGCGCGTTTCCGTGCTTTGGAGGGCACGTTAAGCCGTCGGTCCCGGTTGTTGTCGATAGATAACAGTCGTTAAACCTTGTCAGAGGCCTTATGGGCGGTTTGAAAACATCCGACAACGGGTTGGCCACTAACCCGCATCTCCACCAACCCGCATTGGAGCAGCGTGGTGGAGTAAGCTCCAGGCCTCCCCAATAATGGGGAGAGACCCGTGCCCAGCAGCGGGACGCAAAAAGGGTTGAAGCCATGCATTCAGTGTGCGTTAAGCCTCTAACTCCAGATTTATCAAATGCTGAGGTATAAAATATTCAGTTTTTCACCTGAGAACCTGCCAATTCCTGTAATACACGGATTTTATATTCACGCTATAAAACAGTGCCGTAATAAACCGTTTTGTGCTTGTTAGGCACCTTTGCATGCTACCTAGCACAGAATATTAACTATGCATAGAAGCAATGCAGAATATAAACTTGCCCGCGTGGACCCGTTTTATAGGTTACCGAAGGATAAAAACCATCCTATGTCCTTTCCCAAGGTCCACTGTATCTGTGTTCCAAATTTCATTAAAATTGGTTCAGTAGTTTAAGCGGGCAAGCGTAGCAGACAGACAGAGTTACTTTCGAATTTATTAAATTAGTAGGGATGTTACGTTAACTATCGACGACCCGCGTGGCGCAATGGTTACCATACCAGACTGCCAAGCGGAGGGTCCCTGGTTCGATTCCCAGGGAAACAGAAATTTGAATGATGAGTTTAAATTTCTGTTTTCGGTCTGGATGTTTGTGTTCCTGTTTTTGTATGTGTCCATGGTACCCACCATACAGGGTATTAATTACCTTACTGTGGCGGAGTGTGTAACGTTTATTTTTTTACTATGTCGCGATGAAAAAAAAAGAGTCAATTATTTCTCGTTCTCGAGTCACTTTTTTCTGTAAATTGGTAGGTTAAAAAATCTTTATTTTAAATAATAAAAAAAATGCTATCTAAATTCAGTTACAATATTTTTCTTCGTACAAATAAATTAAATGTATCAATTTTGGACATAAGTTTCTCTCAAGTAGAGGGATTTAGGCCGTATCAACTACGCTGGCTTTGCCGCATTGAAGCAGTGTGGTGCTGTACGCTCTAGGTAAATAGGCATGATGACAGATTTTTAAATACCTTTCCTTATTGTAGGTACACGTCTTCTAGTTTCGAAAAAAAGTTTATTTCAGCAACAAACTTAAGTTTTAACTGAATTCGGCGTCGGCTTGCTCGTCAAACTTCAAGCAACACGATGACTTTTACTGAGACGTGACGTCATTCCATTTGATTGGCGTTTCAGATAACATGGCCGATTGCTGTATTTGATACTTTTATTTTATTATAAATCTTATTAATCTTAATGTTTATATTAAAACGGGGTCATATTTTAGAACTTTTTTAGCATATATTTTTCTGTAAAACCATTTATTCTCTGAATCTTTAATAGTGTCATCATGCCTATTATAGGGCCATTAATTAGAGACCAGTGCAGTGGGGCGAAACAAAGGTTGCAGCTAATCAAATTTCTTAGAAATTACGGGTGCCTGCTAGTGTTTGAACCCCGCGTAGCTCCAAGCTGCTCAAGCATTGTCATAAAATTTATTTATTTATTTAGAAAACTAACAACTAATACAATTATAAGTAAAGCATTAATAAAGTGAAAGCCAATTACTAGATTTCACGTATCGCGCGTAAAGATCTAAATAACAAAATATTTTTATTTTCACCAAATTAACTATAAAATACTACAAAATATTAAAAACTTCACTGTGAAAAGCAATCCGGCGTTTGGTGCCATTAATGGCACCAATTAAAACGCTTCAATTTGGGCGCGCGAACTTGGTTTCTATAATGTAACTATTCTAAGCTTTTTTTTGGTATCGGGGGGAAAACCTTCAAAAGGTACCCAGCACCTTGGGAGAGGATACCGGGTTATGTAGGATTCATACTGCACTAAAAGCCCCTCGGTGGCTTGCCTCTGCGCTTGGGGAGGACTCCGGGATCTCCAGTGGAATACAACGGTGTCCTCCACGCACAGCGCCCCAGAACAGGCCAATCTTCGGGAGAGCAGATGCGCTGTCCTGCACCCTCAGGCGTTCACGGTGGCATGCGGCCAACCTTCCCGGGAGGAGCCAGCAGGGCAGGATGGGTCGAGCTCCCACTCTCACCGTCTGCAACCCCGGAAGCACCCTTTTAATCGCCTCTTACGATCAGACATGAGATACCGTAGATCTATTCTTAACCCTGAAGCTATAGGGTCTGTATCCATGGTACCCACGACACAGCGAATCTTAGTGTGGGGCTATGAGCGTGTAGCGTTATTTATTGTTATTTATTATTCCTTTGTTCTTTATAACATCATTGTAACAAGACTGTAGATGATTCGACATTGTTGCATTGTTCATTACGTTTTAGCAAGAGGTTTATGTACCAATAAAGTTAAAAAGAGTCGAAGTTAGCGTAGTGTTATGGTAGTGTTTCATAATAAAGCGTTTAAGATATTTATTTGTTGTTAAAATACCGCCCATAACTATACTCATAAAATTTGCAATATAAGCCTTTGGTAGTCACTGGTCTGCTTAAAGTTAAGTGTTTTATTATTATTGCCTACAGTAGCTGTGGCTGAATTATTATCTCTTAATTATGTTTTTAGAGCTTCCTACATAGTGTGTTTTTATTATCTGATTGCTGCTGATATCCATACTCCAGGATAATATTTTATCTTACAGTGTCAGGATAGATCGCAGGACCTTGTCTAAAATAACGAATAATTTTTTACATTATATAACAGCTGTATCTCTCTTAAGGTACTCGTAGTACTATCTTTTTTTGTGCTACGACTAAGTTTACATTACAGTTAGATACATAAATGACAGTATTTAATAAATTAAGTTTTTAACAAAAAATAGAACCGACTTCAAACGGTAAAAAATAAAATTGTTCAGTACCTACTTCTTCTTGCTTATGGTAATGACTCTTAAAACTATTTCTGGAGTCGGGCCCTTAGTAAACGTCGTACCATTCGTTCTAAATTGGCACCGACAGTACAAACAGTGGGACAGTACCAACTTCTTCTTGCATATGGTAATGACTCTTAAAACTATATTGGAGTAGGTGCCCATTCAGAACGAAAGGTACACTATATTTACTAAGACAGGACATTTCACTAAGGGCCCGACTCCAAAAATAGTTTTAAGAGTCATTACCATAAGCAAGAAGAAGTAGGTACTGAACAATTTTATTTTTTACCGTTTGAAGTCGGTTCTATTTTTTGTTAAAAACTTAATTTATTTCACTCTTTTTAGTAATTTTAATAATTCTGTATGTATTAGCATATTTGGAAAATTTTTTACTTAACTTCTAAACTTTAAACAGATTTACCTTTTATAATCATGTTTATCTAATAGCCTGAAATAATACTACTATCAGTCCACCTGAACGTATAAATTAAAGAAAGAATTTGCTCTCAGCTCCTAACTGTTGAGGAGTTGTACCTTCAATCATCAGCAGGTGATAATTACCAGACATAAATATTTGTATTATGTTAAAAATATGACTAAAAGAATGTGTGTGCCTATTAAGGTTCAGTGTTTCCCTCGATTTCCCATATATCACATCATCAGATTTTGACATGGTGACAGTTGGACCACCTCAGGAATGTAAGATTTCGAACATAAAACCATTTATTGAAAGAATTTGCTCTCAACTCCTAACCGTCGTAGTACCTTCCATCATCAGTTCAGCAACATGATATGATGATAATTATACACAAATGTCTTTTTTGCTTTTCTAAAAATATGAAAATCATTTGTTGTGCTATAAAATTTGAATGTTCCTTTCGATTTCTCTGGGATCCCCTCATCAGACTTTGACTTGGTGACAGTTGGACCACCTAGGGAATGTAAGATTTCGAATAAAAAACTAAACTGAAAGAATTTGCTCTCAACTCCTCACTGTCGCAGTACCTTCCATCATCAGCTCAGCAACATGAGATGATGATTTCTATGCGTAAATATCTTCTTATGCTTCAGAAACTATAAGAAAATCAATGTGTGTACCCATAAAATTTGAGAGTTCCCCTCGATTTCCCTGGGATCCCATCATCAGATCCTGATTTGGTGACAATGGGACCACCTCGGGAGTATAAGCATACGAACAAAAAAAGAATTTTGAAAATCGGTCCACAAACGGCGGAGTAATCGGTGAACATATATAAAAAAAAATACATACAAACGAATACAGTACCTCCTCCTTTTGGAAGTCGGTAAAAATATCCAATATTTCATCAAGAAGTACTCAACTAATTTATTTTGAGCTTCAGATTGTTTATTTCAAAACTGTCTTTAGTTAACATTCTACTAGACCAAGGAAATTACCACCAATAGAAGCTATTATTGCAATTTTATAATAAACAAAGACGTATAATCGGTTTCCTCACAGAACTTTTAAAAGAGGTAGAATGGCAATAACGCGCGGTTCGTATAAAAACCGGTATCATCGATCCAGCCCCACCTTTCACCTCGACTACATCTGTACTTAAATAAATATTAGGCTTACGCTCATATTTGCAATTTCAAATCTAGCAAATCTTAGCGCCGCACAATCACGTGATTTCAGATGAACGAATCACACCCAAGCACGCACACAAACACGCATATCGCAACGCGAACGCGTGTTTCTGTAGAGATATGAGCGTTGCTCATATCCTGGCGCGTTTGCCCCGCCCAAATTTCCATTCTAACCTCTTTAATATGTTCTATGGGTTTCCTTAAGTTATTTTTTTCCTCTTTCCTTTATTAGGAAATATATTTTGGATTTATAAGGATTCCTTTTCCTACTTTATGTACGGTAAGAGGAGCTTAGTATATGTATATCTCAGGAACTGATTTAATCGGTTGTCTTTCAGCAGCCAAGAATAATATTAGATATGTAGATAAGTAGACAGTAGTTAATCGATCGCTTAGGAGTCGTTAGTGCGTGAAGTATTGAATACGGTCTGTTGTGCTTGCCGACGTTTAAGATTAATTGCCGGTACCTTTACATAGCCAGAATACAATGTTTTTTTAAATCTTGGTAGAAATTAATTTTATATGATAAGTATGCGGATGGGTATTTATGATAATATTTTTATGTCAAAAATTAAAACAATAGACATGTCATAATTAACATTTCCTCTTAGTTTGAGTATCTGGCTGGCCAAGTGCGACACGATAAACATAATAATAACATCCTTTTGCGAAATTTTGTATTAGCCTTATTTAATTAGGCTGTTTTTTTAACCCCGAAAAATAGTGAATTGATAAATAAATCGAACAGTAAAAGAAATGTACTCGATCATGTGCAAATAAAAATAACAGAAATATAAGTAATCATATAATTTCAATTTCTTTTTTCCGCTCTATTTATCTCTTTAAGATCACGACTAACAATCTATTTCCTGTCGAGTTTGTTCTCATCCCAATTGCGGCGATGTCTACGAGAAATTTCGATAATTTCTTAATACTTAAGTATAGTATTAAAATTGTTTTATATCAGTATCTACCTAATATTTTAACCACAAATTATACGAAATAAAATTCAATTTAGTTACAAGTAGATGGAAAGTTACGAGCAGCGATGGCCTAGTGGTAAAAAAAACCGCAGTCGTCGACGCGACCGACCCCAGGTTCAAATCCTCGGCGCGCACCTCTGACCAAGAAATTTGTAATGTGCGCATTTATCGCTGCTCCACGGTGATGTAAAATATCGTGATATTTAATTAATTACGATGTTCTCCATAGAGAAATTCATAATTTCTCGAAAGCATGACGTCCACCAATCCGCACTTGACCAGCGTGGTGGACTATGGCCTAAATCCCTCTCATGAGAGGAGACCTGTGCCCAGTAGTGGGACATAAAAAAAGATGGAAAATAAGTAACATTATATTAGAGAAAGTAACGCTATAAAAATTAAAACTTAATCTTTTTAAATTTTGGCAAAGGGAGATCTCCCGCCGGGCGAGGAGGTCATGCCCGGGGAGCGGCCGCGCTACAACTGAATCAATTCGGAGCTTGTATATATGGTAGGATATTCCGAAAACTTCGATAGCGTGATTCAGGAATACCCGTGGCGTCATCTCTTGATGAGTAGCGTAAGGTCGCTACATCACCCCCTGCTCAGACCGGAGGTCGATAACTTCTATCCATGCTTTTGAGTAATCTTCGCTTACAAGCGCCTTGAATGCCCTCTATCTGCGGTGAGTCGAGATGTGAGGGTGCAGACCTTGTGTCGCCCTCTGTCCACGGTGAGTCGGGATGTGAGGGTGTAGCGAAGTGTGGAGATGCCCTCTATCTTCGGTGAGTCGAGATGTGAGGGTAGGTTGGATTGTGGAGGCGAGTAGAGTGGGTACTCGAGCCGTCCACGACGTCGCAGGAGGCAGCTTGATCAGGAACAGGAAGCGTGTACATGGTGCGCTGCGATGAACCTGACGAGCTGATGAAGTGATGCTGCAGTCCATCCAGGGAGTGAAGGTGCGACTGATGAAGGTCAGAAGGGACGTATTGTTGTCCGGGGTCACCAGTTTGGCAAAGGGAGATCTCCCGCCGGGCGAGGTGGTCATGCCCGGGGAGCGGCCGCGCTCCAACTGAATCAATTCGGAGCTTGTATATATGGTAGGATATTCCGAAAACTTCGATAGGGTGATTCAGGAATACCCGTGGCGTCATCTCTTGATGAGTAGCGTAAGGTCGCTACAAAATCATTAGGTTTATAAGTTTTGTGAATTAACGACCACGCATCTTATATTAAAATTATATATACATTTTACTGGCTGCGACCCTGTTTGCGTCTCACTGCTGGGCACGGGTCTCTCCCCATTATTGGGGAGGCCTGGAGCTTACTCCACCACGCTGCTCCAATGCGGGTTGGTGGACATTTTATTAAAACTTTATAATTTCATTTTTTATTCCAAGAAATAAACTAAATGATAAGATTAAAACACCTAAACGCGTAATCATATTTTAATGTTTACTCGGTAATCATTATTAACATAAGTCCGAAACCAAAATATTTGCAAATTACTGAAATACATATAAGTTTCATAAACACTGTGTTGGTTATAAAAGTACAATTAGTCAAAATATTGCAAATTGCAAATAATTAAAATTATGTTAATAAATTCTTAAATATGATGTTAAGATATTTAAAAAAAATTGATTATTACTTACATGTCCCCAAAATTATTGAGGTGAAAACTTCTTTAGCGGAATTGTGCACTTTTTTTGGTATGGGTAAAAAATGTTAAACTCGCGTCAGGACACGTGGCCTGATCAAAAATTCGTAAGACGGAGGGGTGACAGCTGATGACGGCTCGACTGTCTATACTTGTAAAATTCGTTTAAATTCAAGTATTTAAAATATGGACATTGAACAAAGTGCATCTATTAATGAAAAAAGTGACGAAGATATAGTGAAAGAAAATGAGTGAGTACTTTATAAAAATACTAGATGAAAATCTACTGAAAATACAAGATGAAAAATAATACTGATAATAAAAGCAATTCGTGCGAAATTATTCCCTAACCATTCCAAAATATCAAAAATTCACAACGTTAATATTCAAGTTTTTTATTCCTATTCGATCAAATTACCTGATCATGTATTTATATTTTTTATTGTTTGATACGAAATTATCGTCGTCACACGCACGATATGTCGGCTGATTAAATCGATTCGTTGCATAAATCTGATATAATGTGAGTAATGCATTCATCACTCTACAACTTAATAAGCTATTGACAGGTGATGTTATCTTGCTTTGAAGATAAAAAAAAACGTTTAACACTCATAGCCCCGCATTAAGGTATACCCTGTGTCGTGGGTACCATGGACACATACAAAGATAGGAACACAAACACCCAGACCGAAAACAGAAATTTAAACTCATCATTCAAATTTATGTTTCGCCGGGAATCAATCCCGAGACCCCTCGAATGGCAGTCCGGCATGGTAACCATTGCTCCACGCGGGTCGTCAATATGTAAATATTTTTCAAGCAAGATTATCTAAAGCACTTGAAAGCGAGAAATATAGACATGTTTATTAACTAAACTAATATTATAAAGAGGAAAGATTTAATTATTTGTTTGCATTGAAACTCCGAAGCTACTGGACTGATTTGGAAAAATTATCTTACCATTAGATAGGAATCTATCGCAAAGTTCATCAGGAATAATATAGGAATATTATTCCTGATGAACTTTGCGATAGATTTTTTTTAAACTTTAGGGATCCGTATGAAACCTCCAATAATGTGGATAAACCTATAGACATACATAAAATTAACTTCATGCTACTGATCCTTTATAATGCGAGTGAAACCGCAGGGGAACCTCAAGTGTACTATACCTCTACGCTGTTGGAACAGGAAAATAGATTTCCTGCATAAAAATGGCTACTTGGCTGCAACCCTTTTTTGCGTTCCACTTCTGCGCACGGGTCTCTTCCCATTATTGGGGAGATCTGGAGCTTATTCCACCACGCCGCTCCAATGCGGAATGTTCAAAATAAATGTTTGCTTTTGGTGGCAAAATTCACATAACATAATTCACATAATTCTTAATTACTTAGTATTTTTGGGTTACATTATTTCACTTACAATTAAGCCAGTTTTCAAACCACAAAAATACAATGCCGATTAAGGCTTTAAAAAGACATTTTAAAGACGATAGGGTCTATCTACAATAATAACATAAAGCTGAAGAGTTTGTTTGTTAGTTTCTTTGAACGCGCTAATCTCAGGAACTACTAGTTCGAATTGAAAAAATATTTTTGTGTTGAATACCTACTTAGTCAATTTATTGAGGAAGGTTATGTCTAAAGTTCACGCGGACGAAGTCGGCCGCTACTTATTGATAATTTGCTATCGAATAAAATGCGTACTAAATGCGTAAATATCTGATTATTTCTTTTGTTTTATATTTCCTTTTATTCTTATACTGTTAGACCTGCCAGCCTTATTACAAATAAGTTTCACACAAATAGAATGTCCTCCGATTACAACAAACTATTGTGTATTAATAAAATTGAAGCCTTTATAAAACACACAATAAACGCGTTAAATAAAAACATTTATTGAATTTGAATAGAACACGCTAATAAATATTCAAATACGTCGAAAGGCATGTCCATTTGCCAGTTGCAATAAAACGGAATTCCAATAAAAACAGTAAATGTACAAGTGTTTGTTCAACCTGAACGCGTAATCAGAGAGTAGTAAGGAAGGTGGCGCCTCGGGTGGTAATGATTATGGACACGTCCTACTTAGTAGTTACACATTTTTTTTAATAAATAGGGAAGCAGATTAGAATGCAGTCCTCGTGGTGTAATACTGGACTGGGTATTCAGTCATTCACAAAGAAGTACTCAGAAACAATAAAACATGTCATTACTAATGTGATTACGATCAATATCCCCCTTAACGATATGTACTTTGTTTATTAAATTATTACAAGTGTTTAAAGGACTATACAATAAATAAATAATAAAATAAACGTTACACACTCATAGTCCCACAGTAAGGTAATTAATACCCTGTGTCGTGGGTACCATGGACACATACAAAGACAGGAACACAAACACCCAGACCGAGAACAGAAATTTAAACTCATCATTCCAATTTCTGTTTCGCCGGGAATCGAACCCGGTACCGATCGATTGGCAGTCCGGCATGGTAGCCATTGCGCCACGCAGATCGTCAAACTATGGCGATGATTATGTAATATGACATAAACATCTATATACATTATATAAAAGTCATTCTTATTACCATTTTCTTATACGATTGTAAGTAACTATCGCCTTACTGAGGAATAAATGAAATAACATACTGATTAAGAACGTTTTATTCGATTACTTACACGATGAAGTCGTTAATAATAACAGGCTTAAAACTTTATGCCCAATTTTTTTCCGATTTTGTCTTGTTATTTTTATGCTAGAAGCGGGATTTCTTGTTTATTTAAGGGCGTTTGCAACGTCTAGCTATTTTATTACTGATACCTCGGATCGCATGAAATTTCCTTAATAATTTCCATAAAAACGATAGTAAATAAGCTGTTTTACATGATGTATCGCAACGTTTATTGGCTGCATTATCGGACAAGTCAATTAACTCGTATATCTGTCACTTGCCGTTTTTCCAAAGTTTTTGTACTGTAATTACGGTCG
The DNA here is from genome assembly GCA_911387765.1 of Pyrgus malvae. Lineage (NCBI taxonomy): Eukaryota > Metazoa > Arthropoda > Insecta > Lepidoptera > Hesperiidae > Pyrgus > Pyrgus malvae. The sequence goes on from OU426948.1 coordinate 22,596,079, forward strand.
TAAACTATGAAACCGCTTAATCCATTCGATAGCTTTCTATAGTTTCTAAGCCAGTTATTTATGAGTTCTTCTGATTTTGATTCAGGCACTAGCATGAATAAAAATGTTATGAACCATCAATTTGCTCAGTAATTAACACGCTTATATTAGCTTCACCTGTATGTTTGTGAGTTTTCGAGCTTGTTGTAACTCTCCTTTGGACTCGATTTTGACCGACTTTCAACGGAGAGATTTCATTCAAACTTTGGAAACTTTTAAGAATCGGTGGCAATACAATAATTTCACGAGTTTATCTAATTCCGAGAACTTGAATTTTTTTAACAAAAAATTAAACTGAAAAATGATATATCACAGGAGTATACCTATCTGTTGGTCTGGAAATTCTTACAGAAATTAAAGAAAAGATGTAAAAAATATGAAAATTATATAAAGATTTTCCCGAAACTGAAACAACATACCTACAGTGACCTGCACGTGCGGCTGTGAGTCGAGCGTTATCCGTAGAAAGTAGTATTTAACAAGTTTTAAATATTAGATTAGGCCTTATGATGGGCGGTTTGTCTTTGCTGCTTGGCTACTAACCCAAATCGTCACCAACCCGCATTGGCATCATAGGAGAGTGAGCGTCAGTGCTCTTCAATAATGGGAAGAGATCTAGGCCCAGCATGGGACGCAAAAAGAAGTTGCAGTCAGACTGTAGCTTCGGGATTAAGAATAGAGCTACGGTATCCCCTGCCTGATCGTAAGGGGCGACTAAAAGGGGGCTACCGGGATTATGGGCGGTGAGAGTGGGAGCTCGATCCGTCCACCCAGCAGCCTCGGGAAGAAGAGCGGTGTGTGCGTGGCCGCATGCCGCCGTAAGCATCGGAAGGTGCAGGAGAGCACATCTGCTCTCCTGAGGATGGGCCCGTTCTAGGGCACCGCGCGTGAAGGACACCGGTGCGTTTCACTGGAGATCCCAGAGTCCTCCCCAAGCGCAGAGGCAAGCCACCGAGGGGTTTTAGTGCGGTACAAATCCCACATAACCCGGTATCCTCTCCCAAGGTACCGGGTACCTTTTGAAGGTTTCCCTCCGATATAAAAAAAGACAGATGGATAACGTATTTATGTAATATGGGTTTATACAAATGTATAGTTTCTTTTAAATGGCTATTAGATTTTATTATAGGTCTTATAATTCCTTAAGTTCCTTCCTTCCGATACGATTACGACATTGGCCTTTTATGTAGACTCTATGGAAAGCATGGAAGCTTTCTTCCCATATCAATCTAATAATTCGAATGCAGCACACCATCGCGTTCTTAGTAGTGCGTTTGATAGCGATAATTTGAAATTCCTTCGTGCTCTTGATAAATTCTCAGGGCATTATCTACAGGACGTGCTAATCGTCACAACACCTTAGGCGCCAGGCCTTATTCGCGCTGGTTATACAATAAGGTTGAATAAATGCATGAAATATTAGTATACACTTTCCGCCTACTAAAAAAACAACGGGTTGTACTCCGGGAGTGCCGGCAGAAGTGAAAACATTAATAACGTTGTGCATTTTTGATGTCGTGGAATCGTTAGGGAATAATTCCGCACGAATTGCTTGAATTATCAGTATTAATTTCTATCTAGTATTTTTATAAAGTACTCACTCATTTTCTTTCACTATTTCTTCGTCACTTTTTTCATTAATACATCAAAGTGCACATGAATGTCCAATTTTAAATACTTGATGTAAACGAATTGAGTATAGACAGTTGAGCTGTCATCAGCTGTCACCCCTCCGTCTTACGAATTTTCGATCAGGCCACGTGTAGTTGACGCGAGATTAACATTTTTTACCCATTCCAAAAAAAGTGCACAACGCCGCTAAAGAAGTTTTCACTTCAAAAATATTGTAAAAGCTTTAAATAGATAACACAAGATTTTTCGCCAAAATATATAGGTAAACTAAGATATAAAATAACATAATAATATAAAAAAACAACGGGTTGCACTCCGGTAGTGCCGGCAGAAGTGAAAACTTGAACATTACCGTTGTACATTTTTGATATTTTGGAATGGTTGGGGAATAATTTCGCACGAATTGCTTTAATTCATCGGTATTAATTTTCATCTAGTATATTCATTAGGTTTTTATCTAGTATTTTTATAAAATACTCACTCATTTTCTTTCACTATTTCTGTCACCCCTCCGTCACTTTTTTTTATTAATAGATGCACTTTGTTCAATTTCCATATTTTAAACACTTGATATAGACGAATTTTACAAGTATACAGACAGTCGAACCATCAGCTGTCACCCCTCCGTCTTACGAATATTCAATCAGGCCACGTGTCCAGACGCGAGTTTAACATTTTTTACCCATTCCAAAAAAAAAATGCACAACGCCGCTAAATAAATTTTCACTTCAATAAGATAAAACTTATGTTATTTGGAACGTCTAAGCATAGAGAAAAGAATAATATAAAGTTAAATGTTTAAACAACACAATATGAGAAATAAATCATAGAGAAGAAATTCCCGTAAAATTAAGCTAGCAAAGCTGAGCTAAGCATTAAGCCTATAAAATAATCGTAACTTAAAGTCAGACCTCTAGCTAATTTTGCGGGATGGGCGTACAAACATACAGACAGAAACTTTTAAAAGTATAATTACGGCTTCTTCTATAATTGCTCTTACCACCATATTCGTTTTCCTATCCACAATGTACTGAAGGTAAGAGACGATTTGATTCAATCATATCAGTTTTTGTTCAACTTTAAACGCACTTTAGTTTACGACATACAACAAGTTATATATTAGGTAATAAATAATTATCAATAAATAATAAACGCTTCACACTCATAGCCCCACAGTAGGGTATATATACCCTGTGTCGTGGGTACCATGGACACATACAAAGAAACACAAACACCTAGACCGAGAACAGAAATTTAAACTCATCATTCAAATTTCCGTTTCGCCGGGAATCGAACCCGCGACCCCTCTATTTGCAGTCTGGCATGGTTACCATTGCGCCACACGGGTCTTCAAATGATGTTTAATAGTAATTACCCAGCTGCTAATTTTGCACGCAATCACCATAAAACTTCTGCATCATGCCGCTCAGTGCCGCGTTCAGAGGCAGATGTTGTAAACCAGTGGTAAAAGTCTACTCCTGCCTTCTTCCCATTTCGTAGTACAGTTTATTTTTACACTTTTTTACTTTATAATTATTGGCCTATGACAAAATAAGGCAAACACTATTGTTTGTCTTATAGAGCAAGTACATAAAGAAAAAATCTAAGCCACAATTTTCAGTTACACCTATAGAATTACATCCGTGAATATCGCATCCGATTCTATGCAGATGTGGGAACCAGGAACATGTGCACGTAATAAAAGGCTTTTTTTCCTCTTAGTGTACAAAAACCCTGCAAAATGGGTACCCAAAGCCGACGATCGGATTCGATCCGAAGTACAAATAAATATGAATAAATAATTAAATAAACAGACAACTAAATAAATACATACTTGAAGAAATCTTAATATATATAATTCTTCTGTGAGTGTGTATGTCACTGAACTCCTCCTTAACGGCTGGACAGATTTTAATGAATTTTTTTGTGTGTATTCAAATGGATTCGAGGATGGTTTAGATTCACAATTTGGGCCACTGGAAATGTTTTTTAATTTTTTATTTATTTATAAGTAGTTTTCCCATATAAATTGTTCCTATCTGTCAAACGTTTGTATTTCGTGCCGTGCCGTTCTAAACTTTGACACATTCAGAATAACAGGACAGTTCGTATGTCATTATTTGTTTTATATTTTTGTTTGATAGTAACATGAAGTCTCTTTAAGATAATAAGAAAACAAATCCTCTTTTATTACTTTTAAGGCAGGACAACGTCTGCGGGGTCCACAAGTAAAATTTAAAAATTTAAATTTTTAAAATGCGCAATATGGGATCAAATAAAAATAAAAATAAAATTGAAAATAATGTACATTTTTATAAATTGTGTAATTATTAAGTTTTTTCTTTTATCTTTGTAATATTTGCATACCTCATGAAGGTAAATATGGCGTAATAAATATGTATTAACAACTTTTGTAAACACCCATATTTGTGCAAATAAAGTTCTTTGTCTTTGTCTATATAAGAATAGATTAAGCGACTGCCCGTACAACCAGTAAAAAAAATATATATTTATTTCTTAGAATAACAAAAAAAACATATATATTATAAATATATAAATGTATTAAAATAAATAAAAAAATAAAATAAAAAAAATCCATCCACATCAGACTCCTGGCAGCTCCTCTCCACAAGTATGCCCACGTCAGACCTGCAAAGATAAACAGAAGGTCCATTACAAAGAAGAAGAAGACCACAACGGGACCACCCGGTCCCCCACGAAAAGACCGGGACCATTTATGGCCCGCGCTTGAGACACACGGCAGGGGAAATCCCGAAACGTGCGCCCCGGACTCCTTGCAGGGCTCGAGAAGAATTCCCGTTATTTATGCCCGAACAGTCGTATACCATAACACATAGCTAACACTCACGCCTATACGCAATAGCCTTCGCTGGTGTACTGTATACTTATACTTCACATTACACCTTTTTATAATTAATATTGAGTATAATAATATTTAGTATAATAGTTAGTATAATTAATATTTAGTATTGAGCAGTGATGGCCGAGTGGTAAAAATCCGCGGTCTCCGACGCGACCGATACCGGGTTCAAATCCTCGGCGCGCACCTCTGACAAAGAAATTTGTAATGTGCGCATTTATCGCTGCTCCACGGTGATGGAAAATATCGTGATATTTAATTGATTACGATGTTCTCCATCGCCGTGCATGCCTGAGAAAAATTCATAATTTCTCGAAAGCATGACGTCCACCAATCCGCACTTGGCCAGCGTGGTGGAGTATGGCTTAAATCCCTCTCAGTTGTGAGGAGACCTGCTGAGCCCAGCAGTGGGACATAAAAAAAGGTTGAAAAAAAATTAATTAATATTGCCTTTCACTGAAGCAACCTTACTGAACGTGATAAAGAATAGTGTTAAATATTATATACCTACTATCTAGTGATCTGTACTATTTTTTTAATAATGGCATCGCAACTCTGTGCATATTGCCAGCGTCAAGTATAATTTTTGCATCACTTAGTAGTCATAGAAAAATCAGTAAGTCATCGTCATCAGGTGTCAGTCAGTCTAGTCAGTCAGATGTTCAAGTAAAGCGACGATGGCTTGTTTACTTTACCAGAACTTGTCCGATGGAGTTTTGAATTTCATAACACTCGTGCTCTGTCATTAACCTATATCGAACAAAAAGCCATCAACTTTATCAGATTGAACTCAAAAATACACCAAGAAAATAAAAATTAAACAAGAGCACAACTTGTCCCTTTAGACTTCACGCCAAAACTCCTATAGTAAATTAATAACTTACATCAAAACAGATAATATATTGCGTGACAGGCTTACAAATATGTAGGGTTGACAAAAAACCATTCTATAGACTGTCAGTGCAGCATATGTTGATCATATAAATACACTTCGTATTCGATTTCTATCTGTAATGTACAGATATCAGAGGCCTTAGTGTAAGTTTGCACACGCGAAAACGTTACTATCGCGTTTACGCAAGGAATTTAAGTATCGACCTTATTCCTTTCAAGTTAAGATCTATCTGTCCAATTTTAACTCGCATGACGTCGCACGCGCAGACGCAGTAGTAACGTTTGCGCGTTTACAAACTTACACTAAGGGCTCTGAATAGAAACTTCTGCTCCGGCAATTTCTGCTCCATATAACCGATTTCGTTCAACCATAAACGAACTATAGTTTTCGACATACTACTTGTATGCTAGTAAGGCAGTGAAGCATAATGAGGTACTGGTACGGTATATATTTGTACTACTTTGGCAAAGGGAGATCTCCCGCCGGGCGAGGTGGTCATGCCCGGGGAGCGGCCGCGCTCCATCTGACTCAATTCGGAGCTTGTATATATGGTAGGATATTCCGAAAACTTCGATAGCGTGATTCAGGAATACCCGTAGCGCCATTTCTTGATGAGTAGCGGAAGGTCGCTACATCACCCCCTGCTCAGATCGGAGGTCGATATCTTCAGAAATCCAAGCTTGTGCAGTCTTCGCTTACAAGTGCCTTCAATGCCCTCTATCTTCAGTGAGTAGAGATGTGAAGGTGAGGCCTTGTGTTGCCCTCTATCCGCGGTGAGTCGGGATGTGAGGGAGAAGCGAGGTGTGGAGATACCCTCAATCCACAGTGAGTCGGGATGTGAGGGTAGGTTGAAGTGTGGAGGCGAGCAGTGGGTTCTCAAGTCGTCCACGAAGTCGCTGGAGGTAGCTCTATCAGGATCAGGAAGCGTGGTCCAGACGCGCTGCGATGAACCTGATGAGCTGCTGAAGTGGTTGCTGCAGTCCGAAGCAGGTCAGAAGGGACGTATTCTTGTCCGGGTCACCAGTTTGGGAAAGGGAGATCTCCCGCCGGGCGAGGTGGTCATGCCCGGGGAGCGGCCGCGCTCCATCTGACTCAATTCGGAGCTTGTATATATGGTAGGATATTCCGAAAACTTCGATAGCGTGATTCAGGAATACCCGTAGCGCCATTTCTTGATGAGTAGCGGAAGGTCGCTACACTACTATTATACATTAGTAGGTAGGTACTTATGTACCCAGCTGCTAATTTTGCACGTAATCACCATAAAATTTCTGCGCTATGCCGCTCAGTGGCGCGTTCAGACGCAGGTGTTGTAAACTACGGAGTGATAAAAGTCAGCGGCTGATGTATCCACGAGATATCCATTTCCGTAATTTGTAGCTCCCTAGGTTTAATGGTTTGTTTTTACCTCCGTCCAGTTTTCTTCTACACTTTTTTACTTATTTATTTAAAATATATTTTATAGTGCAAGTGAAGGAAAGAATTTAAGGCAAAATTTTTAATTATCGAAAAATATCGAACACCCTTCATTTATAATTACATCACAGATACAATAATCACTTTTTACCTTTTATCAATTTAATTTTGCATGTTACAATCGGAAGAAAATCGCATTCGAAATGAAACTGTGTTATTATCTAAATCTGATATTAATTTTTTTAAGTAAAATATACTATATGGATTATGGAATGTACGATTTGATTCGCATATAGCCTTAGTTTTAATTCGCATACATATTTTGTTCAATCTTAAAGGCTTTAGATTACGACACACAACCCGTACAAATATATGATGAGGTGGGTAAGTACTAATATACATTAGTACTACATACTATATATTAGTACTACATACTATACATTAGTACTACATACTATACATTAGTACTTATGTACCCAGCTGCTAATTTTGCACGTAATCACCATAAAATTTCTGCGCTATGCCGCTCAGTGGCGCGTTTAGACGCAGGTGTTGTAAACTACGGAGTGATAAAAGTCAGCGGCTGATGTAGCCACGACCTATCCATTTATTGTAGCTTCTCGGTTTTATTGGTTTCTGCTCCTGCGTTCTTCCTACTTCCTTGTATAGTTTGTTTTATGTTTTTTTGGTATTAATAAGTTGTTAGTAACTATGACAGGCTTTAGATTACGACACACAACCCGTACAAATATATGATGAGGTGGGTAAGTACTAATATACATTAGTACTACATAACTATACATTAGTACTACATACTATACATTAGTACTTACTTAGGTACCTAGCTGCTAATTTTGCACGTAATCACCATAAAATTTCTGCGCTATGCCGCTCAGTGGCGCGTTCAGAGGCAGGTGTTGTAAACTACGGAGTGATAAAAGTCAGCGGCTGATGTATCCACGAGCTATCCATTTCTGGTAGCTTCTCGGTTTTATTGGTTTCTGCTCCTGCGTTCTTCCTACTTCCTAGTATAGTTTGTTTTATGTTAGTTGGTATTAATAATGTAACTATGGCACTTATATTAGATTTTTTTTCAACCCTTGTTATGTCCCATTGCTGGCTACAAGTCTCCTCTTAGAAGCGAGAATGATTTTGGCCATAGTCCACCAATCCGACCAGGCTCACCTGCTACTTTCAGGGAAGTCCATGAACAAGTTAGTACCAACTTTCAAATGTATTTATTCGCATGACTACTTGAGAATTTGTGAAGATGAATAACGTTTCACACTTCTAAATTGCACACTCACTCACATTTCATACACACACATTTGGGTAGATATACCCTGTGTCTGTGTGTGAGGATACCATGGACACACACAACGACAGAAACACAAACACCCAGACCGAGAATAGAAATTTAAATTCATCATTAAAATTTCTGTTTCGCCGGGAATCGAACCCGGGTCCCTTCGATTGGTAGTTCGACATCGTCGTGAAGATGATGAAGTAATAATAGAATTTAAGATTTTAGAAATAACTTTAATTTGGTAAGCAATTACGTTAATTAAATTAATTATTGTTCATGTAATCGTTAAATCACTTGAGTATAAATAAAGATGTTCACGAATTGCGATGACGCATGTTGCTCGTTTATTCTCTGTCTTAAAATCGACGTTTTGTCGCAGGCATAAGAATAAAAACTACGTAGAACGGAAACTCCCGCTCCGGACGGGCTCAAGGTCACGATATTAGCCTACACGTTAATTTCGGCTAAACATAAACAGAACGGGCGCGTCAATTACAATAACGGCGCCAAGTTAATGTGGTGTGTTTGGTTGTACAAACAATTCTAAAACAATGCCAAACTTAAGTTTTTTTAGTTTGCCCAAAGATGATGCGAGATAAGTAATATTTTTTAAATATTATTCCTTTTCCGTAGGTACCTAATTTATCAAAAGGATATGACCAGTTCTTTTTGTGTAGCCAATTGTTTCACTTTCACTCAATTATAAAAAAAATGTTAGATAACTACGGCATGTTAACATGTCGCCAAAATACATATTTTTTAATAGCCCCCGCCATCGGTCATTGAACCTTTCTCGATTGTTTTGCCTCGCGATTGCGGCGCCGCGGCACTGGCGCACGCACGTTATACTTAATATGTAATTCGTTTATTTTAAACCTACACTACGTAAGTACTTACACCTATGTAGGTAAGTAATACTTACTTAAATGGCTTCATTTGGTATGGTACTTATAACTTATTAAGTAATATTATTTATAAGTATTTATAGAGTAGGTAAGTATTTATCATTCTCATATTTTTTAATACTAAACTAAAATAATGATTTTTAAGTAAAGAAAAACTAATATTTTTGCGATATTATCTTTAGACATAAGCATTACTAACAGTTCACAACCCTGGCAACACGCCTGGGCGACAGAGGGGCGTAACGGGGTGAAGAGGGAAGTAGGTATATAAATTGCGGCGTATCGATGGCGGTCAAAGGAGATTCCGTTTTATGTAGTATTATTTATTCTTATGTCGCAGGTACTAGTATTATAACGGGGCTAAATAGGTAATGGCCCTTCCACACAATCGCATTAATTTTGTTCTGCTATACCGCATGTAGTAAGCCTCTCCGCTTGGAATACCACGCTTCTAGAAAGTACCGCTGACACTTAGAATAACGAAATAACAATCGAATGTTACGACTATAAAATAAGTTATCAAGTGAAATCATTAATCATAATCTGACGGGCAACATCGCTTTAAAAGAATGTGACTCGTTTGAACTATTCAATTACGTTCACGAGCGTTCAGGAAACGCAAATAAAAATTGTTTTAGAATTGCCTTTAAATTGGTTAGTGATAATAATCAGTGAAATGGCTGTAAATACATGTAACATCATTATTCGTTTGAAGAATTTACTTAAAAAGGGGAATTCCACGGTCCCGAAAGAACTATGTTGCATTTAAATAGTTATAACCAACATAATATAGGTAACAAACAACAGGTATCTATTTCTGTGGTAAAAGTTATTATGACAATTTTGAGACTACACAGACTCGCATACAAGTAGTTACATGCTGCATTTTCTGAATTAAATTTAAAGAGGCTTATTATTATTTTAGGCTTATACGAAGGCTTATTTGTGAGGCATTGGGTTTCATATTGCAACTTCTTTAACAACGCGTGATTACCGAAAATAAATATACTTATATTATAATTTTGAAGCACTTCTAACTGTAAAATGGAAAAATATATTAAAATCCTTAATATAAGCAGAAATTAATAATGAACAAAAACACGAGTATTATTGTGAAAAAAGTGTGGGTTGCATAAAATTATTGAATTTCCACTGATTTTTGATAAGGGTCCGATGTTTGAATCAAATCTGTCCGTTGAAAGTGAGTCAAAATCGAGTCCAAAGGAGAGTTACAAACAAGTTCACAAACTTTTATTCATATGATAAGCTGACCCGTACTGATTTTACTTGAAATAGATTAACATTACTTGGGACGTAACTAATCAACACTTTGCTTGGAGATGGTGAACGAGGCCCTAAATGAGACGCTTCACATCAATATGCATGAATGATATGAAAACAATTGAAGTAGAAAAGTAAACTATCTGTAAAAGCCGACGACCTGTGTGGCGCAATGGTTACCATGCCAGACTGCCAATCGGAGGGTCCCGGGTTCGATTACCGGCGAAACAGAAATTTGAATGATGAGTTTAAATTTCTGTTCTCGGTCTGGGTGTTTGTGTTTCTGTCTTTGTATGTGTCCATGGTACCTACGACACAGGGTATATCTACCCTACTGTGGGGCTATGAGTATGAAACGTTATGAGTGTGAAACGTTAAGCCAAGTCTTTGGCCGAGGAACCCTAAAAATTGACGCCTAAGCGCTCGTTAATTTCGCATTTCGTTTTTTTTTTCTCCAATACCGCTTTAACGGTACCATGAGTGTTTACAAAAGCTCTTCAATCGTTAAAGGTTTCTTTAAGTTTTTATTCTTTAATTGTTTCTACATATGCAAACACATTCGGTAAACATTTGCTCGACACTCCATTACCGCTCTTGAATTTTTTACATCAATACGTTGTAATATAAAAACGGTTACTACGAGCGGCGGTAGCTCATGAATAAGGACCACGGAATGGTCCGAAACTAGTCGGGCGATCCCGAAAAAACGAGCGAGTAGAACAGTTTTTATATTACAATGAATAAAGACACTCACGATACCTTTAAGGACAAAAAAATCAATACGTTGTGAAAAAAAAACATTTGGTATAGTTAAAATTAATGTCAAAATAATTAATCTGTGAAGTTACTTATAACAACTGTGAATCTTATTGGGTGAATGGTATAGGATAGAAGACTATTGGAATCTGTCAATACCAGTCATAGCTGCCATTAGAGTCGTAATTAAGTGCCGAGATGTGTTTTAGAGCGTTGACAACGCTAGTCGTGGTAGCACCGTGCATTTTTACGGCGTAGCACGAGTGCTTTTGTAATAGTACGGCCGGGTTCCCACTACGCCGGACCGGCAGATCGCCGGTACAACTGCCGGAAGGGCTAGTGGCTGGACAATTTATATGAAGCTATTCACACGATCCCGAGTCCGGCATTTTTGCCGAGCCCGGCATTTTTACCGAGCGTTTTGTCACTACCTATTTCTGATCGGTCCGTGTGTGGTCGCTTTTAAAACATTTAACTACTTAGGCATTTTGCTTTGTAGGCAGCCACTGTAGACATAGAACTTCATAGACAATTTCGCATTTTAAGTATACTGCTTCATCGGCATGTTTCTATTAGGGCAAAGAACTTGCTAGGCAAATATTATGTTTAGGTATAATGCCTTCATTGAGGTACCTTTTGTTTGAGGTACCTCGCTCAAAAACATTACATATCTTATCTTAATATACCTATATAAATTACGTGTCACGTGTTTGTCCGTGATGGACTCCTAAACTACTTAACTGATTTTAATAAGATTTGCACACCGTGTGCAGTTTGATCCAACTTGAAAGATAGGATAGCTTACATCTCAATTTATAGTCGTAATATTAGGTATTTTATTACTGACACTTAAAGGCAGGGCAAAGTCTGCCTGGATCGCTTGTTATAGTATAAGGAGTGTACGCGACTTCATGGGAAGGATTTGGATGCGTAGTCCTCGAAACTGCTACGTGTAGTGTCGTTTCCGTAGTATATAATTTAAGTTTTATTATTTTTGTTCCCTACATCAGTTTTGGTAACCCAACTCCCCTTAACATTAACCTATTGAATGGGCAATTTTTTTTGAAACTAGGTACGCGTGTCAATTTGCCTTCCTTGCTACACGAAGATACGCACACAAATATTAAATAAAAAATTCATGAGTTCTGCAATGTATTTAAAATTGTCGTATAAAGCAACAGTAATTCTTTAACGTGCCTAAACTTTAAAGAGCTTTTTTATGCGTTGATCTTAGACTTTCAGAACATACGTTGGTTTTAATTATACTCGAGTTCAAACAAGTTAATAAGAATTAGAACTAAAATTCAATAAAAAAAAAAAAATCACTGCACATTATTTGTTAGTAGGTAAGTCAATGCGCACCGCACCTCAAGCGAATCGAGAGCTCGGTCCCTTTCCGATTTCTATGCTCGGACCTCTAATCGATTATGCATTCGAGCAAGTGGTGATCGGTAGATAAACATTTGCGCCATTCTCGGTTATATCTAGATCTGATATCCCTGATCTCAATAGGATCGCACTTGAATCGATCTATTGAGTCTAACATTTAGTTCAGCTGCGTCACAGAGCTGCTTCGCATTGAAAGCTCAAAAAGACTATGGTGGTGATATTATTTGTAATGTTTAAATTACAAGTGATTTCAGATCTCGTAAAACGTGAGTTTTATAACCATCTCTCGATTATCTCTATTTGTTTTGTTTTGGGTAGGTAATCTAGTGATATTACCTACCCAAAACAAAACAAAAGTAGACAGGAGGTGGAGGTAGCAATCCTGTCTATTTTTTACCTAATACAACATGAAATAACGACATGCAAACATAGATATTAAAACGGGAAAATATTGCACATTATAGGTGCTCTTAAAATTGCCCCTAGAAATCTGACAATCTGGCAAAGTTTGATTCATAAACAGGGAGAATGCTGACAGAAGCTTTTATGAATCAAATTTTGCCTATGCATTCGGCTCATTCGGTAAAGACAAAATTACTATCAATCTATACAAATAAATAAAATCACAACATAAAAGTTGAATCAAAATTATACATGTTTTTTTTAATAAATAACGATTCACACTCATAGCCCCACAGAAGGGTACATATACCCTGTGTCGTGGGTACCATGGCCACACATGAAGACAGAAACACAAAAACCCAGACCGAGAACAGAAATTTTAAATCATCATTCAAATTTCTGTTTCGCTGGGAATCGAACCCGGGACCCTTCGATTGGCAGTCCGGCATGGTAACCATTGCGCCACGCAGGTCGTCAAACTTTTCTGAACCGATTACTTGGTCCACTTGTCAATTATGTATAAACTATAAACTAACCTCAAATAAACATTCGCGCCATTCTAGATAGTCCGCGGACTGATATTTCAGAGTTCAATAGAGTTGCCTTTCGTCCAGCCATTGAATGGTAATCATAATGCTAGTGACAATTGCAACGTCCGAGTGTTTTATACCACGACGCCAATGGAATCTTTAAGGTATATAACAAGTTCATTGGTGTATTTAACATCCACAACAAAATGAGAGTTTCCAGTTATTAAACTATCTAGTTTATGTTATGTCTATTAATTCAATTATTAATAATGTTCTGACTAAATGGCTGCAACCCTTTTTGCATCATATTGCTGGGCACGGGTCTCTCCACCTTAGTGAGGAGGCCGGGGGCTTACACCACCACGTTGCTCCAATGCGGGTTGGTGGAGATGCGGGTTAGTGGCCAACCCGCTGTCGGATGTTCTCAAACCGCCCATAAGACCTCCGACAAGGTTTATCGACTGTCATCTATCGACAACAACCGGGACCGACGGCTTAACGTGCCCTCCGAAGCACAGAACGCGCACAGACACGCATGAAATTTTTTGCCACTAGCGGTCACCCATCTCACACCCGACCGCGCCCGTTTGGCTCAGCTGCATAGACTGCTTGCGTTCTACGCTAGCCGCCGAGCCATGCGCGTTTCATTCTGACTAATACTTAAAGATAATGCATAATACTGATGAAGTGGTGTCACGGATAAAGCCTATTTTGGTCGCTTTTTGTATGCACACTTCAATCAATCTGTGTTTTTAGCTTATGTAATGTGCTCATGTCTTCTATGTCATATGTGTAGTGCATTATGCAAAAACTTGCGCGATAGTTGTTTGAAAATGGTGCATCATTTGTGCATCTTACTGCACTTTAAATTATTAAATTTATTATTATTATTATTAAATGGTGCACTACGCGGGATAGATTTATATGTTGATTTCTTATAATAAGTAGTAGTTTTTATTATAGTTAATATTGACATTTAAAGACTGTTGCTTTTCCAATTCATTATTATTTGATTTGTTTTAGTATGATAAAATTATTTTGACATGTTACTGATTAAAAATCTTATATAATCCATTCTATGTATGACATCTTCTAATGCTGTAAAGATATTTAGATGGTAACATGTAATTTTTAGAAAATTCTATATTGACATTGCATGCCCAAATGTGTCAAACATGAGTTTAACTTTAGCCTATTTAAGAACCTCTGTACCATATTTCGCAATTAATAATGATTATGATTAAAAGACTTCAAAAATTAAGATTTAAAATTACTAAGTCTGTACCAACATAAAATGAACGACGAATCAAAACTCTGATTCTTAAATCGAGAACTCGATTCACTTATCGATTATTATGCGTTCAACCAATCGCAAAATAAATGTACTCAATTCTCAATGATCTCGCGATCTGATATTCCTGAACTCAATATGATCGCACTTCGAGCGCCATTCAGTGGAAATCGCAACGTTAGATCCGCACTTGAACCGATTTATTGGATCTAACATTTGGATCAATGTCCAAGTGTTGAATAAGGACGCCCACAGAGTCCTACACAAATCAGAAGGCCTACTCCATGTATTTGACCGCAAATTCTAACATTTTCGAAAACAATACATGAACCAAAATATTTCACAAATATTTGAATTAACGCAGATCGTTTCTATTCACGAATGTATATCTAATACCTTTAAACGAGCAATTCTTGTATATATATACCTAAATATATTTTTGAATCTCAGAAACGGCTCTAACGACTTTGATGAAATTTAGTACCCTGGTTTCGGGGGTGGTAAATCGATCCAACTTGGTTTTATTTTTAGAAATGTTTTATTATAAAAAAAATATTTTCAGTGATAATCAACTTAAATATAAACTGAAAAAACTCTTCCTGACATCTACCGGAGAGTATTAATAATATTGTGGCATAGAACGCCGTCAAACGCAATCTACCAATCCGACGTTCAAAGAAGCCAATGTCGATTTGAAAGATCTCTACAAAAATTCCGTTCATTAAATTAAAGCTTCCTTGGCCGAATGGTTACGTGGGTTGACGGCGAAGCAGAAATTTGAATGATAAGTTTAAAATTTCTTTTCTTGGTCTGTGTTTGTGTTTCTGTCTTTGTGTGTGTCCATGGCACCCAGGACATAGGGTATAATAATATCTACCCTGCTGTGAGGCTATGAATGTGAAGTGTTATTATGTTACAGTAGTAAATCTAACATTAGTTTATTGCAATATGATATGCGAATACAGTTAGTCTAGAGAAACTAGGTAGGTGTGTCTCACGAGACTCAGAAAAAGTAGCGTCTCTACAAAAAGATATCGTGTAACAAGTTTCATCGTAAATAGTTTTATAATACCTTTCTAATAGGGCACTGATAGTAGGCTAAGTTATAGTCGTGTCTTTAAGTTACCTTCCTGGGTGAACACGTTGAAATTATCACTCTATCAACAAGATAAACTTGTATGCATCCGCTATAACATGTGTAAAAAGTTGCATTATGAATGGTGTATTTTTTTTTCACTGTACATAGCTCAATCAATTTATTTTTAGCACTAGGCATAATGTTATGGAGTTTATGTCTACAATAATAATTATTACTCCATCTTTTGTTAAAATTTTAACGATGTTTTTTTTATAAAAAGTATAGTGATTCTAATATAAGAAACAGTTAAACAACAGTTAATGCGACGTTCAAAGAGATGAGCATGTCGATTTTAAAGAGCTCTATAAAAATTTCGTTTATTGTATTAAAGTTTCCTTGGCCGAATGGTTACGTGGGCTGACTGCGCATCCCGGGTTCAAACCTCAATCAAAATCATATTGCGTCAATTTGTTATTGAGAGCTATTTCAGATGGCGTTATTAAATTAAACCTGTACTATTATGTATTCTGTGATTTAACCAAGGAAATTAAACCAAGAAAATATTTTTT
This sequence comes from Pyrgus malvae, assembly GCA_911387765.1. Classification (NCBI taxonomy): domain Eukaryota; kingdom Metazoa; phylum Arthropoda; class Insecta; order Lepidoptera; family Hesperiidae; genus Pyrgus; species Pyrgus malvae. Next base: position 22,612,449 of record OU426948.1, read on the forward strand.
TTATCTGAGCAACGCTCTGTCGTCCAGGTAGGTACCTACTTTATTATTGAATGGACAATAAAGTAGGTACCAAAGGTAGAAAATTGGAACTATTCGAAAATCTAATCAATTTGATTCTATAGAAACGACAGATTATGCATTATGGCATAAAATTGGGGTTTTCTTATCATGCCACAAAAATAAAATTGTGCCTACATAATGTGCTAACCCGATAACTGTAACCGTAAAAGTACACTATTACTTTTACTGTAATTAGAGAGGAAGTATTCGAGACTCATAATATACATTTTTGTACACACATACACACAAAAACATAGGTATATTTTAAATCACTTTTCCGTTAAGTTTTTTCTACACTGTAGAAACTACGCTTCATGTCTGTTCTACGCATTGCAAGATCGACTCCGTATTTATGTCAAGCAAAACAAGCATTCCTGACAAATTGTTTGTAGAATTGAATGTGTGGTATGGTAGCAGGTCTTGAGCTCCTACAGTTGTGTTTGGCCTGCAGCGATCTCGTTTAGCTGACAATAATACGAGCAAGGTCTCAACAGGACTTTGTATTGTTAGTTTTAAATTACAGAGATGAATTTAGCAATTACAGAATTGCAATAGGTTTTAGCATTTCGAAAAAGATCAGTTAATACCACAGTATTGTCACAATACAAAAAGCGCCTTTGGTATTGATCGAACATTAATATTATCGAATTATCGAAATATTAATATTATCGAATTAGCATACAGTAGGGTTCTAAAAATTGACGGAAAGAGTCAAAAATTAAATTAAATATTTTCTTATTTTAAATATTTGTTGCATAGGGAAAATGAAAAAAAAATGTATAAGCGTGTTAACTCGCAATTAAACAGGATTATAAATCGATAATTATAATATTTTAATAATCATGTTTACATACACATAGGAGCCCACGCCACAGTCTTTCAGACGGAGGTGTTCGCCATCATACAGCGCGCAGAGTGCTAAACCTTGAAAAACGTTACGTCAACAGGAACATCTTTATCTTTTCGGACAGCCAGGCAGCACTCTTGGCCATAAGTTCGTATACTGTAAATTCGAAACTGGTCAAGAACTGCATAGAGCGACTTAACGTACTGGCTGTGAGAAACAGAGTCTTTTTGATATGGGTTCCAGGACACTCATCCATACAAGGAAACGAGGAAGCTGACGTCCTGTCACGTGAGGGTGCAAAAGGGACTCAGCTCGGTCTGTGGTATTTCCAAAACGACAATCCGACAAAAAATTCTCACTCAGTGCAGGGAGGAGGTGATGAGGGACTGGACTGAAGGACCAGGGCACAGCCAGGGTGAGGTTATCGGGTTATGTGGGATTTGACCGCACTAAAACCCCCTCGGTGGCCTGCCTCTACGCTTGGGAGGACTCCGGGATCTCCATTGGAACGCACTGGTGTCCTCCACGCGGAGCGCCCCAGAACGGGCCCATCTTCAGGAGAGCAGATGTGCTCTCCTGAAGATGGCTCCTTCAGGTGTGTGAACACCACCATCCACTACAACCCCGGAAGCCTCCTTTTAGTCGCCTCTTACTATCAGGCAGGGGATGCCGTAGCTCTATTCTTAATCCCGAAGCTACAGGACCAAAATAATTATGATTAGGTTACCTATATTAGCAAAGTTTTCTTCTTTATTATACTCGTAGATTCAAAAACACGTAAAAAGTAGTATTTAGTCATCCTGCTGACCGCAACCGGCATTGCTTAGCTATGCAGATCGCTTTCGTTCTACATTCCATGAATAATAGTCTCAAATTGGTGACAACTAAGTGACGATCAGTGTTGACTAAAGGTAATGCAGAGGTCCCGCTGCGACGCGATCCAGTATAACCGTTTTTATCTCGAACGTGATCTATAGAAATAGTGCTGAAAGTGGCCAAATGTTTTATAATAACTAAATCTACTTACACGTGTAAACTGAATTAAATTAGACTAGGTTTAAGTGGGTCTCTTTTAGAAAGAGTTTTAGACTTACGAAGGATTTATTTATTTCAATTTTAACACAATTTTATAATAAAATCTAATAAGTATTTACATACACAATTATAACTAAGGCTTAAAATGTTGACTGTCATATACAGAAAACTTTATAGGTGTTAATTTTCAGAGGATGTCACGTTTGTCGCCATGAGTTTAGAGCAAAATTTTATATGTCTTTAGAAGCATTAGTGATTTTCATAAATATATAAATACAAGTAAATCATTAGATTATACTAATTACCTATGGTATAATAATTATGTTTAACTATGGCTTAACATTTTTTCTATAGGCTTTCTCAGTCAAATATAACATGGAGATATTCAAGAAAACTATAAAAAGAGCTTTGGTTTTCCAAACTTAACACACTTCTGACTTATTTGGTATTGCTCATGTCTTTAGCTTTAAAAGAACGTTTATCACAAGGGCTGTACAACATAACTTGGTAGAATAAAAACTTTAAAGACAAATTTATTCATTAGAAATAGATTTATGTATACATATTTTTTCTTTAGAAATAGAGGTTTCAATCTGGGGATTACCCAAATATACCTAGCTAGGTATATTTGGGTAATCCCCAGATTGAAATAATACCTCTATTTCTAAAGAAAAAATATTTCTAAAAAAAAAACAAACAAAAAAGAATATTTCTATTAACAACAATTTCTAATTGTAATTTTTTTCTTTATTACAGGTAAGTTACAGCATCTCGCGCCAGAAAATCTGCGTACTAAATTCGTATCTAACCGGATCTTAAGTGACATGGTAGGTAGGATTTTTTTAGAAACTTATTTTTGATATTTTTAGTTAGAACATACAATATATTAACAAACAATATCCACACATATTTTATAAAATATAAAACGGTGTTTGGAAGCTTATTCTTTTTACACGTATCTTCGTAATAGGATATTTTTTGGATGGAGATTATTTGGGGGTTATAGATTGGCATACACACTACTTTTAACTTGGGGAAAATATCTCATTAACACAAAGATTTTTGAAGTGAAAACTTCTTTAGCGGCGTTGTGCACTTTCTCGCGTCAGGACACGTGGCCTGATCGAAAATTCGTAAGACGGAGGGGTGACAGCTGATGACGCGGACGGCTCGACTGTCTATACTTGTAAAATTCGTTTTTATCAAGTTTTTTAAATATGGCCATTGAACAAAGTGTTAAACTTGCGTCAGGACCACGTGCCTGATTAAAAATTCGTAAGACAGGAAGGGGTGATATTGACATTGAACAAAGTGCATCTATTAATGATAAAAGTGACGAAGAAACAGTGAAAAAAATGAGTGAATACTTTATAAAAATACAAGATGAAAACCTACTGAAAATACTAGATGAAAAATAATACTGATAATAAAAGCAATTCGTGCGAAATTATTCCCTAACCATTCCAAAATATCAAAAATGCACAACGTTAATGTTCAAGTTTTCTCTTCTGCCAGCACTACCGGAGTGCAACCCGTTGTTTTTTTTATATATACTACTAGCGGCCGACCGCGACTTCGTCCGCGTTGATTTTGGATTTTGTATGCGTGTCATCGCGTAACGTGGAAAGCAAATTTACTGCGGTACGTTGCTGCGATACCCAGCTTGAAAACCCTAATATAAGAACCTTAAAATATGCACCCCTTCCCCCGTGACCAAGAACTTGCCCCCTGACCAAGAATTCCCCCCCCCGGCCAAGCATTTGCCCCCCCCCCCAGGCCAAGAACCCAAATAATCGTTGTTCTGAATAAAGTTCAAATACTCGACAACAGATGGCGCCACTACACTTAATTTCCAAGTTGAAGGGTTGGAAAAACTAAAAACACGCCCTTTAGGTTAAACCGGGAACTTTCTTGTTCGAGGGGGGATAAAGGGCAATCACACTATATAAGTTCCTTTATCGTGCCGGGACTCCTTTGTAAGTTTTATCGGCACGCACATTTTATCAACTTAGTTTTATTATATATAATGATGTAGTCAAACTCATAATAAATCTATGCATTAACATGAGGACATAAAACGAACTTATAACGTAGTCTTTTTGTCCTTATCTACACTTCTGTTTTCTTCATTTATATGATATTGCCCTTACTTTTTTACTATTAATTTGCATACACCTTTATCAGAATCACACAGTGATAAAAAGTTCAATAAAACCACATGAGTGCTTGTTTTACACGTACTTTCCATGTAAGTGGGAGACTGCTCCACAATACGACATATATGGGTCTACCAGCGCCATGTAGGACTAAGATTGACACCGCGATTGTGACCCAAGGACTGACACTTTTGTTTTATTTATTGTGTCCATATATGGACTTAAATGTCACTTAACACTAGTTTATTCTGTTGGCATAATAATATTTACATACTTGTCGAATGGTTTGGTTTTGTATGATTTTTTGTAGATCTTTCGATAGATGTTGATTCTCATGCTTTAGACGTCCACTAATGGACGTAGGCCTTCCCTAATGTTTAGCGCGCCATCCGGTCTTACGTCCTCTGAATCCTACGAATTCCCACTTCTTCACGTCATCAGAGCTGAACTTAAATTACGAAAGTACAAATACATGAAGAAATTAATTTCATAAAACTAGTCGCAGTACTTGAAAACTAGTTTCGTTAAAATAATTGTCTCGTGAAAATAAAAAAATCGCTGTGACCATGGTCCCATTGGCTTCGAACTTTTACGTACTATAGTACACTCCGGACGCAAGTTGTTTCGCGAAACTATAGTTCCGCGTCGCGTTTAGACTATAAAATTAGTTACATGACATAACTTTTATCAAAAAACATGCACGAAAGTATGTTATTTTCATGAAAATAATGCATGAATTGTTAAACTTGTTTTATATATATTCAGTTTTACAATTAGGAAACTGTTGAAGGAACTAATTTCGTAACGTAAATTCGGTTTTATAGGTGCACTGATGGACGTAGGCCTCTCCTGACTTTCTTAACTCCGTCCGGTCCTGCACCTTCTTTAGAAGCAGATTTCGCTGTCTTCATTAGATCGACCTGGTCGAAGAGATGCCAGTGCTTCTTTAGTGTAAATTTGATCATTCGCTAATTCCCGATAGAAATATTAACGATAGGTACGATCTGTCTAGCAGTGAAATAATTTTGCTGAACACACCCGACCAACCGCAACCCATTTGGCTTAGTTGCATAGATCGTATGCGTTCTACGCTAACCGCCTGGCGATGCGCGCTTCGCTTTATCGTACTTATTTCGGTTTATAGTACTTATACTTATTGAAATGTATGATTTTGAGGCCAAAGACAAAGGTTTGTCAGGGTAGTAAATATATTTAGCTCCTATGTCCCCGTTAGTTACAACATTTTAAGAAAAAGCAAAATCTGTTTAAAGGATAAAATAGAGTAACGTAATTATGTAGATCCGTAATTACTGTTATTACCTACTGTTCCATAATAAGGTTAGTAAAGGCTGCGTGTACTTGTGCATACAGAGCAGAATTACATCTCCTGTAAGAATTGCCACGTAATTGTAACGTAAAAGAAATAGTTTTGCCTTCGGCGCATCCACCGGCATTGGTCTAATTTGCCGTTGCAATCAGCTTTCCTGCTGTTTTTTCTTGTTAGCTTCGGAAGCTCGGTTATTACGGAAAAGATTTGTGTGTTTTTTACCGACTATGAAAATGTGGTTCACTGTTCAGGTGTTTTGTGACATTTTTTTGTGTCAATTCACTGGAATTTTACCGATTTAGATGATTTATTTTGTTTCTTACAAGCAATAAACAAAACATGTTACGTATTCATTGCTTCCGAACAAGTGGAAATCGGTGCAGCGTTCGCCTCTAGGGCCTAAAATACATTGGATTTTTTTTACTTGTAGAGGTCGTATTAAATGTTGTATGAATCAGCTGCGGGTGTTCCTCTGGCCCTTGTTTATTTATTAACTTTGACGTTATCCGGGTTCTAAGATGTAAAACATGAAAAATTTCCTTATCTATCTAGCTAACGAAGTTGTTTTCGCCGAAAAAATAAATACCAACTTATTATTTCAATGTTACCATATAACATGCACCATTTCCTTACCAAATAGAACTTGAAAGAAGGAAGGAAGGAATATATTTACCGCAAACGTTATTAAAACTACATAAAAAAGGAAAATATACATAATTTACAAATTTTATATGCCATCCTAAAGACCTGATTGCGGCATGGTGTCCAGAACGCTGGCAGCATTACCTCTTTGAATCAAAAGACTGATTTTTTGTGTAAAATAACTGTAAACCCTCTGGCCACCTGAAACGAGGACAAATCAGGTCGACATTTGAGATAAAGATATAACATCAATATTATTGGGTTAAATAAAATCTGTATTATAAGGACACAAAATTTAACTACCAAGCATAACTGAATTTTGGGATGTTAGTACGTATATATTTTCGGAGCATATTAATAATGAAAATATTGATTTTCTAGTTTAGAGTTATATCCAGATACTTTACTAGCAATGCAACGAGTTATGCCCTCTCATAAATCGGGCAAAGACATGGGTATTACATAAGTAAACACGTCGCCATTATGTCCCCGACCGTTAGAGATTACACGTCGCGCACCTACAGGAAAGGCCGGGGGCGCTCAATCAACTACGGGTGATCCTGCGGCCCTTGTTTATTTATTTATTTTGATGGCTTCGTAGAACACGGACAATTTCCTAAAAGTCAGAAGTAACGAAATGAGTTTTGGTTGACGTCGTAATCAAATTAGGAAAAGTTTATGAAATAATTCCTACTAATATTATAAATTCGAAAGTAACTCTGTCTATCTGCTACACTTTCCCGCTTAAGCTGCTGAACCAATTGTAATGAAATTTGGAACACAGATAGAGTGGACCTAGGGAAAGGACATAGGATGATTTTTATCCTAAATTAAAACCTGCATTTTTAAGAGCCCTTTAACTATCGAGAAATAACGAAGTTCCAACTATAGAAAAAAATTAACATCTTGCGGAATATTCTGCAAATGTTTCGAAGCTGTAAGGGACTGACAGAAGTGGTCCTATAAGAGTTCTGTTTTTGTTTTTTTCGCATAATTCATCGGAATACATCCAAAGAGTTCCAAATCATTTGTATGAATAATAAATAAATAAATAACGCTACACCCTCATAGCCCCATACTAGGATTCCCTGTGTCATGGTTACCATGGACACACACAAAGACAGAAACACACCCACACTAAGATTCCCTCTGTCGTGGGTACCATGGACACACACAAAGACAGAAACACAAACAATCAGACCAAGTACAGAAATTAAAACTCATCATTTCAATTTCTGCCTCGCCGGGAATCGAACCCAGGACCCTCCGATCAGCAGTCCGGCATGGTAACCATTGCACCACACGGTTCGTCGAATAAATGTAAAGGTTTTTTGTTATGTATAAACAGTAAATGTTCATATTTAACAAAGAAAGAAAAATTAAAATCATGTGTACGAATACTTATGAATGATTAGTTCATTAGATGAAAGCAACAGCTTAAAAGCTACTAAAATTAATTGATTATAAACAAATAATTTGCACGCTGCATTACAGTAGTAATAGTAAAAACAACAAATCACCATTTTTTATGCAAATAAATAGAATTATTTTTTCTATTCAAAGTTATTCTATTCAAAATCCCTTTTCACTAGAGAGGAGGTTGTAGGGGGAAATTGAATAAAATGTTGTCAATGATGATGAACGCACAAGTTATAAGTGAAACGTGTTCATTATAAAGGCAACCGCACATGGGCGGTGCCAAATGTACAGCACTTCTCATAATCGTTAAATATCACTCAGTCGACTGCCTCTGGTTCTAACAACTCAAGAGCCATTTGATTAAATATTATAATGTTACCTTATAGAACTAGTAGGCGGCATTTAGAATTTATTCATCTCAACAAAATCATTAGGTACGGTTTGTTTCTGAAGCAATTAAAATTATATTAATAACTAACTTTTTAAGGCCTATTTTACCATTCCACTGCGAGGAGATCGCCTCTATTATTTAAGCCATAATGACCCATTACCACCCAAAGCAGCAGTAGCGAAGTGTGGCAAGTGTGTGTTGATAAAAATAACAATTTTTTTCAACTCTTTTTATGTCCCACTGCTGGACACATTTACGTCATGTCGACTTCAAAATAAACTAAAATCGAAATGTAACAAACAAGCTGTGCGCCACGGTTTCACCCTCGTTAGGAAGAATAAGTAGCATGAAGTGAATAATCTCCAGAGGTTCCATGAGATTTTTTTTGAAGTGTAAACTTCTTTAGCGGCGTTGTGTACTTTTTTTGGGATGGGTATAAATTGCTGAACTCGTTTCAGGACACATGGCCTGATCGAATATTCTTAAGACGGAGGGATGACAGCTGATGGCTCGACTGTCTGTATACTTGTCAAATTCGTGTATATCAAGTGTTTAAAAAATGGAATTTGAACAAAGTGCATCTATTATTGAAAAAAGTGACGAAGAAATAGTGAAAGAAAATGAGTGAAAGTACCTACTCACTATAAAAATACTAGATGAAAACCTACTGAATATACTGGATGAAAAATAATACTGATAATTAAAGCAATTCGTGCGAAATTATTCCCGATCCATTCCAAAATATCAAAAATGCACATCGTTAATGTTCAAGTTTTCATTTCTGCCGGCACTCCTGGAGTGTAACGTTGTTTTTTTTACACTTTGGGTCACCATATCGAAGTTTTCATACGTATTGCATCGTACGTATGTACCTACATACACGAAGACCTGCGCGGTGCAATAGTTACTATGCCGGACTGCAAATCGAAGGGTCCCGGTTTCGATTCCCGGCGAAACAGAAAGTTGAATGATGAGTTTAAATTTCTATTCTCGGTCCGGGTGTTTGTGTTTCTGTTTTTTTATGTGTCCATGGTACCCACGACACAGGGTATATCTACCCTTGTGTGGGGCTAAGAGTGTGAAGCGTTATTATTATTATTGTATCACAACCTTTTTGGAAATATTATATAACTTATGTTCATCAGGAATAATGTAAGATTATAATGGTAAAAGATTGTTTCAACTCGGTCTAGTAGTTTCGGAGCCTATTCAAACCAAACAAACAATCAAATCTTTTCTCTTTATTATATTAGTGTAGATAATTTATGGGTAACAGTATTTGCAAAAACATTGATGAGTTGACAAGTAAACATAAAACATAATGGCCGAACTTGTTAAGCACACACTCTGGTCAAACATTAGGATTACATTGTTTATAGACAAACATGTCTATGTTCTTGTTCTCTGTTATAGGTTTATCGTATTTATTTTGCATATTTGATTTAGCAACAGAAAAAACTCAACAGGTTTTTAGATGGATAACTGTTCTGTTACTGGATGGCAAAAAAGTAATTTAAGTCAAAACCTGTGGAGTGTTTACGGTTATAATTTTCTTGTTAAAATATATGTTAAAATTTTCTTGCATTCTGTACGTAGATTTTTTCATAGACAAACGGAGTAGCAGCAAAACGCAATAGATTTTTATTTTCTCCCCTTTTTAGGGTTCCGTACCTCGAAAGGAAAAAACGGAACCCTTATAGAATCACTTTGTTGTCCGTCCGTCTGTCTGTCTATCAAGACCCTTATTCTCAGGAACGCGTAGAGGTATCAAGCTGGAATTTGTATCAAATACACAGGTCCACTGTCCCTTAGAGCTGTGAAAAAATCAAACTTCAAAGCCAGCGCAAGCAAATTTTACGGCCGTTTATGCCGTAAATTTTTGACACTAGCAAGGAAATTAAAACCTACAGGGTCTTCCCATAAACTCAGAATCTTGAAATTTGGTACGAAGGAACAGATCAAAAAATATATGCGAAACACTTAATTTTTTAGTTACATCATATATAAAAATATTTTACGGAACCCTCGATGCGCGAGTCCGACTAGCACTTGGTTGGTTTTTTTATTCCAAAGCTGGGCTTTTTGAAGTGAAAGGAAATTAGACCAAAGTCCACTACAATAGCAGAGTTTAAACTGTCGGAGTCATCGTCCCTTTGAGAAATTGTAAATGCATCCCTTTGAGAGATTAATTTATTTATTTATTTTTTTCAGGCTTCTTAGGCCCATAGAAACGAATACATATATAACATAATATTACAAACGAATACATAACAGACAGAAAAATACAAATAAAAGTATACAAAATAAAAACAATAGATTCTATACATAAATAATAAAACTAAGTAACACGAATGTTCGGAATTATAAACCCAGGCATACACGGTTGTAAAAAACATCATAATTAAATATCACAATTTTTTCACTCACCGTGAAACAGCGATAAATATGCACATAACAAATTCCTTTAATAAAGTGCGCCCGGTGTTTCAACTTGGTATCTCCGGGTTGGAGACCGAGGTCTTTACCGCTCAGCCATCGCTGCTCCATCTTAAATTAATATTTCTTTACGTTATAACGTTAACTTAACTACATTTCCGAGTGTCGTTACTGATTACAGCACTATTTCTATGCAAGGTGCAAGGATTGTAGGTGGTAGAACTATTTGGTTCGCCCGGGGAAGTACCACCGCTGCACCCACTTCTACCGTGAACCAATTCTATTGTGTTTCGGTGGAAAGGTGCAGTTGCCAGCCACACTTACATGAGGCGACTACCAGCCTCCGGAGTAGCAGCGCAACTGCATACGACCTCATACAAGACTTACCTATACTTGCTTGAGGTTGTATGTAGATGTCCATTGGCTGCAGCGACCACTTAACACCACGTGGCCTGCATGCTCGTCTGCTACTCTATTCAAATAAAAAAAGTATTCAAAAGCATACTTAAATTGACTATGTAAGTAATCAAGAATAAAATTTCCGTTTAGAACCCGTTTTTAGGGTTCTGTAGCCAAATGGCAAAAAAACGGAACCCTTACAGATTCGTGATATCTGTCTGTCTGTCCGTCCGTATGTCACAGCCACTTTTTTCCGAAACTATAAGAACTATACTGTTGAAACTCGGTACGTAGATGTATTCTGTGAACCCCATTAAGATTTTCACACAAAAATAGAAAAAAAACAATAAATTTTGAGGGTACCTAGAACTGAAACTCAAATTTTTTTTATCAATCCCATATGTGTGGGGTATCTATGGATAGGCCTTTAAGGTTTCTAATATAATTTTTTTCTAAACTGAATAGTTTGCGCGAGAGACACTACCAAAGTGGCAAAATGTGTGTCCCCCCCCCCCTGTAACTTCTAAAATAAGAGAATGATAAAACAAAAAAAATGATTTACATTACAATGCAAACTTCCACCAAAATTGGTTTGAACGAGATCTAGCAAGTAGTTTTTTTAATACGTCATAAATCGTAATCTACAATTTACCTTTCATTAAATCTTAATGCAATGATTTCTATGGATAATCAAAGGCAATAATGTATTTCTGTTGCCGCTATTGTTATACAAATACTAAAAATATAATAAAATAAATATTTATGGGGGCTCCCATATAATAAACGTGATTTTTTATAGATAATGGTACGGAACCCTTCGTGCGTGAGTCCGACTCGCATTTGGCCGGTTTTTAATAACGCTAGTCCCTGACTTCCACATCAGTTGTAGCTCAATTATAATCAGTTAATTTTAACTGACATGGAAAACCGTAATGAAATTTAATCACCTCCATTTGTTACTTCCCGTATATTTAAATTTTATTGTGTTATCAAATGCTATGGTTAGGCCTATGATGATAGTCCCTGTAGCTTCGGGATTAAGAATAGAGCTACGGTATCCCCTGCCTGATCATAAGAGGCGACTAAAAGGGGGCTTCCGGGGCTGCGGGCGGTTAGAGTGGGAGCTCGACCCGTCCAGCCAGCAGCCCCGAGAAGCATCTAAAGGTGCAGGAGATCACATCTGCTCTCCCAAAGATGGGCCCGTTCCAAGGCGTCGCGTATGGAAGACACCGGTGCGTTCCATGGGAGATCCCGGAGTCCTCCCCAAACGCAGAGGAAGGCCACCGAGGGGGTTTTAGTGAGGTTCAAATCCCACATAACCCGGTGTCCTCTCCCAAGGTGCTGGGTACCTTTTTGAAGGTTTCCCCCCCGATACCAAAAAAAAGGCTTATGATGATGATATCGTATAAATTTTGGATGAGTTAGAATAAATAACAATCAATAGCAGAAGAAATTTGGCTGCAACTCTTTTTACGTCCCACTGCTGGGCATGGGTCTATCCCCTCTATTGGGGAGGCCTGGAGCTTACTCCACTACGCTGCTCCAATGCGGGTTGGTGGAGATGCGGGTTAGTGGCCAACCCGCTGTCGGATGTTTTCAAACCGCCCATAAGGCCTCCGACAAGGTTTAACGACTGTTATCTATCGACAACAACCGGGACCGACGGCTTAACGTGCCCTCCGAAGCACGGAATCGCGCATGATTTTTTTTTGCCACTAGCGGTCACCCATCTCACACCCGACCGCGCCCGTTTTGCTTAGTTGCATAGATCGATAGCGTTCTACGCTAACCGCCAGGCCATGCGAACTAACCTGCAATTATAAAACATTTATTGTTTAGAAGTGATTCGTATCGCTTACTGATTATCAGTAACAGTATGTTTACCGATATTACTGTGCTAATACGTGAATTATTGGACTAAAACGCAATTTTCGTTCTTAAGTCCTAAGTATACGGTGTATAATTGCCATTGTAAATTTCAGATTAAGATATTAGGCTTCCATTTGCGGTGAGAAATGACTCGCAATTAGATCTAATGAAGGAAATATTACTAGTAATAGGTACATTCTCTAACGACTCATATTTTCTGTGATAAATAAAATATATTTAACCAAATAGAACTTTAATTTGCACGACTGAGGAAGCGGCACTGCCGCTCTAACTACAGTTTCTAAAGAATTCTTTCGTATTATATGGAAGCTTCAGAAGAGGCAATAAAACCGTTTACGATCTCTTGATTTATTTTAAGCTTGGATGTAGATTTGTTATGTCCGTGATTATTCCAGGACTATATTACGTATTACACACACTAATATTGTTCCTAACTAAGGAATAGCTGATAAAAGATTAGTAATTACTGTTGCTCCTCAGAAGGATATTTGTCCTCAAGGTAATACATATCTAAACATCGTAATTGGAAAGTATGATGAACTGGATCAATATCCTATTCATTTGAAACTACCATTCCGCCAGCGGCTACGTCCGTGGATTCGTTTAATAGGTTCCCGTAAAATAAAAACCATCCTATGTCCTTTCCCAAGGTTCAATCTATCTGTGTTCCAAATTTCATTAAAATTGGTTTAGTACTGTAGGCGGGAGAGCGTAACAGACAGACAACCAGACAGAGTTATTTACGAATTTATAATATTAGTATGGATAGTATGGATGAGACTTGTGCCCGGTGCTAGGGAAGTATTTTTTTATACCATGTGGAATCAAGGGGTTGCTGAAGCCCATAGATACAATTTCAAGCAAGTCGGATCACGACAGATGTGAATGAATCGGTTCTTCCCCGATTCAACCAAAAAACTTTACCATCTATAGGTACAAACAAAATTGGATGTAACAAAATTGAATTTTAAAAAACCGTTTTTTACTACATGCATATGAATGTATATTCGGTATATATATAATTTACAATATTTATATTATATATACAAGTATATATTATATATTGTAAAAATATGGTATATATATGTACATTTTTTATTACAATTTTTGTCTATCTGTCCGTCTATTTGTTCCGGATAATCTATGAAACGGCTGGACCAATTTTGACGGGACTTTCAAGGTTGCTGATCTAATAGGAGTAACTTAGGCTACTTTTATTTAAAAAAAATTCTAAAACTAAAGTTCACGCGGACGAAGTCGCGGGCCGCCGCTAGTATGTAACAAAATCAATAATCAGCGACAGCCGAGCGGTAAAGACAGCGGATGGAGATACCGAGTTCATATCCCTAACACTTTTGAAAGGAGACTTGTGTCCAGCAGTGGGACATAAAAAAGGTTGAAAAAAATTGAGATTAATCAAAAAATAGATACCTATCTTGATAATTAACTTTGATGAAGATTAATGAATATAATGCAACATTTACATAGTTCTCTCTGTAAATATTATGAGTTTTAACATCATCTCGGGAGTGGAACGCTCAAAGCAATAACAACTAATCATAAAATTAAAAACTGAGTACGCAAGCATTATATTAGGGCTTATTTCATTAGGATTAGTTTTTGACGTGATAACGTCTTTAAAATCGTTTTAGTCGGGTGACATGTTCAGAAACTTGTGTCACACCAAAACCTCACGAGCGCGATCGCAGGTATAACGAGAGAAAGACGGACCGATCTCCCGTCTCATCTCGAGCGCTGCCAGTCATTCCCGCGGAATCCTCACGAGCGGAGGCTGGCATAGCGTTTGAGTGAGTGGACCGATCTTCCGTCTCTCTCACTCTAGCGGCATACAAACGAATGGAGATTTTCTCGTGCGGACGTTATCACGTAAACATCTCGATCGTAAACCTACTTTTACAAACAATTTGCCGTTTTTTTTAACAGTTTAACATAAATCATAAACAGCTTAATGATTTCTTTGTCTTCAACTTTATTTTTGTCTTAAATAAAGAAAATGTCGTGAGCGTCGTGACTAATATACTTCTTATTTTGCAAATACTTTCTTTTCATTATGTATACTGCATTTCCTCTTACTTTCAAAAGTAACGTTCGAAAATACTTAAAACAACAAAAAAGTGGATTGCCTGCTAAAATCTTAATAAAGTACCGCTAAAATATTAGAAACTAGTTTTACTTTTGTCTTCAATTATGTTTAACTAGTTCATTTAACAAGCATTCAGTAGCTCATGCATGATATTTATAATACTGCTAATGCTAATTTTATCTTGAATTTTTTCGCACACTTATAAAATGTATTTATATTATTTATAAAATGGAGATTGATTAATTCTGTTTTCAAATTTGTAAATTCGATGAGTCATATCTATAGATACCCAAATATCCGATTTTCTTTTTAAACACTATGCTCGGCGGTTTGAGCTAGGGTTGCCAACCATACTGTTAAGAACAGTATTATACTGTTTTTCACTGCATTATACTTTTTATTGTTGAACAAAAATTAAGTATACAAAATATTGTTTTCAGTATCAACATCTCGGACGAACACTAATTTAGTGCAGAACATTTTTTTCGTGTACACCTTGCTCGCTTTTGTTTTTTCAATTAGTGTTTTTAGTAAACAAAAGATGGAAAATAGCCTCTCATAGCCCCACTGTAGGGTAGATATACCCTATGTCGTGGGTGCCACACAAAGACAGAAGCACAAACACCCAGACCGAAAACTGAAATTTAAACTCATCATTCAAATTTCTGTTTTGCCGGGAATCAAACACGGGACCCTTCGATTGGCAGTCCGGCATGGTAACCATTGCGCCAAGCAGGTCGTCAAACCTTAAAAAAATAAAATACTGTTAATTTTTGTAAAATACTGTTTGTTTTCCTTCTCAGACCTAAATATAGTTTAATTCTTGTAAAAAAAAGTTGGCAACCCTTTCACCGGCATTAGAAAGGGCCAGTAGCATGAGGTTTGGAGATTTTCCAAAGGTTTTAAGGGGCTCTAAGGCTAGTATGTACCAGCTTACTATTGCTTTTAGGTACATGAAAAAGTAGGTATTCTGAAATAGTCCCTGTAGCTTCGGGATTAAGAATAGAGCTACGGTATCCCCTGCCTGATCGTAAGAGGCGACTAAAAGGGGGCTTCCGGGGCTGCGGGCGGTGAGAGTGGGAGCTCGACCCGTCCAGCCAGCAGCCCCGGGAAGGACGGCGGTGTGTGCGTGGCCGCATGCCGCCGTAAGCATCGGAAGGTGCAGGAGATCACATCTGCTCTCCCAAAGATAGGCCCGTTCCAGGGTGTCGCGTATGGAGGACACCGGTGCGTTCCATGGGAGATCCCAGAGTCCTCCCCAAACGCAGAGGAAGGCCAAAGGGGTTTTAGTGAAAATCCCACATAACCCGGTGTCCTCTCCCAAGGTGCTGGGTACCTTTTGAAGGTTTCCCCCCGATACCAAAAAACCTATACATTTCTAACTGTAATAGGTAGTCTGTAACTGTAATAGGAATAGTATCGCGGTTTTTTTTGGATATTGATGTACTTCATAAAACTGTAGTGAATCCCTTTGATCTATTGTCAATAATTTCCGCATGTATGGGGTAATATTTTTTCATTCACTGTTTTTTTTTAAATTGAATTGAGTAGCAGACGAACATGCATGGTGTTAAGTGATCGCTGCAGCCCATCGACATCTACATACAACCTCAAGCAAGCATAGGTAAGTCTTGTCTGAGATTGTATGCAGTCGCGCTGCTACTACGGAGGCTGGTGGTCGCCTCATGTAAGTGTGGCCGGCAATTGCACCTTTCCACCGAAACACAATAGAATTGCTCAAGGCAAAAGTGGGTGCAGCGGTGGTACTTCCCCGGGCGAACCATAATAGTTCTACCACCTACCAACCAGGTCTTGAAAATATTCTGTAGCCCAAAGACATTAAAATCTGAAGCCTATTTTAATCAGGGAGGAGGTAGAATTCTAACGGTAAAAGAATTTTTAAAATCAGTTCAGTAGTTTCAGAGCCTATTCAATGCAAACAGACAAACAAACAAATCTTTCATCTGTATGATATTAGTATCTATAGATATACATGGCAATAATAAAATAAATATCATTAAATTAGCATTTTTCGATCGGATGCACAACTTTCTTTGTAAATGGAGCATAAAGTAGATGCAATAAAGTATGTACCTACTGAAAATGGTGTTGTTTCATTCGATTGTATTTTAATTGTATTTTTCTGACTTTCAAAATTGTATATCCGCTAATAAGATTGTTACCTAAAATGAATTATTTATTTTCATGTCTTCTGTTTTACAGTTTGTTGATTATAATTTTTTAATACTTAATCTGCAAGTAAAATTTCGTGCGGATGGGTGCAAAAATTACACTTTCAAACTCCCAAGATTTTTTCATAGCTTCATTGACAGTAGAACCTTTTAATTTATATAACAATGGTGTAATTTATTTGATGGATGGATTATTATCTATTGACGACCCGACCCCAGACTGCCGATTGGAGGGTCCCTGGTTCGATTCCCAGCGAAGCATTTAAATGATGAGTTTAAAGTTTCTGTTTTCGATGTAGGTGTTTATGTTTCTGTCTTTGTGTGTGTCTATTGTACCCATGACAGGGTATATTTACCCTACTGTGAGTTACGGCTATGAGTGTGAACATTATTTAAAAAAATGTACTGCTGTATGTATATCATTAAAGGATTTTTCCATCTACATGCGTGGTACTACACTTAGTCGTTGTCGTGGCCTAAATCTGTTTTAATATCGAGAGTGTACCAGAAGTGCGACATAGAAAGGTTAGGATAAAGGCAGGCTTAAATATCATTTATCAAAGAACAGCAGGGCGTGACAGGGACGGCTAGATGCAGCCCTCTTTTATTTTATAACACGCTAACAAAAGTTTCATGGCTATATTGCTTATACTTGCTTTACATTGCAAATGATAATAATAAAGATAATTAGGCATTTACACCATTTTTTTGGGGCCCATTCAGTGAGTGGCGAGTCACCACCTGCCTCACTTTAGATTATTTATTAGTCTGAAAGGCAGGTGTCCCATAGTTCTCCATAGCCCATCTACCACTCCCTCGTTCGTTCATACCCATAGACCCAATATTAGTATCCCCTTTTATAGCAATAGTTCCTGTGCACCTGGCGGGGACCATCTTCTGGTCATATAACCTTTTATATGATACGCATACGACCGAGGATGGTATCCGTCACGTGTTACCACATAACAACATTAAAGTTCTCAAAGGGGCCTCTACGTGTTGGACCTTTTTTTTTTTTTTTTTTTTTTGTTGTCGGGGGGGAAACTTGTCGGGGGGGAAACCTTCAAAAGGTACCCGGCACCTTGGGAGACAGTACCGGGTTATGTGGGATTTGACCGCACTAAAACCCCCTCGGTGGCTGCCACTGCGCTTGGGGAGGACTCCGGGATCTCCGGCGGAACGCACCGGTGTCCTCCACGCGCGACGCCTCAGAACGGGCCCATCCTCGGGAGAGCAGCTTTGCTCTCCTGCACCTTCCGATGCTTACGGCGACATGTGGCCACGCACACATCGCCGCCCTTCCCGGGGCTGCTGGTTGGATGGATCGAGCTCCCACTCACACCGTCCACAACCCCGGAAGCCCCCTTTTAGTCGCCTCTTACGATCAGGCAGGGGATACCGTAGCTCTATTCTTAATCCCGAAGCTACAGGGACTCTACGTGTTGGACCTATGTCCCCACGCAAGCCTTCCAAATGACCGGGTCAAATAACATTTTCGATCCGTGACCTATAAGGAGAGATACATGATAATAATAATATATAAACGAAATACATAAAAACAACAGAAAAATTAATAATACCATAACTATTTACCCGATCCGTGTGGCGCAATGGTTACCATACCGGACTGCCGATCGGAGGGTCCCGGGTTCGATTCCCGGCGAAGCAGAGATTTGAATGATGAGTTTAAATTTCTGTTCTCGGTCTGGGTGTTTGTGTTTCTGTCTTTGTGTGTGTGCATGGTACCCACGACACAGGGTATATCTACCCTACTGTGGGGATATGAGTGTGAAGCGTTATTTATTTATTATTTATTTATTTATTATTTCCTGGCAGCCAACCTTGTAACCCAAACAACTAATAAACTAACGACCCAGTAAGACTTTTTTCAGTTTCAGTTTGCAGGTCGATCTAGACTTCGTGTGATACCGTGAGATACTTTCACTGCTCACAAATTAGTTGGCACGGCGGATACATCATTCATATTTAAGCGTGTAGTGAACCGTTTTTGTGAGGAATTACATCGCCTTACTCGGTGATGTTCAATGATTGATGATTTTTGTGTTTACTGATAATTTCCTGTAAACAATATTTAGGAGATAATTGACGTTAATTACACGTCTACATGAAGCGCGCATAGCCCGGCGGTTAGCGTAGAACGCAAACGATCTATGCAACTAAGCCAAAAGGGCGCGGTCGGGTGTGAGATGGGTGACCGCTAGTGGCAAAAAAAAATCATGCGCGTTTCCGTGCTTCGGAGGGCACGTTAAGCCGTCGGTCCCGGTTGTTGTCGATAGATAACAGTCGTTAAACCTTGTCGGAGGCCTTATGGGCGGTTTGAAAACATCCGACAGCGGGTTGGCCACTAACCCGCATCTCCACCAACCCGCATTGGAGCAGCGTGGTGGAGTAAGTTCCAGGCCTTCCCAATAATGGGGAGAGACCCGTGCCCAGCAGTGGGACGCAAAAAGGGTTGCGGCCACACGTCTACATTATACGTCTACTGAGAATGATCGGCCTGGTTAAGTTAAAATCGCGTACTCTCACGCCTGAGGCCGCGTTTGAAATCCCGGCGTGCTAAGCACTCTACGTAAGAAAATTTGTAATAAAGTGAACGCTGATTTGCTGTGAATAATTTGCATTGTATCATTAAACAGTTAAAGCTCTACCACCGACAAAGCAACCTCCTAAACTAGCAAACATAATGCAGGACAAATACAAAGACTAAGGCAGAGAAAGAGAATAAACAAAAAATGTAACATAACAAAAAACTGACTTCAAAAGAAAACTATGCATTCTAAAAGAAATTAATAGTAATTGGCGTAATAACAAGGAAACCATGGGAAGGAAAGGTGATGGTGAAATCGGTGCCGCTCCTCTCGACACCCCCAAGTGTCTCTAAAGGGCCTCTACATGTTGGACCTATGTCCCCATGCAAACCTCTCAAATGACCGTTTCAAACATCATTTTCTACCCATGATCCTTAAGGGCAGATACAAATAATAATAACGTTTCACACTGATAGCCCCACAGTAGGGTAGATATACCCTGCGTCGTGGGTACCATGGATACACACAGAGACAGAAACAAAAACAAACAGAACGAGAACAAAAATTAAACTCATCATTCAAATTTCTGCGCAGCATCAAGGAGCAGCGATGGCCGAGTGGTAGAAAACCGGGGTATTCGATGCGACTGATCCCAGGTTCAAATCCTCGGCTCGCACCTCTGACAAAGAAATTTGTTGTGTGCGAATTTATCGCTGCTCCACGGTGATGGAAAATATCGTGATATTTCATTGATTACAATGTTCTCCATTGCCGTGCATGCCTGAGAGAAATTCATAATTTCTCGAAAGCATGACGTCCACCAATCCGCACTTGGCCAGCGTGGTGGACTATGGCCTAAATCCCTCTCAATTGTGTGAAAAGGAGACCTGTGCCCAGCAGTGGTACATAAAAAAGGTTAAAAAAAATCAAATTTCTGCTTTGCCGGGAATTGAACCCAGGACCCTTCGATTAGCAGTCCGGTATGGTAACCATTGCGCCACGCGAGTCGTCAACCATTGCGCCAAGCGGGTCGTCAGATAAGTAATATACTCGTATTTCATAAGTTGTTCATATACATTTAATTTGCCATGCAGGCTAAACAGTTTTATGTCTTAAGAACATGATGGGCTGTGCGTTCATCTCTCGATTGTAAAACGTAAAAAAAATAAGTACATGAAGCCTCTAAGGCAGGATGCAATACAGTAATAGTTTTTTAACTAATAGCTTTATTGCAGTTAATAGTTACTCGTAGCTTAGCGAGGCGAACGCTGTAAAGCATTTTAAAACTTAATTTTGTTTAATGTTCAATTTGTTTGTCATTATGAGGTTCTTGTTATATTGTCGTCGAGGAGAGATAAATAGTGAGAGAATTAGAAGTAGTAAATAAATAAGTTAGATAGGTATAGCTATTGAAAATAATAAAAATAACTCTACGATGATATGATTTAACGTTTCCCTTATCTATACTAATATTATAGAGGAAAGATTTGTATTTTTGTATGTTTGTAATGAATAAACTCAAAAACTACTGTTCCTTTTTCAAAAATTCTTACACCATTAGAAAGCTACATTCACCTTAAGTAACATAGGCTACTTTTTACCGCGGGAAAATGCTTCATTCCTACGTGAAAACGGGTAATAGGGTCAACGCGGTTGAAGCAATTGGCTAAACTCCTATGATTTTAATATAGCAATGAAGCCTGAAATAGCACATAGGCTATTTTTTATCCTACGGGGACCGATTAAACGAGTCCACGCGGGCGAAGCCGCTGGCGGAAGGCTATTTACTACAAAATAATAAAGGTATCAGTATTTTAAGTAATTAATTTTAAAAAATACACTTTCCTCTTTGTTAATGTTTTCGAAATAAAAAACTTCTCTTTTTTTTTTGGTTTGGATCTTGATGTGGATATCGATCGAAACGGCTAAACTTGTAGAATACGGTACTTACACCACTTTTTATTCTATTAGTGAATTTAAATAATTAGTCATTTTTATCTCCACCAACCCGCATTGGAGCAGCGTGGTGGAGTAAGCTCCAGGCCTCCCCAATATTGGGGAGAGACCCGTGCCCAGCAGTGGGACGCAAAAAGGGTTGCAGCCAGCCAGCCAGCCAGTCATTTTTTAAATATTTTTCTTTTTCTTTCCTTTTTAGTGCAGCAATAAAGTTGCCACTATTTTAATGGTTAAAATAACCCAAGGTGTTGCTATTTGTGAGAGCTTTATTAAACTGAACCCGATGGGGTGGTGTATTGGAAATCTAATAAGATTGTACAAAATAAATGATATCCAATTAGGGAATCAATTTGTTTTGACTTACAACACTGTAAATCATGTGAATGTCTCAAGGGAAATGAGACCTTAGAGCATCAAGGTATGACAGGTATGACACCCGTTGACGTGGAGTGGCCGTTACTGTCGAACTCCTCGTCCCAACGTCAACGCACAATGTGCCTTCTAGTTATAAAACTTGTGTGTCGGTATCAGTATTGACGGTGCATAGAAAATGACGGTGTTAATTGAAATTGATAAATTTATGCGTCTGTAACGATGCAAAAATATTAAATTTGTGAATGTATGACAAAATTAAAATGTGTGCGTTCTTCCCCGGCACCAGATTTGACACAAAAATTATGTATCGAAGCGAGGCGCTATGCCATCTCTACTGAAGGGTGAGTCAGTAACTTTGGTGGACTAAGAATGAGACAAAAGGTATAAGTGGAATAAAGATAGAACGTGAATTTACGACCATTGTGACTCATTAGAAATAATTTTTTTTTAAATAATAGTAACCGGTTCTCAATTGCACACGGTGATTGATTGACGGTATCTAAATACCTATCATTTTTACAATTCCATTCCCTTCCAATTCCATTTCCATCACCCTTAAATTTATCACTAATCTGTTTTAATCTTTTAATATTTACTTTTGATAGTTATTCCACTGCTGGGCACGGTATGTTTAATTATTGGGGACTCGTGGTGCTTACTCCTACCTATTTAACGACCACGATATACTAATAATAATTAGGGACGAGTAACTTACCCTCCGAAGCCAGGAAACGCGTATGAGTATTTGCCACTGGTGATCACCCATCTCACTTCTGACCGCGCCTAATTCGCTTAGCTGTTGAGATCACTTGCGTTCTAAACCAGTCGAAGACTCAACCGCGTGTATTGAAACATTTCATAATCACTTGATATAACAACTAAGTAAAATAAAAAAGTATTATCTTGTTGACGACCCGCTTTATAACAACTAAGTAAAATAAAAAAGTATTACCTTGTTGACGACCCGCGTGGCATAATGGTTACCATGCCGGACTGCTAATCGAGGAGTTCCGGGTTCGATTCCCGGCGAAACAGAAATTTGAATGATGCGTTTAAATTTCTGTTCTCAGTCTGGGTTTTTGTGTTCCTGTCTTTGTATGTGTCCGTGGTACCCACGACACAGGGTATTAATTACGTTACTGTGGGGCTATGAGTGTGTAACGTTTTGTTTATTAACTAATTATCTACGTCTTTTTGAAATGTTCAAAACGGTTATTTCAATAGCATTTCATATTTATTTAAATCTTTCAATGACTTTATTACGTTAAATCGTGAATTCACCGCTAACGATATAGAAAGTAACAGATTTAAACCGCATAGTTCTATCGCATTTATTTTCACTCATTTACTAAAGTGACGATCATTAGGTGTAGTATCGAATGGTCTCACGGACGGGCATTCTGGCGTTTTGTCTATGAATGAAGACGAAAATTACCGATGTTATTTTACCGACACCAGCTGGACTCGTCGCGGTCCTCCACAGTCCGCTTTGCACGCTCATTTTTACCACGAACGTGTAAGTTATGGGAACCTTCCAGCTGAAGCATTTCCAGTGGGCTGTTACATGGAGTTCTTCAAGAAAGCTGTAAAAAAAGCTCTCCTCCAAAGCCGATAATGCTCGGGTGGCTCCCCTGGGGTTGCCCTTGTCCATAGGCGACGGTGATCTCTTAACACCACGCGGCCCGTCTGCCTTATTGTACGGTTTATTTATTAAAAAAAAAATGAATGGTGATCCTTTTTTGTATCAGGTAAAGCTTCAAAAGGTACCCGTCACTTTGAGAGAGATACCGGGGTTTGTTTACCGGGGTTTGTTTACGTCTTATCAAGGTAAAAATAAAAGTTTTAATATCAGTATGTGATTTTTATTCATTTGTTTCAGACGACTATTTATTAGGTCTCTTTGATAAGTATTTATTAAGCAAAGGCTCATTGAAATTTTGATACTTTTATATTCCATAAAAAAATATTTAAACATGGTTAAACAAGCTAACATTTTCTATATAATCTGAGTTTTTGTAATAATTTATTGGAGCAAGCTCTACTAGCCTATCAAACTCATTTGCGATCTACCCTTATTCAAAATACGCAAAATAAAACCAAGACATTTCGGGTTATAACTTTATTTACAATAATTAGTAAAAAAATATTACTAAAAATTAACTTACACCTATTTTACATTTATGACTAAAACATTCTTTATTTCGACACGGCACCGACGCATACACTGGTGGTGCCATGTCAAAGTGTCTTAAGTTAGTTTTACTGCACTAAAACCGCCTTGGTGACCTGCCTTGGGTAGAATTCCGGTATCTCCAGAGGAACACACCGCTGTCCTCCACGTGCGGCACCCGAAACCGGGCCCATCATCCGGAGAATGATAGTGCTCTCCTGTAACTTTTTTTTTGTTTGAATGGAGTAGCAGACGAGCATGCAGGCTACACGGCAGAAGTGGGTGCAGCGGTGGTACTTCCTCGGGCGAACCATAATAGTTCAACCGCCTTCAAAAAGTAACTTTCGGTGCTTGTGACGGCATTCGGCCACGCAGACACCGCCGTTCTTCCCGGGGCCGCTATCTTTGTTGGAGCTCCAACTCGCGCTCCCGTAACCCCGGAAGCCCCCTTTTACTAACCTCTTACGATCAAGTAGCCTTATTCTTAATACTGAAGCTACAGAAAGTCCAACGGTGACATCTTATGAGTAATACGTCTAGTGTTTATGATACCGATTCCACGGGGGTCAGCGAGTTTAAATACTGTCGCACACTCTTCCCTTTCTGAGGCCTAACGTTTGCGCGTTTACAAACTCATACTAAGGGCTCTGGCCGACGAAAGAATAAAAGTTATGTGCTTTGGTATGAGTAAACAAATAATGCAACAAGCACACTTGAGATTTATCTAATTGCAGTTTTTACAATTTACTTTCGTTTAACATACAAATGCATTTTTGTACGGAATGAAATGCCTGTGAAGAACTATTGCAAAGTAGAGATTAAAATTGTTAAGATTGATCTAAATTATCGGTAGACTCTAAGAATAATTTATTTTATAGTGTGCCGGAAGTCATTCCATAAACATAGTTACTCGTAGATTGCTTAATTACTATTACTACAGCTACTATAGCATTATATACATTATATTACAGTAATAAATTATCGTGTTATCTCAGGATAATAAAATCGTACTATTTCCTTTTAAGTTCCAATTTGTTAACATAATATGAGGATCAGTTTAAGTCGGACCATCAAACTATGAAAATATTGTGTATTTCAAAGTCAGGGAGGATTCGCGGGTGTAACGTGATACAGACGAGGCTTTTTCCAATTTATTATTAACTTGCTTTTTGCCCGTGGCTCAGCCCGCATGAGCTATACTTTTATTTCCCATAGGAATGATATATTTTTCACGGGTAAAAAGCACCCTACACTCACCAACCCCTAAACTATCTACATATAAAAAATCTAGTCAATCAAATTGCATCGTTGCGACGTGAAGGAAAAAATCAGTTTTATTTTATTTTACATAAATTCCTCATAAGGTTTGTCACGTTTTGAAGCGCGCATGGCCTGGCGGTTAGCGTAGAACCCAAACGATCTATGCAACTAAGCCAAACGGGCGCGGTCGGGTGTGAGATGGGTGACCGAGTGGCAAACAATTTCATGCGCGTTTCCGTGCTTCGGAGGGCACGTTAAGCCGTCGGTCCCAGTTGTTGTCGATAGATAATAGTCGTTAAACCTTATCGGAGGCTTGATGGGCGGTTTGGAAAACATCCGTCAGCGGGTTGGCCACTAACCCGCATCTCCACTAACCCGCATTGGAGCAGCGTAGTGGAGTAAGCTGCAGGCCTCCCCAATAATGGGGAGAGACCCGTGCCCAGCAGTGGGGCGCAAAAAGGGTTGCAGCCAACGTTTTTTACAGATATCTAAAAAAATCTAAAAATTGTAAGTGCTAATTTTTAATAGCTCCATTCATATCATACTAATCATCTTTGAATTATTCTATTGCTTTAACTTTTACTACACTTTTTTTTCAGTCTATCTTAAAGTAAATTTTAATATTACCTTTAAAGTAAAGGTTATTGACTGGCGATTCAGAGGCTAATGACTATGCAGCCATGCGATAATAGAGATCAAGTTCATGAAAATTGTACTGTTTTTTGAGTTTTTTTCTTAGAGCATCAAGGTATGACACCCATCAGAGGAGTGGTCTTTACGGGCGAACCCCTCGTCCCAACGTCCATGCACAATGTGCCTTCTAGTTATACAACTAGTGTGTCTGTGTGTGTCGGTGTCAGTATTATCGGTGCATAGAAAATGACGTTGTTAAATTGAAATTGACATATTATATAGAAATGTATGCGTCTGTAGCGATGAAAGAATATTTGTGAATGTGTGACAAAATTAAAATGTGTGCGTTCTTCCCCCCGCACCAGATTTGGCACAAACATTATGTACCTATCGAAGCGAGGCGCTATGCCGTCTCTACTGAAGGGTGAGTTAGTAACTTAGATGCTCTAAGGATTTTTTGCTAATTTTGCCTAGTGTTATTTGAACTAATGGATTACTCGTGGTTACAGTACTGTAAAGGTATTTTTATGAGCTCCAAGACTGCGTTAATTTGGTTACATGATTATTATTATTTGTGTAAGCTTCTTAATTGCGATTTAATATTAGGCAACTACTTTTTACGCATTATAGTTTTGTAGTATTTATTTGTTGAGCATCTATGACCGAGCGGTAAAGACAACGCCGGTCTTCGACACGGAGATACCGAGTTCAAACCCTGGTGCGCACCTCTGACAAAGAAATTTGACCGTGGTGGACTAGCCTAAATCCCTCTCAGTTGTGAGAGGAGGCCTGTGCCCAGTAGTGAGACCTAAAATAGGTTGGAAAAAATGTTATAATGAATTTTATTGACATTTTCGTTGCTTCTCTGGCATGTAAAGCCATGAGACGTGCCATGATTAGCTCAATCGATCATATTGTTATGATATGCTTGATTCATTATAATATTATGGTGAAAATTTGAAAATTATTATAGTAACAAGTTTTTGTCAGTTAAGTAGTTAATTTAATTTGTTTGTTTCAACAACTTATATGAAATTTTTCATTTCGTACATTGTAACTTCTAAGATCTAATATTTATATAGAAAAGTACTATTCTTGTATTAAAAACCTAGATGAAAATTTGGTATTTTAGAACTGTTTATAAACCTTATTTTAAAGTTATTTAACCCTTATTAAAGTATCACTGTATTCAGTGACTCGATTCATTCATAAATAGCTCAGAAGCACCATAATTGTTCTTGCAATTACAGTTATTGTAGGTGCGATGTATACCGTTTCCCAAAACTGTTAGAAACTGATTAAGATTACGCACTAAATACGTTTCTAAACAAACCACGGCAAATTGTCCGGGAACTTGGTTTGAACATCATATTATGTTGAGGCAGTTGTTTGACCAAATATACTAAGCGATAAGTGTGAAATTTTTTTCGACTTGGAGAAAATTAATTTTAATAAGTTACCCATTTCTTTCTTTCTTTCTTTCTCTGAAATGGGAAACTGGCTGTATCCTTTTTTCGTCCCACGACTGGGCACGGGTATCTCTCCACAGTATTGGTTGATAGACTGGAGCTTACTACACCACGCTGATTCAATGCGGGTTGGTGGAGAATAGTACACTAAGAAGACTGATAAAAAAGTTAAATTATTCAATGGAATTAACAAAATAGAGAGAAAGTCAAAAATATAAAAAAATATGGCGCGTACCAACCAATAATTTATTTTAAGCTCATTGGCACTCGCAGTACAATTTGTCGGACTAACAATGTTTCAGTCAAAGTTACCTAAAAGCTTTATCAGCTTTTAGAAAACTTTATAGATAAAGATAAAGTGCACGTTTGATGAACTCGTTATAAGCATTCTATTATGGCAGAATAAATGACATATAAAGTCTTGAAAATTATACTCGTTATAAAATTTATATTTGAAACCACTAGGTGTCCCAATTATGTATATGCGTTACTCAAGATATTCTTTGATATTAGTTGTAAACATGGTTTTGATATTATAATTCCTGATATGATATAATATTATGATGAATTAAAATTCATTCTTTTAAATTTTCAAACTTGAACGATAAAAATTTTTAGTTGTTATATTATTTGAAACTAACTTATTCGCAAACCCTTGACGATCCAACCGCTGTCTACCAAAGAAAGTTCCCATTAAGTGTGTATCCAAATTATTCGCTTGGTGGCTAATAGGCTATTGTTAAGATGTTCTTATCTGTTTCAGATCTGATAGCTGACGAGGTGGCGTGAAACGTGAGTGTACACTTTACCTACATATCGTGATTATACTCGTATGTGTAGGCTTTGTGCATTTGTACTTTTAAGGTGTTAGTACTTTACTGAGCGGTAACAGTACCTGTACTTAGTAGTCAGTTTTACTGAAAGGAAACATTTTTTTAGGAGCAACCTGGACTAAAAATGTAACTGTTTAATCTAGCATGACCTCAGATGTATCATTTTATCAAATCAGTTATGACTTCTAGCTTGCCAAAAATACAGATATAGGTAGATTTAATTTTATAAATAATATATTTGTAGCGTTTAGTTTGGCAATAAATTTGGTGGAAAGGTCTACTGCCGTAGGCCGTATACGAATTATTACCGATTTCGCTGATTTACCTGATTTAACACATGAAATTTTGCAGTAAGTTAAAAAAATGGCCAGTTCAATAGTTTATTATTGAAATGATTAGACATATTGCGCAATAAAACTTATGGAAATATTATTATTATAGTGGTATTTTAACTGCAAAATCTCATATGTAAAATCAGCTAAATCAGCGAAATCGGCAAAATATCGTATACGGCCTCTTAAGTTTAGTATGTAAACAAGCCTAGTCTTACCTCAGGACATATGAAGCAGTAGCAGTCCAACTGGCACTGCTACTCCGAAGGCCGATAGTAGGTGGCAAAATGAACAGGTAAGTTAAGTAGCAAATTACAGTTGCTACCACAATCTGTGCCAAAAGAACCCTTGCAATTTCTGCCTAACGGACTCTGTTCACTCGCCGAGGAAACGGAAAGTGAACGGCCAATACAGTTCAGTCACGATGTTGCGGTCGAAGCCTCGATCATCACTCTATTGTCTAAGTACTAGATCGTAATTGACTTCTGTTTGAGGCAATCTCGTCTAAAATATGATTTGATTTCGACTTTTTTTTCAAGTTGGTCAATTCCTAGTGATGATTCTGTCCTTGTTGGTGTTTGCGAACAGAAATTTAAAATGATCATTCAAATTTCTGCCTCGTCGGGAATCGAACCCGGGATCCTCCGATCACTAGTCCAGCGCTGCGCTAGTTAGGCCGTAAAATTTTAATTTTATGCCGCTGGCGCTGCACCCAGTTCTGTCATGAGGCATTTTATTGTATTACATTGAAAAGTTTATTAATTTATTTAAATACTATAAACAAATTTTAAACATTTTACACAAAGTTTTTTTAATTATTCAGTTTATTATTTTTTATTATTAAACACTTCGTATAAAACGTTTTTATATTAAGGTTAAGATTGCTGTTTAGAGGTCTTTTCAGAAATTGGTATCGATCATTCATTAGGCAATGTAAATTTATACCACGTTTCTTTTTTGCCAAACAGTACACAAAATATGACTCAATAACGTGTTAACTGCCCAATTCTTATTCATCCATCAGATATACAAGTGAACGCTCGCAAAAACACAAAAGCAATTTGCATCGAGTTCGCTCGGCGTGCGAGAACTCATTAATCAAGTATCGTTTAATAAACGACGACAGCCGGCGAAAGAAACCAGGTTTTGTTGGTTTCATGTGCATTAAGTGTGTAAAGCACAATATTCTTTTATATTATGTTCGATATTAATTTTGGTGCGCATGGTAACCAGAGTCCTTACTGGACACTGTAAGCTCGGTAGACACATGTCGCCTCTGGGACTAAGTTCAACGGACACGTGCAGATATTGTGGGGAGGAGAGCGAGACACCACGCCACCTCCTTTTAAATTGTGGTGCACTAACCACAAACGTAGCCAAACAAATCGCTGTCAACAAAATCCTAGCCTTCCTCAAGGCTTCTGGGTTGGACAGCCATTTGTAACCAGGCTATGTGTACAATCTTCAATCATAGGTTGAAGTACCCTGGGCTGATACAGCCCAAGCCTCTACATCCATAAAAAATAGTATTAGTCATTGTGGTTTTATCACTTTTAAAAAGTGAAGCGTGCATGACCCAGCGGCGAGTGTAGATCGCAAGCGATCTACGCAGCTAAGCTAAACGGGTGTGGTCAGGTGTTAGGTGGCTGTACGCTAGTGCCAAAAAATTCATGTGCATTTTCATGCTTCGGGGGCACGCTAAGCGGTCGGTCCCGGTTGTTATCGATAGATAACAGATATTTAATTAATTACGATATTTCCATTCCCGTGCACGCCTGAGATAAACTCATAATTTCACAAAGGCATGATGTCCACCAATCCGCACTTGGCCCGCGTGGTGAACTAGCCTTGGCTGCAACCCTTTTTTGCGTCCCACTGTTGGGCACGGGTCTCTCCCCATTATTGGGGAGGCCTGGAGCTTACTCAACCACGCTGCTCCAATGCTGGTTGGCGGAGATGCGAGTTAGTGGCCAACTCGCTGTCGGATGTTTTCAAACCGCCCATAAGGCCTCCGACAAGGTTTAACGACTGTTATCTATCCACAACAACCGGGACCGACGGCTTAACGTGCCCTCCGAAGCACGGAAACGCGCATGAATTTTTTTCCCACTAACGGTCACCCATCTCACACCAGACCGCGCCCGTTTGGCTTAGTTGCATACATCGTTTGCGTTCTACGCTAACCACCGGGCCATGCGCGCTTCAACTACTATTATTATTAACGAACTATTGCCTAAATCCCTCTAATTCCAGAGTGGATACCTTTTTTGTATCTGAACCGGAAACCTTCAAAAGGTACCCGGCACGTTGGGAGAGGATACCGGGTTATGTGAGATTTTTACTGCACTAAAACCCCTCGGTGGCCTGCCTCTGCGCTTGGGGAGGACTCCGGGATCACCAGTGGAACTCACCGGTGTCCTCCTCGCGCGGCGCCCCAGAACAGGCCCATCCTCGGGAGAGCAGATGTGCTCTCCTGCACTTTCCATTGCTTACGGCGGCATGCAAACACTCTCACAACGCCGTCCTTCCCGGGGCCACCTTCTTACCGCCCACAGCCCCGGAAGCCCCCTTTTAGTCGCCTTTTACGATCAGGCAGGGGATACCGTAGCTCTATTCTTTTTAATCCCGAAGCTACAGGGACTCCAGGAAGGAGAACTGTGCTTAGCAGTGGGACATAAAAAAGAACATTACCATAGATTAATGAAAATGAACTGGTTTACCAATCTTTCTATTAATGTTAAGTAGGTACCTGGACGACCGAAAAATGCTTGGATAAAAACAATTTATTTTCTTGGTTTAATTTCAAACGAAATATTCATTTGCTTAGTGTTACTTAATAACGCCATCTGAAATAGCTTCAAACAAAAAATAAAAACAAAAAAAAATAAAAATAAACGCAATATGGTTTTGATTGAGGTTTGAACCCGGGCCTCTAGTTCCGCAGTCAGCCCGCAGTAATTCGGCCAAGGAAGCTTTAATTCAATGAACGAAACTTTTATAGAGCTCTTATTATATCGATGGATCTTATCAAATCGACATTTCTTTGAACGTTGGATTGACGGATGGCGTTTGACGGCGTTCTACGCTACAATATTATTAATACTCGTCAATAAATGTCAGGAAGAGTCGTATTTTTCAGTTTATATTTAAGTTGATTATCGCTGAGAATATTTTTTTATACTTAATTTAAAATTTCTAAAAATTAAACCTAGCTATAATAGATCGATTTATCACCTCCGAAACCAGGGTACTAAATTTCATCAAAATCTTTGGAGCCGTTTCCGAGATTCAAAAATACATATATTTAGGTATATACAAGAATTGCTCGTTTAAAGGTATTAGAATTTCAATTGTTTAAGTCTGCGCCTAGTTGTACCAAGCCGGATGTAATAATAGTTCCAGTAATTAAAACAGGATTTGTAGAGATTTACTACTACCGTCAGTCGGCATTTAAGTACTTGATTGATTCAGGTCTTGAAGGCAGCTGCGCATGTTTTCGTAGCTCTGCGGAAATAATCTGAACATATTATATATTACTTATATGCTTGTTTATGTGACTGAACTCCTCCCAAACGAATGGACAGATTATGATGATTTTTGTGTGTGTTCAAGGGGGATTTGAGAATGGTTTGGATTCACAATTTGGTCCATTGGAAAATGTTTTGTTATTTTTTATTTATTTATAAGTAGTTTTCCCATATACATTGTTTCTACCTGTCAAACGTTTGTATTTCGTGCCGTGTCATTCTAAACTTTAACATAGCCAGAATAACGACAGTATGTCATTATTTGTTTTATATTTTTGTTTGACAGTAACATGAAATCTCTTTAAGATAATAAAAAAACAGTTCCTCTTTCAATACTTTTAAGGCAGAACAACGTCTGCACCCGGTCAGAGCTGTGTCGGACCACTAGTCCTACTAATATGATAAATGTGAAAGTAAGTTTGTTTGTTACTCTTTCACGCGAAAACTACTAAACTATATATATAACCGATCATCATGAACTTTGTACATATATTGATGGAGTTATCAGAAGTAAAATAGGATACTTTAAAAAAAATGCGGTTGAAACCGAGGGGCATAGCTAGTAATAATATAATTGTCCATTTCCTTAATTTTACTAGTGAGGAAAACTCAAAAAGTATCTGGTCGACCCAATTACATATAAACCCTATTGGGGCAGTTACGGAACTGAAGCCCTGAAGCCTTTTGATCGTTCAGAGGCCTTAGTGTAAGTGTGCAGTTTGCGTAAAAAATTTTACTATCGACCTTATTCCTTTCTGTCCTATCTGTCCAATTTTAACTCTGACGTAGTAGTAACGTTTGCGAGTTTACAAACTCACACTAAGGGCTTTGTATCTTATAAGTAGAATCAATAAAATAATAACGTAAAGTTAAAGGACTTTTCGCTGTTTTGTGCTTTGATGAAATGAATCTGAACAGAACGAAATGATCTGAACAGAGCAGACACGTCTAATGGCGTCTAATGGCGAGAACAAATTTAATGTCTGAACAGAACAGACATTAAATTTGTTCTCGCCATTAGACGTGTCTGCTATCTATAACAAACAGTAGCTTGTAGAACCTGACGATTTGAATCGAAGGGTCCCGGGTTCAATTCCCGGCGAAATAGAAATTTGAATGATGAGTTTGAATTTCTGTTCTCGGTCTGGGTGTTTGTGTTTCTGTCTTTGTGTGTGTACCATAGTACCCACGACACAGGGTATAACTACCCTTCTGTAGGGCTATGAGTGTGAAGCGTTATGGAAAAAGGTGAGGTGTGGTTTGTCTAGCATGTAAATCAAATTTAAAACTTTAATCACCAAGTGGAAAAAACTAACACCTAATTATAATGTTGTATACTCATTTACTAATCCGGAGATTACCACAATAGGTGCGTGCGCGTAATGAAATTACATTTTTTTTTATAATAAAACTAGCGGCCCCACGCGACTTCGTCCTCGTGGACTTAAGTTTAAGAATGTTTCTTAAATAAAAGTAACCTAAGTTACTCCTTATTACATCAGCTACCTGCCAGTACAAGTCCCATCAAAACCAGTC
Source organism: Pyrgus malvae (assembly GCA_911387765.1). Lineage (NCBI taxonomy): Eukaryota > Metazoa > Arthropoda > Insecta > Lepidoptera > Hesperiidae > Pyrgus > Pyrgus malvae. Next base: position 22,645,987 of record OU426948.1, read on the forward strand.
CAGACGTTTCAGAGATAAGCCGGAACAAACAGACAGACAGACAAAAATTGTAAAAAATGTTATTTTGGTATATGTACCGTATAAACATTTGTATGCATGTAGTAAAAAGGAGTTATTTTAATATTACAAACAGACGCTCCAATTTTATTTATTTGTATGTATGTATGTATATATAATTTATTGCATACAAGACAACGATCTTACTACATTAGCGATTCTGTAGATTGTTGATAAAGTTGGATTAAAAATATGTAATTTGGACTTCTGTGCTCCAAAAGTGTTAAATGAATGCCATATTTCAGCGCAAATTATAACACGTAAACTCAAGAATTACCATCTTAATGCCAAGCGCTCGCGCACTCTGTGCATTTATTGTTCATGAATTAAACAGCTTTATAAAAACATTCGCTCATAACGGCTCTTTGAACATCAAAGTTACTGACTCACCATTCAGTAGAGACGGCATAGCGCCTCGCTTCAGACAGACAGATAGACAGACGGACAGACAGACAAAAGTCATAAAAAATGTTGTTTCAGTATATGCACCGTATACATTCATATGCATGTAGTTAAAAGCGGTTATTTTAATATTACAAACAGACACTCCAATTTAATTTATTTTGTATATGTATATTTAAAACTTTAATCACTAAGTGGAAAAAAAACTAAGACCTAATTATAATGCTGTATACTCATTTAATAATCCGGAGATTACCACAATAATGCGCGTAAAAAAAGTACATTTTTTATAATAAAATAATTTATTGCGTACAAGACAACGATCTTACTATATTAGCGATTCTGTAGATTGTTGATAAAGTCGGATTAAAAATATGTAATTTGGACTTCTGTGCTCCAAAGTGTTAAATGAATGCCATATTTCAGCGCAAATTATAACACGTAAACTCAAGAATTATCATCTTAATACCAAGCGCTCGCGCACTGTGTGCATTTATTATTCATGAATTAAACAGCTTTATAAAAACATTCGCTCATAACGGCTATATTAACCTCATAGTGTAGTTTAAATGAGCTTTATTATTTATGGTTACTTTACGAGTAGCTGCTCTAATCATATTCAAATATTGAAGCGTAAACATTAGGATTTGCATATGATTTGCGGTTTTACGTTTTTTTTTTTTTTTATTTAATTTATGTACACACAATCAAAAGACAAACAAGAAAAACTTACAAATAATGTTTGTACAAGGGCACTACTTATTCCACAATGAAATATCTTCCAGTAGGCCCGTCCCAGGATAATGGATCTGGTAATGCGAACTTAGTGCGTACCTATAATTAATAATAATATTAATAAATAATAAACGTGACACAGAAATTAGATACATGTAGAGATAGATAGAATAACAATAATAAATAAGAAAAATAAGCAAGTAAACATACATATATAGGTAAACATAAATAAATGAATATATAGCTAAGTACATGTAGCTAAATAGTGCTCAAAAACGCGTTTTTTAAGATGGAGATAGTTTGAGACTCTCTTATTTTATACGGGAGTGAGTTCCATAACCTAACCGCGTGAACAGAGAAGGAATTGGAGAAAAAAGTAGTTTTGTGAGAAGGAAAATTAAGAAGGAATTTTACATTTGATCTACATGGGATATCGAGAGGACGGGAGAAGGAAAACCGGTTTTTCAGATAAACAGGAGAAACAGAGCTATGGAGAATATTAAAAAGAGTACATAATATCCGAGTATTCCTACGAAGCCGGATTGGGAGCCACTTGAGATCCTTACGAAACTGAGATACTCTGTCAAATTTCTTAAGTCCGAAGATAAAACGAATCGATAAATTCTGTAAGCGCTCAAGCTTATTTAACTGCTCCTCGGTAGCATCCAGATAGCACACATCAGCATAATCTAAAATAGGTGTAATTAAAGTGTTGGCAAGCGAGATTTTGGTTTTTAAAGGTAATGCATTCTGTAAGCATTTCAGGGCGTGCAGTGAGTAATGGACCTTCCGACTAACTTCATTAATATGAGCAGTCCATGATAAGTTTTGGTCAAATATGACGCCCAGATTTTTAGCGGAATTACTGTATGTATATGGGGATCCCATTAAAACAAAGTTTAGGTAGTGTTGAGGTGTCCAGCTGATTGCGAAAATGTTTACTACCTATAATTATTGCTTGTGACTTTACAGGGTTCACCATAAGACCAAAAGCTGCAGACCACTGACTAATACGGGACAAATCAGTGTTCATTGAGGCAAGCGCTGTAACCGTATCTTCTAGGGCAAAGTGACGATACAACTGCAAATCGTCTGCGTAAAGATGGAAATTAGAAGAGATAACGGTCGTAACCGAGTTTGTAAATATGGAGAAAAGTAGAGGGGAAAGCACGCCACCTTGAGGTACGCCCGCAGACAGGTCAGACCACTCAGAGACGGAATCTCCAACGCAGACCCTCTGCGTTCGACCTCGAAGATTTTTATATTTGTATTGGAAAACTATTCGCGAATTTTATGGATTAATTTATTACTTCAATAGTGTAACATAAGTAGGTTAGATGGCTCTAACACTTTATACGTTGACTTATTACACACATTTACATATTCAAATATTATTCTTTAACTCTCACAATACTTATCAGCATTCGGGCATGATAACGCGCTAGCCCTCGTATCGAAGAACTGCTCAGCATCAGAGTTCTGCGATTCTGTTAAGTACTAAACGTCCTAGGTTTCGAATCGACGTTACAAAGTCAAAAGAACATCTATTTATTAAATATTCTCAATAATCGTTTATTAAATTATACGTGTGTGCCTATAATAATTATTATTGTTGTTGAATTATTAATTCACTTATATTTATTTAAATTATAAAATATATTGATATTTATGATAAGAGTATGTTTTAAATTAAGATGTGTTATGAATCATGTTTATGATTAGATTGTCTATGATATGGTATGTAACACTAGTCTTCCGCCAGCGGCTTTACCCGCGTGGACCCGTTTTAAAGGTTCCCGTAGGATAAAAACCATCCTATATGCTTTTCCAAGGTCCACTCTATCTGTGTTCCAAATTTTGTTTACATCGGTTCGGTAGTTTAAGCGGGAAAACGTAGCAGACAGACGGACAGAGCTACTTTTGAATTTATAATATTAGTATGGATTATTTTTGTAAAATTTTATGAATTGAGGCTAATAAATAACCTGTTCAATTATGGGTTAGTATCAACAAGAGAATCGTAGGACCGTTGATCACCTAGTTATGGGATTCCAGAAACTCAGAAGATTACATTAGTATCTCGTTTTATACTGTGTCTTCTGCATCTTCCTGTTTATTTTATCTTTTTTTTTATATAAGTAAGATTGACCTTGAATCGCGCATAGCTCGGCGGCTAGCGTAGAACGCAAGCGGTCTATGCAGCTAAGCCAAACGGGAGCGGTCAGGTGTGAGATGGTCGCCCATGATGGTTGGCCACTAACCCGCATCTCCAACAACCCGCAATGGAGCAGCCTGGAGGAGTAAGCTCCAGGCCTCCCTATAATTTACGTCCCACTGCACGGGTCTCTTCCCCTTAGTTGCGAGTTGGTGGAGATTCACCCATGTTTGTGCAAATAAAGTTCTTTGTCTTTGTCTTTGTCTTTGACTTATTGGTCAACCCGCTGTCGGATGTTTTCAAACCGATAATAAGGCCTCCGACGGTTTAACGACTACTACTATCTACCGATTACGACCGGGGCCGACGGCTTAACGTGCCCTCCGAAGCACGGAAACGTGCATGAATTTTTTTGCCACTAGCGGTCACCGATCTCACAACCTACCGCGCCCGTTAGGCTTAGCCGTTTCGCCACCGGGCCATGCGCGCTTCAATGTGTTTACCTACAGGTTTCTAGCAATCTTTCTTGCTCATCCATCAACCGTTTGTTGTAATAATATAGCTAGAAAGGCGTGGAAGCTCGTAATTTTGATAAATGAACTGAAAACACCTTAATGTTTTATTTGTAAGAACAAATGCGTGCGTACAACGCGTTTTCGACGACCCTTAATTGATTACTGGCATACAAGTGAATGAAATGTATGAATAAATCATGCGTATTAAGACCAAGCCACACTAGCTTTTTTAACATCGGCGATGGACGATATTGCGTGTGTATCGCTGCTGCACCATTAGAGCATCAAGGTATGACAGGTATGACACACGTCAGAGGAGTGGCCTTTACGGGCGAACCCCTCGTCCCAACGTCCATGCACAATGTGCCTTCTAGTTATACAACTAGTGTGTCTGTGTGTGTCGGTGTCAGTGTTGTCGGTGCATAGAAAATGACGCTGTTAATTGAAATTGACATAATATCTAGAAATGTATGCGTCTGTAGCGATGAAAGAATATTTGTGAATGTGTGACAAAATTAAAATGTGTGCGTTCATTCCCCGCACCAGATTTGGCACAAAAAATAAGTATCGAAGCGAGGTGCTATGCCGTCTCTACTGAAGGGTGAGTCAGTAACTTTGATGCTCTAAGGCTGCACCACGTAAATCGCATGTACTAGAAAATACCAAAATTATATTATAATCCGAAATTACCAAATACAGCTAATTATCACATAAACTACGTAGGAATGTGTGTTAAAATTTATAAAGCACTACCTAAAGACAGTCTTTGTTTGCCGATTAATTTATTAAATTTCATTTCCATTAAGAATTTATTGAAAAGAAAAACTTACACAATCACATTTCATTTGACATTTAAATGTCAAATTACTGTCAGTGTCAATTCTACATAAAAATATTATATATCTTAAAAATATTTTGTATTGTAATATTTTTCACATACCTAAATTAGGAAGCGGTAGCAGAATCGCGCGTTTTACAATTCACAAGTGTGTATCAGCGTTCGGTTGTTGCGTATAGCTTCTATAACTTTTTTTACAAAAAATCAAACCACCGAAAAAACTGAAAAGCAAAAAATAATAAACTAATGTAATACTTGGCATATTATTATGATAGATACTTTTTCTTGCTAATGGTAATGACTCTTAAAACTGTTTTGAGTTCGTTGCCCATTGATTCAGAACAAAAGGTACGCCATTTTACTAAGGGCGTTACTAAGGGCGGTTCACACACACATACACACTTGCACATACACACTTACAACACAATACAACTCAGCATTAAAATCTGTAAGTGAATAATAAATACCTACTTTTTCCCACGTATGTGGTAGAATTTGTTTCAAAAATATTATAGGGAGATATAATTATCTCAAATAGATCGCTATTTGAGATAATTATTTCGTTATCCTATCCAATAAAAAATAAAACCGTTTAAAAATAATTATCAAAATTGGAATACTCTGTACAAAGTAATGCGCGTATATACATTACAATCAGTGTGTGAATAATCAATCATTCCTTGTTTTTTTACTAAGGGTAAAAAGTGGTTAGAATCTTTTTTTCAAATTTATATGGGACCAGTTTTGAAGTAGGTATACCCTTTCCAATAAAAATAGAATTATCAAAATCGGACTACTCTCTAAAAAGTTATACTTGGTTACATTAAAGAAATACGGTCGACTTGAGAACCTCCTCGTTTTTCGTCGATTAAAAAAGCGACTAAATCACCGGTCGCCGGTGCTAAAAGTCGCTAGTGTAGGTTGCCTGTTATTGCAACATAGGTGACAAATAGGTGTACAGCCCTCTCGGCCTGTCTGATACATAACAGGTACTGCGATTCAGTTGTATCTGTGTCTTAATCTGTGGTTAAACAAATTGTGTAGTTCTTTGCGGGATGTGTTTATATTGTGAACAGGCCACCCATAAGATGTAGCTACTGTTGTAACAATATATTGTTGGTGCGATGTTGTTTATTTGATCTCAGTATCTTTGTTAACTATTATTTGGATGAATAGATTTATCGCTAGCCTATTCTGACAATAGGTTACGTTCGATAAATTTTATACGTTAAGATAAATTAATGATAGAGATGGACAGACAAAGTTTGGTACTGTGTCTATGTTTCACACATCCTTCGTCAGTTCAGTGCGGGTTTTTGGCGCTGAAACTAACGACCCGTTTCTGCCATGAAACAATTCTAGTCCGTAGAAAGGTTACAGATCTGACATAAGCCTGCGTCCGTTGTAGCTTACGACCTCAGGTGCGCTTTTTTGGTTTACAAGATTATTATCTTTATTCATCACATTAGCTACGACAAATGCAGTATCCGGGAAAATTTAAAATAATGTACCGATAGTTTAATGCGTGTTGTGCGGGTGATGGCGGGTGGGTGGACGGAGCTAGTGAAGAATTATTTTTCGAGATCTTCATCAATGTTAAACTGCTTAAAAATTAACAGTACTGCAATGTAAAATACACCTCTACCTGCCCATTTTCCGCACAAAAACCTGCGTGTACAAACTAAACAATAAATAAATTTTATCAGCTTCTGTGGCGTTAAGCCTTTCCAAGGCTATCTGATGTTCACATTATTGTGTTGGTACGCATTTAATTGCCATGTGTTAATTACCCCGTGATAAATTAGCGAGAATGGTAGATTGATCACGCTTGTGGGGTGCAATTTGTTGAGTCATCATGTGGCGAATTAAATGTAGGAAGAAGGTTTTATGATGTAACGGGTTATAATAACAATGTATGTTTATTTTTTGTTAGAGGTAGTAAAAATATATGGCATAGCGGGACACCACCAGCTCGCCTTGAAGCGCTCATGGCGCGGTTGCGAGTAAGGTGGTCCACTAGTGAAAAGACCTAGGTACTTTTTGTAGGTGGTAGAACTATTATCGTTCGCCCGGGGAAATACCACCGCTGCACCCACTTCTGCCGTGAACCAATTCTATTGTGTTTCGGTGGAAAGGTGCAGTTGCCGGCCACACTTACATAAGGCGACCACCAGCCTCAGGAGTAGCAGCGCAACTGCACACGACCTCAGACAAGACTTACCTATGCTTGCTTGAGGTTGTATGTAGATGTCCATGGGCTGCAGCGACCACTTAACATCACGTGGTCTTCATGCTCGTCTGCTACTCCATTCAAATATGTAATGAAAAAAGGCATGCGCGTTTATGAGCTTCTTTTTATTATAGTCGGAAGTCTAAAGGGTGGTTTGAAAACATCCCACAGTGGATTGGCCACTAAGCCGCATCTCTACTAGCCCGCATTGGAGCAGCGTGGTGTAGTAGGTTTCAGGCCTTATAAATTATGAAAAATACGGATGAAGCGCGCATGGCCCGGCGTTTAGCGTAGAACGGAAACGATGTATGCAACTAAACCAAACGGGCGCGGTCGGGTGTGAGATGGGTCACCCACCGCTAGTGGCAAAAATTTCATTCGCGTTTCTGTGCTTTAAAGGGCACGATAAACCGTCGGTCCCGGTTGTTGTCGATAGATAACAGTCGTTAAACCTAGTCCTAACCTTATTTGCGGTTTGGAAACATTCGACAGCGGTTTGGCCACTAACCCGTATCTCTACCAATCCGCATTGGTGCAGCGTGGTGGAGTAAGCTCCAGGCCTCCCCAATAATGGGGACTTCCCAATAACGCGAATCCATCTTCTCATGAATTTGATGACGTTTACCGCATTGAATCCTTTTTTTGTTATTTTTGATGCTTCTTAAATTCATTAAAAAATCTACCTATTTTAAAAATTCGCCAACATCATAACCGCCTATACTCAAAGTCAGTTTTTAACACTTGTGTTCGCGCCAATTAAGTCATTTCACCTCCCTCCCCTTCACCCTCCCTCTCTTTCCCGCAAGCGCACTATTACATAATATGGATCAGGAAGATCAGTCAATCAGTCTGCCTTCGTCCCGCCGCCGACGCGCATGCAAGTCCTCTCGTGACAATTGACAACCGCACCGCAAGCCACCTAACACGTGGTCATCAGACTCGCCGCCATCACCGCTGTCAATAGTTTTGTGATTTAACTGAATAGTGCAGTGTATTGTGAAAGACAACATCAGTTCCCGGGCAAGAGAAGGCTTCATCAGAGCACGAGCATACCATCTGCTCCAGCCCCTGTGATAAGGTTAGTGCACTTGCTCCCTTTATCAATCCTTCTCGTTTTCCACCATTAATTCAAACCGCAACTTACAGTCCAAAATTCCTACACCCGCAGTGGGGGACCACCCTCCTTTCCACCCTTTATTCCACCACCATTTTTGGTCATATCGAACCGGAGGTCCCCCCTTTTCCCAACAATATCTGGTCCTTGTCGATCCGGATTCCCTCCAATTTTTTGGTCCAGTCGAGCCTGATTTCGAATCAATAGTTTAGTAACTTCACCCGGGTTAATTATTTAATCTCATAAATACGCATATTTATGTATTTCATGTAATATATTATAAGTGCCTATTCATATTTATTTTTGCAAATAAGTATTATATCTACGATTATTTTATATCCCGCATATTAATAACGCACCGCTCACGTAGGTATATTATTCTTTTTGCAAAACACACCGCACCATCCGCTATTTATTTTTGCAAATAAGTATTATATCTACGATTATTTTATATCCCGCATATTAATAACGCACCGCTCACGTAGGTATATTATTATTTTTGCAACGCACCGCACCATTCGCACCATTATTTACCTATATTTGTAATCGAAATTACACCTCATAGGCACAGGAGTAGATAAACGACCAGAGTGCAAGCTTCATACAACCGCGCGAATCGGTTGCACTACCACAAGCACGCGGAGCATGTGTGCGTGACCACTGGCTGCTTGTCGCGTACGCGGCGAGACTGGAAAAAACCGGTTTACGTTGGCACAGCCAGTTGACAATCTCAGGGTTTGTGCGACGTACGTTTTTTGTTTTGTTATTTAATTTTGTAAGTTTGAATATTTACTTAATATAAAAACGTGGTATTTTATTAATAACAATGGTTGTTTACTGTACTGTTTGTATGAATAATACTAGAAAAAATAAAAATATATCATACTTTAACTATCCCAAGGAGTACAATAGGTAAGTAAATATTTGATTATTACTTTTTCAAGTAAGTGGGTACCTGTATTCTATTGTATGATTCTTTTATTTAATAAGAAGAGGATACTACACAATGTGCTTTTACCTTTTTATTATTATTACGAAATTTTACAAAACATTTGTAGGTATGTAGGTGGTTTGGTATGTGTGTTAAGTTGAAATATCGCAAGTAAGATTTGAACCACTTCCCGATGTTGTATACTTACCTGCGGAACTTTGGTGACAATCCAATAATGATAGATATAACCTGACGCTGCAACCAGGATCGCCTCCTCTTCAACGGTTAGGAGCCCGGTCACGAAATTTTGTATGTTAGTTTAATTTTGATAGTTCAACACAATTTTTATCATGAGTTGCTGCTGCAGCCATCGTTGTCTTGTCTCTTTACGAGGGAACTCTTTAACTCGAAACTTAGTAAATTAAAATTAACTTTGTTTGCTTACCATAATCTTCACCATAAACTGCTGCCGCAGACAAGGACATGAGGGAACTCCTCAACGGCTATAGTAGCACGATCATGAAAATTTGAATACGCATTTAAAAATCATTTTTAATGAAAACTTATCATTAGTACATACCTACATCGTTCTTATTTCTCGCTTCTAGTCGGTCTGTATTTAAATTAAAAAAATATTTAAAAAAATAAGTATGATTAATAATAATTATATTATATCTATATCTATATTAATTTTATAAATAAAGGGGAAAGATTTGTATTTTTGTATGTTTGTAATGAATAAACTCAAAAACTACTGTTCCGATTTCAAAAATTCTTTCATCATTAGAAAGCTACATTTACTCTGAGTAACATAAGCTACTTTTTACCGCGGGAAAATGCTTCATTCCTACGTGAAAACCGGTATACTATCATTTTATTTTCGTTGCAGGCAACATGATTAACCTATTGTGACAACCCTACCAGAATAGGTAACAATTTTTCCCGTTCTTAAGAAGCTTGCACTCTGGTCGTTTATCTACTCCTGTGTCATAGGTACGCATTCTATTTTTCATTAATTGAAGTCCGCCATATTTGTGGTTGCCGGAGCCGACGCGACCGGCGATCGTTGTTTCGCTAGTAACTACCTACGTATTCATTCATTACGCCATACATAATTTTTATAATCTTAACTGTTTTAACTGATTTATCTTGTTCACGACAAAATGTCTACTAAAGGTAAAATTGTATCTGAAACGGTTTCAAATGACGAAATTAGTTTGAAAATATTAATTGCAAAACGAAATGCTATTTACGAACGTTTACAACAAATTTATGATTTATCTATAAGTGCATCAAGTTCGTCAGACGAACAGGACACATTTCTTGACACGGCATCTGACCTTGAATACTTGCGTACCGAGTTCAAGGACACGTTAGAATCTTATAATGTTACAAATTTAAAATTAAATCCAAACGCGCAAGTCGATTTCGGATCGTGGAAATCTTTTCATGATCTATATAGTCGTATTAAAAGTCAAGTGTCCAAATTAAACGCTCCATCTTCATCTTCAAGTAAATCACAGAATAGTTTACCTACAAAAATTATACCATCGCTTCCGCCCATAGAATTACTTTCTTTTAATGGTGACATACGACACTGGTCTATGTTCTACCAACAATTTAAAACATTAGTTCATGATAATCAGCAATTAACAGATGCTGAACGCGTTTATTATCTTGTTAGTAAACTTAGTGATAAGGCATTATCAATCTGCTCAGGCTTAATGCCTACCGCTGAAAACTATTCTGTGATATGGAACGCGCTCATACGTAGATATAACGACGAGCGTGCGCTCGCGACTACCTACGTCAGTCAGCTGTTAGAACTGAAGAACGTAAACACTAACACATCCGCTGGTTATCAAATATTTATGGATAAATTTGATGCTTCTATTAACGCTCTTAAGCAACTTAATGTTGATGACATATCTGATTTTCTATTTCTAAATATCGCGCTTAGAAAATTAGATAACGATACCGTAAAGTCGTTCGAAATGTCATGTCGCAACGTAAACATACCGAAATATTCCGCTTTGGTTCAGTTTTTACATGACCAGAATAGGGCTTTATGCCATACAATAAATACTTCGCATACGTCTAACAACCATAAAATTAAAGGTAATTTTGTTCCCGCTCCCGCTAAAAATATAAGCAAAACTTTTATTAATACAGATTCGAATCGGTCATGTATTTTCTGTGAATCGGGTGATCACGAACACCTATTTGTCTGTCCGCATTTTTTAAAAATAAATGCACAGGACAGGTACAATTTTGTAAAACGAAATAAATGTTGCACTAATTGTTTAAGTAATAAACACGCCACTCCTTTTTGTAAGTCACAGCGTAGATGTAGGTATTGCTCCCGCTCGCACCATACGCTACTTCATTTTGTTAGTAGTAGGAATAAGGTCGATCAGCCTTCGGTAGAACAAGGTCCAGGAGAAAAAAATACATCCACGTCATGTAACGTTTCGCGCGATTGTGGTAATGCGCCGCACCGCACTACATTATTGGGGACTGCGAGGATTAAAGTTTGTACTAAATACGGACACCAATATTTGTTGCGTTGTTTAGTGGACCCTGGCTCGCAATGCGATTACATTACGAAACAGTGTTGCAAACGTTTATACCTACCGATCTCAAATAAAACACCAGTTAAAGAGGCGCAAGGAATCGGTGGAGCATCGCAGAAGGTATTAGGTGTTACTTCTTTGCAGTTTAGCTCCCGCTTTGATGAAAATAAACTTTATCATATTGAACCGTTAGTTGTTCCCGCTATAACTGGACAATTACCCGAGTCGCTAATAGACGTTTCGAAAATTAATTATATAAATAATTTACGTTTGGCTGACGATCAATTCCATAAACCAGGTGACATTGACGTTTTATTAGGGGTTAACACTTATTTACAAATTTTGTTAACTGATAAAATAATTAATTCGCAATCGCCGAGTGCCATAGAAACGTCATTAGGATACATAATAATGGGAGACGCAGATATCGACTTTCCTACTTGCATGCCGCGTTCTTTAGTTTCTTATCCTACTCGTATTGATAAAAGTCAAACGTCGCTCACGCATTTGCTCGAAAAATTTTGGAAGTTAGAGGAGCTGCCGCAAAAAACTTATTTGAGTCCTGATGAGCAGGAATGTGAGAATATTTATACTTCCACTACTCGTCGCAATTTGAACGGACGATGTGTTGTCGCCCTGCCCTTCAAGGACACGCCTGATAAGAGATTCTTTTATAACCGCTAAAAAACGCTTGTCGCTCCTATGACGCTTACAACACCCGCTACAATGACGTAATTCAAGATACATCAACAAGGGTTTTTTATCATTAGTTGTTTCAAATAATTTTACGGAACCTTGCTTTTATCTCCCGCACCACCCTGTCATACGTAATGATAAAAGTACAACTAAATTGCGAATAGTACTCGACGCAAGCGCTAAGTCAGATAATGACATTTCATTAAATGATATTTCACATAGTGGGCAAAATTTACAGTCTGATATTTTTAATATTTTAATAAACGTACGAGTTTATCGCATCGCCTTTTTTGCCGACGTTAGACAAATGTATTTATGCATTGAAGTACAAAAATCGCACCGCGCGTTTCAACGCATTCTTTATCGCTTTGCTAATGAAGAAGACATACAAACATACGAATTTAATCGTGTGACTTTTGGTTTACGCTCTTCGCCTTTTCTTGCGCTACGCACATTACGTCAGTTGGCTTCCGAGGAGAAGGAGTCCTATCCTCTGGCTGCTTCGGTGGTCGAACGCGATATTTATATGGACGATATCGCGTCCTGCGCGCCCTGCGTCAACAGCGCCGTTGACGTAGCCACTGAACTAATTCAAATGTTTCAGCGTGGAGGATTTGAATTGGTTAAGTGGACTAGTAACAGTTCAGAGCTTTTACAGCACATCCCCGCAACGCACCGTCAGCTTGACGACCAAATTCTCATTCGACGACGATATTTTTAAAATATTGGGTCTTCGTTTGCACCCCGCAACTGATTGTTTTTCTTTTCTAGTTTCGCCGCCGCCGCTCGCTTGTACAAAGCGTTCTATTTTATCCGCAACCGCTCGCTTGTATGATGTTCTGGGGCTCGTGGGTCCAGTAATTCTTTTCTCTAAGCTTCTCATTAAAACCTTATGGGTTCTCAAACTTGACTGGGACCAGGCTCCGCCCGCTCACGTTGTCACTGCATGGCAACAATATATTTCAGAGTTACCTTTGATATCGAAATTAAGGTTTCCTCGCCATATGGGTATAAATAAAAATTCCCAAGTCTCGCTAGTCGCGTTCGCCGACGCCAGTGAAAAGGCTAATGGCTGCGTGATTTATTCACACATCGTTAATGATGATGACTCACTAGTGATAACGCTACTAATTTTATTGCTTCGCGTTCATACTTTAAGAACTTCATTCCTTTTTACGGTCAGACGAATATTATAAAGTATTTAATCAGATCCTTTCTGATAACCGCATCACATGGAAACTTAACCCTCCAAACGCTCCACATTTTGGTGGGCTTTGGGAGTCAAATATAAAGATAGTAAAGTATCATTTATTTCGCGTCATAGGTAAGCAAATCCTCACGTACGAGGAATTGCTTACTGTCCTCACTCAGGTCGAACGCATATTAAATTCACGACCGCTTTACGTGTTAAGTAGCGATCCGGCGGAACCTACTGCACTTACGCCCGCGCATTTCCTCGCTGTTAATCCACTTGGATGTTTACCCGCCGCTGATCTTAGTAAGGAACGCATTAATCTTTTATCACGTTTTTCATTACTTGATTCGATAGTTCAGTCATTCTGGAAGCGCTTCAGATCAGAATACTTACATACACTACAAGCAAGAGAAAAGTGGAATAAACATTCTATTAATTCCATTTCTGTAGAAACCGTTGTTCTTATCGATATGGATAACGCTCCGCCTCTTCAGTGGCCGCTAGGCGTCGTCACTGAACTGTTTCCTGGTAGGGATGGTGTGGTGCGCGTTGCACAAGTGAAGACTAAGAGCTCCACTTTGCAGCGGCCCATTGTTAGACTTTGCCCTCTACCAACGCAATAATATTTCTATATGCCTATGTAGTTTATATTTTATAAGTTATAGTTTAAGTATAAATTCTTATCCCGCTATTATAATATTTTTATTAATTTACTAATTATATTCATCGCATCGCCTCTGTTCACCGCATATATAGTTTTTTCTATATGATATTAACTCCGCTGTATATATTTATGTTTATTTTTTTTAATTCGCTATTTGAGGAGACCTCAAGGCCGGGGGGATGTTCGCGCCAATTAAGTCATTTCACCTCCCTCCCCTTCACCCTCCCTCTCTTTCCCGCAAGCGCACTATTACATAATATGGATCAGGAAGATCAGTCAATCAGTCTGCCTTCGTCCCGCCGCCGACGCGCACGCCGCTGACGCGCATGCAAGTCCTCTCGTGACAATTGACAACCGCACCGCAAGCCACCTAACACGTGGTCATCAGACTCGCCGCCATCACCGCTGTCAATAGTTTTGTGATTTAACTGAATAGTGCAGTGTATTGTGAAAGACAACATCAGTTCCCGGGCAAGAGAAGGCTTCATCAGAGCACGAGCATACCATCTGCTCCAGCCCCTGTGATAAGGTTAGTGCACTTGCTCCCTTTATCAATCCTTCTCGTTTTCCACCATTAATTCAAACCGCAACTTACAGTCCAAAATTCCTACACCCGCAGTGGGGGACCACCCTCCTTTCCACCCTTTATTCCACCACCATTTTTGGTCATATCGAACCGGAGGTCCCCCCTTTTCCCAACAACTTGTTAGTAATAACTTAAGTTTCATAAATTGTAATGTAATTCCACGGTGAACCAAATCACACCAGATTTATCTTAATTTGATTTTCAAAGTTACATTTGCGGAAAATCTGTCCATTTCACGCATTTTATTGAATAAATAAAAATAGTGTTTTAGGCAAAGAAATAATTAGTTACAGAAAGATGACCGATTACCTACGCTTTAAGACAAACCGCTGGTGGTTGCTGAGCTGAGAACCTTTCTCATCAATTTTCTTTTCCACCAAGAGAATTTAACAAATAATCGACTATTTCTTAGTTTAAAGAAATAAGTAGCAGTTATCGAAGCAGTTCAAATCCCTGTGTGCGCCTCTGACTAACTTTTTTTCTACCGAAAAGCTTGACGAAATTCCTTAACCAAGGTATAACGTATTATGTAATAACTTTATATCGGTATTGTATCCAAATAATGAAAGCGGGTGCCGTTCTTATTAAGTCTTCATTAAACGACTCGCGTGGCGTGGTTTCCATGCCGAACTGCCAATCGAGGGGTCCCGGGTTCGATTCCCGGCGAAACAGTTAAATTTCTGTTCTCGGTCTAGGTGTTTGTGTTCCTGTCTTTGTATGTGTCCACGGTACCCACGACACAGGGTATTAATTACCTTACTGTGGGGCTAAGAGTGTGTAACGTTTATTTATTTACTATCTGTTCATTAGTCTCCCTCCTTTTGTCAAAGGATACCCTTACACACAGTTTATTCCGACTGTATTTCCTTTGTATGAACAAATAATAAAAATATATTAAATTATAAAAATTTGGAGTTTAATCAAATTATATTTATTATATCGTAATAAAAAACATTAATTTTATATTTATTTATTACGCTATAAACGTAACATAATCTGCTAAAATTAAACACTCATATTCAAGCCTATATAAGTTTAACCATGCAGAACGCAATTTTATAACTATGAACAGAATACTAAAGATTTATAGCTTTATAATAGTTATAGCTGTGCCCGCGACGTCGTCCGCGTGAATAAAGACTTGCATAAAAGGGATTGATTAAAGATAAAAGATTATTTATTTGCATTGAATAAGTATAGGTAGATTATTCTTACATATAGTGAAATCACTTATAATACATTGTTCATATGTTCAGAAGACGCCAAATTTATTGTTTCTAAATCCTTCAAACCAAAAACAGTAAGGACTGCTAACGACGGGACAACCCGCGTGGCGCAATGTTTACCATGCCGAACTGCTAATCGAAGGGTCCCGAGTTCGGTCTGGGTGGTTGTGTTTCTATCTCTGCGTGTGTTCATGGCACCCACGACACAGGGTATATCTACCCTACTGTGAGGCTATATGTGTGAAACGTTATTTTTTTACATTGTACTTACTTTTTTCAATGATGAGTTTAAATTTCTGTTCTCGGTCTGGGTGGTTGTGTTTCTGTCTATGTGTGTGTTCATGGCACCCACGACACAGGGTATATCTACCCTACTGTGAGGCTATAAGTGTGAAACGTTATTTTTTTACACTATGTACTTACTTTTATTAGACTTAGGCTTTTATTTGAAATTATATCTCCATCGATTCACTTTGTAGAAGAAATGAATATTTCTCAATAACGCCATCTACCGTATAGCATGTAAACTTTGTGGTTGATAAATCGAATGTCAAATTTCCAAATAGTTAGATATTAAGATTAACAGTTGGTTCACTAAAAGTTTAACTATTCGTCACCTAGATGTCTGCAGTAGTCTCGTTTTGTTAAGGGTTTGTACATTCTGTATGAAGGTTTAGATTCCGTATCTTACCACCTTAATGCTGGATGTATTGAGGTTGTAAGATTTGGATTTCGGTTCGTTGGAGCTTGAGGCCTCCTCAATATTGGGAGAGCTCCATGCCCAGCAGTGCAACGCTGAAAAGGTTGTAGCCTGATATAATGTAGCGATAACAGTCGTTTCATCTGCAGCCTGTTCATAATCTTTCACCCCAAAAGAAGACTAATAAGCTGAGCAACTAAATCAGTGGAGCCCTGTGATGTAAAGTTCTGCGGCGGTGAGGCTCGCGATGCGCTTTTTAGTACCTACCTATAGTCTAGCCATACTCGGCCAACGAAAGAAAATGCAGTAAACTGATCAAAGTATATTTAATATCGTCGATCATCATACCATATTAATCACTAATATTACTAAGAGTTCAAAATATTTGCTGTTGCTGTTAACGAAACTTTCATCTAAATTCCTTTTAGTGTCTTTTATGTTTATGTTGCGTATACTTTTTTTGTTTATGACCCGATTGATATGAAATACACACTAATGTTACGGAAATTCATTCAACAATATATCAGTAAACACATCATTCAAAGAAGGGAAAAGAATTTGAGAAAGAAATATTAAGTTAAGGTTAATTATTGTACGCTTGAGATACCAACTTTCGAATCCATTTTATTTGCTATTGAGGGGTAGTTTTGAAAAAAGCTTAAATAGAATTCTTCCTATGTTAGTAAAGATTACAAATACAAAATTATAAGTATATTACTCTGCACAAAAATATTCTGTACATCAAGTTTCGACACTCAATTTTCAGAGAGTTTCAAAGAAAATTGACATTTAAAGGGTGAATTTCGGGAAATGCTGAAACACGTATTCTTTTATTTTGGTTAGAAAATATTTATACCAAATTTCAAGAAAATCTATTGAAAAAATTCAAGTTTTCCATACAAATTTTCATCGCTCATTTCACACCCTTAAAGGGTGATTTTTAAAATTATCTATAGCCTAAATGTTAGCGAGGACCAATATATATAAAACAAAAAAAGTTTCATCAAAATCCGTCCAGTAGTTATTGCGTGAAAAGCTAACAACAGACAGACAGACAGACAGACAGACAGACAGACAGACAGACAGACAAAAATTTCAAAACTTATATTTTTAGATTCTGTTACTTATAAAAAGACCCCTAGAAGTATTTTTTTAAATTTATATGCAATGTACAGAATTCACCCTGCTTACAGTTTTATTATATGTATAGATTACATGTAAACGTCTAGTCAATTGGTAGGCTGATCACGAGTCAGCTGATTTATATGAATTCGATATCAAACGGGGAAGTTATAAATAAAATTATAGCTTATAACAGTACTTACATTTGTACTAGACATGTTGTAGTCGAGTCACGTATGAATTCTAAATCAGAGTATGTCTTACTATATGCTATAAACGAACAGATAATGAAATTCAGACGGAGTAATGTTATATTGATTTAATCTCTCTACGGTTACCTTGATACTATCTTTTTTATTCATTTAAATGTGACGTTAACACGCTCTTCTGGTCGACAAAGACCCATAAAATGCAAAATCACGTTTTCAAACCCACCAACAGTTCAGATCTATCAACTTCGTACGATGAGTATCCTACTCAGAGCAGAGAAATGACAGAGAATTGTATCGTTTCAAAAAAAAATCTATAAAATTATATATTATTATTAGTTGTAATATGAAGAGTGGAGATTTCGATGAAAAAAAATGCTTATAATAAAGTGAGATCTAATTAACCAAAACCCTACTTTTATTACGATTTTTTAACGATTTGGCATGAGAAATACCCATAACTCATACAATCTACACAGTACGAGTATGTTAATTCAGTGGTAATGATCCTTATGTAACGCTAATGAAACTGAAAATGAAACTAACTGCATGACGTAGTTGTATAAATATATACATTATTATTTTCTCTATTGGTATTCTAATTTTGGCTCTACATAGCCAATAGCTTACTCTCCTGCAGTACAACCAGTTGATTGAGGAACGCGCCACTTCCAAATAAGGAATTTTCACACCTGTCAATCTAGCGCTCCATATTTTATTTTGTAGGCGAGAAATGAATCTTTACCGAATTCAAAAAAAGAATTCCTTCTCCTGTTCTTGTCACTCTCCCTTTCAAATAACATTGATTTATAGTGACAGCATGTCCTTGCCTATGCCTCAATATATGCCGTTCCTCTTAGTAACGGTAACGCACTTCTGTATTAGATTCATCGACTTAAATTATCATAATATATTTCTTACATATTATTTAGTCATTTATTTTCATATATTGTAGAATACCTAATTATATCGATTACGATATGCAGCCAAGATAGTGATAGTAATAGTGATAGACGTATCTAAGGTACCTATATAATTATTGTAACAGGTACTCCGTTACTGAGCATATTATGGTCATAAAACTGCAGGTAAAATAGACAATTACTCGGTATGTTCGTTCCGAAAGAGTTAAAAGGCAGCGTCTAAGACACTCCGGTAGATTTATAACTGCCGTGGAAGGAAGCTGCATCTCGATCCTCCTAGAATCGATTAAGTTTATACTCGAAAATTGTAGTTTATATAGTAGTGGTTGGTATGATGAATATAGTTAATGTAGACAAGGTAATAAAAAGCATAATTGTAATCAAATACATTTTAATGATAACATTTTTTATATTAGTTCTATAATTTTTTTGCGACTGACACTCATCGTTTGGGTCTAAGGTGCAATCGATCTCTTTGCAATAGTAATAAATTAAATATAGTTAAAAAAAAACTTAAAAACACGCATTTGAAGCACATCAAACTAAAAAAGTCCTTAATTTAAGCGGAAAATAATACTACCACTGACCCTGGTACCACTGATGACCACTAACAGTCACCCATCTCACACCCGACCGCGTCCGTTTCGCTTAGCTAGCTTAGCCAGCCGCAGCCATGCGCGCGCTTCGAGAAGGATTTTATAGAATAATATAGCTAACTGTTGGTATGTGTGTAATAGATAAACATTGCATCTCTGCTTCAGAGCAGCGGCGTAAGTTCAAAGCCGGAGAAAGCCCGATGTTCGCGTGTCGCGTGCCCTTTGTAGGGCTGTCACTTGTCAAAAAATAATTAAAATTAGTATAGTCGATACAAAATGAACGTGACGTTAGTTTAGAATTATTGTAAACCTATCACAAATACTTTTTATCAAATAAATAAATCACATTTTACACCCATAGTGCGCACAAGGATTTGTGTTTGGTGGCTACCATGGACACACACATGGCACAAACACCCAGACCAAGAACAGGAACTGAAACTCATTATTCCAATCGGGAATCAAATCCGGGACCCTTCATTGGCTATCTGGCATGGTAACGATTGCGTCAACGGGTTGTCAAATATATGATATTCAAAATGTTACAAATCAAGTAATAATAAGGTAATATAGGGTCATTTCGACTATCGACAGCATTGAATGTCGGTAAACAAAATACTTACTGGTCCTCAATATCACGAAAATGCAGATAAAAAGGCTAACAGTTGTTAAAAAATTTAAAATACGAGAAAAAATTGCTTAAATTTTTTAGCTCTATATTTCGTTGTTAACCCTAGCAACCATCCCGGTACGGAGCAGGCGACATGCTGAGCTTCCCACTGATGCAGTGATTAAGATATAAATAGGAACTCTGCATTTGATTTTAATTTGCTTTCCAAGTCAAAGGGTCAGTTCTGATGATAGACAGGCCTACGTATCTGCCTTCTATTTGCGATGTTTTGAATAATTGTTTTCATTGTTGAGCTGCTTATATCCCTCAAATAAAGTTTAATCTTATGCTTTCGTAAATTATGTTTCTTTTGTAATAAATTTTATTTTATACCTTTAAACGAGCAATTCTTGTATACGAGCAGGTATATATACCTAAATATATCATTTGAATCTCGGAAACGGCTCACACGATTTTTTGTTTAGTGAAGTTAGATCAAGTGAGAAATCAGGCGGTCCCGAAACGAGAAGACCCCAGTTCAAGTCCTATCCGAATATTATTTTTCTCTTTTTTCAAAAAGGAACTCTTTTTGAGATGAGACCAAGAAAATAAATTTTGTTTTTATCTGAGCATAGCCCGGTTATTCATGCACTACTGATATAAACTGCAAAATATTTTGGATATTTTACGTCTACAGGGTGCCCCGCAGCGCATCACTGAACTTTTTAACTAATTAGTACCTGGACGACCGAGCGTTGCTCGGATAAAAACAATTGATTTTCTTGTTTTATATTTAAGCAAAACATTCATTGACTTAGTGTTACTTAACAAAGCCTTTTGAAATACATAGCTACCAATTAAAAAAAAATGACAAAAAATGAAAAACGCAACTTGCCTACTTGAGGTTGAACCCGGGTCTCTAGCTCCTTAGTCAGCTTTCGTAACCATTCGACCAAGAAAGCTTTAATTCCATTGACGAAATTTTTATAGAGGTCTTTCATATCGACATTGTCTTTTGTTTGAAGGGCGGATTACGGTCGACATTTGACGGCTTTCTACGCCACAATATTATTAATATTCTCCAATAGATGTCAGTAAGAGTAATTTTATATTTAACGGCATAAACATTAAATAAAACGACAATTTCTATCAATAAAAATTTGTGGATCAATTTTTCATCCCCGAAACCAGGGTACTAAATTTCATCAAAAATTTTCGAGCCGTTTTGGAGATTCAAAAAATATATTTAGATATATACAAGAATTGCTCCTTTAAAGGTATTAGATTTTTTCTGTTGTGTATCAAAAAAATTTTTCACAACCGGCAGCCATTGCTGTTCTGTCGATGAAAAATCTTAACCAACAAGCTGTTTTCTTGCGGAAAATATAATTTAACTTTTCCCTACATAACTCGCTTGGTATTTGCTAGCAGAGCATCCCATACAGCTGTCGCTAAGTATGTGTTTAGAGGGACGTAAATTACTTGTGACGTCACAATGGGCACGTACGCCAGTGTCTTACTCCCAAACCCATAGAACTCGACGCCTCATGACAGTGGTACTCAAAGTGCAAGGAAATTTTATTTCTGCTATAGCTTTAATCCTTTTTCTGTCTTGCGGCTGTGCATCGATCATTTGAGAGGCCTGAAGCTTATTTCCATCAAGCTGCTCCATTACAGGCTGGTGGCTAAAGTGCTATGGAATGGTTGACTTCCGCGAGGTTCAACGACTAATAGGGCACGTAAACCATCTATTCCGGTCCATTTATAACAATCGAAACCGATGTTTTATCTCACTCTCCTAAGTACAGAAGCACGCATGGCCACTCATTTGCCACCCAGGGGTCACCTATCGTACACCAACCACGCCTAGTACGCAAAACAGCTGCGGAAATATCTTTCAGACTATACTAATACTGGTTAAAAAAATTAGAAATTGTAAAGTGAAATTATCCTTCTCCATTTCATTTTATGTCGCTCGCCTTCATACTTATTCATACTTCTTTTGAAAGGTATCTTTAAATTGATAAAAAAGAACTGATTACATTAAATACACATATAATATATATGAAAGCTCTAAACTTTTAAAAGATATTTTTGTATTAAGTTGTTTCTTAAGAGACTACCAAGATTGTGACAGCAAAGAATCGACACTGGTAATGTCGATTTTAAACTTGCATTAATTAAAGCAGCGTAGTGCAGTAAGCTCCAGGCCTTCCCAATAATTGGAAGAGACCCGTGCCCAGCAGTGGGACACAAAAAAGGGTTGCAGCAAATGTCGATGTATAATTGTTTGGCTGAAATCATCAGACACATTATTCTGAAACTTTCATTATCTAACAATTTAAGTATTGTAATTGTAATAAGTTTTTACGTACGAGAAACTGCCCAAAGACACTTTGAGAACAGTAAAAGGAAGGTTGTCCGCTAGTATTGTGTTGAATGCACGGGTGGAGTAACGCACGCTTTATGACTTACTGAGGAGTACGAAGAATGGACTAAGCCTTTCTAAGCTTTGTATTGAATTTTCTCAGTTTTATAGCATTCCAAGATCCCTTTTGTTTTCACCGCCGTAATGTTTGGAAATGGAAAAAAAACATTCTCAACAAATCTTGTTGTCTATTTCCTGTATTTTCCTGAAATAAAATAAAACAAAGCTGTGACTTGAATAATCTATGTGACGTTAAGATCCATGATAATAATAATAATCTTAACGGATCTTAAAACAAAATATTTTTATTTAACTTTAATTATAAATAATATATATTTTAAATATAATAATTTTGTATGCTAGAATATGGTAGACTATTTAAAACTCCAATTACATTTTAACCATCTTATTCTATGTATGTAATCAGTCAACAATAAAGTATTTTCATTTTCATTTTCACGTAGGTATGTGTCATGGACACACACAAGAAAAAAACTTATACTAATAACTTATAAAACAACAAAACACATCTGAATTCATCTTTGAGTCTTCTTTCCTGCCGGAAATCGAACCCGGATTGGACCTCTTTGGATTTATTGTATCTCGTACATACGGAAAGAATACAGCCACGAAAGGTCATCGTCGAAACCGTAACAATCAAATTGTTCCTTCGTGAACTTACAATCATCATAGATCAAACCACGCTATAATCATTTAACAATGACACTACTGTATTTTC
Organism: Pyrgus malvae; assembly: GCA_911387765.1. NCBI lineage: Eukaryota > Metazoa > Arthropoda > Insecta > Lepidoptera > Hesperiidae > Pyrgus > Pyrgus malvae. The sequence continues at coordinate 22,669,231 of OU426948.1, forward strand.
GCTTAATCTACATATCAATTTGGCTCAATTATATCTCCCTTGTAACCTGTCAGATGTAACACGATAAGTGTAAAACAATAACGTGCATTTTGTTCGCGAGTCAAACAAAAAATGAGTCATATTGTTCGATCGTAAAAAATATGCTCGACTGTAACGGTTGTTATAATATATGTGGATACAATTTGCTTATCGATTGTTTGTCGATCGTATCGATAAATATCTTTAGAAGCAAAAAATATACAAGATTTTATGAATGATCGTAGAGTTCGAATACATTTTATTTTTGTACCCATTGATGTATGTGTAGAGGTCAATACGCTTTTCTACGACTCCTCTATTTACTTGGAGCTTACTCCTCTTTCCAGGTCTCCAGGTTCAGCTGCAGGAACTCCTGGTCTCGCTAATTATGTTGTGTCCCCAATAGAAACCGCGCCCAGTAGTGAGATGTAAAACGAGTTACAGCCAGACTTAAACTTTAATATAATTAAACTATTTTGTCGTAGTTACCCATCAGTGCAGTAACTTCTTCTGTACTTTGAACGGATAATCACCGTTATTATTGGACAAATATTATTTACATTTTTTTTCTACTTTTACTTTTATTTGCATGATTGATTTGTCGACTTTGACGAACTTTTTAACAAATAATGTGCTAAGCACGTATGAGTAACTAAGTCGCCGTAAGTATTTTCATATCTTCACTCTTAATCTCTCTCACTCACTATGTGATATTTTATGTCTTATCAAATTAATCCACCTGTCCACCAAAAATCGTAGCATTTCCGCCAAACCAGACACAACACGGCTAAAGACCTGCCAACATAATGACACCACTTTCTTCGCGACAAAAAGCGAGCGACATACTGTCTCGACATAAAAAATATATAAAAAACTTAACTCGATTGTCACGCTTGTCGCGCGGTCGCCGGACCGCCCAGCGACTACCATTGTCGTTTTTGCGAATACGGCGACTAATTCGTTTTACAATTTGGCCATTACTACTTCACTTTCACTGTGTGTAATGTAATATATTGGGACTTTTATTCGTTTACAAGCTGTGGGTTGCGGCTTTGGTTGTGTATTTTGCGGGATTGAAGATCAAAGAGTTTTGAAAATGTTGATTTTTTTAAACTAATGTAGCTATTCATAGACGCGTAGACCAGAAGGTTGAATTAAATATGTGTTTTGGGAGAGACCCTTATTCAGCAGAAGAATGACATAAGCTGCATAGAGAGGAGGAATGGATATGAATAGAAATAATGGATGATTTTTTTTTTCATTTTAGTAGTATAGAGAAAAGAGCGTAAAACACCTTCATGATATCCTTTTTAATAGCAGTCATTTTAAATAAATACATTAAGATAAACTATACCTAAGCTTGGATCGTGCATATATATATGCTGCTCAGCGAAACGGGAGTGTGAGTCAGTCAGATATGTGACTGCTAGGTAGCAAATTCTATGCGCGTTTCCGTGCTTTGCATAGCACGTTAAGCCGTTTCAGTTGATCCCAGTTGTTATTCGATAATATTGTTGTTATCTGTCGATACAGATAACAGACGATTAACCTTTTTAGAGGCCTTATGGGCAGCTAGAAAACACCCGATAGCGTGATGGCCACTAACACGCTTCTCCACCAACCCACTTTGAAACAGCGTGATGGAGTAAGCTCCAGGCCCTCCCAATAATGAGGAGAGACCCGTGCCCAGTGGAATGCAAAAAAGGTTGCAGCTAGCCTGCCACCTAAGCTTATTTTCCCGTAACTTTTGGTAATAATTGCGTCAGAAATTTATCATTCCAGCTCATTTAGAAAAATATAGATACAAAACGTTATCATAATACAAAAAAATGTTCAATGTACAAACTTACATTCATACTGTTCGTTTATATAGATAAAGTTCATTTACAGTAATAGTCGTTTGACGTACATATTTAATTTAATGGAGAGCGTCTGTAACTATTTCATTTGTTGGAGATAGAAAATTTCTAATTGAAGAAAATGGTTCTTTAATTTAATTTGGAATGTATCTTAGTAATACTTTCTGTTCGATTACAAACAGAATTTAGGTTATTAAATATTACAATGTAACTTAACCTAAATTCTTAGTATGTATAAAATTTACCTATAAGCTGTATTTTTTCCCCTTTTTAATGTCTCGCAAAGAAGTTCTCTTCTCTGAATTTAGATCATAGTTCACCATGCTGGCCAACTGCAGATTGTGTAGAAAGAAAGAAAGAAAGAAAGAAAGAAAGAATGCCGTTTTAATTATTATTCTCCATCCATCTTCAGTCTTCCGTCTTCTTAATTATATGGCCTGCCCATTGGCACTTCATCTTGGAGATTTTGAGAAACTGATATAACCTTTGTTCTTTTACGGATTTTATGTCTCGTAGAGAAATGATGATCGCTTAATACCACGCAGCTCGTCTGCCTTTTTGTTCGGTTTATTTATAAAAAAAACTAAGCAGAGTCCTCTCTGTTGCTCGCCGAGCGATCAGGACTTCTGGAAAAGGCTACTGTGAAAGACCACGTCTCAGTATGTTATCATTGGCAACACACTGTTAGAGAATTTTCTCGTCTTATTTTTACTCGAAAAGTTACACATCTATCGGTACATAATTCTATAAATGAAAACGCGTTAATAATTCACATTCAACTGAATAGTTAAATAAGTAACAGTAAGTAAAAAATTGTTTGTTACTTAAGGATATCATGTCATAAAAGAGCTTCTAGTAACAGTTACAACCATACCGTACCGTACCATACCGTAATGGCTATTCAAACTGTGGGTGTTAACGTGAAACTGTTCGTTGCTCAGTTCCGCTAAATCCGCACTTTGTGTAAATGTTTATTCTTACTGCGAAATATAACCGTCCTACCACAAGCGACAGCTGATCGTTAAATATTCTATAGTATTTGTTAAGTTACATGTTGTGACTATATATATGTATATGTATTTTTTTAATAAATAAACCGAACAAAAAGGCAGACGGGCCGCGTGGTGTTAAGCGATCACCGTCGCCTATGGACACGGGCAACCCTATGGGAGCCGCCTGAGCATTGCCGGCTTTGGAGGAGAGCTTTTTTTACAGCTTTCTTGAAAAGCCCCATGTTATAGTCCACAGGCAATGCCTCAGCTGGAAGGTTGTCCCATAACTTACACGTCCGTGGTAAAAATGAGCGTGCAAAGCGGACTGTGGAGGACCACCACGAGTCCAGATGGTGCCGGTGGAACTTTAGCCTTCGTCTGGTGGTATAATCATGAAATGGTGATGTAGGCATTAATTTGAAGAGTACCTCGGAGCACTCACCATAGTAAAGTCGGTAGAACACGCAGAGCGAGCCTATGTCTCTTCGCAAGCTAAGCGGTTCTAGCCTGTCAGTCAATCTTGGGTCGTTGACGATGCGGATTTGAGTAGCAGACGCGCATACAGGCTACACGACGATTAATGCTTGCTGCAGCCCATAAAGATTTAAACACATAGGTTACTTGAATTAGATCGGTTTGAAACTGGCGTATTTTTTGGTGCGTACTCGTTTACGGTCGTTTACCGTTACGTCGTTACGTCGGTGAACTTTCATTTTTATTTATTCAACTATTTCTATATATTTATAAATATATGTATATAATTAAATATTTGCCGTCTCACGACGTCGCATGCGCTACATATTATCTATTAAAACATTATTGTACGCACTCACACACTAAAGTAATGTAACAAACACACTTACACGCACTCTCTCACACACACACACATATACATACACACTGACTATAGCCTCATAAGGTACTCAATTGTCCCGCTATTTTTACTGCTTGCAGGGAATCCTGGTGTGCCAAAATACAGGCTACGGCTTAGCTTGGGCACCAGGTCTCGCACCAGATATTAAATAATATGAAGGAATCAAATGTATGTCATGAAATAATGTGTGTTGAGACAATAAACATTTTTTTTTTAGTTTTGAGTTTGAGTTTCGAAAAACGCGCTTACACGCGCGCTACTTTTTGGACAGGAAAATGTCAAATTTCGATGGTTCGCGCAAACACGTGTTACAAATAACAATCAAAAGACTCACGAACGCGCTGAAAAATACGCTAGTTTAAACCGCTCTTATAGCCGCCAACCCGCTGTCTGACGTTGCCATATCCCGACAACGCTTAACAACTTCTACCGATATCAATCCAGACAGATTTCATGTCAGAATAAAAGCGGGCAATGAGTTCAAAAAGGAACTTAAAACGTATTTATTTGGAAAAAGCATAATTACTCAGTCACTGATTGTCTAAACGATAAAGCGGCATATAGGAATTCCATACAAACCGGTTAGGTTTATTTCCGCCGGCTTTTTTTCCTCTTAGTGTACAAAAACCCTGCAATATGGGTACCTAAAGCCGACGATCGGATCCGATCCGAAAAGTAAAAATTAATAAACTAAAAGGCGCAATATGGGTACAAATAAATATAAAAGTAGTATACATATAATAAAATAAATGACACTATTTCAATGTACATTTTTATCTAATACCTTTAAACGAGCAATTCTTGTATATTAAAAAGTAAATTTTTTTTTGATAGAAATTGACGTTTTATTTAATGTTTATGCCATTGAATACAAAATTACTCTTAATGACAGCTATTGGAGAATATTAATATTATTGTGGCGTAGAAAGCCGTCAAATGTCGACTGTCAATCCGCCCTTCAAACAAATGAGAATGTCGATATGAAAGACCAAGTACATTATTCTTAGTCTAAGGAAAAACCTCTATAAAAATTTCGTCAATGGAATTAAAGCTTTCTTGGTCGAATGGTTACGAAAGCTGAATACGGAGCTAGAGACCCGGGTTCAAACCTTAAGTAGGCAAGTTGCGTTTTTTATTTTTTGTGACAATTTTTTAAAATTAGGAGCTAGATATTTCAAAAGGCTTTTTTATGTAACACTAAGCCAATGAATGTTTTGCTTAAAAATAAACCAAGAAAATCAATTGTTTTTATCCGAGCAACGCTCGGGCGTTCAGGTACTGTTTGTAATTTGTAATTAGTTAAGTTTTTAATTATTGTAATATTTGCATACCTCATGAAGGTAAATATGGCGAACTAAATGTATAAGAACACATTTTGTAAACACCCACATTTGTGCAAATAAAAGTCTTTGTCTTTGTCATACGTGCATTAACATTACTACTAGCAGTCACCCAGCTCATACCCGACCATGCTAGTTTCGTTGTGTTGCGTAGATCGCTTATGTTCAACGTCAGCCACCGGGCCATGCACGCTTTGTGTTTAATTAAGTACAAAATAATCTCTAGCAACAGTTACCTCTATACAGATAAACAACAATCGTTACGGCCTTTACGAGCGTAAGGGCTATTTGAACGTAACATTGTTAGGGCCATGTAAGTCACGTACGGGTTATCTGGTTAAACCTATGGGTGTTAACTGTTCGTTGCTCAGTTCCGCAAATTCCGCTTTTTGTGTAAATGTTTTGCTTACTGCGAAATACTGCCGTCCTACCGCAAACGGTAGCTGATAGTTAAATATTCTTAGTGTTTCGTAAGTATTAGTTTAAGCCCAATTCTTTTTTATAAATTGAGTAGCAGACGCTGCATGCTGGCTACGTTATAATAAGTGCGCCCCGAGATTTAAGCACAACCTCAAGCACGTCTAATAAATACGCCGACTAAACTCAGGCCGATGAATAGTAATAGTTGCCAACCCGCTGTGGGATGTTTTCAAAACTCCCTTAGGGCCTCCAACAAACTTCAACGAATACTATCTATCGATGACAATCACTATCAACACCTTAACATGCCCTCCAAAACAGGGAAAAGTGCATTCAATTTTCTACTATGAGCCACCCATCTCACACCCGACTGCACCTGTTTCGCTTAGCTGCGTCAGCAGTGCGCACCTCATATTTTGTTACTTAAGGACATCATAAAATAATTCCAGCTCCATACAGATTACCGACGATCGCTTTTACGAGCGTAACTTTGTATGGTATCGTAAATATTACCGACAAATTGCGAAATACTACCGTCTTACCGCAAACGGTAGCTGGTGATGAATATGCTATAGTGTTGGTAAGTTACATGTTGTAACTATTTCTCTTTTGTTTAATTAGTTTAGCAGAAAATTAGAGAATGATAAATGGTTGCTGCCGTCCATGAACATTTACACACAGTTACGTCTCATGGCTTGTTATAATCGCCAACCCGTTGTCGGATATCTCGTATATCCAAACTGCCCATAGGGCTCCCGAAAAGCTTAACGATTACTATCTATTGATGATAACCAGGACGTCTTAACATGCCTGAAGCAGCTCTGAAGCATGGAAACGGGCATGAAAATTGCCACTAGGTAGTGGTCATCCATTTCACACCTACATATTTCTCTTATTCGGTCGTCAGCGGTAGTAACCAATTTCATTAGTTAAATCGTTCTCGATTGGTTTTGCACAGTTTATCGTTAAGTGTAGATGGCGGTAATGTAAATTTTCTCTCCTTTCCAAACGAAATCACAATTCAAATTCGGTGAGGTCATTGACATGAAAACATCACGACACATATCTACTGAGGTGCGTGTGAAGCAATCTTGGCGCCTGCCACTGGAATGACGAGGATGATTCCAACGATCTGACATCCGACTGGATACCTGTTGCGTCACCGCAATCTGATCCAGATCGGGTATTGAATACTCGATAACATTGCGGCAGGCATGCCGTAAATAACGAATAATCACGGTAACGATATTAAAATTAACGTCACCTGATTGGATACCTGTTGTGTCACCTCAATCTGATCCAGAGCGTTATCGAGTATTCAATAAATACTCGATAACATTGCGGCAGGCATGGCATAAATAACGAATATTCATGGTAACGATATTAAAATTACCGTTACCTGATTAAGTATGTTTAAAAACAATGAATGATTTAAAACAAAAAAAGTGAAGAAACAAATAGTTATTGACGTAAAATAAATTATAAATTAGCTGATTACCTGTAGGTAACAGATGACAACAGTTAAGTGACCACAGCGGTGTCTGTTCTATCTACCTCTGCCTCTAACCACATTCGATCTTAAGCAATCTTGATCACTGACTAAGATAGTATGCAGATGCTCAGATACTCCAAAGAATTACGGACGTCTCATTAATAGTGTTCTAATGAAAATAATAAAAAAACAGTACTTGTGTACTGAAGAATACGTAACCTTAAAACATTATTATACAAGCAACGGCCGTTCTATATACTTAATAATACCTAATATTGCCTGTTATCTAATGTTATTAAGGTGTTATTTTCATTTAATAGTAGCAATAACACGTTGCAAACAAATAACCTTTTCTAGATATCCACCGCATTATATCTTCAATCAAAGGGCTTAGAATATAATAGTATTTACTGCGTGATTGTATGCAATATTCAATGAGAAAGACGAATCATTCCTGTCACAACAGTTTATCCCGCTAGGACATAATAATTTCAAATCGTAGTCGTAACTCACGCGGTCTCAATGCGAATTGGAATAGTCGAATAATCGATTCCGTAATCGTATTTATTGGACTGATTTCTTCAAGGATTCCTAACATACTTTTACTTGCTTGGATTAAGGCTTAAATTTTGCTTTTTTACAAAATCAATAGCTGCTTACGAATTATCATTATAAATTCTTTAAATAAGGGCCTCTTTCACCACCTTCAAGTAAAGTGACAAATACGCTTATTGTCGGTTAAAGTCACACGTAACTTCAATTTCAATTTCACGATGTTCGAGTAGCACAAATCATATTATGATAAACTGACCCGTACTCATAACTTTTAGTTGCCAATTAACTTTACTTGGGACGTATGCAATGAACACTTACTTGGAAATGGTGAACTAGGCCCTTAGAGAAATAAATTTGTATAGTTCGCCCAAATTAATTGCGAAAGTCCATTTAGCTTTTTAAATGGATAGCCATAGATAATAATCAACGCATATTATGATTCCGTACGATCACCAGAAACAACAGAAAGGCCAATTTTTTGTGATTTAATATTGACTACAAATTTTAGTTTGTAGTTTAATTTGTTCAATAAAATCTTGCCTGTCAACTTTTAAACGTACGTATCGTCATTTTGGTAAACTCATCTATACAAATAAATAAAATTAGAGTGTCTTTTTGTAACATTAAAATAACTGCTTTTTACTACATCCCCATACGAATGTATATACGATACATATACCAAAATAACATTTTTTTACAATGTTTGTCTCTCTGTCAATCTGACGGTCTGCCTGTCTATTTGTGCCAGCTAATCTCTGAAACGGCTGCACCGATTTTGACGGTACTTTCACTGGCAGGTATCTGATATAATGAGGAGTAACTTAGGCTACTTTTATTTTAAAAAAATTCTGATACTAAAGTCCACGCGGACGAAGACGCGGGCGGCCGCTAGTCTTCCAATAAAATGCAAAATATTTAATCAAATTCCCAATTATTTGTAAAACAGTAAGTCCTTGTCTAATATAATTAATACGATGGCCCCAGGGCACGTCCGCGTCGATTTGTTTTGACATGCAAATTCGAGAAAGTTCATTACAAAACTAATTTGATTGTATAATGTAACTGAGAGCGTGTAGCATATGAATGAACCTTTTACTCTCATTTTCATTGATTGCTTGAAAGCTTTTAACAAAAAGCTCAATAGCAACGTTGAAAGGTAATCACGATATTGTAAATGACCTGTGTATTCAAAGGAGTAACGAATCAATCGTGACCTTAAAGACTTTTATGTAAGGCCTTTCTTGTTGTGGGGAAAAAGCAAGAGGGCAAATAGTACGTACTAGGGACAAATACCTAATTGCTCTCTAAATTCATTTCAGCGACTCACAATACTTGTTTTTTTTTTTTGTAGTTGAATTCTCTTTACTGTAGACTTCCTTAGATGAAACGAAATAAACATATTTGATTCATTTTTGATAGCTACTTTGCGCATGTAGCAATAGCCCTGTTATAGTAACCTCCTTTCTCGTTTCTCGTTTTCATGACATTTACTACTCTTAGAAAAAAATATAATTAAATTAATTAAATATACTCTTTGAGGGAGAGAACGGAATAGATTTTAGAGTACTCATAAATACATAAATGACGCTTCACAGTCATAGCCCTGTAAATAGTAAATATACCCTGTGTCGTGGGTGCCATGGACGCACACAAAGACAGAAACACAAACACCCAGACCAAGAACAGAAATTTTAAACTCATCATTCAAATTTCTGCTTCGCCGGGAATCGAACTCGTGACTTTCCGATCGGCAGCCCGGCATGGTAACCATTACGCCACGTGGGTCTTCCACGTCCACTCATAAGTTTCTTCCCATAATTAGGAACCCTGGACCTGACTCCAGCACTTTGCTCCGTTGCGAGTTGGTCCTACTCATTGACGACGATTTAACGACTGTTCAATTCATTCTGTTTCAAATTCAGTAGCATAACGTGGCCTTCTTGGCCCCAAATTTTTACTAGTAACCCATCTATCATCAGCGCAAGCAGACCACCAAACTCGCGCCCACGGTCTAAGCAGTGAGGCTGCTCAATGCTTGAATACATCACAGTCCAGATGTAGACTTATTCCATATGCCTGCATCATATGTGATACAGGCATTTTTAAAGCACTGTCTTTGTTTTTTTTAAGTGCTATCATTGAATTTTTTTCCGTTTCTTTGTTGTTTCTGTTTGATTCTTCTGCTATTGTTTAAATGTACATACATATATATATTTTTACCGACTTCCAAAAGGAGGAGGTACTGTATTCGGCTGTATGTATATTTTTTTTTTTATATATGTTCACCGATTACTCCGCCGTTTGTGGACCGATTTTCAAAATTCTTTTTTTGTTCGTATGCTTATACTCCCGAGGTGGTCCCATTGTCACCAAATCAGGATCTGATGATGGGATCCCAGGGAAATCGAGGGGAACTCTCAAATTTTATAGGCACACACATTGATTTTCTTATAGTTTCTGAAGCATAAGAGATATTTACGCATAGAAATCATCATCTCATGTTGCTGAGCTGATGATGGAAGGTACTGCAACAGTGAGGAGTTGAGAGCAAATTCTTTCAATAAATAGTTTTTTATTCGAAATCTTACATTCCCGAGGTGGTCCAACTGTCACCAAGTCAAAGTCTGATGAGGGGATCCCAGAGAAATCGAAGGGAACATTCAAATTTTATAGCACAACAAATGATTTTCATATTTTTACAAAGCAAAACAGACATTTGTGTATAATTATCGTCATATCATGTTGCTGAACTGATGATGGAAGGTACTACGACGGTTAGGAGTTGAGAGCAAATTCTTTCAATAAATGGTTTTTTGTTCGAAATCTTACATTCCTGAGGTGGTCCAACTGTCACCATGTCAAAATCTGATGATGTGATATTAGGGAAATCGAGGGAAACACTGAAACTTAATAGGCACACACATTCTTTTAGTCATATTTTTAACAAAATACAAATATTTATGGCTTGTAATTATCACCTGCTGTTGCTTAACTGATGATTGAAGGTACAACTCCTCAACGGTTAGGAGCTGAGAGCAAATTCTTTCTTTAATTTATACGTTCAGGTGGACTGATAGTAGTTTTCTTTCAGACTTTTAGATGGCTATTAGATAAACATGATTATAAAAGGTAAATCTGTTTAAAGTTTAGAAGTTAAGTGAAAATTTTTCCAATTATGCTAATACATAAGAATTATTAAAATTACTAAAAAGAGTGAAATAAATTAAGTTTTTAACAAAAAAATAGAACCGACTTCAAACGGTAAAAAATAAAATTGTTCAGTACCTACTTCTTCTTGCTTATGGTAATGACTCTTAAAACTATTTTTGAAGTCGGGCCCTTAGTGAAATGTCCTGTCTTAGTAAATGTAGTGTACCTTTCGTTCTGAATGGGCACCGACTCCAATATAGTTTTAACAGTCATTACCATAAGCAAGAAGAAGTAGGTACTGTCCCACTGTCTGTACTGTCGGTGCCAATTTAGAACGAATGGTACGACATTTACTAAGGGCCCGACTCCAGAAATAGTTTTAAGAGTCATTACCATAAGCAAGAAGAAGTAGGTACTGAACAATTTTATTTTTTACCGTTTGAAGTCGGTTCTATTTTTTTGTTAAAAACTTAATTTATATTAAATGATAAGATATTGAAACCGTTAATTTGAAGTGCGCCTTGGAATTTTTCTGTAAGCACTTCAAATATAAAATGTAATATAAATAAATAAAGAAATCCACGCTTACTGCTTGACGGTGTTTACCTGCTTGAATCGCTTGTGTTCCACATTAACCGCTGGGGTATCCGCTCTTTATTACCTACTCATTCTCCTCATAATTTCTAATACACCAGCTATACGAGTACAATGCAAAGCAACATCTAATCAAAAGTTAGATAAACATACCTCAGATGTTCCTAATGAGCGTTGAACTTCTCATTTGCTTATTTCTACCAAATGGACCCCATATCTCTCATCCGTACTGGGAAAGAAAGCTCGTATTACTTGCATACGAGGTATTTATCAAGCCTTGAGTGAGCTTAGCTTAAAAAAAGAAAACCTTCGATTGCGGTGTCTAATGTGGCTGGCGATTCAATGCATTGCGCATTGCGAGGCGATTTAATGAAAAAACGAAGGAATTTTTTATTCATTAGCTCGACAACTACAGGAATATACTGGCAATGTGCGAGTTGGATTAGTTACGATAGTTTTAGTGTCAAGATTTATTAGCTATACTTTTTTATTGTTTTTTTTTGTGCTTTTAGCGTCCTTATTTACTACCTTTGCTCAATAAACATAGATTTTTTTATGAATCTTAAATCTTAAATTAAAGTAAATACAATTCAATACAAATTATCTTTCTCGTACACCAATGAAAGTGAAATTTACAATCAAACAACTCAAATTTTCTAAAAGAAGTTGAAGGTCAATTATTATTTTTCAACCTTTTTTATGTCCCACTGCTGGGCAAAGGTCTGCTTCCAAAAGTAAGAAGGATTTAGGCCATAGTTCACCATGCTGGCTAAGTGTGTTGGTGGACATCACGCCTTCGAGAAATTATGATTTTCTCTCAGGCATGCACGGCAATCGTAATCATTTGAATATCACAATATTTTCCATCACCCGTGGAGCAGGACCCGTGGATAACAATTGTCTGTATCACAGGTGCGCGCCGAGGATTTGAACCCGGTATCGCCGTGTCCTAGACCGCAGACTTTACCGCACGACCATCACTGCTCAGTTCAAGTTCCAGTCATACAAACGGCAATAGCAGGTCCTCCGTATCTTACACTTCATTAGGCGCAATAATAGCTTCCCCGTATACAGAAGTTTTTATGTTAGTCATTCACGCCACAAGACAATGCGCCTACTAACTACTGTATTTGGAGATTAACCTGACAAGATGTTCCCTCCAGAAAGTGTGATATTTCAAAAACTACTGAACCGATTTTGATGAAGCTTTGACTGTTTGCTAAGTTAGAATATACCTGATATAATTTAAAAAAAGATAATCTCAATAACACTAAAAGTTTCCGAGTAACTTGTGTACAAACATACAAATATATACTCTGAAGTTTAAATTGGTCACACTGCTACGTAATATTTGATATTATCCGTAATACAATTTATCTGCTAAATAATCCATCACTCTACGCAATGGGATGGTTTTTTTCTGAGGCAACCCAATATTATACGTTTTCAAATACACCAAGAAAATGTAAGTAAAACAAGACTACGATATGCCTCTTTCAAGTTCCCGTCAGAACTGCCCATAAGCGTTATTTTTCATTTCATTTCATTTTTAATAATGAATGAATTAATAATGAAATCGCACACTGTGCATATGCCAGCGTCAAATATAATTTTTGCATCACTTAGTAGTCATAGAAAAAATCTGTAAGTCATCAGGTATCAGTCAGTCTAGTCAGTCAAATGTTCAAGAAAGTGATGGCTACTTTACCAGAACGTGTCCGGTGGAGTTTTGGAGGCAAGCCGAAAAAACATGTTTTCACACTGTTATTTTGTTGCACAACAGTCGTGCAATGTCGTTAACCTATATCAAACAAAATGCCATCAACTTTATCCGATATAACTCAAAAATACACCAAGTAAATGAAAATAAAACAAGAGTACAACTTGTCCCTTCATACTTCCCGCCAAAACCATGCGTTACTTTAATCATAGTTTTAGTTGACAAGTTGACAGCTGTCATTTGTAACATAACAACAATTTAAGTTACAAGTTTGTCGGTTTTTTAAATACAGCCAATAGCTTTGAGGTGATGTTAAGACCATAAATAATCCTCTTAATAAGATACAAAACCGCCATAAATGGTGTTCATAATAAATCGAGACGTAAAATTAAACTCATGTACATGACCCGTCATATTTAGTTGTAATTAAGCTGTCTATGTATATTTTTGTACATGGAATGCAACGCTTTGCGTTGAAATCCATTTTCAAGCCATTCATCATAGCGAAAAAAACTAACTTATTTACATTTTTAATAAAATAAAGGCATTATTATAATTGCAAACCACAATTACATATCTTAGCCGTGGTAATCTAGGGTTAGCGAACCTGTCAATAATATAAAATAAAATAAACCAAGCCGATTCATAATTTGTAAAAGAAAGAAAGAAAAAGGAAAACAGTCAACGGCTTGTCGACACGCTTCCAAGACAGCTATCGACTAATCATTTTATAAAAGTGTATTAAATTATGCGGTTATAGCGGGGATAGAGATGTTCAGAGGTGGTTTTATATAAAATATACTTTATTAAAATTTATCATAATTTTATACATAATATGGTCAAAAATTAACTATCTTAAAAAAATCTTATAGACCACCAATACCTTAAAAATGTGACGCTTAGAGTATAATTAAATAATAAGATAACTTTAAATAATAAACAAGCCTGTAAAATGCAAAAAATTCAATTCAAATTATTTTTTCTTTGAGTTATTTGAAAAAAGTGGAACCTATTTAATAATTACATATTCTGTAAAATTGAAATAAAATTTATACAATTTCCAAATAAAATATAAATATTTATGTTGTGATTGACGATTATTTCAAAATTGTGCCCATCATCATCGTCATCGACGATTTTTTTGTTCAGAAACAGAACAGCCTCTATACGTTTCTACTCTGCGCTTGGCAGCCCTGCAGTGGCGACAAGTGAAGGCCGCGCCGGAGGCCGGTCGCTGACCGCGCTATTTATACGCGGCTGATGCTGGGGTGGCCAGAATCTTGTTGACACGCGGGTCTTTCCAGAAATTAAATAAATAAAATTATTGAACACCTGATAATATTTATTTAATGTACAATTTGAAGCGCCTATGGCCCTGTGGCTGGTGTAAGATGAGTGATGCTGAATTTCAGAAAATTTCATGCGCGATTCCGTGCTTTGGAGGATGCGTTAAGCCGTCACGCGTCAGTATCTCCAAAAAACACGCATTCTTTTTTATACAAAAAATGCGCGTTTTTTTTGTACAAAATGTATGAAGACGTCACGTTTTGACAGCTCATCAAAGTATCTCAATTGATTAGCCAGTCAATTACTGTATTACAGTGCGAGATCCTTGCCGATCAATAGCTGCGAATAAGTGTTTGCAACAAAGTTAATGTTTTAAGATAGTTTTGTCTGTTATTTTATACGGATTTTAGTTAATAAAAAGGCAAACTTTCCTTTTTAAGTATCTTTCATACTCTTTAGAAAAAAGTTTGAATTATTTTTTTGTAATATTTCTAAATTAGTCTGAACTTGGGACGTCCTAGCTTGACAATTGTCTGGTAACACTAGCAGCATCCGACCACAGACGAGCCACGTCACAGAGGCGGCGGGGGCGTGCCCAGCATTTAAGCTCCTTGCACGCGGGAACATTCAATTTTGAACGTTGATATTACTATTGGAACGAATGACAGGCTGTTAATTTTATGATGTTTGTTTTGCGGATCCAATGCGGTAAGGTGTCATTTTTTGCACAGTTTTTAGTCCGCATGCATATTATTTTTTTGTATGTTTGCATTAATTGAGCAAATAAAGGACCAAAACGAATGGTGCGTCGTAAAAATGGTCACAATTAGTATTTTATAGTCAAACTTTAGTGCAATAAAGATACGATTTCTTCTGTGCTGAAAGGTTTCATTTGCATAGCGAATGAGTAGGAAAGCTTATTATTTGGATATAAAAATAATACTTTTAAACAAAAGAATTGATAATTTATGAAATTTTGTGTGTAATATTTAATAGCCAGTATTAAATATGCCTAGGCAATTTGCATAAAATATTTTTTTCTCTACGACTAAAGTGGTATGTTTCGAGTAATTTATCGTATTTTTCTCATATAATTAAGGCAACTTCGCTAAATGAAGCCATTAAATTTTCACTTTTTAACAGTTTAAAGCAATGTAGCGTACATTTTCGATTTAAGTATACTAATTTTGAAAACTAATTTTAGCAGATTATACTTAATAGTCCGTTAATGAATACAACACAGAACATTTCTGTTTTTGAGATGAGAAGTGGTATAGAACTTTCGATTCGACCTGGGAAGTTCGACGGGCGCACCCACTTTTGCCGTAAATTTTGATAACGATTTCGTGTCTACCCAACGAACATTTATAAAGCTGAAGTTGTTTGTTGGTTTGTTTGTTTGTTTGAACGCGCTAATCTCAGGAACTACTGGTTCTAATTGAAAAATTATTTTTGTGTTGAATAGTCCATTTATTGGGGAACGCTATATAACAACATGCAATGACTAATACCAAAGTCCACGCGGACGAAGTCGCGGGCGGCCGCTAGTCCAAGATATAGATAAGGGTTCGCTTTGTCTTCTTCTTCTTAATAGTTACGCTCTTGGCAGAGCGGTCGTGGTCGTCATGTAGTCGCATATGTGGCAGATGTAATTCTCCTCACAATCTCTCGCCATTTTGCTCGGTTGGTCGTCATTTTGGTGCACTCATGCAATGGACCGCCCACAGCAGATTTGATTTGGTCGGTCTATCGCATGGGCGATCTACCGCGTGGCCTGGTACCCTCTATTTTGCCTTGTACCACTAGACGCTCAATGGAGTCATTGCCTCTCCTAGAGACGTGGCTGAAGAACTTAAGTATGCGGGTTTGTACTAAAGCGGATAGTCGCTGTTTGATGCCGAGTTCTTCGAGTATGGAGGCATTTGTACGAAATTCCGTCCACGGTACTCCAAGCATTTTTCTCCAGCACCACATCTCCAGGGCGTCGATCTTTTTCTTCTCCACCTCACGCAGCGACCACGTCTCCGCAGCATACAAGAATATGGGGAAAACGAGAGTTTGAGTAAGCCGGGTCTTAGTGGCCTTCGTGATATTACGATTCTTCCATATCCTCTTAAGCTTATCCATGGCGTTCCTTTGCTTTGTACAGTTCCGATTGCCAGCTAGGCTTACATACTGCGCACCAGTTAACCAGTTACACGTAAAATGACGCTACAGTTGGCCTCCACGGTAGCATCGCAAATGCAAGCGAAAAGTACCTAATGTTAACTCTAAATATTATGTGGACGAACCGCGTGGCGCATGGTAACCATACCATGCAGGACTGCCAATCGAAGGGTCCCGGATTTGATTCCCGGCGAAGCAGAAATTTAAATGATGAGAGTAAATTTCTGTTCTCGTGTTGGGTGTTTGTGTTTCTCTCTCAGTGTCTGTCCATGGTACCCACGACACAGTGTATATCTACCCTACTGTGAGGCTATGAGTGTGAAACGTTATGGGATATAGTGACCACTTAACACCATGTTACCTGTATGTAGAAGAAAAAAATGTTTAACACTCAAAAGTGATATCATCAATCTCTCAGAATTGGCTCTACTGTTTGTGTACTCTATAATCCTAAATCAAGCAGCTTATCTATGATGAGATTATCGGCACTTAGCAATGACGGACGCACACTACCGCCGTCATCCGATTGCAAATTATTACAAGATTAATAGCGCATCTATAAATCGTTATATTTGCGAGTATGTTTTGTGTGTGAAGCACCCATTACATAACACACGTGCTTAAATCGTAAAGTTGCTGCCCATAAAACAAGAAACTGCATTTGTGTTGGATGTGTCGAACGATGTTTCGATATTTGCTTTAAAGCTCTTCGCAGGCTGAAATATAGAAAACTAGCGGTCGCCCGCGACTTCATTCGCGTAGACTTTAGTAGTAGAATTTTTCTGAAATAAAAGTAGCCTAAGTTACTTCTCATTACATCAGCTACCTGCCAGTGAAAGTCCCGTCGAACTCGGTCCAGTCGTTTCAGAGATTAACCGGAACAAACAGACAGACAGACCGACAGACAGATAGATAGACAGACAGACAAAATTGTAAAAAATGTTATTTTGGTAGGTATATGTACCGTATATATGTTACAGTCATAGTGACAATTAAGTTTCAGAATAATTAAACAGAGTTGACGGAGAGACAAAAATAACCTTTGTGTCATTTTTCTAACATAAATAATTTAACATTTTTATAAATCAAAATATTCAAAGTGTTATATTCTTGATGCTAAAAATGGCCAACATTTAAATAAATGCGTAAAATCAATAAAAAAGATAAGCTTTGCACTTGACTTAATAGAAGCACTTACCTACTGGGAAAAAATAAATCTCATGTACTTAATTAAGTTAAGGCTTATCTGATTTTACAATCCATGAAGACCTATTTTTTCCATTAAATTTATTCGCTTCTTGAGTTTTTACAGCGCTTAAGTCTCATTTAGGCTTTGAATTAAGCTATCTTTTCAATCTTACAAACAATTATAGTTCTAAAAAAAGCTTGCTTCAGTAATATAAGGTTATTGGATCTTAAGCTTTTAAGCTCCAGTTTTTAGCTGTTTTCAATCCGTTTTACTTATTTATTAGTCTACCTGCTCGATTAAACAATATAAACATTCTAAAGAAATTAAAATCAGCTTTGGACTTAAGAAGAATTAAGAGACAAATATTGCAAAATAAAAAGTTATAAAAATAATTAAAACTAACGTTAATGATATATTTAAAAACAAAAACCATATTTCTTTTTTGATTTAAACGTAGGGTTTCTTATTATTTTTTTAGTAAAAAAAAATTGAGTTTCGATTACTGACTAATTGATTTAAAATTTATTAGTATAAGTAACAGTTATAACACAGTTTATTTTTTTATCCAAAAACAGTATCATGGTTGCTTGATAATAAAATGAGATCTAAGCTCATCTATCTCATCTCATCATCTCATCATTTTAAAGACACGCTTACATAGTCGAATATGATGCCTTAAGAAAGGGTTCCTGCTATAAAGTAGAATTCACTATACAGATGTATTGAATGTTATACGAGTATGTTATCCTACAGAATACAAGGCTACCTTCATTTTATTTGAAGTTATAAATCGGAGAGAAACTTTCTTCTGAACTTCTTCCGATGAAAAATAATATGAGGTTAAAAGAAAGCTATGTAAAGAAAATTCTTAGAATCCAATACGTGCTCATATTCTGATATTTATCGGCAGGGATATAAATATAAAATGTATAAAAGGAATGGTGATTGCTGTCTTTAAGTCTTTATTAGTGATAATTTCACAGTAAGCATTTAAAAACAAACATTAATTCCGCGGATACGGATTCCATAAACATACCGATAAAATGTTAGAACATACGGGTTACTTAAACGTCCAAGACAAAATACTAAGCTGTTTTAATCTTATGGGTATAATGGTGAACATTTACAAGTAATAAGCCATAACTTTGTGCTACATCAGTCGTAAAATACTTAATCGAAAGAGATTGTCAGTACACTTTATTTCAAATGAATAGAGAGAGTCTTGGCTGGTGAAAGAGTAAACCTTATTATCTATTTCACAATATCATTTTTGTGCAATTTCTATTAGTGTTAAATGTTATTGGCCTGTAATTTGGTCGCAGCAAATAATAAATAATCTAGCATCGACACGATAAAGAAGTGGTTTTGGGTAGAATGCCTTTTGTTTTTTTCAGTTACCTTTTGTATTTTAAATACATTTTGGGGAGGTTTTAGGCTTAAGAGATTGTAAAAAAAAAAATATCGGTAAATAGTACCTAGATAAATTATAACGTAGGTATATACGTTAATACAAAAGTTTGCTAGTGACAAGTGAGTGAGTAAGCAAATAAGTGACAATCGTCATTTTGTCGCGTAAATAAGTGAATTTCGCTCAAGTTATTTTTAGGCCTTCAGGGTCAAAAAATTCGATCGAGATCTAAATACCGTCCTGGTTCTTCAAGCCCTCAGACTCGGAAACCGTTGAGGCCTTACAATTCAAGACACCATAATTACTTAATTTTGCGCACTTTTCCACTAGCTTCTTAAACCATGTGGAATCTTTTGACATAAAAAAACTGATCTCACAAAATAGAAAAAACAAAAAGTGGTATCTTTTTTTGGTATCGGGGGGAAGGGAAACCTTCAAAAGGTACCTGGCACCTTGGGAGAGGTGTTACCGGGTTATGTGGGATTTGTTACCGCACTAAAATCCTCTCGGTGGCCTACCTCTGCGCTTAGGGAGGACTCCGGGATCTCCAGTGGAACCCACCAGTGTCCTCCACTCGCGGCGCCCCAGAACGGGCCCTTCCTCTGGAGAGCAGATTTGCTCTCCTGCACCCTCCGAAGCTTACGGCGGCATGCGCCAGGCAACCGTACCGTACAGGGATACCGTAGCTCTATTCTTAATCCCGAGGCTACAGGGACTAAACAGTGGTACCTACAGTAGTGTAGAAAATATTTTAATCTCCGTCACACGTACGCAAGTAAAACTAACATACATGATTTAGAGGCGTATTCTATGAAGTTATTACTAAATTAACAACTTACACACGACTCCACATAAATGACCGGAGGCGAGTGCGTGCGCATAAGCGTTTTAAATTATTTTGTATATAAAACAATAGAATTGTCTTATGTCGCATTGTTCATTGTGTGACGTTATAATTTTACTAAACAACTGCGTAGTTTAAATTTCAATTTAGTAAAAATATGACAGAAATATCTTCGGAGAAATTAGAGCGACTCGACCGAACGTGCTGCTATGGTTTCTTCATTGTAATCTCAGAAATGATTGTGTTGAGGATAATTTCAGGTTATTGGAATCAATTGTGCATTTGAATGCACTTTCGAAATTGGTTGCGCAACTAGGTAAGTAGAAATGAATGAAAAAGCACTGTTATAGGCACTTTTTGGTAGGTGGTAGAACTATAATGGTTCGCCCGGGGAAGTACCACCGCTGCACCCACTTCTGCCGTGAACCAATTCTATTGTACTTCGGTGGAAAGGTGCAGTTGCCGGCCACACTTACATGAGGCAACACCAGCCTCCGGAGTAGCAGCTTGCTTGAGGTTGTATGTAGATCTCCACGGGCTGCAGCGACCACTTAACACCACGTGGCCTGCATGTTCGTCTGCTACTCCATTCAAATAATTAAAAAAAACTTGAGGATTTCCAAAAACTTAGGTATAAATGTAAATCCTGCACTTTCGTCTGTAACTTTCGCATTATAATTATCTGGATAGCTGGTAATCTAATAAATAATAAAGTACGGAACACCAATCTTGCATAAGTCAATTAAGAGGCCACAAAATGTAAAAAGGGCTTAAAATAAAGCAATATTTTAACCGACAGAAAAATTATTTACACTTAGCTACATAATACATGAGTTTCTTAACTTCACAGTAGGTATGTAACGTTTCATTCATTTTTATTTTCTTCAGTTTACGTCTGCGCATGCAACCTACAATATTAAGGGGCCGTATACGAAATTTTGCCGATTTTGCTTATTTACCCGATTTAACACATGAGATTTGCATATAATTTACAGTACTTCTACAAGTATCATTGCACAATATAATTTTTCATTTCATTAATAATCTAATACATTAGACACTTTTATAGCTTGCGTCAAGAATTATAATGCGAGATTTAGGTTACTTTAAAAGATGTTTAATGCCGAATCATCATTATTAATAAGATCATTTTTTCAGGAAACGGATTGATTATAAACTGAAGAGTATTTATGTCAAATAAATTTTACGAAAGATTATTCCAATTAACCGAAATCAAATGCAAATTCTGGCCAATTTTCTCTCAAAATTGACTAAGTTCAATGTATTTTTACTAATATTTTTTGTATGAGAGTGGCAAAAAGTGGCTCATACATTATATATGTGGTTTTTACAGCAATACATGTCATTTTTTTCGATCTGTTTAGACTTTAAAATGATCGAGAAATATGTGATATTCTATACCTATTACAGTAATATTTACAAAACTATCACCGGCTTCAGGTCTATTAAACAAAATAACGAAATAAAAATTAAAAAGTGGCTCATTTAATAGTTTATTATTGAAATGATCAGTCATATTGTACAATAAAACTTATGGAAATACTGTATTTTAACTGCAAAATCTCATGTATAAAATGAGCTAAATCAGCGAAATGGGCAAAATTTCGTATACGGCCTCTTAAGCAATTGAATTAAATTATAAGGTGTACTTAGTAAGTGATTTACGATTGACTCGGAATTGCCTGATACACGAATAAATTACGGACTTATCTATATTATGTTCCTGCAAATTGAGGTTCTAAATGTCAATAAGGTACCGTACCTACCTATTATCGGTAGTGAATTTACCGCTTAATGCTTAATGTTATCACAATCTCGCCTGTCAATAAATAATTTTTATGTGTTGTGGAACAATGTTAAGTCATAAACGGTTTGAAAATAGTTAATTCATTGTACCGTTCTTGTAAAGTTCTTGCAAGTATCGTCAATTTGTGATGGTACTTTAAGGAATTTGTAAAATTAAATGAAGTACCGGTAGATCATATTAACACGATCTGTCTCTGCAGTTAAAAATCTACAATCTTAAGCAACGTACCTACCTTTTTATTACTTGTATCTTACTTTTAACTAATACTTTTAACTTAACCATTTTACCTTGGAGTAAAAATTTAATTTAAAGTAAATGAAATAAAAAAAATAAAAATTAAAACTTAACGCGAAAGCAAAATATTATGACATTGTTACAAACTTTTTAAACGCAATTTTGTTTATTATCAAAGTTTTGTTTATTTGTGCGGTAGTCCCTGTAGCATCGGGATTAAGAATAGAGCTACGGTATCCACTGCCTGATCGTAAGAGGCGACTAAAAGGGGGCTTTTGGGGTTGTGGACGGTGTGAGTGCGAGCTCAATCCGCCCAGCCAGCAGCCCCGGGTAGGACGGCGGTGTGTGCGTGGCCGCATGGTGCCGTAAGCATCGGAAGGTGCAAGAGAGCACATCTGCTCTCCCCAAGGTGGGCCCATCCCGGAGTCCTCCCAAGTGCAGAGGCAGGCCACCAAGGGGGTTTTAGTGCGGTCAAATCCCTCACAACCCGGTATCCTCTCCCAAGGTGCCGGGTACCTTTTAAAGGTTTTTCCCGATACCAAAAAAAAAAGGTACGTACGAGATGTCACCATCATCTTGGTGCTTATACCAGTTTTCTTCGACCTCGTCAGACTAAAACAATTTTCTCCGTCCTCCTACTTATATATTAAGTCCTCATACTTATATACACACATCTCCTGTAATAAACTTTTTCTAGTAAACTTTGTCTAGCAATATTCTCGCATCCCACGAAGAACCGGATAGTCCACGCAAGATTCTCAACGGTGCGAATGGTGGGATAGTTTAGTGTCCTTAATTATGTAAATTCAATAGCCTGTTGGTACGAAGACGGAAACCCCATTACAAGCGTATGTGAACGTCCCATTGGACCGGGGCCCCATGAATCTTTGCGAGAAATGGACGGAAATGGGCTGAAAAGTGGAAATAGTTTAAGAAAAAAATAAAAAAAGCAATCTATACATATAATAAAACTGTAAGCAGGGTCAATTCTGTACATTGCATATAAATTTAAAAAAATACTTCTAGGGGTCTTTTTATAAGTAACAGAAGCTAAAAATATAAGTTTTGAAATTACTGTCTGTCTGTCTGTCTGTCTGTCTGTCTGTCTGTCTGTCTGTCTGTTGTTAGCTTTTCACGCAAAAACTACTGGACGGATTTTGATGAAACTTTTTTTGTTTTATATATATTGGTCCTCGCTAACATTTAGGCTATAGATAATTTTAAAAATCACCCTTTAAAGGTGTGAAATGAGCGATGAAAATTTGTATGGAAAACTTGGATTTTTTCAATAGATTTTCTTGAAATTTGGTATAGATATTTTCTAACCAAAATAAAAGAATACGTGTTTCAGCATTTCCCGAAATTCACCCTTTAAATGTCAATTTTCTTTGAAACTCTTTGAAAATTGAGTGTCGAAACTTGATGTACAGAATATTTTTGTGCAGAGTAATATACTTATAATTTTGTATTTGTAATCTTTACTAACATAGTAAGAATTCTATTTAAGCTTTTTTCAAAACTACCCCTCAATAGCAAATAAAGTGGATTCGAAAGTTGGTATCTCAAGCGTACAATAATTAACCTTAACTTAATATTTTATTCTCAAATTCTTTTCCCTTCTTTGAATGATGTGTTTACTGATTTATTGTTGAATGAATTTCCGTAACATTAGTGTGTATTTCATATCAATCGGGTGATAAACAAAAAAGTTATGTTCATTTACACAATACGCGACATAAACTTAAAAGGCACTTTGGGGAATTTGTATGAAAGTTTCGGTAACAGCCCATTCAAAACCATAAACAAAAGTTTAAATTTAAGTAAAATTATTTTGAACTCTCACTAATATTGTCGACTATATTAAATATACTTAGATCAGCTTACTGTATTTTCTTTCGTTGGCCGAATATGGCTACCTAATAAGCGCATCGCGAGCCTTACCGCCGCCGAACCTTACATCACAGGCTCCATTGAGTTAGTTGCTCAGCTTATTAGTCTTCTTTTGGGGTGGAAGATTATTAACAGGCTGCAGCTGAAACGATTATTATCGCTACATTATATCAAGCTGCAACCTTTTTAGCATTCCACTGCTGAGCATGGAGCTCTCCCAATATTGAGGAGGCCTTAAGCTCCGATGAACCGAAATCCAAATCTTACAATCTCAATGAATCCAGCATTAAGGTTATAAGATACGGAATCTAAACCTTCATACAGAATGTACAAAGCCTTAACAAAACAAGACTACTGCAGACATCTAGGTGACGAATAGTTAAACTTTTAATGAACCAACTGTTAATCTCAATATCTACCTATTTGGTAATTTGACATTCGATTTATCAACCACAAAGTTTACATGTCATACGGTAGATGGCGCTATTGAGCAATATTCATTTCTTCTCCAAAGTGAATCGATGGAGATAATTTCAAATAAAAGCCTTAAGTCTAATAAAAGTAAGTACATAGTGTAAAAAAAATAAAAAATAACATTTCACACGTATAGCCTCACATTAGGGTAGATATACCCTGTGTCGCGGGTGCCATGAACACACATAGAGACAGAAACACAACCACCCAGACCGAGAACAGTTTAAACTCATCATTGAAATTTCTGCTTCGCCCGGATTCTAACCCGGGACAGTTCGATTAGCAGTCCGGCATGGTAAACATTGCGCCACGCGGGTTGTCCCATCGTTGGGTAGGTATACGTATGATGCTGAACATTGTTAATTGGACCAATGATAACTTAACTCATTTTTTGCGTCTCTTTATTGCGTACGGGCTGAGGGCTCATCCACACACGTTGATTGATGGAGATATTAAGGATTCTTTAAAGATTCTTTATAAAAATATTCTTTATTTCCAAATACAGATAGCACACTGTGTAGAGACCCTGCCTTCTGCTTTAGTTTTCACAATGTTATATGAGTTATGACTTATGACCAAATTGCTGTCCGCAAGTTTTAAACCTATAGTTTATTAATTGACCTTACAATTATTTTTCTGATTGTTTAATCCTAAGCACGTGTATGTTTAGAAATTTTATCTCCCAACTACAAGTAGTTGTATAGTGCACCTCTTTTCTGCAGTAGGTTAAAGCTATGTATATAGAATGAGTCTATACATTCTTTGCAGTATAAATTCACCCAATTTACTAAAGATACTATTTTTAACATAGATGAAGCCTCGGGCACAGCAGTATCTCTTAACTTTAATAAACGAGGTACATATTTGTAAAGAGAATCTGATTGCGAGAGACAAGCGAAACGTGAGAAAAGTGGATAGTAAGATCAGTACAGTAAGCATTCCTTACTGTTTTAGGTTTGAAGGATTTAAAAAAAATACATTAAGTTTCTTCTGAACATATGAACATTGTATTATAAGTGATTTCACTATATGTAAGAATATTCTACCTACTACTTATTCAATGCAAATAAATAATCTTTAATTTTTAATCAATCCATTTTATAAAAGTCTTTATACACGTGGACGACGTCGCGGGCACAGCTAGTTTTTAAAATAAAATGGTTAATGTTCTTGAAAGTATATCAATGCTATGGAGGTTGATTTCTGTCTGCAACAAGTTTGAGCGATAGCCACAGCTTTTCAGCTGTCAAGCCAAATCAGAGCATCGATGGATTGAGAAGTTCATGGAATTGTTACTCTCTAGAATACAGGATGTGTATCTATAAGTAGGTGGCAGTTTTGAAAAAAAATTAAAAAAAACTCACCATGTGATACAGTTATGAAAGATACAGAAGCCCATTTTTTGCCTCTTCATCCGTCCTTTGTTAGCTTAGAATAACTTATACTCGTATAGTCGTTGAACAACTCAAAATACGTATCATTTTTTGTGGGAACTAAAACATCTAAACGTCTCAACTTTGTATTAAATACTGTCCCATATATGAGTCATAGCAATCCGTTAAGCATTACTTAGTAATGGCAAGACCAGCTAAGGAAAGACCTACGTTTATTGCAATATGCGTTTTTTATAACGCATCATATGTTTAAAAAAATCGACCTCAAAATCAGTGAAAAATAAAAGTCACATCAATAGAACTAATCCAAAGTTATGGGGTTTAAAAAACGAAGCACTTCAAGAAAAGTTGGTATTGCTCTCGCGGTACACTTGGCTCGTCTTGGCGAGAGCACTACCGTGCCAAGATTTACTTTCGATTACATAATCAAATTAGACAAAAATTTTTAATGGCTCATATTATTTGTGCGAATAGTTACTTATATTACGATAAAATCTAGATACCCGTAATGAAAGATACGCCACAAGAATTTTTAGCCATGTTTCGATTGGATAAACGTGTAGTCAGTAACAATTTGATTAGAAATTACCTATGTATCGTCAATGGTCGTCATCTTGGCAGAGAAAACGGGTATTTTAAATACACTGTATAGTAATAAATATTGATAATTAACTTCTACAACTGCGTAAATCCAGGATTATCTTGCTAAACCCGTTAAATTATTATAAATCAATTTACTTCACCATAGTTGTAATCTGTAAAAGTGATAGCGATCTGAAATAAATCTTAGACTATCTACGTCTTATTGAGCAGAAGTAAAGATAGCAATAGCAATAATGCATGTAGAGATACGATCATAAGATATAAGTTACCTAATTTTCGCTTGTTTGAAAATCTATGTCCTTGGAAGCCCTCAATGAGCAAGGGTTTTCTTTCGGAAATTAATAGTTGTGTAATTGTGTTACCTGCGAATACCTATACGTTAATTTTAATTAGTGTGGTACTCTTGTACCCTTGTTAACGCTAGCGACATCTACATGTCCCAACACTCATTATTCCCATACGGACTAAGTTGGAGCGAGCCCTAGAGACGTCTTCGCATTCGCAACAGGAAGCTAACTTCACATGTTCAACATATTTTATTCGTTTATACTCTAACTTTAGACACGCATTCATTATAAGTATTGTAACGAGATAAAATAAACGTAAAAAAACAAAATATACGATTCATTCAGAGTACCATCCGCATATCATCAAAGGAGTAGCCCTAATCGAGAGAAGTAGAAACTCAGGAGCATCACATCCCTAAACATTGATCCAGCGAGCCGGGATCAATGTGTTCATACGAAGACTTCAAGAATCGGGAATCGGTCAGCACAGCTCCAAACAACTCTAATATTAATAAAAAAAAAAAAACTGGCAGCATCGAAATTGCTTTAATTTATTAAGTTTATCGGCTAGACTATTGTTGTCAAAGGCGAGTTACTTTTTTCGGTTTCTACTACTTATTGTAAGTTAAAGGTTGTAAAATTTCCTAAATTATGGACCTATACGAGATATTAAAACGATGATTATTTTTAATCTTAGATTTTCAGAAATATAAAATTCGAAATAAAAAAACTAAAAATGGATATTTCTGTTCGACATCTTGAGTCCCGCTCGACTTCATGAGAATAATTCTAAGAAAGTAGGCGATCAATTCTCACGATTCACGGGTTTATTTTAAAAGAAATCGATTCAAACTTACTACAATTTATGTATTTCAAGAGTAATAAAATCGCCAAGTTATCGATTTAAGCTATACTGCTGACATCAAAGAGAGAAAAATGATGAAAAATGGCCGTAAATTCGAA
Source organism: Pyrgus malvae (assembly GCA_911387765.1). Classification (NCBI taxonomy): domain Eukaryota; kingdom Metazoa; phylum Arthropoda; class Insecta; order Lepidoptera; family Hesperiidae; genus Pyrgus; species Pyrgus malvae. The sequence goes on from OU426948.1 coordinate 22,696,812, forward strand.
AGACCTATTTTTACGAAACTAGTAGAACTTACGACGTTTCGCGAACAATGGATACCTGATGGGTTGTTTATTTTACAGAAATAAACTTCGGTTTTGATTTCCAATACATGAGGTGTAAGAAATAATTTAAAATTGTGTCTTTAAATATATTTTCTGTTAGAAGCAAAATTTACATTAATGTTAAAAAAGCTGTCTGTATGCGTTTTTAAATAAAACGTATGATTAAATCCAACTTGTACATTCGGGTAGAAACCATTACAATATCATCATTTATCCGATAGAGATCGATAGAGATTCAGTCCATTTCAGTTTTTAAATAGTACTGATATGTAGATATACCTATTTTAATTAAATTTGTTTTACATTTAATGACATAATTGTGTCAGAATCCACCAAACTTTTTAGAACTTTACTGAAGTTTTGCAACATTAGACTTAAGGTGTGTTCAAATGGACTTAAAATATATGGCAACGACTAATTTTTACCGTTAAATTTTGCCATTAGATTAGAGCATCCAAGGTATTGACACCCTCTTTCGCTCTTCAATGGCTATACGGTCTCTTTGGCTATAATCATTCTTGCGTCACACTGAGTACGATGCTTGGAGATTACTCCACCACGCTGCTCCAATACATGTTGGTGGAGATCCGAGTTAGTAGCCAACCCTCTGTCGAATGTTTCCAAACATGAAACACATGAAATTGCCAATACCGCGGTCACTCATCTCACGCCCGGCCGCACCCGTTTCGCTTACACCTTAGCTTAGATCCCTTGCATTTTACGTTCTCTGCTGGGTCATGAGAGCTTCATAAGGTCTCTTTAAAAATAAAAACACATCATACTATCATATTATACATCATACTAATATTATAAACGCGAAAGTTTGTAAGTATGGATGTTTGTTACTCTTTCACGAAAAAAGTACTGAATGGATTTTAATAATATAGCTTATACATCAGAATAACACATAGGCTACAATTTATAAAGATATTATGTGAAATGTCCAAAATATGGCGATAAGTTTCAAGTAAGTAGGAAAAAATCTACCATCTGCGAGCTATTCTGGCGTGCGCCGCCAAAACCGCTAGAGTTACACATTGTAATGTATGATGGAAATGTTTATCTTAAATAGCCCTACCAAAAGGCCCACCACAATATATATCTATGTATATATCATGTGTAAGTCATTATAGCCCAAATAGTGAACCATAACTACAATTAAAATAATTAATTGATAATTTACTGACCCTTTCTAACGCGGGTTAAATCTCTAGTTTATTTATCTTTCATAACAATTCTTATAAGCACGAAACGTAAACTTGAACTACGCACTTGTTAGTAAATAGATATGTGCAAGTAATTGAAACAGGCATTTAAATAACAAATGTATCGTACCCATAGCGGGACGGCCACCGATTGCATTTCTACTGAGAGCCACATGCTGTGACTACGCACCAGGAGACGCGGTGAAAAATGCAACAGTAATAAAATACAATGTTCATGAAATGAAAAAAAAAATGACTTGGCGCAAACAAAATATGCCTCCAATCATAGACAAAGATGAATAAACTGACACCATTTTAATCGATGGCTAAGGAGAAAAGTTAGTATGAAAAACCTTCAGTCCCACCAATTTACTTTGAACTTGGTGTACATATTCCTTGATATTTGACCTTTCAGGATAGTTTCAGCAAGCTAAAACTTAAGCGTTCTTAAAGATAAATAAAAAAAAGTAAGTAGACACGTGTTAAGTACGAAATTTATCTCCATAAGTCCTTCGCACGCATACATTTTATAAAGCTACTAGAAATATAAAATTATTATTAATATGCTTTTTTGATCAAAACACATGAATCCATCTTTAATTGTTTATGAGAATGGAAGAATTTACGTGGCATAGTAGCGCTGTACGTGTCTGTACATAGAGTTCGGTGACAAAAAACAAAATACCGATATATTTTATTATTTGACGTTCTTGTTGATAAATAAAATAATAAGTAGACACGTTTTAAGTATATAATTAATTTATATCGATAAGTCCTTCGCACGTATACATTTTATAAAGCTACTAGAAATATAAAATTGTTATTTATCTGCTTTTTTGATCAAAATACACTACTCCATCTTTAATTATTTATGAGAATGGAAGAACTTAAGTGGCATCTGACAGTAGCACCGTACGTGACTGTTCATAGAGTTCAGTGGTTTAGGTGACAAAAAATAAAATACCCATAATTATTTTATTATTTGACATTTTTCGCACATGTATGACTTACCTATCCACACTACTTGAAGTTTACAAGCAAAATATTATCCGGCACTTAGCCTAGGTGGCATATCTTAAGAATTACGGTGTCCCCATGTAAAAGTATGAGTAGTTTAAATTGCTTTTACTGCATTTTGTAAATATCTCCTTGCAATAATGAATACCTACCTACGATATGACTACCTACGATAACCTTTTCTTTTGGTATCGGGGGGGGGGGGGGAACCTTCAAAAGGGAAACACCTTGGGAGAGGACACCGGGTTATGTGGGATTTGACCGCACTAAAACCTCCTCGGTGGCCTGCCTCTGCGTTTGTGAGGACTCCGGGATCTCCATATTCGTGAATTATTTGTACCAATATTTAATGCAAATTTATTGAATATTGTTGAATATACATATTTAATTAATTGAAATATTGCTCCCTGCGGATATTTTAAATGAAAAGCGTATTTAAATTAATGCTGTATATCTGTTAGTAACTTATATCTCGCTTTCCTTTTGTAATCCAGTTGTTTAAATATAAATTCAACTACCGTTCTTCCCGTTCTGGGGCGTCGCGCGTGGAGCACACCGGTGCGTTCCGCTGGAGATCCCGGAGTCCTCCCCAAGCGCAGAGGCAGGAGGCAGCCACTGAGGGGGTTTTGGCTGCAACCGTTTTTGCGTCCCACTGCTGGGCACGGGTCTCTCCCCATTATTGGGGAGGCCTGGAGCTTATTCCACCACGCTGCTCCAATGCGAGTTAGTGGAGATGCGGGTTAGTGGCCAACCCGCTGTCGGATGTTTTCAAACCGCCCATAAGGCCTCCGACAAGGTTTAACGACTGTTATCTATCGGCAACAACCGGGACCGACGGCTTAACGTGCCCTCCGAAGCACGGAAACGCGCATGATTTTTTTGCCACTAGCGGTCACCCATCTCACACCCGACCGCGCCCGTTTGGCTTAGTTGCATATATATTTTGCGTTCTACGCTAACCGCCGGGCCATGCGCGCTTCGAGAGGGTTTTAGTGCGGTCAAATCCCAAATAACCCGGTACCCTCTCCACAAGGTGCCGGGTACCTTTTAAGGTTTCCCCGCCGGTACCAAAAAAAGAGGTAGTTAATAGTTGACGACCTGCGTGGCGCAATGGTTACCATACCAGACTGCCAATCGAGGGGTCCCGGGTTGGATTTCCGGCGAAACAGAAATTTGAATGATGAGTTTAAATTTCTGTTCTCGGTCTGGGTGTTTCTGTCTTTGTATGTGTCCATGGTACCCACGACACAGGGTATTAATTACCTTACTGTGGGGCTATAAGTGTATAAAATTTATTTTTTATTATTATTTTTAATAGTGTACATTGTCAGTCGACAGTCATTGAATGTCGTTTTATTCTTTGACAAAGAAAGAAACATAAAATTAACTTCTGATTAATGTTAATAAATTTTAATTTCTATTGATACTGTCAAGTAAGTAACGCAAACACGATTCAAATCTCTAGCAAAAACTAGCATCTATCAACCGATCTGTTCAATTTGACAGTGTTATTTTTCTCTCGATTTTAGATATATATCGTGTAATTTAGAATTATTCTAAGATACTTTTAATAAGTGAAAGCAGATTCTCATGTGATATCTCACGTAATAATCAAAACGCTGTCTACTTACGTTTTATAAGTAAGTGAGTTTTATAATGTATTTAAAAAGTGTTAATTGTATTTCCAGCACTTTGATGCTACACTATCAGATCGACTAAATTTCACATTTCATTTTACTAAACTACATTGCTTTATTAATTGCTTGTAACATGATTTCGAAAATTATATTAGAAGTGCCGACAGACCCGCGTGGCTCAATGGTCATCATGCCGGACTGCCAATCGAAGGGTCCCGGGTTCGATTCACGGCGAAACAGAAGTTTGAATGATGAGTTTAAATTTCTGTCTTCGGTCTGGGTGTTTGTGTTCCTCTATTTGTATGTATTCATGGTACCCACGACACAGGGTATTAATTACCTTACTGTGGGGCTATGAGTGAGTAACATGTAAAAAAAAAATATTTGTAAAGTAGGTTTACGATCGAGATGTTTACGTGATAACGTCCGCACGAGAAAATCTTCATTCGTTTGTATGCCGCTAGAGTGAGAGAGACGGAAGATCGGTCCACTCACTCGAACGCTATGCCAGCCTCCGCTCGTGAGGATTCCGCGTGACAATTTTCACGGAATGACTGGCAGCGCTCGAGATGAGACGGGAGATCGGTCCGTCTCTCTCTCGTTATACCTGCGATCGCGCTCGTGAGGTTTTGGTGTGACACAAGTTTCTGAACATGTCACCCGACTAAAACGATTTTAAAGACGTTATCACGTCAAAAATTCATACTGACATAAAAATACGAATATTTGGCTACATATTTTTGTTCAGATTCAGTATTATCTCGTCAATTTATAATAAAGGAAGTCACTTGAAGCGCGCTTCCCGGCGGCTTGTGTACAACGTAAGCGAACTACGCAGCGAAAGCGCCGTCATCTGTGATCAGAGGGCCCACTCTGTACGCCCGTATCCGAAACTAAGTGAATTTTCGGGCCTTATTTCTGGATTAGATTGAAGAAATTCTAGCAATATTATTCATAAAACAATATCATAACAGTGTCTTTTGCATGGGACCAAAAATATATAACGGTCTACCGGAATTCCTCAAAATTAAAACGGGCAACGAATTTAAAAAAGGACTTAAAACGTATTTACTGAAAAAGGCGTATTACTCAGTCACTGATTTCATAAACGATAAAACGGCATAAAGGAATTCCATAAAAACCTGGGAGGTTTTTTTTCCGCCGGCTTTTTTTCCTCTCAGTGTACAAACACCCTGTGATATGGGTACCCAAAGCTGACGATCGGAACCGATCCGAAATATAAATAAATAAATATTTTTTTTTTATAAAAGGCGCAATATGGGACAAATACAAATAATATTAAAATAGATGTAAATGTACATTTCGTAATTGTATTATAGTTTAGTTTTTTCCTTTTATATTTTTATCATTGTATATTTGCATACCTCATGGAAGGTAAATATGGCGAACTAAATATATATAAACAACTTTGTAAACACCCATATTTGTGCAAATAAATGTCTTTGTCTTTGTCTTTGTCATTCAATAGCTTAATGTCATCAATGACAACGCTTATCTTATTAATTCTTGAAAAAGAAGCGATCTGAATATGCTATAAATGATTCCGAAAATTTTAGAACTTACGGACGGATGCTTACAGAGTGACCCCTCAGATCAGTGACCACTAGTGTCACTTTTCATGGCGCGTTTACATGCTTCGGAGGTAGGGCTGTCATCCGTCCAGAATTCCCCGAATTTGTCCTAGTTTGAAGGGCGTCCGGGGGCCGTCCGGCCGAGGTTTTAGAAATGTGTCCGGGTGTAGCCTGTTTGTTGTCAGGGGAAATCCATTTTTTAATAGATAATCGATAAATTGAAATAAATCATAATTAAAAATTCATCCACAATAACCCGCATTCAAGAAGAAAAAAACATATTTCGCCCAAATGTCCGGGATTTTTGCGGCTTTTATCCAGCGTCGGCAATTTAGGTGATGGCAGCCCTATTCGGAGGGCCACCAAACACACCAGCCGGGCCATGCGCGCTTAAAACTCTTGTTATAAGACACAAAGTTTTACTAAATCAGGAATTCATTAAAACTTAAATTCCTTTATCCCATGAAACCCCCATATAAATATTCCACACTTACAGCTGTCCATACTAATTCGCGTATTCATTGTCTCTTAATGGCGGCACGACACCCGAGATTCACTCGTATCTTATCAGATAGATTGTGTTTGTTATAACGAACCTCCTATCCGCTGGACAGGCGTGATGCTAATCTTAAGGTGCTTCTCGGTTTGGGCATGCAATGGCGGAAATTCTTATGAGTTATAGTCCGTAGTTACGCCCTAGGTATTGTTGGTTGTCGATGTTTGATAAGTTGTAGTTTTAATGTTCCAAGTTTAAATTCCGAAACTATTGTTCTATTTTTTGACTCACATTATTTTGTGAAGCCCTTCTCGGCTTTACAAAAATGTAGTTTAGGCATGCAATGGCGAAAATTATAACAATTTAAGAATTTATTTTTTACGTCAGCCACCTTTTAGGTAATGTCGATGCGTTGGTGTTTGGTGCTTATGGTTGTGCTACTACACTAAATGATCAATCCAAACACCCTTTGTTATGTGTTCAGAAAGAGAATAACCACTTAGCTGTTGAGAAAATATTATTGATGCTTTTCAAAATTTAGTTTTTTGCTTTTTTTTAGTTCACAATGGCATTGTCTATTTTCTTTGTGAACAGAGTCTAGCTTGAGACCGATAACAGGTGAGATTTTTTCAAAAATTGACAAAGAATGCGTTGAATGAAGTTTGCTTACATTCAGATGGATTGATGTAGGCTGTTTGAAATTTATGTTTTACTTAAATAATAATATCATCAAACCAAAACTAAACCACCACTACCTAATTAATGGTTTTAAAAGCAAAATTCATATTAAATTTGACTTCAGTAAATGTTAAAGCCTCTTGAGCACCCAAATAACCAAATCATAAAAAGTACTTCATAAAATATCTGATAGTAAAGTAACGAGTAATATTTTACAATCGGTAATTAAACTGACTAAACCAAGCCTAATTTATAATGTACAATAATGAATCCAAAACATTGCTTACAATGACACCGTGTAATTTATACCAAACAAAAATTTCACGCGAAGAAAGCGCGCTTTAATACCGTACGTATTATATTCACTTAAGTTGAAATTAATGCACTGAGACATAAATTACCTCAAATGTCATGTCGACCATTGTTGGGGAAATAAATGATGCTATTGAGAAAGAAAATATAATAACGCGTTTCGTTGGCAACGTGCGAAATAGCGGGACTGTACACGCCCCAAGAAATATTGTAACAAATGTAACATTATATGTAGATACTTAAAGTTGTATTAAGGAAGAAGTTATTGAAGCGAATAGCCAGGGGCTAAAAGATTTTAAGCAATCGAAACTGTTAATACCTACTGGCTTTATTAATATTGAGCGCTTTTTGCTTCAGCAAGACTATCGGATTGATGTATTCGTAATACTTCAATAGCTGTTTTTGGAAGGTTTAACAATTGGGTACATAATTACGCATCGGCAAGTATTAAAGTCTAAAGGTGATCTTGTTTTGTTTTCTTTTTCTTGGTGCATTTTTAAGTTATATCGGATAAAGTTGATGGTATTTTCTTCGACATAGGTTAATAACAGTGCGAAAATATATTTTTTCGGCTTGCTTCCAAAACTCCATCGGACACGTTCTGGTAAAATAGCCATCGCTTTACTGGAACATCTGACTGACTAGACTGACTGATACCTGACGACTAACTGATTTTTCTATGACGTCATTAGTGATGCAAAAATTATTCTTGACGCTGGCAATATGCACAGAGTTTGCGATGCCATAATTGAATAATTGAAGTATTAAGCTATAGGTAAAGAACTGAACCTATTTGAAGCCACTGAAAAGCCTTTATAAGACATTTAAACTGCATTGACTCATTAAAGAAGAAAAAAGAAAGAAAGAAAGACTTCTTTCTTCTCTTTGTTTCTTTCATTTACTCATTAAATTTCAATATTAGCATTTTTCGTCCTAAACGAAAATAGTCACGTCATTATACAAGCCCGAGGCTAGCCGTATTTGGTATTTGGAATGAGCTTATGGAAATCATTTGTTTCACGCCAGACTGCTATAAGTGGCAAGGCGTGTCTTCATTTGTATGGAAACTGCGGCTGCCGGCCTAGACATGTTTTCCTAGTACATTCAGAGCGAAAACACCAACGTTTGCTTATGGCTCGCGTCCCACCGTTGGTTCTCTCGTCAATATTGGGGAAGGCCTAGAGCTTACTCCACCATGCAGGTTAGTGGAGATACTTTTGTTATACATAGTTAATTGTAGCAATTTGTATTATTACGATTAAGTATTGAGAAAAAAATCGCATTCATAATTATCAATTTTCCAAGTAGACTGGCACCGAGAAAGGCAAATGAAGAAAAAATAGACCTTCTACCACAATGTAAGATCACATTATGCATGTATCTTGGGAGTTGACATTACGAGTAAAGTGCAGTATCGGAGTCACTTGAAGAACAATGGCAAATTGGCATCCAAAAAGCTTGGTGTCCTCAACACTACTTCACTAAGCCAGTACTTCACTGCGGGGCAACTCCTGACGCTATATAAGGCCCAGGTCAGACTCTACATGGAGTACTTCTCCCATCTCTAGGCAGGAACACCAAAATACCAGTTACACCCATTTGACTCTGTTCAAAAGCGCGCAGTCCGAATCGTCAAAGACTCAAAACTGACTGATAGGCTAGAACCGCTCAGCTTGCGAAGAGACATAGGCTGGCTCTGCGTGTTCTACCTACTTTACTATGGTGAGTGCTTCGAAGAACTTTTCAAAATGATGCCTTCGTCAACGTTTCATGATTATATCACCAGACGTAGGTTAAAGTTCCACCGACACCATCTGGACTCGTGGCGGTCCTCCACATTCCGCTTTGCTTGCTCCTTTTACCACGGACGTGTAAGTCATGGGACAACTGTGACATGGAATTCTTCAAGAAAACTGTAAACAAAGCTCTCCTCCAAAGTCGGCAATGCTCGGGTGGCTCTCCTGGGGTTGCCTGTGTCCAGAGACGACGGTAATCGCTTAACACCACGCAACCCGTCTGCCTATTTGTACGGCTTATTAACAAAAAATGTATGGGAAAACGAATTAAAACCACAAATTGAAACCTAGAAGTGTATCACACTGAAATAAAACAAATGAAGGAATAAGTACTTATTTATAAAGACGTAAAATTTAGCAGTTTCTTAGTATAATAATTGCATACTTCACGGAGTTATATGTGGTAAATTAATAAATATAATATATTTGACAACTTTTATACTGCCCAGAAAATTACTTTGATTGCGTGTCCATTTCGATTTTAGTAGGCAATTAAAAGTCTAATTCCTTTCAATCAGCCTGTCCTTACGACTGTACTTATAGCAACAGTATACGGAAGTACATTTCTTCCAATTATAATTTTATTATAAGAGCAAATTTTACAAGAAAGCATAAAACACTCAAGGATATTGCAGTCTCCGATTACGCCGTAAACCATAATTAGGCCGGATGTTAGAGCATCCCGCATGAGTACCAATTAGATGCTTGAATATTGGAATTTCGACGTGAGATAGTGTAAATATGTTTATTGGTATTTTTATGTGCAACCGACGCACAGGAATTTTTGCTACGTGTAGATGTGCGATCAATAAAATGTATCATCCGCATCATCAATCTATACGCCTTGCTAATACGATTTTCTGCTCATAAACTGGGAATAATCTTCACTTTCTACAAGTGCCAATAACGTCTAGTTACTGCAGCTGGCACAGATCATAAGCGATCTACTATACAGTGGAATCCGTTTATAATAACATCGAAAGAAAATGACAAACACGTCATACTAAGCGGACGTCATACAAAGCATTTTCGTAAAAAAAAAACAACTTTCTTTTATTTAGGTAAATACTTATTATAATGGACAAACACAGCATATTAAATTGAACCTTTCTCCTCAATCGTAAATACTTTACGACGTTGAGTTTTTAAACATAGGATATCACTAAAATCAAATCCGTGACATTCAACTGTCAACTACTCACTGAGATTCAAAACAAAAACCAGCCACGTGTCAAACGTTTTCGGATATCAACGAACATGTCTGAAGGTTAGGTGTAAAGAATCATGTTGGTCACTATAAACGGACATTTATTAAAAGTGGGTCATAATAAGCGACATGTCACTGTAACCGAAGTCATTATATCCGACTTTGTTCAAAGAATTTTATGTGAAAACCAAACTTCATTGTGTAATTATATACGTCATAATAGGCGGTTGGTCAATATAGGTGGAATTATACTAAACGGATTGGTTCTACTGTACTGCTGAAATGGGCGTAGTAGTGTGAGAGATGAGTGGTCGCTAGCGACAAATTACATGCGTTCCACTGTTTCGTAGAGCATGATAAGCCATGGTCCTGGGAGATTGAAAGATCCATCCAACATCGGGTTAATCTGCATTATAGCAGCGTAATAGGGTAAGCACCAGGACTCCCCCAACGAGGAACGCAAATAGATTTTCAGCCAGCAAGACATATAATATGGGATTGGTGTTTTTGTACGCTTTGCTTAGGATTTAATGTGCTGTAAGAGCAATATGAGAACGTGGATGAGGAAGACCTTAGTAATGAAAAAAATCTAAATCGATCTTATATAGATTTTTCTTTCAGCAGGAATTGAACCCATCAAAACGTAATTACTTTGCTATATAATACTATAAACTCCATGCTTAAAAAAACATAAATAAGTTTCATTATCATGCTTTCCTAACCGTTAAGAAAGAAGATCACGTAACATAAGAAATACAGAGCCATTGTAATGTTGTTATCATTTGAGTTATAAATAACAAATTATATAGATATTTTCTCCATTGTATTACCGTTTACACCTTACAGTTTTTGCATTTTTTTGAAGTGAAAACTTCTTTAGCGGCATTGTGCACCTTTTTTTGGGATGGGTAAAAAATGTTACACTCGCGTCAACTACACGTGGCCTGATCGAAAATTCGTTAGACGAAGGGGTGACAGCTGATGATGGCTCGACTGTCTACACTTGTAAAATTCGTTTATATCTAGTATTTAAAATATGTACATTGAACAAATTGCATCTATTAATGAAAAAAAGTGACGAAGAAATAGTGAAAGAAAATGAGTGAGTACTTTATAAAAATGCTAGATGAAAACCTACTCAAAATACTAGATGAAAAATAATACTGATAATAAAAGCAATTCGTGCGAAATTATTCCCTAACCATTCCAAAATACACAAAGTTAACGTTCAAGTTTTCGTTGTTTTTTTTTTCTTTTAACACAAAAATGTCACAAAGTGATAGCGACACTAATTCTTACAAAACAATATGATATAAAATGTGGTAGTTTTTATACGGTGAGATGACATAACTTGGTATTGTGGTAGGTAATTTAAATATTCATCTAAAGCATAAAATCAATTTGTTAATGGAATATGGTAAAAGCGTAACCAGCTCGCCTAACAAGAATTCATATCGAGAAGATGAACGAGAGATATTATTGTATTTAGTTTTTGCGAGAATTTATCATCGAACACAATATTTTATGCAAAATTTACCAACGGAACAATAAAGTGGTTAAAAAAGAGGCACATTTTCGTTAGGCAATTATTATCACGAAAAAATAATATTACTCTTATCCACATAGTTATCTCTATCTGTTGATTTAATAGATATTAAACCTCAGATAATTTATCTTGATATTAAACAAAATTGAGCCACTTTTAGAGTAAAGCCTTTTTGTTTATACGAGTACATAATAATATCAAACATTGAATAAGGCCAACACAATATTGTTCTTTTATTTCGAGAGGAGCGATCAAAAATTGCAACTATTTTCTCAACGCTGACTTTTATAATTAGGTCACAGTGGTGGAATTCGGAAGTGGTGGGATTTACTATAAGCATTTTTCTCGATTATTAATTTTCAGGTTTTTGATAAATACTAAATTAAATTAACCTCCTCAAATGTAATGTGACGTCGCTTTTAAAGATCTTCAGAAAATCGTGGCTTTGGTGCTTCAGCTCTCGGAATATTTGTATTGCCACCCACAAAGCAAAGAATCTATCACGGGCCCAATGTTTATACAGTACAATAGGATTAAGTTGACAAATGGGCATAACTGATAGTTTTCCGACTAATCCGTGCAGATGAATGGGTCCATCCTACGTTGAACACATTCGTTCAATCAATATTTCACGACAAAACAAATAGCAGTAACTGTTAACCATCATTAGGCTTGCAAAAAGCGTCGGATACGTTTGTTGACCCCGCGTGAGGTGATTATTTATTGAATCCCAATAAATGTTAAAACACATAGTACCATTGGTGTGCAAATTGGTGTAGGTAAGTACCTACAGAGACCATGGATTTTTATCAAGACTAAGTATAGTTGGCTCTACTAATATTATAAAGAGGAAACATTTGTATTTGTATGTTTGTAATTAATAAACTCAAAACTGCTGTACCGATTTCAAAAGTTTTTTCACCAGAAAGCTACATTCACCTTGAGTAACATAGGCTACTTTTTACCGCGGGAAAATGCTTCATTCCTACGTGAAAACGGGTAATAGTGTCAACGCGGTTGAAGCGACTAGCTAAACGCCTTCGATTTTAATATCCTTAGAAGCCGGGAATAGCACATAGGCTATTTTTTATCCTACGGGGACCCATTAAACGTGTCCACGCGGGCGAAGCCGCTGGCGGAAGGCTAGTCATAAATATTTGGACATTGAAATATTTATGTCGTTTCAATATTTATTTTAAATATTAATTTTAACGACTCTACTCACTCACCGCCCCATACTATGATTACTTGTATAGTGGGTATCATGGGCACATACAAAGACAGGAGCATAAACACCCAGCAGACTTTAAACCAAAATTTAAACTCATCATACAAATTTCTGGCATAAATACCATTTCGCCATACCCTGCCATACGGGTCGTTCTATATGAGATCTTGTAATATGAAATCAACTGCTGAAAGATGCGATTTCTATAATAATACTATAGGTATCGCATTTTATTTTTTGAAATCGCTGCTAAAGTATAGGTACTGTCTACAAGTCAATTATACAATAAGAAAAAATCTTACTTTTTTGCTTCATAATTTGAGTACCTGTCTTCTTCATAAGTTTGTCACTTTAAAACTTTCAAATGTTACATTGGATGCAATTCCTCATAAAATGTATTTCCTTCAGTAATTAATAATGCAATTTTTTAGAAGTGTGAAGTCCAATCATCATTACTTTACTAATGAGGTCGAAAGTTGTCAAAGATTAATACCTTCATTTGTTTCTGTAACCTAAAACGATTGGCGCCAAAGTAATTAAAACTTTTAATTTAAAAGTTTGTGCCTAATGATGTCCCAACTTGTAACTGTGGCGCCAAAGAAAATAACGTCCGGTCTGGGTTACTTTTACCCTATGTCATAAAATACCTAACTAATTGTAATAAAAAGAACCTTTTGATCATACTTTCCAATGCAATCAATGTTTAATTAGTAAACTGCAAATACCACAATAAAAAAACTGCAAACGTTGTCCTGAATTTTGTTTATCTACACTAATTTATTAGTTATGAAAATAAAATATCTTTGTGTGTCTTTGCACCGGAAACCCTGCGAAACTTGAGCGATTTTAAATAGTTTTATTTTAACCCATTCAAAATTTCTTTTTCTTTTTTATGGCTTTAATTTAAAAAAAAACCTGCAAATTAATGTAAGTTTACTACAGCCCGAAATTGATGTGAGAAATATTATTTACTTTTTTCAGACGTTATCCAAAAATTGATTAAAAAAAAGCTTTAATGGGAAAGCTTTAAGCTTCTAAGATTTCTTTTGTCTTTGTGTCATATTATTCAAATATTTGTTTTTTAATTGACTTTTCAAAATACATAAATATATATTTTTTAAATTAAGCCTGTAACTTTTAAGTTAAGCTTATCACTTTCAGTTCAGTTTCGTAAGAGCCATTAATTAAGATGCCTCTTGAATTCTTGAACACGAGCTTTATTCATTAAAGCTCGAGAAATTTCTCCATAACCATTACTTAACTAATTGAATTATTTCAAATAGTGTTTAATAGCAAGGAAGTTTAATTAAACGGCTATTAAAGGCACCGATTTAAAAAAATGTTTAACCCAGCTTTAAACAATGTTTATTATTGCCAATTTTTTAAAACATTAATTTAAATATTGTTTAAAAATTAAATTAAGTTTATGAATAAGGCTGATTACCAAGTACCTGGGATGCTTTTTCTATGTTCATCTACCCATATCAGTTACTATTATAACTGACGCGTAATTTACAGTAGGCAATCACCAGAACAACATTACAGACGATTGCGCAGCTGATGTCTTAAGCCTAAAACTTGTTATCCCGACAAGCGAAACATCATTACATAACCAGAGATCAAAAGTCACATAGGAAATGATCAATATTACGGTAGTCAGTACGGTCGTTGTAAGGAAAAAGGGCACAACTAACAATTATGTTAAAACTGCGTTATAGATAATATTCGGAATCAGGAAATAAAACGCATCAATTAATTTTTTCGCGTAAGTTTATATTGACATTTTGTAGAAGGATACGAAACCAGGAAGACACACGTGTCAGTGATGTACATATTTGCTAATTTAAAAATGCTTAGACAGTGCATAATGTACAAAACACAAATGAATATTTATATCATGAATTCAATTACAATATTTTGTTTAAATAAATATAAACAAATAACAATAATAATAAAAAATAAACTGTGTTTAAATTGAAATAAATTAAAGACCCATTTTAAAAGAGAAAAGTCACAAAGAATCATTTGTGCCGTTTCTATTTAATTTACAAATAATATTTCATTTCATTGTATTAGCAATATATTATGTAAATGAACGGTTATATATTAGATACTTATTATTTTTTTGGTAGAAATAGGGTTTTTTATGTGTAAAATCAATTTTTATATAATAGGTATCCATTTATAATATTAATTTTTCAAATACAAATTTGGACAGCTGTTGTTTTTGTATACCTTAATTAGTTTTTCTTATTTTCACAAAGGTGCAAAAAGCTTCAAACACGTTTATTTCCAATTTCTTTTTTTTAGTTGTGCCCTTTTACCATATGAAGCACCGTACATCTATTTGAACAAGACTCAATTTCAATTTCGTAATACGAAGACTGCAAATTTGATTGAATGAAATTATCTTCAGAAGTAGGTGGAATATCCTCAGGTATTATTCGATTTAACGGTTCCTTTTTCTTTTTCAGGTTAACATTGTGGAGACTTACTAAGAAAACTGCAATACCTGTTTCGTAGAAGGTAAGTTTTTTCAACGTACGTTCAAAGAATTAAATAATAGTAATAATAATAATACTCTTCAATTGTACACCATATGGAATGCAATTAAAAATTAATGAAAATAATAATAAGACAGCAGTGGTGACCAAACGGCGGTCTTATCGCTAAAACAGCGATTTCTTCCAGACAACCTTTGGGTAAAAAACGTGGTAGTGAGAATTTAGTGTAGGTTGAAAATGCCACGCTGAGGTTTTTACTTTATTTTTACAATTACGATCAAATATAAATTACTTTACTTCTATTTCGTATAACAATTGTTTAAAAAAATCCACCAACATAATTCCCATGTATTTTTTTATGTCTCCTCTGACTAATTATGATAATTGGAGATGCCTATTATGTGAAAAAAAATGATCTCCATTTTTGGGGAAAAGCCCCCACATCTGTATATTTACCTCCGATTCTAAATGATACTTTATGACTGCCAACACGTTTGAATTCAGTTGTTTTATTGATACTGAACTTTTTGCTGTTCAATTTTCCTCCGGTCCGCCCGGACAGGAATCCCATGAGCCAAATACCCCTCAATTAGCGCGACACGTGTAACTCTTAATCGGTATTTATTAACCGCTTTCATTTCTTTGAACACACCTTTTTTACCCGCCTTCTATACAGCAGTTAATGCAGCTTTCTTAGGAAAACTTGATCATGTGCTTGTGATATTAAATTAAGGAATATAAAAATTACAGTTTTTCGTCATCAATTCATCGGAATCAACCTATTCACCTATTTGAAGAAGTAAACATTATTCGATTTCGTTGATTTTTTTAAATAGTCACCTCCGTATTGGTCCTATAATAATTTAGTTGAGTTTTGGAGAAGGGAAAGGATGATTATAAATCAATCTAAAGAGAGAGAAAGAAATATGTAGTGCTTGATGACGCACTACATAGGAGACATAAAAAAATCCATGGGAATTATGTTGGTGGATTTTTTTAAATCATGCTCCGCCTGAGCGAAAGAAAGTTAATGGTACCATGTTCACGGAACCCGACTGCGCAGAATTCCTTTTTTTTGTGTTAATTTAAAAAAGTCAAACCTAACCCAACCGATCCCATTCATTTTAAATGATGAGTGTTTTTTGTATTTTTATTGGCGGGGGGACCCCCGAAACTTCCGCAATTCTATGAAAACACAAAAACTTTTTTGCTGAATCGTAAATAGAGTAAGTATAAGACATTCTAATTCTAATTAGAAGAACTTCTTTGTACTATGTTACTTCTGACAACTTATCTACGTTTAGTTCATATGCTGTCGTTACTCGATTCTGAGCGCTCTCGAACATCTTCGTTCAATATGAATGTTTCATAGCCGAACTTCGTGACAGAGAACATCTATAATTTACTGATAATGTGTATCAGTAAATTATATGTATCTTGCATTTTCCATCGAACTTGTAGACAGACGTCACTTGCCTCTTTCTTTTAAAAAAATATTACTTTTGTCCGGAGATTAAACAAAGTTATGTCACTGTAATATTAATTCAGTTTCAGTTTATTTTTGCTGAAAACACTGATTAAGCGATATTTTCTAAGATTGAAACCTAGATTGATCTATTGCCCCCGAAAACCCCTGCACACTCATGGAAATCGTTGGAGCTGTTTCCGAGATTCAGATTATATATTTAGGTACATATATACGAGTACAAGAATTGCTCGTTTAAAGGTATTAGATAAATAAGGATCAGTCAACTTCTCTTCAGCCAGCTAAATCATCTTTACATAATAATTTCTGGTGCAATCAACATGTTAATCTATATAACTCGGTATTTTTATATTTTCTTCGCTGCTTTTATTTGCATTTTATCTTTCTATTATCTACGTAATTCATCGGAGTGTACGCACCGCATTTAGAAACGTCCTGTGATTTAAGCTCGTTAGAAATGAGAACCATGTTAAGATTTCTTTATCAAAATATAATCTGCTACATGCGACAGCTGGCTCTCTACTGTATAACAAAGAGCAAAAAAAATCTAACAAAATCCTTAATAATGTTTTATAATTAAAGCTATATGACTAAGGCTGCTGTCGTACTTCTTTACCAAGTCCTGGAGGTCGCTCCACCACGCTGCTCAAATGCGAATCGACGGAGATAAGTGTTATTGATAGACCCTAAACGTTCCAAAAAGTTTTGCTGTAAGGTCAAAAAAAATCTAGACCGAAAGCTTAACATGCCCCCCGAACATGGATAACCTATAAAATATGCCATCACGGTCTTCTATCTTACTAACGGACGCGCCTGTTTTGCTTATCCATATGAATTGCTTGTTTCCTACACCAGGTACACAGCCATCCAATAATTTAAAATATAGCAGTGCGCAACTTATTATGTCTCTTTGCAAAAAACCTGTCTAAATAAAGGTGTTTATCCAAGTTCACACGATTATAATTAAAAATCTAGTCATGTTTAAGTGTAAAATACCTGCATATACTCATTGACATACATGTCAAACTCCGCGATTCAATTCAGACCGAACGGTATTCGAATGGTGACGTAAAACTTACGCCTTTGGCATTGCAATAGGGAAGTTATTGAGTTAATCATCGTACGAGCGTAGCCCCACGAATGGTGCAGTGCAGGTACTCGTAAACTGTGTACCACAGCTATGTACAGACGATCTAAGGAACGAAGTTCTAATCTTTTTATACGTGTACGCCATACGACTAAGATGATTTTTTAAATTGGCTGCAACCCTTTTTGCGTCCCACTGCTGCAATGGGCACGGGTCTCTCCCCATTATTGGGGAGGCCTGGAGCTTACTCCACCACGCTGCTCCAATGCGGGTTGGTGGAGATACGGGTTAGTGGCCAACCCGCTGTCGGATGTTTTCAAACCGCCCATAAGGCCTCCAACAAGGTTTAACGAATGTTATCTATCGACAATTATCGGGACCGACGGCTTAACGTGCCCTCCGAAGCACGGAAACGCGCATGATTTTTTTTGCCACTAGCGGTCACCACATTTCACCCCTGACCGCGCCCGTTTGGCTTAGCTGCATAGATCGTTTGCGTTCTACGCTAACCGCCGGGCCATGCGCGCTAAGATGATTTTTTAAATTAAATTTCGGAAAGGAATGCAAATCACGAGCATCGATAGTCATAACTGAGATACCGGTCTGCTAAACGGAGGTCCACATTTCAGTAATTTTCCACTGGAAATTTCCAGTAATTACTAGGATTTAAATTGGAGACGGGGGGGACAGCCGTTACTGAGGACATATTTTTTCCACCACAAAGTACACATTACTAGTCAAGTGTTCTGTTCAAATACTGTTCTAAAAATGTTCTCCTTTGTCGTTTAGGACCAATAAATACGCACTTAGCTAATTTTCTATTCAGAAGTGCACGCTGAGATTTCAACACAGGTGCCCTTGCATGGAATTCTAATAAGCTGTCAATGCTTTTTTGGGAATCGCATTTTTTTTCATTTGAATGGAGTAGCAGATGAGCATGCAGGACACGTGGTGTTAAGTGGTCGCTGCAGCCCATGGACATCTACATACAACCTTTTTTTTTTTTTTTTTTTAAGTAGGGAATGCATTTACGCACCGTCTCGACCTCTGTCGGGGGGACAGAGGGAGGTGTGTGGGACTCCCCCTGCCGTTACGAGGCAGGGGTATACCCACTAAACCCTACTGCGCTCCTCCATCGCCATCGTGACGATGTCGTGGGAAATCGGCAGAGCCTTTGCTTCCACAACATCGTCGGCGACTGCCTGCCTATCTTGGCAGGCCCTACACGCTCCCCTTATGGGGAGGCTACAGGAATGACCAGGAGCGCCCGATCATTCCTGTCCATCGGTGATGGCCTGTGCAATGCAGGTGGAGGCACCCCCGTACCTCCAACCTACAGGCCACCACCGGGGGGAGGGAGAGAACGGTCGTATTGCCGCCTTCTCCTTCCCCTTCTTCGTTTGCGGAGCGGGGGTTGGGACGGATCGTCCTCTCTCTCCCGCTCCGCCGCCTCCTTCTGCGAGATAACTTCCTCGCAAAAGGAAGCAACGGCTTTCCAGCCTCTTTCGCTTCCGAGCATGGCATCTACATACAACCTCAAGCAAGTATAGGTAAGTCTTGTCTGAGGTCGTATGCAGTTGCGCTGCTACTCCGGAGGCTGGTGGTCGCCTCATGTAAGTGTGGCCGGCAACTGCACCTTTCCACCGAAACGCAATAGAATTGGTTCACGGCAGAAGTGGGTGCAGCGGTGGTACTTCCCGGGTGAGCGATAATAGTTCTACCACCTACAAAAAACCTTGTAATTCCATGAATGTATAGTTTTTAACCCGCCTTGGAGTAGCGTGGTGGTAAGCTCCAGGCCTCACCAATAATTGAGAGAGACCCGTCCCCAGCAGTGGGACGCAAAAATGGGGAATGCAGCCAAAGTTCTCAATAACCTCTTTTCGATCCAAAAGATTTCTCCAAACACAACCGTTGCTTTCCGTTCATGTATCGGTCAGTTAACCTGTTTGAGCTTGTACCAATTAAACAATGATAGTAATCTCATCTGGAGATTAATTGGATCGTCTGTCAGATGGTTTTCAGATCTGTTTCAGATATTCACACTGCGTGCCAACAAGTTTATATTACGTCTCGTGTGTTTTACTGCTGATATATTAGCGAGAATAATAATATAGTGTTGTTGTGTTATGAGTAAATTTCCTTAGTTACTGATAGAGTAATGGTCGCACCCTTGTAATATTATGCTAATAGGTAAATGGCTAAAATCAGCATCTTAACATAAATAATATTGATAGTTAAGAGTAAATAGTTAAAAACAAAAAAAAATCGAACCCTTATGGGATGACTTTGTTATGTCTTTCAAGACTCTTAATTTCGGAAACGCGTGAATATAGCGAGTTAAAATTAAAACCAAATACTCAGATGAAAGAAAGAAAGGATGAAAGAAAGAAAAACTAGGTCGTTTATGCAGCATAAAACGTATAGTTCAATACTCTTAAAGTAATAAAAATTCATTATGGTATTTCCTCAATCAAATCATTTAATTTTCATTGTACAAATTCAGAAACAAAATCTAAAAATTGTACGGAGCTCTCATAGGAGATTGCAACTCGCACTTGCCTGCTATTTTTTAAATATTATTATGTTACAGTGCAGTGTATGAGCATTCGGTCGAATACCAAAGCTAGCTTATAGTTATAGTATATTTGAATTTAAATATAATATAAATCCCTAATTGGCACCAGGTGTATAACTTATAGACTAGCGGCCACCCGCGAATTCGTCCGCATATACTTTGGTATTAGTCATAGCATGATGTTATAATAGCCCATAACTTTCCCCAATAAATGGGCTATTCAACACAAAAATATTTCTTCAATTCAAACCAGTAGTTCCAGAGATTAGCGCTTTCAAACTAACAAGCAAACAAAGAAATTCTTCAGCTGTATATATTAGTACAGCTTACAATTATACAGGCACAATTTACTAATCTACCTGTTACTCGTCGTCAGTGACAGAAGTGGTTTTCCATGGTTATATAAATGACGAATTAATTGTTTCCTTTCCGCTTTCTAGCTGCACATGAAATACAAACGCAAGATCTCACGGCGATGCGCCTGTTTCTGTAATTGTTTCCTTGACTTAAGACAAATTGGAAATTATAGAAAGCATTGCTATTGTTGGAAATATTATGTTTTTGACTTTTGTCAGAAGCAAAGCTTGAGTTGAGACCAAGTACTCGAACATACATTCTTGTAAGATTTAGAGGGCAGAGAACAAGTGGATTTGCCTCTCTATTTGCCTGCATTCCATTTTTCGTTCCACAGCTGGGCTTCTGTCTGTCTTTCTGATAACTTTCAATTATTTAGAGGCCAACCACGCTGCCCACACTTACCATGCCGCTTATTAAAATGATAAAATTATTCGCAATTTATTACCGCGTCTTTGTTATATAATAGCAAAATAATGTATTATTTATTTATATTATTTAATAAAAAGTACTTTATTTTTAATAATTATGTTAATTTATTAGTATGCTTAAACATTTACGTAATTAATATTTTAAATGCAAACGATTAACAAATTAAATATTTATATATTAATTCAAAGCATTACATTTTAAAACAGAATAAAATCTTGTACACTTTCTTATTAAACAAATAAATTTAGTAGGGATAAAGGGAATGCACTATAATTATTTGTATTTCATCTACTATATCTCATATAGCAAATTACATTGTATTTCTTTTTCGTTTTAGTGCAGTCAAATCCCACATAACCCGGTACCCTCTCCCATGGTGCCTTTTGAAGGTTTCCCCCCCGATAACAAAAAAGGTGGTAGAACTATTATCGTTCGCCCGGGGAAGAACCACCGCTGCACCCACTTCTGCCGTGAACCAATTCTATTGTATTTCGGTGGAAAGGTGCAGTTGCCGGCCACACTTACATGGGGCGACCACCAGCCTCCGGAGTAGCAGCGAAACTGCATACGACCTCAGACAAGACTTACCTTTGCTTGCTTAGGAGTTGTGTGTAGATGTCCATGGGCTGCAGCGACCACTTAACACCACGTGTTCTGCATGCTCGTCTGCTACTCCATTCAAATAAAAAAGTAAACATTTGTGAAAAAATGTCCACCAGTAAATCTTTAAAAAGTGTAGAAAAACCGGCCAAGTGCGACTCGGACTCACGCTCGATAGGTTCCGTACCATTATCTAAAAACAATCGCATTTGTTGCATGGGAGCCCCTTTAAATATTTATTTCATTCTATTTTTAATATTTGTTGTTATAACGGCAACAGAAATACATCATCTGTGAAAAAGGCGGACAGACAGACGCACGGACAGTGGAGGCTTAGTAATAGGGTCCTGTTGGAACCCTTCGGTCACGGAACCCTAAAAAATTGTTCCTTCCTTCCTCAATAAAAAAAACTTCATTCCTCAATCTTAATTCAAATAAAGATAAAACTTATTTTCTTCCCACGAGTAGACCAGGTACCATGTAAGCCCGGAACTACATTGAAACGCGATCCCCGTTGCATAACAATAATATTCACGACAAAAACAAATGAAAACAATAAACAATACATTGGATTAGGGAAGTTGGTTGGCTATCCCTTCTCTATTTGTCACTATAAATCTTGTTTCAGCGCGTGCATTTATCACATCGAGGTGCGCGCAGTCGACTAATGAGTAGTAATGTTAATGCTAGTCTATTAGAGAATACCAGATCACTTCCAAGTGATGTGTCGGATATCCGTATCCGTAACCGAATCTGCGGCAGGCGCGTTCCCAGGGGGAGGTCACAGGGGACATGATGTTATGTGCGTATTTATCGCTGCTCCACGGTGATGGCAAATATTGTAATATTTAATTAATAACAATGCTTTCCATCACCGTGCATGCCTGTGTGAAACTTATAATTTCTCGTTGTTTTCAGTGGTGGACTATGGCTTTAATCTTTCTTACTTGTGAGAGGATACCTGTGCCCCATCAGTGGGGCACAAAAATGTTTGAATAAAGACAGTACCCCAGATATAAGAAAGATTCGTGATTTTATTGGTGGAACTTTTACAGGTCTTATACCTTTTCAATTTTCAATACATAGATAAAATTCTATGTAGTGCTTCTTACTTTATTTAACTGAATTATTCTTATTCTTGGAAGCGCGCATGGCTCGGCGGCGAGCGTAGAACGCAAGCGATCTATGCAGCTAAGCCAAACGGGCGCGGTCAGGTGTGAGATGGGTGACCGCTAGTGGCAAAAATTTCATGCGCGTTTCCGTGCTTCGGAGGGCACGTTAAGCCGTCGGTCCCGGTTGTTGTCGATTGATAACAGTCGTTAAACCTTGTCGGAGGCCTTATGGGCGGTTTGAAAACATCCGACAGCGGGTTGGCCACTAACCCGCATCTCCACCAACCCGCATTGGAGCAGCGTGGTGGAGTAAGCTCCAGGCCTCCCCAATATTGGGGAGAGACCCGTGCCCAGCAGTGGGACGCAAAAAGGGTTGCAGCCAATTCTTATGTACGTGTTATTTACACTACAAACAGCAAACGTTGTTAATATAAATATTAGGACTGTATTATACTAAACTATATTAACAATGTTAGCTTACACTCACGATTCGTTCTATAAAAACTATAAACAGCAACTTTTTTCGACAGTGTGGTCAACGTCGAAATGAAAAATAATTCAGTCCTCCATTCAAATGACCGATCAGCGGATGTAGATTTATATGGAGAAACGAAGATCCGTATCCGCGCAATACTTTGTTATTGATGAGGCACATCACTAATTCCATGTACCAACATTCTTGGACAAAAGTAACAGGTTTGATGGAATCGCTCCCTCATTATGTAACTGGTCTGTGACATTGACATCAACAACTGTATCTTGTACAACGTCCCGGGAAATCTATTGCGAATCCACTTGTTCTCTGCCCTCTAAATCTTACAAGAATGTATGTACTTGGTCTCATTTGAAACTAGCTATACCCTGCGGCTTTAAACGAGTTAGAAAGTATTGTAAATAATCAATTCCTGCAAATATTACAAGGATTTTTGACGTGACAACGTCTTTAAAATCGTTTTAGTCGGGTGACATGTTCAGAAACTTGTGTCACACCAAAACCTCACTAGCGCGATCGCAGGTATAACGAGAGAGAGACGGACCGATCTCCCGTCTCATCTCGAGCGCTGCCAGTCATTCCGTGAAACTTGTCACGCGGAATCCTCACGAGCGGAGGCTGGCATAGCGTTCGAGTGAGTGGACCGATCTTCCGTCTCTCTCACTCTAGCGGCATACAAACGATTTTCTCGTGCGGACGTTATCACGTAAACATCTCGATCGTAAACCTACTTTACAAACAATTTGCCGTTTTTTTTTCTGTAAAAACGAAGAAATTTAGATTTTACTAAAATTTACTTGTAATATTTGCTGATTGGTAAAGGTCTATGTTTTACTTTTATTAATTTACTTTTTATAAGCAGTACCATCTACGAGTAATATTTTTTGAGCAGCAACTATTAAGAAAAATTTAGTAACTTGGTTTTCAGTAATGTATTTCGTTAACTTAGGTATCATTAAATTATATCAGTAAAGTGAGATCCAAAAAATAATTTAAATCAATCGAAAAATGATATGTTTTTTTCGAAGTCCATACCTACTCACTTTTAACACATCGTGTAAACGCGAACGCAAAAATTCAAAAAACTACCTATAGTTTTGGCGTCTTTTTAATCGACTTCAATCAATAAAGGAGGAGGTTATCAATTCGACTGTATTTTTTTATATGTTTGTTACCTTAGAACTTTCGACTGGGTGAACAGATTTTGATAATTCTTTTTTTATGCTCTAACAAAGTTTTTTATCAATATCTATAATGTACAGACATCTGTGACAGTTTTATTTTATGTACAAATAAATAAATAAGCACGAAGGTAATCAACATACCTACGTGTCTGAATGAATTATAGATAATTTGCTCGAAACTGTATCAGCGTATTACCATAAAATGCTTATTCGGATGCGGTGCATCGTTCTAGGAAATGCGGGGATCTCCAGGACCCAATCATGTCTCTCATGTATATCTCAACTATGCGATTACAGTCAACGCTTGCCTTTCAAGTTTCTTACTTT
Organism: Pyrgus malvae; assembly: GCA_911387765.1. NCBI lineage: Eukaryota > Metazoa > Arthropoda > Insecta > Lepidoptera > Hesperiidae > Pyrgus > Pyrgus malvae. The sequence continues at coordinate 22,721,743 of OU426948.1, forward strand.
TATTGGCTGTCTAGGTAGTGATAGCCAACTAACGACATCGGTCTGCAGTGCGGAGGATCCAATTCAAACATACGATGATGCCTTTTTCGTATCGAGGGGGGAGGGAAACCTTCAAAAGGCACCCGAAACCTTGGGAGAGGATTCGGGATAATCCAGAATTTATATGATATGTTTACTGCACCTGGGATCGCTAACTGCATGGTTAAAGCTCCCTCTCTCGCCGCCAGCAACCCTTTAGTCGCCTCCTTTTTACAATCAAGCAATCAAGGGCTACCCGAAAGGAACCCCGAAGCTATAGGGATTAATAAGCAGTGGCTTGCATGTTCGTCTGTTATTTTATAGACCTTGCTTTTGATTGATACCCTTTTTTCGTGGGGAAATCCATCATGAATACCCCTCTGTTACGAGGGCAACAGAGGGGTTATGCCGGACTCCAACCGGCTAAAACCCCACGGTTTTCTCAGGACATTTTTGTGAGGTTCACGGGTACGCTCTCGCATTCTTCCGCTACTGTTGATTAATACCTAGCAGAGTTTAATTAAACTCTATACCGACACATGACGGTATCATCTAACTAAACAATAGTTACTTACTTGCATATACTAGACAAGGTCGAACGACGAATGTTCAAATACCGCAAATCCGCCTTCGTAAGAAATCCATTATTTATCTAGTTTATGTAATTCTAATTTTATAATAGGTTTGGTCCAGGTCTAGTCTTGCCTTTTGTTTCTTTAAAAAGTTCAAGATATAGAAAACAATAATATAACCCAAACCTTTTTTTTCGTGTCGGGGGGGAAACTTTCAAAAGGTACCCGGCACCTTGGGAGAGGATACGGGGTTATGTGGGATTTGACCGCACTAAAACCCCCTCGATGGCCTGCCTCTGTGCTTGGGGAGGACTCCGGGATCTCCGTTGAAACGCACCGGTGTCCTCCACGCGCGGTGCCCAGAATGGGCCCATCTTCGGAGAGTAGATGTGCTCTCCTGCATCTTCCAATGTTTACGGTGGCATCCGGCCACGCACACACCGCCGTCGTTCACGGGGCTGCTGGCTGGACGGATCGAGCTCCCACTCTCCCCATCTGCAACTCCAAAAGTCCCCTTTTAGTCGCCTCTTACGATCAGGCAGGGAATACCGTAGCCCTATTCTTAATCCCGAAGCTACAGGGACTAAAATAACCCAAACCTAAGAAGCCCAATTATACAAACAGAATATTGAGAGAGATAATAAAGAGAGAAAAAAATAATACAAGAAGTTATAGGAATCTCTACTATTTGTTTTTGTAAGGAAAAACTTCGTTGTGTCGTTCCGCTGAACATAAATTATTTTATGTGACGGTTAATTCCCTTCATCTCAAATATAAATCTAAACACGAGATTTTTTACTGAAAAGGAAAAGTAAAAGCTTTACAAGGATCAGATAAGATTAAGAGGACTTTCATCGCGACCATTTAATTATACGCAAAACATTTCAAAGAAACTTGGCTCTTTATGGTTTTTAGAATAAAAATGTGGCGCCAAATTCTTTGGAGGTTAGTATGTTAAACACTTGAATAAAGGTTATTACCTGCCGGGGTCTTTTACACCCTAATTACTTATCGAATTATTAAATGCATAAATAATATGCATAATTGGAATGTTCATTGATTTCTTTTCTTCCTTGTCGTATTCTTCATTACTGAAGGTCATGTCCTTAATGAAACTCCTTAGCGGTTCTTATGAGTTGCCTCCATTTTTCTCGATGTTCGGCTTTTCTTAGCACCGAAAGCCGAACATTCATTAATTTAATATTATGTAAAATTGTAAAGTCCAAGTAAATAATGTATGTATGTTTTAAAAGAGCAGTTTTTTTATTTGAATGGAGTAGCAGACGAGCATGCCGGCCGCGTGGTGTTAAGTGGTCGCTGCAGCCCATGGACATCTACATACAACCTCAAGCAAGCATAGGTAAGTCTTGTCTGAGGTCGTGTGCAGTTGCGCTGCTACTCCGGAGGCTGGTGGTCGCCTTATGTAAGTGTGGCCGGCAACTGCACCTTTCCACCGAAACACAATAGAATTGGTTCACGGCAGAAGTGGGTGCAGCGGTGGTATTTCCCCGGGCGAACGATAATAGTTCTACCACCTACAAAATGTTTGAATTGGATCCTCCGCATTGCGAACGATAATAGTTCTTTAAAAAATAAGATAAAAAAAACGTCGAACGAATCTAGATCACTGTGTCCATGAGTCTATAATAGTTCAAGAGTCCATAATTTTGAAAAAAATATACAGTAGGTACCTACTTTTATTTTCTTAGGGCTTGTTAGACCCCATGTCGTGCATGGAATGTTAAAGATTGCATATTTTGTCCGCCTAAAGTATCAGAACACGGAATCTGACAGATGTTTCTTATCTCACCAGCTAATTGAATCTACGTCACGTTGGTAACCGCTTTGCAAAAAGCGGAAGTTCTGAATTGTAATCTCATCTCTGATGTATTTAGAAAGTTAAGTTTTTATTTTGCGAAATACAAAAAAAAGTGTAAGTAATATTTTGGTCTATAAGTAACGAATTCTAAACTTATGTTTATGTTTAGCTTCATTATTTTGTATGTTATATGGTTTCAAAAAAGGACGGTGAATCTACGAGTACATCTTACAAATTTTGGTACATTTTTTTTTATTATTTACCTTAATCCCATGAATGTCAAAAGCAAATTTTTATATCGTATCGATAAACTATAGATGATAAATACCTGTTATAAATTGAGCATTAGTTGCGTATCAAAAAGGACGGTGAATCTACGAGTACGTCTTACAAATTTTGGTACATTTTTTTTTATTATTTACCTTAATCCCATGAATGTCAAAAGCAAATTTTTATATCGTATCGATAAACTATAGATGATAAATACCTGTTATAAATTGAGCATTAGTTGCGTATCAAAAAGGATGATGAATCTACGAGTACGTCTTACAAATTTTGGTACATTTTTTTATTATTTACCTTAATCCCATGAATGTCAAAAGCAAATTTTTATATCGTATCGATAAACTATAGATGATAAATACCTGTTATAAATTGAGCATTAGTTGCGTATCAAAAAGGATGATGAATCTACGAGTACGTCTTACAAATTTTGGTACATTTTTTTATTATTTACCTTAATCCCATGAATGTCAAAAGCAAATTTTTATATCGTATCGATAAACTATAGATGATAAATACCTGTTATAAATTGAGCATTAGTTGCGTATCAAAAAGGATGATGAATCTACGAGTACGTCTTACAAATTTTGGTACATTTTTTTATTATTTACCTTAATCCCATGAATGTCAAAAGCAAATTTTTATATCGTATCGATAAACTATAGATGATAAATACCTGTTATAAATTGAGCATTAGCTGCGTATCAAAAATCTAAAATTTTGTTTTTAAATTTACATTATTTTTTAAATTACAACTGGCTAGAACTTTTTGACTGCAAACATTTTCAGATATAAACAATGTTTTTTTATTATTTATTGCTTTTTCCATCACGTATTTTTTAAATTTGTTATCTTATCCCTTCCCTTGTGGCAACAGACCCTATTTATTTATACCTAATATTTCTTTTAAAATGGTCAACCATAGGTAGGGCTGCCATCCGTCCGGATTTCCCTGGATTTGTCCTAGTTTGAAGGGCGTCCGGGGGCCATCCGGCAGGGTTTTAGAAAAGTATCCGGGTGGAACCCGGACACTTTTGCTGTCAGGGGAAATCCATTTTTTTATAGATAAGCGATAAATTGAAATAAATCTTAATAAAAAATTCATCCACTATAACCCGCATTCAAGAAAGCTCGGCAAAATAGTCAACGATCAAATGGAATTAAAAAAATATAAATGATGTTTTTATTTATGTTGCAAAAAATAATTTTCCAAATATGTCCGGGGAAAAAATCATATTTCGCCCAAATGTCCGGGATTTTATCCAGCATCGGCAATTTAGGTGATGGCAGCCCTAACCATAGGTCGTAGTACAAATCCCTGACATCTTTCAACTCGACCGAGTAATCGAAGGCGTTAGGGCCAATATAGCCAATGACCTGGTAAATCTAAAAGACTATGCTAAAATAGGTTCCATCCAGTTATTGGTCATGCTTACACTTGAAAACGGCGAGCCCTGTGAAGAGAGCGACCTTTCCGATGTATTGTAGGTCGCACGAAGCGACATTAGGGCATGTTAAGTGTAATCTGTCGCGTGAATGGCCAGCCTTAAATCATAACATTCTTTATACGTTCCTTGGATCAAAAACCGGACACCGAGTCCGACTCGTGAACAGGTGCTTTATAAACTTTTATAAATATCGTAAACGTCGAAGTCAAGATTAATTTAAACAATATTTGTTATGAAATTTCGAACACAATTTTTGTTTTGCTTTACAATAATTCAACTGTGATAAACGTTGAGCTTAGCTTGAAACTTAAGATATTTTCAATAATTATGTTCAAACCTTCTGATGACCCACGTGGCGCAATGGTTACCATGCCGGACTGCCAATCGAGGGGTCCCGGGTTCGATTCCCGGCGAAACAGAAATTTTAATGATGATGAGTTTAAATTTCTGTTGTCGGTCTGGGTGTTCGTGTTCATGTCTTTGTATGTGTCCATGGTACCCACGAGACTAAATTTTAACTAATTTTAAACCTCACTGTGGGGCTATGAGTGTGTAACGTTTAAAAAAAACTATCATCATTTCAATTTAATACCCGAGCTTCTTTCTACGAGTATCTGATCTCTATGTTTATGCCGTCCATAATATAATGTTTAAGCCCTGTGGCTTTTTTAAACTTATTCTTAAAATAACCTGATGCTACAGTTAGAGTTGAAAATATGGTATTTAGTATATAACTAGAAGATGATAGAATTTTTTTGGTTTCACTGATTGAAACTGCTGCACACAATTTGCCGTAATGAAATGTCTTGTTTCTTGCAAAAAGAAGTGGCTATCAAACACACATTCAAGAGATGATTATCATTGCCTAGGAAAAACAGCTCAAACCTATTCGAATGCAGCCAAGACGCGAGCATGCTTTCAGTTGTATGTAGATTTTCATGGACTGAAGGGACTACCAAGTCTTACCGCTCATCTGTGACTTTTTTCTTCTTCTACTTACGTTCAATAAGCTAATTAGATCCATGTACAACTTATAAATAATTAAGAAGTTCAACTTTCCTCCTTACACTCTTTCTATTACAAAATTGTAACGACCATTATTGTTTTGTATTTTTTCCAAACAAGATTAAACGAACTGTCCATAACAATTTTTCTCCATAATAATCATGAACTTTAACGCCTTAAGTTATAAGAACAATACACTATTTTGAAATGCCTCTAGCCGTTTTGAAGTGCGACTTATATCGCAACGCAGCTGCGACATATCGCTATCTAATTTTAGCGTGCCTTTGCACCGGTACATTCTGTTTTTGCACTGCAACTCAGTCCAGCGTTGTCGCTAACTGGCACTGCCAATACGAAACAAACAAAACGACCGCTACTGCTACTGTTATTGTGCATTCTATAAGCTTGAGTATTTAAATATACTTAATTTTAATATGGCTGCAAATTTTTTGCGTCCCACTGCTGGACACATGTCTCTTTCCATTATTGGGAAGGCCCGGAGCTTACCCCACTACGCTGCTCCAATGCGGGTTGGAGGAGATGCGGGTTATTGGCCAACCCGCTGTCGGATGTTTTCAAACCGCCCATAAGGCCTCCGACAAGGTTTAACGACGGTTGTCTATCGACAACAACTGGGAACAATGGCTTAAAGTGCCCTCCGAAGCACGGAAACGCGCATGAATTTTTTTTCCCCCTAGAGATCACCCATCTCACACCCGACCGCGCCCGTTTGGCTTAGTTGCATAGATCGTTTGCGTTCCACGCTAACCGGGCCATGCGCGCTTCACTTACTTCTACTATATGTATATGTAGTATTTTTGCAGCTTTTTCTTCACTTTAATGCCTATTTATCTAAAACTACGAGCACATAATATCTGTGTTCTGTGGGAATCCCTCTTAGTTTCGCACACTGACCCAGTACGAGTCGGTGGACAAATTCAAAAAATTGTGTGAGCATGGTGATTGGAAACATAGTAATGAGATATTGAGATATTTTCTCCAACCGTAGAGCAGAGATAAATCAAATGACAAAGGTCTTAACACAGTGCTGGGGACAGAACTCGGCACCTGCGCGTCGGCAACCGCTGTTTTTAGTACACGGCTGTCGCTGCACTATAGGCAATTTTTTCTTAAAGAGGATGAAATGGATATAAAAAAGTTATAATACTTATGAGCTACAACCAGTTCATTGGTAGTATTGTGTAACATGACATGACATCATTATTACTATTGGATAACATGGATATAATAAGACTAAGTGAAAATTAATGCAACATCTCCCATTAAACATAGGTATTGCGGAGTATTTTCACTTCATGGTAATAATACTTTCTAGAAGGTCAAAGCCACATCATTATTACTATTGGATAACATGGATAAGTGAAAAATGATGCAACTCAATTTTAACATAGGTACTTAGAAAGCAGACGTTGTCCCAAGTCAGCTTATAGCATGTGAAAGTTTGCGATGCATATTCTACCTTCGCACTTAGCTGAATACTAATTCGAAAAATTTCCATGTGTGGTATACACAAAACGGTAGTTTCTGGTGGTCACATACCAACAAAGTAATTATAAGAAACGGCCAAGTGCGCGTCGGACTCACGCACGAAGGGTTCCGTACTCCGTCTAGCCATCACGGTTCATGAGATACAGCCTGATGACAGACAGACGGACAGACAGACGGACGGGTAGCGGAGGTTTAGTAATAAGGTCCCGTAAGGGTATGTAACATACTCGTATATTTTGATTTGTTGACTTGGGTACATAATCTATACTAATAAATGCTATTACATTTTCAAGCCTTTTTTTGGGGAAACCATCAAAGGAACCCGGAACCTTGGGAGAGGATACCAGGTTATATGGGATTTGTACCGCACTAAAACGCGCTCGGTGGCCTGTTGTCCACCACGCGCGGCGCCCAGTATGGGCCCATCTTCGGGACAACAATTTTGCTCTCCTGCACCTGCTCACAGAATGCGGCCATGCACATACCGCCGTCCTTCTTGGGGTTGCTGGCTGGACAGACCGAGCTTCTACTCTCACCACCCGCAACCCCGGAAGCCCCCTTTAAGTTGCCTCTTACGAACAGGCAGGGGATACCGTAGCTCTATTCTTAACCCCGAAGCTACAGTTTCCAAGCCTAAACTACAGAACCAATAATGAAATTTGGAATACAGAAAGAATAGGAAAGGACTTAGAATCTTTTTCATTGCGAAAAATAGGCTTAAATGGATCAGCTAACTATACATTCAGATAGCGAATTATTATTCAGGTAAATACAACAATGTAATAAAGAACTTCTAAGGTCATAATTCCTTATTTAACTTCTGAAAACAGCGGTAAAGTGTACGCAATAAAAATGCTTCGCCAATGCAGAATCACTGCTAGTTTGTAACACAGCTAACCGCAATGTTTGCATAAAACCCAGAGATACGCAACGTTTATATTATTATGGTTCCGTATCTGAAAAGAAAAGTTAAGAGGAAACGCTACCGCCGTATTCCCATACAAACGCATTCTCCTGTTTCCTCCTTGATAATGCTTCTAGAGGAATGATTTTTTGTGACAATATGTAAGTCTGCTAAAGCTATGCCCCTATGTTTTGTTTTTTTCAATCAACTAATTAGATCAGAAAATATGAATCTTCAAAAATCGTAAAAAATGCCTCTTTCATACAGCCCTAATCCAACAATTGCAAAACAAATTTGAAAGGTTTTTACAACCAAATAAAAACTTAGAGGCATAGACTTATTCTATTTCTTGATATTTGTGAAATTTTTTTTTAATAAACTCAATTTTGAAGGATGAAACAGGAGAATACGAAACCTCGATTTAGTCTGAAAGTTTGTAGGTATATATAATCGGTCTGAGTTGCATCTGCCCCTATTGCACGCGGCGGATAGCGCAGGGCGCAGCGCGACAGCAATAGTTACTCCAAAATACCAATTTTTCTAATTCGGCTGAACCCGCGTTTTCTCTTAAGCCCGTATCTGGACACTTGTTTACTTGTCTGACTGTTAAGCCAATTTTTTTCAGGAATGTTGCTGTCAAAATATTTATGCTGCGAAAAAATTATGCTTCCGCTTTACCGCTTGGCCACAGCCAACAGAGGCGCGGATTGCGGCGCGACTTGCGGCACGATAAGCCTTACGCGACGAAAACAAATGTAGGAGAACATATGAAGTATGCCACAGCTACCGGGCGGCGACGCGAACTGTACTTCTGTTCCGGTAGCTGGTGGTCAACTGGTATAAATGTAGGTTGTAACCGCTATTTCCCACTAAATACATAAAATTTCTTAATTGCAAGGCGGTGGTGCTAAATCATCGGTTGGGCCATGCAAGTTATCCAGTTACAAATATATACTAAACCCTTAACGCGTGTTCCTATTCGCACTTGTCCGGCTTTTTCATTGGGATTCATAGCTTTGCGTATCGTTTCAGTAAAATGCTAAACCGCACAGGACTAGTAACTGATGACTCGCTAGGTTAATGGTCCAATTCGTCCCAACCCCAGGGAAGCCAGAAGTTAATATGCGGTTGAACAAATTGTTTATAACTCCTGCGAGTTCTAAGCAGGGTTGCTAGACCTTGTTTAAAATCCTTCATAACGTCCTACCAAAAACAAATGATAGTCTATAGGACATTTTAGATATACTGAATCTAAAATGTCCTATAGACTATCATTATAGATACTGAATACGGTTACATTTTAAGTGACATTCGTATTACTTTTTTCTTTTGGCTTTTGCATAATTTTTACGTTCACATATTAGCCAGAATGCTATGCAGAATATTTGGTAAATATTAACTGAACACCAGGCATCCCTAGTAACGACTAGACAAAACCACCTTACAGTGACTGCGTGTTTAATATAACTTGGTCTAGTTGAATAGCTAATTTAAATAATAGTCGATTCAGTATCACAGGATCCAGTGTCTATAGCAGTATTTACGCAACAGCCGAGAGGCGTTCTGCGGAGATTAATGGCGTTTATCAATAAACTACGACTTGGGTAGCTTTTCAAGGCTAGATTACTGAAGGCGTGATCGCTTCAGATATTTTGATTTGTACCTAACATTTTGCAGCAGTGTATTTAAAATGTCTAATCGAATGAATTAGATTATTGTAATGAGGAGTAATTTATATAAGCACTGACTGCACAGCATTTTCATAAAAAAATTGTTGGGTTAAGTTTTGGACTCGTATTTGATGGACTGTGCAAATAACTATGTGCAGTAGTCAAATGAAATCATTACACGATCGTAACCTATAAGTACGTTTGATATTTACTTCATTAAAAAATGAAACCGTATAAGGTTTACCGTTTCCTTATTAGTTGGTAATACATTACTTAGATTTGGATTCTTCTCAGACTTTTTTCTTACCTTTTTGTCAAGACAAAACTAGCAAAGTTTTTTTAAGATAATTGATCAAAGCTAAGTAACTATTGGACACCAGGCATCCCTAGTAACGACTATACAAAACAACTCGACGGCGTCTGCGTGTTCAATACAGCCTGGTCTACTTGAATAGCTCATTTAAATAATAGTCGATACAGTATCACAGGACCCAGTGTCTATAGCAGTATTTACGCAACAGCCGGGAGGCAGCGTTCTGCGGAGATTAATAGCGTTTATCAATAAACTGTGACTTGGGTCGCTGTGAATTCGCTCTGGAATAAATCAATATAGCGTTTCATGGTTAGATTATTAGATTACTGAAGGCGTGATCGCTGATAAATAGTATTGCTGTTATAGTCAAAGGCCGAAGCTCCGACGCTTTAGTCATCACTAGTCTTGTCTGTCTTAACGAGACAATCTTAAAACGTAGGATAAATCAGCCATACCGCGGATAGATTGCATATCGATCTTTGCCTTTAACATTGCAACTATTTTGATTTGTGTATCGAGCTGCAAATGAATTATTTCATTGAATGAGCAGTAATTTTTATAATACAGCAACTACACAATATTTTTCTTTTCACGACTCATTAGTTGAGGAAAGTAAGCTCGCTCAGCATGTTTACTATGGTGAGTGTAGAAGTTTTCAAAATGATGCCTACGTCACCATTTCATGGCTGACATGACAACCAGATGAAGGTTAAAGTTCCACCGGCACCATGTGGACTCGTTGCGGTCCTCCACCGCCCGCTTTACACGCTCTTTTTACCACGGATCTGTAAGTTATGGGACAACCTTCCAGCTGAGACATTTTCAGTGGACTATGACATGGGGTTCTTCAAGAAAACTGAAAAAAAGCTCTCCTTTATGGCCGGCAATGCTCGGGTGGCTCCCCTGGGGTTGCCCGTGTCCATAGGCGACGGTGATCGCTTAACACCACGCGGCCCGTCTGCCTTTTTGTTCGGTTTATTTATATTTTACAATAAAACGTCTCGTGAGGACACGTAAACATGTTTATAAAGTCCCGGCAAAAAGGGTTGCAGCCAAAGCCGTCAGTACCGGTTGTAGTCGATAGATAACTGTCGTTAAACCTTGTCGGAGGCCTTACAGGCGGTTTGAAAACATCTAACAGCGCGTTGGCCACTAACCCGCAAATCTACCAACCCGCATTGGAGCAGCGTGGTGGAGTAAGCTCCAGGCCTCCCCAATAATGGGGAGAGACCCGTGCAGCAGTGGGACGCAAAAAAGGTTGCAGCCAAATCTATTGTAATGGTCAAACATCAAACCAAATTAGTATTAACTTCACCGCCTATTAAATTTAACAATCAAGAAAAACGTAATGGTGAAACACACAATAAAATTCTATTGTCATCATTAAAGTTACTGTTAAAGTAAGTTCTGACCGAAACTATAACCATCAGGCTTCAGTGCAATTTACCCTTAAAGTTTTACCACCTACAATTGTTTATTTCTTTTAGTGCCTTTGGTTTTTATGTAACAAAGTTTTATTTATATTACGAGTTATTACCGGTATAAAGAGTCATTAGAAAACGCCGCAAACATTAGCCCGATAATTATTTCGAATTGTTATTAACCCGAATTAACCTTAACTTTCTGTTATTCGCATAGCTATAGTTAATTCCAACGTAAATCTCTGTCGGTATGTCACATACATACATAACATACGACCTTTGATGTTGAATGAATTAACTAATACGGTGTTTCGTCTTGAATATCTCTGTGAAGTCGTACATTGAATGCAGCAATAATTGCAGCTGTTTCGAATTAAATACCATAGTTATTTAACAAGTCTTTGGTTAGAATGCCCACAATTTTAAATGAGCTTCACTAGTAGCAGAGTAAAAAAATCATGCGCGTTTCCGTGCTTCGGAGGGCACGTTGAGCCGTCGGTCTTGGTTGTTGTCTAAAGATAACAGTCGTTAAACCTTGTCGGGGGCCTTATGGGCGGTTTGAAAACATCCGACAGCGGGTTGGCTACTAACTCGCATCTCCACCAACCCGCATTGGAGCAGCGTGGTAGAGTAAGCTCCAGGCCTCCCCAATAATGGTCTCCCAAGCTGTGCCTAGCAGTGGGACGCAAAAAGGGTTGCAGCCAGCCAGCCAGCCAGTAGCAGAGTAGGATTATTATTCTTATCTCTTATCTTATCATATCTTATATAGAGTAGATATAATAACAAGAAGCTCTTATCGATGACATAGGAATACCTTCTTTTTCGGTATCGGGGGGAAACCTTCAAAAGGTACCCGGCATCTTGGGAGGGGATACCAGGTTATTTGGGATTTCACCGCACTAAAACCCCCTCGGTGTCCTGCCTCTACGCTTGGGGAGGACTCCGGGATCTCCAGTGGAACGCACCGGTGTCCTCCATGCGCGGCGCCCCAGAATGGACCCAACTTTGGGAGAGCAGATGTGCTCTCCTGCACCTTCCGATGCTCACGGCGACATGCGACCACGCACATACCGCCGTCCTATCAGGGGCTGCTGGCTGGAGGGATCGAGCTCCCACTTTCACCACCCACAACCCCGGAAGCCCCCTTTTAGTCACCTTTAGGCGCCACCGGATGTTTTTAACGATATTTAGTGTAGATATCTTCTACTATACCTAATATTTTTGCCACTTTTAAAATCATAGAACACTCGAACACTCGTGATAGTGTCTCAGAAGATCAGTTGTCACGTGTGCCCATTATTGATCCATAGCCATTCTGTTATCTTAAATATATAAATGTACTTTTTTAAAAAAAAGTGCTGCTGGGAGTTTTTTCCGCCGCCTTTTTTCTCTCAGCTCAACATCAAGCCCAAACGCACCTAAAGGCGATGATCGTGAAAAAATTACATTCATTAAGCAAATATTTTGTTTTCCTAATATGAAATAAATATTTTTATCTTTCTTTTATTTTCTTTTCAATGTCTTAAAATTAATAGGGCAGAGTGTTAGTCATAAAAATAGAAACACCAATTCCTAAAGTATGAAGTCTTCGCACGCACACTTTTTTTATTACTAGACGACTAAGTGTAACTTGTTTCCATACATAGAGTGGGATATTTTTATTTGCCTGGTATGTCTTATGACTCGGTTAGATCAAAACCTGCTTGATCTTGCGTAATAGATTAACTTGATCTTGTTAAAAATAGATAGGCAAGTACTTATACCTATCATTTTCCGATGACGGTAATCTGTTAACGATAATTAAACAGTCTATAATATAGTCATAGATTTTATTAAATTAAAGCAACAAAGGACACGGCGACTTGATGTATGTTGACATCCGCGATGCTCTAAGATTTTAAGTGTTTTCTTAAAATGTGAACTACTACCTATATTGTATTGTGTGGACATTGAATTTAGTAAATATAATAATATATTATTATAGTAATAAAAATGCGAATAAATAAAAGAAATATAATAATTTTGAGTAACTCAAAATCACATAATTTTTATTAAGAATAATTATATGAGCACTGGTTCAACAATATGCAAGACAATGATATTGTTATGGAGGACAGAAAACAAAAACTTAGCTTCTCCGTAAGTACTTAACGATTTCCTTAATTTGCGGTAAGTCAGGGCCAGGGATTCCTTGAAAGATAAATATCTTGTTTAAGAGCATCATCGTGTACTCAAATCTTGTAATCTGTATTAACCATTTGATTGATCCAGTTTTTAATCGCTCAACGTAAATAAGGTGACCATATAATAAAAAATAAAAATATCACTTACAGCTAATATTTTTATAAACAGATCCCCAACATCATTAAAATAATCACCTCTAGTTAATTATGGAAGAAAAATACGCAATGTATTTTATTTTTTGTTGGCAACTTTATTGCAAATCCGATCGATTACTGGCTAAGTTCATTAAACGACTAATCATTGCGTCTATCTCGAGACCGCCACTCAAAGTCGTTGATCCCGCATTAAGTTTATTAGTAGACATATTATTCGATTATTATGGTACTTGTGCTTGTCAACACGTCAAATTAGCGAGTAACAGTCGCAAAAAGTGTGATAAACATAACGATATCGCTTGGAAGCGTATCATTATTTCAAATTGTAACCTTATAACTGATGGATCAACGGTTATCGAATCGATTTAATGGGAAACATTATTACAGTATCGAATTAGTATGATTATACATAATGTTGTGAATGCATGTAATTTTGCGATGCTGTGCCATAAAAAATAAATCTATAAATACGTTAAATATTTTGGCACATGGTAGGCAAGTCTCTTCAAATTATATCCTGTTAGCAAGTTCTTAAGTTCTCTTATGTTTTTTATCAAATAAACTTTAATCTTAGTAAAACTATATATATTAATCGGCCTCAAATATTAATGATTATTATTATTGACAATTCACACTTTCTTAATCAAAATCTGCATCAGATATACGAGTAGGTACACAGGATACCTACAAGTGAGATCATAGTGTTTGTTGTCCATGCTTCGGTAACGCAAAATTTCCTTTTAAGCACCCAATAAATCTTCGCCATAACAAATGTAAGGGCGTGTTCTTGGACGAAGGCTGCCAGCAACAAGGTTTCACGCTGAAAATATGCTAAGTCCTTATTAGGAATGTTCGTACTTATGTGATATGAAAATGAAATATTTCATTCATTCTTCGTCGTTTTATCAGATACGTAGCTTCAATAGCAGACTTTTTAGGTGGTATAACTTTCATGATTCGACCTGGGAAGTACTACCACTCTATCCTCCTGACACCTGAGCATTTCAAAAATTAGTTATCAGAAAGACCGAAATGGATTTCTGTAGAACATAATGGCAACCATGATTAAGTCCTGATTAATGTAAAGTGATAGATATCGTTATGACCGAACGTTCTACGAAAAGAACAAATTTTATATTTTAATTTATGGCAACTTGTTAGAAAGAAATGACGCTATACCAATTTATATCTTCGCCTCTGTCATCTAGGGTTTTTTTTAAACTATAGGAAGTCGCCATATTGGTATCCATTGTCAAGGAACTCGCAAACATGGTGACACGTCGTGAACGAGGTGATTAAATCAGCAAATATCTTTTACAATTATGAAAATTATTCAGAGAAAGACAATTTTTTTAACGGAATAGATAAGTATATTGCCTTAATTATTTTATTTTTGCAAGAAATGCATGATAAATCGTAATAATTAATTATAATTGAATTTGTTCTACATGTAGCATGTTCGGCTTTTATTTAGTAAAGTTGAAACCGTTATTTGTTCTTTTAAAATCACTCTCGTTCTCAATTTAATTCATATTACGTTTTTATTTCGTAACTAAAGAAAAGAAAAGAAAAGAAAAGAAAATACTATTGACTGTTTACATACATACAGTTAAATGTTTAAAATTATTATAAGTTTAAACAGTTTAACATGCTCTGGCATACGATACTATATTAATAATTAAAATTAAAGTAGCTAAAATAGTTTTATTTTAAGATCCGCTAAGAATATTCTTAACGGTTCATTATCACTATCACCAATTAATTTTAATCAACAACGTCGTTGATGGGTATCGTTAGTTTAATACTATCATGGATATATCGATGAGAACTTTTCAACGTCGGAGAATGAAGAGTCTAGTAGCTCGGAAGTTGATATAAGTTTTCCATCTGCCACTAACTACCACAATAGATCTGGACGAATTCTAACAAGTTTTCGATCGCTTCGGAAAGGAGTGTGTACTCGTGGTAGAGTGCTTAGTCGAAGTGCAGTACGCTCTCGTGTGCGTACTCGTGGAGGAGCTAGTCGAGACTTAGATCCCATGGACAAGATCGAGTTTCAGAAAAGAATTTCCTGCTCTATTATAGGCGTCATTTATCTACCTTCTGAAGCGAAGTCGACTATGATTGATTATTTTTATAAATATATTGATGAAGAATTACTGTCTTTAATGATTATGATGAGCATCCAAACTGCTATTGAAAAACCTGCAAAAGTTTAAATTTAACTTTAGGAGAGCGCAAAACATAGGCTACCCTCATATTCACATGTACTGAAGCGAGAAATATGCAATATGCGGTACAAAATGGTGCGAGACCGCTCTACTTTTTGCTTAGATAGGTTGTTAGCTATTTGTCCCTCTAGAATGCGTACTAAAAAGTGGATGGTAAGATTTATAAGTCATTTCATTGGCTTATCTGTTGTTAATGCCTGAAAGTATAAGGCAGATCAGATCAGAGAGATTGCAAGGGGTAGGTACGTCCTCACAAAATACTTCTGCTACGAGCTTTTAAGCAATCTATTGCCAAGAAGATATTGTATGATTAGGTACTTGCATTCAGAAAATGATGTTGAATGCACAATTGCTGCGTCCTTTGACGTAGTGCAAAATGTTGCTAACACTTCAAGGAGAAGCAGACCTCCAGTTAAAGCGATTCCTTCAATTTCTTTCTGCCAATAGGGTTCTCTTCATTTACCTGCTATGTAAATTTATTTTTTCTTTCATTATTAACTAAGACCCAATGTTCTTTGTAAAGAACAAAAATATCTATATTTTCACTTAGTGGAAATAAATGTTTTCTTAAGTACGACAAATGTTTGTTCTAACAAAATTTTTATATTTAACTCTAAAATACTTTAATTTGATGTGATACACCCAGGACTTAGTGATGATATTTATTTTGTTCTTTTAGTAGGACTTCCGGTGACAACAGCATCGTCTACCAGATAATGCTAGGACTTAATTATGAACGCCATTTTGTTCTTTCTGTAGGAACATGGGACTTAGGAGGCTATGCCCATTTCTGCCAACCAGCCATTCTGTCATTGCTGGCCAGACTTACATAAGGCAACCATTTGTCTCTAGAATTGCAGTAAAAAAGGTATAAACCTTACAAACCATTAACCTAGTTTTTGGCGGGAAGTTGGAAAACACATGTTGTGCTCTTGTTTTATTTTCATTTTCTTGGTGTATTTTTGAGTTATGTCGGATACAGTTGATAGCATTTGGTCGAAATAGGTCAACTACAGTGAACAAGTGTTGTGAAAAAAAAAACTGAGGTGTCAAGGGACACCAAGATGGAACCAAGTTGTATTTTTTTACTTTCTTGTTTCTTTAATTTCTGAGTTTCATAATGTTTTTTTATGCTCTCTGCATTAGTTTTAGGTTTGGGTGTCAACAAAGCTAAGCAATGTCGAGTGCGGTCAGAAGTAGGATCGGTGGCAATAAATCTGAGCAAAGTCTAGTGCGGTCATAAGTAGGATGGGTGGCCATTAAGCAACATCTAGAGCGGTAATAAAATGGATGGGTGTCAAGAAAGTTAAGCAATGTCAAGTGCGGTCAAAAGAAGGATGGGTAGCCAATAGTGGCCATTCAGCAAAGTCTAGTGCGGTCATAAGGATGGGTGTCAACAAAGCTAAGCAATGTCGAGTGCGGTCAAAAGTAGGATGGGTGGCCAATAGTGGCCACTAAGCAACATCAAATACTGTCAAAAGTAGGATCGGTGGCAATAAATCTGAGCAATGTCGAGTGCGGTCATAAGTAGGATGGGTGGCCATTAAGAAACATCTAGAGCGGTTATAAAAAGGATGGGTGTCAACAAAGTTAAGCAATGTCGAGTGCGGTCAAAAGTAGGATGGGTGGCCACTAAGTATCATCAAGTGCGGTCATAAGAAGGATGGGAGTCAACAAAGTTAAGCAATGTCTAGTGCGGTTGCTATAGTTGTAGTTGTAAGCCGTGCAGCTTACAACTATAAGAAAAAGTGTCGTTACAACTTTTGGGCTTAATTTTTTCCGTCTAGCCCCCTTTAGCAACGCGCGAAAGGAAGTTCGTTCCAATAACAGTGCGAAAATATGTTTTTTCAGCTTGCCTCACCGTCACGTTCTGCTTTACTTGAATGTCTGACTGACTGGATTACTGACGACTTACTGACTTTACCTATTATTACTCATCTAGTTTCACCGAAACTGACAAAAACGTGATGCAAAAATTATACTTGACGATGGCACTATGCAGAGTTTGCGATGCTATAGTTGAAAACGAAACCATTAACCTTAGGTAAGACTCAGACTTCATTGTTCAATATTGGAATCGCAAACTCTGTGCATTTTTGCATCGCTTAGTATTCATAGGAAAAATCAGTAAGTCGTCAGTGATCAGTCAGTGTAGTCAGTCAGATGTTGAAATAAAGCGGTGGCTACTTTACCAGAACGTATTCAATGGAGTTTTGGAGACAAACCGAAAAAACATGTTTTCGCACTGTTATTTTATTTCACAACACTCGTTACCTATATTGAACAAAATGCCATCAATTTAATCCTATATAACTCCAAAATAAACCAAGAAAATGAAAATGAAACAAGAGCCCAACATGTTCCTTCAGAATTCCCGCCAAAAAACCAGAGACAGACAGACTCTGACAGACATGTTTGAGATAGTGTGTCAATGGTCTGCAGCAACCAAACAACACCATTCATGCATGCCTGCTACCACATTTATATAATAAGAAATGCTTTTATAGCTAATTCCGCTGACCTTTAATTGAGAAGCAGAGAATATAAAGCGGTCGGAAAAATATTTGCATATATATATATACATAATCTTTCACTGAGCAGTTATCATCTTCGTAATCGATTATATTAAAGTAGATAATTTTATACTTATATCACACAAAAATTTCAGCTAAGTACTAATTGTTCATAATTATTTATTTACCTTCATTTGTATGCCTGCATACTTAATTTTGTTCCAATAAATACTTAACATTTAATTTTCTTCACATAAAGTAAATGGACATCTACAATAATATTGCTTTCTTGCAATGTAGGATATCAATATTGTCATTGTTTAACCGTTCATTCTCTGGTACTCTTCGACTTTTTCCTTCGCTACGATTTATGGCTCGCCATTACTGGCCATGTTATGGAATGTTATCGAAGTTGCCATATTATCCATTGGATACTAGCTCTACGAAGTTTTCAATGTATTGCCTGCTTAATTTCTTTTATAAAAAGTCCACCAATGTTAAAAGTTTCTTTCACGATTGTATCTAATAGAATAATTTACTGGCATCCTTTGCTAAGTTAGCAGGTACATACTCGTAACTCCACTGAAGAAGATTAATGGGAATGTGGTGTTCGAACGGGGATGTACCACCGATTGGTACAACCACTTTAGACGCAAAGCAATTTTGTGTTTTGTCGGAAACGGTAGATTGCTGGTCACACATTGGGTCACACTTAAATGTAAAAATCCAAACATTATTAAAATAAGTATAGACGATGACTTCAGCCTTACTTGACTCAACCTCAACTCAACCGCAAGTAGCTCGAGGTTATGTGTAGATGTCCATTGCTCGCAGCGGTCACTTACCTATGTTATGTTACCTACATATATGTGCCCCGTATTCTCATTAGCTTTTTTTATCATCTTGTGATGAAATCAAACATCTAAGATAGTTAATATAAGTGTTAATAAATAATAATAATAAGTGTTATTTAAATATAAGTGTTAATTCTTCTTTCGTTACAAATATTTCTGCACCATTCCTGCAAAATTCCTGCAACATCCATTATGATTTAATATTATAATTTTGAAGTTTTAATAATAACAATATTTTTATATCAATCACAAATCGTTAACCAAGACCTATCTTCGCGATCTCTTTTGTTATTTTTTAACGACCTTTCCATTTTCGATGTTCGAGTTATCGATGACGCTAACATTAGAATATTGAAACTAAACTACCACAGATAATAAACTTTTTATTACATTAACTTTTATCAATTACAAAATGCATATAAAATATTATCAAATCAATCTTAACTAACTTTTAAAATTACAATTCACATAGTAATTATTAAAAGTCCAGGATTTTTCTGTCGTTTTATATTTACAACAGTATATTCACGCCTTAAGAGGCCAGCGCCAGAACCACCGTGGAAGGCGACATCGCATTACCAACTAATGGTGGCAATTTGTGCCGCAGGGAAAGTTGGTGGGCACCACCTGGTAACGGAAAGGATCCAATTGTTAACATAAATCATGAGAACAAGCACTAGCCAGTGTTTCTGCTGAATGGACAAAGTTATAATTTTGAAATTATAAGTAATGTACCGTGTTAGGTTAAGGTACAGTTTCCATTTCCTTACAGCAAGAGTGAAATATAACTACATTAAGTCTGATACATTCTGAAAAAGCTTTACGTCCAATAGCATAATTATTATATTATAATATTAGCAGAGTGTGAAGCGTTAATATTTCCCTGTTTTGGAGACACTGACCTGACTTTATGATAGGTGATGATAGCACATAATCGAGACTTCTATTTCTCTTCTTATCGCTCTATAATAAATAATTTTCTTGTTTTCTACAAGCCGACCTGCTAAACGAAATTTTGAGATGTTTTCTCAAATGTCAATGTTAAGTGTAATGTCAACGATTGAATTCCTTTTCAATTGTAACAAGATCCATGGTCAACTGTAGGACTTTAAAAAATGTTAGCTTGAATCTTCTTTAACACCTGAATAACACCAGCGGTAACCACGCCTGGCATCTAGTGATTTAAGATAGTGGTGAAACAACCAGCAAATACAGCCGCAACTTTGCCTTCATAATTAAATGACCGCCTGCCACCTAATCCACATATGAGCCTTAACTGACTAGACTTCACTATAAGTAGCTTTTACTTTCTATATTTATCTGTAAACGGATAAAATTTTCATTTGATTTTTCAGTAAATTACATACAAATACTAAACTAAAGTATTTGTGCCTGTTTGCTGGTGTTTTTATATATAAAAAAATTAAATATTGTAAATAATAATAATCTTAAAACTAAATTTATACGGTGAAATCCAAAAAATGATGGTTATTTTGTGACCTCTGGTAAATATCTTTAGTAGTCAGTCACTGATGTTTTTAACACGCTTATATTAGCTTGACCTGTATGTATGTATGTATGTATGTGTGTGTATGTATGTATGTATGTAACGAAATCTTTTAACTTCATTTTCATTGAAAATTTGCTCAGGGGTCAAGGGCCGATGACAATGCAATAACGTGAAAAAAATCCATCTAAAAAATTAAATTAAACAATGTTCAAAAAAACTAAAGAATACGCTTTTGTGAAAATACGATCCCAAAGTAAAAAATAAGAAGAAAATGTATTTCACTGTAAAAAAAATTGTGGGGTGCATGGTGTCAATAGTATCTCAAAAAGGTTAGGTTAGTTTCCTATTTTCACAATAGCGTGTTTTTTAGTTTTTAAACTACATTATTTATTATTAACCGATGCAGTAAGAACATGAAGACAAATAAAGAAATTTAAAAATGTGCACCCACTTACTCGGACTCATAAATTGTGTTATTAATCCCACCGTTATCGCTTATTTAATGGCAACAAGTTGAAAATTACTTCAAGTCATAATAAAGTATGAACAATGAATATTGTTGTCAACTCATATCTATAGCATTTATCGATTGTTCTGCTCTGTGTTTTATATATGTGGGGGATATAATATCTCTAGGGGGTCCCATAAAATATGTAAGATCGCAATTTATGTTGTCGCAAGAAAGTTTTTTATGTATATACAAAATTTATGAACTTTTAATCACAACTATGAATTGATTATTTCATATATAAAATTGACGTTATTTTTTATTTACTTCTCAGGTAGCCAGTACATGTTTTGTATCTTGTTTTGATGAATTTATTTCTTAACTAATTAACGAAGAGAACTTCAGTTTTTTGTCTTCGAAAACCGCACATTAAGAGTTCAAATAAACAGAGCGAAATTGATTTTAGCGAGGACATTCACTTGTGGTTATATTTTTTATGGTTAACTAACTTCTATGCATATAAAATTACATAATTACTTATGTCCTGACTGATGATCATTCATCATAGTAACTAACAGAGTTCTTAGACTCCAATTAACGATGGCTTTTTTATTGATCTAAGGCCAAGGTTTCCAAGTTATTTGAAATATTAAAATTTTAAAGCAAATATCATTAAACTTGGTAGAAAATAGAGAATTATGTACATAATTTTCTTCTGGAAAATTCACTCCGAAGATATATAATATGTAAATGAATTTTTCGTTTTTTTACTTTCACGATAAGGTCCAAGTCTTAGGAAAACTGCGGAACATAACTAGAACATAACTATATCTTATAAATTTGTCTGCCGATGTTCGGAGCCAATTTATCAATTATAACCCAAGATTTTCTTCTTTTAAGTTTCTTTTAGGATTATGAGTAAAAATATCATGTTCTATCCTTCATATCCTATTAAAGGAATCAGTGCGTTTGTACTATAGTGTCTATAGTTGCGAGCATAAAATCAGCATATATTTATTTAAGATCAAAAATAGACAGAATACAAGGTTTCTGCCGCTCATCAAAGAATAAAATAGATATTTTTTTGTAACAGCAGTAGTCGGTTGTATCTACTCCCATTGGATCACAATTATTTGCTAAAAATGTTTGCAGAATTATAAAAAGTGCCTCAATAATACGGAATAAATACAATGTGTTGTGTCATAGACTGTACAATAATATTATCAGTTGGAGCATGGACACCCTATGTATCCCGTGCTTGACCCATTTTACAGGTTAAACACCGGCACTATTGGGATTCGTGGCGGTCCTCCACAGTCCGCTTTGCACGCTCCTTTTATGGGACAACCTTCCAGCTGAGACATTCCCAGTGAACTATAACATGGGGTTCTTCAAAAAACTTGTAAAAAATCTCTCCTCCAAAGCCGGCAATGCTCGGGTAGCTCCCCTGGGGTTGCCCCGTGTCCATAGGCGACGGTGATCGCTTAACACGATGCGGCCCGTCTGCCTTTTTGTTCGGTTTATTTATGTATTTAAAAAACTGGCGAACCTAGGTGGAGCTCGGGCCCGGATCCAAATATTTTTATATGACACGTTGATCGCTCACACGGTAGCGGAATCACAGTAGGTAATAAGATATTTGAGTAATGGGCTGATGTATAAATAAGTAACGTATGTATAAGTCTAATCAATAGAGAAATTTCGAAACATAACTATTTAAATAGAAAATATTAGGTTCACACTTTATTCTAAAAGATGAAAGAATACAAAACAATACAGAAATTCAAAACATGACGACGATAGACAGCGAAATTATATGCATGTCATCTTTAAAGTATAAAAAAGCATTTAAGTTACCACTTTAAAAATAAATAAGTTCAGTTTTTTATCAAAATAAAATTGTTCTTCATTATTAAAATTTTTGTGTTAAGGAAAAAGTGATTTTGTTTTTTTAGTGACATACAACCTATAGGTATACCACCGGACTACTTTAAGGAATACATAAATTAAAATGACTAAAGCTATGCAATCTCGGTGACCCGAATAATTACCTACTCTTTCCATAGACCACTATAGTAAAGTAAAGAAAACTATAAAGTAAACCAGTGTACACAAATAATCTGCAAGTTAAGCGGATGGTACAAGATAGCGGATCTTTTTATTCAAGTAGATAATAAATGTCAACTTAGCCGTCAGTGTGAAGCCATAATTTTTCCAGAGGATTTATCTACGCATATCCACCTTACCTTTAAAATAAACCAAACCTGTTCTGTTACAGTTCCCAGTGCCTTGTACGTTGTATTTTAAATGCAAGTGCCAATTAATTAAACATTCAAAAAAGGTAACAAGGGACACGCTACAGTAATATGTAATGCGTCTTTGTCAATTTCTACACGTGCAAATCTCGATTGTTCTACAATGGAATACAGACCAAAATTGTAAACGAAACCGACCTACTTACCCCTGTCTGCCTTCTGCTAGGCTATGGGAATATGTATTATGTTTTCACGTCAGTACGTGATAAACATAAGCGGACTTTAAAAAATCTACAAAATATCACAATGTTTTGCTTAATTTTCACCCATCAACTGAAGTTCTCTTTATTGGTCATATAGTCTATGGGTGCTATTTTTCATAAGAATCAATTTCATAAGAATCGCCTGATACTGTAACAACATGCTTGTAAAGTACCTAAAATCTTCTTAATAATTCCATCTGCCCTTGGAGTACCCTGAGCCCCTTGGAGTAGTTTATTGTATGTGTAGGTTTTCCTTAACTCGTACCATTCAGATTGTAGATACTGTATTTCTTGTAGGAACTAAAACAGGGCCTGAAATCATGACTCTTGTAACTTACCAAAGTAAGCCACATACCTACTTCAGTAGGAATTAGTCTGCAGTAAAAGTAAAGTCTGTTAGTAAAAATACAAGCATCGTTTTAATACGAGTTTTATGAATTTTCTTCATTTTAACACTCTTTTATTAGCTTCATCTGTATGTTTGTGAGTTTTTAAGCTTGTTTGTAAATCTCCTTTGGACTTGATTGTGACCCACTTTCAACGGACAGATTTAAATTAATTCAAAGTTTGAGACACAAGACTTATCAAGAATCGGTGGCAATACAATAATTTCATGAGTTATGTAATTAATATATAAATATATTTAATTAATAATAAATAAAAATATAAGCAGAAAATAATAATGATCAAAAAATACTAGTAATATAGTGAAAAAAGCGTAGGGCACTCTTTGCCATATTTTTCGTAAATCGAGCAACCCACAGTTTTTTCACAATAATACTAGTATTTTCTGTTCATTGTTATTTACTGCTTATATTAAGGATTATTTTTCACTTTTTTTTTAATATGCTTCAAAAGCGTGTAGTTTTTTATAACTATATTTATTTTATACTAGAGCAGATGAAACTATAAAATGACGTTCACTGTGAATGTCTTTTATTTCCATCCATCAGCCTTTTACTGTCCACTGCCGGATATAGGCCTCCCCTAACGTTCGCCACTCCTCCCGGTCCTGGGCATTCTGAATCCAGCGACTACCCGCTGTCTTCTTCAGGTCGTCAGTCCACCTAGTTGGAGGGCGGCCTGTACTCCTTTTGCCGAGACGTGGTCTCCATTCAAGGACCTTTCTTCCCCATCGGTTGTCGGTCCTCCTAACTATATGGCCTGCCCATTGCCTTCATTCAGCTTGCAGATTTTGAAAGCTATGTCGGTAACCTTAGTTCTTCTACGGATTTCATCATTACGAATTCTGTCGCGTAGAGAAATACCAAGCATAGCCCTCTCCATCGCTCGCTGGGCGACCCTGAGCTTATGGAAAAGGCTAACTGTAAAAGACCACGTCTCAGCGCCGTAGGTCATCACTGGCAACACACACTGCTCGAAAACTTTCGACTTCAGGCACTAAGGTATTGTGGACGAGAAGATCCACTTTGTAATTTCCCGAACGCTGCCCAACCGAGTTGGATTCTACGAGTTACCTCTCTCTCGAAGCTGGACTGAAACTATAAAATGACGTTCACTGTGAATGTCTTTTATTTACCATTATTATTAACATTATCACAACGTTAAGTAGGAATAGATTCAACCATCCAGAAGTATTAAGTGTGATCTAAAAGTACCATAAAGATATTATGTAACAAACAATTAATCTAATTATTGACTTCGTTACAACGTGAACAATTTTTATCACTCCTACAAAGCATGAAGAAAGAAGCGAAGAAATAATAGCTTAGACACAAGCCATATTCAATTTCCTTTTCTCTAATCACTCTAATAACACGAAGTTCTTCCCTTTACACGAATTAGGTGGTTCTAACTATGAGTTGTTGAGTCTTTAATGTATGGACTGCTGTTTTATTGCGTTTAAATTACCAAATCAATGAGCAATCATCATTCGTATACACGTAATGGTGTTGTCGTAATTGCAGATGTTTGTCTTTTTCTACTTTGGATCCTCTTCGGATTTCCGGTGTTTTATGCCAACTTTTTAGATTTTATTGCATGACTGAAAATATTTTCTTATACAGAATAATCAAAATTATAGGTAGGCCAAATTTTGACGTGATAACGTCTTTAAAATCGTTTTAGTCGGGTGACATGTTCAGAAACTTGTGTCACACCAAAACCTCACGAGCGCGATCGCAGGTATAACGAGAGAGAGACGGACCGATCTCCCGTCTCATCTCGAGCGCTGCCAGTCATTCCGTGAAACTTGTCACGCGGAATCCTCACGAGCGGAGGCTGGCATAGCGTTCGAGTGAGTGGACCGATCTTCCGTCTCTCTCACTCTAGCGGCATACAAACGAATGGAGATTTTCTCGTGTGGACGTTATCACGTAAACATCTCGATCGTAAACCTACTTTACAAACAATTTGCCGTTTTTTTTTTATAAGTAGAAGAATTATTAAAATTGTTTTAAAGATACCCAAAATACTTGTCTTTATTCTTTCTTTTAAAAAAATATATAATAATTTTCTTGCTTGATGATATTATTATTACTAAACAATGTACCGTGTCTTATTATTACAATTTTGATTCTAATATAATACTTACAAAAATCAAAGGAAAATAAGTAGGAAATGTTTATGAATTCATAGAGAATTCGGTAAAATTAAAGACGACACACTTAAAATTTTTAAAGAGAGCTTTAAGATTGAAACCTAAACTCTTTCCGCACAGACTCTAATAAGTAAGAGTAATGATATAATTGTAAAAATAACTACTAATTACTTAAAACAAACAATTAAATTAGCATAAGATCCTACTACTTAAGTGTTATTACTAGTTATCGAGTTTGTTAAAGCAAAGCAATAAACTAAACCAGCAGATTTAAATACTACAAAGTGCAAAAACCCACCGGACTAGTCCAGGATAAAAAACTCATGCTTACGTTTCCCACAACCGGAGATATAAATAGACTAGTACATAAAATTCGCCAATTAAACCTAGAGACGAGATGCATGGACGTAAAAGGTAGAGCTAATCAAGATCACTTACACGACCAATCATCGCGGGAAAAATTATTGTTGATATAAGATACCTTCCATACAGGACACCCCTAGTAGAATATTGACAGACAAGTTGTCCTGCCTCAAGTGAAGATGTAAGCGGGTCTTTAATGTAGTGATTTTAAATGTGTTGATCTTGATCATAATATTAGTTTTTTTTACGTTACGTCCTTTTTATGTTTCGTCTTCGTTTCTTTGCAACTGCATAGCTCATATTGCTTTCTCTATCCAATTCTTTAACAGGTGTTAAACTTTTTATGGTTCAACCAGAGAAGTACCACCACTGTACAATTTCTGCCCAGAAGCAATTTTATTGTGTAACACCACGTGGTCTTTACATGCAGGCAGACGCTATATGAATCGTCCATCAAATACTTCGTTCTCCTTTCATAGTCTACTGCTAGAATAGGTCTTTCCTAATGTTTGCCTCTCCATCAGGTCCTGCGCCCTTTGAATCAACATCCATTTTGAATATGAATACTGAATTCGTTAAAAAATAAATACTTTGTTCACACAATATGATGTACCATTCCAAACCTCATTTTCTCAAAGACGAACGGAATTTCCTGTCAATTATGATTAAGATCAATTCAGCACGATACTGTCTTAATGAGTCAAGAATCTTAGGTCCTTTAAAGCAATTTACCTACGTTTTAGCAGCCCGTATAATGGGATAACTTTAATCTCTTAGAAATATGATATACGGCATCCGGTCACATCTTAAGTGGCGAATCATAAATATTCCTATTAACTACACCGGGATCTTCACGCCGGCGCCTCCCCACGGCGAATGATTATCCACTGAAAAAAAGTACCATACAACTCTCTTTGATCGAGTCAACTAATTGCGAAGAAATGTGGCTCTATCATATTTTATGAAGTTCTGCAAACAAATGGGTCTGCTCTCTGATAGAGACAGCTTAGCTAACAAGCTATATTTTGTATTTTTTGTTTTATTTTTGCATAATAACGCGCACATACGAGTTCCGATTGACAATTTGATATTTTTAACATTTATTTTATTTTGTACTAACAAATGTCCACGTGATTTTGAAGTGAATACTTCTTTAGCGGCGTTGTGCACTTTTTTGGGATGGTTAAAAAAAAAACTCGCGTCTGGACACCCTAGTAGCCTGATCGAATATTCGTAAGACGGAGGGGTGACAGGGGTGACAGCTCGACTGTTTATACTTGTAAAAATCGTTTATATCAAGTATTTAAAATATGGGCATTGAACAAAGTGCATCTATTAATGAAAAAAGTGACGAAGAAATAGTGAAAGAAAATGAGAGTACTTTATAAAAATACTAGATGAAAACCTACTGAAAACATTAGATGAAAAATAATACTGATAATAAAAGCAATTCGTGTGAAATTATTCCTCTTTCAAGTTCAAACTTTCAAATTCAAGTTTTCACTTCTGTCGGCACTGCCGGAATGCAACCCGTTTTTTTAGTAAAACAAAATAGTACTTTGGAACAGAACTCTTATTGCTAAAATATCATAATGGCTAAGCCTTGTACGTATTTGGAGGAAGGCGTAGAGATTGTGAGTTAAAGTATGTAGAGTTAGCACGTTTGACACTATGCACGATACAAAGAGCGCCTTGTGCTACATATGTTGTAACTTTTTGACACATACCATTACAAACCATACATTCAAACCATATTTTTAATGATTTAAGTACATATCCAAAAACCAGGTTATTTAAAACAAACAACAAAAGTAGCGTGTTGCATGCATTGTATCAATTCTCATTTCACATTGCTAATTTTTAAATTGCATCTATACCTCACTTCTAAAATACTGAACACCAAGAAGCGAACAAGAAAACGTTCTCCCATTCCAACGGGCAAGCGGGCCAGCTAAGCTAATCTGGCTATCAGGGGAATGGGGTAAAGAACCGGCCTTGTACAACCTGGCACCGGTAACCCGAGAATTGTTTCTCGTTTTATTACTTCTTGTATCCCCGGCCAGTTTACTGATGGACACGACTTATGACTAAGTCATTTGTAGAAATAGTTTTTTTACGCGACTACTGTGCGTACAGGTCATAATAATATAGGCATTCGTGGTAATGGAATCTTAATTGTAGCTTTAATGTGATTGAATTTCAATTTCATTAGTCCCATTATACTGTTATTATAACTTAAATACTTTACCGGGTTACATACTTACCGTGTGAATGATTGTTGATTGAAACCATAGTAGTGCTAAGACTTATCAACAAGTTGGCTACAACCTCTTGTCATCGCGCTGCTGGCCACGGGTTTCTCCTCTCCTCTCCTAATAATACGAATGGCCTGGAGCTTACCCCACCACGCTGCTCGAATACGGATTAGGAGAGATGAGGACTGGTGGCCAACCTGATGTTTAATGAATTGAAACTTAACAAGGACTCCGACAAAGACACTCGAAGCGCGCGTGGCTCGGCGGCTAGCGTAGAACGCAAGCGGTCTATGCAGCTAAGCCAAACGGAAGCGGTCGGGTGTGGGATGGGTGACCGCTAGTGGCAAAAAATTTCATGCGCGTTTCCGTGCTTCGGAGGGCACCTTAAGCCGTCGGTCCCGGTTGTTGTCGATAGATAACAGTCGTTAAACCTAGTCGGAGGCCTTATGGGCGGTTTGAAAACATCCGACAGCGGGTTGGCCACTAACCCGCATCTCCACCAACCCGCATTGGAGCAGCGTGGTGGAGTAAGCTCCAGGCCTCCCCAATAATGGGGAGAGACCCGTGCCCAGCAGTGGGACGCAAAAAGGGTTGCAGCCAAGGACTCCGACAAGGTTTGACAACGCTATTTGAAGATCCTACTTTTTATCTTCATATAGCGTCGTACCAACTTATTATGCTCGGAAACACGGAAGCACGGAAACAAACATGAAACTGGCCACTAGCGGTCACACACCTTACACCGAACCGCGCCCATTTGGCCTGCGTAAATCGAGCCGCAAGGTTATGAACGCTTCTCTCTTATTTTCGTCAAGTCCAACCCAGTCTTAAATGTTCTAAAGCTACACATTAGGCCTTTAGGCGATTATAATTTGTCTCTTAATGTTCCTGACTCCTGACTCTGAATCCGAAATTGTTTAGGTATGTGGATAAAACGCTTAGATTCAGATTTTATAAGATTCATATTTTTTTATCAAACGCCTCATCGATATTTAAACGGTTTTATTTTGCTTAACTTGTTTTGTTTGCGTTTGCAATAACATCTGGTCTACTAGTGGACTTTAAGTTCAGATAATAATATGTACTTGTGTAAAGCTTTTATAAAGTAAAAAAAGATGATTGCTTTGCAATGGATAGATTTGTGATAAAATCATCTAAAAAAACTACTTCCTTTAAAGGTGTACACCAACATTTATGATGTCAATCACCTGACTAGGTACACTAATTGGAATGGATCTATTTACCAGGTGCTACAATTCGTTAACGTAATCTAAGAACATTTATTCCCTTACGGAATATCAAATCAGATGCCTCATTAGTAGACACAGGACCAGGCCATATTGACTACTGTTAGCATTGGCGATCGGCGGTTTAGTCGCTTTATAAAAGATTTACGCAGCGACGAACGCTGTGCCGTGCACACTTCTATCTATCAGCCTTTTAAAGTCCATTGCTGGATATACGCCTCCCCTAATGTTTGCAACTCCGCCCGGTCCTGCGCCCTCTGAATCCAACAGTTTCTCGCTATATTGTTCAGGTCGTCAGTTGGCTTTTGCTTCTTTTGCCAAGACGTGGTCGCCACTCGAGGACCTTTCTTGCTAGTCCTAAGTCTAACTATCTGGCCTGCCCATTGCCACTTCAGCTTGCAGATTTTGAGAGCTATGTCGGTATACTTCGTTCTTCTCATGTTCGTCTATAGATTTCATAGTTACGGATTCTGTCGCGTATAAAAAGACCAAGCATAGCTCTTTCCATCTCTGGCGGAGCTACCTTGAGCCTATAGAAAAGGTTAACTGTAAAAGACCATGTGTCAGCGCCGTACGTAGGTCATTACTAGCAATACACACGGCTCGAAAACTTTCGACCTCAATGCACTGAGATATACTGGACGAGAAGACATTTTATGTGCTCACTTGAAAACGCTAAAACACACGATTCTTATTCCCATTTAGATACGTAGTTTAGGTTAGGTAGACATGAAATCGGGATGCAGCATCCTTAAAGTCGCTAAAACGCGCGATTCCTTCGCCAAAGTTCGCTAGGTTCGCTGAAGTCGCCAAAACGCGATGGAACATGCTCACTAACATGCTCATAACATGCTCAAAATCATCACCGATGCTAAAAGTAGCTAGTGTGGCGTGGTAGTATATGCCGGCATTGTTAACGGCTTCAATGAGAAAAGGGATTTATAATCCCACTTCCAACAATATATTTGATTAGTCTTAGCAATAGCAAATCAACGTCGATAAATAATACAGCCAGGTCTGAACGTTGCATTCAGACTATTTGGCGTTTATTGCCTTCATTTGTGGCAATTGACGGATGTAATAACTAACTAATGAGTTTACTAGCCTTCCGCCAGCGGCATCGCCCGCGTGGACCCGTTTTAAAGGTTCCCGTAGGATAAAAACCATCCTATGTCCTTTCTTAAGGTCCACTCTATCTGTGTTCCAAATTTTATATAAATTGGTTCAGTAGTTTAAGCGGGAAAGCGTAGCAGACAGACAGACAGAGTTACTTTCGAATTTATAATATTAGTATGGATTTACTACTATTACACTTCAGGTAATAAGAAATCGAATTAAAGAAATATTAAAAATACTTGCAACTAAATTTGTGCTTGCCGAATTATCGGCTGAAAGGAATAAAAAAGACGGCAACATAAAAAAACTAGAATGAAAATTGTATAGGACAGAGTCTTTAGGGAAAGAATACTGGAAGAAATGTGTAGAAGTGATATGCTTTTCCGTTACCAAAACACGAAGGTAATATTTTAAATACGTTTCAAACTCATAACCCCAGTAAGGTAAGGGTAAGATATACCCTGTGTCGTGGGTGCCAAGGACACACACAAAGACAGAAACACAAACACTCAGACCGAGAACAGAAACTTTAAACTCATCATTCAAACGTCTGACCTGCTTCGCTGGGAATTGATTCCGGGACCTTCCGATCGGCAGTCCGGCATCGTAACAATTGCGTCACACGGGTCGTGAACATCGATATAATATAAGTAGGTAGATGCAAGGTTCCCATACAAAATTGAGTCAAAAGGTGGCCCCGCGTAAAAACGCACTTATTATAGATGTATACAAGTATTCTAAACAAAATAGTATTTTAAGGTATCTTACTTTTTATCTATTTTAAACCTTATGGTACTGACATAAGTAAGACTATAAGTCCATGTTAAATTGTTACTTATCACCTTCTGGTTCGATGTTTATATTACGGCAATAAAATTTTACGACTTTAGACTTACGAAATAGGAGTTTATTGAGAAATGAAACCAAAAGCATTACAATAAAGCACAAATTCGTTTACAAGATTAATGTACCGCCATATTTACACCACCAAACAAATTTTACTAAAATAATAATAAATAGTCTTAAAGTATAATAAATATGCGTTATTAAATTAAGATAAAGATGTACTCACTGGAAGTATGATACTCCATACTTTTTTTGCGTTTTTAGAGTGTAATTTTTACAAATTTTTACTGCGGACTTTGGCATCACTGACGTGCTACACGTGCGTGGCTGTTTAACAAATGAAAGCGAAAGAAGGCATATTGCTGCCGTTATGCCTTGTTTTGCCGGTGCCACTTTTATGCGGCGACTGTGAATCTACCTACTTATATTATATCGATGGTCGTGAAGGTATAACGCAAACAGAATTTTGATTTGGGATGTGACTTTTGGGTGGCGAAATGAAAAAAAAAAATCTGTAGGGATCTGAACTATATACCTATTAGAACAATAAATTTTATTGTAAATGTATTTTTACGCGATTTATAATAAGTTAAATTATCATCTCATTTTTTGCTTAAATATATTTTCACTCGCTACTAAGTAAATTCCGTATCTTTATAATTTATATCTTGTTATACGTATGCTGAAAATAACATAGTATGTGATAGGTAATGGTTCTTTTAGCGGGTAGCCTTATCCCATTTAATTTACTTATGGGTTGTGATAACTTGCTTTTAGTACTAAAGTGCCTATTACTAGAATACTTGCGAGTATGCGTTACGAATGATTCTATGATGCGTTATTATATTATTTGAAAGTGTTGCTGCGGTCAAAAAGTTGTATAACTGCTTCGTTAGGAGCCAATTAGAAACCAACGCAGTTATCTGGAGTCCACATGATGCAAAACATAAGCTCATGTTGGAGAAACTCCAAAGAAAATTTTTGAGATGGCTGTATTTTAAGCAGTTTGGTTACCATGTCGGATACCCGCATGTATATCCGAGTCTATTCCTACAGGGTATGTTGGGATATGACTCCCTCGAGGTAAGGCGTGATATGGCATTGATAGATTATTTTTATCAATTAATTAAGGGTAATATCTGTAACCCCTCTGTGCTGGAACTTATATCGCTGAGCGTCCCTAGGAACGTTCATGTTCGGCGACAAAACTTGTTTGCAGTTCCGCACTGCAGGCTGGTATTGTTAAGAGAATCGCCGCTCGTACGAGCCCTGACGTTGCTCAATGGTGTCCTGGCCAAGGACACTAGCCTAGACATATTTTTTACTCCGCCGGCTGCATTTCGTAGGGCAGCGGGCAGGTACATACAAAATTTGTAACGATGTATATAAACGCATTGGGTTTTTTAAAAATCTGTAATGTTTATATATTATATGAAATAAATAAATTATAGTGTAGCGCGCATGGTCCGACGGACGGTGTTGAACAAGCGCTCTACGCACCTAAACATAACGGGCGCTGGTATAAGATGGACGACCGCTGACCCAGTGGTCCCAATTGTTAGCGATAATAGGGCTTAAACCTTTTCGGAGGCCTTCTGTGCAGTTTGAAAACAACCGACAGCGGGTTGGCCACTAACTTGCATTTCAACCAACTCGCATCGGAGCAGCGTGGTGGAGTAAGCTCCAGACCTCCCCAATACGCATACATAAATTAATCATAAAAACAAAATAAAGGCGATTTGTATTTTTTTTTTATTCCAATTATATACTTAAATAGATAAATTAACACCCAGACACAGAACAAATAGTCATGTTCATCACACAAATATTTGTCCTGGGTGGGAATCGAACCTACGACCTCACGCTTCGCAGTCGCCTCATCACCCACTACGCCACGGAGGCTGTCAAATTCATAGCATAGTTGGATTTGTCTAGACAGACAAGCAACCCTAAAACCTTAACTTCAAAAGTTATAAATTTAAGCATCTGTAATTGGGTTAAGACATTATTTTATAAAGGACTAGTGCAAAAAAGTAAACCTTTTCAACAACATACGCCTACCTTCACTCATTTATTTTGAAACGCAATTCATTGATAATCGGCTGCCATCATATTTTCTACATTCTGACAATGTTGGTTTATTTTTCTCGTGGGTTGCTCAGTATCTATTTTTCTCTACATAATAAAATTAACTGAGTAACAAAAGTTACTTACACTTTGACGTTTAAATTAGTAACATTAAAAATCAACCTTGCAAGTTTTAAATCATGATAGTGTTTCATTAAATTTGTAGTGTGCAATTTAACAGCTTGTCAAAATAAATAACTTGACAGGCGCCTTTAAATAAGCCACTCGTTCATGATGTCCTGTCTGGCTACGTTTTAAAT
The DNA here is from genome assembly GCA_911387765.1 of Pyrgus malvae. Lineage (NCBI taxonomy): Eukaryota > Metazoa > Arthropoda > Insecta > Lepidoptera > Hesperiidae > Pyrgus > Pyrgus malvae. The sequence goes on from OU426948.1 coordinate 22,755,891, forward strand.
TCCTTTTATATTTCAACGAGAATTAACATTTTTGCATTTTTTTTAAGTATACCTACCCAAAGCAAGGCATTATCCAGCAGCACTATACAGTTGTATGGTTGTAACCGTCAATCACAATTTTGTTTCGACGTTATTGAATTATTATCGACGTTGATATTATAATGCTTGAGCAACAACGGTATAGACATAATAATATCAGCGCATGCTGTCATCCTTCGTTTCTCTAAGATTCATAGCTATTTTTAAAGCAGAAAATTAAATGTTGTTTTTTTTTCTTCTTTTCAGATACCTACCATTACAATGGGGTCAGCCAGCCTGCTATTCGCATTAGTTCTTCTCAGTGTAGTCTTACACAGTCAATGTGCTCCAGGATCAAGAAGATCTAGGGCCGCAGAGGTCACAGAAGAAACAAACCCTAATCGCCAAAGCAAGCTGCAAGATAAATTCAAAGAAGTCCCTACTACAGAAGCTCCAAAACCGTCTGCCAGAAGAAATAAAGCACTGAATCTTTTCGGCTATTTCCCATCATTTTTGTCGTCCGGTCTCGATTACTCTGAGGACGACGACGATGATGTAACATTTTCCGTCAACGACGACAACTTTGACGACGATGATCTATCCAGAACTATACCAGCCAGACGACGACAGCAAAATAAAAAGAAAAATGGAAACGCAGACGCATTCCGAAACGATAACATCAACTCTCTACAGTACGACAACTCGCCCATCTTCTATATCAGATTACCACCCACTCCTTACATGTTCGTTCCTGGATTGGGATACGTATCACAGCCACCATCTATCGGTCCACCAATGTCACCAATGATGCCGCAAGGAGTTCCGCCCCAAGTCGCCGATCCATTCATCAATCTGCCTCTAGACTTCGTGTCTAACGGAAAACCAACTGGCGTATATCAATGGAATGGGGGTCCTGCCTATCCCCAAGTACCCCAAATGTCTGTTGATCCCTACGGATATGGAGCGCCTCAGCCTATTATGCCACCAGCACCTCGACCGAGCTACGATACATCATACAAGCCTAAGCCTAAGCCAGCTCCAACTAACTCAAAGATTACAAACTTAAAGGGCCCCTATGTGTTCAATGGCAAACCTGGTGACAGCGTTTATGTACTTAGGGACACGTATAACTCCATATACTCGGACGCTCTTCAAAACTTCTATCCTTAATAAAACCAGTTTAGTATTGTATTAGGAATCGCGTGATGGCTCGTATCGAGTCGATGTACTTTATAATATTCGAAGATCCATGTTAAGGTGTAATTATGACTCTGTATTTACATATTCATTTTCCTGACAATATTTATAGTGACAGCAGTGAAGTTTAATTAGTGCATGTTCATAAGTATGGCTCGTAGATTTAGATTTTTTTTCGCTATAGTAGGGGAGCCCACTAGGCTATTTTGTGGATTTACTCGAGCGTCATCAGGACCTTTTGCATTTTATAGGTTGGGTGGTAGAAAGATCAAAAGGTCATATGACGTTTTCCGTTTCACCGGTGAGAGAGCGCCTACAGGTTTTCAAAAATTTTATACGAAAGGTACAGGTAAAATATCGTCAAATATCGATCAAAAGTAGAATAAATTAAATGCATGGTAAGTTATATTTCATTAACCTGATGATTTTATTATGAATTAGAGGGTGAGACGTATATAAAAAAACATTTTGTAAAAAAGAAAAAAACGGCATTTTGACAATCTCGGGAGAGTTCAATTTTTTTTGTTTAAAGGAAGTAAGAGAAAAAAAATTAAAATACTCAATATCGCTACCCAATTCTAACGGGCTCGAGTAAATCTAAAAATCCCCTCTTGGGCTCCCCTACTACTACGCAAAGTATGGCTTTTTGTGACATTGAAAAATAGGGACCATTAGAAGTTTCCTTAACATTACAAGTTTGTTATATTTGAATACGAACGAAATAAGATTGATGTGAAATTAAAGCTCCTTTTACTTTCGCTGTGAGTTGTGTCAGAAGATAAAAATATCAGAAGCTAATGTTGGAATATTATAAGGTTAAGTCTTGGCATTATCTCATCGACGTTTGGCATTATCTCTTTATCATCTTGTTTCTATTCCAGATTTCAATAATGATATTATGATTTACTGGTTAATCTTAGTTATTGACAAAGCACAATTTTATCTTGACTGCGTTAAGCCAAGATGAGTATCGATATATGTATATTATTTTTAACCTTGTGAAAAATATAGCAAATATGAAGGTCTATTTTAATGTATTCAAGCTTTTTTGTTATAATTTGCTTATGTTTTGTAGGCCAGAGGATCGATGCAGTGTAGATTAAAATATAAATTGAAGCTTGTAAAACTACAAAATATTAAAGAGCATTTTTATATCTATATGTTAGTCTAATAACCTCTTCAGATATTTTTCGGCTCTCTTTTGTCAATACTCTCGTAGCAATAAGTGCTCAACCGGCCTTATAATTTATTCGATAAATTATTGATTAAAATTAATGTTTAGTATTTTAACATTATGTCGTAGGTACACACTGAAAAAAATCCGTCCAAAAATAATGAAAATTATACGTAGATTTTGACTAATATATTATGTTATTGACGATTAAATGTTTCTCAGAATTTGATTGATAGCATTACGTTTAATATACTTAATTAAAAATTTGCATTTAATTTTGTTGCTGCATGACAATTATTTATTACATTTTACAAACACAGTTTCCTGCAAATGGTATGGTCCAGTATATTTTTAATTATAAGTTTTTGAAACTCAAGCGTTATAATCCTACTTACTGTGATTTGCCATCACAGTTAATTAAACTAAGAATTAAATTAAGTATTAATTAGAAAGGTTAGAACTCAAGCATTATAATCCTACTTACTGTGATGGCAAATCACAGTAAGTAGAATTAAAATGCTTGAATTTCTAGTAGAAAACTTATAATTAAAAATATATTGGACCATAAAACTTTTAAAAATTTGTTATAAATATAATACATTAGGTACTTAAGAAAAGAATATTAAGCAACTATTCAAGGAAATAGTTCGAGCTTGTAAAAATATCATAATCAAAGATTATGTTATAGTTTTACTAATTCAAATTATAATAATGCAATATTAAACAATAAAACAATATTGTAATAGCCTAAATATAAAAGGCATAAGTTTACGAGTATGTATGCCTTTTATGGGGGGGTGTGGGTTATTTGGAACTCTGTGCCTTTTACGTATTTTCATAGATTGTGACTGCTGTAAGTCGATAGGAAAAATCCGAAGCGTGACGATCGCTTTTATTACAGTAAAATTACTTTTATGTATAATGTCCCAAATTAATTTGAGGGGACCGGTTTTTTTGTTTACTTAGTAAAAGTACTTACTAAAGATTAAACAAATTAAATGTGATTGTGAAACATTATTTACATAGGTAATTTCCTACTTAAAAATACCATGAATTTTCGAAAGACAAATACGACTAATATCTGTTTAAAAATAGGTTATTATTTCACACATATATAAATTTTAATATTTTTATAGAGTTAGTATGTTGTTGCTAAATTGAATGGAGCAGTAAGGATAAATTATATTTTTCTTAGAAAGAAAGTATTAGACATTCTGTATAAGATAATACGAATTTATTAATTACTATTTTATAAAACAAACGTAAAAAGCCAGTGAACAAAGTAACGTTTAATTTTATAGTTTTATTAGGATCTTGTACATATTTGAGTAGAGAGTAGATGTAATAGGCTTTTAAATAACTTGATAATGCTCACTAGTTTTGATATATTACCTACCTACTATCATAGTTTAATAAAAGTTCGATAGGTAGTCATTTTAATAATAGTCTACTTTATATAAACGCAATTTAATTTATGTTATTGGAATTATTATAATGTAATTGGTTTTCTATAAATTATAATAAAAAATATATTACCATCTATTGCAGTTAATATCAAGTTGTGTAACAATTTTCTTTATACAATAACATTATAACATTACTTTAGCAATGAATTGCTTAAATTTTAGAGTACCAATTATTATGGCTATATATATGAATGTATATATGTAATAAATCGTTTACACACATTGCAGCATGTGTGTATAGAAACAAAATATAAAAACTTTCTTTGAAAATAAATATCGAATCTACTGATTTATGTAATAAACAATTAATTTTGTAATATTTGTTAAAATTGTATACAACGTAGGTTACATCATACTAATGTGGATTTTGTTCAGACAATTACTAGAATATTATGGATATACCTATTGTAATAATAAATCTGCTGGGCACGGGTCTCTCCCCCTTATTAGGGAGGCCTGGAGCTTACTCCAATGCGGGTTGGTGGAGTAAATTGAATAAAGAGACATAATAATATTGTTATTAAAGATATTTTATACGCAACACAAATTATTTTTAAAAGTCAATTTCATGGTTTTAGTAAATATTAATAACTTAATTTATCCAGCTAGACATTAAATTATGAAATAAAGATATTAAATTATTTCCGTTTTTTATTTCACAACTTTTAATCTCTCCCCTAACTAAGAATCCATATTTTAAAACAGGGCTGAAGTTTTTCTCCGTCTGCTCTTTTCTTCAGCTCGCAATGCTGAGCGCACCCAGAGCAGATAGAATAAAAAAACATTCACCAAGAGTTTGCAAAGGAACCGTACATCGAACGTACAGGGAACCGTCAGGTCTATTTTTTTCAAGCTTATTTTTAAATCCCACTGCTGGGCACAGATCTCCTCTAACAAGAGAGAGGGATTAAGGGCAAAGTTTACGACGCTGGCCAAGAGCGGATTGGACATCATACCTTCGAGAAATTATGAGTTTCTCTCAGGCATGCACGATGTCGATGATTGAAAACATCGTAAAATTATCAAATTTTTTCCATCACCGTGGAGTAGCTGTAAATACGCATATTACAATTTCTTTTATCAGAGGTCCGCGTCGGGGATTTCAACCCGGCATTATCGTGTTGGAGGCTGAGGTCCTTACCGCTTAAAGATTGCAATACCTAAGTTGTAAGCAACGACCGTAGCTGCAATAATATCTATATAGTACCTACATTAAAAAGACCTAAATAGATACATACATACAGCTGATTTCCGTAAAAACAATTTTTCAGTTTTTATAAGTCCGGAATCACTCACTCTTGACCAAAAACGGTTATGTATGAGATTCCTGTGAGTGCATATTTGTTTGAATTTCTTATTTTCCACACACATTTTTTTCTTTTATTAATGGCATCGCAAACTTCGTGTAAGGGTTTTGGCGGGAAATCGAAAAATATTATTGTGCTCTTGTTTTATTTTCATTTTCTTGGTGTATTTTTGAGTTATATCGGATAAAGTTGATGGTGTTCTGTTTTATATAGATTAATTACAGTACACGAGTGTTGTGAAATAGAATAACAGTGCTAAAATATATTTTTCTGCTTGCCTCCAAAATTCCATTGGACAAATTCTAGTAAAGTAGCCATCGCTTTACTTGAATGTTGGACCAGGGCTGACTAGACTGACTGATTACTGACTACTTAATGATTTTGTTATTACTTCGTTGAAACTGGCAAAAAAAAATTGATGCAAAAATTATACTTGACGCTGGCTAAGTATATGCACAGAGATTGCGATGCCATAATGGAATAAAAAAATGTATGTCAGTGTCTAATAATATATTGGAGGCAACTGGAAAAAATATGTTTCTACAAAGAATAGGTAAAAAAATAAAACAAGAGCATAACCACAATACAAAGTGCGCCTTTGTGGCATAACTTTTGAATCTTCCAACATCCCGCCAAAACATATTGAGAAAATTAAGAAATGAATGATAATGTTCAATAATTTTATGGCATCGTACTGTACATATTGCGAATGTAAAGTAAAAACTTTGTATTTAGCTCGTTTCGCTGAAACCGGGAGACTTGTTCAGAATCAAAATCATTAAGTCCTTTCATCAATTACCTAAGTAGTCAATCACTCAAAAATTAAGTCAGATAATTATGTGAGTAAAATGATCGCCAGTTTACTAGAACGTGTCTGTTATCTAGTATTTTGGAGTTTGATATTTTCGCACTGTTATTTCATTCTACATTTGGGCACAACAGATATCAATCAAAATGTCATGAACTTTATTTGATGTTGCATAAAATACATTACTAAAATAAAAATAAAACCAGAGTACAAAAGAGACTACAACACGTTTGCTTCAAGTTCCCACCAAAACTCTGAAAAGTTAATTGTAGGATGATACAGATGTTTTTCAAATACCTATGATAAAAAATATTTTTCTATTACCTATTTCTGGTAAATAATATACTTTTATAATAATTATAACTTTATTTAACTACTAACTGAATGCTGCATTACAGTTTTAACCGAGTAAAGCGCCTTTATGAAGCGCCTGATACAGTCTTGAGGGCAATTATGAGAAACTACTTAATTAAATATTTGTTTTCTGATTGAATAATTCTATTTTAAATTAAACTGGCATTGTACTAGCAGTGTTACAATATTATGCCTATTATGTCAACATATACACAAAAATATAAAGTATTTTTGTGTAGAGGCAATTTATCGAATGAGACATTTAACCCAGAACAACAGCTCGTGATCTAATGGATGACTGCTGGCGTGGTCGCAGGCATCACAGCCCTAAATTTTGGACCAGGGGCATAAGAATAAATAATACTACGCCAGGGGTAGCTACTTAGAATAAATACGTATAGAATGAGTGTCTTCATACAAGCGCGCTGTCAAAATAAAATTGAAGCACTAAATAAATAGATTCACACAGATGTCACATCTGACAAACAATATTATTTTGTGTATATTTTTTTTTATATAAAATACTACAAAATATTGAAAACTTGACTTGAAAGTGTTGTGTGTGATATAATTTAACAGCACAAACCGTCAATACTACGGAGCGGCCCGGCGTTTGGTGCCACTATTCAACATGCTTCAATTCGGGCGCGTGAACTTGGTTTCTATACCTATATAATTGTAATTATTCTAAGGGTAACTACTAATATCGTTTTAAATTTATCCAATAACTCACTTTTTGGTTAGAGTAGGTACCTATATATAGTTTAATCATAGACTTACGAATAGCATAGGATTTTAATTTAATATAGGTACTTGTACCAAAATTACTTCTCTTTTTATGTACTCCATCATTTTATTGATTTTTTATTATTATGCAAAAAATATGCTGTTATTGTCTGCCAGTCGCCAGTCTCCACTGTCCGTCTTTCTCTGTTTTTCTTTTGCCACCATTTCTGTTTGGATTTTTTACACTAAAACATGCTTATTTTTGTCCCAATATCTCAAACTATTAATGAAGGTTAAGAGTATTCATAATATATTATCATTATTGAATGGAAGTACAAATATTAATGTAAGTTCTATAGATACCTAATAATCATTATTATTTTTTCAACAATAACATACAATAATGTTTAAAAGTTCACAGCGTGTTTAAGTTTAGCTTTGTGACAGTTTTTATAGAAAATCATGTTTTGAGAGTTTTGGCGGGAGAGTCAGAAAGGACATAATGTGCTCTTGTTTTATTTTCATTTTAAGATATTTTAGACAAAGTAGATGACATTTTTATTGATGTAGGGTAATTAAGTACATTGCAGTGTTCTGAAATAAAATAACGGTGAGTTTTTTTTTTATTACTCGCAGTCAAAAAATTGATGTAAAAATTAAACTTGATGCTGGCAATATGAACAGAGTTTGCGATGCCGTAATAAAAAACATATTTTTGTATACATTTGTCAATGTCAACTGTCAGTACTGTCAAAAGTGTCAAATGACAAATCCAAAATGAAAAAAAATCATAGCACGTAAGAAGTTAAGAACTGGAAGTGATCAGGTGAAAATATCAACATATATCAAAAAAGAACGTAAAAAATATAAAACCTATTGTATGATTTCTTGTTTAGGTCGTTATTTATGTGTGTAAGGACAATAAAATTTGTGTTTCATTACAAATGAGTGTCAACTGAAGTGACGTACATATTGCGTGCATACTAAAAGACAAAATGTGCTGTGTTTTGCTGTAACTGGCTAGGATAATTTGTGGAGTGCCATGTTCCGTAGTCGGAGCTGGTTTGGGGGCGGCTGGGGCCGTCCAAAAAACCCACATTCGTTGGAAAGATTAAAATATTTACATAATATACTTTGCAAGAACACTACAGTTTCGGAAAGTAATCGTGGGATTCTGGTCGAATCCTTGCGATGTATAGCTGAAATACTGATATGGGGAGACCAGAATGACAGTTCCGTGTTCGAGTAAGTGCTAGGATAATATACTTATATGTGCTTATTGAAAAACACTTATTAATGTGGCTTCTAAGTCGTAATAATTAAATGAATTAGAACTGATACAGTTATCGAATAAGTGTTTGATAGAAACATAAATCTATCATCAGTCATTAGTGAATAACTCCATTAGATAAACCTTTCAGACTATACATAGGAGTAAACAACAAATGCAAGGTCTTAAGTTGTTTTACCCTTCACTTTCTACATGATTTGTAATGGTACCTCTAATGTATTCCTCTGAAATAAACAGACTGACAGCCTCGGCTGAGACAGACTCGCTATTTAAGGTGCATTTAAATGGTGCGGGGTAGCACAATTCCACGCGAGTCGAATCCAAACGCAAGCCTGCTCATATACACAGTGCGGTGGCACAAGGGTCACAACATCACAAAAAAACTCAATATAAGTGACTTCCTTCGGCACACGCTCCGTACCATCTATTTGACAGGGCGTATTAACACAAGCAAAGCGGAAGATGGCGCGAGCGCCTTTGATCCGTGTCGGACAACCGACAAGCGTACATACTTTGTACAAACTTTGACGAGCCCCGCCAAGCGTGACTGTTTAAATGGCGCATGGTGTGCTGAATCACGTGTTTGCGCGCCGTTTAAACGCACCTTTACTGATTGCAAGCTGCCTAAGATCACTCACACCCCCTGCTCTTGGGTGACACAACAGAATGTACACACCATATACATTGAGGCTGTCTCAAGTCTGTATGAAGCTTAAGAATTTAAAATGCTTGTAAACCAATATAACTTACATACTGCTGAGTTCTTTTGTAGTTTCTTCCTGGAGAAGAATATGTTATCATATTTTCTGAAGATCATGAGGCAGAAGTGTGGTGGCTCCTCATATGTATGTGTACAGCTGCTTCAGACATTAAATATACTGTTTGAAAATATCAGGAATGAAACTTCATTGTGTAAGTATTAAGTAACAAATATTTGAATTGAAAACATAAAACATGATTGAAATTAATAGAATTATCAGCAACACCAAACATAATGACAGTTATTACAATCATCATGAATTCATTGACTCTTATAGAGCTTAAAATGAGTGACAATGAGCACCAAAAGCATAAAGTGTAATTTTAGAAAAGATTATTTAAGTTCATACTACAATTTATTGAAAAACCTACTGTATGTTTATTTCTGTAAAAACATGCTAATTGTAAATGTCATAAAATAAGACATATAATTTCTGATAGTACAAATAAGTCAACAGCTTTATAATTAATTATATGTACAAGAATAAAGACAATATCTGTAAAATGTAATTGATGAGGAGGAATGAGCTTAATAATGCTGTTTTATCAATAGTTCTGCTTATAAAAATATTTTAATGAGTCATGAATGTGCAAAGTCTCTATTTAAAGATTAAATATTATTATTTACACAAAATTGTATCTAAAGTAAATTTTAAAATTTGTTTTGTTTTCTAGTTTCTGTTGTGACTATAAGTATTGATAGGAGATATTTACATTTCCTTACTCACAAAGTCATTGTTCAGGTGCCATGTTGGTTCTACATTAAATAAGCATTATACAGACTCGTAAATGCTAGGCTTAGCAGGCATACCTGCAGGCCTGCATAGTATATTCTCTGTTTAAGTATAACAACATTCAAAACTACAGCATTTAGAACAGATTAAACATTGAAGCACACATAGCCTGGTGGCTGGTGAAGTTATACATGCTATCTTTGCAGCTGAGCCAAACAGGAGTAGTTGGTGTGATGGAGAACACTATTAGTAAAAATTTCCTGCGTGTTTCTTTGCTTTTGAGTGCATGTTAAGCAGTTTGTCCCTGTTGTTATCGATAGATAAGACAGCATCTCCTCTAACCTGCATTGGAGCAGAGTAGTTAGTAAGCCTCCCTTGACCCTGCGTGGCGCAATGGTTACCAAGCCGGACCACCAATCGAAGGGTCCCAGGTTCGATTCCTGGCAAAACAGAAATTTGAATGATGAGTTTAAATTTCTGTTCTCTGTCTGGGTGTTTGTGTTTCTGTCTTTGTGTGTGTCTATGGTACTCACGACATACTGTAAGGCTATGATTGTGAATTGTGAATCATTGAATCCCTACTAATGGAGAGAGCAAACATGTATTTGAGGATTACACAGGTGATATTTAATAAATTTTCTTTCAGACTATTTGCTAAGCAATAACCATGTAAACTCGATAATTGTACACAAGTTTGACATATCAGATGAAGAAGTAATGGCCTATTATATATCGTTTTTGAAGACCCTCAGTCTAAAATTGAATAATCACACCATACACTTTTTCTACAATGAGGTAAGTAAAGTATTTTTTTAAATAAAATTGATTAAGAAGATGAGTATGAATGTCATGTGATGTTAAGGTGTTGTACAAACCAATGCACATAATACCAATATTTTTTTCTTGTTTATCATAATTTAAGTAATTATCTTTGTATATAAAGTTAGGTAAAAACTACTTTGCAACAATCCACAATCAGTGTTGCAAAGTAGTTTTACCAAACTTTATAGCAATGGAGTTCTGCAAAGTACGCCTGATTCATTAAGTATGCCTGATTCATTTAATTATATCTTTGTCTATTTAAAGTGTAGGAATGTAAAATTTTACTTTGTCTAATTTAGTTTTTAGTAAGTTCTTGAATATTTCTTAGGAGCTATTGATGCCCACATCATCATGTCTGTTTCGATTTACGAATAAATTATTTATTTACCATTTTAGCAATAGGAGTATGAAGTAAAGACCGTCATTTTATTAACAATTGCATAAATAAATGTTTAAGCAGGTGAAACTCACTGACGTTATATTTTGTATGTTGTTTCTAGAAATAAATGTAATTTTTTCTATACTTTAATAATGACCTGTATTTCGACGGAGGGACAGATGGAAGGGACAGGGATACACCTGTGCAATATGTAGAGGCACTTCAGAAACACTTTAACATTATTGTCAATTTAGTAAGTGTAAATAATTTGCAGCAGGCGCGGTCGCAGCCTTCAATCTTGGGGGTCGCCAAGAAATTTGGGGGGAAGAGGTGTCCCAAATTGACTTGTTTCGCCTTCCATCTACGCATGACTGATGGATTTGGGGGAGGGGGGGGGTCATGTCCCCTGTGACCCCCCCCCAATTTGCAGGTTGTAGAACTTTAATGGTTTAACAGGGGCAGTACCACTACTGCACCTACTTCGGCCGTGAAGCAATGATACTGAGTTTCAGTGAAAAGGTACAATTGCCGGCCAGGCTTACATGAGGCGATCATTAGCCTTCGGAATAGCAGTGCAACTCTGGTCGTATCACAGCCAAGACAAGGCTTGCTTAAGGTTGTATGCAGATGTCCATGGGCTGCAGCGACCACTTAACACCACTTGGCCTCCATGCTGTCCTGCTACTCAATTCAAATTTAATAAAATAATTAAAAAATTGTAAGTTAACAGCAATAACCTTCCACAGCACACGAAAGACTTCCCGTTGTACACCGAGGCAATAAAGTTCTTCAATCACCCGGAATCCATGGTCCGGATCGCGGTGCGAACTCTCACGCTCAATGTATATCGAGTACAGGACGCCAGCATGCTACGTTTTATACGCGACAGGTGAGACTAATCTCGATCGTTTGACCATTTTGCCAATGTCAAGTAAAATATAGTATCCAGTTTTTTCACTTTTCGATGAAAACGGACTAAATTACCTATAATAAGTGAAAGTAAAATCAGTTGTCAGTAATCTGTCAGTCAAGTCAGTAATCCAAGTAAAGTAATGGCTATACTTTAAAAGAATGTGTCTGATGGAATATTGGAAGCAAGCTGAAAAATCATATTTTCGCACTGTTATTTTATTTCACAACACTTGTGCACTGTAATTAATCAATATTGAATAAAATGCCATCAACTTTATCCGATATAACTAGGGCTGCCATCACCTAAATTGCCGACGCCGGATAAACACGGCAAAAATCCCGGACATTAGGGCGAAATATAATTTTTTTCCCCGGACATCTCTGGAAAATTATTTTATGCAACAAAAATAAAAACATCATTTATAATTTTTTAATTCCATTCGATCGTTGACTATTTTGCCGAGCCTTCTTGAATGCGGGTTATTGTGAATGAATTTTTTATTACGATTTATTTCAATTTATCGCTTATCTATAAAAAAAATGGATTTCCCCGGACACTTTTCTAAAACCCTGCCGGACGGCCCCCGGACGCCCTTCAAACTAGGACAAATCCGGGAAAATCCGGACGGATGGCAGCCCTAGATATAACTCAAATATACACCAATAAATGAAAATAAATAATAAAATATCAGAACATAATGTCTTTCCGACTTCCCGCCAAAACACAAGTGATTTTTTATTGATAACGTTACTCCTTCTTCTTATTAAAACGAACAGTTTCACGATCGTTTGACGATTTTGCCATTGACAACTGAACATTATTAAGTTTTTGCTTGTTTCTATGGAAATAGAAATTAGAAGCTACTTTATACCGGAATGTGTCTAATGGAGTTTTGGGGGCAAGTGAAAAAAACCGTGTTTTCGCACAGTTACTTCACTTGATAACGTAATCGTGTACTGTAATTAACCATGCTAAATGCCATAAAAATTAAATTGAAATGAAATTGAATTTTCCTTTTTAAGGTCTCCTCAGAACTCCCGTTACTCCTTCGTATGATCATATTTGCTTCGTCCTTTATGTCACGAATTCCGGCTTACCGCAGTTATGGATGTGTGGACGAGCACTTTATCTCTGTATGCGTTACCTAAGAAACTGTCAATATCGATTTCTACGGTATTTTATTTTTCTGCAGTTGATAAACTTACAATCAAAAATATTGTAATCATTCCTCTTTACGACATTCATATAGAAGGTACTACAAATATTACTGAAGCCAGACGCCTTAACAATGGCGACATATCGGTTACAGACAAATGATACCCATAAAATTCTTATTATCATCCAAGAACTGTTTACCATCCATTATGGAGTCAATTCGTTTGAGTCGATGGCGGAAGCTGTAACAGTCAACGTATTGGTCAATTATTGAAAGCTGACACTTGCACTCATTCGCATTTAATTTTTTGTATGTGCATCGTCTGTGAAGCACACATTATACAACACACGTGTATGTGTATAAGGCGTATAGTCGCCGCCCATCGCAACATGAAAATGCATTTGTGTGAATCGTGTCAGTGTCTTTTCAAGATAGTCATAAATTATGGTAAAGTTATTTTGTACCCAAAAAACATTTGTTACCGCAGCATAAAGCCTAATAATTTATTTATTTATTATTTATTTATTGTTCGCGCCAATTAAGTCATTTCACCTCCCTCCCCTTCACCCTCCCTCTCTTCCCCGCAAGCGCACTATTACATAATATGGATCAGGAAGATCTATCAAGTCAGTCTGCCTTCGTCCCGCCGCCGACGCGCACGCCGCCGACGCGTATGCAAGTCCTCTAGTGACAACCGCACCGCAAGCCACCTAACACGTGGTCATCAGACTCGCTGCATCGCCGCCATCACCGCTGTCAATAGTTTTGTGATTTAACTGACTTCAAGTGATAAATAAGTGTGAAGGACAACATCAGTTCCCGGGCAAGAGAAGGCTTCATCAGTACACGAGCATACCATCTGCTCCAGCACCAAGTAAGTGCGTTTGTTCCCTTTACCAATCCTTCTCGTTTTCCACCATTAATTCAAACCGCAACTTACAGTCCACAATTCCATCATCCGCAACGGGGGACTACCCTCCTTTCCACCCTTTATTCCACCACCATTTTTGGTCATAGCGAACCGGAGGTCCCCCCTTTTCCCAATAATATCTGGTCCTTGTCGATCCGGATTTCCTCCAATTTTTTGGTCCAGTCGAGCCTGATTTCGAATCAATAGTTTGGTCACATCACCCGGGTTAATTATTTAATCTCATAAATACGCATACATATGTATTTCATGTAATATATTATAAGTGCCTATTCATATTTATTTTTGCAAATAAGTATTATATCTACGATTATTTTATATCCCGCATATTAATAACGCACCGCTCACGTAGGTATATTATTATTCTTTTTGCAAAACACACCGCACCATCCGCTATTTATTTTTGCAAATAAGTATTATATCTACGATTATTTTATATCCCGCATATTAATAACGCACCGCTCACGTAGGTATATTATTATTTTTGCAAAGCGCATTCGCACCATTCGCACCATTATTTACCTATATTTGTAATCGAAATTACACCTCATAGGTACGCATTCTATTTTTCATTAATTGAAGTCCGCCATATTTGTGGTTGCCGGAGCCGACGCGACCGGCGATCGTTGTTTCGCTAGCAACTACCTACGTATTCATTCATTACGCCACACATAATTTTTATAATCTTAACTGTTTTAACTGATTTATCTTGTTCACGACAAAATGTCTACTAAAGGCAAAATTGAATCTGAAACGCTTTCAAATGACGAAATTAGATTGAAAATATTAATTGCAAAACGAAATTCTATTTACGAACGTTTACAACAAATTTATGATTTATCTATAAGTGCATTAAGTTCGTCAGACGAACAGGACACATTTCTTGACACGGCATCTGACCTTGAATACTTGCGTACCGAGTTCAAGGACACGTTAGAATCTTATAATGTTACAAATTTAAAATTAAATCCGAATGCGCAAGTAGATTTCGGATCGTGGAAATCTTTTCATGATCTATATAGTCGTATTAAAAGTCAAGTGTCAAAATTAAACGCTTCATCTTCAAGTAAATCACGGAATAGTTTACCTACAAAAATTGTACCATCGCTTCCGCCCATAGAATTACTTTCTTTTAATGGTGACATACGACACTGGTCTATGTTCTACCAACAATTTAAAACATTAGTTCATGATAATCAGCAATTAACAGATGCTGAACGCGTTTATTATCTTGTTAGTAAACTTAGTGATAAGGCATTATCAATCTGCTCAGGCTTAATGCCTACAGCTGAAAACTATTCTGTGATATGGAACGCGCTCATACGTAGATATAACGACGAGCGTGCGCTCGCGACTACCTACGTCAGTCAGCTGTTAGAACTGAAGAACGTAAACACTAACACATCCGCTGGTTATCAAATATTTATGGATAAATTTGATGCTTCTATTAACGCTCTTAAGCAACTTAATGTTGATGACATATCTGATTTTCTATTTCTAAATATCGCGCTTAGAAAATTAGATAACGATACCGTAAAGTCGTTCGAAATGTCATGTCGCAACGTAAACATACCGAAATATTCCGCTTTGGTTCAGTTTTTACATGACCAGAATAGGGCTTTATGCCATACAATAAATACTTCGCATACGTCTAACAACCATAAAATTAAAGGTAATTTTGTTCCCGCTCCCGCTAAAAATATAAGTAAAACTTTTATTAATACCGATTCGTCTCGGTCATGTATTTTCTGTAAATCGGGTGATCACGAACACCTATTTGTCTGTCCGCATTTTTTAAAAATAAATGCACAGGACAGGTACAATTTTGTAAAACGAAATAAATGTTGCACTAATTGTTTAAGTAATAAACACGCCACTCCTTTTTGTAAGTCACAGCGTAGATGTAGGTATTGCTCCCGCTCGCACCATACGCTACTTCATTTTGTTAGTAGTAGGAATAAGGTCGATCAGCCTTCGGTACAACAAGGTCCAGGAGAAAAAAATGCATCCACGTCATGTAACGTTTCGCGCGATTGTGGTAATGCGCCGCACCGCACTACATTATTGGGAACTGCGAAGATTAAAGTTTGTACTAAATACGGACACCAATATTTGTTGCGTTGTTTAGTGGACCCTGGCTCGCAATGTGATTACATCACGAAACAGTGTTGCAAACGTTTGTACCTACCGATCTCCAATAAAACACCAGTTAGGGAGGCGCAAGGAATCGGTGGGGTGTCGCAGAAGATTTTAGGTGTTACTTCTTTGCAGTTTAGCTCCCGCTTTGATGAAAATAAACTTTATCATATTGAACCGCTAGTTGTTCCCGCTATAACTGGACAATTACCCGAGTCGTTAATAGACGTTTCGAAAATTAATTATATAAACAATTTACGTTTAGCTGACGATCAATTCCATACACCAGGTGACATTGACGTTTTATTAGGGGTTAATACTTATTTACAAATTTTGTTAACTGATAAAATAATTAATTCGCAATCGCCGAGTGCCATAGAAACGTCACTAGGATACATAATAATGGGAGACGCAGATATCGACTTTCCTACATGCATGCCGCGTTCTTTAGTTTCTTATCCTACTCGTATTGATAATAGTCAAACGTCGCTCACGCATTTGCTCGAAAAATTTTGGAAGTTAGAGGAGCTGCCGCAAAAAACTTATTTAAGTCCTGATGAACAGGAATGTGAGAATATTTATACTTCCACTACTCGTCGCAATTTGAACGGACGATATGTTGTCGCCCTGCCCTTCAAGGACACGCCTGATAAGTTAGGTGATTCTTTTATAACCGCTAAAAAACGCTTCTCGCTCCTAGAGAGACGTTTTTAATAAATGTCCCGATCTTCGCTCCCGCTACAATGACGTCATTCAAGATACATCAACAAGGGTTTTTATCATTAGTTGCTTCAAATAATTCTACGGAACCTTGCTTTTATCTCCCGCACCACCCTGTCATACGTAATGATAAAAGTACAACTAAATTGCGAATAGTACTTGACGCAAGCGCTAAGTCAGATAATGACATTTCATTAAATGATATTTTACATAGTGGGCAAAATTTACAGTCTGATATTTTTAATATTTTAATAAACGTACGAGTTTATCGCATCACCTTTTTTGCCGACGTTAGGCAAATGTATTTATGCATTGAAGTACAAAAATCGCACCGCGCGTTTCAACGCATTCTTTATCGCTTTTCTAATGAGGAAGACATACAAACATACGAATTTAATCGTGTGACTTTTGGTTTACGCTCTTCTCCTTTTCTTGCGCTACGCACACTACGTCAGTTGGCTTCCGAGGAGAAGGAGTCCTATCCTCTGGCTGCTTCGGTGGTCGAACGAGATATTTATATGGACGATATCGCGTCCTGCGCGCCCTGCGTCAACAGCGCCGTTGACGTAGCCACTGAACTAATTCAAATGTTTCAGCGTGGAGGATTTGAATTGGTTAAGTGGACTAGTAACAGTTCAGAGCTTTTACAGCACATCCCCGCAACGCACCGTCAGCTTGACGAGGTCTCATTCGACGACCAAAGTATTTTTAAGGTATTGGGTCTTCGTTGGCACCCCGCAACTGATTGTTTTTCTTTTCTAGTTTCGCCGCCGCCGCTCGCTTGTACCAAGCGTTCTATTTTGTCCGCAACCGCTCGCTTGTATGATGTTCTGGGGCTCGTGGGTCCAGTAATTCTTTTCTCTTAGCTTCTCATTAAAACCTTATGGGTTCTCAAGCTTGACTGGGACCAGGCTCCGCCCGCTCACGTTGTCACTGCATGGCAACAATATATTTCAGAGTTACCTTTGATATCGAAATTAAAGTTTCCTCGCCATATGGGTATAAATAAGAATTCGCAAGTCTCGCTAGTCGCGTTCGCCGACGCCAGTGAAAGGGCATATGGCTGCGTGATTTATTCGCAGATCGTTAATGATGATGACTCACCAGTGATAACGCTACTAATTTTATTGCTTCGCGTTCATACTTGAAGGAACTTCATTCCTTTTTACGTTCAGACGAATATTACAAAGTATTTAATCAGGTCCTTTCTGATAACCGCATCACATGGAAACTTAACCCTCCAAACGCTCCGCATTTTGGTGGGCTTTGGGAGTCAAATATAAAGATAGTAAAGTATCATTTATTTCGCGTCATAGGTAAGCAAATCCTCACGTACGAGGAATTGCTTACTGTCCTCACTCAGGTCGAACGCATATTAAATTCACGACCGCTTTACGTGTTAAGTAGCGATCCGGCGGAACCTACTGCACTTACGCCCGCGCATTTCCTCGCTGTTAATCCACTTGGATGCTTACCCGCCGCGGATCTTAGTAAAGAACGCATTAATCTTTTATCACGTTTTTCATTGCTTGATTCGATAGTTCAGTCATTCTGGAAGCGCTTTAGATCAGAATACTTACATACACTACAAGCAAGAGAAAAGTGGAATAAACATTCTATTAATTCCATTTCTGTAGGAACCGTTGTTCTTATCGATATGGATAACGCTCCGCCTCTTCAGTGGCCGCTAGGCGTCGTCACTGAACTGTTTCCTGGTAGGGATGGTGTGGTGCGCGTTGCACAAGTGAAGACTAAGAGCTCCACTTTGCAGCGGCCCATTGTTAGACTTTGCCCTCTACCAACGCAATAATATTTCTATATGCCTATGTAGTTTATATTTTATAAGTTATAGTTTAAGTATAAATTCTTATCCCGCTATTATAATATTTTTATTAATTTACTAATTATATTCATCGCATCGCCTCTGTTCACCGCATATATAGTTTTTTCTATGTGATATTGACTCCGCTGTATATATTTATGTTTATTTTTTTTTAATTCGCTATTTGAGGAGACCTCAAGGCCGGGGGGATGTTCGCGCCAATTAAGTCATTTCACCTCCCTCCCCTTCACCCTCCCTCTCTTCCCCGCAAGCGCACTATTACATAATATGGATCAGGAAGATCTATCAAGTCAGTCTGCCTTCGTCCCGCCGCCGACGCGCACGCCGCCGACGCGTATGCAAGTCCTCTAGTGACAACCGCACCGCAAGCCACCTAACACGTGGTCATCAGACTCGCTGCATCGCCGCCATCACCGCTGTCAATAGTTTTGTGATTTAACTGACTTCAAGTGATAAATAAGTGTGAAGGACAACATCAGTTCCCGGGCAAGAGAAGGCTTCATCAGTACACGAGCATACCATCTGCTCCAGCACCAAGTAAGTGCGTTTGTTCCCTTTACCAATCCTTCTCGTTTTCCACCATTAATTCAAACCGCAACTTACAGTCCACAATTCCATCATCCGCAACGGGGGACTACCCTCCTTTCCACCCTTTATTCCACCACCATTTTTGGTCATAGCGAACCGGAGGTCCCCCCTTTTCCCAATAATATCTGGTCCTTGTCGATCCGGATTTCCTCCATTTATGTACACACAGGTGACAGGAAAGAAATAAAAAAAATGCACGAGAAAGTTTGTACAAAGGTACTACTTATTTCCATTGGAAATCTCTTCCAGTAGCCCTGAGAAAGGTAGAGCGTGTACACATAAAAAGTAACAACTTGTAGACACAAATATATCATATACCTACATACATAGATAAATACATACATACAAACATATCTATATCTCAACATATATTTATACACCATATAATATACAATACATACTACATCTATATACCCAATAAAATTATGGAAATATAATTCTGAAATATTGTTTCTTATGTTACTAAGGAAAGATAGTATTCTTTCACATGTTTCTTGAAAGTAGTTATGGTTATCATTGAAATATTGCTGATCTATGATCTGTGACAATACGGCAATCCGAGAATATCGCTCTGAAATCGCGTATTTCCTTGATAATTGTCTTGATCTATAACTGTACTGGCAGCGAGTTTTGAATAATGATGTAGATTTGTCTTCCAACAGGTATCTCTTGAAAGTATCATATCGTCATGATTGTATTCAATGTTCCAGTGATCTAATACGAGTATATTACCCTATGTTGACAATTCAATATATTTCATTCATGAAGTTTCCGTCTAGAATAGTAAGGTAGTTCGAGTTCTTGGCTATCAATTTGATAGCGTTGACATGATTAAAGATTACTGAAAACTTACAAACCTTATTGCGGCCTAATCCTAGACACTCTCAGACTTGGTGGAGATGAGAGCCAGCTCTCGGAAGTTTTCAAATCGCTCATATTGACTCCGCCAAGACTGCTACTTATTGAAACCACAGAGGGCCTACTCTGTACGCCCGAATCCGTAACTTTGTAATGTTTCGGCTCTCATTTTAGATAAGACTGCAGAATTTATAACAATATTATTAATTCAATAGGTTTATGTCACAAAGACAACGCCAATCTCATAAATTCGTGAAATAAAAGCTATCTGAATATGCTAAAAATGATTTGAGAACTTACAGAAAAAGACATTAAAAGAGTGTACAGAGTAGGCGCTCAGAGAAAGTGTGATGATAGAATGTTGAAAGTTTTATTTCTTTTGAATATTTATTACACACCTGAAAACAGAATGGTGTCTACATGAAATGAAATAAACTTTATAATATAACTGTTATAGTGCCTGTCAACAGATACCATACAAACTTAGGTCGTGACTTTATGTAATGAAATATGAGTTCATTGATGCAAATTACTACGTAACGTGGTATGTGCGTCGTAAGGGATGATAATAACAGAATCAATGTAATGCTTGTGATATTGGATTTAATCCAATCTGATTTGCAGGCGTTTTAGCACAAATCACTATTTTTTTACAAAGCGTAACGTTTTGATACTATTTAAGAATATCTTACGGCAACATCTGTTTATAGTGACAGCCTCCGTGGCGTAGTGGGTGATGAGCCGACTGCGAAGCGTGAGATCGTGGGTTCGATTCCCACCCAAGACAAATATTTGTGTGATGAACATGACTATTTGTTCTGTGTCTGGGTGTTCATTTATCTATTTTAGTATGTATTTAGAATTATATAAGCATGTTTATCAGCTTTCTGATACAAGCTCTGCGTAGTTTGGAATCAGATGGTGTTGTGTGGATTGTCCTAAGTTTATATTATGTCCTAAGTTTATATTATAGTAAAGTTCTCGCTTCATAATCATTACAGCAGTGTGTCGTTTGTGCCATGTACATTTACTGTGTACGATATGTGTTATATTATTAAGGATTTCCATAACTTGCTTTCTTATGATCTTTCCTCACATTTGCAATTCAATTATCTTACAAGGAATTATTCAAAATTTTAAGTATCCGTCTTTAGACCAATGTTGGGCAATGACTTTAATAAAAAAGCGTTAACGTACTAAAAGATTTATCATTACAATCAATTCCAGGTGATTTTGAAATTCGAATATTGTATTTTTGACCCTAGAACCGCAGCGCCGTACTTCAGTAATCTCGTTTGGTTCATCGGCAAACACATTTTGGAGCTGGATGCTTGCGTTCGGAACGATGCCGAGTAAGTTTTACGTGCCTTATCAGCATCTAAGTAGCTTTAGGACCTAATTAATTTCTTACTGACTGAAGATATCTGTTTTCTTCCAGCCACCAATCACAACAAAAACTAGATGACCTAGTTGCAGAACATCTAGACCACTTACACTACATAAATGACATCCTGTGCCTAAATATTCCAGATTTAAACGATGTCCTAACAGAGCATTTGTTGCATAAACTCCTTATTCCATTATACATCTATTCCCTTACATCGGAGCCGAATAAACGGCCTGTGACGTCATCGCCGTACAATCGAGACCATATTCAAAGTATAGAGGTGATTACGCGAAACCTCGAAGCTATCTTGCATGGCAAGTCCACCGATACGCCGCCGAGATTAAACTACCCGATCCAAAGAATTGAGTCAGAGGAGGAAGCAAAACCCTCCGTATCTTGCGTGGTTGCCCTATTTCTATTATCACAAGTATTTCTAATAATCACACATGGGCCGATCGTTCACGCTCTCGCGTGGATCATTTTGCAGTCCGACTTATCAGTATTTGAGGACGGGGCCACGAAGATACTAGATATGTACGACAGTAATGCGAAATCCAGCGTGAAATTGGAGTTTTCGAAACCCCAACTTAGCTTAGAAAAGGCATTAGAAAACACTTCGGGTCACGAAAGGGATTACACGACGCCCGAGTACAGTGGTCCTAAGACCTTTGGTTATGATACTGATCAATCCAGCTGCGATCTTGATCCAGAATTAGTGTCCAATTCTCTCCCGTCCACCTCGCATATAAGCGAGACTTCGAGCATAGCTCACGACTCCACTGAGGATCTAGTCACTCAAATACAAACTATAAAATCAACAACGACAGTTAAAGAAAATATGCCCGATTCACCACTCCCAGATTCGGGAATCGAATCGAGTTCTTCTAAAACCGTATCCGAGTTGAATATAACGGATGAAGAAAAACAGAAATTGCTCGGAGCAATGCCCACTACATCAACTGAACGACCTTCAACGTCTTACGAAAACGTTTTGGAAAGAGAAAACAGAGAGATAGAAAAACGGCCATTCTTGAAAACAATATTGGAATCGTTGGATTGTAGTGAAAACGATTATAAGGCGTTGTTTGCTCTTTGTTTGCTATTTGCGCTGATAAACAATAAAGGTAATAATTTTTCAGTAAGGAAGATAATAGGTATATTTTTATGATATCAATTTATGATATTTTTATGTATTGAAGTATTTTAATCCTTTATTTCTTCTTTCTCTTCCTGCGACCATTGGCTGACAGTCGGTAAGATATTGCTTTTTTAGTTACTAAATCAAACTTTGCTATTGCTTAAATCATCAAAATCATTATTAGATCTTATCTTTTTATATCTTACCATTTTTATTTTTTTAATTAATAATCTTGTTTTATTTTAAGGTGTTAATACAGAGCTTTTAGACACATTACTGTGCCCAGAAGAGGATACCAGTAAAATGCCTTCTAGAGCATTATCGAGAAATAATAGTCAGAGTGAAGCCATTCCCAGTGATTCTAAGGACCAGGAGGAAACACCAACTCGAAGTGCAAAGAAACCTATGCAGAGTTTTAATGCGCTGCTAATATCAAAATTGTTGGCTATCGCTAATCTTAGCTGTAAAAATAGTAAGTAATCTTAAATATAATATATATAAAGAATACTAATACAAATACAAAATAGAAATATTATTTATTTTACACCAAGATTATACAATACAATTTAAATACAGTGTTACAGTATACAAAAGGCGGCCTTATCGCTGACAGCAATCTCTTCCAGACTGTCTTAGGGTAGAGAATTGGCATGATGACATTATTAAAGAATCAGAAAAATATATGCTAAAAAAGTTCTAAAATATGATCCCGTTTAAATATAAACATTAAGATTAATAAGATTTTCAATAAAATAAAAGTATTAAATACAGCAATCGGCCATGTTATCTGAAACGCCAATCAAAAGGAATGACGTCACGTCTCAGTTAATGTCATCGTGTTGCTTGAAGTTTGACGAGCAAGCCGACGCCATGACACCTACGAGCGTTTTCGCGCTTAATTCAAATTACATAGCAGAAAATACATTAATTTACGTTAAAAGTTGAGTTTATTGCTGAAATAAACTTTTTTTCGAAACTAGGAGACGTGTACCTACAATAAGGAAAGGTATTTAAAAATCTGTCATATGCCCATTGGTAAGACTGAAAGAGAAGGGCATCGGTGCACAAAATTAGGTATAAAAATACATTAAATGAACTTTCTAGCAAAATACATACTTACCTACATAATATATTAGTACATAAGAATTTAATATACATAAAATAGATTAGATATTATGTTTTAGATAAATAAGTGAAATTCACTTATGTAGTTCATACGTCTGTTTCAAATTAGTTTAATTATGAAACATGGAAACTGTTTTAGGAAACTAGGAAATGTAATCCAAATGATTACATGGACATTATTTTAAAGTTAAGTAAAATGTGTGGATAACTCACAATATCGACGTTAAAATTTATAGTACATACATACTTAGGATCTGGTGTGTTTTATCTATATATATATTTATATATTATATAAGCGCAGAAGCACGCATGGCCCGGCGGTTAGCGTAGAACGCAAACGATCTATGCAACTAAGACAAACGGGCGCGGTCAGGTGTGAGATGGGTGACCACTAGTGGGCAAAAAATTTCATGCGCGTTTCCGTACGTTAAGCCGTCGGTCCCGATTGTCGATAGATAACCCGCATTAAAAAAACACGAGTGTGTAATAACCTACTTCCCGCACGCTAAACATCCCTGCAATACGTCACTTTTTGAGCAACTGTATTAAAAAATAATATTTGTCCGCAGCATCAAAAGTGCGGCTAGTGACGTGCGAGCTAAGCGTGACGCTGCTCCGGATAGCGGCGCGGGGCGGGGGCGGGGCGAGCGCGCGGCACGTGGCCGCCGCGGACACGCTGCGGGCCCGCGCGGCCGCGCTCGCCAGGAACTTCTATAAGTGCGATGATATCTTCTTGGATATGTTTGAGGATGAGTAAGTAACGCTTCACACTCATAGCCCCACAGTAGGGTAGATATACCCTGTGTCGTGGGTACCATGGTTCTTGGATATGTTTGAAGATGAGCAAGTAACGCTTCACACTCATAGCCTCACAGTAGGGTAGATATACCCTGTGTCGTGGGTACCATGGTTCTACGATATGTTTGAGGATGAGTAAGTAACTTCACACTCATAGCCCCACAGTAGGGTAGATATACACTGTGTCGTGGGTACCATGGTTCTTGGATATGTTTGAAGATGAGTAAGTAACGCTTCACACTCATAGCCCCACAGTAGGGTAGATATACCCTGTGTCGTGGGTACCATGGTTCTTGGATATGTTTGAAGATGAGCAAGTAACGCTTCACACTCATAGCCTCACAGTAGGGTAGATATACCCTGTGTCGTGGGTACCATGGTTCTAGGATATGTTTGAAGATGAGTAAGTAACCCTTCACACTCATAGCCCCACAGTAGGGTAGATATACACTGTGTCGTGGGTACCATGGTTCTTCGATATGTTTGAAGATGAGTAAGTAATGCTTCACACTCATAGCCCCACAGTAGGGTAGATATACGTTGTGTCGTGGGTACCATGGTTCTTGGATATGTTTGAAGATGAGTAAGTAATGCTTCAAACTCATAGCCCCACAGTAGGGTAGATATACCCTGTGTCGTGGGTACCATGGTTCTTGGATATGCTTGAAGATGAGTAAGTAATGCTTCACACTCATAGCCCCACAGTAGGGTAGATATACCCTGTGTCGTGGGTACCATGGTTCTTGGATATGTTTGAAGATGAGTAAGTAATGCTTCACACTCATAGCCCCACAGTAGGGTAGATATACCCTGTGTCGTGGGTACCATGGTTCTTGGACATGTTTGAAGATGAGTAAGTAATGCTTCACACTCATAGCCCCACAGTAGGGTAGATATACCCTGTGTCGTGGGTACCATGGTTCTTGGATATGTTTGAAGATGAGTAAGTAATGCTTCACACTCATAGCCCCACAGTAGGGTAGATATACACTGTGTCGTGGGTACCATGGTTCTTGGATATGTTTGAAGATGAGTAAGTAACGCTTCACACTCATAGCCCCACAGTAGGGTAGATATACACTGTGTCGTGGGTACCATGGTTCTTGGATATGTTTGAAGATGAGTAAGTAACGCTTCACACTCATAGCTCCACAGTAGGGTACATATACACTGTGTCGTGGGTACCATGGTTCTTGGATATGTTTGAAGATGAGTAAGTAACGCTTCACACTCATAGCCCCACAGTAGGGTAGATATACCCTGTGTCGTGTGTACCATGGTTCTTGGATATGTTTGAAGACGAGTAAGTAACGCTTCACACTCATAGCCCCACAGTAGGGTAGATATATGTATACTATGTCGTGAGTACCATGGACATACACAAAGACAGAAACACAAACACCCAGACCGAAAACAGAAATTTAAACTCATCGTTCAGATTTCTATTTCGCCGGGAATCAAACCCGGGACCCTTCGATTGTCAGTCCGGCATGGTAACCATTGCGCCACGCAGGTCACTAAAAGGTAAGTGCTCTGAGTTTCTTTTTATTTTTTTCAGGATTTGATTTGAAGCAATGCGACGTTTCTATAATTTTTGACGTGGCGTATGCTACTTGTACAACTAACGCATTAATAACATTGACGTGGTTCAGGTATCGGTCCAGCGCCATCTAGTGTAAATTATTCAAAACAAAAAAAAAACTGGTGGACGGTCATCTAGTACACAAATTATGCCATCTAGTGCACAATAAAGATGGTTATATTTAGTGACCTCGCAGTCGACTGTTAATGTATTCATCCAAGAATAAATCGTTGACAGAGCCGTGAATGTTGTTTAATTATTAGGTGCGGTGCGGATGCGTTGAATGTATAAAAAGTAGTTCTTTTAGTGTATTATGCACTGTGCACACACTCTCCTACATGTAGCGCACGCTTGCGCTCACATACACACACCCGCGCGCACACACGCAGAATACACACACCCGCGCGCACACACGCAGAGGGAAAGATAGAGAGAAACATGCACATAAATAAGAGGGGGAGGGAAAGAGGCTTACACGCTCTCGACCCTTTTACCGTCTTTCTGAAACAAAATGAGTTATTTTTGAATTTAACATTTAAGTTACAACAAGTCGAACGTATCAATTTTTACCTCAACCTATTCAATCCGCCAATCCGCATAATTCCTTTCTGAAATTAAGTAAGAAAAAATAATGATCTTTTTTCTAAGAACGATATGTGTTACGTCATTATACGTCTTTAAACATGTACACAAGCACGTTTTCTAAATTATTTCTTTTCTTTACAGATATTGTGAAATGAGCAAGAGGCCTCTGAACGTGGAATGGCTGTGTATGGACGCAGCAATTCTGTTACCGCCGACGAAAACCCCTATGTCAGGCATCGCCTTCGCTAAACGATTGCCTAGTGGAGAGGTGGGAATATTTTTTCTAGTTATATATAGTATGATTAAAATCGTTCAAACCTATTACTATATCACTACTGAGGAACAAAGCTCCTCTCAAAATGGAGAAGAGAAGAAAAGAATAAGAGAAAATTCTAGCCACTCGCACTGTTACTCGTATATGCTGAATGTACAAGTGTGAATTCGGTCTTGAACTAACAAATCAATTGAGATACTTTTAGTAAGCTGTCAAAACGTGACGTCCTCATACATTTGGTATGAGAAATTATTTGTGACGTCACTTATCATTCATAGAAACCTAACTAATTTTTTATTGAATTAAAATGTAAAAATCGTGTTTAAAAATGAATTTACAATTATCCTGCTTTCCAAGTGTGGTTTAGTGCAACCCTTTTAAAGTACATTTTGAAATTTTTGAAGTGAAAACTTCTTTAGCGGCGTTGTGTACTTTTTTGGGATGGGTAAAAAATGTTAAAGTCGCGTCAGGACACGTGGCCTGATCAAGTATTCGTAAGACGGAGGGGTGACAGCTGATGGCTCGACTGTCTATACTTGTAAAATTCGTTTATATCAAGTATTTACTATATGGACATTGAACAAAGTGAATCTATTAATGAAAAGTGACGGAGAAATAGTGAAAGAAAATGAGTGAGTACTTTATTAAAATACTAGATGAAAACCTACTTAAAATACTATATGAAAAGTAATACTGATAATAAAAGCAATTCGTTCAAAATTATTCCCTAACCATTCCAAAATATCAAAAATGCATAACGTTAATGTTCAAGTTTTCACTTCTGCCGGCATTACCGGAGTGAAACCTGTTGGTTTTTTTGTGTGTATAGTGTCCAAGAACCTATTGGTGCATCCACATAACATTATGACGGAAATATGGACACGAGGCTATAAGAGTTGGTAAAACATATTATATACTTCTCTTGTCATAATAAAACAAATAATTTTTCTTTCTTTCTCTCTTTCTTGTCGAAACCGGAAAAGTATCAACTCTGCACACATTTCTGAAGCAATTCTCTTGTGTTTTGGCTTAAAACTGTGGTTGCTGGTCAGACTGATATGGGGCGACCATCTGCCTCGGGAGTAGTCGTGCAACTGCTTAACCTCAGGCAATACTCAGGCGTGTGCGTGTGTAGATGTACGTGGCCTGCAGACTCGTCTGCTAGTCTACTACTAAATTCAAATAAACAAAATTCGGTCAACTCTCAGGCATGCAATTCTTATGACAATTTTTATGTTTATAGAAGAGCTGCGTTTTATTATATTTTATCACTAGCGGCCGCCCGCGACTTCGTCCGCGTGTTCTTTGGTATTAGTCATAACATGATGTTATATAGCCTATAGCCTTCCCCAATAAATGGACTATTCAACACAAAAATAATTTTTCAATTCGAATCAGTAGTTCCTGAGATTAGCACTTTCAAACAAACTCTTCAGCTTTATATATTAGTATAGATATATAATATTTTATGATAATAGTTTTAAAGGTCCTAAATGATTGTGTCGGTTACGTAAGTTTTATCAAATTAGGTGAGACTTTAATTGCAATTATTGTTTGATTTATCTGTAGTTCAATGCCATGCCGTGACCCACAAAATTTATAAGCGGATGCTTCGCTTTAATCAATAAATCCGTATTTACACTGTGATAACCCTGTTAATTTACACGAAATCATTATGTTCCAAGAAATAATAAATGAAAAGAGATAATAAACTAAATGCTTGTTACGATTTACCTAATATGTACTAACCTTTATAATATTTTATCTGAGCTGGCAACGTTGCATTTTCTTTCGATAGATCGAAAAATTTCTATCAATTGACAAGTCAAGTAAACAATGAAGTGTCATTTTGTTAATAACAACTTCGGTAACCTTAACAACAAGTCTGCATTCAAGTTTTGGGGGGAAGTCTAAAAAGACTCTTTATTTTATTTTTACTTTCTTGGTATATTTTTGTGTTATATCGGATAAATTTGATGGCATTTTGTTTGATATAGGTTAAATATAGTGCACGAGTGTTGTGAATTAAAATATCAGTGCGAAAATATGTTTTTTCGGCTTGCTTCCAAAATTCCATTATTCACGTTCTGGTAAAGAAGCCATCGCTTTACTTGAATGTCTGACTGACTTGACTGACTGATAATTGACGACTTACTGACTTTACCTATTACTAATCGTCCAGTTTCACCGAAACTGGCAAAAACGTGATGCAAAATTTTATTTTTATTTTTTATTAATGTTTTATTTTATTTTTCTTCTTTTATCTCAAAAACTAAATATATTATTTATTTACAAACTATTAAGACTACTTTCTATTTACAACTAATTTTAAAAAGACTGATGAAAAGATGCAAAAATTATAATAAGTGAAAAGACACTAAGTGGCATGGCAACATCTCACAGATAAAGCTTAATTCACATTACGCAAACCAATTAACTTAATAAAACATAAATGGTGAATAACTTTAGAAGTAAGCTCTTAAAACAAATAATTTCTTTGACGATTATGTTTTTTATTAGCTATATAACCTTTGAGTAAAATTAATGTATAACCTTATGAACACGTGTTGTATAGCGTAAGTGATCCGGCGCGGCTTCGTTCGGGTGATTTGAGTTTACATGATTATGCTATATATCTATTCCACGATTGATGTGTCACAAATAATTAAAAGTTGCTTATTTACTATTCTAGATTATAATCTATCTCCGTGGAAAATTTCGCCCCAACCCGTTCAGCCGTTCTTGATCGTGATTGAGCAACAGACATCCATGGAAACATACATATTATTATAATCTTTCACATTTATAATATTAGTATAGTAGCGTATTTAGGGCCTCTTTCACCACCTTCAAGTAAAGTGACAAGTACGCTAATTGTCGGTTAAAGTAACCCGTAACTTAAATTTCAATTTCACGATGTTCGAGTAGCACTAATCATATGATAAACTGACCCGTACTCATAGCTTTTACTTGCCAATTAACTTTACTTGGGACGTAACTAAGCAACACTTTACTTAGAGTGGTGAACGAGGCCCTTAGTGTGCCAGTTTTGAGTAGATTCGTAATCTATCAACGATGAAAGATTGAATGTTTTTTTTGTAACAGATGGAGAGAGCCCGACGAGCTATAAGAATATTCTTCCTCATCCGGGACCTGTACCTGAAGCTTACTGGGAAGCCCGAGACGATGTTACCGCTAGCGAATCCTGCGCCATTCGTCCTCGTCGGCAATACTTTAGACCTTAGTAAGTTTACGACTTTGTCCACCAATCCGCACTTAGCCAGCGTGGTGGACTATTTCCTAAATCCCTCTCACTTGTAAGAAGGAGACCTGTGCCCAGCAGTGGGACATAAAAAACGTTGAAGAAAAAGTTTACGAAACTGTTGTTTAAAAAATCAGTAACTAATGAAGTATACAACCTAGTTTACAAGTCATTTTACGTGAATGCTATTTGAATACAGAACGTTACCCCCCTTTAACGGCAATCGCACCTGACTGTACAGCCTGGGCCACACTAACGCAAACGTCAACGTCAATGTCCATCAACGCGATTAACATTGCTTTTATTTATGAATTTGCAAGACGGATGATAGTGCTATTTTGTATTTGATGTTAACTTTTATTATATGAATATACGGCACGGGTGTCCCCAATATTGGGGAGGTCTCGATTTTCATGCAAGATGGACGATGGTGCCATTATTCTAAATTTATAAAAACACCTTTTGTAAACACATGTATTTGTGCAAATAAAAATATTTGTCTTTGTAATTTTTCTGTCCCTTCTCAATAAAAAAAAAAGTTACACACTCATAGCCCAACAGTAAGGTAATTAATACCCTGTGTCGTGGGTACCATGGACACAAACAAAGACAGTAACACAAACACCCAGACCGAGGATAGAAATTTAAACTCATAATTCAAATTTCTGTTTCGCTGGGAATCGAACCTGGGACCCCTCGATTGGCAGTTCGGCATGGTAACCATTGCGAAATGCGGGTCGTCATTATACGATAAGTATAGAAATTAACAATAACTAGTAGAAAGAAGGTCTTAGCCTGTGGTATTTATTTTTTCAGATGATTCGGATCTTATATCTTGCGACATAATTCAAAAGGATGGCACCTGGCATCATAGATTCCTAGCTGTGGATAACGTTCAAATTATACTGGTTGAGCCAGATAAGCAGAAACTCGGGTGGGGCGTCGCCAAACTTGTTGGTAGCCTACAGGACCTAGAAGTAAGTATAGACAATGTAATGTGGAAGAATATGACTTTTAGAGATATCAAATAGGGTTGAGGCATTTCTTAGATGCCGACAGAAGCAATGAACGAAAAAGTGAAACGAGTTTTTTTATAATGAAATTATTATTTAACGAATCGAAGTGTGCGCCGTTGTTGCCAAAAGGTTAATACCGCGAATTTACAATTTGTCCAAAGTTGTAGCAATGTCTGAAACAAATGAAATGCAAATTATTAAAAAAAACTGGCTTTATTTCGAAATAAATTTGAATTTGGAATTCCTAATCAAACGCAAGATATTTAATTTCATAGTTGCCAGTATTGCGTATCGGCAATTTCATATGTAAGAACCTAATATAATCAACAGACGTTACTTGGGTGGTTATTGTTATAGACACAGTAAAATAAAGACGCAATAAATATCCTTAATTGCGTTTAGTATATCTAAGTTCGAGGTTTTCATAAGTTCCTACGCCGTTATTTAATCCTCTGAGGTCGAAAATCTTTAAAGGAAACATTTTCCCACCACCGAATCGACCTTTCCAATGATGTTACCGTAAACTAGTTATAGGTATTTTATCTTACGTATGCCGATTTTAATGATAATGAATGCGTTACCTAAGAAGTTGTCGTAGCAGAACTACCAGTCAGGTTATTTAACAGATAAGTAAACAATTGTCAGCTTCTTGAAAAACTTGGTTCTTACACCCCCCCAACCTTGGTGACCCAAATTAAAAGATTTAATGTCTGTCAGTTGATAAATGGTGTATTTATTTTATGTGACAATGATAATGAGTTTATCAAAGTCAATGTCTAAAAATCTTCAGATACAAGGCGACAAAGAAGATCCGCGATGCCTCCACCTGACCATCCACAAGCCGCGAATAGGCGCGAGTGGCGCCCTCCCTCGCACGGTGTTACTACGAGCCAAGTTCAAGTTCGATGACCACATACGCAGCATGGCGGCCAAGCAACGACTCACGAAGGTAAATCACAAAATAAAAAGCTATTTATTACGTCTCCTCAGATACAAGGCGATCAAGAAGATCCGCGATGCTTCCAACTGACCACTTATGGATGGACAAAGAAGATCGAAGACGATGCCTCCACTTGATCACCCACAAGCCGCGAATAGGCGCTAGTGGCGCCTTCCCTCGCACGCTATTATTACGTGACAAGTTCAAATTCGACGACCACATACGTAGCATGGCGGCCAAGTAGCGGTTCACGAAGGTACATCACTAATTAAAAAAAACTATTTATAGATACAGGGCGATAAAGAAGAGCCGCGATGCCTCCACTTGACCATCCACAAGCCGCGAATAGGGACGAGGCACGGTGTTACTGCGAGCTATGTTTAAATTCGACGACCGGTGGAAAAGGTGGCAGAAATTGCATGGTTCCGACCAAACCGAGAAGTTAAATACCTAGTCTGCCGAGAAGCAATCCGGTCTTGGACTACCAAGTCAATTGAGATATATTTAATGAGCTATCAAAACGTGACATCTTCATACATTTTGTACGAGAAAATTGTGACGTCGTAAACCATTTAAGTCAGATAGTTGATAAGTGTTTGAAATAAATAAATAAATGACGTCATAAACCATTTAAGTCAGTTGATAAGTGTTTCAAATAAATAAATAATAAATAATGTAGTTTAAAAAACTAAAAAACACGCTTTTGTGAAGATACGAACTAAAAACTAAAAAAATAAGGAGAAAATGTATTTTACTGTACAAAAAAGCGTGGGGTGCATGGTGTCAATAGTATCTTAAAAACCACCCCACGCTTTTTTGTACAGTAAAATACATTTTCTCCTTAGTTTTTTAGTTTTTAGTTCGTATCTTCACAAAAGCGTGTTTTTTAGTTTTTTAAACTACATTATTTATTTTTAATTTTTTTGTAGGATTTTTATTCTCATTATTGCATTGTCATCGGCCCTTGACCCCTGTGTAAATTTTCAAGTTAATCAGACACTTAGACGTGTTAAAAATATAAAACTTTATATTTGTTTCATTAAGTACCTTAGGCCACGATTTTATCAGCCGCCCGTCGTATATTTTCTTTTATCCTGATGATCCTAGTTACGACTTTAATATAAAGTTATGAGATTATTGTATTGTCATCGACCCTTGACCCCTGTGCAAATTTTCAAGTTAATCAGACTCCTAGAAGTAAGTGAAAATGAAGTTCAAAGATTCCATTACATACATACATACATACTTACATACATACAGGTCAAGTTAATAAAAGCGTGTTAAAAACGTCAATTGACTAAATTTTGAGCCTTTTTTCAAAGCGTACCTAGTTTTGTGCAGCCTTTTTAAGGTATGCATTTTGACATTTTTTGTGAATAGTGTCCAAGACCCTATTCTATTGTGTTTTGGTGAGCAAACGTATGTAATCAACAGCTCGAGCTTAGCTCAGTTCATTTACTGCACATGTCATAATAAAACACTCCTGGCTATAGCGTGTAGTGTTCGTTACTGTACACTTTCTATAAAGATACATTTCATCCATAGCTTCAAAGACAAATATTTACTGCCCGATTATAAAATGCAGGGAAGAATGAAGTCCCGGCAGAAGAAAATGCAGCAGATCGGACGGCTGCTAGAAGTGTCCAACATCGCAGCGCCGGCGATGACGTCACAACAACGCCACCGGCCGCTCTTCGGCCGGCCGGCCCTGCCCACTGTAAGGAGACATTCAGGTGAACTGCAAACATATTTTATTACTAGCGGCCGCCCGCGACTTCGTCCGCGTGGACTTTGGTATTAGTCATAGCTGATGTTATACAGCCTAAAGCCTTCCCCGATAAATTGACTATCCAACACAAAAAGAAATTTTCAATTCGAACCAGTAGGCTTCTGAGATTAGTCCCTGTAGCTTCGGGATTAAGAATAGAGCTACGGTATCCCCTGCCTGATCGTAAGAGGCGACTAAAAGGGGGCTTCCGGGGCTGCGGGCGATGAGAGTGGGAGCTCAACCCGTCCAGCCAGCAGCCCCGGGAAGGACGGCGGTGTGTGCGTGGCCGCATGCCGCCGTAAGCATCAGATAAGGTGCAGGAGATCACATCTGCTCTCCCAAAGATGGGCCCGTTCCAGGGCGTCGCGTATGGAGGACACCGGTGCGTTCCATGAGAGATCCCGGAGTCCTCCCCAAACGCAGAGGAAGGCCACCGAGGGGGTTTTAGTGAGGTTCAAATCCCACATAACCCGGTGTCCTCTCCCAAGGTGCTGGGTACCTTTTGAAGGTTTCCCCCCCGATACCAAAAAAAAAAGCTTCTGAGATTAGCGCGTTCAAATAAAGAAACTCTTCAGCTTTAAATATTAGTATAGATATGTGTAAAGTAAAATCCCGCTTATCTGAAACACTGATTTATTATTACTACGTATAGAGTGGACGTCTCTACTAGATTTCTTGTTACACGTGTTAGAGCCAATCAGCATCAACGCGCTCAGTCAGTCGGACGTCTGAGGCTGTTCAACGCATTGGAATGTAAATTGTAACGTCAAATATGCCTTCTTGCGTATTGTACCTTATTACCAATTGACAGAGGTCTTTATTGGTTGGCACATTTGTCTGGTTATTTGGTTCATTACTCATTTCGCAATGCATGATGAGCGCACTGATTTTGTTCAGAATGTCGTCTCTATACGTAGTAATATAACTCAATGATCTGAAACAATGGGAACGGGAGCCGATTTGGTAAACGAAAATTTAGGAAACACAACATTTGCGTCAATACTGTGAAATATGATTTTAAAACCGTGAAAAGGTAGATTTTGAATATTGCTATTGATGTGGTTGTTAAAAAATACTGCCTGCTTAATAGGTGCTTGCACTGGCTTTTTTTTTTTAAATGTTACACACACATAGCCCCACAGTAAGGTAATAAATACCTTGTGTCGTGGGTACCATGGACACATACAAAGACAAGAACACAAACACCCAGACCGAGAACAGAAATTTAAAGTCATCATTCAAATTTCTGTTTCGCCGGGAATCGAACCGATGGCAGTCCGGCATGGTAACCATTGCGCCGCGCTACGTAAATTCCTCTCACTTAGTGGTGGGGGCCTGTGCCCAACAGTTGGACTTAAAAAGGGTTGCAAAAAAATTTAATTTTCCAAGACACAATGAATCAGTGGCATATTCTAGGAAATTATTTATACAAAATTATATGTTTAAATACATATATATATGTACGTCACAGGCATAGATGGTGATGACGGTGACCGTCGTCTGCGACGGCCCAGTGGACACGTGCTCAAGGACGGCATCGTGGTGTACCGCGAACGGACTACTAGTAGAGAAAGGTATTTTTAAGTTTTTTTTTCAATAATGGCAACGCAAGCTCTGTGCATGTTGCCAGCGTCAAGTATATTTTTTACATAAATTTTTACCAATTACGATGAAACTGGATGTCTCACTCACTTGACTGACTGATTACTGACGACTTACTGACTATTATTACTTAGTCAGTAAGTCGTCAGTAATCAGTCAGTCAAGTCAGTCAGACATTCAAGTAAAGCGATGACTACTTTACCAGAACATGTCTAATAGAAATTTGGAAGCATGTTGAAAAAAAAAAAACATTTTTGCACTGTTATTTTATTTCACAACACTCATGCACTGTAATTAACAAATATCGAACAAATTGCCATCAAGTTGAACAAAAACAAAAAAAAAAAATACAAATAAGAGCACAGTATGTATTTTAAGTTGTTTAAAAAGGAAGGTTCTCAATTTGATTCTACTAAATTAGTTTACCGTGTGAAAAGTTATGAGCAAACGTACATAAATCTAATACTTTTAAACGAGCAATTCTTGTATATATCTAAATATATTTTTTGAATCTCGGAAACGGCTTCAAATATTTTGATGAAATTTAGTAGCCTGGTTTCGGGGGTGATAAATAGATCCAGCAAATTTTTTTTGTTACAAATTTATAAGTGTATAAAAATATTTTCAGTGATAATCAATTTAAATATAAACTGAAAAATACGACTCTTCCTGACATCTATTGGAGAGTTTTAATAATATTATGGCGTAAACGTTGTCAAACGGGGGGAGCCCACGATGCTCATTGTGTATTTCCGTATGTCATCAGGAACTTGTGCATTTTATAGGTTGGGTTAGGTTAGGTTAGGTAGGAAGATTACAAGATTATATTTTATAACGTTTTGCGTTTAACCGGTGGAGAGTGCACCTATAGGTTTTCAAAAATTTTATACGAAAGGTACAGGTAAAATAGTAGTAGAAATTAAATGCATGGTAAGTCATAATATCAGTAATCTGATGATTTTAGTATGAGTGCATACAAAACAGCGAAATAAAAAAACGTAATTTTGGCAAATTCGGAAGAGTCCGAATTTTTATTATTTAAAATTCATGGTTCAACGGTAACAGGGTATTCTAATCTGACCATTTTGACATCCGGAAGTAAGATAAAAAAATACTGTACCTGTATAGAAGTTAATTTTTTAATCGTGGCAGTACTCAACAGGATGCAAGGTCTCATATCTTAATCTGATGTGCTCGAGTAAATCCAAAAATCCCCTCTTCGGCTTCCCTACTACCATCCGCCAATCTGACGTTCAAAGAAATGACAATGTCGATTTGAAAGAGCTCTATGAAAATTTCGTTGATTAAATTAAAGCTTCCTTGGCCGAATGGTTGCGTGAGCTGACTGCGGAACTAAGAAACTCGGGTTCAAACCTCAATCAAAACCATATTTGTCTATTTTATATTTTTATGAAAATAACTTTTTTTTTATTAGGAGCTATTTCAGATGGCGTTGTTATTTAACACTAAGCAAATAAGTGTTTCGTTTGAAACTAAACCAACTAAGAAAATAAATTGTTTTTATCCGAGCAACGCTCGGTCGTCCACGTACTAATTATTTAAACTAATTTTGATGAGTCTAGTTTTACTTCAAAGCTGATACTTCTTATGTGGTCTCGTTTAAATTTCATTCATATCTGACGAGTGGGGCTACCAGAGTTTTCATCTAATATGTTCGGTTAACTTATGAACCGACTTTGATGATTCGAATTTTGACTCAGAATAAAATCTAGTATTGTATACATTTCGTGTTATAAAAATTGTACCTTAGCGTCAATGAATCTAATTAGTTCATGTTAAAAAAATAAAACCATTTTGTTCAAATAATGGCCGAAGTCAATTCAGTCGCTATTTATTAGTTATTCAGGTCAGTCAGATATACAAGAAAAGAAATGGATACTTTACCAGACGTGTCCGATGGAGTTTTGGAGGCATTTTGCAGT
Source organism: Pyrgus malvae (assembly GCA_911387765.1). Classification (NCBI taxonomy): domain Eukaryota; kingdom Metazoa; phylum Arthropoda; class Insecta; order Lepidoptera; family Hesperiidae; genus Pyrgus; species Pyrgus malvae. The sequence continues at coordinate 22,793,488 of OU426948.1, forward strand.
GTTATTACATTTGACACTCGTGCACTGTATCTAATACCTTTAAACGAGCAATTCTTGTATGTATCTAAATATATTTTTTGAATCTCGGAAACGGCTCCAAATATTTTGATGAAATTTATTACCCTGGATTCGGGGGTGATAAATCGATCCACAAAATTTTTATTGTTGGAAATTTTTAACTGTATAAAAATATTTTCAATGATAATCAATTTAAATATAAACTGAAAATTACGACTCTTCCTGACATCTATTGGAGAGTATTAATAATATTGTGGCGTAAACGCTGTCAAACGGGGGAGCCCACGAGGCTCATTGTGGATTTCCTCAAGCGTCATCAGGACCTTGTGCTTTTTATAGGTTGGGTGGTAGGAAGTTTAAAATATTATATTATTTAATATTATTATATTTTATGACGTTTTGCGTTTAACCAGTGGAGAGAGATTTTTATTATTTAAAATTCATGGTTCAACGGTAGCGGCGTATTCTAATCTGACTATTTTGACATCCGGAAGTAAGATAAAAAATTATTGTACCTATATAGAAGGTCTTTTTTAATCTTGGCAGTACTCAACAGGAAATAAAATGAAATGAAATATGTATTTGCTTAAAACACGGTACATTTTACGATAAAAATCTTACAATATTGTTCATGCGTGTCTTACTGACCTAGTCGGTGGGCAAATATTTATTAATAAATAAGATAAAGTCATCGTGTCTTTAGTGATAATAACAGTATATCCTTAATCTATAGGTTAAATCATTAATTTACTTTTTTTTAAATTTAAGGATATTAAATGCAATTTCATACCCGAAGGTACATGTCAATTTTTTTCAAATAATAACAATAATAATTTAATAACAATAATATTAGATATTAATAGTAATGATAATATTTGCATAATTGAATAAAAATGTATAATTTATTAGCCAAGCGTTTGAGGTGTCCAGCATGACAATATTCTATAAATTCCTTTGTGGAATAAAAACAGTTCTTAATCAATAATTTAAAAATAAAACCCTTGAACCAATTTAATGTTAGATTTTTTTTAACCGAGATGGCAGCAAATTATAAATTTTGATGCACATCACAAATCTGTTTCTCGAATAGCATGCCGTATAAGATAATAGTCTATGCAATTGACCCCGATGCCGATTGAAGAATGTATCATCTTTGGTATCAAATCGATTTTGATTATTTTTGACACATATCAGACTTTCGTAGATGTACATCGATGGCAATGGCGGGAGATTTAGTTTTTTTTAAATATTGGCTTACAGGAGTCCATAGGTTCCGCACCTTAAATGGCCCTAACACATTTCTTTTGTATAATAAATGCTCTATTGAAGTCAGTTGAATTCCCCCATAAGAGTAATCCGTATCTTAGGACCGAACACACGTATCCGTGATAAGCCATCAATGCTGTTTTTTATTTGCTACTTTTGAAAGATGGTGTAATGCGTATATGAATTTATTTAGTCTTTGGCATACTATTTCTACATGATTTTTCCAATTTAAATTTGAGTCGATTTCATTGCCAAGAAATTTAGCTATTTTATTTTAGGATGAAAGGTGTATCCCATATCTTAATCTGACGCGCTCGAGTAAATCCGAAAATCCCCTCTTGGGCTCCGCTACTACCATCCGCCAATCCGACGTTCAAAGAAATGACAACGTCGATTTGAAAGAGCTCTATGAAAATTTCGTTCATTGAATTAAAGCTTCCGTGGTCGAATGGTTGCGTGAGCTGACTGCGGAACTAGAGACCCGGGTTCAAAACTCGATCAAAACCATATTGTGTCTATTTTTTATTTTTATGAAAATAACTTTTTTTATTAGGAGCTATTTCAGATGGCTTTGTTAAGTAACACGAAGCAAATGAGTATTTCTTTTTAAACTAAACCAAGAAAATATTTTTTTAGAAAATAAACGATTTAATGTTATCTCATTGTATAAAATCTGGTGCAATAAAGTATTTTTGTAATGTATTGTATATATCCGAGCAACGCTCGGGCGTCCAGGTACTTCTCTTTAAATATCGAACAAAATGCCAAAAACTTTGTCCGATATATAATCATTATCATTATTTAATATTATAAATTCGAAAGTAACTCTGTCTGTCTGCTACGCTTTCCCGCTTAAATTACTGAACCAATTTTAATGAAATTTGAAACACAGACAGAATGGACCTTGAGAAAGGACATAGGGTGGTTTTTATCCTACGGGAACCTATAAAGCGGGTCCACGCGGGCGAAGCCGCTGGCGGAAGGCTAGTCGTTATTTAAAAATGACATATCATTTTTATATTTCCGCCTAAACTCAAAGGATTATTAACCTACACATACAGGATTATTAACCTACACATACAGGATTATTAACCTACACATACAGGATTATTAACCTACACATACAGGATTATTAACCTACACATACAGGATTATTAACCTACACATACAGGATTATTAACCTACTCAGCTCGTATCTTACATCGTCTTGCAGTAGCGTGTCCAGAAACAGCAGCAACCACACCTCACGAGAGTCATCCCCACGAGCTCGCTCTGAAGAGATACCGCTCGAAGACATCAGAAGGACGGCTGGCCTCGCAGCTGCTATACCCAGCACTAGTACACAGCAGGTAGAGTAATGCCATAAGCAACCATACTAATAAAAATATTTTTTGAACGTGGAACCTCCTCTCTCCGACAATATGTTGATTTTCTGGCGCACATTTTTTTATTTCGGGAAGTGGGTTGCTTAACAAGTATGGGCATGATGACAGATTTTTAAATACCTTTCCTTATTGTAGGTACACGTCTCCTAGTTTCGAAAAAAAGTTTATTTCAGCAATAAACTTAAGTTTTAACGTAAATTAATGTATTTTCTGCTATGTAATTTGAATTAAGCGCGAAAACGCTCGTAGGTGTCATGGCGTCGGCTTGCTCGTCAAACTTCAAGCAACACGATGACTTTTACTGAGACGTGACGTCATTCCTTTTTATAGGCGTTTTAGATAACATGGCCGATTGCTGTATTTAATACTTTTATTTTATTGAAAATCTTATTTATCTTTATGTTTATATTAAAACGGGATCATATTTTAGAACTTTTTTAGCATATATTTTTCTGTAAAACCATTTATTCTCAGATTCTTTAATAGTGTCATCATACCTATTGTGTTAGTATTGTAACTTTGTAAGTAACGTTTATTAGTAAGAGGGATTGTACTCGTATTTAAACTAGTTGCAGCTCGAGAGTTAAATAAATCCAGTAAAATATTGAAGATTGGCTCTTTAATATTATTTTGATTCAGCTAACCTGATTTTTGGTAAATTACAGCTGTAAATTATTAGACTATAGTAACGATCAAGGCATGACTCAAAAATTTCCGATTGTTATTTGACAGATAACAATTATGTTTTGCGAATTTTACAATTCATAAGAAAATTGAGTTTATTTCTTATCATACAGTAGGTACTCACAACGGGTCTTTGTCGCTCGGAACTTCGCGCTAGGGCTAGGAGCTAGTCCCTGTAGCTTCGGGAGTAAGAATAGAGCTACGGTATCCCCTGCCTGATCGTAAGAGGCGACTAAAAGGGGGCTTCCGGGGCTGCGGGCGGTGAGAGTGGGAGCTCGACCCGTTCAGCCAGCAGCCCCGGGAAGGACGGCGGTGTGTGTGTGTGGCCGCATGCCGCCGTAAGCATCGGAAGGTGCAGGAGATCACATCTGCTCTCCCAAAGATGGACCCTTTCCAGGGCGTCGCGTATGGAGGACACCGGTGCGTTCCATGGGAGATCCCGGAGTCCTCCCCAAACGCAGAGGAGGCCACCGAGGGGGTTTTAGTGAGGTTCAAATCCCACATAACCCGGTGTCCTCTCCCAAGGTGCTGGGTACCTTTTGAAGGTTTCCCCCCCGATACCAAAAAAAAAAGGGCTAGGAGCTACGCAGAACTTAAAATGTGTTCTAAAGCATCCAAAACAATTTTCCGCTTAGCAGTACATACGCAGTCGTTTGTTGCAGCTAACTTAAGAAGGACAAAAATCCGTTGTCACAACTGTACTTAGGTTAGTTAAATAAAAATCTCCATGCTGATGTTAATATTTACAAATCAATAATATCATTTGACTTTTCACCACGCCTTTGACTCTGCAAAATCCCCAGCCTCTGAGGCTTAAAGCACCTTGATGATGGTCATCAGTAGGCAGGCTAACATTATGTATGTGTGTGAAAGACTGCTTTGAGGAATAAGCTATTTATGGTTACGCGATTCGTGGAAGGTATCGTAAATAAATAATAATAATGTAATAATTAAAACATATATCAATACAGAAAAAGAAAAATGAATAATTAACGAAATAAAGAGAAGAAAATTCTTAGTAATTTTTCTAGTTTAAACATCAAGAGCCGATTTTTTGATGTGCACTTTTATATAATCACAAATAATACAAACTATTTCTTGTGTTATGTTCATTCTTGATGTTTTGGGTTTTGTAGTAATACCTACACTTTGTTTGGGTCACAAATGTAAATATAAAGTTTTACTATTTAAAGTATTAAATATGCAGTAATATGCTTCTAAGAGGCATTTTAAAAGAAATCTGGTAAGCATTTAAAAAGCTTATAATTTACTATTTCAGTGGATGTAACATAATGTTAAAGAGTATATTATTTTATAGGTACATATTTATAGGCCACTATTCGCTGCTGGCTTTTATTTTAATCACTTTTAACTATTTTTTGCAAGTCATCTGAGAATTTATGCGCTTGTAAACTTTAAACGTAACAGAATCTGCCTCATGGAACACTTCACCATCATAGAAGTAAAGGTATATTTTCATTGAACTTTCCAGAACTTACCGAGCACTTCGAGTCAAGCGCATAAGTTGACTAGCACATCATCCGAGGAAACCTCATTCATTTCGGGCGAGCCGCGACCTAAAAGGAAAGGGATCATTGAAACCATATGATATTAGCTTAAACTTTTTTAATTTAATCATTTAGTTGAAGGTATGTACACATTTTATTTTCTATTTTCTGGTTCTACCCTAAGTTTTTTAATTTCGCGTTTGTTTCATGACGTCACACTTCTGGGCTGAAGTTTCAAGGAACGTATTGTCATTTCCATGCTTTTTAATTATAATTTGGAGTATAAATAATTTTTGCCAAGCAATCACACGTTGATTAACGGCGTTTTATTTGCGCAAAATACAAAACAACTTTTCTTTTTGCCAAGAAATGTCAAACAGATCTTGACGTAAGAATTGGATTGAAATAAGAGTTTCATGCGTATTATTTACATTTTAAATGTGTCTAAAGTTGAATTGTGACTCAAACTTTATAGTATAATTAATCATTCTAGTATAACTAATTACTTGTGATAAAAGTATTCATTTAGCGACTATTCTAACATTGGTTAAGACTAGCTTTAGGTGCTAATGGATGTTGTATAATTGGAATCTTTTTGCTTTTATATTGCTTTACTTACTTCTTAGCTTGATACAAAAGTCTTTTGGACTATGATTCTGACATTTTAATGACACTCCTGTAACTATAGTCCGTGTTATCTTAAAAGATAGCTGTGGTAAATATTCATTGAATATTGATAACATAGAGATTGGTTTGAGTATTTAATTTGCATTCAAAATTCTTTTTCATTATTTACTATTACTTTCATAATTAAAAGGTCCAGCAAAAGAACGCGTCTTTTTTACCAAAGTTATCGAAGAAATAACGCAGTTTAAATGAAACATTTTGGAATCTTCTAAAAGTTCCATAATCTTGATAATAAATTGAGTTTTCACATATCACACAGTTAAATATATTGCAAGTTTTATTCATACTAAAGACAATTACTATTAAAAAAAAAAATATATATATATATATATAGGTCTGTGTATTGTGTTCTAAACAGAAAGCACGTGAATGACTTGGCCATTCATTTTTGAAGTATTCACTATAAAAATAAGATTTACAAAATTTTACGAAAACTCCTCACTTATTCCTTCCCAAAGCAAAAAGAATATGATCTCTTTTGTATATATTTTTGTATTATTATGTTTAATAATATTTTTTTATTATTCTGTAGATACTTTGTTTAGTGTGTAAGTACTACGAAAAATAATATCTTGAGCCATGTAATAAAATAATATTTAATATAATAAAACATTCTTTGAGATATTTGTGACCAAGGAATATTTTTTTTTATTTCAATTAGATCGTTTTCCATTGAGAATTAACTTTTTCGAATTCATTAAAATAGACTTCGGTACATCCCAAATTAGCAATTATAATAAAAATCTATGTGGCTTGAAAAGTATTATTATTCTTTCAATTATGGCTTCGCTAGAGTTGTGCGTATCGTCAGAGTCAAGAATAATAGTCAAAGTCTGACTGACTGACTTACTACTATCAGAATACGGTAGGAGTTTTAAAAGGGATTCGAAAAATCATGTTTTACGCTGTATTCCAGTACACAAAACTCAGGTTTTATATCTAACTGAAACGCATTAACTTACGAGTATATATAACTAAATATTCTAAACACTGAAAATAAGTAAGAGCACACCACATTACTTTCAAATTCCCATCAAAACTCTAAGTAGTTCATAGTTCAACTTCGACTTTAAAAAAAGAAATGGCGCTTTAGAAATTAATTCGTAGTACTTGAATTTGGAAGATTTTATATACATTTTGGTTCTATTATAAACCCTTATTTTTATGTACATATATTAATTCTTAATTTTTTTAGAGTAATATATAATTTCGATAAATGTATTTATAAAAGTACACGTGTTAGGGCTAACACTCAAAAGTGAAAAAAATAACGCAATTAATTTGATTAGAACGCCCCAGTAGTTAGGTACATATAATGAATATAGAACGAATATAGAAGAATAAAAGTATTTTTGTAAAGTTAATTGGTGTCGATATGTTGTTACGTCCTTGTACTGTATTGTATTTAAGTAATATTGACTTTAGTAGGTGCAGCTTGTTAGATAACTTCTATTATTATTTATGTATCTCTATATCGTACAACACGTACTCGTTACCTTTCCCAAATGATTTTAAGATATGCATAACAACCCATTTTATACCTGGACAGATGTATTTTTGAAATATGAAGTACTTATCCAGCACCAACACTGTAACATTTCTCTTTAAACTTTTTTTACATGTATTTATTATTGTATTTTCCTTTTATCACTATTTTACAATCGATAGTTTTTAAACAATGTTTTTGTAATTTTATCGTTGACTGTGTCCCTGTCAAGTTTCAAACTATTCATGATACATTCCTTTTTATAAATGTTTGTATCAGTGTTGGTAATGCGATTATTATGTATAAAGCTTAGAGCATCAAAGTTACTGACTCACCCTTCAGTAGAGACGGCACGACGACTGTCATACCTTGATGCTCTGAGGTATGAAGTTATAAAAATATACATTTGTAATTATGAAAATTCACTACAGACGAAAGGTATCTAATATCTGAAAGCAATTGTTTTTAAAATAGTCGTCTTCAATCTTATATTTGTATAGTTGTATTCTCACTCCACTATTTTACTATATTATATTGCTTTTACTTTATTTATTGCTATATTTCTTTATAAGTGTTATAAAATTACATTTAACACGTTGTCTTTACTTGAACGTAATGTGTCAAATATGTGCTGTACTAAAATGGTGAAACTTTGAGCGGAAATTATATTTACAATAGTGATCACCCTATTTTTTGTTGTGATTTTGTGTAAGGTTCGCAATAACTGTAGATTTATTTTAGTATTTTTATTTTATATGTAAATATAATACTTTATGTCCCAGAGTTATTGTAGTGTTGAAATATATTAAATGTTAAATTAATATTTTGTTTTATTTATTATTATATTACATTCATATAGTACCATCAGTAGTGCTCTTCGATGGTGATTTCTTGCTGTATGTTCTAAATAAGAATATAATAATACAACGACCCGTATAGTATTACGCGGTGTCCCGCATGTCTCATTTATATTGTTCTGGTTTCCATTTACATTTTTACAGTGTGGGTAATCGAAATATCGAATTTAGACCCCATTCTTACATCTCACAAATGCGGTTTTACCATAATTATGTGGGTTGTGCGTACGTATATTGACCCTGTGTGAGTTACTAAAAAGCTATTAATCACTAATCTGTTACTTTAGTTACTAGCAGGTTACTATAGTAACCTTCAAGTCCCGCGGGATTGTGATGTGAATGAGCGTGTTGACCTCAAAAGCGTAGATAAAGTACATAGAGGCAATATTAACGTGCAAGCACCCGCACAACTTTGGCACACTCGCATTATAGCAATATCATAACCACAAAAATGTGACAGCTATACAGTAAACAGTAACAACAGCGTTCGTAAACACCCGTTTCATACAGAGCTAAGGGTAAAATAAAACAATATGCTCATCTATTTTTGTTCTAATTTATTTGATTAATCATCACTGCACTATTCACATGATATGCTCCAATGCCTATAAATAATACAAACGATGGAATGACCAATCAAGGGTATGATTCAAACAATTATTTACACAAACAAACAAACATAACTTCTGTTACGCTTCATCTTTTTATCAAAATCTATAATTATATTACACAGTTTCTGTAATTTATTGAGCTCTATGACAAATCTTAATTTCATCGACTTAAAATAAGGCGTCGTGGATAGGTAATCAGTTTTTAAAGTAAATACATCCAGGGAAAGAAAAAATAACCTCTCATGAGCATATTTGACGACCTGCGTGGCGCAATGGTTACCATGCCGGACTGCCAATCGAAGGGTCCCGGGTTCGATTCCAGGCGAAACAGAAATTTGAATTATGAATTTAAATTTCTGTTCTCGGTCTGGATGCTTGTGTTTCTGTCTTTGTGTGTGTCCATGGTACCCACGACACAGGGTATACCTACCCTACTGTGGGGCTATGAGCGTGAAGCGTTTTATTTATTTATTTATATGACATCAACACAATGATATTTTCATAAGCTCTTTGTTGTTTTTATCATACAAAATAATTTGCAAAATTATTGTAGGTGGTTTAGACTCTCAAGACGCCTTTATTGAAGCCCATTTCACAAACAATTATTTAAAACTTTTCTCTCCATTTCCAACGTTTCAGTTCTTTACATAAACATCACATAATCAACATTAAAATCACAGTGATAACTCCGCCCAACTTCTCGTACCGTAAGTACTTAACTACATGTCGAATGTTTGAAGGTATTTTAATCATACAGATTCGGCCTCATTTTCGCGACATTTTAGTTAAAACAAATGATAAATCCATATTCAAAGATTGAAGAGACTCAGATAAAACAAATGCACGGGTTTTAATTATAATTAATTGGCAAGTAAAATGCTTTTACTTGCCAATTAACTTCACTTGGGACGTAACTAATCAACACTTTACTTGGAGATGGTGAACGAGGCCCTTAGACTTATCATAGTTTGACAATAGACGAGACACTAGATCACTTGTTTAAAGTAAACTGTAAGAGTAAGGGCCTCTTTCACCACCTTCTAGTAAAGTGACAAGTATGCTAATTGTCGGTTAAAGTCACCCGTAACTTCAATTTCACAATGTTCGAGTAGCTCTAATCATAATATGATAAACTGACCCGTACTCATAGACTTTACTTGTCAATTAACTTTAATTGGGATGTAACTAATCAACACTTTACTTGGACATGGTAAACGAGGCCTAAGTAAGAATAATGACAAAGAAATAACATTGTTAGAGTAATAAAATAAGCCTTTTTGGAAAAATATAAAGCACAAGATGCTGTCGAGCTTTAAGCTTCAAATCTGTAAAACCATAGATAACACAGTTGTAATATAAATTAGACAAAAAACTAGTTTTAAGATGCAGCGTTGTAACGATCATTTATAACATATTATTGTGAACCTCTTACAACTTAAAAAAATGCTACTAATCACTAATAATATGAAATAATAAAACTATAAGTAAAATTAACTCAAGCGTTGCAAAATTAACAATTCGTTGCTAATTTTGTAGGTAGAATTTCGATTTTACTGCTAAAATCAGCCAAGTCGATGCAAATTTAACAAAACATCAGAAAAAAATTCAATATAGTTACGATAAGCGAAACGTGGTTAGGAAATTCAACATTATGCTTTCTATTACAGTACATATTTGATTCTTTGATAACATTATTTCTTTGGCTGCAATCCTTTTTGCGTCCACTCCTGGGCACGGGTCCGTCTCCCTTATTGGGGAGGCCTGGAGATTACTCCACCACGCTGCATTATTTCTTTACACAAGTAAAAAATGTCTTATTCATGCTCCCTTTACTAACAATAAGTACCTACTGGATTTATTGAAAGAATTTTCTCTCTTTGCTGATTTTAAACTAGTTTTAATTATGTTAAAATATAATTTTAAAACTAGACAAGAATTGAAAACTGAAAATATTCGAGTTTAAAGTTGAAATGTAATAGGAATGCTTTTACCTATTATAGGTATGTAGGTAATTGTTTGAGCATCTAACGGAACGTAAGATTACGTCGCGGGTCATTATTGGTCCACGTATGAGGTGGAGTATCACATACAAGGATAACGAATATTTTAAATTCAATTTGAACATTGTCTTACACACACTCATTGCATACATGTCACTCGTTGTAACCGAACCTGAATTATCAAAAATTTGAAACAGTAGGTACAATCGCTTTAATTCGACATCCAAGCGCAAACATACTATTCATTACAAAAAAAATTTAATGTTCGCTTATCGTGCTACACTTTAAAATTAATCAAAAAAATAAACAAAAGTCAGCATTATCTAAACAAAAGATAAAAGTTAAAGATATTCTATAACTTGAAAACAAAAAGCCCCGAGTCGAAAGAACACCGAGTAGGTATATCCTGTCCACTATGTTATCATTGTTTTCACAGATATACCTTAAAAAATGAAAATAATTAATTGATTTTAACACCTTCGAATTCAACAAGGGCACTGAGGCCTTAGTGTAAGTGTGCACACGCGAAAACGTTACTATCGCGTTTGCGTTAAGAATTTAACTATCGACCTTATTCCTTTCAGGTTAAGATCTATCTGTCCAATTTTAACTCTGACGCATCTCTTGCTAGCAAGGTTCATATGATTTTCTGTGTGTAACGGCCCAGCACGGTTTATTTATTTTTTACCCGATTCGTTATAAACCGGGCATCATAATCACTCAAAATTGACTTCAGTCTTTGTGGAACAAAATGCCATCAACTGTGTTCGATGTGCCTACTTCAAGTTCTTCATATTTTGGCGTTTGGCTTTCGACTTTTGCTTTTATGAGATTCTTATTTCTGCACAAAGTGGGTACTCATATTCCCATTGTGAAGCCTTTGTTTTAATTATGAAACTTTCAACAAATTCATTTATTTATTTCATTTGAGAAAATTGTTTTCCCAGTATTCATACCAGGTCCCTTATAAATTTAAAAAACTATACTTTTTATAAAGATAAATGAAAAGATATTAAGAAAGGGCATGGGCGCACCCAGATTTTTGGTCAGGGGAGACAAGTTCTTGGTCATGGGGTGGGGGTAGGGTTGCCAGGTCGCCAAACTTAATAGCCGGACAGACCAGCCAGTTTGGCCAGACATTTGGGTAGAAAGGCCGGACACCCTACATTATTGAGGATTTTGTGTCAGTATTAATAGGTACGACAAAAAAATTGTAAATAAAATGTAGCTTTTTTTATTATTGTCATAAATCTTGCTAAATTCTAATGAAATAATAAATAAAATCGAATACCAAATCAGTATTAAGTAGGAGCGACCGACAGTCGACTCGCCTGCGTTCGGTCACGCTCGGCGTTTGCTCGTTTGCGAAATGTAAAAAGCCTAACAATAGCCGGACAAGCCGGACACCGTTTATTTTGGCCGGACACGCAACCAAAAAGCCTACCTATGTCCGGCTTTATCCGGACGCCTGGCAACGCTAGGTGGGGGGTGGTAAAATTAGCACGTGCGTAAATTTGCTTTACACGAAGACATGCACATAAAATATTAGATAAGTATACAAAGGAAAGACCAGGAGGAAGCATATCTAGCTTATTCTTTATACGTTTCCTTATTCGTTAGGTAGATGTTTTGGGATTTTAGAATCCCTGAATTTGGACCTTGATACACAGTGGGCGGCTGCCCCCCCCCCCCCACGCATGCAAGGAATGAAATAAATAAATTCTAATAATAAATCATTGTACCCTATAATCACATAGTGGACAGAACATATTACAGACTATATTCCACTCAAGCTATTGCTATAATGGTACATAAAGGAACGTTTATAATTACATATATCTTTTCTTAACATATAATACAATTTCATTTGTATATCAAACATTTCGTTTTGGTCTGCGCAACTTATTTATATCTAACTAAATAGTAAAAACAGTTCTATTCCCGAACAATACAATTTTATAATGCGATCAAACTATAATTAATAATAAATAACGTTACCTACACAATAAATAAATAAGACTTGTTCGTTTAAAGAATAAGTTTAAGCGTTGTCAATGATAGAAGTAAAGAAAAAACTAGACGGGTTACTTTAATAAAATTTTCTTTAATAAAACACCATAAAACAAACTGATTAAAATAAGAAAGCTTATTTTGATTTGGCCGCAACCCTTTTTTTGCGTCCCACTGCTGGGCACGGGTCTCTCCCCATTATTGGGGAGGCCTGGAGCCTACTCCACCACGCTGCTCCAATGCGGGTTGGTGGAGATGCGGGTTAGTGGCCAACCCGCTGTCGGATGTTTTCAAACCGCTATAAGGGCTCCGACAAGGTTTAACGACTGTTATCTATCGACAACAACCGGGACCGACGGCTTAACGTGCCCTCCGAAGCACGGAAACGCGCATGAATTTTTTTGCCACTAGTGGTCACCCATCTCACACCCTACCGCGCCCGTTTGGCTTAGTTGCATAGATCGTTTGCGTTCTACGCTAACCGCCGATTTTGATTTATAAGGACAGAAAGAGACAAATACATACATTTATGGCAATTTTTTTAGAAGGGCAAATTTAACGTATTTAACTGAAACTTTAACATACTTTTTAACATCGTTGCGCATAGTGGAAACAATGTCAAATATAATTAGGCAAATATAATTTATAAATCCTAAGTTTGATCGCACTATAATTAATTACAGACAGGAATCCTCATTATGTGCATTGCAAATAAACTATTGAACGAATCCTTATAGAATGCGCTCTATTTCGGAACTTTTGGAACAATTCACTTCGATCTAACTATTTCATACTAAATCAATGTATTATATTTACAAAATGAAGGTGAATACAGCCACGACGAATATCCGTTTAAAATATAAATATAAACTTGAAAATTACAAATAAAAGTCAGATTACTGATAAATGTAGACATTTGTTTTAAATAATTTCATGGTCGTAGCACGCATTGAAGATACCGTTTTTATTATTTTTGTAAACATTATTCGTGTACCTAATACATTTATAGTGCTTTAGAAAAGTGAAAAACGTATGTTTCGGTAGTTTTAATTCAATAAAAATGGAGGTTACTATGAAAGTTTCGATGAAATATTATCGTGGCTGTAAAAAGAAACTAATAAATATAATGTTATTTGAGCTACGCTTTGATGTCAACTACAACAACAACAACAAAAAATTCAGTATATCTATATCAGCTAGCAATGGAAATTTATTTATCAGTGTAATTTTCATCGTTTTGTAATAAATAAGACAGAAAATCGTTCATTTATTTAAAACTAACCTTCCGTAAGCGGCTTCGCTCGCGTAGACCCGTTTTATAGGTTCCCCTAGTATTAAAAACATCCCATGTCATTTCCCAAGGTCCACTCTATCTATGTTCCAAATTTAATTAAAATTGGTTCAGTAGTTTAAGCGGGAAAGCGTAGCAGACAGAGTTACTTTCGAATTTATAATATTAGTAGGGAGTAGGGAAGTAGAATAGAATAGTATTTATTTGTCAATAAGTATAGGTCAATAAAGTTTTACATAAAATTGTCAAAGGTTCCAAAATACTTAGCCTCAGTAGGGGTTAAAAACGTATTCGTATAGGTGTATATATGTATATCGAATAATTTAAAATCTTGCCAGAGGTGATCACGACCCCAGCTATGGCGCTAAGTTCATTAACAAACAAATTAAGAGTCTAATTTTATGATTTTTCAACTAAATTTGAAAATAAAAAAATTGCTATCAAAGCGTAGCTTAAAGTTAGGCCGTAATTATAAACAATCAGCTTATCAAATTAGTCAAGTACAAAGCTACCTTAGCAGTAGAGTCTAGAAACATGAAACGATCTATACAAGCTTTATATGGAAGCACGTCCAATATCGTAAAATAACTCTAAGGATGTAATCGTTTAGCACGATGTTTTAAAATAATTTAATACTGTGTGTTTTTAACATCTCGTTTATGCATATTTAATTGGTTTTCATTAATTTAATTATTAAAATAAAGTATTGCGGTAGTTTGAGTTGGGTTAGGCAGGTCTTTTTGAACCAGTATTCACAAGAAATTATTCGTATTATACAAAATAAACGTAGGTACAGCAATGTAAATTTTTTCTCGAGAGTGACGATCTTTGCTAGAAGAAATTGCCATTGCGTTTTTTTTTTGTTATATTCATATTTTCAAATTATGTACTGTACAATCTACTGCATGATATTACACTAAATAAACGTTTATACTGTGGTGGTGGTTTAAGTGAAAATATGACTATAAATTTCAACGTGTGGGTATTAAATTTTGTAATGCAATGTCAGGAAATATTATTTGTTTACAAAGAGGTTTTATATAATAAATAAGCTGACGTTTTTTTCTAAAAATACTTTGCAGTTTTTAATAATTTTACAAAGTTTGTTAGAGAAGCAGGGCCGTACTAAGCATAATGTTTTTATGGGGCAAATTGCGTTATAAATTAGAATTGTTGGTTATTTATTATAATACCCATATTTAAAGATTGTAGTAAATATATCTTCATGTACTTTTAAATTAAGTAATGCTTCGCTTAAATAGATTTTACCCCAGTACATTACGCTCAGTAGGTACCTACTGCTGTTTATGCAAAAATTAGTTTTGTCTTCCCATATCTGAGGCAGTCCTAGCTTCTCAATTGTAATTTCGGTGTTTGATAAGGCTTTAAATATTAGGTATAAACCACGATTTGGTAAATTAGGTATAGTAGCGCGATAAGTAGGTAAACACTGCTCAATGGTTCTGTTATTTCTCAATAGGTAAACAGAATCATTAGTTGTCTGAATTAAAACTTGAAAATAGTCTAGATTCCTGGTTTGGCATCCCATAATGTCTAGTTTTATTAGCCTCAGCTAAGACCGCCCCAGATTGTGTCGATAGACAAATATAAAATATGAACCCTGTCACCAGTTTATGTGCGCTTCATCCTATCAATTGAAAATTAAGTGTTTTAAAATTTAAAATATTAAGTATCGTTTCGGAAATATGTGTGTCATAAGATATTAAGGATTTTTTAAGTAAAATTCAAAGTACAAATTTAATGAAGAAGTGATGAAAGAAGGAAGATGAAGATGTGATGGGCATCTATTTCGTAAATGTACACAACACTTTGTTACATAAGCCACGAGTAAGTCTAAACGAAGCTCATATTTTCCTTAATTTCTATTTATATGGGTACGTCTATTTAAGTGTCTCATTTTAGTCACGGTAACACAAAATGTAGCATTACACATTTATAAGATACAATTATATTAAAATGTATATCTTTTTTTAATTAAGTATAACTTTAAAATCGTATCAAGGAATTACTGCATTATTTCTGTCGTTAGAGCCATTCACTAAACTCGATTTTAGACGTTTATTCACCACTTTTACTGCGGGCGCTGTTGTAAACGCTTACGAAAACCCTCTTGTAAACTTTTCATGATTTTTTTTAAAGAAAACATATAAATATAGTAGGTAATATCCAGGAAGTAGTAGTGTAAACCATTTTTTTTTGTAAACATACCAATATTATTTTGGAATTTATTATTAATTTCACATTATGACATTTGTCATTTTTCTTGTATTGATTAAGAGTTTTGATAGAAGACATTTTTTGCACTAAAACAATACTAATAATAATTACATAAGTATTGTAGTATTTCTTTCATAAATGTAAATATTTTATTTCTACTTTTCAAAACACACAGAAAATACTTTGAAAATATTTGAATAAAGTATATAACAATATTGATATTTAAGAGAAAAGCGAAACCTAATAATTTTAGCCGAAAAAAATATTAAGTAATTGACAATTCTTAGATTTAAAGAATTCAAAGTAACTACACCTTCATCTGATTACCAAGATATAATTGACGAAAAGTAATAAAAATGTTACACGAACAACTCCACGGAATCATTTCATAGAAATATAACATCTGACGTGGTTTTTGTTTTACCATTCGTTTCAATAGATGAATGACCCATAATAAATATAAACTAGCTAAAATCTGCAGATATACACTTGAATATTTCACTACTAAAGGTGCAAATATTTCTAAAATATATATAATATATTTATAAACAGTATTTACTATGTATTGTGTGCAATATACAATGCACGCGTAATATTCACTGGTAATGTTATTTACCGCAGTTATTCCTTACTTACACATAAAAACATTACTGTTAAACAGTATCACTCACTATACACCAAATTTTAAGTTAATAGCTAACTATGTATAGTTATAATATTGGTGTATTATCGTAGTTCATGCGCCAAGATCAACAAATTTTTTATAAACTTAAAACTAGAAAACAAAACTCTTAACAAAACAATTCTATTGCACTCCCTAATTTTATTATTAGTTTTATTTGTAAACTTAATCTAAATATATATATTTATGTAATACTTATTTGAACATAATGTAAATAGCTATATTTGAATGAACACTTTCAAAATATTGCATCTTCAAGAAACATCAAATAAGTCGGTAAATATGTACTAAGTATATAAACAAATTTACGAAGACTCGGCGTCAGAACTACTTACTCGCATTTGTTGTACATAATTAAAAATAAAATTAACACACATACGCCATAACACTTTATACATCAGTTAACAATCATTATTGTCAGTTATAAATCTATTTTTATGTATTTTATATTTAAATATATAAATTCGCACTAAATAGTAGGCAGTTTTAAAACAATTATGTTAATATTATATTTGCTATTTAGTAAGATCAGATGTGGTTTTAGTAATAATCAGTAGTGACCACATCGTAGCATAAAGAGCATAAGATATCACAATTTTTATATGTGAAGATAGATTGTAAATAAAATATGTCAAATATTTTGTTTCAGTTTATTTTGTTTGATAGATTAGAATTTATTACGAAGTTAAATTAAGACCAATCAAATCACTAACACGTTAAGCACATATTGTTTTCGTAAATGTGTCATTTTCGTGATTGATTAATAAAACCGCCCTTTTAGACACACTAGTTGGCTCGAGACGGATAGAACTAGCACATTCAGTATTAAAATTGCTACAGAGTTAGAAATATCGCTTACAGTTACAATACGATTACTACAGTAAAAATAAAGGAGCCGGCCGTAGTCGTAGTTTTTGAGTTAACATAACAACGCGTCACTCGGTCTCAGCTCCTGGTACGCACAAATAAAAACGCAGTCGAGTCCGGACCTGTTCCGTCGAAATACATATAGCAAAGTAGAGTCGTTAGGAGCTTGCAAATATCAAACGTGCAAATGAGAGTTCGTAGCTTATTATAGAATCACTTAGAGTAAGTTCTGTTCATGGGTTTACGGTCACATAGTTTTGCGTCCGTTTGTGGGTATAAAAGAGGGCGGGAGGGCTAAGAGCGCAGTTGTGCGGGACTGAGGACGAGCTCGCCGTCGGGGCCGCCCGCGAACGACACGTTGCGGGGCGGCGGGCGGCGCCCCGTGTTCGTGCCGGACGTGCTCGGCACGCCGGGGGACGTTCGTAGTGCCGAAGACGCCTGAAATGTATAAATAAAAATAAATAAATGAAAATAAATACCGTTTCACCATCATAGTCCCACAGTAAGTTAGATATACTCACACAAAGACAGAAACACAAACACCCTGACCGAGAAGAGAATTTATTACCTCATCATTCAAATTTCTTTTTGGCCGAAAATCGAGCCCGGGACCTTCCGATCGGCAGTCCGGCATTGTAACCATTATGCCACACGGGTCATCATTAACTAAGCAGCTTCAAAAAGCTTACGCAAGGTGGCAAGTAGGAGAACGTTTTTTTCAACCTCATAGGATTCCGTGGTACCCACGGACACACCCAAAAACAGGAAAAAACGCCCGGAGCAAAAACAGAAATCTAAACTCATTCAAATTCCTGTCTCGTTGAGAATTGAATCCATAACCATCGATCTGCAATCCGGTATGGTACTAATTGTACCATGGTTCGTCAATTTTTTTTCTTGATCATAGTTACGAGGCCATAGCCTAGATACCTATACATGTACATCTTAATGAAAAAAGTGGAAATACGGTTGGTAATGATTGGCTGCAACCCATTTTATGTCCCACTGCTGGGCACGGGTCTCTCCCATTATTGGGGAGGCCTGGAGCTTTCCACCACGCTGCTCCAATGCGGGTTGGTGGAGATGGGGGTTAGTGGCCAACCCGCTGTCGGATGTTCTCAAACCGCCTATAAGGCCTACGACAAGGTTTAACGACTATTATCTATCGACAACAATCGGGACCGACGGCTTAACGTGCCCTCCGAAGCACGGAAACGCGCATGACTTTTTTTTGCCACTAGCGGTCACCCATCTCACACCCGACCGCGCCCGTTTGGCTTAGTTGCATAGATCGCTTGCGTTCTACGCTAACTGCTGGACCATGCGGTAATAGTAATGATTATGCCAATTGAGCAGCGATGGCCGAGTGGTAAATAACCGCGGTCTTTGACGCGACCGACCCCAGGTTCAAATCCTCGGCGCGCACCTCTGGCAAAGAAATTTGTAATGTGCGCATTTATGGCTGCTCCACGGTGATGGAAAATATCGTGATATTTAATTAATTACGATGTTCTCCATCGCCGTGCATGCCTGATAGAAATTCATAATTTCTCGAAAGCATGACGTCCACCAATCCGCACTTGGCCAGCTTGGTGGACTATGGCCTAAATCCCTCTCACTGGAGACCTGTGCTCAGTAGTGGGACATAAAAAGGTTGAAAAAAAAATGCCACTTCGTTTCTAAATTTTTAGTGTAAGATTATCGTGAACCAACTGCAATTACGTGAATTTAGTTCATGACCAAATTGACCATGCCCAGTGCAACGTTTACTTTGGGCTTATCACGTAACACTTACCGCGTCTCCTGCTTCCATTTTTCCTATCAAAGGTAAATGACATGGACTTTGAACTTTTTAAACAAAATAAGGAATTTCTTTTTGTGTCATCTCATAGAGAAACTTAAGATTTTCCGGAGAGTCCTGTATCTTTAACTTTTTTTTATCATGCTCTGGTGGTAAAAATTTTCACCTACAATAGGAATTTTGTTTCAGATCTTGCTTAGCTAGAAGCTTAAACTTCACTCCCAGCTGAGGCATTACCAGTGGACTATGACATGGGGTTCTTCAAGAAAGCTGTAAAAAAGCTCTCCTCCAAAGCCGGCAATGCTCGGGCGGCTCCCCTAGGGTTGCCCGTGTCCATAGGCGACGGTGATCGCTTAACACCACGCGGCCCGTCTGCCTTTTTGTACGGTTTATTTATAAAAAATATATATATTTATTATCATTAAGTTATCATAAATAAAATTTTGTAAGCTTTATTGCTATTTTTTATTGAATTAAATTTTATGTTCGATATGAATTAATTTGACGACGTGGGTGGCGTAATAGTTTCCATGCCGAACTGCTGATCGGAGCGTCCCGGGTTCGATTCCCGGCGAAGCGGAAATTTGAATAATGAGTTTAAAATTTCTGTTCTCGGTTTGGGTGTTTGTGTTTCTGTCTTGTGTGTGTCCGTGGCACCCACGACACAGGTTATATCTATCCTACTGTGGGGCTATGAGTATGAAGCGTTATTTATTTATTTATAAGAATACAGATAATTTTTAAAGGTGAAATAATGCTCGTTAAATTGTCAGCGAAGCATCTTTGACTACCGTGCTTTAGAAGTATTATGTTCGTGTTAATTAGAGGAAGTATTTCCATGTATATTGCAAAAATTTGTTTTTTTTTTTTATTACGAACACTAAGTTACTAAAGACAAAGACTTTTATTGGCACAAATATGGGTGTTTACAAAAGGTGTTTTTATACATTTGGTTCGCCATATTTATTTTCATGAGATATGCAAATATTACAATAGTTAAAAACTTAACTAAGCAATTACAAATAACAAATATGAAAATGTACCTTCATTGAAATAGTGTTATTTATTTTATTATATTTCTATTATTACTAATACAAATAATAGTTGTACAACCCTGTTATTTATGTCCCAGACCTAGTGAATATGCCATAACCTATAACCTAGCGCGATCGGCGTTCACGGTCATACGTGTGGTTTCATAGTTTTTAAATTATAGACCGACTAGGCTGAAGAAGATTGTGGTGTTTAAATTTTATGTAGTTGAAAACAATTTAAAATCAATAATCAATGAAAATATAACCAAATGAAACTATAATCTTTTATATTTTAAGTGTATTTTCCACATTTGCAATTTAGCCGTCGTGTCAAAGTCACGTCATCAGACAAGACGACATCTGCAAAATTCTGGAGCTATATGTATGGACTATAGCATCTCTTCAGGCATAAACTAGTTGATGATCCTTGACATTAGCCCTAAATAAACTTGAACAACAACAGATTGAGGCTGCGACTCTATAATTTTCGAAGAATCGTATTACCAATCCTTACTTTCACTTTGTTCCGTCACGCTGTGGTGGTGGCATCTGCTCAGGCATGAAGTAGCTGACGATCCTCGCTCGATATTAGCTTTGAACTCACCTGAACAACAATAGATTGAGGCTGCGGCGACGGCTGCGGCTGCGGCGAGGAGCGCGGCTGCGGCGAGGAGCGCGTGTGCGCGCCGCTGCCGCTGGCGGTGCGGTACCGGCGCATGCGCTCGTCCTCCTCGCCGCTGGACAGACTGGACACGTCGCACGAGGAGGACTCGAGGCGCCGCGCGGGCGAGCACTGCGCGGGCCCCGCACGCGGGCCGGTGCAGCCGCCCGCCAGCGGCATCTCTTCGCCTTCCACGCATCCGGACAGTCTGGAATGGGGTGTTGGTCATTATTAGGTGAGACAGTGGAGTACCGTCAAGAGTACAGATAGTGCCTGTGGAATTTCAAACTGGTATATAATAATAATGAAGCGCGCATGGTTCGGCGGGTGAAGCGCGCATGGCTCGGCGGCTAGCGTAGAACGCAAGCGGTCTATGCAGCTAAGCCAAACGGGCGCGGTCGGGTGTGAGATGGGCGACCGCTAGTGGCAAATAATTTCATGCGCGATTTCGTGCTTCGGAGGGCACGTTAAGCCGTCGGTCCCGGTTGTTGTCGATAGATAATAATCGTTAAACCTTGTCGGAGGCCTTATGGGCGGTTTGAGAACATCCGACAGCGGGTTGGCCACTAACCCGCATCTCCACCAACCTGCATTGGAGCAGCGCGGTGGAGTAAGCTCCAGGCCTTCCCATTAAAGGGGGAGATATACCCGTGCCCAGCAGTGGGACGCAAAAAGGGTTGCAGCCATATAATAATAATAAATTAACCCGCATTGGAGCAGCGTGGTGGAGTAAGCTTCAGGCCTCCCCAATAATGGGGAGAGACCCGTGCCCAGCAGTGGGACGCAAAAAGGGTTGCAGCCATATACCTATTAATACCAGTACCATAACAAACTGGAATAATGATAACCTGGCGATGGTTCATGATAAGCCTTGATTTATTATTAAAATGGTGTATCAGACGAGCATATAGGCCACGTGCTGTTTAGTGAACTGCAGCCCATGGACATCTTCAAATAACCTTAAGCAAGCCTGGGTCTATCATAAAAACGTATATTATATGGTGCTACTGGCTGGCACCGGTCCTTTTGATGTACACCTTGACAAATGACACGACAATGCACCAATTATTGGTTGTACTTCCCCGGTCCAACCATGAATGTTCTACTAGTACCTACCTGTAAAAAGTGATGTGGAATGTCCATGATTGTCACCATGAACACAAAGTCCTGTGTTTCTTTCAAAACTGCCAGTTCGTACTTTTAGCTGGGACCACCATGAAACTAGCGTTCGGAAGACGCGCTTACACGCGTACTAATTTTTGTACCGGAATAGTATATTCGAAGCGAAGCGAGGGCTGTCATCGCCCTGGTCTGAAATCGTCTTTGTTTCATCCCGTGCCACACACTGTATTTTTCATATCACTTGTAATGAGTTTTGATTTCTGTAGCCAGTTGAAGTAAGACTATTTCAGACAAATAGCGCAGTAATATACTATTTTAATCATAGAATAATTCAGAAATCAGATAATAAAAGAACATTAAAATCTTTGACAACGATTTGACGACAGCTGTCAGACGATTATGATTTTTCATATCACATAGATTGAAACAGCGGGTTTTGATCTCCTTTTGTTTATTACAAATGAATGTGCCGGGTAGAAACAACATTGTTTCTCCCCTAGGGCAAAAACAACGTTGTTTCTGACTGACACATACGCATTGGTTTGAAATAATCTTATTTCGACTGGCAAAACATAGATCAAAACTAGATGTTTCATTACATGTGATATGAAAAATATATTATCTCGCCGTTTCGCGCGTGTACACGAGGTTCAAAAACAGACAAAAGATTCGCACTTAAACTTCTCATAATGACATTTTGGTTAACAGTTTAATAACAACAAGGGATTCGTGTTGTCAAGATCATTAGGTTTTATGTCTATATATTTCGGTCTATTTTGCTTTAAAATAAACGATAAATTATAAAAATCATTCATAAGGCCTTTTTACTGCTAACTCATATTTACATTACTTATATTTTTTATATCTTAATCCTATATTTGTTTTGATAGGTAAGTAGATTCTGTATTAGAATTTTAAAAGCGACCTATTTTTAGTGTTCTGTACCCGAAGGGTAGCAACGGGACTCTTTTACAAGCCTCCGCTGTATAGACAGTACAAGAAATACCTGTATATGGAAATAGTTCCATATACAGGTATTTCTTGTACTCTTCAATTTTCAGCAATACTATTAGAACTTTTAAGAAAGACCTTTTGATAACATACCTTCTGTTCTCCTTGTAGTTGGGCCGCCGTCGGCAGCAGGGTTTTGCACATAGGCAGAACAATATGCGCAGCAAACAGCACGAGAGGCCAATGATGATGAGCGTTGGACCCACCAGTCGCAACGCTGGCGTTTTGAACCCCTGCAAAAGTAATAGTTATGTCTTGTGTGAACAATAACATAACAATAAATAAAATAAGAATCACTTTTTATTTCCTTCGCATTTTAAGGTCTCAAAATAGAGGCAGGTAATGTAGAAAAATCTTAAGCCTAAAGTAGTGAGTATCTATTGCCTGGTGCCGGAATAGAAAAACCCGGAATTACAATTCAGCAGCAGATTTTTACGTTTCAGACTCATAAGTGTGGGATCATGAGTCACCCTACACTAGGGCAACGAACCATGATTCCGCGTTGTAGGTCCCACCCATGGACATACTCAAAGACGACTGGCCTCTTGGAATCGCAACTAGTCGAGCCAACGTACCGTACTTCGGCAAAGAAAATATAAAAAGTATTGCAATAGGTCGACAATTGCGTACATACAACATATTATCTACTTTCTAAAAAGAAGCACATTGAATCTTTGGGAAGACTTAAATTCGTGTTCTCAAAAAGATTGGATCGATATCGAGCACGCTTGTCAATATAGCTCTTGTATTTCCTTGGCTCGAAGAGCTCAATAAATAAATCTATGTAAGTAATACGGCTCTTTTGTTTCGAACATTACAAGTAGGGCTGCACACTCCAGGCACTCCAGGTAAGCGTGCCTCAAAAGGGCTTCGCCAAGTGACATTGCCTGACAATATCCCTACCTACCTGTCGCTGAACCATCAGAAAAAAATTGTACCCCACGTCCCGTTTAAAAGAAACACCTCGAGATCAATACGGTTCTCGCTAAGATTTACCTCTTGACATTTCGCGCGAGAGCCACTTGAGCTTCAAGGTTTATCTTTTGAAATTGAGTTATTTTTGTCTGAATAACAATGAGCCCTCTCCACTAAGGCTTGTACCTTGTCGGTGCCGACGGAGTAAACGGCAAGGCCGGAGACCTTCGCATTATATATGATTAAACTAAATAATAACAGCGTCAGCAAGGAACCCGTGTTAAGTGATTTCAAGTCCCTTCAGAATACCGAAACTGAGAAGATATTTTAAGTCATTCCATTAAAAAAATATTACTTACAAGTGTCACGTTTCAGCACCGCTTATTAATTTTTTGCTTCAAGCACAAATCCTCAAGAATGCTTAACACAAACTTAATGTTTGTTCTTTAAAGAACAGATTACCTGATTAACACGCAATAATACTTCAATATTATTGCACTTACAATTTGGGTTGCTTTTTTCTTGCCTTTTCTAATTTTAACAAAAAATAGCAAATGTAAAAGCTTCGCGGAATCTCAGTGCTTCAGAAATTATACTACATACTTCAAGTAATGCAAGATTTCCATCACGGATTTCCATATAGGTACTATGCTTGTTACGTTGGCTAAAAATTCTTTTTGAAAACCTATTTCTAATTCATTGAAATTAAATTCATGATGTGTTTTAGATTATTGCTTCAACTCCTCTGGAAACTGTTACTATTTCAATGGCTTTATTATTACTACTAGAGCATCGTATTTTTTCCATGGTCTGAAGTCTGGCGATTCAAGTGTCTCTTTCTAATTCATTTTTAAGTCTTTCTTTTCTCTTTCTCAACAATCAAAATATTTTTTGCGAAAACCCTTGAGAGTTTCAATATAATTTGCTAGTTCATACCTTGTCCCCAGTCCCCACGAAGTAAACCACGAGACCCACGGCAAGTGTGACGAGGCCCGCGTAAAGGAGTCTGGCGACTCCCCAAGTGTCCCCCGGCACATCTCCTTCGCCGTCTGATTCTGATGACGAGCCGTATGACGCATCGCGGACCTGGAATATACAATCAAAAGTGTAAGATGGAAGTTATTTTGAAATATCCACGCGCCCAGAAACTACGATGCTGTATGGACGACATAATGTTCCCTGGTAGAATTCCAAACTGACATTTCAAAAGGAAACATCAAGGTTTTTTGAATTTAGAGATGACGGTCATAGAGCCATTAAAACGATTTAGAATTTTGATGACAAAATTAAAAAAAAAGATGCCGAACAATATAGCCCAAATAGTTGTTACAGAAACATTTTTCAACATATTGAATTTGAGGAACTTTCATATTAGATGGATAAGTGTATGCAACAATACTATTGATAAGTAACAATGAATCCGGACTAGAACTCCGCTAGTGTGAATGTACACTACATAACAACTCTTCTAACTGTCAATAAAACAGCAATGATCTCCTATGGAGCGAAACACCTGCATTCATCAAAGGATTAGGGTAAAGAGACTACACATGCTTTAAAAATGTATTTCATGAAAACACCGAGGGTCAAGCGTATAATGTCGATTGCTACAGATTTGACAGTAAAGACTGAAGAATAAAAGCAGCAATTTTCTATATACTAAAAGAAGAGCTGTAGATGAAACCAGAAGGAATTAGCCAAGGTATTCTCTGAGAGCAAACCACTGACTCCTATCTACTAACGAGGATTAGATACAATGGTCGAAGAGCCTAAGGATACAAACTGAGCTCAGCTAGCCCATTGGACACAGCAACATACCCGTTTGGTATAATGCCACTTGATGGTTGGATTGCGATAGATGATGATGAGGTTCCCACGCCTGATCTCCCTCTGCAGACGAACAGCGAAGCCTTTTAACATCCAAATGGCCTAGACTCCTAGAATTTATATTTAAAACTGAAGTTCTGTCTAGAGACACTTTCGACTCTTTTATTTGTCTGTACATACCAGGCCTTTGAGCATCAGCGCCATTCTTGTTAATTAGAGCAATACTTAGACTTACCAACACCTACATCTTGAGACCTAGACCGTGAAGTTAGACCATAATATATAATATCTAAATCTAGAACCAGCTATTTATAAATTATTACGTGATGCTGTTTTTGATAGGCCTGCTTGGAACACCTGGAATGTTTATAGTAAAAATACATTTATTTGTTATAATTATTGGCAAAGTTTGTTTCGAAATCACTTTGAATTATTTTACGTTTCACACTCATAGCCCCACAATAGGGTTGGCATCAGAAACACAAACACCCAGACCGAGAACAGAAATTTAAACTAATCATTCAAATTTCTGCTTCGCCGGGAATCGAACCCGGGAACCCTTCGATTGGCAGCCTGGAACCATTGGGCCACGCGAGTCGACAATTATCTATTAAAACCTACCACACACACATTTCAGTTTACACATATACCTTCACATATATATTCTTACATTTAAAATCGCAATAACGACAAATCATTAATCAAACTTTTATTCCTAACACCATCAGTCAGTAATTATTTCTCTCAATTCATTCGTTTCTTCCATAAACATAGTATTAGAATATTTCTAGAGCCTGAATTCGCAATCCTTGAGACTCTAGAAAAATAACGTCTCGGAACAACCTCTACAGGTAGATAAAGCGTGCCTTGTTGGGTGTAACAGTTCTACCGTTCTTGAAATTGCAACATAGCTTTCAATTACTTCTTGTTTTTTAGTGACACTAAAAAAAAAAGTATCTGAACACGTTAGTTTCATCCCGCATCTGCAGTATTCTGCAGTTACTTAAGATATTTTCTTACTTCGATTTTTTTCCATTATTCGTTTTTCTAACATGTCATCCTCACCCTTGCAGTTTCTTGTAGATGGAAGAACTTTAATGGTTCGACCAGAGAAATGCCACTGCTACACCCACTTCTGCCGTGAAGCAATTCTAGTGTTTCGGTGGATAGGTGTAGTTGCCGGCCAGACATACACGAGGTGACCATCAGCCTTCGAAGGGGTACTCGAAGGGCAACTGGATATGACCACAGGCAAACTTAAGTTTGCTTGAGGTTGTGTTTAGTTATTCATGGGCTGCAGCGACCACTTAACACCATGTGCCTTGCAAGCCCGTATGATTCTCGATTGAAATCAAATAAAAAAAAATCCACCTCCCTTAAAAAAATTATCCATCTACCCGCAAATCGACAGCCGTCATACTTGGTTGGTGTGATACAACTTGTCGCATGGTTTTAAAATTTGCACATATTTTAGAAAGTATGATTGAATTTATAGTATTTTGCGACTACCCTCACCTATCAGCCCGCATTTATCCATCTACCCGTAAAACAACAGCCATCATACCGGGTTGATGCGTTGCCACTTATCGCTTGGGTCGCAAATATGCACATATTTTGGCAATTGTTGATTGAATTGATAGTATTTTCCGACTACCCTCAAAATAGCCGCCCGCATTTGTCCATCTACCCGCAAAACAACAGCCGTCATACCCGGTTGGTGCGATGCCATTTGGCGCGTGGGTCGCGGCGCGCACCCGGGTGGTCGCCGAGCACGGAGCAGCGGCGCGCCGCGCCTCCCGCGCCCGCGCCGCCCCCTCCCACGGACAGCGCCGCCGCCTCCTGCCACGCCGCCCGCCCAGCTGCGCACTGGAATAGAACAAAATATACATTAAAAAAAGGATCATTAATTTTTTTTATCGGTTGTGTAAATTCATTTTGTTCAGTATTAGCAAAAAACATTTGTAAATAAATCGTATTAAGTATATTTAGATCTAGTGTATTGTAAACATATTTTACAATTTTTTTTAAATATAATAAAATTTGTAAGAATTAAACTTTTGCGATACTAGAATGGCTTTTATTCTTTGTATTTTATAAGGCTAATATGGTACATAGAATAATCGTGCACCACAGCTCGATGCACAAAGATTGAGCAATATGATTAATTAAGTATTACTTGGCAGTGCAGTTAGAATTTTAGAATTGAGACTTGGACTTAGATGGAGTGATATACAGATATACACATTACTAAGCTGTGTATAGGAACAGCACTTGAATATTGCACAAATGGGTACACTGGCAGAACGATCATTTCATTTAGATATTTGGCAGCAGTGCATTAGGTGATTAGAGCCAGACTATCAGTATTATCTGCACCGTGCTATTAGCATTTGATAATGTGACGACACATCAGGCATTTTTGATTAAAAAAAAAATACGACTTCGATGACAATTTTTTTCAAAATAGTAAAAAAAAGTGTTTTGGGTGAAATTCATAGTGGCTCTACAACATGCAACACTTTACAAACAAAAATGTTTTTATTGGGTAGCAAGCATGCAGGTTATGTGGCGTCGGGAGCGGTCCCAGGGGGGTGGGTCACAGGGGACATGATCCCCCCCCCAAATACATCAGTCATACGTAGATGGAAGGCGAAGCAAGCCAATTTGGGACACCTCTTCCTCCAAATTTATTAATGACCACCCCCAAAATTTCTTGGCGAAAAAAATTTAAGGCTGCGACCGCACCTGCGTGGATTAAGTGGTTACTGTAATTAGTGTATTCCATGAATATTTCACAACATGACAGAACATAAAGTCAGCCTGAATCGTACCGTCTTATTTATATCTAGCAGGCATCCGCACCTTTCCACCAAAACACAACATAATTCTTCCCGATCATAACGTGAAAGTTCTACCACTTCAACTTAGATAGTTAAATAGAAAGATTCCAGCCCTCGAACATCGAGTTTGACCTCGGAGGAATGTGTTTTATCTTCACAAGTATCGCCCTTCATCGAGCCGAGTAAACATGAGCCATCTAGAGTGTTGCTGGTCACAGCGGAGAGGGTTTTAGATATATTTGTTGCTATGAAAGCAGAAGAAATCATAGGCATCTACAAAAAGGAGCTTTTTTTAATGCTACACACTCATAGTCCCACACTAGAATTCTCTGTGTCGTGGGTACCGTTGACACACACAAAGACAGAAACAGAAATCCCAGACCAAGTACAGAAATTAAAACTCCTACAGAAATTAATTATTTTACATTTTGCTGAACCGTTATTTAGTTACTAATACCATGTATGTGCATGTAAAGGCCACGTTAGGAGCAGAAAGAGTGC
Organism: Pyrgus malvae; assembly: GCA_911387765.1. NCBI lineage: Eukaryota > Metazoa > Arthropoda > Insecta > Lepidoptera > Hesperiidae > Pyrgus > Pyrgus malvae. The sequence continues at coordinate 22,822,790 of OU426948.1, forward strand.
AGTTGATTTATTATCATCGTGATCATCGGCCCTTTTTATTGCCTGCTGGTCACAGATCAATAAATGATCTCAAAGTTGTAGAGTTTATGGCCATACTTATTACGATAGTAGGGATCTAAATACCTTTTCCGTTTTTTTCATTAAATTACGCATTTATACTAACATTTTATATGACTGAGGTTTTCTATGTCCTGGGTATCATGGACACACACAAAGACAGAAATACTAAATACGCAGATCTACAAGTAGAATAGAAATCAAAACTCATCATTCAAACTTCTGCTGCGCCGGAAATCGAACCCGAGATCCTTCGATCGGTGATCCGGCATGGTAGCCCTTGCGACATATGGGACGTTTGTTACCTAACACTGGCTCGCAATCTAATCATTTTTGTGTTACACTTCACTGAAAAATTATCATGCCTATAAATTTGTGCTTTAACATAGTAATTAATGTTCACATCTATATTATTACGTGTTATATACCAAAACAAATATATGATTTTATATTATATTATAATATTAAAGAAAAAGAGATTATTTTTTTTTATTCATCGGGTAGAGAATGTTGTTGTACCTACTACTTACTCGTACTAACGCTATGATAAAGACAAAGACAAAGACAAAGAACTTTATTTGCACAAATATGGGTGTTTACAAAAGTTGTTAATACATATTTAGTACGCCATATTTACCTTCATGAGGTATGCAAATATTACAAAGATAAAAGAAAAAAAAAACTTAATAATAACACAATTTATAAAAATGTACATTATTATCATATCGATTTTATTTTTATTTGATCCCATATTGCGCATTTTGAAAATTAAAATTTTTAAATTTTATTTCTTCAAGTATGTATTTATTTAGTTGTTTGTTTATTTAATTATTTATTCATATTTATTTGTACTTCGGATCGAATCCGATCGTCGGCTTTGGGTACCCATATTGCAGGGTTTTTGTACACTAAGAGGAAAAAAAGCCGGCGGAAAAAAAACCTCCCAGGTTTTTATGGAATTCCTTTATGCCGTTTTGTCGTTTAAGAAATCAGTGACTGAGTAATACGCCTTTTTCAGTAAATAAGTTTTAAGTTCTTTTTTAAACTCGTTGCCCGTTTTGATTTTGAGGAATTCCGGTAGACCGTTATATATTTTTGGTCCCATGCAAAAGACACTATTATGGTATTGTTTCGTTTTAGAAGCAATTGAACATAATTTATTAGGATGCCTTTTTGATTTAAGGGTTTCATATTTAGCTATTTCATTTTTGACCATTAAAGAGATTTCGTAAATATATAAAGAAGGAAAAGTCAATATTTTTAAATTTTGAAAGTGTGGCCTACAAGTATCAGTTTCCTTTAGCTGACATATGGCTCGAATGCACTTTTTTTGGGCCTTAAATATGGTTTGTATTCCCGTCGCGTTACCCCAAAATATTATTCCGTATCTTAATGTGGCACCAACGTACGCATGGTATGCGTCCAGAACCGCCGTTTTGCTTACAACTTTTGTTAATTTATATAAAGCAAAAGAAAACTTATTTAACTGTTTACAGACGTGCTCTTTATGTGACTGCCATGTTAGTTTGCTATCTATGTATAGTCCTAAAAATTTTGTTGTTTCTATTTCTGATATCAACTTTCCTTTATAGTCAATAGTAGGTAATATAAAGAAATGACATCAATCCGGACAAGAAGTTCGATTCTGACAGCGTGATTATTTGTGATTGACTTCAGTATTTCCATACCTAAGCTATAATCTTGTAGATCCTAATTGCGGCCAGAATTTAGTTCCACAGTTTCTCGGATCTCGAAACTAAATGAAGCCGGAACTCGTAAGTTTGTTGGCAAGTCTCACCTGATTGCGAATAGCCAAAAGTTTGCTGTGAATATCTAAGTAATTTGAAATCACACTTTTTTTTTATCGGGGGGAAATCTTCAAAAGGTACCCGGCGCCGTGAGAGAAGATACCGGGTTATGTGGGATTTGACCGCACTAAAATCCCCTCGGTGGCTGCCTCTGCGCTTGGGGAGGACTCGGGGATCCAATGGAACGCACCGGGAAGTTTTTGAGCTCTGATTTGGAATCCTAAACTAGTCCACTTTGATTCATATGGCAAATCCAAGCTATTTATTACTTTTTTACGTCAGTGTAGATGTCATTTTTATAGATAAGGTTTTTAAATTTAATAATAGGTACCTTCTTTTTGTTTTACCTAAACCTTAAAATATAAAGGTTTTTTACATTCTAAAAAAATTATTCAAAGTAACCCAAAACTCATTATAACTTTGAATTCGAGTTTTAGGGGAAATTATGGGTAGTTACGTTGTTTCTTCCGCAAATTTATTTTGTTAGACAGAAAAACCAACTCAAAAGGACACTATTCATTCAATAAAATAAAGGTGTCATAAATAGAAATCAGTTTTAATAATACAAATAATGTAAAAAATGTTCAAAGTTACCCGAACTGTAGGACGTACGCGAAATGGTCTTCGTTCGGAATCCAAACTTATTTAACATGTGCATGGGCAGCATGGGAGTGAATTTAAGCTATTCGAATAAGTGCAGTAAGCATCTATAAAATCTGAGTAAGCTTAACTAATTCATGATATTTCACGTTGTTTGTATTAAATGACCAATCATAACTTGCACAGTAAAAGAAATATTTGCATATTACCTTATTAGCTTTACAATTTTTTACAAGAAAAATGCTAAGCTCTTAACATTTTCACACCCGCTTAGTTTCTCCAAACCACAATGAAACTCGCATTTTACAATTTTTTTGCGGCTAAAAGGAGTTTTAGTCGCTTTTTGTCTGTCATATGGCTTGAAGAAGCACTTCTGGGCGAAGTGACAATGAGGTGAAAACACTTCTGAAACTAGGTCTGTGACCCAGAATGTGTTGTGAACACTAGGTTTCATTTTGCATTCTTCGGCTGAATTATGAAATTTTTCAAAGTCGCCGAGCTTTGTTCGGCAAAATCTAATTTTCAAACATTCTCGTCGGCGGTTTGGACAGTTTTTGGCAACGACTCTACAAATAACAGCGGGGCCAAAAGTGTCCGGATGAAATGGGTAAGAAATTATTACCATGTCAACAAAACAGACTGATCTATTGGAAGAATACAGTTTCAATCTGTAAACGAACAAAGTATTCGAGTTACAACTGCGTGCAATAAAATTACATAGACATTTGAAAAAAGATGTATCTAACTACTGTTTACGTACACCAATGTATATGAGGAATATAATAAGCAAAACTTTAAAAAAGTAAAGTAATAAGTAAGTTTAAAATGAAATTGCAATTCAATGTTTTAATTTTAAATCATATTAATTGCAATTCAATGTTTTAATTTTAAATCATATTTTTTGGCTTGTATCAATACGTTCGTATTCCACAAACAATACCTACCTACTTATTATTATTAACTTTAAGTACAAACCTACGACCTACGTGGCGCTAGGGTTACTATGCCGGACTGCCAATTGAAGGGTCCCGAGTTCGATTCCCGGCGAAATAGAAATTTGAATGATGAGTTAAAATTTCTGTTGTCGGTCTGGGTGTTTGTGTTTCTGTCTTTGTGTGTGTCCATGCTACCCACGACACAGGGTATACTTATATACACAGGGTATACGTATACAGTTTCTTATCCCAGTTTCTAAAAGAAGGTTCACAGATTTGCATAATAAGTCTTGTTTATAGACGAAAATCTTATCACACTACTGTTTGTACGACATGATATATCGACAGAGGCAATATCGCGTAAACTGCTCAAATCCACTTGTTATTGGACTATATGTTCTCATTTTCCGTTTATCGAAATCGTGACCCGAATGAACAATATCTCAAAATTATAGCAACAGTAATAACAAATCATTTGTTGTGTTTGACATCTTGTAGGTGTTATGTTGGAAGTAAGTGAGAAAAAATTACTTACGTTACAGCCTTGTTCATAAAGGTTGTTTATATTTTAATCAACATATGGTTAAAAAAATTGACATTCATAAACGTTGTTTAAACTTAACAATCTTGGCCTCTTTCATCGCCTTTAAGTAAAGTGACAATTACGCTAATTGTTGGTTAAAGTCACCCGTAACTTCAATTTCAATTTCACGATGTTCCTGTAGTACAAATCATATGAAAAACTGACCAATTAACTTTACTTGGGACGTAACTAATCGACACTTTCCTTAGAGATGGTGAACGAGGCCCTTATTTAATCCGTGTCGTAAATAAATGTCAAATTAAAATTCCATTTTTATAAAAACTATTTAGGGCTAATTAATTAATTAGATAAATAATGCTTAGGAAGCAATTTTAACGAGTTTTTATGAATAACGCTGTTGGTATTTGGTTATATTTGAGTCACAATTTTAATGTATTTGAGATAACGAAGATAAACGATATCATTTCACAGTACTCTAGTAAAGTACCTCTAAAAGTAGTCCTTACAATAGAATTATGCAGCCATACGGTATATGTTAAAATTTACTAAAAGCAATTACGTTTCAATATTTGTTGTACCTACAAAATAATCTGATTCATTATTTTCTTGTTTAGTACGATTTACTTTCATTTAAGCGCCATTAAAATTTGATGAGACAATTCCGCCGGTAAAGTTAGAAATTAGGGGATAAATTCAAAAATAATGACAAATCGAATGCATAATTATGGTTAATGGTTATAATCCGTGCTAATTAAAGAAATAAATATGATTTATCACACTTTCATAAATGTTAGATGATAAAAAAAGAGATTTCGACTTACCTAACAATTTATTTAAGAAGCTTTTTTTTTAATTTTTAAGAGAGAGATTAGATATAAACTATTACAAACATTTCTACTTCGCAGTCGATACAATATCATCCCAATTAAACTTGGCATAATTATATGTACCTAAATAGCCTTTATCATAAAAACTCATATGGCAACTATTATGAGAATAGCAGTAATTGTCAGCGATGATTAATCATTATTTTATGGAATTAATTCTGTAAATGTTAATCTATGGTTCGTTATACACGCTAATGTCTATGAAAACAAGGCCAAAAGCAACAACATTCACCTTGATTTTTAGATAGTAAAACTTTATAGGAAGAGTTCTTAACCACCTTGCTGAAATAAAGTTCATTATGACTCGCTGTTAATTTGTAGTTCCCTAAGTAATCTTATAGATCTACGATCACAATAAGGTTTTCTGACGTTCCTAAAATACTGCTACAAGAAAGAAAGAAAAATGAACAGTGACAGCTTCGTTTGTTTAAGACACTGTCAACCCACTTCCATCAACTCACAGATACAATATTATGCTCACAAGGGATGCTGTTGCCGCCATTTGTGAATTGTTACGACTATGAATATGATAACTGCACATACCGTATCGTACCGTAAAGATACGCCAAAAGTCTAAGCCAAAAGTAATACCTACTTCATGTAAGATTAGCTTAGCTTAGCATGAAGCAACGTGCAATTTATTACATAAGAGAAATCCGATGACAACTATGAGTACAGCCGATTTGGCTTTACATGAATTGCTTTGATTTCTGTGATTTTATCAAAGCGGTTCTGTTACAGTTGTGATATTTCAACCATGTAGGTGCGATTTGGCATACATCAGTACACGTGTTACCCGTAGGGTACCTACTCCACTGACCATGTACCTCGAGACTTACTTAGACTTACTTACTTTGCCCTTCGTAACAGGTCAGTTAAGGGGCTGTTATGGTGGCAGGAAGTTATTTGTCAAAGTAGTAAACCCGGAAAGAGACATAGCTAGTTGTTGAGGCGCCTGTTGATATATATCCTTTTTTAAATTTATTTTAAATTTTTTGTCTTTTATTTACGTTCCACCAAAGAACATAAATTGTGGTGGCTAAATAATAAATTATTAGGTATTAAAATTTACGTTTTGTTAAGTAAAAAATTATATAAATACTGACAGTTTTGACATAGAAGTAAAAACAGAACAAAATAATAGACAAAAATTAAAAATGAAGTAAAAAAAGTATTTATATAAACACTACACCCATTTGACTCCGTTGAAAAGCGCGCAGTCCGATTCATCAACGACCCAAGATTGACTGACAGGCTAGAACCGCTCAGCTTGCGAAGAGACATAGACTCGCTCTGCGTGTTCTACCGACTTTACTATGGTGAGTGCTCCGAGGAACTCTTCAAATTGATACCTACATCACCATTCCATGATTATACCACCAGACAAAGGTTAAAGTTCCACCAGCACCATCTGGACTCGTGGCGGTCCTCCACAGTCCGCTTTGCACGCTCTTTTTTACCACGGACGTGTAGGTTATGGGACAACCTTCCAGCTGAGGCATTCCCAGTGGACTATAACATGAGGTTCTTCAAGAAAGCTGTAAAAAAAAGCTCTCCTCCAAAGCCTGCAATCCCCTAGGGTTGCCCGTGTCCATAGGCGACGGTGATCGCTAAACACCATGCGGCCCGTCTGCCTTTTTGTTCGGTTTATTTATTTAAAAAACAGTCGCCTTAACACTCGTTAATGATCGGCCTATTTTGGACGTTGCACAAGAAAGGCACAAGTGCGATCAAAAGGAGATCACGGAGTTCATTAGAAGGGACGAGGAAAGCCACATATGTATTTTAGTATGGTCAAACGCGACTTAATCCAGTACCCTCACTAATTTTTTTAAAGACTTCTAAAGAGCTTCTTCGACAATTTGAGTTTGGATATTGACTGTGTTTATAGCGGTTTCAAATCAGCGTATTTTTCTGTGCGTGTACGGTCGTTTCGGGAAATGCGCCTATAAATATGCACGTGTGCTAGTTCTTGTACCTGAAAAAGTCAAATCTCACCGATTCGCGCCTGTACACGCTTCATAAAACAAATTGTACGAGAATAAAAAAGCTGGACTAAAACAGCTTTTACTCTTAATTATTGTATTGTTTATCGTATTGCTAGCCTTCCGCCAGCTTCTACGCCCGCGTGGACCCGTTTTATAGGTTCCCGTAGGATAAAAAACATCCTAAGTCCTTTCCCAAGGTCCACTCAATCTGTGTTCCAAATTTCATTAAAATTGGTTCAGTGGTTTAAGCGGGAAAGCGTAGCAGACAGAGTTACTTTCGAATTTATAATATTAGTAGGGTTTACCTTTATTAATTTAAAAACATTGCTTATGCATTACACTTTCAATAAACCCACAGAGACAACTGGGGGGGGGGGGGGGGGTATTTGGAATTCTGTGAATAAACCGGTCAAAGTTTACAAACATGTGCGCGAACTTATTTGACAAATACGTTGTGTTTGTGGCCGACATTAAAATCCGGCGTATTATGCTAATTTGAACTCCTTCGCGTAATTATTACAGCTTGATTTATGCGACTAAAAAAACCATTTACATTACACGGTGGGCGCGGCACACGCCACCACGTCATGCGAACTGAACGCCAATATAAAACTAGTTTTGTAGATGGTAGAACTATTATCGTTCGCCCCGGGAAGTACCACCGCTGCACCCACTTCTGCCGTGAACCAATTCTATTGTGTTTCGGTGGAAAGGTGCAGTTGCCGGCCACACTTACGTGGTCTTTTATTACCTTATTTTTTATGTCCCACTGCTGGGCACGGGTCTCCTCTCACTATTGGAGCGTAGAGAATTAAGGCCGTTGTCCACCACGCTGGCGAAGTGCGGATTGGTGGATATCATGCATTCGAGAAATTATGAGTTTCTCTAAGGCATGCACGCCGATGGAAGGCATCGTAATCTATTATATAAAACAAAATTTCCCATCACCGAGGAGCAGCGATAACTTTGAATGATTCTAAGAGCGATAAATGCGCACATTACATTTATTTTTGTCGGAGGTGCGCGCCGAGGATTTTAACCCGGCATCGCCATATCGGAGACCTCCGTCTTTACCGCTCGGCCTTTTGTTTAGTTATTAAAATTTAATAAACAAATAGTTCACGATATTTTAAGAATAATCCCCAGAAAACTTAAAATAAACTTAATATTTTAAAAACTAAAAATTAGTAGCTAGCTATATAGTAATTAGCTCGTGGGAATATAAACCATTTTATACAAGGAGTTTCGGCTTGTATAAATGCCACATACCTACATTGATTGAACATTGAAACATGATGTCGTAATTTTTTGTATATCGTTGAAAAGGCCATAAATAATGTCCATATTCCTTGGAGATAACACAACTTGATGTTCGTATACATTACGAACTCAGCTCGGTTGAGGTTGGGCGCACATTAATTTCAGGAAGAAACTCCTTTTTTACCGAAACTCAAAGAAATGTTACAGACATGGCTGACACTTGTTATTTCTTGTTCGGATCATAACATTTATGCTATTATCATAGAAATTTTCAGAAAATATATTTTGTATCATAAAACATCCATACCTACTAATATTATAAATTCGAAAGTAACTCGTCTGTCTGTCTGTCTGTCTGCTACACTTTCCCACTTAAACTACTGAACCGATTTTAATGTAATTTGGAACACAGATAGAGTGGACCTTGGAAAAGGACATAGAATGGTTTTTATCCTAGAGGAACCTTTAAAACGGGTCCATGCGGGCGAAGCCGCTGGCGGAAGACTAGTTATGAAATAAATTTCTACATCTAAACCTGTTCACGGTCATGTGATAGAGGTATTTCACCTAAAATAACTTTGCTTTTACAACAAAATTCCTACCTAATTGCTTCACAATCCTCGCTATGAAATCCAAACGTATACACCTCACACATACTCTGAAATCTAAACTGAACCAGCACGCCATTCTGTATTCAGTACAAATTATTTCAAACTCTTTCAAAAGCTCGCTTTGGTGTTTCCTGCATTGCACAATTGTATCAGTTGTACACCAGAATAGAAACCTTTAATGTATTTTAAACCCATTTGGTTTGAAGTGCAAAATTCGTCAAAACATCACAAATTTAGCTTTTTTACGGACTTTAAGAATGCATTTTCTTTTATGTTTAAGAATTTACCAACCAAAACTGCCTATGTAGATCTAATTAAACATTATGTTTTCATTTGACCGCAAATAGGACGAAACCTTCAATATTCATGAAATACGTACTATTTCCAACTGTTTACATATTTTTTTATAATTTAATTTTCTACATCTAAAAATTACTACTTGTAGGCGGCTATTATCACAGTTGCATTTTTTTACTACAAAAACCTTACTTAATTTCCTCGCGGTGAAATTCAATCTTACGAATATACCTCACACATACTCTGAAATCTAAACCGAACCAGCGCGCCGTTCTGTATTCAGTCACCTACAAATTATTACGATCTTTCCAAAGCTCGCTTTGGTGTTTCCAGCACTGCACAGTTGTATCAGTCGATGTATATCAGAGCAGAAAACTTTGATTTTTTAAGTCATTTGGTAATGAGAAGTGCAAAATTCGTTAAAAGGAAAACGTGAATGAATGTAATTTGGTAGCATCATGAATTCAGCTTTTTTCATGAACTAGAATGCATGTTTCAGTTTTATTGGAACGTAAATAGGAATAATATTTCATATTTCATCAGAATTTAACATCACTCTGTTTATAGCTCTATTTGGGTTGGTAATAGTCCAGGTATATTTTTTGTAATAAGGTAGGTACCATTTTCCAACCCCAGGGAATAGTTTTGCGGTCGCATACATCATCAGTCATGACGTATGCCGTAGCTTAAACTTAAAATATTTTTGTAAGGGCCTTTTCACCACCTTAAAGTAAAGTGACAAGTACGCTATTGTCGGTTAAAGTCACCCCTAACTTCAATTACAATTTCACGATGTTCAAGTAGCACTAATCATATGATAAACTGATCCGTACTCATAGCTTTTACTTGCCAATTAACTTTACTTGGGACGTAAATAATCAACACTTTACTTGGAGATGGTGAACGAGGCCCTAAGACGTACCTACTGTCTCCTGCTTTATAGAGGAGATAGGGCATCTTAGGACAATTGTAATAGGTTGAGATATAATAAATGTAGGTGGTAGAGTCTTAATGCTTCGACCGGGGAAGTACCGCCGCTGCTCACACTTGAAGCAACACGAAGATGTGTTTAGGTGGAAAGGTGCAGTTGCCGGTCATACTTAGGAGACTTTTGGCTTACAAGGCCTTTTAGGAAAACAGCTGTTTGAATATTACAAAACTGTTTTTACACGCTTTTTATTAGCTTCACATGTATGTTTGTATGTTTGTAACCGACTTCTTTGGGCGCGATTTTGACCCACTTTAAACGGCCAGATTTCGTTCAAACTTTGTAGATTTATTGAGGACCGATGACAATACAATAATCTCATAACTTTATGTTAAAGTCGTAACTAGGATCATCAGGATAAAATAAAATATACGAGGGGCGGCTGATAAGTTCGTGGCCTAAGGTACTTTAACACGTCCAAGCGTCTGGTTAACTTGAAAATTTGCATAGGGGTCAAGGGCCGATGATAATGCAATAATTTGAGAATAAAAATCCAACTAAAAAATTAAAAATAAGTAATGTAGTTTAAAAAACTAAAAACACGCTTTTGTGAAAATACGAACTAAAAAGTAAAAAAATAAGAAGAAAATGTATTTTACTGTAAAAAAAGCGGGGGGTGGTTTTTACCACTGTTACTGTTGACACCATGCACCCCACGCTTTTTTTTTACAGTAAAATACATTTTCTTCTTATTTTTTTACTTTTTAGTTCGTATTTTCACAAAAGCGTGTTTTTAGTTTTTTAAACTACATTATTTATTCTGTTCCATTTTTGAAGGTGAGCGAGAATTACAGCATATTTGCATCGGCATATTTTGTGCTTCCTTTCCAAGAGATCCGTCCTTAAAAATAGCTAATGTGTCTTGGATTGTTATCTACAATTCACATGTCATGTTTAAACACGCAGCATGTACTTCAAACATATATTTCAAACAAAAACCCAATCTAATGGAAGCAGTTAGCAACCCTAACCTATCTTTCACATATCGTGTTAATGCCTGCTGGTATCTACATCTGCACCGCGCTCCTGGCACGGCGAGGAAACACACTGTTTGTTCGCTAGCAATCGCTCTCTCATCTATATAGATCGCAATTTGTGTACATGATTACGAAATTCAATAGTTTTAAAAAACTACAATATGTGACTTGAAGTGTTAGGGCACAAAGAAAAGAAAAGAAAGAAGAAAAGAAAAAAATATTTATTTCATATTAGGAATACAAAATATTCGCTTAATGAATGTCATTTTTTCCCGGTCATCGCCTTTAAGTGCCCGTTTGGGCTAGATGTTGAGCTGAGAGAAAAAAGGCGGCAGAAAAAAACTTCCAGCACTCTTTTTAAAAAAAAGTACATAATAATATATTTGAGATAACAGAATGGCTATGGGTCGATAATGGTCACACATGACAGCTGATCGTGTGAGACACCACCACCAAAGACAAGCTTTCAAATCGGAATTTGTGTTGCCTTGCCACCTCTTGCAGAAAATGAAGAAGTTGAATTACTTTGTACTAAGTCTTTATTTCTCCGAAAAAATATTTAATACACTCAGGATGTGTATTTAGAGGGAATAAGAAAATATAGGTAAGTAACTAAAGCGTGGTATTTTTTTAATTAGTAATACTTTCTTTAATATTTTGTATACTTTGATAAAAACTTTTTTTTATTTGAATGGAGTAGCAGATGAGTATGCAGGCCACGTAGTATTAAGTGGTCGCTGCAGCCCATGGACATATACATACAACCTCAAGCAAGCATAGGTAAGTCTTGTCTGAGGTCGTATGCAGTTGCGCTGCTACTTCGGAGGCTGGTGGTCGCCGGTCTATGGCCGGCAACTGCACCTTTCCACCGAAACACAATACAATGGTTCACGGCAGAAGTGGGTGCAGCGGTGGTACTTCCCGGGCGAACCATAATAGTTCTACAACCTATAAACTTAATTCAGGACAAATAATATCGAAGCATAGGCAACCCTAATAAGCCACTCTACTTTTAGCTTTACATTACATTAGATATGAGTAAATACAAGTAAGTGTTCTTTGATACCATAAGCATTGGAAAATAAATAAAAAATGTCCATTATAAGTCACGCAACGCTCTACATCAAGAAATACTTTAAAGAAATACTTTACTTACTCGTATCTTGTTAATAGCTCCAATTTTTAAGTATTTTGGGTGATTAAAATATAATAATAATCTTTATTGGATCTATTTTTGGGTTATAATTGATTATTATTTACATAGGTAACTTAGAGCTCCAAAATTTGTTAATGCCTGTGAGGTCGTTGCAAAATTTGACAATAAAATTAAACATGAAACATTTAATTCATATAAATAAAATAAAATTACAAAATATACAAAATAAAATTAATAAATTAGGAAACAATATTTTAAAAATACTTCATGTTATAGGGATTTCACAATTTAATTAGATATTTGCATGTCTATATACTTTCAAATTTGGTAATTATAATAACATTTATCTGTATATATAAAAATGAATCCCATTTTCCCTTGGTCACGACATCACGCGTGAACGGCTGGACCGATTTCGCTAATTCTTCTTTTGTTGTGTTTGCTACTGGCAGAAGAAGGTACATATGTAAGAAAACATTAAGGAAATATCACGAAAAATTAGAAAATTTAAAAATACTTAACCATTTTCCAATTCGAATGCAATATTCACATTTAAGACAAGACAACGTCCTTCAAAAATTGGACTCACATGAAATATTCAGAGAGCTTAGCAATGAAAACTTGCAACCATTTTCTAATATTTTGTTTTAATTACGTCAAATCAGCAAAATTTCTTAGTGTTTGAAATGCATGAGTGTTTGAGTTGCACGGTATTAAAAAATTAAGCGTTGATCATCAGTTATGGAAAATATTTTGATTTTTTATGTGTAAACTCTTGAACTTACAAAATGTTAGTTACTATTTTTATCGACTTTCATACGTGACAAACCGAGTTACAAGTATTGTATGACTGAATACTGTGAAACTTATCATTAATTGACTGCTTGCTTCTTCTTATTTTTTATGGTTTTAAAAAAGTTACTGAAGTGAATATTTCTTTTTAAATTGAGGTAAGTACTTTCTGCGCCAAACGTTAAGAAATCCTGCTGACTGACATAAAATATTTCTAAACTCCACCAATTTGACGGAATATAAAAAAATGCTATTTGAAAATGTTTGTACTTTTTCGTCGCTTACCTCTCGAAATAGCTCTCGGCATCAAACGTTCAAACGAGACCTGTCATTATTTTATTTTATTCCATGACAGTTTATTGGACAGTAACCTAAAAACTTCATAGATAAAGTACTTAAAAATACTCTTCATACATTTGTTGCAGGTTTCTGAACAATGTAGGTAGTTTCTCCAAGAAACTAAGCTTAGCTCGGGATTGCTCTCCGTAGGTGGAAGTTATCAATAAGAGCTACAATAAGACTAGATACAGTAAGAACAGATCAGCTACCTAATCGTAAGAGGCGAATAAATGTGAACTTCTGGAGTTGTGGGCGGCAATTTGGAGCACCGCGCATGGAGGGCATCAGTATGTTCTACTGGAGATATCGGAGTCCTCTGAACACTCAGGCAGGCCACTGAGGAGCTTTTAGTGTGGTATAAATCCCACATAACCCGGTATCACCTCTCAATCTGACACGTACCTTGCGAAGATTCCGTCCCGAAAACATAAAAGTTACCTCGGCATTAACAATATGAAATATGGTGTCCTCCACGTAATCATAAAAGGCGACTAAGTAAAGGCTTTCGGGAGTGTACACGGCTATAGTGGGAGCTCGGATCAACAGCCACAGGTAAAACGACGGCGTGTTCAGCCGCACGACTCCTGGCAGAACTACCTACATTGCTCACCCAAGAGCCCATTTGTAACGCCGCGTCACAGAGTACAACGCCGCGCATGGAAGACATTGGCAGGTTTCGCTGAAAATCCTATTCATTGGGTTTTAGTGTGGTTGAAATGTTAAATAATTAACTCGCTGTCTCTCTCGGGCGTAGCCTCAGATACCAAAAGAAGGTAGATTTAAGTAAAAATAATTAATAAAGTTATTAGGTAAATCAGGAGATGGCTCTGCAACACGATACTAGATTTACTCAAAATATTTTTGAGCCTTTAAAAAGTAAACTAACTCCTACGAGAGTGAAATAGGAGGGTGAAGTTTACATGGAATTTTCTTATTTCTGGACCTACTCTATATATATACACCTACTCTACTTATACTTCTAATAAGTAGAGTAGGTATATACATACGAGTATGTGATTGATTACAATTTAAAATGATTTGTGCAGGTGAAGTGGATAAACTTCCGCCTAAAAGGGTAAAAAGGCGGGGGAAGGGTTAAGTAAAATGTATAGAAATTTATCATCTCATTTCTGAACTTCGCAGTATAAACGTTGGTATATAGGGCCTGACTTTCTTATTTCTTAAAAATATGATTGTGACAACCTATATATTTCGTCGGACTAATTTAAAAAGGGGGCTGTTTTTCTCACGGTCAGTTTTATGTGGCTTGCTAGCGGGTTTGTGCACCAAATAACTTAGCACCAGCTCCAAAACGAAGTAGGTACTGTAGTAACCTGTTACCTATCTTTTATAGCAGTACTTGCAGACGCAGAACAGATACGTATGTCACAATTATAAGGGGGTTAATTAAAACTGAGTCCTGATAACTAAAGTACACGCGGAAGAAGTCGCGGGCAAAACACATCTCTAACTCTATAATGTATAAAACTGAATTCCTATTCCCTTGGTCTCGGCCTAACGCGTGAATGGTTAGACCGATTTCGATAATTCTTTTTTGTTGTGTTTGTTATTATCAGGAGAAGGTTCTTATCACTGAAAAAAAAAATAAGAAAATTGCGCGGAAAACTAGAAAATTAAAGAATACTTATCCACTATAAAAAAAAATACAAATTCGATTTCAATATCTATAGTTAAGACAGGAAAACGTCTGTCGGGTCAGCTAGTATATCAATAATTGCTTTAATTTTCGATAGAATATTTGGTCTTTTTCAATTTCCTATTCACAATCATGCAGTAGGCACCTTTAGTAAATATGCCTTTTTTTTTGTTGTCGGGGGGGAAACCTTCAAAAGGTACCCGGCACCTTGGGAGAGAGTACCGAGTTATGTGGGATTTGACCGCACTAAAACCCCCTCGGTGGCTGCCACTGCGCTTGGGGAGGACTCCGGGATCTCCGGCGGAACGCACCGGTGTCCTCCACGCGCGACGCCCCAGAACGGGCCCATCTTCGGGAGAGCAGCTTTGCTCTCCTGCACCTTCCGATGCTTACGGCGACATGCGGCCACGCACACATCGCCGCCCTTCCCGGGGCTGCTGGTTGGTAAGCAAGATTATTTTTTCGCCGAACGTTATATTTAGAATCTATAGAATCTATCAACAAAATAGGTAGGTACTTATACTAAAAAATCGAACTAATACGTTAAAAAATACTGTAAGTGTAGACCTTTCGTGGTTCGACCGGGAAAGTACCATCGCTGCACCCACTTCTGCCGTAAATTAGTTGTAATGTTTTCGGTGGCAAGTTACATGAGACGATTATCAGCTTCCAGAGTAGCAGTGAAACTGAATACGACCTCGGACTCTTGTCCAAAGTCGTATTTTTACTGTATGTGAACAAGAGTATGTAACACCAGACACTGACTCCTCTCTACTTCGATGTCACAGTCTTTTGATGTTCGGAGGTCCGAAAGACCGGAGCTTGGGGATATGCGTGAGGGTATCACGTGGCTTGCACACTCGTCTACTAATCCATTGGCTGCAACCCTTTTTTTTACGTCCCACTGCTGGGCACGGGTCTCTCCCCATTATTGGGAAGGTCTGGAGCTTACTCCACCACGCTGCTCCAATCAAATGCGGGTTGGTGGAGATGCGGGTTAGTGGCCAACCCGCTGTCGGATGTTTTCAAACCGCCCATTAGGCCTCCGACAAGGTTTAACGACTGTTATCTATCGACAACAACCGGGACCGACGGCTTAGCGTGCCCTCCGAAGCACGGAAACGCGCATGAATTTTTTTGCCACTAGCGGTCACCCATCTCACACCCGACCGCGCCCGTTTAGCTTTGTTGCATAGATCGCTTGTGTTCTACGCTAACCGCCGGGCCATGCGCGCTTCCATTACTAATCCATTAAAATTTTAAAATTCAGAGTCAGCAAGTTGCTGAGAACAATTTCACTAAAATTTTTAGTACCTTGACATAAAATTTTACTTCAAAACTAAAATATCATCATAAGATTTCCAGTACATCAAATATTAAAATTTACTTTGTGTACTCTCTGGCAGTGAGTACGTAGGTACAGAAAGCACGAAATTTTGTTACTGAATTATCTATTTGAAACGACATCTGGTTTTCAATTTCTACTGTAATACGATATTGTATTCTAGTTTCTCTTTGCATAATTCCTTCATATTTAACTTCTAAGCAGTTTTAACCGACTTCAAAAAAGGAGGAGGTTTCTCAATTCGATCGTATATATGCTTTTTATGTTTGTTCACAGATAACTTCGTCGTTTATGAACCGATTTTGATGATTCTTTTTTTGTTCGAAAGCTTTAATTCCCAGGTGGTTCCATTGTCACCAAGTCAAGATTTGATGATGGGATCCGAGGGAAATCGAGGGGAACTCTCAAATTTTATAGGGACACATATTGATTTTCTTATACTTTCTGAACCAAAATTGATATTTGTGCATAGTACTCATGTTGCTCCTTTGATAATGAAAGGTAGGTACTACGATGGTTAGGAGTTGAGAGAAAATTCGTACGATAAATGTTTTTATGTTCAAAAGTTTATGCTCCCGAGGTGGTCCAACTGTCACCAAGTCAAGATCTGATGATGGGATCCGAGGAAAATCGAGGGGAACTCTCAAATTTTATAGACACACATATGTGGAAATATCGCCAATTATGCTTAAACAATACAGAATTATTAAATGAAAGGTACTAAAAAAAAGAAATTATATAACTTTTTAACAAAAAAAAACCGCCTTCAAACGGTAAGAAAGAATATTGTTCAGTACTTCGCATTTGATACTTTTCCTTGCTAATGGTAGTGACTCTTAAAACTATTTGAGTTTTTCTTCAATTATGGCATCGCAAACTCTGCATATTGCCAGCGTGAAGTGTAATTTTTGCATTACGTTTTTGCAAGTTTCGGTGAAACTGGACGAGTAATAATAGGTAAAGTCAGTAATCTGTCAGTCAAGTCAATCAGACATTCAAGTAAAGCGATGACTTCTTTACCAGAACGTGAACAATAGAATATTGGAGGAAAGTTGAAAAAATATATTTTCGCACTGTTATTTTATTTCACAACACTCGTGCACTGTAATTAACCTATATTGAACAAAACGCCATCAAATGTATCCGATGTAACTTAAAAATACACCAAGAAAATGAAAATAAAACAAGAGCACAATATGTCTTTTTCAACTTCCCGCCAAAACTCATTCATTTGGTTGTGGTAGTTATTAAACCTCATTACTTTATAAAAAGATATTATACTATTTATCGTCCAATCAGAGTTGAGCATAGTCTCGAGTGGGGTCGAGGCATCATCTAAAATTTGCCGTGTAGTGTGACATTGTTTTTGTAAATTTTTTTTTTGATCGAGATGGATCACCGTAGATTGACTTCAGGGAGAATCAAGATCGGTGCTGCAAGCCCGCTGCTCTGTTCTATAAAACTTTTTTAATGCTTAGTAAAAAAATTATGTTATGATAATTTTAAATACAATTGTAAAGTTGTGAATCAAATGTGTAGAGAGATAAACATTGTCTTGAGTTTGCATTTATCCACCGTGACACCCACTAGACCTGTGAACACCACAGACATCGATGTCGATGTCGAACAGATGTCGATTAAAATAGCTATTTACAGACAAGTATTTTAATTACTACTACAAATTATGTAGCTTATTGTTTGTTATTTCTCAGGGGCTCACAATTACTGCAGGCAAAAATTGTGCCTACTTATGGCGCGGACATTTCAAAAACATTATTTTTAGTAATGTTAATTGTAATTTATGACTACTACTATTTCCCTTTGCAAATTGAAATACTTTCTGATAAAATCTTTCTCTTTCATAAATTTACCCCTGATGTAGAAAATAATTTTTCATTCTTATTTTGTACGCTATAAAGATTTGATTACATTATGTACAAGTCTTAGTAACGTTCAGATTGGCGAGTAACAACAGCAATTATTAAAATTTGTTCACAGAGTAACGTAAATCATTTAATTTTTTTTTCAAACACGAAAAATCTAAATTAACGGTTTATTTTCATTGCTTGTTGTCATATTCATGCTGTTTATGACAAATGAAAATAAGCCCAACCGCATAGTAGTCTGTAAACTTTTATTAAAAAACTAAAATTTAAAGAAAAAAAACTGATGTGGAAAGAAAAAATACACTTAGAAGTCCGGTATTTTAACCCGACATTACTGCTATTATTTCATCAGTACACATGCTGTCAGTACACTGTTTGTACCTATTATTTTTATACATAACTAGCTGTGCCCCGCGGTTTCACCCGCGTTAGAGAGTTCTGAAGTGCCGTGGACCGGCTTTTTTGTAGGAGTAAGTATTAAAATTTAAGATAAACATTTCCATCATACATTACGAATGTGTAACTCTGGCGGTTTTGGCAGCGCACACCAGAATAGCTCGCAGATGGTAGATTTTTTCCTACTTACTTGACACTTATCGTCATATTTTGGACAATTCACACGATATCTTTATAAATTGTACCCTATGTGTTATTCTGATGTATAAGTTGTAAAAGTTGTATTATTGTAAAGTTTCATTTAAATCCATTCAGTGGTTTTTACTTGAAAGAGTAACAAACATGCATACTTACAAACTTTTGCGTTTATAATATTAGTAGGATTTTCCAGATCATTTGAGAAGTTTCTGGAACTATCTCGAACATTCTCAATTCTCAATTAATTAAAACAGTTTGCAATTATTTTAAAAATCTTCAGATCATTCGAGGATTTTCTGGAACTTTCTCGAATATTTTCAATTAATTAAAAAAATTATAATTATTTAAAAAAATCCAGATCATTTGAGAAGCTTTCTCGTATATTCTCAATTAATTAAAATTATTAAAATAATCCAAATGATTCGAGAAGTTTCTGGAACTTTCTCGAACATTCTCAAAAAAAAAAATTAAAATAGTTTTCTAGATCATCCCAGAAATTTTGAGATCCACCCAGAAGTCCCTATTGGTTAGAAAAGTACAGATATTTTTTTCAGATTTTTCCACCCTCTTCCACCCACCGCGATCAAACTTCCTTACTATCATCGGGAAGTTGATTGGAGTTAATGGATAATAGAGAAAACCGTGTCTTTACGTACAAAGAAAACCCTTTACTTTTTATGTATATATGTATTAAGATTAAGATTATTATTGTCAAAACTTATTAAGTGCTAGCGGCAAGACATAATAATGTAGTTAAAAGTATTCTGATTGTAAAAGATTTTGAGAATATTTATTTTATTACAAGGTATTTAGAAATGGGTCACTGAATACGTCACGTACAGAGGTACACCCTTCGAGGGTCGAAACGGATAACCGATTGTTTTATACAAATGAATCCGACTATTCCATTTAAATTTTGTTGGGTTGTAACGAAATAGAGCTTATGCATATCCTATATTACTTTTAAAATCAAAAACTACGCCCGCGCTGTAAGTAAATTTTAGTTTTTAACAATACATGAATTTTGTATTCATAGGCATACTGTATTCTGATTTTATTTGCTATCATTAAAAAATAGTCGAAAGGCTTACATTTTTAATTGTGAAATAGGAATGTTAGTTGTGGATAGGGGTTCAGAAGAGAACGATTTTTGTCTATTTTAATGATATTGATGTAGAAAATTAGATTTAATTTAATATAATACCATGCACAATCATCCCCTATGTTACGAATATCGTGGATATGTAAAATAACTTTTTTGTATCGAGAGGAAACCTTTAAAACGTACCTGGAACCTTGAAAGAGGATACCGGGTTATGTGGGATTTCCGTACTAAAACCCCCTCGGTAACGGTAACTTCGGGATCTCCAGTGGAACGCACCAGTATCCTCCACGCGCGGCGCCCTGGAACGGGCCCATCTTTGGGAGATCAGATGTGCTCTCCTGCACCTTTCGATGCTTACGGCGGCAGCCGGCAGCGGCCACGCACACACCGCCGTCCTTCCCGGAGCTGCTGGGTGGACGGGTCGAGCTCCGTCTCTCGCCAGCCGCAACCCGGGAAGCCCCCTTTTAGTCACCTCTTACGATCAGGCAGGGGCAGGTTTGAAAACATGCGACAGCGGGTTGGCTACTAACCCGCCTCCCCAATAATGGGGAGAGACCCGTGCCCAGCAGTGGAAAGCAAAAAGGTTTGCAGCCATATTGTATTGATAGCAAACAAAATCTGAATGTAATATGCCTATGCACACAAATATTTGTATTGTTAAGAGCTAAAATTTAGTTTTTAATTTTAAAAGCAATATAGGATATGCAAAAGCTATATTTTGTTACGATTCCCAACGAAATTTAAATGGAATAGTCGGATTCATTTGCATATAACAACCGGTTATCCGTCCCGACCCTCGAAGGGTGTACCGCTGTACCTGCCGTATTCAGTGACCTACTTCTAAATACCTAGTAATAAAAAGAAAATTTTCTTAAATAACTTTTACAATGAAATGAAATAGTTTAACGTACTGGTAATTACATAAGTTATATTCACCATGTTCATGAGGATATACATACATTAATACTCAATGCTTCTACAGCTAATGGAAAATATAATTGTCAAAGAAAGTATTAGTTTTAAGAGCTTATTTCTGAAATTGTTTCCCATTTAAGTTTTTTAAGTTAATAGCTTCGGGATCAAGAATAGAGCTACGGTATCCCCTGCCTGATCGTAAGAGGCGACTAAAAGGGGGCTTCCGGGGATGCGGACGGTGAGAGTGGGAGCTTGACCCGTCCAGCCAGCAGCCCCGGGAGGGACGGTGGTGTATGGTCGCCCATCGCAGCCCGGGAGGGCCGCATGCCGCCGTGAACACCTGAAGGTGCAGGAGAGCACATCTGCTCTCCCGAAGATGGGCCCGTTCTGGGGCGCCGTGGAGGACACCGGTGCGTTCCTGTGGAGATCCCAGAGTCCTCACAAACGCAGAGGCAGGCCACCGAGGGGGTTTTAGTGCGGTCAAATCCCACATAATCCCCCGGTATCCTCTCCCAAAGTATCGGGTACCTTTTGAAGGTTTCCCCCCCGATACAAAAAAAGGTATTATATTATAGTTTTTAATGTACTTGTATTTTTTCGGTAGTTTTAATTTGTTGTATCTGTACTAATATTACAAAGAGGAAAGATTTGTATTTTTGTATGTTTGTAATGAATAAACTCAAAAACTACTGTTCCGATTTAAAAAAAATATTTAACCACTAGAAAGCTACATTCACCTTGAGTGACATAGGCTACTTATTACCGCGGGAAAATGCTTCATTGCTACGTGAAAACGGGTAATAGGGTCAACGCGGTTGAAGCAACTGGCTGAACGCCTATGATTTTAATATAGCAATGAAGCCTGGAATAGCACATGGGCTATTTTTTATCTTACGGGGACCCATTAAACGGGCTCACGCTTTTTGATTGAGTCTTATTTTTTGTGTGTGACTCATACAAAGACAATACCATGGTTAAGCTTAACTTGATCGCTCGTAATTTAACTATGGCTGATTTCGGCGACCAAGGTTGCTACGTCACTCGCTAAATGTCACTATACACCGCCTAGCCTTTGCGGGCAAAATGAACGTGGCCATTAAAATAACCCCGAACATTGTCTTGAGGGTACCGACAACTGCTGTTTCCGTAGGTCTTTTGTATAATTTGGCTGTAGTTTATCTTAAAGTTTGTATTCAGCGGTTGCGTTAAAAGTCTACAATAAAGACGAGACAGCAGGTTTTAGAACTTTAAGAAAATTAAAAAAAAGTAAAGATCGCTGAATAAATGAATAAATTGAATGAATTGTTTTAATCATGTTATTTAAACTTTAAACGAAGCGCGCATGGACCGGAGATTAGCATAGAATTCAAACGATCCATCCAACTAAGTCAAACGGGCGCGGTCGGGTGTGAGATGGGTGACTGCTAGTGGCAAAAAAAAGTCATGCATGTTTCCGTGCTTCGGAGGGCACGTTAAGCCGTCGGTCCCGGTTTTTGTCAATAGATAACAAGTCTTCAAACCTTATCGAAGGCCTTCCCGCATCTCCACCAACCCGCATTGGAGCAGCGTGGTGGAATAAGCTCCAGGCCTCCCCAATAATAGAGACCTGTGCCCAGCCCTGGGAGGCAAGAATGATTGGAGACATTTTAACTTTTACCTACGCACAATACCTTAAGATTGACGCAGAACTTTTGTGGTATTTTGACACATATTTCGGCGGTTTATAATAAGTTCATTAAACTCTGCGTGATTTAAATATTTGTGATCAATAGAATCGGTACAAACCCATGACTTGCAGTCATTAAACTTTCATGATCAAAGCAATAAGTTAAAGGCGATCCAGACTGGTTGATTATCTCACCCGTACCTGGCCCCACCCGCTAGGGTTCATAAAACTAAAGACCCGTACACAATGCCACGTTTTCACATTAACACTCGTATAGTACTCCGATCAAACTATGAATAGGATTGACTTTCAGCCATTTTGTGACGGCATAATCGCTATTATGGAAAAAAACATAGAGTAAAATCAGAAATAATTATTGGCTATATCTTGGCTTGGCTGAAGGGTGACATTAATATGGCATGGTGGCTTGGCTCCGATTGGTTAGTTGGCTGACACATTCGTAACAATAGTATTTTTTTTTCTTTCAGTAATGGCTTCGTACCTGTGCGTTGCAAATATTAAGTGAATATATGTATGCATCCAGTAATAGCGCGATAAATAATAGTCAAAGTCTAACCAGTCGTCAGTAATCGTTTAGTCAAGTCAATCAGATACCTATTCAAGTAAAGCAAAATATATTCAAGTATGACGACCAGCGTGGCGTAACGGTTACCATGCCGGACTGCCGATTGGAAGGTCCCGGGTTCGATTCCCGGCGAAGCAGAAATTTTCTGTTTTCGGTCTGGGTGTTTGTGTTTCTCTCTTTGTATGTGTTCATGGCACCCACGACACAGTATATCTACCTTACTGTGGGGCTATGAGTGTGAAACGTTATTTTTTATTAAAAAAAAAGCGAGGGCTATTTTACAAGAACGCGTCTGCTGCAGTTTTGGAGGTAAGCTAAAAAACCATTTAATTTTTTTGCACTGTTATTTTACTTCACTAAAATCGCTGTTTTTTATTTCCATGTAAATTTATTTTCCAAAAGCATCAACAGGTGGCTCAAGTAAAATCACAGCTGAATCACGCTGTTAAGACTTCCTGTGGCTTGTTGAAAAGCGAAACTGCAGTATTATACATATAATATCATTGTATACCATTATACCTTACCAATCGGTTGTATACCATTATACTTTGGATGATAATATTTTTGAAAATGGATGGGCACTTATAGTGCCCTAATATTAGCTTATATTGCTTACTGTTTCAGACAATGCACTGGCTGCATCTTCGGTTGATATTCCTTTTCTAATGCCAAATTGGTTCATCAAATGTCAACCCTCACCTTCGGCTGCGCCTCGGCTCGGGTAGACATTTGTCGAAACTTCTTGCAATGACAGACTTTCCTCACTTGTAATGAAATATACTATTTTACGATATTGTTATCTGAAATAGCTCCCAATAAAAAAATCAAAAAAAAAGCTATATGGTTTTGTTTGAGATTTGAATCCGGGCCTCTAGTTCCGCAGGCAGCCCACGCAACCATTCGGCCAAGGAACCTTTAATTCGATGAACGGAATTTTTATAGAGCTCTTTCTTATCGACATTGTCATCTTTTTGAACGTCGGATTGACGGGTGACGTTTGACGGCGTTTTTCGCCACAATATATAATATAATACTCACCGATAGATGTCAGGTCAGGTAGAGTCGTATTTTTCAGTTTATATTTATGTTGATTATTGCTGAAATAATTTTTTATAGGTAATTTAAAATTTCTAAAAATAAAACCTAGCTGGATCGATTTATCACCCCCGAAACCATTGTACTAAATTTCATCAAAATCTTTGGAGCCGTTTCCGAGATTCAAAAAATATATTTAGGTATATACCTACATACAAGAATTGCTCGTTTAAAGGTATTATAGATAGATAGATATCTGACTGACCGATAACTGACGACTAACTGATTTTTTCTATTACTTCTTCGTCCAGATTTAATGAAACTGGCAAGAAAGTAATGCAAAAATTATACTTGACAATATATTTTATTATTGAAGGAATTGTGAGTGTACACTAATATTACTAACATTGTAGTTATATATTACACCAATCACTGTACTCACGTTAATGTTTATCGGGGATGCAGACATGTTTAGATACGCGGAGATTCGCGGCGCCGCGCTGCCCCCGCGACCGGCGGGAGTTCTTGAAGAAAGTCCTCGGTCAGGCCCCAAACATGTCATCATCCCCGATAAACATTAACGTGAGTACAGCTGGCAATATATATATATGCTATGCCGTTATTCAAAGAAAAAATACTGTTAAGTTATAAAAAGTAAATTATAAAAAAATCTTTTATCACTATTATAATAAGAGCTACCAACTAAACAGTAAGTAATTAATACCCGTTGTATTCCAGTACTGCTCTGTTGAACTTAGTCTTCGGGTCAGTGATATTTATTGTGTCAGCGCCGGGGATAGTCCGTTTTGATTTATACGCTACTAGTGGGACCTGCAGACGTTGTCCTACCTTGAAAGTATTGAAAGAGGATATGTTTTCTTACTATTTTAAAGAGATTTCATGTTACTGTCAAACAAAAATATAAAACAAATAATGACATACGAACTGTCCTGTTATTCTGACTGTGTCAAAGTTTAGAACGACACAGCACGAAATACAAACGTTTGATAGGTAGGACCAATTTATATAGGAAAACTAAATAAAAAGAATAATAAAAAATACATTTTCCAGTGGACCGAATTGTGATAATAAACCATCCTCGAATCTACTTGAACACACACAAAAAAAATCATTAAACTCGGTCCAGCCGTTTAGGAGGAGTTCAATGTCAACACACATACAGAAGAATTATATCTTAATATATATAATTCTTCTGTGAGTGTGTATGTCACTGAACTCCTCCTTAACGGCTGGACAGATTTTAATGAATTTTTTTGTGTGTATTCAAATGGATTCGAGGATGGTTTAGATTCACAATTTGGGCCACTGGAAATGTTTTTTAATTATTTTTTTATTTATAAGTAGTTTTCCCATATAAATTGTTCCTATCTGTCAAACGTTTGTATTTCGTGCCGTGCCGTTCTAAACTTTGACACATTCAGAATAACAGGACAGTTCGTATGTCATTATTTGTTTTATATTTTTGTTTGATAGTAACATGAAGTCTCTTTAAGATAATAAAAAACAAATCCTCTTTGAACAACGTCTGCACCCGGGCGGAGCTGGGCGGGACCACTATATGTATATAAAGATAAACTGTATTCTCAGATCAGGGAGTTCTTCAGCAATCTTTGTTGCGTTCCAATGAGCACGTTAACACAGCTGTAAGTACGAGTACCTTATTGGAGGAGCCGAACTTGCTCCACCTTGGTAGATATATGGGTGACCAACCTATTGTCAAACATTTTGATCCGTCTAAGACCTTTGCCTATATTTTTTTTCAATTATGGCATCGCAAACGCTGTGCATACTGCCAGCGTCAAGTATAATTTTTGCATCAATTTTTTGCCAGCTTCAAGGAAACTGGACGAAGTAATAACAAAGTCAGTCGTCAGTAATCAGTCAGTCTAGTCAGTCTAACATTCAAGTAAAGCGATGGCTACTTTACTAGAACGTGTCCGACGGAATTTTGGAGGCAAGCAGAAAAAACATATTTTAGCACTGTTATTCTATTTCACAAACACTAGTTCACTATAATTAACCTATATCAAACAGAATGCCATCAATTTTATCCAATATAAATCAAAAATACACCAAGAAAATGAAAATAAAACAAGAGCACAATATGTATTTTTCGACTTCCCGCCAAAACTCCCTTTGCCTATTTACAGGTTACTAACAATAGTTGTCGTAACCTCTCTCTTATTTATCTTTATATCTATACTCTATCTTACTTTTTTATAAATTAGTAGAAACGCGGTAAAATCTTGAATGTAGTATTTAAATAGAGTTTTCATCTCCATAATAATACGTAATACCCGCCGTACTACAATAGGCACACTCCGTTGAACTAAGTCTTCGGGTCAGTGATATTTATTGTGTCAGTGCTGAGAATAGTCTGTTATGATTTGTGCGCTATAAACTTTATCACGTGGAGTGTATTTTATACTTCTTCATTATAGTGAACTAGCGGCCGCCCGCGACTTCGTCCGCGTGGACTTAAAAAAATTGGCCTAAGTCACTCCTCATTACATCAGCTGACTGCCAGTGAAAGTCCCGTCAAAATCGGTCCAGCCGTTTCAGAGATTAGCTGGAACAAACAGACAGACAGATAGACAGACAGACAGACTATAATTGTAAAAAAAATATTATTTTGGTATATGTACCGTAAATAAATTCGCATGTAGAATAACGTAGTTATTTTAATATTACAAACAGGCACTCCATTATATTTATTTTCATAGATTATAGATGTAGTACCTGGACGCCCGAGCGATGCTCGGATAAAAACAATTGATTTTCTTGGTTTATTTTTAAGCAAAACATTCATTGGTTGGTTGGTTGTCACTAAAAATAAAAAACGCAACTTGCCTACTTGAGGTTTGAACCCGGGTCTCTAGCTCCGTAGTCAGCTTTCGTAACCATTCGACCAAGAAAGCTTTAGTTCCATTGACGAAATTTTTATAGAGGTTTTTCATATGGACATTGTCATTTGTTTGAAGGGCGGATTGACGTTCGACATTTGACGGCTTTCTACGCCACAATATTATTAATATTCTCCAATAGATGTCTGTAACAGTAATTTTATATTTAACGGTATAAACATTAAATAAAACGACAATTTCTATCAATAAAAATTTGCTGGAACGATTTATCATCCCCGAAACCAGGGTATTAATTTCATCAAAATCTTTGGAGCCGTTTCCGAGATTCAAAAAATATATTTAGATATATACAAGAATTGCTCGTTTAAAGGTATTAGATAGATTACAAACAGACACTCCTATTTTATTTATTTGTATAGATAACTGGACGTGCTCTTTCTTTTAGGTTTTACGCACAGAATATTTATGAATAATGATATTATCAATCCATTTAAGTCAAGACCGTACCTTCTCATTGCGTCATTGATTAGCAAAGTAAATCGTTAAATTGCAACATTAGTTATATAGTAAATATGCAGGCTTTGCATATACATAGTTTAAAATACATAAATTATTCTAACACGCATAAATAAATTTGTTTTAAATTAAATCACGGTATTTTGTGAGGATATTAAAAGTCTCACTATTAAGTAAGTGAAAGTAAGAAACCAGAGAGTGAGCGTGAGAAGGCTTCTGGAGCTAAAGGAGGCCGCAGTGAAACATTCATACGTCCATCAATCTACACTGGTATGATGGTACTTGTAGTTTCACAATGAGGTAAGCACTGGAGAATGCAGAAGAGTCATAGGGCTATCGGCAGAGCGAGTCTGAAAGTGCTCCGCGATATGATATTGATACGGTATGTTCTAATGGAGATCTTCGATTCCAGATCTACAGGAAGAATAATGGTACTTGTAGTAGATGACTACTTAAACAGCAATAAAGTGAGAGCGAGTCCATAGCCCTTTTATTTAGCCAATCTTCCATTAATAATGTACGTAACTACGACTTATTTTCCCTCCGCAACTGGTCCCCCACAATCCCACGATCAAGCACTGGGTCAAGGCTCTCCGTAGCACTTGGAGATGATTACATTTGCGTTACAAATCTCAGTTACAAAGCTCTGGCTGACGAGTTTGTCTTTTATTCTGGGGCGAGGAGTTCTATAGCGGTTTTGCGGCGCGTATCGGGGAGTTTTTGCTAGACATACACGCTGTTCTATGGACGAAATTTTCGTTAGACATCTGTCCTCCGAACTGCCCCCATGCAAAAGAATAAAAACTATTGGATCTGCTCTAAATTGGCTCTAAAGTAAGACAGTGTTTTTACGTTCTCATGTTACAACTGCTAAATATCGATAACAACCGAGACCGCCGGCTTTACGTACACGCCGAAACTTGGAAACGCGTATCTTATTTGCGACTAGCGGTCACCCATCTTCCCTTTTTTTCGCCTTTCGCTTAGCTTGCTTACATTCTAGCTAGTCTCAGGACCATTTCTTATCATGCCGGCGGAGGAGTTACTTTAATATATACTAGCCTTCCGACAGCGGCTTCGCCCGCGTGGACACGTTTAATGGGTACTCGTAAGATAAAAATAGCATATGTGCTATTCCAGGCTATATATTATTATCTAAATTTCTTCCCTCCATTTGAAATAAGCCGTAAGACGATTTATTGCTATATTAAAATCATAGGTGTTTAGCCAGTTGCTTCAACCGCGTTGACCCGTTTTCACGCAGGAATGAAGCATTTTCCCGCGGTAAAAAGTAATTTATGTTACTCAGGGTGAATGTGGCTTTCTAATGGTGAAAGAATTTTTGAAATCGGAACAGTAGTTTTTGAGTTTATTCATTGCAAACATACATAATGTACATATAAAAATACAAATCTATCTTTATAATATTAGTATAGATTTCTAAAAATATTTCAGTACGCAGTCATATTTCAGTATAAATACTAATCATGTATTTATGATAGTAATAATTAATCTCGAAGTTCATCAAGCTTCAGGTGTAATTAACCTGTCAAACCCGAGAGCTTATAATGAGGGATTATAAGCTCATGTCATTGACCTTGTGTTAAGCTTGCTCGCTTATAATTAACTGATAATAGTATAACGTACGCGCGTCCTATTAAATAAGCGTGTTATGATGCTCTATCTATACGATAATTTTAAAGTTGATTGCTATTTGATACGCATTGAATATACTGTTACTATGCTAGCTAAGTAGTCATCAAAAGTAGCATCCAGGATTTAGTAGTAGCAGAAATAGTAAAGGAGCTACTTTTTCTGTGTAAAATAGCATAACATACGATAATGTTTGTCATACATATATGTAATCCTCGGTGTCATGGCAGCCCATGGACATCTTTATCCTCTAACAAGATCGAATGTCGTGTGAGGCCGTGATGTGCTATTCCGGAGGATAGTAGTAAGCAACCTCATATTTCCACCAAAGAACAAAAAAGAGAAAGAAATGGGTGTTGGTTGTCAAAGCCAAAATATTTATTTTATTTAGTGAATATATTTTTCGGTCATCGCCTGTATGTAGTTTTTGGCGGGTAGTCGGAAAGCACATGTTGTGCTCTTGTTTTATTTTCATTTACTTGGTGTATTTTTGAGTTTTATCGAATAACGTTGATGGAGTTTTGTTCTGTTGTTGTTTTAGGTTTATTACAGTGCTCGAGAATTGGGAAATAAAATAACAGTGCGAACGCATGTTTTCTCATCTTGCCATCGCTTTACTTGAACACCTGACTGATTACTGACGACTTACTGATTTTTTCTATGACTACTGAGTGATGCAAAAATTATACTTAGCGCTGGCAATATGCACAGAGTTAACGATGCCATTATTGAAAAATGAAAGGAAAATATTGAATGGCTGCATGATTTTATCCAATGCAATAAAATTAATTTAAAAAAACAATACCTCAATGTTTTCTCTCGAAATCAATTTATCGAGTTCGGGTAGGAATGCTTTTGCATTTTTCGTCAACAGAAAAATGTCTTGAAATACCATACGATTTTACTCACAGTTATTTCTGTTACTGGTACCTACCATAGCTACCTAGAGTAGATACTCTACCTAGAGTAGCTACCTACGAATTACAATTTCAATTCAACAACCATTTTTTTGCAAAATTACAAATTTACTTACAGACTTGCATATAAAGCGAAAATAACATAGCGACCGAAGTAGAGTTATTATATCTGAATATATTAATAAACAGCAAAACAAGCAAGACGTCGTGGTTGTGTCAAGGCCTGCGCTATGCAGATATTGACGTGCTCGATCGATGATGGGTGACGTGACGTGGCGGTGACGATGACGTGACGATCTTATGTGTCGCCAACTTTGTTCAGTCCGCTTTGTAGCCACTTAGAATGAGCTTCAAACTCTTAGAACGAGGCGATACTTTGTAAACATAGCAATTTTCTATTGACTGACACAAGAAGTCTAGTTTTACAGGTTCAAAGTTGATATTACCTATTACTATTTTTGTTCTGTACCAAAAACAGTTGATACGATACTTTGTAAATATATCATTTAAAACTGAGTGATTCTTTGTAAAAATATCATTAACTGAGCTTTGAAGATTCTCCCAACATGAGCGACCCACGTGGCGCAATGGTTACTATGCCGGACTGCCAATCGAGGGGTCCCGGGTTCAATTCTCGGCGATACAGAAATTTGAATGATGAGTTTAAATTTCTGTTCTTGGTCTGGGTGTTTGTGTTTATGTCTTTGTATATGTCCATGTTACCCACGGCACAGAGTATATATAATAATATAGGTACACTACTGTGGGTCTGTGAGTGTGAAGTGTTATTTATGTATATTTATATAAGGTTTGTTATTATTCTTTTTATTTAGTGAAAGCATTATGTTTTTAAAGTAAAAAAAGTACCTACATTTCCCTTGCTACACCGTCATCAAGTAAATGATTTCTATCTTGAATTCAAGTTAGAGGAAATTTGCCCTAGTACTGGAACATTACACATTTTTTTAAATTTTATATATGAATAGATGTTTTCAACAAGTATTTTAATCGTAACTCAAATGTACCGAAACATCCTAGGACAATCAACTATTAATAAACAGCACAACAAGCAAGACGGCGTCGTTGTGTCAAGGCCTGCGCTATGCAGATATCGACGTACTCGATCGATGATGGGTGACGTTACATGGCGGTGACGTGACGATCTTTTGTGTCGCTAACTTTGTTCAGTCCGCTTTGTAGCGACTAAGAATGAGCTCCAAACTTTTAGAACTGTAATACTTTGAGCGATGATTGGGTGATACTTTGTAAATATAACAATTTTATATCGATTGATAGAAGTACTTACACGTTCATTCAGGTTCAAAATTGATATTATTTTTGGTCTTTAGGTACCAAAAGTGGGTGTTACGATACTTTGTAAAAATATCAGTTTTATGTAGATTGACTTTTGAAGTTTCTGTCATTATACGTAGGATCAATGTTGGTATAGGTCGAATACTATAAGTCCCTGTAGCTTTGCTCAGGATTTCGGGGGGTGAGAATGGGAGCTCGACCTGTCCAGGCAGCGGCCCCGGGAAGGACGGCGGGGTGCGCATGCCGCCCTAACTATCTGAAGGTGCAGGAGAGCACATTTGAAATGAAATGAGATTAATTATTTGCCAAAATTTGTTACATGAATAGTTGATTTGTAGGTTATAACAGTCTCTCACATTAACCAAAATTGGTATGCAAATTTACAAAAAAAGGGAAAACAAAAAATTACATGAATATTGATACGCAAAATTACTATAAACTCTGCTTGCTCCGAAGAAGGGTCCGTACTGGGCACCGTGCGCGATATACCCGGTATCCTCTCTCCCAAGGTGCCAGGTACCTTTTGTAGGTTCCCCATCCCCTTCCTCATGAAACCAAAAAAAAGGTGGTGGATCTTGCTCGGTTTGACCGGCGAAGTACCTACTACTGCTGCACTCTTTCGTCTAACATGAAGCAATTCTATTGTTTCGGTGAAAGGTGCGGTTGCTGACCAGACTTACATGAGGTGACCAGAAGCCTCCGGAATAGCAGCACTACTGTCATACAACTTGATTAGAGATAATTTGGTTTGTGTGTGTAATACAACGTGGCATGCAAGTTTGTCTGTTTCTTCATTTAAAAAATGTAAATATCTATTAGGCGGACTCCATGTGACCTTGAAAAACACGGAGAGTTCTCAAGATTTATTCCGATGTTTCTTCAACGTAGAGCAAGTCAAAAATAGGCACAAACGACTATTATTTACAGAAATGCGCGCTGGGTTTTGAACTCAGACTTCCGGCGTAGACGTCTGATATTTGAACCACTGTGAGTGCGTGGCCGCATGCCGCCATGAACACCTGAAGGTGCAGGACAGCACATCTGCTCTCCCGAAGATGGGCCCGTTCTGGGGCGCCGCGCGTGGAGGACATCGGTGCGTTCCAATCGAGATCCCGCAGTGGCAGGCCACCGAGGGGGTTTTAGTGCGGTCAAATCCCATATAACCCGGTATCCTCTCCCAAGGTGCTGGGTACATTTTCAAGGTTTTCCCCCCGATACCAAAAAAGGCTGTTTTACAAACTAAGTATACGAGTAAGTAGATACTAACTATTCTCTCTATACAGAATACCTCAGTGCCTGAAGTCGAAAGTTTTTGAGCAGTGTCTTTTGCCAGTGATGACCTACGGCGCTAAGACGTGGTCTTTTACAGTTAGCCTTTTCCACAAGCTCAAGGTCGCTCAGCGAGCGATGGAGAGGGCTATGCTTGGTATTTCTCTACGCGACAGAATTCGTAATGATGAAATCCGTAGAAGAACTAAGGTTACCGACATAGCTCTCAAAATCTGCAAGCTGAAGTGGCAATGGGCAGGCCATATAGTTAGGAGGACCGACAACCGATGGGGAAGAAAGGTCCTTGAATGGAGACCACGTCTCGGCGGACGTCACTAAAGGAGTACAGGCCGCCCTCCAACCAGGTGGACTGACGACCTGAAGAAGACAGCGGGTAGTCACTGGATTCAGAAGGCCCAGGACCGGGAGGAGTGGCGAACGTTAGGGGAGGCCTATGTCCAGCAGTGGACAGTAAAAGGCTGATGGATGGATGGATGGAACTATTCTCAAAAAATAATAAT
Organism: Pyrgus malvae; assembly: GCA_911387765.1. NCBI lineage: Eukaryota > Metazoa > Arthropoda > Insecta > Lepidoptera > Hesperiidae > Pyrgus > Pyrgus malvae. Next base: position 22,855,893 of record OU426948.1, read on the forward strand.
TATCGTCAGGCCTATATATAAAAGCGTCATAGCAACCATAATTGCTACCAAGTATTTTCCTTATAAAGAAAATAATTTCACCTTGTTCGTGTAAATCGAAAAGTGGTTCCGTTGAAAGGGTTTCGCCAGCTGTCAATAACTCACGGTAAGTGAAAGTCGTGAGGCATCACTGCTCACCGATAATGATACAATTTTTTTATAGCTCCGCTAAAAGTTTACACAATTTTGAACCTTGTCTTAAAGGAGTAGGGTTAAAAGTCCATTATGTTGGTGGATATAAGGCTGTAACGCATTCGAAGGCTGTGGGTAATAGCTTCCGTGCGATAGCTGAATGGGGCTGACAGCGTTTTTCGTGTTTTAAACGGGAAACCCGAAAGTGAATGATCGAAAACAAATTAGTGTTCAGTTTAATAAAAGTGTTAGTAGTACTAAGAATTTAAGTTATTTTTTAAATGGAGCAGTAATATTACTAATATACTGTACTATACTATAATACTTACTTTATTAATAATATTATAAACGTGAACGTTTGTTAGTATGGATGTTTGTTACTCTTTCACTTAACAAACAAGTAAAAAATATTTTTGTCTCATTGACTGTAATTTATAATTAATATTTAGGAGGACTGTCAAACCTGTCATTTTGAGATGACGCTGTCAGATCTATCAGTTGAAATTTTCACTCTTACGAGTAATAAATTCAATTTATTATTACAAGGTTTGGTTTTTGATCTCAAATTTAGTAGCTAATCACTCCATAGTTAATAAATCAAGTATACGAGTGTTATCTGAACTATTTGTGATCATATCCTGTGGAAAAGCTGAAAATACTACATTGACATTGATGTAGCTGTTTCAAGCAAAAAAATAATCAAAAACTTTAATAGATTCAAAGAGAGTGCCTTAAATAGTGGTTATTACGATGCCTTAATCTGGTAAAGAGACTTTTATGATTTAATAACTGGAAAATTCATGAATATACAATAAAGAAAATAAGAGGTCACTGCAATGTACTGTGCCATCAATCACCTAAAAATCTACCTACGCTGCAAGATCACAAAGTTTCAAGTGTGCGAGGACAAATTAAAGTGAAAAATCCATTGGAAATCTATATTTTTCAAGAGGTCACTGCATATACTGGGCCATCAATTGCCTAAAAAAATCTACACTACAACATCAAAAAGTTTCAAGCGGGCGAGGAAACATTAAAGTGAAAAGTCCATTGGAAAATTTATGTTTGTTAAAGCTTAATATTAAAAATCTGAACAACTTGAAGGTGAATCTGTTGGTTAAAACTGCTTGTACAGTCTTTAAAAGCTAGTAATCCGCGTGTGATAATTTCAAGACGCGGTTGCTAAGGCCGCCATCGGTTGTCCTAGCGACGACATACGTCGCTAGGTCTCTTCCACTGCAGCGTCCAATTGCAAGTCCATCCTGTGACACCTACGTAACGACGCATGCGTCTTGTTACCAAAACAAGCAGCCGTCATATTCTGACTTTGACTTTTTTATGTTTTCAGTGTACATTTTAAGTTACTTTATTGTGTTTTTTTTTTTATTTGTTTTAAGTTATTCTTTTTTGTGTATGTATTTAACTATTGTGAATGCAGTCCGTGACCCAATCTTGTGATGGCACGTCGAACGCGACCCATACATGTACACAGTGCAACAAATCATTCAAATCTTTGAGAGGCCTCAACATACACACTACAAAAACACACAGGAAATGTTTTAGCCAAAACATTTCACCTTTAGACATCCATCACATTATTCCGAGTGCGCCTACTTATGTAGCCAACGATCAAACTCCATTCCACATATATCTTAGCCATTTGAAAAATAGTATACCCATAGTTAAAAGAATACCTCGAGGAGCTCGAATAACCGTTGCTACACATTTGTCACAATTAATCCATAAATGTTACTTAAGCAATTGCACCCTAGACTGGCAGAACCTATTTTTATTTTCATACAGCACTCTACATATAATAAAAACTGATGAACCGAATCTATCCTTGACACAAAAGATCAAGAATAACTGTGCTGTAAACTCCTCACCTTCTCCCGCAACTATAATTAAACATGATTCTCCTCGTAATCGCAACAAACTCATCGAGAACAAAATCTGTGACGGAGATCTCAAAGGTGCCGCACGCCTTTTGTTCTCCAACGACGTGCTATCACCAGATACCCCTGACACCCTTCAGGCCTTACAGACAAAACATCCTCCAGCTCCAGTAAACCCATATTTTCTAGATCCTCCAACAGCAGGGCAAGCATGCCTTCAAATTCAAAACAAAGATGTTAGAGATGCCATTTTATCTTTTAAACCAGGTTCGGCTGCAGGTTTGGATGGAATCTCACCCCAACATTTGAAAGACTTAATATCGCATTCTGTGGGCGATGCAGGCGAGCAACTTTTAAATTCGATCACAAAATTAATCAACTTTATGTATTCCGGTAATGTCAATCCAGAAATTGTTCCCATTCTTTTCGGCGCGAACCTCATTGCCCTCACCAAAAAGGACGGAGGGGTGAGACCAATTGCTGTTGGATCTACACTACGACGTCTGGCCTCCAAAATTGCTGTTCGACATATTTTACCAAAATTAAATTCGGTATTTGAACCCGTACAGTTAGGCTTCGGTGTAAAAGGAGGGTGTGAGGCAGCCGTCCATGCCCTACGCTCTTTCCTAACATACGAACAGCCTGATATTTTGCTCAAAATTGATGTCAAAAATGCATTCAATTCGATAAATAGGGATACCCTGTTGACGGAAATAAAACAACATATACCGGAAATATACAATTATCTTCTTCTCAGTTACGCTGACCCAACAAAATTGTTATATCGTTCTAATGAACTGTCCTCGGAAGTAGGTTGTCAACAGGGTGATCCCCTTGGGCCTGCAATTTTTAGTTTGGCTATAAATCCGATAATCAAAAATTTAAATTCTAAATTCAACGTTTGGTATTTGGACGACGGAACCCTAGGAGGTGATTTGGATACTGTGTTTTCGGATCTTTTTTTAATCAAAAATAAATTTGAAGCCATTGGTTTGGAGCTTAATTTTAGCAAATGCGAACTCTTCGTAAATAACTGCAACCTAAATTTAAATGAAATAAAACAAAAATTTAATATTTTGGCTCCAAATATTAAAATAGTTAACAATAGTTCCCTTTACCTTTTAGGTTCCCCAATTTTTGATGAATCTATTTCTGAATATATTAACAATTCAATTACTAAATTTCAAAATTCTGCTGATCGTCTCCTTGAAATTAGTCCACATTATGCACTTTGCATCTTAAAGTTCTGTCTTTTCCTCCCAAAATTTACATATGTGCTCCGTTGCTGCTCTTTTTGGAATCACCCAGATCTTTTGACACAAGTAGACGATTTAATCAAAATTAGCTTAGAATCGATTCTTAATATGCAGCTGAACGAGCAATCTTGGACCCAAGCATCCCTACCCATCCGTTATGGAGGTTTAGGGATTCGCAAAATTTCCAGTGTCGCTTTACCAGCCTTCCTATCTTCTGTCCATAGTTCAGCAAATCTCATAAGTAAAATTTTAAGGGCATCCCCTTCAAACTTTGAGATTGCTGGATTGGAAGAAGCTAGAAACGCTTTCTTAATTGCATGCCCAGGTCAAAATTTACCATTTTCTCCAATTTCACAGAGGAGCTGGGACGACATATACTGCAAATTGACATATGACAATCTTTTGAGCTGTAGTACAGATTCGGCACGTGCTAGGCTTTTGGCCGTGGGTGCGCATGAAGCCGGCTACTGGCTTCACGCGTACCCTTCTTCAAATACAGGAACTTTTCTTGAGCCTGACACGCTCCGAATCGCAACCTGTCTACGGCTTGGGGTTCCGGTCTGCGCTCCTCATAAATGTCCCTGTGGCAGTGATGTCGACAAGCTAGGACATCACGGACTGTCATGCCAAAAAAGTGCAGGCCGCTTCTCGAGACATGCCGCTCTTAACGATATCATACACCGGTCCCTTGCCACCGTCAACGTGCCAAGTTTACGTGAGCCGACTGGTATTGCGAGAGACGATGGCAAGAGACCGGACGGTATGAGTTTGATTCCATGGAAGATGGGCAGGGTTCTGGTATGGGATGCAACCTGTTCAGACACGCTGGCCCCTTCCCATCTACATGGAACCAACATCAGAGCTGGTGCGGCTTGTGAGGCGGCTGAAAAAGCTAAGGCAGGCAAATACAGGGATCTAGGCACTGAATATGATTTTGTCCCATTCGGTGTCGAGACCCTTGGTCCGTGGGGTCCTAGCGCTTTAAGGCTTTTTAAAGAAATAACAAAAAGGTTAGTCGACGTCACAGGAGACCGAAGAGCTGGCAGCTACCTCGGACAAAGAATTAGCCTAGCTATTCAAAGGGGGAACGCTGCCAGTATCTTCGGAACCTTGCCTAAAGGGACTCCTTTTAATACTATATTTTAATTATTATATTTTTTTTATTTTTTTTAAGATTTCCTTATTTCTTATGTGTATATATTAATATAGTATAATATTATGTTTATTTTTAAGTAAGTAGAATTATCGATTGAAGTACATTCCAAATTCACATTATTTTAATATAACTAAATATTAATAAATGATTCTTGCCGTAACATTAATATTTTAGGACCCTTTCTTCTCCCCAAGCCGGCTAAAAATATAATACCTACGTACTTAATAAATTATTTTATTTTATTTATTTATTTAACATTCGTTCCACCTAAGGGCTACAGGGATAAACTTAATGCCTAATTAAATGACATTCTCTGCCAGTCAACCACGGGCGACGGTGAGAGCTATGGGTAGGCACGACAGGTCTTAAATATTTTTAGTTTTTAACAAGTTATTCAGTACACATAAAAATGCAATTCAATTTTTAACGTGTTCCAGAACCTCAACTAGTTAACTAATATTTTTAATACCTACGTTTCATAAATTTTCATTCAATGCACTGTTCGCAAATTGTTTTAAAATTAAATTATTTAGTCATTATGAAAATACACTTCGCCTAACCTTTTAATGTATTTTTATTAAAACTGCTTAACAAATTGTGGAGTGAAGTTTTAATTTAGTTATGTGCACGTACAGCCTTTCCGAACACTTTATGTTTTTAACTTACTACTCAGGAGCCCATGAGTGGATTTCTGGATTTACTCGAACGCTAAAGTTTTTGAATATTTTTTCTCACTTTCAGTTGTCAAAATTTTCAGATTATGGCAATTAATTTTTAAATTAAATAGTTATATACTTTCATTGGCACTCACCTGAGAGTGTGGAAATGTATTTTTTTATTTTGCACGCTTATGTCCAACCCATCCTCTTATTCATACTAAAACCGTCAAATTACTGAAACAATACTTATAATCTATTAAAAAAATTAAAACCTGTAGGCGCTCTTTCCACAGTTGAAACTAAAAAAAACATCTCTTTGTCTTCCCGTTGTCCAACCTGTATAATGTAATAAGTCATCATGATGCTCGAGTAAATTCTCGTTTTGCATCACGGGCTCCCCTACCATAACTTGTATGTCGAGAGCTCTCAGAGTCGTTTAACGTACATCGGAAACGAAATGAATGATTGAAAAGCCACTCAAAATACAGTGTATTTCAACACTTGCAGCATGAAAAATTATTTTAACAAAAATAGTTAAGTACCAACGAGTAAAATCACAAACTGAATATTTCGTAGCAGCACGAAAATGAAAACAATTATAGAATCCAATACATCACCGTAGTTTTAGGCTGATAACAAATTCCGTGATTTTGGAAAACTACTCATGCAGGGGCTGCTACTCCAAAGACTGATGGTCACCTTATCAATCTGGCCGGCAACTACACTATTCCACCGAAAAACATTCGTATTGATTCACGGCACAAGTGGGTGCAGCAGTGGTAATTCCCTGGTCGAACCCTGAGAGTTCTACTGTCTACACCACAGAACATATTAAAAGAAGTTAGAATGGAAATGTGGGCGGGGCAGACGCGCCAAGCAATTTAGAGCAAATGCTCAAAATTCCAAAATCTCTACAGAAACACGCGATCGTGCTACGATATGCGTGCTTGTGTGCGTGCTTGGGTGTGATTCGTTCGCAAGTTTTAAATCTTTAGTCTATTAATTGGCCTTATAATTTTTCCGACTGTTTAATCCTAAGCACGTGTATGTTTAGATTTAGAAATTTTATCTCCCAACTACAAGTAGTTGTATAGTGCACCTCTTTTCTGCAGTAGGTTAAAGCTATGTATGATATAATGAGCCTATGCATTCTTTGCAGTATAAATTCACCCAATTTACTTAAGATACTATTTTTAACATAGATGAAGCCACGGGCACAGCAGTACTATGTATCTCTTAACTTTAATAAACGAGATACATAATATTTGTAAAGAGAATCTTATTGCGTGAGAAAAGCGAAGCATGCGAATACTGGATAGTAAGATCTGAGTACAGTAAGCCTTACTGTTTTAGGATTGAAGGATTTAGAAAAAATAAATAAGGTGTCTTCTGAACATATGAACATTTTATTATAAGTGATTTCACTATAATATGTAAGAATAATCTACCTACTACTTATTCAATGCAAATAAATATTAATCTTTAATCAATCCCTTTTATACAAGTCTTTATTCACGCGGACGACGTCGCGGGCACAGCTAGTTATCTAATACAACAATAACTAATCAAAATCCAGCGCAAGACTAAATCGAATCGGTCAGTATTCGACAAATAAATCGGGTATGCTGGGCTAGGTAAAACAGTGACTGATTTTTAAATTAGTCACTGTTTTACCCAGCAGTTCTCTTGGTATTTATACCAATAGACATGGATACTTGTATTTTATGATTTATAGAATAAAGCGGGTTTTTCATTGTGTAGGTTGTGACAATTGCTCTATTAGGTGAATATTTCACTAAAACTCATTATTATATAAAATAACGAGTTAAGTCCATATTTTATTTACAGTGAAGTTTTGAACGTGATATTTTAAATCGTTCGTACTTTCAAGTGTGACGATTATTTCTGCAAATACACAGAACAAACGAAGTGCAGAATTCTAAAGCACTCAAATTAATTTAATCTTCTGCACGTTTAATGTAAATTCTTAAAGCACTGAAATAATTCAACACCTGTTAGAATGCGCATACATTATCCACACTGCAAACTAGTTGCAAATTGCGCGAATAATAATTGTGTTAACGCCTAGAAAACTACACAGTAAACCTTACTGAATGGAGAACCGGAAAAGTGAAAACACGGTTAAACTTTCCGGTAGAGTTTAACCTAAAGGTTTTTCCAAACTAAAAGTATTTTATTGCCACAGATTAAAAATAAACTTATGCTACAAAAACGCAAGCATGTAATAACGTCAGAAACTGGAAACCATAACCACCTACAACCACATTATATCATTTATCACTGACTTGTGATTACAACAGTTTTTGTGTCCCACTAGTGAGCATCCGTAATTAGAAAGGTCCTTGCTCTCCAATGTGGATTGGTGGAATACAGGTTAGTGGACAACCCGCTGCCGAATGCCAACAAACTGACCATGAAGCGTCTAACAAGGCTTAACTATAGCAATAACGCCAATAACCAATACCAATAGTTTAACGTGATCTCCGAAGCACAGAAACGCATACTAAAATTGCCACTAGCACACCTAGACAGCCTCCGTGGCGTAGTGGGTGATGAGCCGACTGCGAAGCGTGAGGTCGTGGGTTCGATTCCCACCCAGGACAAATATTTGTGTGATGAACAATACTATTTGTTCTGTGTCTGGGTGTTAATTTATCTATTTAAGTATGTATTTAGAATTATATAAGTATGTTTATCAGCTTTCTGATTACATAGTACAAGCTCTGATTAGTTTGTAATCAGATGGTGTTGTGTGAATTGTCCAAAGATATTTATTATTATTATTATTATATTGCAATCGACCGCGCCCTTTTATGCTTAGTTGCGTAGATTGCATTCGACGTCAGCCTCAGGGTCATGCCCACTTGCTTTTTTAATATTACATTTTAAAAGTTCGTTACCTCCCAGAAATGGTTTTCCTGATAGTCACTTGACACACGAAGTCATTATGGAAATTTCTATAAAACGAAATATTATTATGTACCAGATATGTTCCCCATTGTCCGTACTTAAAATAGCGGGATTAAGGCAATATGTTCGCTTTTCATGCTTGCTGATGAGCTCCCTTGAGAACAACGGATGTCAGAAAATGAGAATGTGAATTGAGAATGCCGCCATTATAGTAAGACCATTTAATATTTCGAGTAGTATACGTAACAGATTTCATTTATTTTGGGTTCGATTATAGTATAAAATACTGCCTTAGAACGGTTGTGATTTAAAAATACATAATGTAGTTTAGAAAACTAAAAAACACACTGTGAAAATACGAACTAAAAAGTAAAAATATTAGAAGAAAATGCACTTTACTGTAAAAAAAGCGTGGGGTGCATGGTGTCAATAGTAATTTAAAAACCACCCCACGCTTTTTTAACAGTAAAATACATTTTCTTCTTATTTTTTTACTTTTTAGTTCGTATTTTCACAAAAGCGTGTTTTTGAGTTTTTTAAACTACCTACATTATTTATTTTTAATTGTTTGTTGGACTTTTATTCTCATATTATTGCATTGTCATCGACCCTTGACCCCTGTGCAAATTTTCAAGTTAATCAGACTCCTAGAAGTAAGTGAAAATGAAGTTAAATTCCGTTAAATACATACATACAGGTCAAGTCAGTGTGTCAAGATCTTAAACTTAAAACTGCGTAAATTTAGAAATTAATATCATAAATATTTGTCCCGTAAAATTTCATTCATACTCATAGTTCATATCAAATAAAATGTACGGAAACATTATATAGACTTCTTTTTGTAAAACTGATATCTAAATATTTTCAGGAGTTAAACAAACATTTTTTAAGCGCAAATGTATCTATTCCACGACGTCGGCCATTAATTGACTATTAAGTTGATCATTAATCCAAATCTGTACCTCTGAACCACGTCTTTAGATTAGAGTTGTGGAATAATCACTACAACTCCTTAATTAGTCCCTTTAGCTTCGGTAGGTTTGCCTAATCAGTCCCTGTAGCTTCGGGATTAAGAATAGAGCTTCGCTATCCCCTGCCTGATCGTAAGAGGCGACTAAAAGGGGACTTCCGGGGATGCGGGTGGTGAGAGTTGGAGCTTGACCCGTCCAGCCAGCAGCCCCGGGAGGGACGGCGGTGTATGCGTGGCCGCATGCCGCCGTAAACACCTAAATGTGAAGAGCTCTCCCGAAGATGGGCCCGTTCTGGGGCGCCGCACGAGGAGGACATCGGTGGGTTCCAAAGGAGTCCTCGCAAACGCAGAGGCAGGTCACCGAGGGGGTTTTAGTGCGGTCAAATCCGACATAATCCGGTATCCTCTCCCAAGGTATAAAAGGTGTAAAAAAAGGTATGCTTAATCACAAGAGATGACTAAAAGTGGGCTTTCAGGCTTCCGTGCGGTAAGAGTGGGAGTTCTAGCCGTCCAGTTAGTTGGCCCGATAATGACTGTGGTGCGTGCATGATCGCAAGCCATGGCAAGCATTGGAAGTTGCAGTTGCAACACTATCGTTCTTCTGATAATGGGCTTGTTTTAGCGCGCAGCGCGTAGAGCTCCCCAAGCGCTGCGGCAGGCACCTAGTACCTCTCCCAAGATGTCGGCTACCTTTTGAAGGTTTCCCTCGGATGCGAAAAAGGGCTCCTTAGTTATTCATAGAAACTCCATTTTGTCGAAAAAGACTTGCATTTCAAATTGCAATATATTTTGTGTTTAAAAATGAAAAGCCAAAAGTGTCGTATGGAAAGATGAAAATATTTTCATTCTAGAAGTAAAAATTCACATATTTCAGGTCACGTACTTGTATTATTTCATGCCCAGTCCAACTCAAGTCACAATATTCTGAATGCCATTGTATAAAATGGTAATAATAGCCTGAACATTCCGAAAATTCAGACTAAAAATGTATATAACATGTATAGCTTGGCAGAGGTCAAAATGAGGTGGTTTAATATGGTAGCGAAGAATTTTATTCAATGGCTAAAAGTATGAATAATATTTGAAGTTGTGTACCGTAAAAAAAACTAGTAATAATTTAAAGACCATCCATACACCATAGAATAAAAACCAAAAACTGTGAAGTTAAATTATCGTCACAAAAATATTTTTAGTTGTATTTTTTTTTGTGTGCCAAAATAAATATTTGTTTTGAAGTTCACCATAAAGCACATTAAAATCAGTTGCAGACGGCATTCGAAGCAGTTTCAACACAATATTTAAGAGCAATAACAATTGAATGTTTAAGTATTATTTACATCAGCAACAACGAACTGCAAAATATGTAAATACGGCGGTCTCAAACGCCCCGAGGTCGAATCCCAGCGTACATTTCTTAAGAAATTTGTTGTGTTCACATTTATCGCTACTTCACGGTAACGGAAAAACGTTGGAATATTTCATTACGGAACCTAAGAAATACAAACCTGAGAATTACCCAATTTTTTTGCCAAGCATGAACGTGGAATGGACTTTGGCCAGAAACCCTCTCATGTCTGAAAGGACTCCTATGCCTATTAAGCTTAGAGCATCAAGGTATGACAGGTATGACACCCGTCAGAGAAGTGGCCTTTACGCGCGAACCCCTCGTCTCAACGTCCATGCACAATGTGCCTTCTAGTTATACAACTATTGTGTCTATGTGTGTCGGTGTCAGTGTTGACGGTGCATAGAAAATGACGTTGTTAATTGAAATGTATGCGTCTGTAGCGATGAAGGAATATTTGTGAATGTGTGACAAAATTAAAATGTGTGCGTTCTTCCACCGCACCAGATTTGGCACAAAAATTATGTATCGAAGCGAGGCGCTATGCCGTCTCTACTGAAGGGTGAGTCAGTGACTTTGATGCTCTAAGCTATTAAGATATCAAAAATGGTTGAACAAAGTATTCATATAAAATTAAATATCTTTTACGTGTTAAGCTTCACTACAGTTCTTTACATCAAGAAGCAAGTATTGTTTTAATTTGGACTTCGGGATGTTACGATTATATCATAGAAGTATCTCTAACAACAACTTCATCCTATAGGAAATGATTTTGTGTGATTTATGGCTTTATGACATTAAATTTATGAGTTCATGTTAATCATTATAATCCGTTTTAGTAACAGGGGGGGGGGGGGGCTTCTTCAAAAGGTACCCGACACCTCGGGAGAGATTACCCGAAAGCCGCCTTTTAGTCGCCTCCTACGATCAGGCAGAGGACACCTTAGCCCTATTCTTAATCCCGAAGTAACAGAGACTAATCATTATAATGCCTACACGAAATCCAAAAAACCTTTATCGAAGTTATTTCGATCATCACTCTTCATTGTTAATGCCTACATTAGAATACAATGCAGCGTAAACGCATTTCTGTTTTTTCTGTAACGCTTCGTCAGTGATTGTTCCATTCCATTCATTCAGCTCTTCATTCATTGCGATAAATAGCTCTGTTTCAACTCATTCCGGTACGTAATAATGCTTCAGATGAATTGATATTTTATAATAGATAGAAAAAAATAACTTATTGTTCAAAACATTGCATTATTCCTCTAATTAACTATAAAATCCCTTTTCTCGTTTCTATTTCCCTAACGGTTTGTGAGTGAGTATTCCGTATTCTTGATATTGATAATTTAAAATGAGAAGCAAAATTTTACTTCTCATTGTAAATATTGCATTGTACTTGTAATAAACTACAAAGCTGTAATCTTTCTTAGTGAGTGTTCTTTCTATTGTATTTCATTTGCTCATCGCAGGCAATTACCTAGTTCTTCTTTAGCTCATTCCGGTAATATTTTTTCAGAATATAACAAAAGAGAGAAATGATATTGATATTTTATAGTAAAGGGTATCAATATTGTAAATATTATTCAAAACATTGCATCGTATCTCCAATAAACAGTAAAATCGCATTTATCATGTCATTTTCTGTAATGCTTTTCAGTTCAGTGTGCACAAATAGTTCTTCAGCTCATTCCAGTAACGATGCTTCAGACTATAATAACGGAGGCAATGATAAAGATATTTTATATTGGATGGAAAAATTGAACTTATTATTTTAAGCAATGTTTAATTGTAATTTCTAATCCCTAATACTGTAAAATGCCGTCTTTTATTTGATTTTACGTAACGTTTCATTCTAATTGTATTTCTTTCGTTCAGTGCACTTGCTTGTTCTTCTTAAACACGTTCCGGGAATGATGATAAGGGAGCGAACTAATATTGATATTTTAAGGAAAGCAAAATATTACTAATTATTCAAAGTTTTACGATATATGCTCGTTGTATCAAACTTAATAACTATCTATAATTTGGTCCAACTTAAAATATGTATAATCTAGTTTCATTTATCTATTTTTTGTTGCAAATTAAGTTTAAGTTATTGCAGTGAATTTTTTGCTTATCATTGACGAGAGGTTCATTTCCCTACCGCACTACCAGTAGTGTCACGGGCAATTTTAATGTCTCGTGGCAGATGTCATGATTAGTAAAAAATATTTCAATCTATTATAACTATTGAGTCGTTGCCGTGTGGCGCAGTGGTTACAGTTGACTGCCAATCGGAGTCCGGTCTGGGTGAACGTATTTCTGGCTTTATATGTGTCTATGGTACCCACGACACAGAGTATACTACCTACCCTATTGTGGGGCTATGAGTGTGAAACGTTACATTATTTATTAAAGAAACACGTAGTGTATCCGCCAGGTAACTGTAGAATCGCAATTCTTATTTCTTTTTCCTTATAGCTTTATCAGAGAGTGATCTACTCATATGTCATCCATTCAGCGCTTCATTCACTGCAAAAAATATCTCTATTTCAGCTCATTCCGTTAATGATACTTCACTCTGTAACTAGGGAATAAGGATTGCTATTTATAAATGGATTTTATTGTCTATGCTATCGAAAATGGGTTCAGTACTTTACTGTAATAACTAATAGTAACCTATACTAATACAATATATGAAGCTGAAGATGTTTGTTTGATCGCTTAATCTCAGGAAATACTGGTTCGAGTAGAAAAAATATTTTTTGTTGGATAGTGCATTTATCAAGGAAGGCTTTAGGCTATATAATATCAAGCTATGATTAATACCAAAGTACAAGCGGACAAAGTCGCGGGCGGCTGCTAGTAAATAATAAACTGATGTCGCCTGTGAGCGATCAGCGTGTTTCAATGATGGCGATGCCCCAACGGGAGTTAGGGGTTCAAATCCCAACGCGCACTTCTGACTAAGCTTGTGGAAGGTGGGCCGATTGGTAGTTTAAACGGAAGTTCGTAGTTTAAATCCCAATGCGCACTTCTGACTAAGCTTGTGGTAGGTGGGCTGATTGGTAGTTTAAACGGGAGTTCGTAGTTTAAATCCCGATGCGCACTTCTGACTAAGCTTGTGGTAGGTGGGCCAATCGGTAGTTTAGACGGGAGTTAGTACTTTAAATCCCGATGCGCACTTCTGACTAAGCCGGTGGTACGTGGGCCGATTGATAGTTTAAACGGGAGTTCGTAGTTTAAATTCCGACGCGCACTTCTGACTAAACTTGTGGTAGGTGGGCCGATTGGTAGTTTAAACGGGAGTTCGTAGTTTAAATCCCGACGCGCACTTCTGACTAAACTTGTGGTAGGTGGGCCGATTGGTAGTTTAAACGGGAGTTCGTAGTTTAAATCCCGACGCGCACTTCTGACTAAGCTTGTGGTAGGTGGGCCGATTGGTAGTTTAAACGGGAGTTCGTAGTTTAAATCCCGACGCGCACTTCTGACTAAGCTTGTGGTAGGTGGGCCGATTGGTAGTTTAAACGGAAGTTCATAGTTCAAATCCCGCCGCACATTTCTGAATAAGTTTGTGGTATGTTTATTTATTATTTTCATCATAGTAAAAGAAAGTATTTTAATATTTCCATTACAAATTTCCCTTTGTTGTACATGCCTAATTTTTATAAAAACTGCCTAGTGTCCACAACATCGTCCGCAGTAGATAGAAACTACTTATTTTTACTTATTATTCGTCGTAACGTGATGGTCTATAGCCTAAAACCTTACTCGCTAAAAGACAATAGCAATAACACTTTATTGCACACCAAGTCTTAGACTAAAATAACGTTATAGTTCTAATATAATTAGAGTATGCAATAGGCGGCCTTATGGCTCAGGCAGCGATATCTTCCAGGCAACCTATGCTTGAAAAAATTGATGGACAGAGGGGAAGAAAAGGGTGGGGTGCGCAAATTTTACATAAAATAAATATGTAACTAAAGGAACAGGAAGAAATGAATAAAACACAAAACAATGACACACAGCTAAACAAAGCAATGTGAAGTAAATGTACAGCATCAATATTAATAGATAGTTCATGATGAGGAAGGAAAGAGGTTTAAATAATAATGCTTTTACTTTACTTATAAATTTCAAGCATGTAAAGTGGAAGAAAGTGTAATGAATGAAATATCATAATACATCCAACCTATATTTGACGACCTGCGTGGCACAATGGTTATAATGCCAGACTGCCAATCGAGGGGTCCCGGGTTCGATTCCCGGCGGAACAGAAATTTGGATGATGAGTTTAAATTTCTTTTCTTGGTCTGGGTGTTTGTGTTCCTGTCTTTGTATGTGTCCATGGTACCCACGACACAGGGTATTAATTACCTTACTGTGGGGCTATGAGTGTGTAACATTTATAATTATACATAAGCTCGTAACAAATTTCTTACGCAAACGTGCTTAGCGGGCTTTTAAAGCCGCGTCCTCTTGCGTGATAGATCGGTGTCAGGAATCAAGGGAGTTTGCACGCCTCCTATCCACTGGAAGATTGTTTCACAGGCTGAGGCAGTAGCTGAGGCAGTGAAAAATTTGCCGTAGAAAGTAGAAGAATGAACAGGAATTTTAAGTATAAAATTATCAGCGAAACGAAGGTAAAAGTTATGGGTAATATGGAGAAACTAAAAAATGTTTTTAAGGTATAGAGGAGTGACTTGGTTAAACAGAACACAGTACAGAGAAGAGAGATATGTTCAGATATATTCCGGCGAACTCGGATAGGGAGCCACTTGAGCTTGAAATGAGTAAATTTTTTATGGACTATCCAACACAAAAATACTTTTTCAATTCGAACCAGTAGCTTTATTGTCGCCAACTTGTCCTATCGCTTAGATTCTTCTTAATTCTGACCTGCGTCTTTCAGTAAAGTAATAAAAATAAGTAAAGTAGTTTTCTCGCTGCAGTTATTGTAAACTACGAGTACAGAAACTTTAAACCTGACCGCATAAAATTAAAATACTTTTTTTCATACCGAGTTCATCCTTTGTTTGTTGGACTAGTATGATTGTGAACGGAACATTTACCGCAATATAGAAGTAACTTGTTGTTCTCGTTTG
Source organism: Pyrgus malvae (assembly GCA_911387765.1). NCBI lineage: Eukaryota > Metazoa > Arthropoda > Insecta > Lepidoptera > Hesperiidae > Pyrgus > Pyrgus malvae. The sequence goes on from OU426948.1 coordinate 22,871,366, forward strand.
AAATGGGCACTATGAGTTAGTTTAGTAGCGCTGATTTATGCTTCATCATTCTGGTCAAACAACTACTTTCATTTCTCATTACCAGAGGCCTTAGTGTAAGTCTGCACACGCGAAAACGTCACTATCGCGTTTGCGTTAAGAATTTAATTATCGACCTTATTCCTTTCAGGTTAAGATCTATCTGTCCAATTTTAACTCGGACGCAGTAGTAACGTTTGCGCATTTACAAACTTACACTAAGGGCTCTGGTTACAAGGTAAACGTACGTAATATAGTCAGGGTACTAATAGTCGTCATTTCATAGAATAGGGCCGAAACTTATAGTTTTCTATTAATGACGGGAACTGGGACATTGACAAAAACTGACAATAATACGGACGTTTACCTTACTTTGCCGACCCGGTGCAGTGGTTACCATGACGAACTGCTAGTCAAGGACCGCGGGTAGAGTCAGGAATAGAGAGTCAGGATTATAGGTGCAATTCCGTATGAGACAGGATGAGTGATGAATTTTAAAATCTAATTTTGATCTGTGTTTGTGTTCTTGTTTTTGTATGCGTCCATGGCACCTACAATACAAGGAATACATTAATGTTGGGTATGAGTATTGGAGCAACGTGGTGGAGTAAGCTCCAGGCCTCCCCAATAATGGGGAGAGACCCGTGCCCAGTTTTGGGACGCAAAAAGGGTTGCAGCCATGAGTATTAAGCGATATTCTATTATGTATAAAAAATCTTTGATACACATATTTTTTAGGTTGAAATTGGCTTGAGTTAGGTTTTTCTTTACTGATCATTTAGTTATATTTGACTTGGCAAAACATATTTAAATACCAAATGCGAAAAAAGGCTTTTAATGCCGACTCCATGCAATATTCGCTGCACCCATATGATTGTGAACAGAATCATCATCTTTTACAGAATCATATCGTATTGCATGGTTTTCAAATGTTAAATTAAATGTACCGAGAGCGTGTGAGCTTGTAGTCTATCAATCTTTAAGAAACCCACAAGAGATAGTAAAATGTGTCTAAACAAAACGTATATAAATACCAAATCTTGAAAATTGCAATGTTTACTGAGCTCGTATGATCGTGAATGGAATATTCACCGCAACGCAGAAGTAACAAGTAGCTCTCGGTGGAAACATGCACTATCAGAATTAGTTGACTTGCTCTACAATGTGAACAACATGGCTGACCGAATTCTTTGCTAGTTAATGTGATTACTTTTTGATTCAATTTTAAAATAAAAAGTTGAATATACTCGTACACACGTAGGTTTTTCGTAAAATCAAACTTGCTTCCTCTTACTCAAGCTTAATAGTAATATCTTTCTTATTCTGAATCTTGAAAACGGTGCCAACAATTTTTATGAAACTTAGCAAATAGGGGGCTATAAATCGATGTAACTAGGTTTTATTTTTAGGAAATGTCCGTTTTCTCCGTGTGTTAAGGCAGTGAAAAACTGATACAATATCTCATTAGGTTGCGTTGTTAAGCAACACTAAACCAACGAGAGTTTGGTTTGGGATTAGACCAAGAAAAATCAATCCCTATCCCTACTAATATTATAAATTCGAAAGTAACTCTGTCTGTCTGTCTGCTACGCTTTCCCGCTTAAACTACTGAACCAATTTTAATGAAATTTGGAACACAGATAGAGTGGACCTTGAGAAAAGGCTCCACGCGGGCGGAGCCGCTGGCGAAAGCCTAGTTGTTTTCATATATTAATTACCGAGCAAAACCCGGTCATCCGCGTACCTACTAACTATTTTAAATGTAGCATATCGTGAATGTTTTAATTTGTAAATGTTTCATTTGCTTTTAAATATCTTTTTTTAAACATTTGTCATCACTTTTCCATACATTACACATAGTACCTAATATGATAACATGTAATGATAACTATGATAAAGCCACCGTTAATCTTTGCGAATAGACCAAATACTGAATAAATTAATTTTATTATAATGACTAGTTATGAGTCGACAGCCTCCGTGGCGTAGTGGGTGATGAGCCGACTGCGAAGCGTGAGGTCATGGGTTCGATTTCCACCCAGGACAAATATTTGTGTGATGAACATGACTATTTGTTCTGTGTCTGGGTGTTAATTTATCTATTTAAGTATGTATTTAGAATTATATATGTATTTTTATCAGCTTTCTGATTACCATAGTACAAGCTCTGCTTAATTTGGAAACAGATGGTGTTGTGGGAATTGTTCAAAAAGATATTAATTAATTTATTTAATTATTTTATTTTGACGTGACAACGTCTAATAAATCGATGAACGCCGGCTGCACGCACGAAAAATGATGACACATTGTAACGTTACGCTCATTGTACGTTACGATTAGCGCTTGTAACGTTACGTTGAGGTTTGAGCTTTCGGCTTGCATCGTTCGTCGACTGTCGAAGTGAAGTGATAAGTTAATGTGGTTTTCATTGTTTTGATATGACGGTGTCACGTTATACTATCGTCCGTAAACCGACTTTACAGACAACTAATTTTTTATTTCATCAACAATGTAAACAATTACAGCTCTTGTTTTCAACTTTTGCTCAATTGTCATTGTTCGTCAAAATAATGTATGATTTGGTATGAATTTCGTGCACAAAGATAATATGTCATCGACTAGAATAAAACAGATTGTGGCACTCTTTTCACGCGATCAAAGTCACAGGCAGAAAGTAATTTTAATTTAATTACCTCAGTTCTAATTAAATTACCTCTCTGTATCAAAGTACGCATATCTATACATCAATATCCGTTACTTTGATATCGGTACCTAGAAACCTAGATCCGTTTGTGACTGTTATTGAGGACTAATATCGCGTAAGAGAAGCCAATATTCATCTGACAGATTACTAGAATATTGCAATAATTCCGCGTATCCCGGATCCAATCCTATAGCTTAGCATTATTGAAAATTAATAGCGTGAATGACCTACTTCCACAACAAAGGAAATAAAAAAACTAATTGTATAAGATTTTCACCCCCAAATGTAAAGAAAGAAAATGTAAATCCTCAATTAAATGGTGAGGATCTTGCCATTGTTGAAGAAGCTTCATTTCTTGGAATCACAATAGACTCCAAATTACAGTGGGGACCCCACATCTCTCAGTTAGCGAATAGACTTAGTTCTGCAGTTTTTGCAATAAAGAAAATTCGTTCCCTCACAGACATTGCAACAGCCAGATTAGTTTATTTCAGTTATTTCCATAGTTTAATGTCATATGGCATTTTACTGTGGGGTAATGCGGCTGATATTGATTCAATCTTTATTTTGCAGAAAAGGGCTATTCGCGCAATTTATAACATAGGTGCTAGAGAATCTCTCAGAGAAAAATTCAAAGAGATAGATATTCTAACATTTGCTTCGCAATATATTTACGAAAACATCATATATGTACGTAAAAACAAAGAAAAATTCACTACTATATTGGACTTGCAAAGTCCTAATTGTGTTTCAACTAGGAACGGCCACAAGCTGGCATTTCCGAAATGCCGGCTTCATAAAAAAAGTAATTCTTTTATTGGGATGTCCATCAGGATATATAATAAAATCCCAATAAAGATTCAATCCCTGCCTTTAAAACCTTTTAAGAAGGCAGTCAAACAAGTCCTGTGCCGTAAGGCTTATTATAACACTAAGGACTATCTTAATGATAAAGGAGCGTGGGAATGAATCTCGCTCACACAAGGCTATTTCTTCATAGATTGTATTAGTTTTAGTAATTACTCGCATCTGTGAGCAGGTGGAAGTGGGTTGATGGTGTCTCACACGATCAGCTGTCACGTGTGACCATTATCGACCCATTGCCATTCTGTTATCTCAAATATATTATTATGTACTGTTTTTTTTTAAAAGAGTGCTGGGAGTTTTTTTCCGCCGCCTTTTTTCTCTCAGCTCAACACCTAGCCCAAACGGGCACTTAAAGGCGATGACCGGGAAAAAATGACATTCATTAAGCGAATATTTTGTATTCCTAATATGAAATAAATATTTTTTCTTTCTTTTCTTTCTTTCTTTCTTACATAAAGATAAAAGCTTGTCATTTAATATAAAATTCTCGTGTCACAATGTTCGTTCCCATACTCCTCCGAAACGGCTTGACCGATTCTCATGAAATTTTGTGAGCATATTGAGTAGGTCTGAGAATCGGCCAACATCTATTTTTCGTCCCCCTAAGTAATAAGGGTGGCCCACCCCAAACATTTGAACACGGTACGGAGTTCGCGGGGTCAGCTAGTTAGCTCTCTAAAAACACATTTTTTTATTCATAGAAGTTTTGAAACAAACAAACTGCGAATTGTATTTACCTATGCGGTTACCGTTATCTATGGACACGTTTAGAAACAGATGGAAATATTCAAGTCACGTTTAGTTTGAAGGTAAGCTTTTTACAGCTTTCTTGAAAAACTCGACATCATAATCATACATCCTTAGCAAAAGAAGTGTGCAAAGTAAACTTTTAAGGACTGCAGATGGTGCCGGTGTGAGTTCGAATTTTGTTAGTGTGTAATATAATAGTATAATATAACTCAGTTACAGAAGAAGCAGAAGCGACGTCAGCCAAATTACGAACGGATTACCTCGCATAAAATTAACATTTTATACTACGTGTTTCTGTTTAAAATAACGTGTTCCATATTGTATCTAGATGACACTACTTTTGTTTTTTGGACTTTGGATACAATACCCAACTTACATAACATTTTGTAGAAAGTTATAAACTGTAGGTAAATTAACAATCATAAACTCTGACTGCTGAAATTAAAACAGTACTAAAATGTGAAAAATTTACTAAGGTTGCATCAAATTAAGGCGCTACAAGCGTTATTCTATAAAATATTTTACAAAAAATATTTCTTGCAATCTTTAAAATCTACTTTTACGAGTTTAGGCGGTATTCTTATAACTTTCGTAAGTGAGATATTAAGAGTCTAAAATTGATGTACCTACATTAAAAATTATAAAATTAATACTTTATTTAAGAAGAAAGTAAAACTTTATAAGTTTATGAATTCCAATACTCATTTTATGTTAAACATTTAAGTTTTTACTCTCCAGCTAAATCAAAACGATACGATTAAAAAAATATATAATTAAGAGAAGTACGTAATAATTTATAAACGATGCCGATACGTGAAATGACTCACTCTTATTGAAATGATAAATCTATAATATTATTTAACCCCATCACCAAATAAACTTCAGCAGCTGTTTCGTAACCATAAATTTTATAGCGGCTTAACTTTATAAAAATAAGTTGACCATTTGTGATTAACTTTATGTAAAAATCTCTATCATTTAATTCCTAGATAACTGTAGGATCTACCCTTATATTTAGGTAATCAAACTTTTTTGCTTCGTAGGCTCGTAGACTCGTAGCGGCGTAGCATCTCCGTAGCACTTAGAACCTTACCCAAGACATTAGGTATATTATTCTAAATTGGTTTACATGTTACAAAATACACATATCATAGCAGGACACATTCAACATACAACTGATTACCATTGCATTTCATTTAAAGGTTACGATTATATTATCATCATGCAACATTGTGACACCGTACAAGTAAAAAAAATTGTACCAAATTTCTTACTAAATGGTTTTCATTTAAGATATATAGCAAAAACTAGTCATACCCAAATCCGTTGATATCACTGTTTTCATTTCATTCTCATATTATTTTGTCACGAGAAAAACTTTCGTTCCATATTTCTGTTTTAAAATATTGTAAACAAATTTATGATATAATTGCCTATAAATATGGTTAAAATTGGTACGATTTTTAGGCGTTTGTTGCTTATGACACAATAAAAACCAATCAATAGCGTCCAAAAATGTTCACACTTATACCACCAAAGTGTCATTAAAATGTAACGATAGCAAGATTATAGGAGCTTTAGGTCATAAGCAACAATATAAAATATAAAGGTACATACCCATGAAGCCGGCGGATATCGGGGGAAGGGCGCGATTGACTTCGTGGCGATGTTGCTGGGCAGTTCCGCCCGTAATCCTTTCTTGAGACGCAGTTTTCTTCTCTCCCGCGATTTCGCTCTTATCATAAGAGCTGCCTGCATACTTGCCAGTTTTGTGGCGAAGAGTAAAGCGGGCAGAAAACTGAGCCTAACACTGGCTGTATCACAAATGTACCACAGTATTGAGCACACACTTAGTCCAAAGCCGAAACTAACCATTAATAACTATTTACACACGCGATTAATAAATTCGTCTTACATTGAACTAGCGACTATCCTATCTTTGAATATTAAAGTGTAGAATTCAGTAAACTTTTAAGAGAGAACGCTATATTAGAGATTTATTTACACACGACTATATCACTTTTTAGTCCCGTCTAATCACAGAATTTTATCGATTAATCTCACTAAGAGTGCTTTAGAATTTGACGAAGATAGGCACAAGAAAGGCGTTCGACTTGTTTATAATTAAATATATAATTTATTATTGCTAGATCGTTTTACCTTATAATACGATATGTTTTTGTGATTAACAATGGAAGCTAGCACAATTTGGCGTTTAACGTTGTCTTTGATAGTCAACTTTAGGTGTTTCGTTACAACATATCACTCATGTTTCATTCCGCACATCGAGTCGCAGTCTCTGAGTCTTCGACACCGGCCACCGGACGCTACTCTCCGCTAGATGTCGCTGTTTCATGGCCGGCCCACTTTTGTCACTTTACGTACCAACACTTTCTCGTAACGCATATTACCGGCGTTGACAGGGTTAGCGCGCACTACAAACGATAGAAATTAAGTGGAATTTACGTGCCCGAGAGCTTTTAAGGTGACCTTTGTTGCATTGTCTCGCTCTTAACATTTAACATTGACTTACCAGATAGTAAACATAAAGGTTACGACACATCTATTTAACATACCATAACTAACGGATAAAGCTTGCTTACGATCTATTGCTATTGTAACGTTCGATCAAAGCGTAACATTTCGATCGGACGCAACAAGCGTTACATCGACATGCTTATTCTAGGGTACACAGACACGTAGGCACAACATAGAGATGGAACGTATTTACGGTACCAGGTTTAAATACCAGGTTTCTACTTTGAGGTACAGCGCCCTGGTACGGCCACGGAATACTTGCAAGGCCGCGCGTGGACTTGAAGTATTCGCGGGTCTTGAACTCAGGGTGGAAATTAGTAACAGTAGTGTAAGCATCCGTACTGTCGTTAGCGTCACAGTACTCTTGATTTCGCAGAAAAAGTATAACGTTTGTATGAAATCTATGAAATGACGAATACTAGAAGGCTGATTATAATATGGACGCTTACCCTAGTCGAGCTAATTGTGTAACAAATTCGTAGATGAGTTTGTGGCTTAGCTGGCCTGAGTGATTTGCTATTTCAGTGCAAAGGTGATCGTTTAAAATGACCTTTTTATTTTATTTTAATGTAGAATCAGATGAGGCAGGCTACTCAATGTTAAGTGCACAGAGCAACGAATATTCATGTCGCACGGTAGCGCGCGAGCGACAAGAATATTCGTTGCTCTGTGGTTAAGTGGTTGCTGTAAGTTCATGGACCGACAAGCAAGCTTGAGTCTTGATTGCGATCGTATGTAGTTGCACTGTGTACAGGCAAAGACTTATAGGCTGACTTTAAGGAAGGTACTGGTGTAAAAATACCTACACGTTTGCAAGGTGCCAAAATAGCCAAGTATTTCATGCCCTAGTTTGTATACTTTAAACCTGGTATCGACACTGATGACGCAAAAACGTCCCATCTCTACACAACAGGCAGTACCTCGACGGCGACTTCGCATGGCGAGTGCGGCTCGGAAACGAGTGTGGAGAGCGGCGGCGCGAGGAGTCGGGACTCCCAATGCTGGCAAGAGTAGGCGCGTACGCCGGTCGGCGCGGGGTGGAGGGGGCTGTGCGGGCGCGGACTCGGCGGCGCGGGCTGGCGGCCGTGTTGGCGCGCCTGGACAACGTCACGGTTAGCTTGCCAACTGCTGGTCGGTTACCAATGTCCAATGGGCCAGAGCTCTTAGTGTGAGTTTGTAAACGCGAAACGTTACTACTGCGTCAGAGTTAAAATTAGACAGATAGATCTTAACCTGCAAGGAATAAGGTCGATAAATAAATTCTTAACGCAAACGCGATAGTAACGTTTTCGCGTGTGCACACTTACACTAAGGCCTCAGGTCACTGTCCTGTCTGGTTCTAAGCTATTCATTTAGTCAAGTAGCGAGTGATTTAGTAACTTGAAAAAAAAAAGGAAATTTCGACTTAATTTGCTTTTTTGCATAGTAGCAACTCAGAATCTGAACAGAAAAAAGAGAATTTCATTTATTTGTTAACTTGGATAGAGTTTAATTCCTATTTCGATAGATACCTATGACTCAGGGATTTATCGGCTAAACTACCGAGTAATTTGTTTCAGTATCACTGTAATAAACTGCAATTAGTTCATTCAATTACAGCAAGTATTTTGGTTAGTTGTCCACTAGGCTCAATTACTAGCCTAGTGTAAACAATGTTATAATCTTAATTTAGATCAGATAAGTTATTAAGCTGATTTTGTTATGAGTGTGAAACATACAACGTATCGTAATAATGTAAAGAGATCAATCGGATCACTACTTGACCAAATTACTAGCATTTTCTGAATCAGATTAGCATTTAAAATATTATGTAATACGTGACCACTTGGACAGTGAAGGCGTTACTATTCAATCAAGCGATCTGCGAGTATATTAAGTTTTATTAGTTGTTTGGTGGATAGTTACTAAGGGATATTTATATCCCAACAAGTAGTATTATTCTGCTATTCTTGAATTATTAAATACAATAAAATGTGTTCACAAATCGCTAGATAGAATCCCGAGAAGTAAAGCTCCAGAATACAATTAAAACTTAATTTGGTAGAAGAGTGATGTTTCTAGAAAGGCAAAAAACACTGATCCATTATCTAACCTTTAAATATAAATTGATAAACAGTTTAATACTTATTAAGAATATCTTCATTTGTAATTTTTATCATGTCTGGAAACATCACAAAAAGCAAGTTTTTGACCACATTTGGTAAGTTGGCAAGGCTAATAGGTGTTATGCCGCTACGTATTTCACTTTGTCAATTAACACACTAATTTAGGCAATTTACAATAGCTTATCGTTATCCAGGTTATTTTTAAGTTTTAGCACAATATTACAATATTTCTTTTGTATTACAAAAGCACAATTTTTTTAAACAAAATCCAATTTTAAAAATTGTATTTCAATTTTCTTCCTTCATATTTTTTGGGTTCAAAATGGTAATTTAATAGATATTTCAGTAGTGTTATTTGAAGTTTGTTTGCGTATAAGCTCCCAGGAGGTTTTACTGCCCGCAACATTAATTTTATTGTATCATACCAATAATAATAATTAAATGAGTTTATCATCTGTGTAAACTAGAATAGGAAGTATTTATACTTGTATTATGTGAACCACTATAAGGAAATCTCTGTGCAAATAGGTGCTAAGTTTCAGTGATTTATATACTTCACTTCTTATTAAAATTAATTAATAGATAGTTATCTAATTTACTAAAGTAAGACCAACGAGACGAGATAAAGAATGTAAACAAAGTTTCAGGTTCAAAATATTTTTATCTGAATAAATTTTATACAAATTTTGGATTTCACATTCTAATTGTTGTCGTTTTTATTAGACAAAGATATCTCATCAGAAGAGTCTGAATCAGCCTTACTTATGACAAATCTATATATTGGACTATCAATCATGTTGTCAATATCGCTATAAAAACTGTCCTCGACTTTTATGATAAATGAACTTGTTCACAAAATGGCGGACCAAATGTTGACAACTGCGGCACTGACTGCTTTCCTGTACCATGAAGCACGCAACGACAGCTGTCGTCGACTAACTGACGCCATTACTGCGTACGAATAATAAGGACAGCGATAATAATTGCTCGCTATCGCAATGTAACTTGGTAATGGTCCGTTTGTTTACATTCTTTATCTCGTCTCCTTGGCCTTACTATAGGTAAGTATTCATTAGGTACTAACTGAAATGTAGGCAGGACATAACTACGAGTAGGAAATGCGGTAAGAAATTATTTAGAATATCGTAAATCAAGTTTAATAGTAACATCCAACTAATTCTAGTTTTAAAATGATTGCATGAATTTTCGTGCCCATATTTTTACATTGCACATATCACTCATGGATATATTTTCAGTATTTATTTTTCGTTTTTTGGTTTTCGTATATAAAATACAAGATTTTATGAGTAAAGATCAGGAAAATAGAAATTATTTTTCGTTAAAAATTTCAGTAATGGTAAAAGCCGAGTAGCCAACATAATTGCATTGAATTGCCTTTAACCGAAATTAATCTCCAACGTCTTTTCAAATTATTTAAAAAGCTTAGGATCTTTTCTCATACTTAATTTTAATTGCGTTTTATTGCTTTTGAAGTGAAACTTATTTTTATAACTGTTATGAAAGGATTATATAAAGAAATAAAGTGCTTTTATTTATTTGCTTACTGCATTATGTTCTGTGAGTTAAATATTTATTGCCTTCCATAGTCTTGCAATAGTATTGCAACAGGTGATGAGACTATTAATAAACCGTGAATCTCAAGCTTTGACAACCACAAACTAATGAAGAACAATCCTATTAATATATGATTATTCTTTACTTTTTTGAAACTATGAAATGCTTTGAAATTTGTTTATTATTGCTTATTTTAAATACGCAATTGAAGCAAACTTAAAGTATTTTTCTTTTATTTTTACTAATTTTGGTGCTTAGACTCTTAAGTGATTGAATGTATGACGATGTGGTTATCACTCTGGAGTGCCGTGCAAGAAATAGTTCGTTAAATTCTTAGTGGTGTTAAATCTGTAGTGGTATTTTCCTGGTGTGGGTGTTTGCGTTATATATATTTTTAATACAGTTGCTCAAAAAGTGGCGTATTGCAGGGACGTATAGCGTTTGGGATGTGGGCTATTACATGTACTCGATCTTTTTTTTACCTTTTCCGAACTCGTGCGTTCTCTTTCCCAACTGTCAAAATAATGTCTATTAAAAAGAAAAAAAAAACCAACCACGAAGTATTTACAAAAAACAAACCATAGAAGTTTTTATGATTCATGCAAATATTTATTATATTTGTTTTAAAAAGAAGCTACTAATTTGTTTCAATATCAGATTTAATGATTTGATTCAATGAGTTAGGTTAGGTTTCATTTCATTTCATCTCATTAAATTTCATTTTCATTTCATATCAATAAAAAAATTCTACTGAAGACTTGGCTGTATGGGCATATTTCGCTTTGCCTACTCAGAATGGGTGAAGAAAACAAAAAAAATCTCTACTTATATTATTTTACGGTTGGCGCCATTTTCCATGTTCTTTGCGAGTGTTTATTATTTTATTAAATTGCTTCATTTCTTGCAACTGTATTAAAAATAGTTGTTCAGTACACGTGCGGAACCGTCATTGCAAAGAGTTCCGACAAATGTCTACCCGAGGCGAGGCTCAGGCTTTCCACACTCGTGATGAAATATACTATTGTGTGTGTCCCCGGCACGACACAGTGAACCCTACCGTCGCGTCGGCCACTAAATATAATGAGCTAGTTTTTTTCATTTTTTTTTATCAAGTATAATAAGTCTCACTTCAAAAGCATTAAACAATGTGTCTGCACCAGTTACCTTTCGGCCCGCGAGCGACGCGCCGCCCGCCGCCGCGTACATGCACGGCGGCGCTCACCCGCGCATCGCGTAGCGGGACTAGAGCATGCGCGCTACCCACCTACACCTACAACACCATGCCTTTATTATAGACAAGTATTGAGAAAAACAATGTAAAAAGAAGGAGGTGTACGTCAAGGGTGTATCATTGAAACCCTTAAAACCGATATAAACTACGCCGCGTATACGCACGATGGCGTACACCCGCGCATCGCTTAGCGGGCTCTGGCCGCCGGCTCTCGCTGCATGCGCGCTAACAACCTACACCTACAACCCTTTATATCTTTATAGACAAAGCACTGAGAATAAAATTGAAACAGGAAGGTAAGTAAGCAGACAAGTATTGAGAAAAACACTGTAAAAGGAAGGGAGGTGTGCGTCAAGGATGTATCATTGAAACCCTTAAAACCGATATAAACTGCGCCGCGTATACGCACGATGGCGTACATCCGCGCATCGCTTAGCGGGCTCTGGCCGCCGGCTCTCGCTGCATGCGCGCTAACAACCTACACCTACAACCCTTTATATCTTTATAGACAAAGCACTGAGAATAAAATTGAAAAAAGAAGGTAAGTAAGCTACATATAAGAAAACCATTATTGATACCCTTATTTTTTTTTGAAGTGAAAACTTCTTTAGCGGCGTTGTGCACTTTTTTGGGATGGGTAGAAAACGTTAAACTCGCGTCAGGACACGTGGCCTGATCGAATATTCGTAAGACGGAGGGGTGACAGCTGATGGCTCGACTGTCTATACTTGTAAAATTCATTTATATTCAAGTATTTAAAATGGACATTGAACAAAGTGCATCTATTAATGAAAAAAGTGACGAAGAAATAGTGAAAGTAATGAAAAAGTACTTTATAAAATACTAGATGAAAACCTACTAAAGATACTAGATGAAATTCTTGCGAAATTATTCCCTAACCATCCCAAAATATCAAAATACATGTTCAAGTTTTCACTTCTGCCGGCACTACCAGAGTGCAACCCGTTGTTATTTTTTTCCAACCTTTTTATGTCCCACTGCTGGGCATTAGTCTCTTCTAACAAGTGAGAGGGATTTTAGGTCATAGTCTACCACGCTGGTCTACTGCGGATTGGTGGACCCCTACCCTATACCCTTCATAACCAACTTAAAATCCGACGCTTATACGTACGGCGGCACGCACCCGCGCATCGCGTGGTGTGCTCTATCCGCCTACTAGGTAAAGTATTGAGAGTCCCTGTAGCTTCGGGATTAAGAACAGAGTTATGGTATCCCCTGCCTGATCGCGACTAACAGGGGGCTTCCGGGGTTACGGACGGTGAGAGTGGGAGCTCGATCCGTCCAGCCAGTAGCCCCGAGAATTTAGTGCGGTCAAATCCCACATAATAATATAGTGCTATGTGGGATTTGACTGCACTAAAACCCAGTATCCGGTCCCACCTCCTCTCCCAAGGTCCCGGGTTTGAAGGGTTCTCTCCCCCCCCCCCCCCCCCCCCCGATACAAAAAAAAGATAATGTATTGAGAAAAGATGTGATAATGCATGGTATACATAACAGATGATTGTTCTAACTCGTAACATTACGTAAAGACTGATCACCGAATTCGCACTAACCTACCGACACCTACAGCACAACAGCTCCGTGCTTTTAAAACCTTTAACTAGCGACACGTGAGAGGATTTACCGCTATCGGTAAATTTCATGCGTATTTTTACGTTTCGGAGGACACGGTAGGCCGGCTGACGAATTTTATCGTTTAAAAGCAGTCGAAAAACTTTAATCGGAAGCCTTTTGTCTATTAGAATGCACTGGGCAGTGCATATTTGTGCATTGCGTATGCATTGTTCTTGAGGAAAATTTTGATACTTACGGTTACACAGACAAGAGATTTCTACTTATTTTTTTTAGTAGTAGAGTCGGTTATAGTTACGACAGGTAAGGATTTAAAGTTTCTATTAAAATTTACGACAGGTAAGGATTTAAAGTTTCTATTAAAATATTTAAAAAAATGTGTAAGTACATTGTAAAATATTTAAATGATGACCCGCGTAGCGCAATGGTTACTATGCCGGACTGCTAATCGAGGGGTCCGTATTCGATTCCCGGCGAAACAGAAATTTGAATGATGAGTTTAAATTTCTGTTCTCAGTCTGGATGTTTGTGTTCCTGTCTTTGTATATGTCCATGATACTGTAGAGTTTGATGCTTCAGATAAACTTTTATAAGAAGTGATCATCTTAGAGGTTGAACTGAAGCATCAAACTCTACAGTACCCATGACACAGGGTATTAATTCATAATTCATTTATTGCGATCATGCTTATAAAACTAGGTGTTACATTTTTTATTTGCGCTAGCATGAACCCTGTAAGGGCATAGCAATGAATTGGTAGGTTAGTCAACATTAATATATTAAATTAGTTAAATTTAAATTTATTCTTTACACCTTAATTAGATTAATGTCAAAATAATTAAACAAATCAAGATTCAATAAAATTAAAATAGAGTTAAGAATAATAATTAATAAAATAAAATTACGGAAAGATTAAATAAAATTACATTTACAATAAAATTTAATTAAATTTAAAATTAAATGATAAAGTTTAATTTTTAAATAATAATAAATGTTCCTGATTTCAATTGAAAAACTCTTCTAGACAATAATAGGAATAATGTTAATTACCTTACTGTGCGTTTATGAGTGTGTAAAGTTAAATAATTAAGTACCTGGACGCCCGAGCGTTGCTCGGATAAAAACAATTGATTTTCTCGGTTTATTTTTAAGCAAAACATTCATTGGCTTAGTGTCGCTTAACAAAGCCTTTAGAAATAAATGGCTCCCAATTTAAAAAAAAATGTCAAAAAAATGAAAAAAACGTAACTTGCCTACTTGAGGTTTGAACCCGCGTCTCTAGCTCCGTATTCAGCTTTCGTAACCATTCGACCAAGAAAGCTTTAATTCCATTGACGAAATTTTTATAGAGGTGTTTCATATCGACATTGTCATTTGTTTGAAGGGCGGATTGACGGTCGACATTTGACGGCTTTCTACGCCACAATATTATTAATATTCTCCAATAGATGTCAGTAAGAGTAATTTCATATATATATAGGTATATCTACCCTACTGTGGGGCTATGAGTGTGAAACGTTATTTATTTATTTATTTGTTTTATATTTAACGGCATAAACATTAAATAAAACGACTCTTTCTATCAATAAAAATTTGCTGGATGGATTTACTATCCCCGAAACCAGGGTACTAAATTTTATCAAAATCTTTGGAGCCGTTTCCGAGATTCAAAAAATATATTTACATATATACAAGAATTGCTCGTTTAAAGGTATTAGATAATTGAAATGTCAAATGTTTATTTACACGCTTTTCACCTTTCATTTGAATTTATAATTGAATGAAATATTCTCTTTTGTTTTATAATTCATATTTCCTAATAGAGACAATGTCTTTTGTAGGAAAACACAATTACGTGTTCTGTTATTTCAGGAACAAAGCAAGAATTGCAGCAAAATGCTCCGAAATGTTGCATCGGGAGTATTCTTTCGCGTAACAGTTTTAACTATAATTTATTGAACATTGTAGTCACCTTTTATTTTAATGCGTGTTTTAATTTTATTATTATCAGCGAACAAAAATATCATGAAACTTAATAAAATAATTAATTGAATGACAACAGTCAAGCATGCACAGGCCAAAAAGTTTACAATTATTGTGTTCACCCTCCCCCCCCCAACCAGTCCGGTCCGAGTACACGACATATGCATCAGCCAATGATTGTTATAAATACTACTGCTAGTTACAAGAGATTAAAAAAATAATTTGAAATTAAAAAGTTAAAGCCTATGTTTATGTTACCTATGTTTAATAAAGTATTGCACCCTAACAATGTGATTAGCAGCAAAATTGTTTTTAATATTAATCATACCAGGCATACTGGTAGTTTAGGTATGTGCTAACATTTTATAGCTTGCCGGATTTCCATATATAATTCATTCTCACATTACGTGCTACTACCGCTCATTAAGCCTACATTATTGCACTTTCCGTGTAGTAAATAAATTATTATATTCGTGGGTACAATACCTATTGTAAGTATATTATGCAAAACGTTTCAAATAACGTTTGTTGGAATGTCATGACATGACGTTTATGCTCTATAGAACATGCGAAGTGACTTCATGTAATATTACTTCCTTAGAATAATTACGTATAGAATGAGTGTCTTCATACAAGCGCGCTGTCAAAATTGAAGTACTAAATATGTAGATTCAGACAGATGTCACATTTGACAAACAAAATATTTTGCCATTACTGGCACCAATTAACATGCTTCAATTTGGGCTCGCGAACTTGGTTTCTATAATGTAATTATTCTAAGGTTACTTCTAGTAATACTAAAAAGTTTTAGTTTTTAAAGTGTTAAAAAAAAATCACTGCCTTTCGAAGGATCCAGAGTTCAGTTCCGAGCGTGACTCATATTTGAATGACGAATAAAAAATTCTGTTCCTGGTCTCGGTGTTTGCATTTGTGCATTAATAATATGTCTCCATAACATTCACTATACAGGGAATCTTATAGTAAGGCTATGAGTGTTATTTCGTTATTTGACAACTAAGCTGTCCAAGGCATTTACGGTTTACTTACGTTTAAAAAATTTCGTGTTGGTACAAAACAAGAAGCGCGTATGGCCCGGCGGCCGGCGGCGGACGCGGTCTGGTGTGAGATGGGTGACCGCTAATGGCAAAAAAAACATGCGCGTTTTCCGTGCTTCGGAGGGCACGTGAAGCCGTCGGTCCGGGTTGTTGTCGATAGATAACAGTCGTTAAACCTTGTCGGAGGCCTTATGGGCGGTTTGAAAACATCCGACAGCGGGTTGGCCACTAACCCGCATCTCCATCAAACCGTATTGGAGCAGCGTGGTGGAGTAAGCTCCAGGCCTTCCCAATAATGGGGAGAGACCCGTGCCCAGCAGTGGGACGCAAAAAGGGTTGCGGCCACAAAACAATTAATATCGCAATTTTCTTGTTTGAATACATGGATATAGTTTACTCCTTCCCTAGTCTATAGGTTTCTCAAATATATATATTTCTATGTATACAATATAGCTTAGCTAAAGATCTTGCATCTAGTATAAAAAGTATAAAATCGAAGGCTTAAGTCTCTCTACGTGCTCAAGCTACGATCCAAGCCGTCTGAAGCAGACGGCAATCATGTCAGTGGACAACTATATATCTTTATTTTATTTATAGGTATATATAGTTTTTAGAGTAATGTTCTATATTAGAAGTATAACAATAAACCTTCATGGAGTTACACTCGGTTAGTATGTGTGTCAAATCCTTCCATCTATCAATCAGCCTTTAAAAGTGCCCAGCTTGACTCCATTTTTTTTGGTATCGGGGGCAAACCTTCAAAAGTTGGTAGAGGTGTTACCAGGGTTATGTGGGTTATGTGGGATTGTGACTGCACTAAAACTCCCTCGATGGCCTACCTTTGGGCTTGGAGAGGACTCCGGGATCTCCAGTGGAACGCACCGGTGTCCTCCACGCGCTGCGCCCAGAACGGGCCATACAGTAGTGAACTATGGCCTAATTCTTTTCAACACCTTAGACAGAATCCTATTAAAGGTTAGACCTAAATGTTAGACTAAACTTTTAGTGACCTAAATACCTAGGTACCTAGCTTATTTTTGCATTATTTAATTATTGGAGTAAGTAGCCACGTAATGTTAAATGATAGCTGATGACTGACAAAATACACCTTTTTACCGAAACGAAATAGAATTGCATCGTAAAACCATTCACCTACATAAACTACCGAATAACACACTATCACAATACACTATACTATTGTATTATTTCGCGTAAGAGCTTAAAAGGCTTTTATTGGAAATTGTAAGCTACTTTCGGTCAAGCGTCCCTCGGGAACGTTCTCGAAGGCTCGTAAATGTTCGTCTTAAAACGGTACTCCCCGTAGAACTGGTTACGCCAGGTATTTTCTCTTCATTTAATATTAAAGTGTCGATTTAGAATCGATTTCATTGGCTTATGCGAAGCGGTGCTGCTAATGTTCTTAAAGATTCAGGATGATTGCATAGCAAAACCTATTAAGCATGTTATTTGATAATTTTGTATGTTGATTATGTCTGATATTTAGACTCTTGCTATCTACTCAAGGCTTACCAGTATAAATGTTAATGTTCAGATTCAATTTAATACATATATTGAATTTTTTTTGTGTCTTAGCAACTAATTAACTAATCACTCATTAACTTCTTAATTAGTAATTAACTATTTCTTACTTAAATACGCTGCTTAAACGTCACTTAACTAATCAACGGTTAATTAACGAAATTTTTATTTTACTCTACCAACACCAGACCAAAACCGAACTTCAGACCAATTTTAATGCCAAAATGTCGTCACCCAACGCGAAAATTAAAAAATGGACAATCCATGGACAAATCATTTCTTAAAATATTTATAATTTTTTCCATATTTTCTTTACTAAATCTGTAGCGTTGCTTAAACTTTTTTTCACTCAATTCCGCCATTGGGTTCGCTCTTGACTTATACACTTTTGGTCTTCTACTTCTCCATAGACCGATATTCCTGAAATTCCTTATTTCTTCTAGGTCGACTCGATATGTTTGTAACACATTGTCGTTTTCAAAAACATCCATTCTTATGATTATAATTATTCACTTCAAACACAGCTAATTCCTATACTACAATACAGACACGCAAGACAGACAAGAGAAGGCGTCATTCATTTCACGCTATCAACAGCTGTTACTTTTTCGAATTTGATCCGCCATTTTGGTAATTAGGGCCTTAAACAAGGGTCCGACTCTGTTTAACTTGACAGCTATTTAAGACGTCACTAAGACGTTGGTTAACGTTAATTATCGTTTATAAGTTAACATATTTTTTAATAGACTGTTTAACTGTGTCTTAATTTTAATAAACGTTTATAAGTAAGGCTGATAATTTTTTGTACCGTAGTCTACAAAATTATGGAATGTTCTTTATAATTAAAATAAAAAATGCTTTTACGTATCAAGTGAACAACCGCAAAATTTCCCTTTAACGTCATTTTTTGACAAAAAGAGGCTCCATAATATAACATATTCAATGTTCAAACAAACTTTACTTCGGTGAATCATCATCGGTGAATCATTATTATATGAGTGGTTTTATTCGAAGATAATAATATGATATTAATACAAACAAAGGTATTAGAACGATGTATTAAAAGAATTACATATTCGTAGTTTGGTGGAGGAAGTAGCAGGTCAGCATAAAATAAATGAAAGGAAATGAAATAAAAGGATGAAAAAAAGTATTTTTGCAGCAAAATTATAACAATAAACTTTCTGAGTTTCACAGAGAGAAGCTATGCATGCTTCAAGCTTCACACAAACTTAATTCTTAACTACGATACATAAGTTTAGATTTAGAAATTATTTTGCTAGTGACGTAATGTCACATTTTGTGATAAAAAATCATCAAGTCATCATCAGACCTATACAACTTCCATCAAAGACGTACTAAATAAATAACGCTTCACACACACCCCACAGTAGGGTAGATAGATATATTCTGTGTCGTGGGTACCATGGACACACACAAAGAATCGCCGGGAATTGAACCCGTGACCCTTCGATTGGCAGTACGGCATGGTAACTATTGCGCCACGCAGGTCGTCGAAAAAAAAGACGTAATGTAGGGTAGCGTAATGTGTACTCTACTTTGCACGTCGTATATACAAACTCTGTGCGACATAAAACCCAAATTAAACCATGGTTTTATTAATTGTTGGTTTAGCTCCATGTCCTCGCTCGGGGCCAAGTTTAACCGTGATTTTATCGGTCAATCTTTACGTTCCTTGAACCTTAGTAACGCCATCAAAGAAATTTATTTTTCACAATCTACTCGTATAAAACAAAGAATGAGCTAAACTAAATACAATGCTTTAAGATTTTTAAGTAACTATCTATCTTCTACGATAGTAGAAAAATATTTTCGTATGTTCTAAAAATTGCTATGTATACTAATAGCGAAGACCTAATATTATTTATATTACTTATGTGAAGATAATAAAATAAAACTTATGGATTTATCCTTTACCATACACATAGAGTATTTCATTTAAAAACACGATAAGGTAGTCTAAACCTATGCAAGGTGTTTTAAATGATCTTGCTATGTACCTGTGGCGAAGCGATCACTACACGATCAAGACTCACAACTGCACTGGCTACATACCTATGGGTCAGTCTTGTGTTGTCGGTGTCGTATATTATTGCCTTTTACTCATAACCTACAAAAATCTTTTATAGCATTTTCCAAGGTGATTGTCCTAATTATTCATGGAATTAAAGGACAATATTGGATCAAGAAAACAGGTACAACTAACATCTAACATGCTTTTCTATCGTTATTTCGCTACACCTCGCGCCGCGCCTCTAGAGGACTAGGTATCATACATTTCTATTTAAACAAAATTTTTGAGAATTATCGACTGAAATGGTATGGCATACAACTGCCGTCTAATTGTGGTTCAACTGGGGAAATTTAACTTTTATTTTCAATTAAACACAAAGCAATAATTACCGGGACACGATGATTTGATAGAGAGTTCGTACGAACAATAGGTATGTTGTTGATCAACGTTTGATCGTGTTAGCAGTAACCAATTAGAACCAATTGGAACGTTTTGTAAGAACAATTTGACTGACGAATTTAAATTTAGCGATACCACTATTTTCCTTAAAAACTACTCGTAAGTATTCCAACGTCTTCTAAATACAAAAAGTTAGATATTATATTATATAAGTTAAAAAGTTATCGATCGAAATTTTTTCCGAATATTCAATTAACAAAATACCATGTTCATAATTTTATAATAAAGATTATAAATAAAAAACACATAAATCCCTCTCACTTGTGAGGAGACCTGTGCCCAGCAGTGGGACATAGAAAAGGTTGAAAAAAAGCACCTAGCTGTAAGATATCTAGCGATTAAGCTCTGTAGAAATAAGAAATTTAGTTCAGAATAATCTTAACCGGTTTAGGATTTATAGGAAAAACTTCCGTATTGCCCCACATAAAGAGCTCGTACGCCAAGATTTAAAATTAAATATGAAAGTAAGCAGGAATTTAGGGCAGTCATTTGCATATCGTTTGTTAACTCCTCCAATTAAGGAGTTTATTGACCCAAAATATCTTTGATGGTGGGTTTCCTACGAATATTTTGCTTAATTGGTGTACTTTCAGAAATGGCTGCAACAAATTTTGCGTTCCACTGCTAGGCACAGGTATTTGTTATAGTTTGGCAGGCTATCAGGCTGTTTCTACGCGGGGTAGTATATGTGTCAGTGACTTATTCAGCGAGTTTTCAATCAAAGATGGCAAATACGGCCAAAAATAAAATATGATTCTTCTGCCTTTTGAAGCACTGACATGAGAAGATTTTTTTAAATTTTTACCATCAATATCATAACATTTACAGTTAAAATGTTATGATTAGACTAAGGTTTTTTTCTACCCTTTTGGGAATGGGACATTTTCACTGCTGAGCGACCTGTGCTCATTAGTAGAATTTGCCACTGAGAGAATGGGAATATCGGAATTGAGAGGAATTTAAGCTGGTCTTGTTGATAGGCATTGTCATGTCTACCTTTTAAAAAATTTAGCTTACGGGTATGCACGTTTTCCTCATCGTCGAGCAACAATAAATGCACACAAATTAATAAGATTTACATGCTCTGATTTGAACCGGGGATCTACGAGTTGGTCATGAAACAAGCGAGCAACAAAGTACTTTGCGAATAGCAAATTATTAATATTATATTATATTATATTATAATAAATTAATATTATAATAATAACGCTCCACACTCATAGCCCCACAGTAGGGTAGATATACCCTGTGTCAAGGGTACCATGGACACACACAAAGACAGAAACATAAACACCCAGACCGAGAACAGAAATTTAAACTCATCATTCAAATTTCTGTTTCGCCGGGAATCGAACCCGGGACCCTTCGAGTAGCAGTCCGGCATGGTAATCATTGCGCCACGAACGTCGTCATTAACTATTATATATTATTTTTATATATATAGATATATTATATTAATTGTAACATGTACATTAATTGTAACATAGTAGTGGGAGTTTGAAGCGCGCATGGCCCGGCTGCTAGCGTAGAACGCAAGCGACCTATGCAACTAAGCCAAACGGGCGCGGTCGGGTGTGAGATGGGTGACCGCGTGCGTAGAGGAAAAAATTATTATGCGCATTCCGTGCTTCGGAGGGCACGTTAAGCCGTCGGTCCCGGTTGTTGTAGATAGTAACCAGCCGTTAAACCTTGGGGTGTGCAGTTTTTTTAATTGAATGGAGTGGCAGACGATCATGTAGGCGACGTGTGGTCGCTGCAGCCCATGGACATATACATACAACCTCAAGCAAGCATAGGTAAGTCTTGTCTAAGGTCGTATGCAGTTGCGCTGCTACTCCGGAGGCTGGTGGTCGCCTCATGTAAGTGTGGCCGGCAACTGCACCTTTCCACCGAAACACAATGGAATTGGTTCACGGCAGAAGTGGGTGCAGCGGTGGTACTTCCCCGGGCGAACCATAATAGTTCTACCACCTACAAATGTTTGAAAAACGTCCGAAAGCGGGTTCCCGCTAACCTGCATTGGAGCAGCGTGGTGGAGTAAGCTCCAGGCCTCCCCAATAATGGGGAGAGACCCGTGCCCAGCAGTGGGACGTAAAAAGGGTTGCAGCCAGCCAGTGGGAGTTTGTAAGGCCTGCATTGTATGAATTATTAAAGAAAATGTCGTAGCAATATTTGGAACTCTAAGCCAATTCATCGTAATCTAAAAAAGAAAGGCTTTCTCATAAACACAGTCACTTTAGCTAACCAAAAAGTAACCGAACTAAGCTAATTACAAGTTAAGTATAACTTGAATTTATCTTGTAATGTAACGGGGTTTCTTGTTACCAGGTAGTCAGTTTCATAATCCTCATAGGCGTTATGCACGAGTTTGCAAACACTTCAGTGGTTTTAATGGTATTAATTTAGATTGGCGTAGGTCGTGAAGCCGGGTTTTGATCATTTATTCCATTAAACTTCAATTCCCTGTGAGATGCAGCCACACGCTTTGGCCACTTTTTTGAAAAGCCTCTCAAATTGAAATTTTAACTTTTAGTATTTGCTACTTACTTGTGACTGCAATGCTTTCGGAAGTTAAATTGAATTTGAATTTCTGTATATCGTATTTTGCTTTTGTATTTTTCTTTTAACTGGACTAATTTATTCATTTAAAAATTAAATTATTAACACAGTTACAGTTTTGGCGGGAAGTCTGAAGGGACAAGTTGTGCTCTTGTTTTATTTTCATTTTCTCAATGTATTTTTGAGTTATATCGGATAAAGTTGATGGCAGTTTGCTCGATATAGGTTAATGACAGTGCACGAGTGTTGAGAAATAAAATAACAGTGCGAAAACATGTTTTTTCGGATTGCCTCCAAAACTCTATCGGACAAGTTCTAGTAAAGTAGCCATCACTATATTATTATTGAACATTTGACTGACTGGACTGATTGATACCTGACGACTAACTGATTTTTTTCTACGACTACAAAGTGATGCAAAAATTTTACTTGACACTGGCAATATGCACAGAGTTTGCGACACCATATTAAAAAACAGTTACAGGTCCTATTAACACATGCGCTTCGATAAAGTGTTGCGTAAGGAGAAAGCAGACATTTTAATTATTGGATTGCGGTATATTAAATAGTAGAATCCAATAATATATCCACATGTATTGACGACACACGTGGCGTAATGGTTATCATGCCGGACTGCGGATCAAAGGGTCCCGGGTTCGATTACCGGCGAAGCATAAATTTCAATGATGAGTTTAAAATTTCTGTTCTCGGTCTAGGGTGTTTGTGTTTATGTCTTTGTGTGTGTCCATAGCACCCACGACACAGGATATACCCTACTGTGGGGCTATGAGTGTGCAGCGTTATGTATGTATATGGCTGCAACCCTATTTGCGTCCCACTGCTGAGCATGTTTCTTTCCCCGTCATTATCGGTGAGGCAATAGCGATGGCCGAGCAAGCAGTGATGGCCGAGAGGTAAGGACTGCGGTTTCCGACGCGGGAGATGCCGGGTTCAAATTCTCGGCGCGTACCTCTAATGGCGCGTAATTTTTAATGTGCGCATTTCATCGTTGCTCCACGGTGATGGAAAATATTGTGATATTTAATTAATGACAATGTTTTCAATCGCCGTGCATGCCTGAGAGAAACTCATAATTTCTCGAAGGTATGATTTCCACAAATCCGCATTAGGCCAGCATGGTGGACTATAGCCCAAATCCCTCTCAATTGTTTAGAGGAGACCTGTGCCCAGCAGTGGGACATAAAAAAGGTGGAAAAAAAAGTTTGCACTCCGGTAGTGCTGGCAGAAGTGAAAACTTGAACATTATGTGCATTTATGATATTTTGGAATGGTTAGAGAATAATTTCGCACGAATTGCTTTTAATCTAATCAGTATTATTTTTCGTCTAGTATTTTCAGTAGGTTGTCGTCTAGTATTTTTACAAAGTACTCTCATTTTCTTTCACTATTTTTGTCACTTTTTTCATTAATAGATGCACTTTGTTCAATATCCATATTTTAAATATTTGATATAAACGAATTTTACAAGTATAGCCATCAGCTGTCACCCCTCCGTCTTACGAATATTCGATGGCCAGGCCACGTGTGGTGACGCGAGTTTAACATTCTTTACCCATCCCAAAAAAGTGCACAACACCGCCGCCGCTAAAGAAGTTTTCACTTCAAAAATTGACGAGACAATGGAGCTTATTCCCCCGTGCTCTTCCGATGCGGATTCGTGAAGAATTCTTTATAATAATTACTGTTATACGATCAATTTGTATTAAGTGGTATCTTGTCATCGATCTGGCTTAAAAATGTTTTTACTATTTTATTACAAACCCATGCTAAAAGCTTTTTATTGTTTAAATATAAATATCAATCATTTTTGGTTCCATCTATAATATCCGTCAGGCAACGGTTGTCGTAGCAAGGTCGTAGCACTTTCGCGGCGTAGCCCTTCTTCGACTCGCGGATAGGAAATACATTAATCACTTTGACTTACTAAGTATATTTCGTTGCTTATATCTTTCAAAAAAGATAAAGGTTTATATGAAAGAAAATCTTATTTTGACTAGCACCTAATGATAATAATTGTAATATGGGTCATGTTACCTGATTAATGAAATAAATAAAAAAATGAATTTTTATTTGTAAGTCATTTTCTATTGCATAATATTTTATATGTATATTTATTTTATTCGTTTCTTCAAATTTTCGTCGTTAAAAGAACTAACCAACACAAATAAATATTCAATTCAACCCTATAATTCCTAATATTAGCGCTGTCCCGATGCGACATAAATCACGTTTACACTTTAATGTGCAATGAGCACAGCATATTCAAAAGTTTGTTATTCGTCTGCATCATATTCATGTACTTTCATATTCATAAACGCGAAAGTTTGTAAGTATGGATGGTTGTTACTCTTTCACGTAAAAACTACTGAATGGATTTTAATGAAACTTTACAATAATATAGCTTATACATCAGAATAACACATAGGTTACAAATTATAAAGATATTGTGTGAATTGTCCAAAATATGACGATCGGTAGAACGCTGATTATCCGAACGCCGATTAACCGAATCGCTGACTAGCCGAACCGAATTATCCGAATCGGTCCTAAGCTATCTTACTGTTCTTATTTTTGTTATTTTTGCTACTATGTACCTCTATTATTGTTGTGAAGTTTTAAACTTTGTATGTTTGTTAAGACCTGATGGGGTTGCAACTTACTCTAATCGAGATGTTTAAGTGAGCGTTATTGTAGAACTGTGTTTGTTTAACTTAAAAAAATATATTTTATGTGTGACAGTTCGTTTTTCTTTATTATCAGTCTATGTCCGATTATCCGAATTTTTGATTATCCGAATCGACCCCAGTCCCAATTCGGATAATCGGCGTTCTACGGTAATGTCAATCAATGCTAACTTTATAGACACAAAAATACTCGTAGTATTTTTCTGATCTCAATAAGATATAAAGCATTATATGTTATGATACTTCACGCAATTTTTTATTGACACAAAAGTAATCGAAAAACACTTTTTTGGTGCGAATTATGTCACCTTCGTAATTACAATTAGGCTCTCATAATTAAAATTTGCTCCACACGACGCCCCTCTAGAGACCCGCGGTGACTGGCGCGCAAAATGAACATCAAAGAACTCGTCAGTCCCATTCATCTTTATGAATACAGTTCTTTAACTATATAAATATAGTCTTGATGCGACAGTATTAACGACTAGTTGACTTTGAAACGCGCTTTTATTTAATATTAAAATTAAAAATTGCAATGAACACTTCAAAATCCAAAAGGGTAGTGTACGGTTTCAGCGGAAAATATTAATATGGGATCGCGCTCCACTCCCTCAAAGCCTTTTCAATACCATCTCCTGCTCTATTCAAGTTCGAAAATAAACCGAGCTTACTCCACTTGGAATTCATTTTCCGCGTGTTTCCTGACGAAATGTCGCATGAAACTTTAAAGATATTTCGACACTTTTATTTCTCGTTGTTTTTCTAGCCATGTCACTTCTGTAAATTGATGGAAACTATAAACAGAACTCATCGGCATAAATTAATGCCCTCGTTATTCGCAAAATTGAATATGCAGTAGTTGTTGATTGCTTGATTTTTAATTGTATCACGGCTTCGTTACTTTTAAATGCTTCGGCAAATAAAATTTTAACATGAATAGTACGATAACAATATTTGAATTTACACTTTTTTCGTAGAGTTCGCGCTGTGCAGTTGAAATGCATTTTCACGGACAATTTAAAAGTTAAAAGCCTGTGACTAGCCGTTTAGTAGAGTATTAGCGCGTAAGCGGAATATTTTTTCTTTTCTTTCAGTAATGGTGAACATTTTTACCCAGTTTTTGTTCGTTTTATTAGAATTGTACGTTATAATATTAGTTAAATTAGTCATCAGCCATTCAAGTTATTTAAATATTCAAGTAGAACGATCGCTACTTTACCAGAACGTGTCTAATGGAGTTTTTGTACCTCCAAAGCTGAATAAACATTTTTTGCAATGACAGTTCACAAAACTCGTGCGTTCAAAAAATACAATTATGTCTATTTCAACTTTGAGCTAAAACTGGCTGGTAGAATCAGAATTTATAGTATTTTTTTTATACATTTTTTGAGCTCGGCATGTAAATTAAAAGCATGTCTCCAGGTTTGTGGGCGTGAATTTTTCACTAAAAAATAATGAAAATATTTAAGAAACTAGTAAATGTCGAATTAAAAAAGCCTCGGACAGAGAAAATTGAGTTTATATATATTTATAAACCTTCGACAACCAAATCAATTGATACTTTTAAAGAGATGTCAAAACGTGACATCCTCATACATTTTATATGAAAAAATGGTTTGTGACATCACAATTCATATATAGTCATTGAATAAATTTTTATTGCTTCAAAAGGTAACATATTTTTCAAAGATATTTCATGCGAACAAACTAAAACTCTCCGAACATAATTTGAAAATGGCAAGGACTTCAAAATCTCTCTCTCTCTCTCTTTCTCTCAGTTACGACCAATGGGACAAATAAGAAAACGGTTAAAATTTATTTCAAAGACAAAGACTTTTATTTGCACAAATATGGGTGTTTACAAAAGGTGTTTTTTATACTGGTAATAAAAAGAAGAAGTGTTTAATTCACAGCATAATGAGAAACCTTATAATATTAAATGCTTGAAGCTTATCAGTATCACTAACAACATAAACGAATAGCAATAAGTGAGTAGTTATTATATTACTGTAACAAGATTACATAAGAATTTAAAACGGGTGTTTAAGGAATCCCAACGGTTTAAAATGGAAATATTATATTACGAAGCCTTACATGAGTACAAAATGCGGCGGGTGTCATAATACATTAAGCCTTCGACGCGAGTCAAGCTATTATTGATCACGAGTTGCGGATTTGTGTCAAACTTGACTGCATTTGTATACAGGGTGACTTGTTATGTTTGTTTGATAAGAAAGAAAGAAAAAAAAATATTTATTTGCGCAAATGTGGGTATTACAGATGTTGTTTTATATATTTAAAATCCGCCATATAACCTCAGTAAGGTATGCAAATATTTTTAAAGAAATAAAAAAACCTACTATTTTATATTAAAGAAATCAAAATATACTTAAATCTATCTATATAACTAATTGACTTAAATATAAATAACAAATTTATATGTTATGTTGACAAACCATGTTATTTATTTATTTATCCCATATTTTGCGTTTTTTTTATTTAGTAGTTATGAATTTATTTAGACGGTGTTTTTCCCACGTCGTCGGCTTTGGGCACCCAATTCACTAGGTATACGTACATATATATGTATTCCATATAGTAAGGAGGACCGACAACCGACGGGGAAGAAAGGTCCTCGAATGGCGACCACGTCTCGGCAAAAGGAGTACAGGCCGCCCTCCAACCAGGTGGACTGTTGACCTGAAGAATGCAGCGGGTAGTCGCTGGATTCAGAAGGCCTAGGACCGGGAGGAGTGGCGAACGTTAGGGGAGGCCTATGTCCAGCAGTGGTATAAAGGGCTGATGGATGGATGGATGGATACATGTAACTCCTGTATATATGAGGTCAAAAGCAATCTTAACTGGCTGACTGGAACCTTATTTGCGTCCCACTACTGGGCCCGGGTCTCTCCTTATATTAGGGAGGCCTAGTGCTTCCTTCTCCACGCTGCTACAATGCGGGTTGGTGGAGATGTGGGTTATTGGCCAACCCGTTGTCGGATGTTTTCAAACCATCCATAAGGTCGCCGACAAGGTATAACGACTGTCACCTATCGATAAGAACTGAAACCGACAGTTTAACGTAACGAAAATGTGCATATTTTTTTGTTACTAGCTGTCACCCATCACACCTGACCGCGCCCGTTTAGTTTACATGCGTATATCGCTTCCGTTCTACGCTAGACACTGGGCCATTCACGTTTCGCCATATAAGTCCGTATAAATGTAATCAAAAGTGTCCTCGAACTTACTGAAGCTTATACTTTTTTTTAATTGCTTTTTTTAACTAACAATGTTTGTATGTATGTTTGTTCGGGTGGAATCTGGCTACTCAATTTTGCAGCAGATAATATCTTCAACCGATTGAGCTGAAATTTTGTATACACGTTTAGTTTGGATAACAATACACGATAAGCAGTGTGACGTCATTATAAATCCAATATGGCGGACCACCCAAGATAGCGGAATAGTTTTGTTTATTATGGATACACAGGAGTTTTGATGTGCAGCGATGGCCGCGCGGTAAAGACCGGGATCTCCGACACGGTTATACCGAGATCAATCCCCGATGCGCACCTCAGACAAGGAAATCAACAAGGCTTACCGACTAAAAAACGACTAAACTAAAAACTAAAAAAAAATACTATTATGTATTGATAACAACCGTGACCGATGACTTAACATACCCTCCGAAGCACGGAAACGCAGATGAAACATTTCAAAGAACGTTTTTTTTTTCTTACCAAACCATTTCTGGGCACAGGTCTCACGAGTGAGAGGGACACGCGTGGATTGGTAGACATCATGCCTTCGAGAAGTTATAAGTTTCTCTCAGGCATGCACGGAAGTGGAAAACATGTTTGAAAACATAATTAAAAACGTAATAAATTAAATATCACATCACCGTGAAACAGCGAAATTAGAACGGTTTACGATCACGGAATTAAATTAGAGTTGGATTCAATTTAATATTTACTCCAAGCTTATTGCAGACATTTTGAAATAGTTTAGCGTTTGTAGCTAAAAAAAGAATAGAAAGAATTTATTTGACCGGAGCTACAAAGCCAGATCACGCTACCGTATGAAGTTCGCTAGCGAGAATGCAAATATTAACACTACAATAGAAATTTTCGCACAAAAAAAATCGACAAAGTAACTTTTTATTCATAAAAGCAACAGGCATTTCAAACACTATGTTAAAAAGTTTCAGTAACGTATTCCAAAGCTTACACATGCCATCGTAAATGAGCTACTCGTATTAAAGTAAGTAACATGATATTTTAACATATCATTTGAATACTAATGTAGTTATTCCTAAGAAATACTATTAGGTTTAAGAACTTTGGTCCCTTTAGCTTCGGGCTTAAGAATAGAGCTACGGTATCCCCTGCCTGATCGTAAAAGGCGACTAAAAGGGGGCTTCCGGGATTGTGAGTGGTAAGAGTGGGAGCTCGATCCATCCAGCCTGCAGCCCCGGGAAACGCGGCGGTGTGTGCGTGGCCGCATGCCACCGTAAGCATCGGAAGGTGCAGGAGAGCACATCTGCTCTTCCGAAGATGGGCCCGTTCTGGGGTGTCGCGTGTGGAGGACACCGGTGCGTTCCACTGGAGATCCTGGAGTCCTCCCCAAGCGCTGAAGCAGCCACCGAGGGGGTTTAAGTGCGGTACAAATCCCACATAACCCAGTATCCTCTCCCAAGGTGCTGGGTATCTTTTGAAGGTTTCCCCCCCGATACCAAGAAAAAGGCCGCGTCGTGTTAAGTGGTCGTTTAAGCCCATGGGCGTAAATATTAGTCTTGCCTGAGGAAGAATACAGTCGCCCTGCTACTCCAGAGGCTGATGGTCACTTACTGTAAATGTGACCGGCAACCTACCCATTGAAACACAACAGTCGCTTTACGGCATAAAAAGTCTACCATCAAGAATTGCATTAAGCTATTACCTTCAGCTTTATACGTCTTTGTCTATCGCAATCGATTAGACGCTCGATCGATTACGCAAAGCATTCCTGTTCGAAAAACTAATCGATTCTATTCCAATCGGTGCATGGATCGAGTTTCGTGTTTTCGCCTCTTGGCAAGTGATAAATCTAAGTAAATAATTTTATTATTGTTTTTGATACTACTTCAGACCGTATGTATAAGGCCGCTATCCCACCGGTCATTGCAAGTTAACGTCGCATTTGCGCAGCGGTAACATTACAGCAACGCCAACGCTAGTAAAACGCCAGTGAGATAGCGGCCTAGGAGTTATCGCCGAGTATCAACAATCAAAACCAGAAACAATGATTTCACGGCTCAGGTAATGTGTTTATAATAACCGCCTGCCGCCATTACGATTTTCAATTTACGTACTTTTCTCACTCTGTCTAAGCATTTCTAATATGTAAAAACGACTGCTTTTCTATTACGAATAAAAATAAATATGAAGTAGAAAATATTGAACTATAAGTACCTAGATCCGCGGATTTTTTTAAATTTAAATTGGCAAACGTCATGTATTGTTTAATAGCTTCTCCTTTTTCTTGAGGCATTCCAAATTTAAAATAAAAAATGTTAAATTAAAAAAGTTCGTAAACATGTTTAATTTTTTTATTTGTCCTTTTTAATTAAAATAGAGAATATGATAAATATAATTTTATCATATTATTCCTATTCAGAAGTCCACGCCGAAATTTGAAATAATATGGTACTTGTGCCCATTATCGACCCATAGCCATACTGTTATCTGAAATATATAAATTTACTTTGTAGTGCTGCTGGGAGTTTTTTTCCGCCGCTTTTTTTCTCTCAGCTCAATATCTAGCTAAAACGGGCACCTAAAGGCGATCACTGGGAAAAAATGACGTTCATTAAGCGAATATTTTGTAAAATAAATATTTTTTCTTTCTTTCACCGCCTAGATCATGTTTCATATTTAATTACTAGGCTATCACAGCGCTAAGTAAATAACCTAATTATTTTATTCAATCACTACTCCAGAGCCATGTTCAAGAATAAACCCTACGAGTCAACAATCAAAACCAGAAATCGAAACAATAATTTCAAATAGTCACTCCGGCTCGTGTAATGTGTTTGTAATAACCGGTTGTCGCCATAACGATGAAGGAATGGTTCTGTCACCTTGCATTGTAACTTTCTCACTGCGATAATATTGATACATGTATCTAAAAGACCCTTGCTCTATATATAGAAGTTAAGCAACGACGGGATAGTCTGAAGATTAATGGATGAAATGGCACTAAATCAAAATTATTTGCCATTAAAATATAAATGATTGGTATTTTCACTTTACGCGCTGATTTTATTTATTCTTAATCTGTACAATATTGTGACCGCTGTATTAGAAAAAAATATAAAGACTTAAAAGTGGGATCGTTGAAATAAACTAAGATCATAGGGTTATTTTTACTTAAATAGGCATGCAGGCCGCGCCTTGTTAGTCCCTGTAGCTTCGGGATTAAGTTCTTAATCAGCAGCAGCAGGGGATACCGTAGCTCTATTCAGAGCTACGGTATCCCCAGCTTGACCGTAAGAGGTGACTAAAAGGGGTCCAGCTAGCAGCCCCGGGAAGGATGGCAGTGTGTGCGTGGCTGCATGCTCCCGTGACCGCCTGAGGGTGCAGGAGAGCGCATTTGCTCTCCCGAAGATAGGGCCGTTCTGGGGAGCCGCGCGTGGAGGACACCGGTGCGTTCCACTGGACACCCCGGAGTCCTCCCCAAGCGCAGAGGCAGAGGGTTTTAGTGCGGTACAAATCCCACATAACCCGGTATCCTCTCACAAGGTGCTGGGTATCTTTTGAAGGTTTCCCCCCGATACCAAGAAAAAGGCCGCGTCGTGTTAAGTGGTCGTTGAAGCCCACGGTCTTAAGTCTTAGTCTTGCATGAGGAAGAATACCGTCGCCCTGCTGCTCCGGAGACTGATGGTCACTTATTGTAAATGTGGCCGGCAACCTACCCAATGAAACACAACAAACAATCGCTTTACGGCATAAATAGTCTACCACCAAGAATTGCATTAAGTTATTATTTTCAGCTTTATACGTCTTTGTCTATTCCAATCGATTAGACGCTCGATCGAATCGATTACGCAAAGCATTCCTGTTCGAAAAACTAATCGATTCTATTTCAATCGCGATGTAGTTTGGAACCGTTTCACATGTGTTCCTAGCTTTTGTGAGGTATTTTGGAACCAAATAAGAACGTAAATTGATGAAATGCTTGTGGCGAGGTTTTGTAAATGCTCTATTGCCCATACAGAACCAGTGAATAGGCTGAGAGGCATTGAGCTACGTTTTATAGATTGATACATGACTTATTAGTCACCGCTGCCAATAAACCCTACTATTTCTTCACGTTAGAAGAAGAGTGATTAAATAGATCTGCTTTAAATAAAGCCTACTACTTTCGGCTACCTACGTCTTTATCTATCCCAATAATGCAAATTATTACGAAGTCTTACATGAGTCTATCTTTACAGATGGGACTATGATAGGCATTTCTGTTCAAAATAAATTAAGTTTTTAACAAAAAAATAGAACCGACTTCAAACGGTAAAAAATAAAATTGTTCAGTACCTACTTCTTCTTGCTAATGGTAATGACTCTTAAAACTATTTCTGGACTCGGGCCCTTAGTAAATGTCGTACCATTCGTTCTAAATTGGCACCGACAGTACAGACAGTGGGACAGTACCTACTTCTTCTTGCTTATGGTAATGACTGTTAAAACTATATTGGAGTCGGTGCCCATTCGGAACGAAAGGTACACTATATTTACTAACACAGGACATTTCACTAAGGGCCCGACTTCAAAAATAGTTTTAAGAGTCATTACCATTAGCAAGAAGAAGTAGGTACTGAACAATTTTATTTTTTACCGTTTGAAGTCGGTTCTATTTTTTTGTTAAAAACTTAATTTATTTCACTCTTTTTAGTAATTTTAATAATTCTGTATGTGTATTAGCATAATTGGAAAAATTTTCACTTAACTTCTAAACTTTAAACAGATTTACCTTTTATGATCATGTTTATCTAATAGCCATCTAAAAGTCTGAAAGACATACTATCAGTCCACCTGAACGTATAAATTAAAGAAAGAATTTGCTCTCAGCTCCTAAACGTTGAGGAGTTGTACCTTCAATCATCAGTTAAGCAACAGCAGGTGATAATTACCAGACATAAATATTTGTATTATGTTAAAAATATGACTAAAAGCATGTGTATGCCTATTAAGTTTCAGTGTTTCCCTCGATTTCCCTAATATCACATCATCAGATTTTGACATGGTGACAGTTGGACCACCTCAGGAATGTAAGATTTCGAACAAAAAACCATTTATTGAAAGAATTTGCTCTCAACTCCTCACCGTCGTAGTACCTTCCATCATCAGTTCAGCAACATGATATGACGATAATTATACACAAATGTCTGTTTTGATTTGTAAAAATATGAAAATCATTTGTTGTGCTATAAAATTTGAATGTTCCCTTCGATTTCTCTGGGATCCCCTCATCAGACTTTGACTTGGTGACAGTTGGACCATCTCGGGAATGTAAGATTTCGAATAAAAAACTATTTATTGAAAGAATTTGCTCTCAACTCCTCACTGTCGCAGTACCTTCCATCATCAGCTCAGCAACATTAGATGATGATTTCTATGCGTAAATATCTGTTATGCTTCAGAAACTATAAGAAAATCAATGTGTGTGCCTATAAAATTTGAGAGTTCCCCTCGATTTCCCTGGGATCCCATCATCAGATCCTGATTTGGTGACAATGGGACCACCTCGGGAGTATAAGCATACGAACAAAAAAAGAATTTTGAAAATCGGTCCACAAACGGCGGAGTAATCGGTGAACATATATAAAATAAAAAAAAATACATACAGCCGAATACAGTACCTCCTTCTTTTGGAAGTCGGTAATAAAAGCGGGAAATGAGTTTAAAAAGGAACTTAAAACGTATTTACTGGAAAAGGCGAGTAATCGGTCACTGATTTGCTAAACAACAAAGCGGCATAAAGGAATTCCATAAAAACCTGGGAGGTTTATTTTCAGCCGGTTTTATTCCTCTCAGTGTACAAAAACCCTGCAACCCAAAGCCGACGATCGGATCCAATTCGAAAAGTTAAAATAAATAAAATTAATCAATTATTAGATAAATTTTTAACAAAAAAACCGCCTTCAAACGGTAAAAAATAATATTGTTCAGTACTTCTCATTTGATACTTTTCCTTGCTAATGGTAGTGACTCTTAAAACTATTTTGGAGTCGGTGCCCATTGAGATGGAAAAGTACTTCATTTTACTAAGGGCCCGACTCCAAAATAGTTTTAAGAGTCACTACCATTAGCAAGAAAAAGTATCAAATGAGAAGTACTGATCAATATTTTTTTTTTGCGTTTGAAGATGTTTTTTTTACCGACTTCCAAAAGAAGGAGGTACTGTATTCGGCTGTATGTATTTTTTTTTATATATGTTCACCGATTACTCCGCCGTTTGTGGACCGATTTTCAAAATTCTTTTTTTGTTCGTATGCTTATACTCCCGAGGTGGTCCCATTGTCACCAAATCAGGATCTGATGATGGGATCCCAGGGAAATCGAGGGGAACTCTCAAATTTTATAGGCACACACATTGATTTTCTTATACTTTCTGAAGCATAAGAGATATTTGTGCATAGTAATCATCATCTCATGTTGCTGAGCTGATGATGGAAGGTTCTGCAACAGTGAGGAGTTGAAAGCAAATACTTTCAATAAATAGTTTTTTATTCCAAATCTTACATTCCTGAGGTGGTCCAACTGTCACCAAGTCAAAGTCTGATGAGGGTATCCCAGAGAAATCGAAGGGAACAT
This sequence comes from Pyrgus malvae, assembly GCA_911387765.1. NCBI lineage: Eukaryota > Metazoa > Arthropoda > Insecta > Lepidoptera > Hesperiidae > Pyrgus > Pyrgus malvae. Next base: position 22,906,936 of record OU426948.1, read on the forward strand.
TCAAATTTTATAGCACAACAAATGATTTTCATATTTTTACTAAAGCAAAACAGGCATTTTTGTATAATTATCATCATATCATGTTGCTGAGCTGATGATGGAAGGTTCTACGAAGGTTAGGAGTTGAGAGCAAATTCTTTCAATAAATGGTTTTTTGTTGGAAATCTCACATTCCTGAGGTGGTCCAACTGTCACCATGGCAAAATCTGATGATGTGATACTAGGGAAATCGAGGGAAACACTGAAACTTAATAGGCACACACATTCTTTTAGTCATATTTTTTAACATAATATAAATATTTATGTCCGGTAATTATCACCTCATTGCTAAGCTGATGATTGAAGATACAACTCCTCAACGGTAAGGAGCTGAGAGCAAATTCTTTCATTAATTTATATGTTCAGGTGGACTGATAGTAGTATTCTTTCAGACTATAAGATGGCTATTAGATAAACATGATTATAAAAGGTATCTCTTTAACGTTTAGAAATTAAGTGAAAAATTTTCCAATTATGCTTATACATATGTGCAGAATTATTAAAATTACTAAAAAGAGTAAAATAAATTAAGTTTTTAACAAAAAAATTGAACCGACTTCAAACGGTAAAAAATAAAATTATTCAGTACCTACTTCCTCTTGCTTATGGTAATGACTCTTAAAACTCTTTTCGGAGTCGGGCCCTTAGTAAAATGTCCTGTCTTAGTAAATATAGTGTACCTTTCGTTCTGAATGAGCACCGACTCCAATATAGTTTTAACAGTCATTACCATAAGCAAGAAGAAGTAGGTACTGTCCCACTGTCTGTACTGTCGGTGCCCATTTAGAACGAATGGTACGACATTTTAGTAAGGGCCCGACTCCAAAAAGAGTTTTAAGAGTCATTACCATAAGCAAGAGGAAGTAGGTACTGAACAATTTTATTTTTTACCGTTTGAAGTCGGTTCTATTTTTTTGTTAAAAACTTAATTTTTTTTGTTAAAAAGTTATATAATTTCGCTCTTTTTAGTACCTTTAAGTTATTAATTCTGTATTACTTAAGCATAATTGACGATATTTCCACATATGAGTGCCTATAAAATTTGAGAGTTCCCCTCGATTTCCCTCGGATCTCATCATCAGATCTTGACTTGGTGACAATTGGACCACCTCGGGAACATAAGTTTTTGAACAAAAAAAATTTTTCGAAAGAATTTTCTCTCAACTCCTAATCAGCGTAGTACCTTCTACCATCAGCTCAGCAACATGAAATGATAGTTACTATGCACAAATATCAATATGTGTGCGTATAAAATTTGAGAGTTCCCCTCGATTTCACTGGGATCTTCTTCATCATCACATCTGGGATCTTGACTTGGTGACAATGTGACCACATTGGCAGTATAAGCTTTAGAACAAAAAAAAATCATCAAAATCGGTTCATAAACGACGAAGTAGGTCTGAGAATCGGCCAACATCTATTTTTACCCCGAACATTTAAGGGCGGTACGGAGTTCGCGGGCACAGCTAGTATAAATATAATAAAATAAATAACACTATTCCAATGTACATTTTTATATTTTAAATTTGTAATTAGTTAAGTTTTTAATTATTGTTACATTTGCATACCTCATGAAGGTAAATATGGTGAACCAATTATATAAAAACACCTTTTGTAAACACCTATATTTGTGCAAATAAAAGTCTTTGTCTTTGTTCGAATCGATTCTAATCCAATCGCGGTGTAGTTTGTAGGTGAGCCTAAGTGAGGTAGGTAATTGGGGAACCAAATACGAGCCGATATTAATGAAATGCTCTGCCACTACAAAGGCATTCTCTATTGCACACGAATTAGTGAGGCAGAGGCAATTTATTTGATATAATGATACATTCCGATAAGTAGTTATTACTGCTCGTGAAACACCAAACTCAAACAAGCTAACTGATGGTCCTCTCTTATATGTATGTGTGCTCAGCAACTGCAACCCTTCATAAACTCGACAAAATCACTTTACGAGAAAAATGGGTGCAGCAGTGGTACATGTTTGGTCAATAAATTATATTTCCACCGATTATATTATGATTTGTCTGTGACTTTATTTTTGTCACTTATTACATTTCAAGAGGAGGCCCAGCAGCCATACATTAAATAGTTGAAAAAAATATGTTGAAATAAATAATCCTTTTAGTTTTCATTACAACACTTACATGCAATTTACTATTCACTAATAAATAATCACACTAAAAAAATTACACATGCATTGACTTCATGAAAAATTAATCCATTCAGAATCCAAATATCAAACCACCATAATAAACGTTAATTAAATCGTGGTGCAGTTTGGCAACCGCTTCACCTGTTCACCTAGCTTTTGTGTGGTATTTTGGAACCAAACACGAACCGATTTTTAATGAAATTTTCCTTCACTATAGAGGCATTATCTACTGCATTCGAAATAGTGAGTATTGTTTGAGCGATATTAATAATACATATTTTATTAGATTTATACGTCGTGCTAAGTAGTTACTCACCGCTCATGAAATTCACAGCCAACGACGATCAAGCTAAGGTCTTGTTTGACGTCGTTTGAAATTATGATAGTACTTTGGCTAATGGTCACGTATATATGTATATGTATATGTGTGACCAATAACTGTACCTTTCCACATAAATACGTCAGAATTACTCGATAACAGATATTGGGTACAGATTTTTTTTTCAATCCTTTTTTTATGACCCACTACTGGGCACAGGTCTCCTCTCATAAGTGAGAGGGATTTAGGCCATAGTCCACCACGCTGGCCAAGTGCGGATTGGTGGACGTCATGCTTTCGAGAAGTTATGAATTTCTCTCAGGCATGCACGGCGATGGAGAACATTGTAATTAATTAAATATCACGATATTTTCCATTACCGTGGAGCAGCGATGAATGCGCACATTATAAATTTCTTTGTCACAGGTGCGCGCCGAGGATTTGAACCTGGGGTCGCGTCGAAGATCTCGGTTTTTTACCACTCGGCCATCGCTGCTCATACAGTATATGTGGTACAGATATTACATTTTCTTAATTTGTGGACGTATTTTTTTATATTTCTCATCATTTTAATAGAAAAAGTTTAAAAAAACAACAACATTTATGCCACCTAAGCTAGGGCAAGCACTAGGTGTTCCCAGTTTGAATAGCTAATCCTAATTCAATCGTGACGTAGTTTGCAACCGCTTCAACTATCCAATTAGCTTTTGTGAGGCATTTTAGAATCAAATACGGACCAAATGTTTGATGGAATACCCCACCAAAATTGAATGAGCTTTGTTTTGGGGTAATGTTGTGATAATAAAAAGACAACGATAATGTTGTAAAAATTGTAAAAATAGCCTATTATTGTCTTTTTTAGGGTTCCGTAGCCTAATGAAGAAAAAACGGAACCCTTATAGATTCGTGATGTCTGTCTGTCTGTCTGTCTGTCTGTCCGTCCGTATGTTACAACCACTTTTTTCTGAAACTATAAGAACTATTCGCTGCAACCCATGGACATCTACATACAACCTCAAGCAAGCATAGGTAAGTCTTGTCTGAGGTCGTACGCAGTTGCGCTGCTACTCCGGAGGCTGGTGGCCGCCTCGTGTAAGTATGGCCGGCAACTGCATCTTTCCACCGAAACACAATAGAGTTGGATCGCAGCAATGTAGTAGGCAAATGTCTCATAATAGTCAAGCACAATGGATAACCTTACCGATTACGGATACGGTAAGAATCAGATTTCATGCGCGTTTCCGAGCTTCAAAGGGCACGTCAAGCGGTTAGCTTGTTGTTATCGAAACATTCAAAATTAAATGAAAATGAAAATGACAATGAATATAAGAATAATTTATTTGCACAAATATGGGTATTATAAAAGTTGTTTTATGTTCATTTATTAGTTCGCCATATTTACTTCAGCGAGGTATGCAAATTTGGAGGATGGAATTAAAACTTAAGTTAGCGGTATAACTAAAATTACTTATAACTAAATTTATTATAATTGAAGACGACATTGATTTTATTTTAACCCATATTTTGCGGTTTTTATTGCGATGTCTTATCAATTTTGTTTTAATTATAAAAGATGTTAATGTTTATATGAGTTATATTTTTAGGGCTTTGAGCACCCAATTTACTGGATTTTTATACACTGAGAGGAAGAAACGCTGGCGGAAAAAAAACCTCGCAGGATTTTAGTCCCGTAAACCCGAAATACCTCACGAAATGAAAGTTCGTCGTTTCAATACTCAGATACCGAATAGTACGCTTTATGACAGGATTCGTCACAAACCACTATAGCTATCAACAACTCTTAGTTGATCCGTTAAGATTATTCTTAACGAATCTTAGAACAAAACATTTTTAGTTAATATTGTAAACTGTTTAAAACTCCAATAATAATTTTAAACATCTTATTCTATGTATGTAAACATTCATCAATAAAGTATTTTCATTTCATTTCATTAGCTCCAGACTACTTAACCATAGTGACGTACGCAAGACGTAATACAGCCATATTTCAAAGTTAAAACACGCTACTAATGACATCAAAAAAATATAGCTACATCAGCGTTGCCAACATACTAAGCTTATGCCAAGTTTGACACACTGTAATTGATGCATAAGGGATTTCATCCCACTGCCCCAGATTTTCGAGTAGAGAACATTAATTTGGCATTCTGTGTAGTAAATTAAACCTAATATAATCTTCATAGCTTATACCTACGTCATTCTATGCATTGTTGATTCAGTTACAAATTCATAATGCCGGAATGGACATGAATATTATTAATTCAAAGGCATTGCTGATAGTAACGTAGGTGCAGATTTTCACAGTTGAACTAAATATTTTATTGGAATAAAAATGGTGTATTTTAATGCCCTATGTTTTTCAATCTATCTATAGATTAAATATTAATATGAAAATATAGAGAATATAGAGATAATAACTAGATTATTGTAACATAAAATTAAGTTTAAAAGCTTAAGTTAATATAAGGAATATAAGGATACTGGCCACAATTAAATAAACATAATTTGAATAAATTCTAAATAAACAATTTGAATAAATTCAAAGACTGAGACCTAACGTACGTGAAATTACGTTATTATTTCAGAAAATCGAAATTTGTGCCCCAATTTATAAGGAATAGCAGCATTTAGAAAAGAATAGATTTAGAAAAAAAAGCAAAACAACATTATGCCAATGTTTTGTGAAATTTAACTGGTATACCTTATTTAATCTTTACGTTAACATTAGTATTATTTTACAGATAAGAAAATCGATTTTAATTCAATCTTGATAGAATAGCCAACGGCGTTTTTGTATTATTCGCCGGTAAAACAGAAACGAATGGGGCAAAAAAATACTTAAGCGAGCGACCTTGTGACCGTTGAGGGCAGTCAAGATAGTCTCCGAGAATTTATTTTAAGAACAAAATGAACCCATGGGCTATTTTTGACAACTAGCTGTATACAATATAAGTATTCACTAAAGACGTATTTTGCGGTTACAGGGCGAGAATTTTATAATAGATTCTTATTAAAATACAAGCGGACCCGACAGATGCCGTCATGCTTAAAATTATCAGGACAAATCAAGACTGATCAGTGATCACAGGCTCACGTACATACTTGAAAATATAAACATAAGAAAAAACTTTTAAAATATCTATAGGCTTATCAAGAATTGCGTAGCGGAATTACGATTCTAGCCGGATCCAGCTCATTTACTTTAACCCTTTCTTTTACTTATTTAACCTTTATTTTAATTTAATTTAATCTATCCATATTAGGAAATTGTTAAAGTACAACAAATCCATGTAAATTAAAAGAGATCTCGAAAGAAAAGAGTCTCTTTTAATGTCTTTGATGTAAAGTATTAAGAAGCAGATAATGTTTTTTTATCACACTAACAGCGGTTTCAAACTAGCATATTTTTCGGCGCGTTCGCGCGTCTTTTGTTTGTTATTTGTAGCGTGTGGATGCGCGAAAAAGCGAGATTTGACATTTTCCGGTACAAAAAGTAGTGCGCGAAAAAAGTATACGCGCCGAATAGTACGCGTCGTTTGAAACAGCTCTTAAGAGCGAAGATTAAATTACTGTCAAATAAAATTTAAAATAGAATAGGTATGTGTCATATTTTTATATTAAGAGGACACGAACAGCAAATGATTGAACATTAATATGGGAAAATAAAAAGTTGATTTTGAAATAAAATTTGATTTTAATACCTTTTCTGAAGGTTTAGCGTTCAGAAATATCGTCGTAGGTTGGTATAGAATTTCATATCGTAAAGACCGATTTCCTTAACGAACTGATGGCGTGCACCTCTCAATGCAGTGGCCATTATTTATTGGTTTTATGTATAGCGACAAGATATACCTTATATATTTTAACCGACTTCAAAAAAGAGAGGGTTCTTAATTCGCTTATTTATTGAAAATTGTTTATTAAACCGATTTTCATGATTCGTTGTTCGGTGCGAAACACTTGCCAGTTGGTCCCGTAAAATTTTATTTTGTTTGGCTGAGTAGTTTTTATAAACTTGGATAATTATAATTTTCCATATAGTTTTTACACTGCTGACAACGATAAAGCTACCAATTTCGCCGTTAATTATTATTGTAGACACATTTAAAGAAAACTTTGTTTTTTGTTTGAAAGTGCTCCTGCAGTAGTCTCTTTGTCATGAAATCGAAATCTGATGACGGAATCCTAAGAAAACTCAACCCTAAAACCTTAATACTTACATTGTTTTACATATACCTAATTTTTTACATTATTTAAATATAGAATGATTATTTAAAAAGAATGATCGATGGCGCTCATTCAGAACTAAAGGTACGCACATTTTATCAACTAATTATGTCGAGCGACTCCAAAGTAGTTTAAGAGCCATTACATGGTAATCATTAGCAACGCAGAGTATCACGGAATTAACAACTTATTTTTAATGTAATTTTTTATGCATGCTTACTCCATTATGCTGCTCATTATATTATAAATATAACGCTTAAATATAATAAAAAGTCTACTACTAAGCTACTTTTATCTCTAGTTATATATTATATAACTAGAGATAAAAGTAGCTATATTATTAACTTAGGTAACGGCAATGTACATACATATAATTACATACACACAATAAAAAATAAACTTACTTTAACCTATTTCGGAATACCATTAATATTTATTAAACAGTTGTAGTTTATGGAATGAAATATTAAAAAAAAACGAACTGAATTTTAATTATTTGTTCAATTAAAAGATTTTGTAAAAAAAACTTACTCCACTTGTTATATTTTAATCAATATTTTATCAATTTTTATATTAATTTTTATAGTAGAACTATATACCTATCTAACTATATTTTTATATATACTATATATATATAACTATATAGTAATCTTAATATATATACATTACGTGTCACGTTGTTTGTTCGGGATGGACTCCTAAACTACTGAAATGAAATGAAATGAAATGAAAATATTTTATTTGCACAAATATGGGTGAAAAAGGTTTTACAAAATATTTAGAGCTCCATATTTACCCCTTAGGGTGTACAAATTTTATTATATTAAATTAAATAATTATTTTAATGACTTAACATAATGTAAACATTAATTCTTAAAATAACTATTACAGAAGGGTACATAAGAAACATTAAAGTAGTTTTAAATTTTACAGTTTTAATTAACTAGACTTAAACCCAATTTTGTGCTTTTATAATTATTTATTTTATTTGAACCATACGGGGTTCGCCGTCATCAGCTTTGGGCACCCACCAGGATGGGTTTTGTACACTGAGAGGAAAAAAAGCTGGCGAAAAAAAACCCTCCCAGGTTTTTATGCCGCGGACAAAATTATTTATTAGTCATTTTATTTTATTTGTTATTTTATTTTCTCATATTTTATTAATTTATTTATTTATCGTTAATAAACTCAGTGACCGAATAGTACGCTTTTTTAATTAGATGTGTTTTGAGTTCTCTTTTAAATTCGTTATAATTTTTGGTTTTAAGAAAGTCTGGTAAATTATTATATATTTTTGGCCCGATCCGAACCGATCTTAACATTTACACACCGTGTGCAGTTTGATCCAACTTGAAAGATAGGATAGCTTATATCTTTATTAATAGTCGCAATATTATTTTATTTCTTATACTTTAAGGCAGGACAACGTCTGCCGGGTTCGCTAGTAAACTTATATGAAACAAAATGCCATCAAATATTGTCGATATAATTCAAGAAATGTTCAAGGTTCCCAATATTGTAGGACCAGCATTGAGAACAGAGAGGCGATTAAAATACTGATAAAATATAACAAGTGGAGTAAGTATTTAAAAAAAAATCTTATACCAATTGAAAAAAATAGTTAAATCTCTGTTTATTTTAAAATATTTCATCCCATATACTATAACGGTTTAATAAATATTAATGGTATTCCAAAATATGTCAAAGTAACTTTATTTTCAATTGTATTACAATTATTATCATCTTTAATTTAAATCACATGGTCATTGCCGTTACCTTAGGTAAATATGAGTGGCAACATTATAAAGCAAAGTAAATTGGAACAAAAAATTACACTGTGTTAATCACGTTGGTTTATCAATGATTGATGGGTTAATAGTCCACGCAAATGAATCAGCCGCTACGTGCGATCATAACTTGACATGAAGAAGCATAGAAAACGCTTATCCGGCGTTTTTACAAGCCTCGTTCATCATCTCCAAGTAAAGTGTTGAATAGTTACGTCCCAAGTAAAGGCAAGTAAAAGCTATGAGTACGGGTCAGTTTATCATAATAATTAGTAATTCTCAAACATCGCGAAATTAAATTTGAAGTTACGGGTGACCGACAATTAGCGTACTTGTCACTTTACTTGAAGGTGGTGAAAGAGGCCCTAAGTAACAAGTTTCTGCTTTCTAAGTGTTAGAACAGCAAGAGTATTTGAGGCGTGAAACTCGCATGGCCCAGCGGCTAGCTACAACGCAGTTAAGTGTAATAGGCGCGGTGGGGTGTGACATTGGTGAAATAAATACATATAATGTATAACGTTTCACACTCATAGCCCAACAGTTGAGTAGATATACCCTATGTTGTTGGTACGATGGACACACACAAAGACCGAAACACAAACACTCAGACCGAGAACAGAAATTGAAACTCATCATTCAAATTTCTGTTTCGCCGGGAATCAAACCCGGAACCCTCCTATTGGCAGTCCGGCATTGTAACCATTTGTTTGTTCCCGATAGCCTAATGAAGGTACCTGTAATCAAGTACTACAGTTCTCGCTTGAAAAGTTTGCTAACTGAAGTTTTTCATTGTTACAGAGGGGCGGTGTGTGAGTGTCGCACCGCCATGTCGCACCACAGCGACGAGCAAGCGCTGCTCACCGTCACATCGGACTCCTTCTGGGAGCCGGGCAACTACAAGCGGACCACGCGACGGATCGACGACGGCCACAGGCTCTGCAGTGAACTGCAGGCGCTGGTGCAGGAGACCACACGAGTTGTTACGAACGCTTTAGTGTTAAATTTCATCCGTGCTTCAGAGGACAGCTGTTGGTCCTGGTTGCTACTGTTAGGTTGTATGTAGCAACTTGTCCTTGTCGGAGGCCGTCCACCCCACGTCCACCCGTTTGAAAACATCCGAAAGCGGATTGGTCACTCAAACCTCTCCACTAACCGTTTGTCTACCGTATGTTTCGTATATAAGGGTTCCGGTATCTATTGGATTTTTTGCTACTGCTGCGAACTGTGGCAAAGAGTTGCTGCCAATAAATACTGTACGTGTAAAATTCAACCCAACTATATAAATATATTTACCAAAAAAGCTAAAGAGTTTGTTTGTATGAACGCGCTAATCTCAGTAACTACTGGTTCTAATAGAAATTTTTTTTTTTTGTTTAATAGTCAATTTATTGGGGAAGGCTATAGGCTATATAACATCATCCTATGACTAATACCAAAGCCCACGCGGACGAAGTCAGGGCAGCTGCTAGTTTGGCTATAAAATTGTAAATTTCCAAATATTTTTTTTATTAAATCGATTACCGTAGCCGCATATTATTATTTCTTGTGAAATGAAAAATTAGTGAAGTTTATTCAATCACGATGCTCCAATTCCGATTTGGTGATCAAAATGTAATTTTTGTTACTTTTGACTATCATTAGTAAACTTATGCTACTTAACTGAGGAACACAGCGAATTAGTAATTGAAAAAAATATCCTCATATAAAAAGTGAATTAAAAAACAAAAGCTCGCTGAGTAAATAACATTGGGTTATCAATGATCGATGGATAGGAAGATAGGTCACGCAAATGAATTACCCTCTACGGGCGGTCGTAACTTTGACACGAATGAGTGACAGATCCGATCTGTTTACTAGTCTGAGTAACAATTTTCTGCTTGCTAAGTGTCTTTGAAGCATGAAGCCGGCATGACCCAGCGGTTAGCGTACAACGCAAGCGATCTGCGTAGCAAAGGAAAACAGGCGTGTTCTTATGGTAGTGTGTGACATGGCTGACCGTTTTAGTGTCAAAATAATGCGCGTTTTTGGTCTTGGGAGGAAACACTAAGCCATTTGTCTCGGTTGCTATTGTTAGATGGTAGTTGTTAAACCTTGTCGGAGGCTTTATGAGTGGTTTGAAAATATCTGAGAGCGAGTTGGTAACGAGAAAAGATTTTGAAGTTACACTTCTAAGCACGAGTATCTCCTCATTACTGGGGAGGCCTAAAATTGATTCCACCAAGCCGCTCCCATATGGGTTGGTGAAGAAATATCACCTTTGTTTCTTTATGACTATTTTTTTTCAACCTTTTTATGTCCCACTGCTGGGCACAGGTCTCCTTCTCACACAATTGAGAGGGATTTAGGCCATAGTCCACCACGCTGGCCAAGTGCGGATTGGTGAACGTCATGCTTTCGAGAAATTATGAATTTCTCTCAGGCATGCACAGCGATGGACAACATCGTAATCAAATGAAATATTACGATATTTTCCATCACCGTGGAGCAGCGATAAATTCGCACATCACAAATTTCTTTGTCAGAGGTGCGAGCCGAGGACTTGAACCTGAGATCGGTCGCGATCAATATGACTATTAGTAAACTTATATTAACTAAGGAACACATGTCATGTAGTTAGAAAAAGAAAAAATATCCTCGCATAAAAGCTCCTGAATAAACAACATTGGGTTATCAATGATCGATGGACAGCAAGATAGGCTACGCAAATGATTTTACCCTCTACGGGTAGTCATAACTTTAACATGAATAAGTACGAGTAACTAACAAGTATTTTGATTTTTACCGACTTCCAAAAGAAGGAGGTAATGTTTTTTTTTATTCATTTATTTGCATTGAACACAGTCTACATATAAGGTCTTAAAATATTGGTACATAGTACATAGTAGGTTTCGTGTTCAGCTAACTTACAATTTAGCATGCAAAAATAATTAATTGATTTGAATTAAATTGTATAAAATCCCTAAATTAACATAATTTCATGGTCATACTGATTAACAATATAAAGGTTTTTGGCTGTATATTTTCAGTTACTCGTATATATGTTCACCGATTACTCCGCCGTTCGTGGACTGATTTTAAAAATTATGCAGCGACAAGACGCAGTTTAGTTCCGGAAGTGAAATCGAAGCGATCTCTACCAAGCGACAAGGAAGAATTATTTCGACGACAACTGCGAAAGTATTGGACTATACTAATTGTGCTTAGTGATTTGGATTCTGTTAAGTACATTTTTGTGAAAGCTGACAATAAACTACTTCTACGTTACAAATAGCATTTTATTACCCAAGGCATGATGTCCACCAGCCCGCATTTGGCCAGCGTGGTGGACAATAGCCTAAATATCTCTCACTTTGACGAACCGCTTGACGCAATAGTTACCATGCCGACCTGCCAATCCTGGTCCTGGGTTTGATTCTCGGCAAAGCAGGAATTTAAAAGATGACATTACATTTCTGTTCTCGGTCTGGGTTTTTGTGTTTCTGTCTATTTGTGTGACCATGGCACCCACGACACAGGGTATATCTACCCTATTGAGGGGCAATGTGTGAAACGTTATTTTTTTTTAAATAAATAAAATAACGCTTCACACTCACAGCCCCACAGTAGGGTATGGGTATATATACACACATGTGTCGTGGGTACCATGGACACATATAAAGACAGAAACACAAACACCCAGACCGAGAACAGAAATTTAAACTCATCATTCGAATTTCTATTTCGCCGGGAATCGAACCCGGGACCCCTCGATTGGCAGTCCGGTATGGTAACCTTTGCGCCACGCGGGTCGTCGTTTTTTATTTACTTTCGAGAGAGTGGGACATAAAAAGAGATACTAGAAAATATTCATCCAGAATCTTTACCTTAACGTCCTGCACTGAAAGATAAAGCAAATCGAAGTTGTTGTAATTTACCTTTCCTCTTGATTTTATTAAAAAATTGTATTACATTATTAAAAGCTGTTATAAATAAATACTTCAATCTCATAAATAGTTTAGTTTTATTTTCAACCCCGATCCTTATGAAAAGCGTAATAGCCTTAGCGCATTTTGTAAGCCGACACTAATAAGTTTTATAATTAACTTTCCTATATGAATTTCACTTGTTTAGGAACAATGTTCGGGCATATTTGTAGGAAATTAATCTTCTGGTAAATTTTCATTACTTTATTAAGGAGAAAACTTATAATAGGTTGGGTGGATAATAATTAATTATACAAAAAAAGTACAGTTCTGCAAGATATTTGAATGGGTGATATCTATAGTTCTTTTATGTCAGGAGTGAGTGCCGATCTTAGAGCATCACAGGTACTGACAGGTATGACACCCGTCAGTGAGTGTCAGTACCTTTGATGCTGGTGCCGATTTATTATTAACTTTTGATATATCGATATATCGAGTTTCAAGAGGTTGGATGACGTGCACATTGTATCTGTGTTATTAGTAACTTTTTTTGTGCATACTACCAGCATCAAGTATAATTTTTGCATCAATTTTTTGCCAGTTTCAATGAAACTGGACGAAGTAACAACAAAGTCAGTAAGTAAGTCGTCAGTAATCAGTCAGTCTAGTCAGTCCAACATTCAAGTAAAGCGATGGCTACTTTACTAGAACGTGTCCGATGGAATTTTGGAGGCAAGCAGAAAAAACATATTTTAGCACTGTTATTCTATTTACCAAACACTCGTGCACTGTAAAAATGCCATCAACTTTATCCTATAAAACTCAAAAATACACAAAGAAAATGAAAATAAAACAAGAACACAATATGTCTTTTTCGACTTCCCGATAAAACTCTATTAGTAACTTGCTGGTGATTATAATGTGACAGATGACTGGATACCATTTGATTTTAGTCGATAAGAACGTTCAATCTTGGTGTTAGCTGTACCAGGGTGTAGACACAATCATGTAAAAGAGTCACTCCTAGTGCGAGTTCAGCGGGCCTGGGATACAAAAATAAATATATTCTGTTCTCCAATTATTATTGGTGAAGTTAACATAGCACAAGGAGAATACGTTTCACAAATAGAACGCATAATATTTAAATGATGCTGTAATATATTATGACTTGTATGAAATTCAATATTCAATTCAATGCAATATAATTGAAAATATAATAAAATGTTAATAAAAATATAAATATTTGATATCGACGCACACCTGTCAGCAATGGCTTCGACTGACAACGTTTTAGCAGTTGTTGGATACGCAACAAAGTGAATATGAAGTATTTTCGGAGGAGAATTTTGCGTCGAAACCAGACCGACCATCCCCGAAAATGTACCATGAATAAAGCTGGTTATAAATAATCATGTTAACTCAGGATTCGTTTAACAATATTAAAGTTCATATTCGTTTCATAAAGTTGACTTACAAGTGCATAGGTTGGTTTCGCTTCTTTTCAATTTTTGCCTTCTATTCTGATTGCAATATGCGGTTGAAAGTTTTCCCGCGTATCGTAACAAACTAAAGCCTATTCACTGAAAACTAGGGCATGCATATGACTCTAAATGCCACTTTAGAAGGCAAAAGTCCTTAAGAATACTTTATGCTTATTCTTCCATCTAGGGCTCGTAACAAATTTGATATTGAATGTATCAATTTTTCAGTATAAAATAATGATTAATTCATATATTGATATGAAAGTACAACACAAAATGTATAGCGACTATACATGGATTACAAGGGTAAATTGCATTTATTTCTTACACCTATCCTGCATGACATGGTTCACTCTCAGAATTTAAAAGGGTTTGGATAGATTAGATCATACCCTGACTTAGTGCAGATTGATGGCCATGGTGGAAAGGCCATGCCTTTGAGAAATTAAATATAACCCTTAGGTATAAATCGTGTCCATCCCTGTAGCTTCGGGACTAAGAATAGAGATACGGTATCTGCTGCCTGATCGAAAGAGGCGACTAAAAGGGGGCTTCCGAAGTTTTAGGCGGTGAGAGTTCGATCCGTCCAGCCAGCAGCCCCGGGAAGGATGGCGGTGTGTGCGTCACCGCATGTCGCCGTAAGCATTGGAAGGTGCAGGAGAGCACATTTGCCCTCCCGATTATGGGCTCGTTCTGGCGCGCCGCGCGTGGAAGACACCGATGAGTTCCACTGGAGATCCCCCGGAGTCTTCCCCAATCGCAGAGGCAGACCACCGAGGAGGTTTTAGTGCGGTACAAATCCCACATATCCTCTCCCAAGGTGCCGGGTACCTTTTTAATTTTTAATTCATACATTATTACGTCTACTTTTGACTGTTTTCTTTTCATTAATGACGACAGTTTCTCTTTTAATTATGCAAAAGGAACCATGCCTTTTTGAAGCTGAAACATAAAACTCTCTAACTTTTGAAATAACATCAAAATCTACGCAACTCCTACAACAAATACCTACAATCCAATGATGCTTCTAAGAACATTAAAATACCCAAAACTAACGGCCGCCATATTTCACCATACAAAACAAAAAGCAGCTTAATAAACAAAAATTAAAACATTGAAGCAATTCAATATTGGCCACAATTAGTTCAACAGTGTTGACCCTGCACATAATAAGCCTCTTGTTAATTAATTGGTCTCAGCGAACTCGCCTAAAGCATCTGCAAAGTCAACACGAGGCTCTCCATTCAGTGCCGAGACTAGACGCCACGCTTGTATTATATATGCAAATTGATTTTTTAATGCAGTAGAAGTTGGAAACGGGCGTACGTGTGTGACAGCTAGGTTAGGAGACCCATACCATATGCGTATTTTTTACATCAGCAAAAGGATAAATCGTACTTAAAACAATCATTTTAGTGTCCGTAAGAGATATTTTTATTAACACACGTGTTAAGTAGAAACGAACACAGAGTTATCTAGAGATTACATTGAAACCGTAATTTAGGAATATTTACTTTGTTCTGCTATTGAAATCGATGCATAATTATTATTGAGCAAAACTGAACGATTTCAAATTTAACTCGCGTAAATAGAGGATCTATATGGGGTTCTATACACCCTCTAATATTAAATATGAAGTAAAGAAGTACGTATTTACTATATTTCTTAAATTCTAGCCTCGTTAGTTTTAAAACAATCACTCAATAAAGAGCATATCTAACATTTCTACATAACTGACGGGTGAGTCAAAATCGTCGATGCTCTAAGCTACAAAAAGCTCTTTAATGTGGTAACTAACACTTTTCAGAAAAATAAGTGTCAAATACTGATTTGTTATAGTCGTACTTAGAGAATCAAGGAATTGACAGGTATGACACCGTAACTTTGATGCTCTTAGTAGTAGTACGATCATCGTAAGTACATTATTCTTAGTCTAAAAGTACGATACTCTTAAAACCATAGACTTATTATATACTTACGCCTTAGAGCATCAAGGTATAACAGGTATGACATCCGTCAGAAAAGTGGCCTTTACGGGCGAACCCCTCGTCCCAACGTCCATGTACAATGTGCCTTCTAGTT
Source organism: Pyrgus malvae (assembly GCA_911387765.1). NCBI lineage: Eukaryota > Metazoa > Arthropoda > Insecta > Lepidoptera > Hesperiidae > Pyrgus > Pyrgus malvae. The sequence goes on from OU426948.1 coordinate 22,922,949, forward strand.
ATACAACTAGTGTGACTGTGTGTGTCGGTGTCAATGTTGACTGTGCATAGAAAATTGTTCTGAAAAACGTTGTTCATTGAAATTGACCTATTTAGAACTGTATGAGTCTGTAGCGATGAAAGAATATTTGTGAATGTGTGGCAATATTAAAATGTGTGCGTTCTTCCCCCGCACCAGATTTGGCACAAAAATTATGTAGGTATCTAAGCGAGGCGCTATGCCGTCTTTACTGAAGGGTGAGTCAGTACCTTTGATGCTCTAAGACTTGCGTATACGTATATGCCAAGTCTATACTTAAAACAATAAATATTCTTATTACCAATTTTTACGAATGAATTTAAAGAATTCTCAAAATGAAGTAAAAATTTGAGTACATAATGAAAAGGATTCCATATTCAGCATATATTTTATATAAATTTACGCAGTAAACTAGTACCCATGCTTTTAGCCCTTGGATATATGCTATTTCTTACCATAACCTCAAGCCCCTGTTGCAATTCGACTCTCCAAATGTTTAGTACAAAAGTGAGAAAGTAAGAATCAAAGACATGGAAAATACAGTTTTGCGGACTATATAAACTTTTATAATGACTACCCGCGTGGCGCAATAGTTACCATGCCGGACTGCCAATCGAAGGGTCCCGGGTCGATTCCCGGGACTGGGTGTTTGTGTTTCTGTCTCTGTGTTTGTCCATGGTACTTATGACACAGGGTATATCTACCCTACTGTGGGGCTATGTGTGTGAAATATATATTAACTATTTATTATAAAAATGCATGTACATTTAAATACGACTTGTCATTTCATGAGTTGGATGATTTATCATTTAAATAACCGTGTAGTAGTTAAAGCTTTAAATTCTAAACACTTTATTTTATTATATTGAAACATCATCGCTATAATCAGCAAAACCGTTTGATATAAAGTATATTTTTTATTTTATTCAAACCATTTTAATGAGCGCATTTCCACACAACTTCACTCATTATCGCGTTGGAGAAAAGATATATTATTGCGGGACGAATGGTTTGCCGCAATTTAAATATATTTTTATGCGTTCGTTGTGGTAATGTAAATTTAAATTAATTCAATAAATATAGCATTTTAATTGACAATTTGTGTTTAAATTTAATATTTGTTTTATCCATACTTAATGTAATAAATGCGAGTGTATCTGTTTGTTTTTTTTTTCGCTTTTCATGTTACGATGGAGTGAGATTGTGGAATGATTTTTAGTGTTGAGATAGATCGGAGGCTGAAGGCTGCTTTTTACCACGGTAAAATAGCTCATACCCAGAATAAGTTTCATTATAATGTATTGGATTCTTTATAACGCGGTTGAAACCTGTGGTTGAAACCCTGGAGCACGGCTCATATAATAATATTTTATTAGTTTGCTTAACACCTACGTCAAGTTTTGTTTACTTCCTGTTACCTATCTGGTGAAAATGTTACATTTGAGTTTTTTTACATAGACAAATATAATAACATCGTCTTTTTCTTTCTGATTTTGACCTTACAGCAATATATTGTAAACTTATTTACCTTTTTTTTTGGTGTCGAGGGGGAAACCTTCAAAAGGTACCCGGCACCTAGGGAGAGGATACCGGGTCATGTGGGATTTAACCGCACTAAAACCCCCTTGGTGGCCTGCCTCTACGCTTGGGGATGACTCCGGGATCTCCTAAGGAATGCACCGGTGTTCTCCACGCGCGGAGCCCAGAATTGGCCCATCTTCGGAGGTTAGATGTGCTCTCCTGCACCTTCCGATGTATACGGCGGCATGCGGCCACACGCACACTCCGCCGTCCTTCCCGGGGCTGCTGGATGGACAGATCAAGCTCCGACTCTCCCCGTCCGCAACCCCGGAAGTCTCCTTTTAGTCGCCTCTTACGATCAGGCAGGGGATACCGTAGCTCTATTCTTAATCCCGAAGCTACAGGGACAAACTTATTTACCTACTGCATGTTTATACACATATTTTTGATAAACTCATGATTGTCCTACATAGGGACATTATTAAAGTCCTTCTAATTACTCTGTGATTTTGGTTATGTTTTGGACGAGGGAACAAGCCACAAGCGGGCCTAAACATTAAACTATTCATGAAATGTTACTTAAAATCTTAAAGCATCAAGGTATGACAGGTATGACACCCGTCAGAGGAGCGGCCTTTACAGGCGAACCCCTCGTCCCAATGTCCATGCACAATGTGCCTTCTAGTTATACAACTATTGTGTCAGTGTGTGTCGGTGTCAGTGTTGACGGTGCATAGAAAATGACGTTGTTTATTGAAATTGACATATTTAGAAATGTATGCATTTGTAGCGATGAAAGAATATTTGTGAATGTGTGACAAAATTAAAATGTGTGCGTTCTTTTCCCGCACCAGATTTGGCACAAAAATTATCTATCGAAGCGAGGCGCTATGCCATCTCTCCTGAAGGGTGAGTCAACTTTGATGCTCTAAGCTTAAAATATATCACGTTCTCTGTAGTTGTTTTACCCTTACAAATTTGCAGAGGTACAACAAAATTGTTACGAATCAAAAATGTTTATGTTCGCAGGGAGAAGATTGCAAATATGATTTTGTAAAAGTTATGTCTCGCTGATCCTTCAGGTTACTTAAAATGAAAAGAAAATAAGCTAATTTATTGCCTTTTACATGATTCACATGTATATTATCTAAAAGCTTTTAAAACTTTTAAAGTAATACGAATATTAATATTGTATTCCTTAACTCTTTTTCATTACAGCTTGTTCTTGCCAAAAAGATACAGTTCCAAAAGTCATAACATTTATTGTAACCAACCAACTGTAGTTGGTTTTATAATGGTCTATTTATTCGTATTATGACTTTACTGAGAGTTATAACAATGACTTTTATGGTATTCTGTCTAAGGAAATCACACGTAAAAATATAAGAAAATCAAATTTAAAATCTTTGTTAAATTGGCGCTATAAAATTTAATTTTTAATTTCTATTGACTAAAATATCCTTAACCTTTTTTCCTTTTACGGCAGTTTTAAAATGCTACGAAGACTTAACTCGTAGCACTTTAGTAATCGTAGCTACGATGTAGCACAGCGTAGCATAATAAAAGTAATAAAAATATTTGAATTGATGTTTTCTTTATGTTTATACATTACAAAGACCTCAGTTTTACAAATTCATAAAACATTAAATTGAAACATTTTTTTGTAATAATAAACCAGAATAAAATTGATGCCTGCCTGCTAAAGCCATTAGAATGCCTTCATACTACCTGTGTAATTCTGCTAGCGATTGACGCCTAATACTAAAACGAATTGTGGGATTGTAACGCAAAGGTCGTGAGTAGTTGTTTTACCCCACAAAGGTCAAGCAAAGAATGTTTGGCGGTTTTATATGATCGATAATTTTTTGACGTGTTATTGTGTCTTGAGCATAGAAAAATGCAACTCTACAATATGAGAAAAATGGTTTCTTATACAATTTTAACGTAGGTTAAATAGATTAAATGTTAAATAAATGGGTGAAAATACATAATAATTAGTAATAGAAGGTTTTAACAAGTTTTAAAGCTTTAAAGCTTTAAATTATGACTTTTTTTTAAAAGTTTTCTTAAAAAAGCTTATCTAAAGACATATTAAAACCTGCAAACAACTTATTAAAATAAATAGTTCAATTTCTATCAAAGTTTCGAGTTATAATAAATTACCTTACCACAGCATGCCTTTAAATTAAAGCATTATGCCTTTAAATCAATAAAACCAAACCAACATTACCGTATCACTGACGGCATTATGCCGTTATTTGATTCTTAATAACACTTCAAAACTAGTTTCCCATCACCACATGAAATCAAGCGAGACAATGCAACTTTGCCAAACTTTTCGATTCACCGAAACTGAGCACTTCGAATATTAATAACCGCGATAATGACGTCACCTTAATAAAGAAAACGAGCACGAATTGTGGTCGGGCGACAGACTGACCCGGGGTCGGGAGTCGCCAAACCCATACCCTAATTAACCCACCATGTGTGGTACTTAAGGCACGCGAGGAACACGATACTGTACGAGCCCGCGGAGCTAGGAAATGCGTGCGTTTGTTTGTAAAGTTTGCCGTCGGTTGACGCGGCAGGACTGGCCTGGAGCGCGCGCGGGCGCTCGGTGCGCGGTGCTCCCGCCGCGGCGCCTCAGCCTCGACTGCCGGCATGGAAATTCGATTTTTCTGACGTTTCCTCACCGCCGTGCTTCGCGATCGAACTGCACGCCACACGATCGTCCGATTTTGCACGTCCGTTTACCATAAGGCTCGTTACATACATTCGGAATCCTGTGGCCCTAATCCATACGCCCCTATCCGAATCTTCACGAATTTTGGGGCCTCATTTTGGGATGATACAAAAAAATTCTAGCAACATTATTCATTCAGTAACTTATTGTCATCAATGACTTATAGATTCATGAAAAAAGCAAGTCTGAATGTTTAAAAACGTTTCTGAAAACGGAATTCAGTTTCGAAATATCTACTCGGAATTCCGTAAATAGATGTATTTGTCTGTGTGATCTCTCGTGTTTATTTTTTTCTGGCTCAGTTGAACGGTGCTCGAGTTCAAAAAAATTGTCAGAAAACGTGAAAGATGATTTTTTAATTGGGATTTAACTAAAGAAGCAAAACCAAGTCATTTTTTTATAAAGAAAGGTCCAAATTACAAGATAATCTAGGCTTAACAGGCTTAACTCTCGTGCGGGATTTTGAACGCATGGGCGACCATTCTGAATTCCAAATTGGAAAAATTTCGACCGGATAACCACAGTGGAAGATCAATAGAACTGTACGGATTTACGGATTTTTTCCGTAACGGAATTCTGAATGTTTGTGACGAGCCTAATAATTCCCGATATTTTATGCCACTTTTAACGAAACTCGACGGGAACATCGTGGGCGTCCGACACGCAAGTTTCGATTGTTTCCCTTTTGGGTCGTTGTGTACGACCTTGCCGTTATTATCCCCGTGCTGCGGAGTGTATGTTGCGAGAGGTGAGCGATCAGAAATTGCCATCATTTTAAAGGCTGATTTTATAATTGAAATTGGTGCAGAAAAGATATGAATTCCTCAGTATTTTACTCTTATTAATCAAATAAAAATAAATTTATGAACGTCAGTTGCACTTAAACGAGTTATGCATCAAAGGTGTAAAAAAATTATACAAATATAAAAATTCTTCACCTGTACATTTTTCATTGTAAGTAACTTTCACGATTTAAGCTACAATTTTTGCAACTAAACAGCGCTATCAAGTTATGGATTCCGTGTATATAATATCAAAACAAACGTCCAGTGTCTGTGTGTAAATATAGAAATACAGAGTCATCTTACATAACATTGCAATATACAGTTATAAAACGTATTTATCAAGAACGTTAAGGTATTTATTTTTAATTATGTGGCGTTTTGCATAACTATCACTTTTTGTATATACATATACTTATGTACCTATATATTTATATTATGTAAATATGTGTATGTGTCAGGGTTGACTGGTAGAGAATGCCTCACGGCATTAAGTTCGCCCTTTGTACAACATTTTTACGTTGAAACAATAAAGAATAAATAAATAAATAAATAAAATGTAGGTCTATTCATATAAATATTTATGTATGTCTATGTGTATTTAAATTTCAACTTTTATGTGCACCTTTCCCGCATCCTACTTACCTAAATCTCTTCTACCCCAAGGTCGTCTGGAAGAGATCGCTATAAGCGATAAGGCCGCCTATTGTTCACTGATTTTTAGTTCTTACTCTATGTTGTCAATTTCTTTCTATGGTGTACAATAAAGCATATTTGTATTTGTACAGTTGTCGTTTGTGACGCAGAAACTCAGGTTTCAGAAAATGATTGCAATATTGGCAGCTCGCCTCTCAGAATAGTAAATCTGAGACGATTTGTAAAGTTGAAAGAAGGTCGTATATAAATATTACCTGATAGTGCAACTTTGTTGAGAACTTTATGAAGAGCCATGAAACGTAATATGACTATAATTTAATAATGGGCAACGAAAATAAGCATGTGAATCGTATGCTATTTACAGTTACACGTTAGCTATTAATGAAAATCTCAGTTCAACGTAAAAGTTTGCATGCATGCACGTGTCTACGGCTGGTGAAGAACTCAAGCGGCGTAACTAAGCGAAACCCGCCACCTAAGGCCAACCGCGACTTCGTCCGCGTAGACTTTGGTATTAGTCATAGCATAATCTTATTTAGCCTAAAGCCTTCCTCGATAAATGGACTATCCAACACAAAAATATTTTTTCAATTCGAACCAGTAGTTCCTGAGATTAGCGCGTTCAAACAAACAAACCGTTCAGCTTTATATATTAAAGTATAGATGAGTGGCTACTAGGGTCAAAATTTCATGTGACTTTCCGTGTTTCGAAGATTACGTTTATCTATCATCTGTCCCTGTCGTTATTGATAGATAGCAGTTCTTAAACCTTATGGGTGGTTCGAAAACATCTGGCAGCGGGTTGATGACTAAGCCCAATCTTTAACCTGTTCCCAGCAGTGGGAAGCAAAAAGTGAATCGCTTGCCTAAAGGTCCTGAGAGTATCGACGACACCTGTGGCACAATGGTTACTATGCCGGACTGCCGAGCGGCGTTCGGGATCTCGGGTGACATTTTTTTGAATTGATGACTTTGAAAATGTTTATGAAATTTAGAACACAGATAGAGTGGACCTTGGGAAAGGACGTAGGATGGGTTTTATTCTACGGGAACCTATAAAACGGGTCCGCGCGCGCGGAGCCGCTGGCGGAAGGCTAGTTATTTATATATGTAAACTGCTTCAAGAGTGCTATAAAATAATGTAGAGATATCCAAGGAACTTCGTAGAAATCACAATATGTTTTGTATACGACTATGGAATTGCAAGACTACAGACATAAACGCAGGGTTTTGTTTGCCAAAAAAAACATGACAATCGTATCTACATGTTACGAGTAGGTAGTGTGAAGAAATTCCTGTATCTGGAATTTCACCTATTTTACTAGAGTTTATAAAAAAGTACGAAAATAATTTATTCTATTATCAAAATTTATTAAATTCCTAAATAATCAAAATAAACAAAGACAAACTTATATTAGAACATCTTTATTAGTATTCTATGGAACTTAAAAAAATACGATTTTTATGATGGTTTCGCTCGGGGATCCCTAAGTGAATCTGCGACTACCGGCGGTCGATGCGTAGATGCCATTCATTGTTCAGAGCGCGAGTGCTAATAAGTGCATCACTCTGAAACGACGGGTATATAACATACGTCATACCTACCACGTACACTATTACAAAGGACAACAGAGCCTAGTCCGGAACAGTCTAGGAAGCGAAACGGTCAGAGGCCTAAGAAAACAGAGCCCTGTTGGAAGGCAACCCACCACCTAAGGACGACGATCTCGCTTCAGGCCAGTATTCTCTTCTTAACTATTTCAAATGGATTGTGACGTGAGGCGTAGGGTAAAGTTTATTGGGCAATAAACAATTCCCTTAACTATTTAACTCTTCTGTTTATCGAACCCAACTACCTATCTACGCGTCGGTGGTAGCACCTTTCTCTAAGGGAGGCTTTGACCACTACCCGGTGGGTAAGCGATCGTAAGGGGGGCTCCCCTTACTATCGCCGCATTCCCATTTTTCTAATCATTTGGGCAAGTTCCGGAAATATGGGTAATTTGCTTCACGAACTGCATGGTATTAGTGGCATGAGTACGTTGGATTATTATGGAGCCGACTAATAAAAATCTTTATAAAGATCACGCAATGTTTTTTATAAGGAATTGCGTAAATATAGGCAAAAATGCTGGTAAATTTTTGCTATAAAATTTGTTAATCCAAATCATCTTAATTGATGTTTTTAAAAATAGTGTTTGCAAACGACCACAAGTGCAAAAGAATTCAAATATAGTTAATTCAAAATAGTTCATTTATCGCAGAAGGTATTTAACAATTTTAATTAAATATCACATTCCGACTTATAGAAACGTATCATTATTTCTAATTTACAAGTCGCGAGCACCATACCAACTTAGATTACATAAATACTATTTTTGTAATCAACATATACAACATATTCGAAAAAAGCCTTTGATAAACGTTTGCAGAATGTTTTTGCTGGTCACCCCAAATAGTGGATCCAAGACAAAAGAAGACTATAAAATTTTATGTTGAAGGCAGAGATATAAGTTTGCTCATAATTTAGGATGACTAAGTATTATATCAATTATATTATCTGTCTTACAATATTTTCATCTCATAACCTGTACCTTTGCTTATAATTTTGGAAGATTAAGTATTATATCAATTATTTTCTCTGTCTTATAAAGTATCTCTTCATGTATAACGCACATAGGTATTATTCGCTTTTATTTATCATATTTTTACTTCTTTTTTCTTTCATCTAATCCTTCTTTCAAGTAATTTTTCTTTATTCTTTTTGCACCGCCTTTATGTTTTCTGCACTTCTTGAAGGTTAGCTGGTAGAAAATGCCAATAGGCATTAAGCTCGCCTTTTGTTCAAATTGTAAATTTGGTCAGTAAAGAATAAATAAATAAAATAAATAAATAAGTATAATATTATTATAATAAAATTAATAAATAAGTAAATCTATTTCAATGTGGATTTATAAATTTTTAATTAGTTAAGTTTTTAATAAAGGAAATATGGCAAACCAAATGTATTAAATCACCTATTGTAAACACCCATATTTGTGCAAATAAAAGTCTTCGTCTTTATCTTTGATCGTAAAAATAGTACTTACCTTACCGTTGCAACTTTCTAAATAACTCAAACATGTAAATCGTATGATTTACAATGTTGGCTTTTGTTGAGAAATCCGCAATTCTCGGGTTAAGTTAATAAAATGCCGGCAATCATTAGGGTAGGCTCCGGAAGTATGTGTAATTTGTTTCACGAACACTGCAAGGTAATAGCGCACCAATGCTGGATTATTATAGAGCCGACCAATGAAAATATTTGTAGCTACGAATTGTTTCTAAGCAAAAATTACGTGAATGTAGGGTTACAAGAAAAGGTTTTACAAAAATATTTAGATCGCCATACAAAGCAAGCAGCCTACAAGCAAACTGTAGGTAGCTTTTTCCAACAAAAAAATGTTTATTGACACAGTCAAGAAACAGAATCCAGTTGACTATACAATCTAATAGGTTTTCTAACGCCAGCAACTCGCACTGGAGCAGTGTAACAGAGTAAGTTCCAAGTTTCCTTAATTATTGAAGATAGAAGACTCAAGTAATGGGACACAAAAAAGATTGGGACCCATAGATTTTTTAGAAAATGGCAGCGAGTCAGTGGCGGACTTAGAAATTTTCCGCCAGTAGGCTATCAGTTCATATTGAAAGTATGTTTTTCGCAGCAGGTTGTCTTTTAATTTTGTGAAAAAATAATTTTAGTACCTTGCTGCCCCCCAAAATCTGCTGCCCTAGGCTCCAGCCTTCTCAGCCTTTTGATAAATCCAGCACTGCAGCGAGTGCTGAAGTTTAGTTCAATATATGGAAACTATATCTGTAATCTACATTATTTAAGGTAATTGAAATAAATGAGCCTTTAAAAGATATTTTCAAGACATACCCGCTTGGTAATCGAAATTATGGATCAGATTCGTTAAAATATAATTTACTGGTGCAACTTTCTAAATAACTCAAACGTGCAAATCTATGTTATTGAAAATGTTGGCTGGTGTTGAGAAATCCGCAATTCTCCGGTTAAGTTAATAAAATGCCGGCAATCATTAGAGTAGGCTCCGGAAGTATGTGTAATTTGTTTCACGAACACTGCAAGGTACTAGCGCACCAATGCTGGATTATTATAGAGCCGACCAATGAAAATATTTGTAGCTACGAATTGTTTCTAAGCAAAAATTACGTGAATGTAGGGTTACAAGAAAAGGTTTTACAAAAATTTTTAGATCGCCATGCAGCCTACAAGCAAACTGCAGGTAGCTTTTTCCAACAAAATTGACTATACAATCTAATAGGTTTTCTAATGCCAGCAACTCGCACTGGAGCAGTGTAACAGAGTAAGTTCCAAGTTTCCTCAATTATTGAAGATAGAAGACTCAAGTAATGGGACACAAAAAAGATTGGGACCCATAGATTTTTTAGAAAATGGCAGCGAGTGCTGAAGAATTTAGTTCAATATATGGAAACCATATTTGTAATCTACATTATTTAAGGTAATTGAAATAAATGAGCCTTTAAAAGATATTTTCAAGATATACCTGTTTGGTAATCGAAATTATGGATCAGAGTCGTTAAAATATAATTTACTGATGCAACTTTCTAAATAACTCAAACATGCAAATCTATGTTATTTAAAATGTTGGCTAGTGTTGAGAAATCCGCAATTCTCGGGTTAAGTTAATAAAATGCCGGCAATCATTAGGGTAGGCTCCGGAAGTAAGTGTAATTAGTTACAAGAACACTGCAAGGTATTAGCGCACCAATGTTGGATTATTATAGAGCTGACCAATGAAAACATTCGTACTCACGAAATGTTTCTAACTACAAATTACGCCTGGCCCGGCGGCGAGCTTAGAACACAAGCGATATATGCAGCTAAGCCAAACGGGCGTGGTCGGGTGTGAGATCGGTGACCGCTAGTGGCAAAAATTTCATGCGCGTTTTCGTGCTTCGGGGGGCATGTTAAGCCGTCGGTCCCGGTTGTTATCGGTAGATAACAGTCATTAAAACTAGTCGGAGGCCTTATGGGCGGTTTGAATACATCCGACAGCGCGTTAGCCACTAATCCGCATCACCAACAATTCGCATTGGAGCAGCATGGTGGAGTAAGCTCCAGGCCTCCCTATAATCAGGAGAGACCCGTGCCCAGTAGTGGGACGCAAAAAGGGTTGCCGCAATAAATGTGAAATTGTTTTTTCTTGTGTTCCCGCACTGGAGCAGTGTAACATAGTAAGTTCCAGGTTTCCTCAATTATTGAAGATAGAAGACTCAAGTAATGGGACACAAAAAAGATTGGGACCCATAGATTTTTTAGAAAATGGCAGCGAGTGCTGAAGAATTTAGTTCAATATATGGAAACTATATTTGTAATCTACATTATTTAAGGTAATTGAAATAAATGAGCCTTTAAAAGATATTTTCAAGATATACCCGCTTGGTAATCGAAATTATGGATCAGATTCGTTAAAATATAATTTACTGGTGCAACTTTCTAAATAACTCAAACGTGCAAATCTATGTTATTTACAATGTTGGCTAGTGTTGAGAAATCCGCAATTCTCGGGTTAAGTTAATAAAATGCCGGCAATCATTAGGGTAGGCTCCGGAAGTATGTGTAATTTGTTACAAGAACACTGCAAGGTATTAGCGCACCAATGTTGGATTATTATAGAGCTAACCAATGAAAATTTTTGTAGTCACGAAATGTTTCTAACTACAAATTACGTGGATTTAGATTAAACAACAAAAAAAATATATTATTTGGCATAAAATTTTGTTCTTGAAAAAGTACATTTATGTATAATATTGGTTCAGATTTAACAATGCAGACTGAATAGGCTACAGCCTAACAAACTAAAAGAACAGAGCTACTAAAATAATTAAAAATTTCTTAAATCATATTAAAATATAATTTACTCTTTTGTAAAAATACGCTTTTTTGTAAAACGGGATTTTACAAAAAAGCGTATAAAACATTTAAAATAAAATTATTAAGATGTATTCAGTACTGGAATACAATACAGTCTATGCCTCATTAAACTCAACATTCATCCAATTAAGCAAATCACTACGCAACTGTCGCAACCTGGTACATTGATAGAGCAGATTATATATCCCACTGGTGCACTAATTGTTTAGGATAGCACTTTAAGGTATGAACTGTGGTAAAGTGTCCGTAACCCAATTTAATCACTGAGTATTTTCCGAGAATTTAATAGTTGGGCTATCGCCCGATGTGTTTATTGTAATTGTAATGATAAATTATAATAATGACGTTTGTTGGAATTCATTATAATTATCATTATAATAAGTAGTAAGTAAGTTAGTGTATTTTCTTTAATTTATGGAGATTAATTTTATTATTATTTTATGTCTGATGACCTGTTGACCATTTAACACAAAGTTATAAAAGTGGGATATAAATAAGAAGCGCGCATGGCCCAGCGGCGAGGTTAGAACGCAAGCGATCTATGCAGCTAAGCCAAAAGGGCGTGGTCGGGTGTGAGATCGGTTACCGCTAGTGGCAAAAATTTCATGCGCGTTTCCGTGCGTCGGGGGGCACGTTAATCCGTCGGTCCCGGTTGTTATCGGTAGATAACAGTCGTTAAAACTAGTCGGAGGCCTTATGGGCGGTTTGAAAACATGCGACAGCTGGTTGGCCACTAACCCGCATCTCCACCAATTCGCATTGGAGCAGCGTGGTGGAGTAAGCTCCAGGCCTCCCTATAATCGGGAGAGACCCGTGCCCAGCAGTGGGACGCAAAAAGGGTTACCGCAATAAATGTGAAATTGTTTTTTCTTGTGTTATTTCACATCGCATCGGTGCTATGGATTGACCTGATTTTATATGGATATAGTTAGAGGGGAGGGGTATCGCTTCTTTTTAACCGGGGAAAATATTATCTCAATCTTATGCAAAAAAGGTGTAGCCCACGCGGGCGGATCCACGGGTGGAAAGCAAGTTTAAACCTTTGTTCTACTTAAGTAAACGCTTTTAGTTTTCTTTCTTTCTTTTAGTTTTATTTGAATTTTATGTAACAGACTACAGTTCATAAATTGAACAACTCTTACCGTCGCTTGTCGCGATGCCAGTATAAATTTCACGGACAATTCGCTTCTCTTACGGGTCATAACACCTTAAAACTGTGCCAAATTACCGAGACGATAGGCGTAAGAATCTTGTCGTTCGAAAGCGCCGGAATAGAAGACAAAGTTGAATGCAGAATATCGCAAAACAGTAACTGTTCATAAATTGAATTACTTTTTGTTGTAACGGTTGAATTGACGTTCTCGTGGGTTCTAACATCTTTAAACTACATCAAATTTCAGAAGTTACTGGCTAGTGATCGTGTCAATAACGGGATAGAAGCCAAAGCGTGACCGAAGTATCGCGGCAAATAAGTACTGGAGAGAGCTTCATAAAAATTCGAGATACAAGCTAAGATTATGTGAAAACTATCACGAAACATTTAGGACTTTAGTGTTCACTACCGATAGTGAATTTTCTGTAACTGAGATTCAAACTAGTGGATTTGCTTTTACAATAAATGTGTTTTGAACTTTGTAAGCTCATAATAAAATAGTGGACGACCCAGCGTTGCTCGGATAAAAAACATTTTTTTTTTGGTTTCATTTCAAACGAAACACTCATTTGCTTAGTGTTACTTAATAACGCCATCTGAAATAGCCCCAATAAAATAAATTCCCAAAAAACTATAAATATAAAAAATCGCAATATGGTTTTGATTGAGGTATAAATCCGAGTCTCTAGTTCCGCAGTCAGCCCACGTAATCATTCGGCTAATGAAGCTTTAATTCAATGAACGAATTTTTTATAGAGCTCTTCAAAATCGACGAATGTCGGATTGGCGGATGGCGTTTAACGGCGTTCTACGCCACAATATTATTAATACTCTCCAATAGATGTCAGGAAGATTCTTATTTTTCAGTTTATAGTTAAGTTGATTATTACCAATAAAATATTTTTTCATAATTTAAAATTTCTAAAATAAAACCTAGCTGGTACGATTTATCACCCCCGAAACCAGAGTACTAAATTACATCAAAATCGATGGAGCCGTTTCCGAGATTCAAAAAATATGTTTAGGTATATACAAGAATTGCTCGTTTAAAGGTAGGTATTAGATTAAATTAGAAATATAGATGTGATGATAGACTAATTCCAAGATACTTGGATTTCATCAATTTTAAGTGCGATAAGATAATAATGAGTTATAGAAAGAGGCGCCGGTGAAAGCTACAGTACTTCTACAATCCTTTCATTCTTACAAAATGTATTTATTTATTTCTGTCAACAATATGCTTACAGTACAAAACCAAGCGCATATGCGAAGGTAACTAGTACGAGTATAGTATATACATGTTATATATAATATTATTATACACAATATTGCAATATTGACATAATTTGCACACAAGTTTAGTATGCAACGCTGCTGGCAGTGGCAATCGACTCAAAGTAACTGTTAGCTGCTTTAAGGAACTGTCCTTAAGAGGACGTAAAGAGGTCTAGGTCTGGGCCTGCAGTTATGATGTTAAGTAACTTCAGTGCCCTAGGGAGAGGCGCCCAAAGGAGCAGCGCGGTGCGCGCGGCTGGCAGCGTGAATACCTGTTGGCGGCCCACTCGTAAGGCGCTCCGAGTGGGCACGGAGAACCTGATCTGACCTAGTAGGTCAGGGTTGTGTGTATCACCCCGTACCAAACGGAAAAAGTAATGTACAAGAGTGACATTTCGCCGTACTTCCAGTGCCTGCATTTCGATCATACCTAAAAGTATATTTTTTTCAACCTTTTTTATGTCCCACTGCTGGGCACAGGTCTCCTCTCACAAGTGAAAGGGATTTAGGCCATAGTCCACCACGCTGGCCAAGTGCGGATTGGTGGACGTCATGCTTTCGAGAAATTATGAATTTCTCTCAGAATATTTACCCCCTTCTAACTTATGGCATTATATACTGGGGAAACTCTGTCAATGTTAGTAGAACATTTATATTGCAAAAACGCAGTCTTAGAATAATGTATGGTAAAGCGAGCGATGAATCTATTCGCTCTTTGTTTTTCGAAGAGAGATTTCTTACATTAACTAGTCTATACATATTGGAGATTTGTACTTTCGTTTTTAATAACATAAATTCATTTGAAAAGCAAATAAACATGCGCATAAGAGATGTACCCACGAGGCAGAAAGATAGTGACGCTTTATATTTACCTCAAGTGAAATGTCAGATTTTCAAAAATAGTACATACATATTTGCTATTAGAATATTCAATAAATTACCCAGACATTTCAAACAATTATCAGGTAATAAATTTAAAAGAGAACTAAAGCAATGGCTTTTAAAAAAAGTTTACTATAGTATAAACGAGTTTTTTGATGACGTGCATTAAAATGGTTTGGGGAGCTTCCGCGTAAAATATTAATTCTAAACAATGCCTGAGAGTTTTTTTTCCGCCGGCTTTTTTTCTCTCATTGACCCAGTGGTGGGTAGGCATCAAAAGCCGATGATCCGTTAAGAATATTCTTAGCGGATCTTAAAATAAAACTATTTTATACTTTAATTTTAATTAGTAATAAGTATAATATTGTATGCCAGAGCATGGTAGACTGTTTAAACTCTTATAATAATTTTAAACATCTAACTGTATGTATGTAAACAGTCAACAATAAAGTATTTTCATTTCATTTCATTTTCATTTCATTTCATTTCATTTCAGGCATGCACGGCGATGGAGAACATCGTAATTAACACGATATTTTCCATCACCGTGGAGCAGCGATAAATGCGCACATTACAAATTTCTTTGTCAGAGGTGCGCGCCGAGGATTTGAACCCGCGATCGGTCGCGTAGAAGACCGCGGCTTTTACCACTCGGCAATCGCTGCTCGATTTCGATCATACCTGGTCTGTATCCAGAAACATCAAGGTGAAAGATCGGATGCAAAGTATCGCGAAACATAGATAGTGACTGCAAAGTGAGCGTCACAAAAATTTCGGGATGCAAGCCAAAATCAGGTGCAAACTATCACGAAACATTTGGAACTCGAGTGTTCATTCGTGAGTGACCTCTTATGATTTAGACTGAAACTGATGTTTGCTTGTATATTAAATGTGTTTTGAGCTTTGTGAGCTCATAATATTAAGTTTTTAACAAAAAAATAGAACCGACTTCAAACGGTAAAAAATAAAATTGTTCAGTACCTACTTCTTCTTGCTTATGGTAATGACTCTTAAAACTATTTCTGGAGTCGGGCCCTTAGTAAATGTCGTACCATTCGTTCTAAATTGGCACCTACAGTACAGACAGTGGGACAGTACCTACTTCTTCTTGCTTATGGTAACGACTAATGACTGTTAAAACTATATTTCAGTCGGTGCATATTCAGAACGAAAGGTACACTATATTTACTAGGACAGGACATTTCACTAAGGGCCCGACTTCAAAAATAGTTTTAAGAGTCATTACCATAAGCAAGAAGAAGTAGGTACTCAACAATTTTATTTTTTACCGTTTGAAGTCGGTTCTATTTTTTTGTTAAAAACTTAATTTATTTCACTCTTTTTAGTAATTTTAATAATTCTGTATGTATTAACACAATAATTGGAAAAAAATTCACTTAACTTCTAAACTTTAAACAGATTTACCTTTTATAATCATGTTTATCTAATAGCCTGAAAGAATACTACTATCAGTCCACCTGAACATATATATTAAAGAAAGAATTTGCTCTCAGCTCCTAACCGTTGAGGAGTTGTACCTTCAATCATCAGCTAAGCAACAGGAGGTGATAATTACCAGACATAAATATTTGTATTATGTTAAAAATATGACTAAAAGAATGTGTGTGCCTATTAAGTTTCAGTGTTTCCCTCGATTTCCCTTCACTATACATCATCAGATTTTGACATGGTGACAGTTGGACCACCTCAGGAATGTAAGATTTCGAACAAAAAAACATTTATTGAAAGAATTTGCTCTCAACTCCTAACCGTCGTAGTACCTTCCATCATCAGTTCAGCAACATGATATGACGATAATTATACACAAATGTCTGTTTTGCTTTTGTAAAAATATGAAAAACATTTGTTGTACTTTAAAATTTGAATGTTCCCTTCGATTTCTCTGGGATCCCGTCATCAGACTTTGACTTGGTGAAAGTTGGACCACCTCGGGAATGTAAGATTTCGAATAAAAACTATTTATTGAAAGAATTTGCTCTCAACTCCTCACTGTCGCAGTACCTTCCATCATCAGCTCAGCAACATGAGATGATGATTTCTATGCGTAAATATCTCTTATGCTTCAGAAACTATAAGAAAATCAATGTGTGTGCCTATAAAATTTGAGAGTTCCCCTCGATTTCCCTGGGATCCCATCATCAGATCCTGATTTGGTGACAATGGGACGTATAAGCATACGAACAAAAAAAGAATTTTGAAAATCGGTCCACAAACGGCGGAGTAATCGGTGAACATATATAAAAAAAAAACATACAGCCGAATACAGTACCTCCTCCTTTTGGAAGTCGGTAAAAAATACATGATGAGGGACTGATGCCAAGAAATTATGGTTTACATATCGCATCGCTTAGCTTTAAAGTTATTTGACGACGATGCGTGATTGCGTGGCGCAATGGTTACCATGCCGGACTGCCAATTGAAGGGTCCCGGATTCGATACCCGGCGAAGTAGAAGAATGATATGTTTACATTTATGTTCTCGGTCTGGGTGTTTGCGCTTCTGTCTTTGTGTGTGTCCATGGTACCCACGACACAGGGTATATCTACCCTACTGTGGGTCTAAGCGAAGCATTATTTATGACATTGATAGTATGAATGAAAATGACGTTATAACAGAAACTTCAACATTTAGTCTTTCATTAGTATGGAATGCAGCTTAAGAAATGTAAATCGTGTTTTCCAGGATCTAAGCTAAATAAAACATATTTAGTATTTTAACACGCTTATATTAGCTTGACATGTATGTATGTATGTATGTATGTAACGGAATATTTTAACTTCACTTTCACTTACTTCTAAGCGTCTGATTAACGATTAAAATGCAATAATATGAAAAAAATTAAAAATAAATAATGTATGTAGTTTAAAAAACTAAAAAAAACACGCTTTTGTGAAAATACGAATTAAAAAGTAAATAATAAAAAGAAAATATATTTTACTGTAAAAAAAGCGTGGGGTACTTTTTGAGATACTATTGTCACCATGCACCCGACGCTTTTTGACCGTAAAATACTTTTTACTCTAATTAATTATATATATTTAATATTATATATAATTAATTTAATATTTTTTACTTTTTAGTTCTTATTTACACAAAATGTGTTTTTTTAGTTTTTTAATAGTTTTTTAAACTACATTTATTTTATAAAGTAATAGTATCAGTCGCCTGTTACAAAACTTCCTAAAGGCTGTTTATTGATATATTTAAGAAAGCAATAAAAAGCTTTTATTTAAAGCCGTTAAAGCATAACTGACTCCTAAAGAGTTACTGGCTTCCATGATGGGGCCCACTTAGCTTAGTTTAAATTATAAAAAAATGTTTGAGAGGTAATGTGCTAAGCTAAGAAATTATTGAAAAATATTACATTAAATTAAATATCGTAGCCCCTCTTCAAAGTTTTGGGTGTGTTAAGAACAATATCTAGTGCTATTCTAGTGTATTCCTTTTTCCAAAACGAAACCATATCAAAAACATAACTCTCGTTTAAAGCAGTCTGGTAAGAATTTCGGGATTCAAGCCAAGATCGGGTGCAAAGTATCATGAAACTTGGCATTGGGGTAGTTGTAGTAGTATCAATTGGCCGTTAGAGTGCTCTTTGTTGCTTACATTAGAGCTTTAGCTAACTTTGTGCTCTTATTAAAAACACTTATGACTTTTGGGATTGATGCCAAGAAGCTATTTGTAGATTTTGTTTTAATTTTATATTTTAATGGTGAAGCAGATGAATACGCAGGATACTTAAAATTATTTTTTATGATGAAAGTCAAGAATGCCGTTTTACCAAGTTTATATACCATGCAAACACCCTTCCACACTTATTTGTGTGCACACGCCTTTTTGTGTGCTTTTTTTGTTGCCATTAATAGTAGGATCCAGTACCCATTCGTTTCATTATTCAATAATGACATTGCATTGCATCGTTAATTCTGTGCATATTGCTGGCAACAAATTACACTTTGACTTTTTCACTGACGCTGACGTCAAGTGTAGTTTTTGCATCGCTTAGTAGTCGTAGAAAAAATCAGTAAGTTGTCAGTTATCAGTTAGTCCAGTCAGATGTTCCAATAAAGCGATGGCAACTTTTTCCAGAACGTTTCATATGGAGTTTTGGAGGGAAAGATTTTCACATTGTTATTTTATTTCACAAAATTGGTGCACTGTCATTAACCTGTATCAAACAAAATACCATCAACTTTATCCGATATAACGAAATAATTAAGTAAAACAAGAGCACCACATGTCTCTTCAGAATTTCCGCCAAAACTCCGATCCAGTATTTTCTATATAATTATGCCAAATGTCATTCAATGTAATAAGTGTCAGGCAATTGAGAATAAAACAAAAAAGAATATTCATCAAAATTTTTTATCGTTACAAAATGTGATTTTACAAAAAGTTTTAAATCTCGCTCAAATCACGGAGATTAAAATAACAATAATTTGCATAAAACATTTCCGAACTTCGAACGTTATAAAACATCTACAAACCATGTGTGGGAAAAGCTAGCGAAAATACGCGCTTACTTAAATTTGCATAAGGATTTCAGTAAGTATTTCGCTAATGTTTGCGAAGACAAGTTAAATTTCCATTACAAAGGTATCAGATCCTCTTAGCAGAAGTTTGTAAGCGAAAATATTCCTAGTGTAACTGCAGTAGAGCAGTAGTGGTTCTTTCAAAACTTTTTCCATCTGAATATCTGTTAGCTTTGGAACTTAAAATTAACTTGTATTCGGGACAGGTATACATACACTTTTATGGAGCAAAGAGTACAGACCATATTGTTGTGTTCTTGGCTGATTATTTTTATCGATAAGAACTATAAAAGTTTGCTGCCAAAAATATGTTGTAATAGTTGTTCAAAAACATTGAGAGCTACTTAGAGAGAAGTTTTGATGCCTACTGATGTCACCATGTTTCGTGACTATACCACCATTGCTTTGCACGCTACTTTTTACCACGGATGTTACACACACATGGTAGTTGGTATTCTGGACGTGGTAGTTACGGGACAACGTTCCAGCTAAGGCATTTTCGGTGAAGTACAACATGGAGTTCTTCAAGAAAGCTGTAATAAAGCTCTCCTCCAGAGCCGGCAATGCTCAGGTGGCTCCCCTGGGGTTGCCCGTATCTATCAGCGACGGTGATACCTTAACACCACGCAGGCCGTCTGCGATTTTATTCGGTTTATTTAAAAAAAAACAGAGACTGGCTTGCAGGAAGTCACAAGTATTTGCCTTTGAAATGTCAATGATTTGGTGTGAACCCTAGAATCATGAAAATAATTGTTATTTCTGCATAATATCAACACGAGGATTCTCTAAAAAAAAAAAAGTTGTATATCCAAACACAGCGTGCAAAGAGTGCACTGAGAGAAACTCATCATTTCTCGACGGCATGATGTCTACCAATCTGTACTTGATCCGCTTGGTGGACTATGGCCGAAATGCCTCGCACTTTCACACTTCCGAGAGCAGACCTGTGCCCATCAGTAAGACATAATAAAATTTTGAAAAAAAAAACTACATCTTTTTTTTTCAAATAATTCATGTGTTACAATCTAAACAAGTTTTTTATGTCAGGGATTATAAACAAACCAAGTGCGGTATATTCATTTCCAGCATTCAAGAACGAGATGAATTAAGTCACATTCATGTCGTTATGAATGGAAACACGACTGAAATTAAAAAGAACACCTTATACGCAAACACGGTGTTTTAATTTAAAAATAGGTATATAACTTAAAGCCGGTTTCTTCAACGATGAAAAAATATATATTCAAAATTGTATAAAATAAATTAATTCCTCCTGTGGTGACTTTGCGGGTACAAGATATTATTTGCCACTAGCGCTATCTATCTAACTCCATATTACCTGCGTTTTATATGAGTCTGCAAGCTATGCGTTCTTTACCTTATATTGGTTACAACCCTTCTGCCAGTCCACTACTGGGCTCGGTTCTCTCCAATAAGGGTTGGTGCGTGTTAGAAGCCAACCCACTGCCGGTTGTTTTCAAATTTGCTAAAGGCCCATGAGCCCGACAAGGTTTAACTACTTATTACCTATCGGTAACAACCACGACCGACTTCTTAACGTCCCCTCCAAAATTTTGCCGACAGCAGCCATCCATCTCACACCCTTTTTGGTATCGGAGGGAAACCTTCAAGAGGTACCCGGCACCTTGGGAGAGGTGTTACCGGGTTATGTGGGATTTGTTACCGCACTAAAACCCCCTTGGTGGCCTACCTCTGCGCTTGGGAAGGACTTGGGGATCTCCAGTGGAACGCACCGGTGTCCTCCACGCGCGGCGCCCCAGAACGGGCCCATCCTTTGGAGGGCAGATGTGCTCTCCTGCACCCTCCAATGCTTACGGCGGCATGCGGCCACGTACACATCGCCGTCCTTCCCACAAACCCGGAAGCCCCCTTTTTGTCACCTCTTACGATCAGGCAGGGGACACAGTAGCTCTATTCTTAATCCCGAAGATTCAGGGACTCCATCTCACACCCAACCGAGCTCGTTGTTGCAGCAGATTGCTTGCGTTCTACGCCAGGCGTGGGGCCACGCGCGCATTGGTTCTCATAGGCTTTCATAGATTTCAATTAATTGCCACCAATTAATTAAAACCTATGAAATCTTCTCAGTAGTTATAACAACTTCATGATAACAATCCCTTCCAAACGCGAGGGAAACCGCACGGCATAGGTCGTAAAATGTAAAAAATAAAGCCATTAGTACAGTTGTCTATTATTTTATTATAAAATTAAAATAAAATAATAAATCGTGACACAAGATTAATTTTCAGATAGATCGGCTGTCCAATCAGTTCATTTATCACCGAAGTTTTAATTAGCTATTACACGGAATCCTGATTATTTGCGAAGCTTTAATCAATTAATTAAATTAATTAAATCCGCCAGTTATATTATCCGCCATTAATATGCCGTATAAGCCGATACTCAGTCTATAGTGATAACGAACGCATTTAAAAGTGATTTTTGTTAACTTTATTTAGGTACATGGTACTCTATGCGTTACGTATTTGAGGAGTCACAGAATAAAAACCTTTTTTTCAATCAAATTAATTCCAAATTAAGTTGATTATTTAGTAATTATGAACCTTTTTAGAATCCATTGCTGGCAAGGTTTCATCACATTATTAGAGAGCTTCGAACTTTTTTGCCACGCTGATCGAATGAAGGTAGACAAAAATATAGGTTAGGATGTTATAAAACGTATAAACTCCAACAATATCTGTTGACAACAACCGACGTTAACAGCTCAATGTGCCCACCAAACGATCATGAAATTTCCAAGTAACGTAGTATTTCACAAGAATTTCATTGAAACGAAGTACTTCAAATAGTAGAAAAGCACTTCTCTTGTATAAAAACGTAAACCCTCACTTTGCGGGCATATTCAAAATTTTTTCACAGTCCATCTTAAAAGCTCTTCATTTATTTTTATTACGCCACACTTTTAAAAATACACTTCATCTTTTTATTTCCTAGCAGATTAATCTTTTCAGCGCTCGAGGTTTGCCCTGTGAAGCTTTCTAAAGACATCCAACAGATGAAAGAGTTGAAAATTCGCTGAAAAAGCGCCCCTTCAAGCGATAGCTGACCAACTGCGACAGCATCAAAAGGCCAACGAAAACAAATAAATTATGCGCTTCAGGGGACTGACGATGCCTTACTACCAGCGGTGGAAGATAAAATATTTTTATACTAGCCTTTCGCCAGCGGCTTCGCCCGCGTGGACCCGTATAATGGGTCTTCGTAGGATAAAAAATAGCCTATGTGCTATTGCAGGCTTCATTGCTATATTAAAATCATAGGCGTTTAGTCAGTTGCTTCAACCGTATTGACCCTATTACCCATTTTTACGTAGGAATTAAGAATTTTCCCACAGTAAAAGTAGCCTATGTTACTCAGGGTAAATGTAGCTTTCTAATGGTGAAAGAATTTTTGAAATTGGAACAGAAGTTTTTGAGTTTATTCATTACAAACATACAAAAATATAAATCTTTCCTCTTTATAATATTAGTATAAATACAGAAACAGCAAGTAACACGGATCATTGAAACTCATGAAATATAATGTACCTAAATAGAGTGACAACGATGTCGAAACATACGAGTAGTAAACATTCGCCTTTACTTACGTTTTCGGAGGAGACCGACTGAATGAGGACCTTAATCCGCTAACCTGCATTGGAGCAGCGTGCTGGAGTAAACTACTCACCAATTATAATTAGGTACAGAATTTTTCCCCTCTATAAGTTCTAGAAAAAAACAACGAGTGCACTCCGGGAGTGCCGGCAGAAGTGAAAACATTAACGTTGTGCATTTTTGATGTCTTGGAATCGTTAGGGAATAATTCCGCACGAATTGCTTGAATTATCAGTATTAATTTCTATCTAGTATTTTTATAAAGTACTCACTCATTTTCTTTCCTATTTCTTCGTCACTTTTTTCATTAATAGATGTATTTTATTCAATGTCCATATTTTAAATACTAGATTTAAACGAATTTTACAAGTATAGACAGTCGAGCCGTCATCAGCTGTCACCCCTCCGTCTTACGAATTTTCAATCAGGTAACGTGTAGTTGACGCGAGTTTAACATGTTTAACCCATCCCAAAAGAAGTGCACAATGCCACTAAAGAAGTTTTCACTTCAAAAAGTCCGTGAATGTCTAGCTTTTAAGGTTGACTCATTATAATCATTTTTATGGTAATCAAAATAACCATGATAGTAATTCTTATCCAAATGAATAAGTTATTTATCACAGCCACTTATTTTTGAACAAAATTTCTCTTGTTAGTATTTCATTTCAACCAATATGTAAAGAGTTATTTTTTTACTTTATTCTTTATTCTTTAGTTTTAAAAGGGTCAAAAACCATGCGCACTGTGCACGGCGCTGGCCGACGTATGGATAGCTGCGAGGTATGAGCATAAAAATAATCTTATGGTATGAGTACCATGCCGCGCGGCTTAGACGTCAGTTTGTATGAAACTCTATGGCAAAAACTAAAGTTCACGCAGATGAAATCGCTGGCGGCCGCTAGTCTTTCGATATTTTGTAGTAAAAGTATAATATGGTGACAACAACAAGATAGAAAGCGTTTGCAATAAAATTAAGGATAAAAAATTAAAATAAATAAATTCAGAAATAAATCGAAACAATGAATCTGAAGTGAAATAAAACAATGGAGCCATATTAAAAATAGTTTCATCGCTCGCAGTGAAACCTCTGTCATTGCTTGTAAATTTATATGCGACGCCAGTTTCTAAGAGATTTAAGAGATGAACAATAGGTAAATACTATTGTATATTGTGGGCGTGGTTGAGCTATAGCAATCGACATTAAAAAGAAGTTACAAAATCCAAACGATTTGAAAAACTACAACGATTGAGATCGTAAGTCGGAATGAATTTCTTGTGACAAAAATATTTGCGCAACGTACGAGTATTTCGGATAGGCATAGATAAATAGCGGTCATAGAACTTTGTCTAAAATAATATAAACCAAAGAATAAACTATTATTCATTAAATTACATTGCAGCAAAATATACATCTGCAACAATAAATATCCACATAGATTTAACATGATATCCATAAATAAAAAGTTAGTTAAAAGTTAAAAGTTAGTTAAAAGTTATTATGTAACATTGATTGAATTTTAATTTATGCGTGTATTCTTGTTATTATCATAATTATTTTATTATTATCAAACATAATGAATCATAATTAATTAAGTTCCTTGTGTTCATTAGTGTAATTGGTGTAATCGTTCTAATTAACAATAAATGAATAAATAAATAAATTAGTTCGCTTCGTTAGCTTCAGTGTAATTTAAGGAAAATGTCACAGCATTTCTATGGTAATTTGTGCAACCATAGCTTCTGATTTTTAGTATCTAATAATACCTAATTTGAATCTCGGAAACGGCTTCCACGATTTTCATGAAATTTTGTATGCAGGGGTTCTGGGGATTTCTAAATCAATCTAGCTGGATTTAAATAACCAATATAAAACTTCGTTTTATCTGTGTTTATCTTTTTTCATGTTCCTTTTTGAGATTAGACCAAGAAAATCAACTGTTTTTATCACTTTTAGTGGGGCGTATGCAATAACACTGACTGAAATTGACGATCAATTATTGCATTGATGATTGACTATCAGCATTGAAGTTTCATTAGGCTAAGCCAAACGGGCTCGGTCGGATGGGTGATCGCTAGTGGCAAATATTTCATGCATACTACCTTGCTTCGAGTGCACATGGTGCCGGTTTTTATCGATAGATAACAGTCATTAAACCTTATCGGAAGCCTTTTTTTCTTCAATTTTGGCATCGCAAACTTTGTGCATATTGCCAGCGTCTAGAATAATATTTACATTACATTTTTGTCAGTTTCGTTGAAACTGTAGGTAACGTAGTAAGTCGTCAGTAATCAGTCAGTCAAGTCAGTCAGACATTCAAGTAAAGCGATAGTTTCTTTACCAGAATGTGACTAATGGAATTTTGGAGGCAAGCTGAAGACATATTTTCGCACTTTTTATTTCACTACACTCGTGCACTGTAATTAACCTACATCGAACATAATGCCATCAAATTTATCCGATATAACTCAAAAGTACACCAAGAAAATAAAAATAAAACAAGAGCACAATATGTTATTTTCGACTTCTCGCCAAAACTCCATCGGAAGCCTTATGGGCGGTTTGAATCCGACAGCGTGTTAGCCACTAACCCGAATCTCCACCAACTCACCAACATTGGTGCAGTAAGATTCAGGCATCTCCGATAATGTGAAGAACCCGTACCCAGCAGTGGGTCACAAAAAGGGTTGTAGCCAGCCAGCCACTTGAAGTTTTAATTTCATACATAGTTAAAGAATTAATACACACACACTCATAGCCGATAGCAGCTCATATCAAGTATAATACTAAAATTAGCACCTGTGTAAGTAATAATGCATTGCATTTAATAACGCTGTAATAGCACGATTGCAAGCCCTACTCTATTATTAGTGGTGTAATTACATAGCAAGCGACGTTTCACGGATTTTCACTTGTAACAATTAAACAAAGCCACAATTTCCTTTGACACTGCCATCAATTAGCAGCTATGAATGTGATGCATTTGAATTATTTTGAATAACAATTATGTTCTAAATATGTCATGCGTAGAGCGATGCCTCCAACCTTTGCGTTCTACTGCTGGGCACGGTCTCTCTATAATTGGGAAGCCTTTAAGAGGCCGTATACGAAATTTTGCCAATTTCGCCGATTTATCTGATTTTACACATGAGATTTTGGCAGTTATAATACAGTAATCTATAAGTATTACTCATTATTTCAATAATAAATTAATACATTAGCCACTTTTTATTTTTATTACATTGTTTTGCTTGATAGAGACAGTTTTGTGAATTTTAGCTGTAATAGGTATGGATTATTACACATTTCCGGATCATTTTGAAACAAAAGGATTGAAAAAAATTCTATAATGTTGTCATGAAAATCGCCTATACAATATGTTTATCACTTTTTACCAACTCAAATAAAAAAATTGTATAAACTATTGAACTTAGTCAATTTTGAGAGAAAATGGGCCAGAAATTACATTTGATTTCGGTTAATTGGATTAATCTTTCATGAAATTAATTAGACACAATTAAACTTCACTTTATAATCAATTCGTTCCTGAAAAAAAGAAACAAATTATTTATAAAAAATTGTCATTAAAATCTTTTAAAATATCCGTGCGAGTTTTAGGTTATTTAAGCCTAAAACTCGCATTATAATACTCGGCACAAACTAAAAAAAGTGGCTATTATATTAGGTAATTATTTAAATGATCAGTTATAAACTAAACAATTAAGAAGATGATAAGGAGAAGGCTTCTTACGTTAGAAGTCCAGTTTAAAAAACATCCAACAGTGAATTGGTCCCTAAACCATATCTCAACAAATAAGCATAAGAGCAGCGTGGTGGAATAAGCTTCAAACCCCCCGTAGGTTTGAAGAAATAAACCTCCAACTGTTGGATGTAAAAACCGCCTTTATCTGTTTAAATATTAGATTCTTCTATCATATATCCTATTTAAACAGTCGTATCTTCTGTCCTATATCCTCAAACAACATAGCTGTGGTCGTAATCTGGGTATCACTGGCCACTTAACCCCCAGCTGGCAACCCTCCAACTGCACCGTGTTCTACACACCATTAGCACTGTATTTACGTTTTAAAGTTCACTTGAAACTTGATGACTCACGAAATTGTGGATACAATTTAACTTTCTGATTCGTTTTAGCAGAATTCAGTATGCATCATTACACTCTTATTTTTTTATCTTTAAACAATTTAAACAGAACAAAAAAAATAACGTTCACTAAGAGTTTGTAAATGAACCGTACAGTGAATAAAGAATATTTCATTTCATTTCATTTCAAAACGAGCAATTCTTGTTTTATACACATCCCACTGCTGGGCACGGGTCTCTCCTACTTATTGGGAAAGCCTGGAGCTTACTCCACCACGCTGCTCCAATGCGGGTTGGTGGAGATGCGAGTTAGTGGCCAACCCGCTGTCGGATGTTTTCAAACCGCCCATAAGGCCTCCGACAAGGTTTAACGACTGTTATCTATCGACAACAACCGGGACCGACGGCTTAACGTGCCCTCCGAAGCACGGAAACGCGCATGAAATTTTTGCCCCTAGCGGTCACCCATCTCACACCCGATCGCGCCCGTTTGACTTAGCTGGGTAGATCGCTTGCGTTCTACGCTCGCCGCCGGGCCATGCGCGCTTCGTACACATCCATATATGTAATTTCTCGGAAACGGCTCCAACGATTTTCATGAAATTTAGTACCCAGAGGGTTTCGGGGGTGATAAATCGGGGTGTACTTCCGTTCAGAACATACCTCCGATCGATCTGAAATTTGATACACTTATGTATTTTGACGCGCTGATCAAGAATATTGTACTCAAAATACCCGAAAATTGGATGTTCTCGACAATTTTCTCTAAAATCTATTTGTACCGCAATACATGCGAAAAACGTCTAAAAATTTGATTTTTCCGTCCGTGTCACAAACAGACAGATATAATATGTAAATTGTAAAAAATGTTATTTTGGTATATGTACCGTATAAACATTCAAGTGGACTGAGTAAAAAGCTGTTATTATATTATTACAATCAGACACTTCAATTTTATTTATTTGTATGTATGTATGTATAGGTGAATTATGAAAAAGTTTTGTTGTGTGGCGCGGTAGGAGGCCGGAGAATGACATAGGCTACCGCGGTAAAACATTTCATTCCCATGGAAAGATCTTTTTAGCGCCTAAGTAAACGTAACTGGTTTAAAATAAATCGAATTTGCCAGCGTATGCACACACAGTATGACGGTTCCATTGCAATCAGTAAACCAAACACGTTTAATCAGAAATAGCCGCTGCACAGCTTCGGAATGTTTTATGCAGAGTTCAAAGGCAAAGTCGATGCATGCTAGTTAAGCTCCGGACGTTTTAAATTAAATTGTATATATATTTTTTATAGACAGAGCTAAGGTATTACCTAAAAGTCAGTGAAGGATAATTTTTAATTTTTATTTATTTATATTTATGTGAAAAACCTAAAACTAAGGTTCACAAAGGGTTAAACCTAATGCCTAATGCCTATTGGCATTGTCTACCAGTCGACCCTGGGTGATGTTGAGAATGCGAGGTAGGCTTCGTTATTCTGGTGCAAGCCGCAACCCGCAGCAGCAGTGGAGCAGCGTGGTGGAGTAGGGTCTAGGCCTCCCCAATAAGGGGTAGAGACCCGTGCCCAGCAGTGGGACAAAAAAGGGTTGCAGCTAGGGACTACATTTACGTTTTCCGAGTGCTTATTACCTTAACTGTCTCAGTTATGTTTTTTTTTCTTAAAACGGCTACCTATAAAAGTAATTCAATAAGCCGTTTTTGATAAATAAGTTATATTAAAGAAGTATAAACTGCATGAAAAACTGATTTCAATACTGTATGCAGATTTCACTAGATAATCACCATCAATTATGGGTAAGAAAAAGGTTTTACAAAAATATTTATATGTGTACAAATTTTGTTTATATTATTCTAGTATGAGTTTAAAATTTAATTTAAATTATAAACCTATATTATTTATAATAAACACTAAAATACGCACGCACGCACTAAATTACGGCAGACTGAAATAATTCTTCATTATTATAATTTTCGTTAGTTAAATTAAATTAAACCCATTTAAATATGTGCTTTTTATACAAATTTATTTTATTTTATTTGGACCCTACATGGTTCACCGTCATCAGTTTGGACACCACCATGATGGGTTGTATACGCTGAGAGAAAAAAAAATCTCGCGTAAGTACCAAGCATAGTCCTTCTACTTAAGTACGACTTTGATCATGTGTGCCTGATTTAAGTAAAAGGACCACGTCTCGGCGCTATAGCTCAGAACTGGTAACACACATTGCTCGTAAGCTAAATTCTGAGGTACTTAAATACGTTAAACGATATTTGCTTACACTATAATTTGCTTAATAATATTGTTACATATTTCGTGATCTAAATAATTGCGAAATTGTATGATGTCATCGTCGACCACCCCAACTT
Source organism: Pyrgus malvae (assembly GCA_911387765.1). Lineage (NCBI taxonomy): Eukaryota > Metazoa > Arthropoda > Insecta > Lepidoptera > Hesperiidae > Pyrgus > Pyrgus malvae. The sequence goes on from OU426948.1 coordinate 22,952,607, forward strand.
AATTAGACTCATGACAATGACCCAGTTAAAAATAAAATGGAAAATAAATTATTAGGTTTTCAGCTCCAACAATGTCTATTGAACGAAAGTTTTTTTACTAAAAACGGGTAACGGGTATCTATTGATAACAGCCGGGACCGGCGGTTTTACGTGTCGTTCAAAACATGGAAACGTGTATTTAATTTTATTATTTACTATCACTCATCTTACACCCGACCGCACCCATTTGACTTAGTTGCACCAGCGCAGCCGTCGGACCATACACGATTGATCTTAGGCAACTTAAATTAGGCTGATTACGAAAAGTTATCTAATCTAATACCTTTAAACATGCAAATTTTTAAATTGCTCCGACGATTTTTTATGGAGTACGGAAATTATTATGGAGGGGGTTTTGGGGGCGATAAATCGATCTAAATAGGCCTTATTTTTAGAAAACATCATTTTAAAGTGTTTTCAGCAGTAAGCAACTTAAACATAAACTGAAAATCAGCGATTATATGTAATTCTTTTATTTATTGTAATTGGGAGCTGAAGCAGATGGCGTTGTTAAGTAACACTAAGCCAATGAGTCTGTGAAGAAAATCAATTATTTTCATCCGAGCAACGCTTAGTCATTCGGGTACTGTGGTATTAATCAATGAAAATATTAATATACCACAAGAAATTCAAATCAAAGAGCCTTACAAATATTTTGTACGGCGATATGTTATATATGTCACTGCACCAGACACTTAGGATATACTAACTTAACTATATCCAAAGTCTATGCACTGCACTATATTCCTCTCTCTGTCTCTCTCTCTATCTAATGATGAATTATTATGCATATTTTGAAATTTTTTAGAAATGTAATTTCAATATTCTCATCGCCTTTTAAAATGTTACAATTTAGTTGAAAAATAAATTGAAGTCCAATTCTCAATTGTTTCATAAGAAACCCATTCGGTTATACGAGTCAAAACACACGGATTTATCTGTTTGAAAATCCTCTGTCGTTTTTGGTGATTGTTTGAACAAACACATAAATAGTTGAAGTAGTTTCAGCTCGCACGTCAAGACTATTGTGCTTGCACAAACAGAGGCTTCTGACGGAAATTGAAAAATATTGTTAGCGAAAACGACCACGGTTTACCTATTGTTAGGACTTTTCGGGACGACCATAGAACATACAAGGTATAGAAGTGGCTTGAATTCAGTAGCGAATTATTCAATTTACCACCTTACTCGTAAACGGTGTATAAGCTTGGAACAATAATTATTCAATGTTTTGTCTTGCTCTGACACGCACAAAATGACATAAAACACTATTTCAAATGGATAAGGGGTTAATATACAATGTTAATATACTTTTATCGTTGATTATTTATTTATTCATAAAATCGAGATAAAGATCCAGAAGTATTTTCATTTTTCTTATTCAATTTCAATTTCTTATCAAAAACTCTTTCATAACGATCAGGTAACATATATTTTCCTTTCATCAAATTTTAAAGCTAAAAACTTCACTAATTTGACACGTAAAATAAAATTTATTCAGACATTATGTATGTTACTAGCCTTTTGGCTGTGCTTATGACTTACGGCTATGCTTCTGCATTTCCAGGAATTTGGTCAGCAGATGCAGAATTTATAAATTCGAGTAATAATAACAACAGCAACTTTTTACAAAAGATTTTATTTGTTGGGTAAATAGACAAATAAAAACTTTCTTTACTTTTAATATAAGATTCCGTCTTTATTTTATATCTTGAACACGAGCTTATATTATATACACATACCTCAATATATCTCAATTTCGATTAATGCAACTAGTACAGCAAAAATAACACTTCTAATATTGTAAAATTCTATGTAAAAACAACGGTACTGAAATTGATTGACATTTTACCTTTTTGGAAACAACGTTCAACATCGGCGTTAACTTCATTCACAACATTGTTCTCTCGTATTTTTGAGCATTTTAAATTTCTGTGTGGATAGGTGTTGTGTAAAATACATAGGGAAATATCCTTTGTCAAAGCCGGTTTGTGATGCAAGTTTGTTATATTGGGCATTGATATTTTGATACGCAAATAAAACTATAAAACTAAGTGAATAGGGTCCGTTTGCGTGTGAGATGGGAAAGCGCTAGTGGACAATTTCATGCACGTTACTGTGCTTCAAAAATCACGTTAAGAGGCCGTATACGAAATTTTAATAGTGTGTAATCGTGCAATAAAACTTATGGAAATATTGTATTTTAACTGCAAAATCTCCTATGTGAAATCAGCTAAATTTCGTATAAGGCCTCTTAAGACATCAGTCGCTTGGAGCAGCGTTCGCGATTAAGCAGCTAAAATCATTATTGTCAATGGGTTGCTAGCATCTAATAAGTGCATCTATTAAATGATTCCAACGTATTCCAATATTTTTCGTACATATTATTATAAGTAAGCAACATATTTAATGACATCGTCTACTACAACTGAACATCAAACTACAGCTTGAAAATAAAAAGAGCACAATAGTCTTTTTTGTTTTTTTTTTATACACTCATAATCTCACACCTTCTGTCGTGAGTGTCATGGACAGAAACACCCCCAGACAAAGAATAGATATTTAAACTCATCATTCAAATTTCTGCTTCGTCGGGAATCGAACCATGGTCCCTCCGATCGGCAGTCCGGCATTGTAACTATTGCGCCACGCAGGTCGTCTATCCACCTTTATGCTAAAACTTCCCGCATTAGGCTGCGCTTTAGTTGCTGACTTTAAGCAATTTTGAGGCTGATCCTATTAGTAGATAGATAATATGTATTAAAGCTATAAAACAGTTATAGTGGCCCACTTACAAAATTAGTCGCAGAGTTATCAGATCAGAAGCAATAGTATATTGTGTGGCAAGGAGTGAATTCGCTCGGGCAGTCATCGCCCTGGTCTGAAATCGTGTTTCATCCCGTGCCACACACTATATTTTTCATATCACATGTAATGAAACAACGAGTTTTGATTTCTGTAGCCAGTCGAAGTAAGACTGTTTCAGACAAATAGCGCAGTAATATCTTTTAACAACGATTTGACGACAGTTGTCAATGCGATTCTGACAGACTTGAAATAAAGACGTAAATAATAAATACCTAAATGAAAGTGCCGGGTAGAAACAACGTTGTTTCTACCGTAGGGCAGAAACACGGACGAGTAATGGGCAGAAACAACGTTGTTTCTGACTGACACATTCGCATTGGTTTGAAATTGTCTTATTTCGACGGGCAAAACAGAGATCAAAACTCGCTGTTTTAATGCATGTAATATGAAAATATATTTATCGGTAGCTCTGAGTTATTACAATTGATGATCATCAAGAGTAAAGACGATTAATTATTATACTAGAAACTGTTCCATTAACTTGTTACTTAAATACATGAAAAGATGCTGGGTTGCAGATGCTTAAATAAACTTTTGACGTTACACTAATTATATCCCAAAATTAAATATCTAACAAGAAACAGGAAGTCTCCTATCTACCAATCACAGACACAAAATATTGATTATTGACACGAATACGACACTTGAAGAGTTGTTGGTAACAGATAAGCATTTCGCTGATTCAAGGCAGCTGACGGCGTATCGGCAATCATTGAAACAGCTTGAGACGGCACTCGACTATGCTTAAATGAGTCGAGGCTGATCATTTGTTAGTTCCTCCCACTCCACTGCAGCCTACATTAAGCAGGTCACTCTGACTAAGTACTTCATGACTATCTGGCTTTCTTTTTCATTTCTTATTTAAATGTTACTTCATTCATGGAGTGCCATGACATCTACACACAATCTGAAGCTGGCTTTAGTTTTGCCATATAATAATTGCTTCATGGCAGAAGTGGTGTTCTACCAACTTTACTATGGTGACTGTTCTGAGGAACTTTTCAAAATGATGCCTACATCAAAATTTTATGATTATACCACCAGGCGAAAGTTAAAATTCCCCCGACATCATCTGGATTCGAGGAGGTCCCCAACTTCCGCTTTGCACGCTCTTTTTACCACGGACCTGTAACATTCCAGCTGAGGCATTTCGAGTGGACTATAACATGGCGTTCTTCAAGAAAGCTGTAAAAGATCTCATCCAAAGCCAGCAATGCTCTCCTGGGGTTGAATGTGTCCATAGGCACAAATTACGTATCGGCGGCGGCGCGCCGCCATAGGCGACGGTGACCGCTTAACATCACGCGGCCCGTCTTCCTTTATTTATTTAAAAAAAAGGGGCAGTGATGGTGTTTTTTAACGGAGGGAAACCTTCAATAGGTACATATAGTAGAGCATTTTGGGAGACACCGGGTTATGTGGAATTTGACCTCACTAAACCTCCCTCGGTGACCCTCCTCTGCGCTTACGGAGGACCCCGGGATCTCCAGTGGAACGCACCGGTGTCCTCCAAGCGCGGCGCCCCAGAACGGGCCCATTTTCGGGAGAGCAGATGAGCGCCGCGCCGCCCTTCTCGGGGCTGCTGGCTGGACGTTTCGAGCTCCCACTCTAACCACCCACAACCCCGGAAGCCCCCTTTTAGTCGCCTCTTATGATCAGGCAGGGGATACCGTAGGTCTATTCTTAATCCCAAAGCTACAGGACCAAGTGCACCTAATTACTGGAACACAATAGGTAGAATTGATTCACGGCAGAAGTGCGTGCAGCGGTGGCACTTCCCCGGTCGAACAATAATAGTGCTACAACCTTGTTGGTATTATTTATTTCTTCGTGGTTAAACTCCTGCATGATATTTTGTTTCATAGTAAAAACCGACGACCCTCATGGCTCAATGGTTACCATGCCGGACTGCCAATCAAGGGGTCCCGGGTTTGATTCCCGGCGAAACAGAAATAAGAATGATGAGTTTAAATTTCTGTTCTTGGTCTGGGTATTTCTGTCTTTATATGTGTCCATGGTACCCATAAGGTACATATATATATATCTACCTACCCTACTGTGGGGGCTAAGAGTGTGTAGCTTAATTTATATATATTAAAAATACTAATCCACAGCAAGTTAACAAATTAAAGCTATACGTAAAACGGCAAATTGAATAGGGTTGTAAAGCGAAGAACCCGATAAAATGGTTATATGGTTACAATGTAGCGTAATTCCATTAGAAGCATCTGTTCCCGCAGTAAAGCATTTATTAACAGCAGTTCATCTGCTATCTAATTAAACCAGTGAAGGGGGCTTTTCCTCTATTTAAAATTAATTATAATAATATGTTCTGTACCTGCTCTGTTTTTGAGTAGCATGTAGTTTTTTAGTACTTCAAAAGGTCCTTGGGGGAGATATCGGACTATATGAGATTTTTACTGGACTAAAACCACCTTGGTACCCTTCCTCAACGCTTGGACTTGATCTTGGTCTTGAGTTTGATCATTGAAATATCTCTTCCGCTAGGAATCAAATCCAGAACCTCTTGCACGGTATACTGGAGTGATGACCGGTGGACTGTACAGGTTTTGTGATAGTACCTTAGAGCAACAAAGCTACCGACTCACCCTTTACGGGTGTCATACCTGTCAATTTTGACACTCTACGGATAGTATAGCCCAAACGATACACACCATAATAAAAAAATGTTCTTTATAACTAACACTGTCACAGCTCCTCTGTGTGACTTTTGACTTGCTTGCAACTCCATCTATTAACAGCGAATTTAACTGCGAAATTATTAGATTGAAGTTTATTCTCCTTTGGAAATTTATTTCAAGTTTATTAATTTAAAAAAACCGATACGAGCCGACAAAAAAAATATTATTTACTAACAAAAAAATTACATACTGTTCTATAAATTCTAATAGTCAGTAAATGTCGCTTAGGATATTGCTAATGAAATCATAATAACTAGAAAAGGTTACAAAATTAACTTCTCCGTTGTGACATAGTGCAATTCTGATTTGCACATCTGAGGTATAGCCGAAGCAATTACTGCACAGTAGTCAATCCACTGTCAAGTTTGCCGAGTACCGAGGCCGGAGCTTAGACTATTCTATTATATAAATTACAAATGAATATTATAGCAATATTTATTTATATAAGCCCCGGTTGTTGTCGAAAGATAACAATCGTTAAACCTTGTCGGAGGCCTTATGGGCGGTTTGAAAACATCCGACAGCGGGTTGGCAACTAACCCGTATCTCCACCAACCCGCATTGGAGCAGCGTGGTGGAGTAAGCTCCAGGCCTCTCCAATAGGGGGGGAGACCCGAGCCCAGCAATGGGACGCAAAAAGGGTTGCAGCCGTTATAGCAAAGCCCCACGTCATGTGTGTGTACCACAGACACATTCAGAAACAAGGATACAAATACTCAGGCTAATTAAAACTCATCTTTTAAATTTCCACCTTAATGCGAATGATTGAACCTTCAAATAACCCCGAATAACTTATATGGTAACCACTGCTCCGTACGTCGTTAAAATCACAATAAATAAATAAGCACTACACATTTTAGGAATGAACACCAGAAGCAAAATATTTAAATCACCATTTAATTCACAAAGCACATTATACAATTTAAAAGTAACGATTTAAGGTTTCTAATTAATATTTCCTTATACAACCACAATTAAATAATAAGTAAGCACAAATATAGAATATCAGTACGCAATCGGGCAAAGTTACTGCCCTTGCCAGTATCAAAGTACTAATTCACGCTCCTTAGAGGAGGATCCACTTTTATATGCGTTTATACTTCATCACATTTTTTATTTAACTACCGACGACGTTAATTCCCAACACAAACTAACAAGGTTTAAAGCAAATTTGATTAAAATACTCGTTATAACTCAGTTCAGTGATGTGCACATCGGTTTTGAGGTATAGGCAAAGCAATTACTGCACTTTAGTCAATCCCCTGTCAAGTTTGGTCGGAACTGAGACAGGAGCTTAGACTATTGCATTATAGAAATTGCAAATTAATTGCAAGCCACCGGCTGTATTATAATACTACAGCTTTTAAATTCTATTTTATTTGAATGGAGTAACAGAATCAGCCAACTACCTGCAAATATTTATCTATTTAAACTTAATATATTTAAATAGATAAATGGCTACAGGACCAAGTGCACCTAATTACTGGAACACAATAGGTAGAATTGATTCACGGCAGAAGTGCGTGCAGCGGTGGCACTTCCCCGGTCGAACAATAAAAGTGCTACAACCTTGTTGGTATTATTTATTTCTTCGTGGTTGAACTCCTGCATGATATTTTATTTCATAGTAAAAGCCGATGACCCTCATGGTGCAGTAGGACTGCCAATCAAGGGGATCCGGGTTCGATTCCCGGCGAAACAGAAATAAGAATGATGAGTTTAAATTTCTGTTCTCGGTCTGGGTGTTTCTGTCTTTATATGTGTCCATGGTACCCACGACACAGGGTATATATATATATATACATACCTTACTGTGGGGGCTATGAGTGTGAAGCGTTATTTTATGTATTAAAAATACTTATCCACAGTAAGTTAACAAATTAAAGCTATACGTAAAACAGCAAATTGAATAGGGTTGTAAAGCGAAGAACCCGATAAAATGGTTATATGGTTACAATGTAGCCTAATTCCATTAGAAGCATCAGTTCCCGCAGTAAAGCATTTATTAACAGCAGTTCATCTGCTATCTAATTAAACCAGTGAAAATTTAGTGCAAGTTTTATAATTTAAAAAAACATACGAGCCATAAAAAATATTATTTACTAACAAATTACTTTAACAAAAAAATAACATACTGTTCTATATATTATAATAGATATATCGCTTAGGATATTGCTAATTAAATCATAATAACTAGAAAAGGTTACAAGATTAATTTAACTTCTCCGTGGTGACGCAGTGCAATTCTGTTATGCACATCTGTTTTGAGGTATAGGCGAAGCAATTACTGCACGGTAGTCAATCCACTGTCAAGTTTGCCGAGTACCGAGGCCGGAGCTTAGACTATCTCCATATATAAAAATGAATCCCTTTTTTTCTTGGTCACGGCATCACGCGTGAACGGCTGGACCGATTTCGCTAATTCTTTTTTTGTTGTATTTGTTATTGTCAGGAGAAGGGTCTTATGTAAGAAAACATTAAGGAAATTGCACGAAAAATTAGAAAATTTAAGAATATTTAACCACCATATTTTTTTTTACAAATTCGATTTCAATGTTCATAGGTAGCTAAGACAGAAAAACGTCTGTCGGGTCAGCTAGTTCTATTATATAAATTACAAATTAATATTATAGCAATATATTATGTATATAGGTCCCGGTTATTGTGGATAGATAACACTCGTAAAACCTTGTCGGAGGATAAGGGGCGGTTGAAAACATCCGACAGCGGGTTGGCCACTTACCCGCATCTCCACCAACCCGCATTGTCACAGCGTGGTGGAGTAAGCTCTAGGCCTCCCCAATAGGGGGGAGAGACATTCCAGCAGTGGGACGCAAAATGGTTGCAGCCGTTATAGCAAAGCCCCACGTTATGTGTGTGTACCACAGACACATTCAGAAACAAGGACACAAATACTCAGGCTAAATAAAACTCATCTTTTAAATTTCCACCTTACTGGGAATTATTGAACCTTCAAATCTAATCTAATCCCGAATAACGTAATCTGGTATGGTAACCACTGCTCCATACGTCGTTAAAGTCACAATAAATAAATAAGCAATACAAATTTTAGGAATGAACACCAGAATCAAAATATGTATTTAAATCACCATTTAATTCACAAAGCCCATTATACAATTTAAAAGTAATGATTTAAGGTTTCTAATTAACATTTCCTTATACAATCACAATTAAATAATAAGTAAGCACAAATATAGAATTTCAGTACGCAATCGGGCAAAGTTTATTTATTTATAGGCTATATCTCTAATTAATATCTAAGGCCAATTACAAGTTTCCACCTATAGACTCACAATTAATTGTTTTGTTGCCGAGACAAAAAAAAATAGTACTTATATATTATTTAAACAAAAAAAAACAATTGGTATTAAAGTAATTTAAAGTAATTTAGGGTTATCCTACTTTAAAAATAAAAGAAACTGTTAGCAATTAACTGTTTAAGCACATTGGTAGAAGTGTTAAATAAGTCTACATCATAGTCATTATTAACCAATGAGTTGAAACACCTGCTCGCACGCATCAAGAAGCAGTTCTGTCTGTAATTGGTATTAGCTCCAGGGACATAAATAGAGCAAGGCCTTCGAGAGGAAAAGTTACTGCCCTTGCCAGTATCAAAGTACTAATTCACGCTCCTTAGAGAAGGATCCACTTTTATATGCGTTTATACTTCATCACATTTTTTATTCAACTACCGACGTTAATTCCCAGCACAAACTAACAAGGTTTAAAGCAAATATGATTAAAATACTCGTTATAACTCAGTTCAGTGATGTGCACATCCGTTTTGAGGTATAGGCAAAGCAATTACTGCACTTTAGTCAATCCCCTGTCAAGTTTGGTCGGAACTGAGACCGGAGCTTAGACTATTGCATTATAGAAATTGCAAATTAATTGTAAGCCACCGGCTGTATTATAATACTACACCTTTTAAATTCTTTTTTATTTGAATGGAGTAACAGAATCAGCCAACTACCTGCAAATATTTATCTATTTAAACTTAATATATTACCTTAAAAATAAGGAACACAAGGGCGTGCTTAATGCTTAAATGGCATTCTCTACCGGCCATTCCTGGGTGACGAGTAGTGCTTGTGCTAGGCGCATACTAAGTCAAAAAATATAATAATAATAAAAATAAAAGAAAGTTCATTATGAGTAGTTCAAAATAAATACACATTTCATACTTAAATAACTAAATAATACGTAGGTACATACAAAAATATTTATTACATTTTTTTTTCAACATTTATTTTAATTTTATGTCCCACTGCTGGGCACAGGTCTCCTCTAACAAGTGAGAGGGATTTAGGCCATAGTCCACCACGCTGGCCAAGTGCGGATTGGTTTGGGAGTGATTTATTACATACTTGATATAAATATTACGGCCTTAGCATTATAGAAACCAAGTTCGCGCGCCCATATTGAAGCATGTGAATTGGTGCCATTAATGGCACCAAATGCCGGGCCGCTCCGTAAGACTTAAGGTTCAAATTTATCACAACACTTTTTAAAAACAAAAGAAATCTAATAAAATAACTTTTCACAGTGTTTTCAGTTAATTTGGTCAAAATAAAAATATTTTGTTTGTCAGATGTGACAGCTGTAGGAATCTACCTATATTTAGTGCTTCAATTTTGACAGCGCGCTTGTATGAAGAGACTCATTCTATACGTACTAATTCTAAGATTACGGCTGTACTCACGTAATTTTATTCGGGGATGCCCAACTAGTTTCGGTCCTAACGAATCGTTGTAAAAGAAAAAAAAAGAAATATGGCTCATTTTATGCATTCAATTTCTGATATTCCATTCAAGTTTTTTCAGCCAATTCAAATGCACTTATCACCTTTAAAATCACTAAAAAAATAACGTGGCATTTTTTATATTCCTATGTTTACACTTTTCTTAAGCACTTTATATGGTTGCTATGATTTTAGTTTTTGAACCCGCCGCCGTAAATGGTCCAGTACTTGATTTCGGGAAATTGGACTAATCTTTCATAAAATTTAACAGACATAAATACACTTCAGTTCATAATCAATCCGTTTCCTGAAAAAAAATCAAATTATTAATGAAAATCTCATGAATTAAATTAGGTAAATCAGCGAAATCGGCAAAATTTCGTATACGGCCTCTTAAAGTAGAGTTTTGTGCTTTGGAGGACCGAAGTATAAAAAATGCACGAAAACCACAAGCCGCTATTAATTTGCCGCTAGCTTCAGTTCCTTTATCTGCTTTGCTAAAATACATTAATAAGTCAATTTCTAAAGTGTAGTCGGCAATTGTAATTGTAAAGTAATTACAGTATTGTAGAATCGTCTGTCATGCGAAGCAAGACCGTATACAGTTGCCAACTGTTGTTATTTAACGTATTACGATGTCTTGGCGCGAAATGTATTTTATACAGCGTGTTCAGAAACATTTATTTTAATGGAAAAATGGTTAGTGTTATGCTCAGTTTATTAACAGTAATCCTTTTTGGTTTCCACTGCCGGGCACGAGTCTCTTCCTATAGTTGGAGAGCTTAGAGCTTTTTCCACCACACTGCTGCAATACAGTTTGGCGGGAATGCGGGTCAGTCGCCAACCCGTTGTCGGATGTTTTCAAAGGCCTCCGATAAGGTTTATTATCTATTGATAACAACCGGGACCGTAGGCTAAGCGTGTCCTCTGAAGCACGGAAATGCACATGTATTTTTTGCCACTAGCGGTCACCCATCTCACATCCGACCGCACCCGCAGGCTAGCCGCACGCCCATGTGCGCTTAAAATAAAAGTAATAATGGAGTCTTTAGAATCCATCATTAGGTTTACTTTACTTTAACCACGAGAAAGTTAATAACGGCGCTTTCATCGCTCAAATAAGTATTTATATTTTATATCGTCCTAATTTAGACTGGATATAAATAGCGCACGTAGACTCAAGTTATGAGCTATAAACTGTGAAGGTAAAGTAACAGCTGCCGTTTGAGGCCAGTTTCTGTGACGTGTAAACGATACCTAGACAAATTATTGAACGAACCACCCACTGCCTTTTTGCCTTTAATATTTAACGCTCAACGTGGCCTACATGTATAAGAAATATTAAAAAATTCGTAGTAGAAAGGGGTAGAAATTACATGGTTCAAACGGGGAGGTACCACCGCGGCACCTATTTAAGTTGTTAAGCAATCCGGTCTTGGACTACACAATCTATTGAGATACTTGTACCTAATGAGCTTTCAAAACGTGACATCTTCATACATATTATATGAAAAAATTTGTGACGTCACTACACATTTATAGTCAATTGACTAAGTTTTAAATGATTTTTTTTCAACCTTTTTTTTATGTCCCACTGCTGGGCACAAGTCTCCTTCTCACAAGTGAGAGGGATTTAGGCCATAGTCCACCACGCTGGCCAAGTGCGGATTGGTGGACGTCATGCTTTCGAGAAATTATGAATTTCTCTCAGGCGATGGAGAACATCGTAATCAATTTAATATCACGATATTTTCCATCACCGTGGAGCAGCGATAAATTTTATCAATTAAATGATTTAAAAGGTAATAAATATCATTTTTTAAAATAAATTAATAATTATCCAGCTTTCCAGGCGTGGTTTAGTACCACCTTTTTAAGGTATGCATTCTGAATTTTTCTGAGCATAGTGTCCTAGACCCTTTTCTATCTTGTTTTATGCTGATGCTGGTATGAGTAAAATGAGGCAACTATGAGGCTAAAGTTAACTGCAATAATCTCTGTCATGGAAGGTTCCTCGACAGAGGTTTCGATCACTTAAATTATGTGGTATGATTGCTCACCTGCTGCTCGGTTTAAGTTGAATAAGTAAGTATTGCAATTAATTTTTCTTTAAGTTTGTGACGTGGTAGAACTATTATCGTTCGCCCGGGGAAGTACCACCGCTACACCCACTTCTGCCGAGAACCAATTCTATTGTGTTTCGGTGGAAAGGTGCAGTTGCCGGCCACACTTACATGAGGCAACCACTAGCCTCCGGAGTAGCAGCGCAACTGCATACATCAGACAAGACTTACCTATACTTGCTTGAGGTTGTATGTAGATGTCCATGGCGCAGCGATCACTTAACACCACGTGGCCTGCATGCTCGTTTGCTACTCCATTTAAATAAAATAAATTGAAATCGAAATAAGCAACGATAAATGAAACTGTAATCTGATTTTAAAAATTTTGATTTTGGTGTATTTTAATATCAATGGGAACATTCTAAAATTTGTGTCCAAAAAAGTATACAATCAGGCATCTTAGTTAAAATATTTATTTAGTACCTCACTCCTAATTTAGACTGGATATAAATAGCGCACGTAGGCTCGAGTCTAAGTTATGAGCTATAAATCGTGAAGTAAAGTAACAGCCGCCATTTGAGGCCAGTTTCTCTGACGTGTAAACGTTGAAGACAAATTATTGGAGGAACACTGCCCCTTTGGTTTCAATATTTTACTACACTTTTCCTAAAATAACTCTGTTTCTATAAAAATGTATTGGTGTGATGAGGGCATCTTTAGCGATCGTGGCATATTTAAAGTGATATAATCTTTTTTCATTTTCCTTCACCAACCGGCATTGGACCAGTGTGGTGGAGTAAGATCCAGTCCACCCAAATAATGAGTAGAGACCCTTGTCCAGCAGTGGAAAGTATAAAGTTGGACACAAACAGTCCAGCACGCTGCTAAAATGCGGGTTGGTGGAGATGCGGGTTATTGGCCAACATGCTGTCGGTTGTTTTCAAACCGCCCACAAGGCCTCCGATTAGGTTTAACGATTGTTATCTATCGATAACAATCGGGACAGACGGCTTAAACTGCCCTCCGTTCCTTCCTCCCAAAAAGTGGCCCGAATGCCCGTTTGGTAAATATTTAAAAGGCAATGAAAAGTACATTTTGCGAAAAAAATTATCAATGAAAAAACTTAGATAACATAAGTAGACATTTCAATAAAATACACAAAATTTCTTTGTGAAAAAACAGGCGAGAGCTTTGTATGGCTAAAATGCGGCTTGCAATACGTCTATAAGACGAATTTATTGGACGAACCGCCCACTACGGCTTTGGTTTCAATATTTAATACCCAACATGGCTTAGATTTAAACAAAGCAATGCACGTCATTGAAGTGGGCTTATGAACTGTGTTCTAATACCTACAAACGATTTTCAGAATTTCATACTTCAAAGGAAAAAAGGAATTCTTCGGAGGATAGGATAACTTCATTTTAGTGATATGTGATTATGTGAGAAGTTTTCTGTGATATTAAATATTAAATTAAATATTTTTGGACAATTCACACAACACCATCTAATTCCAAACTAAGCAGTGCTTGTACTATGGTAATCAGAAAGCTGATAAACATACTTATATAATTCTAAATACATACTCAAATAGATAAATTAACACCCAGACACAGAACAAATAGTCATGTTCATCACACAAATATTTGTCCTGGGTGGGAATCGAACCCACGACCTCACGATTCGCAGTCGGCTCATCACCCACTACGCCACGGAGGCTGTAATAAAATCATAACTGTAACTTATAAGGACTAAGAACTAGAAAATGTATCTAAAAGAGTGTTGTTTGATTGTTCTTATTTCACGTTGCAACCACGGAGTTCCAAATAACCTTGCTACATCATTGGCATGATTTTTGTATGAAATCATAGGCTTACTTAAGAAATAAAAAATTAATTATGGGAAAATAACATGTCGCTCACGCGGGTAACGTATAAAGTAAAACTTGTTATAGGTATTTTTTTTTCAATATTTTTATGTCTCACTGCTCGGCACAGGTCTCCTCAAACAAGTGAGAGGGATTTAGGCCAAAGTCCACCATGACGGCCTGGTGCGGATTGCTAGACATCATACCTTCGAAAAATTATGAGTATCTCAAGCATGCATTAAGTATCGTAAAATAAATCTTGTATAATAATAATGAAAAACAATTATCAGCTTAAAGAAAACCATCCTGCATTTTCGAAAAATTTAAAGATGTAACAAGGCCCCCTGTATTTACGTTCTTTATAATAACTTTACGATAAATAAAATGTAAGTAATCTATAATAATATATCTAATACCTTTATCTAATACCTTTAAACGAGCAATTCTTGTATGTATCTAAATATATTTTTTGAATCTCGGAAACGGCTCCAAATATTTTGATGAAATTTAGTACCCTGGTTTCGGGGATGATAAATCGATCCACAAAATTTTTATTGATGGAAATTTTTAGCTGTATAAAAATATTTTCAATGAAAATCAATTTAAATATAAACTGAAAAATACGACTCTTCCTGACATCTATTGTAGAGTATTAATAATATTGTGGCGTAAACGCTGTCAAACTGGGGAGCCCACAAGGCTCATTGTGGATTTCCTCAAGCGTCATCAGGACCTTGTGCTTTTTATATGTTGGGTGGTAGTAAGATTAAAATATTATATTATTTAATATTATTATACTTCATGACGTTTTGCGTTTAACCGGTGGAGAGAGCGCCTATAGGTTTTCAAAAATTTTATACGAAAGGTCCAGGTAAAATAGTAGAATAAATTAAATGCATGCTAAGTCATATTTCAGTAACTTAAATGCATGGTAAGTCATATTTCAGTAATCTGAAGATTTAAGTATGAATGTATACAAAACAGCGAAATAAAAAAACGGCATTTTGGCAAACTCTGAAGAGTTCGAATTTTTATTATTTAAAATTCATGGCTCAACGGTAACGGGGTTTTCTAATCTGACCATTTTGACATCCAGAAGTAAGAAAAAAAAACTGTACCTACATAGAAGGTCTTTTTTAATCGTGGCATCACTGAACAGGATGCATGGTGTATCCCATATCTTAATCTGACGCGCTCGAGTAAATCCGTAAATCCCCTCTTGGGCTCCCCTATTACCATACGCCAATCCGACGTTCAAAGAAATGACAATGTCAGTTTGAAAGAGCTCTATGAAAATTTCGTCCATTGAATTAAAGCTTTCGTGGTCGAATGGTTGCGTGAGTTGACTGCGAAACTAGAGACCCGGGTTCAAACCTCAGTCAAAACCATAATAATATTGTGTATTTTTTATTTTTATGAAAATAACTATTTTTATTAGGAGCTATTTCAGATGGTGTTGTTAAGTAACACTAAGCAAATCAGTGTTTCGTTTGAAACTAAACCAAGAAAATAAATTGTTTTTATCCGAGCTCGGTCGTCCAGGTACTTGTATAGTAATGTGTGAACATGAACAAAAGGACTCATTCAAACGCTTTTTATAAGCATCTCATCGCAAAACTTTGTCCACGAAATGGAGCCGTCAATGGCTATAGAACTGTTGAAAGTTCAATAAATATTGGATGCAGCTTAAAAGGAGGTCAGATAAAACTTGCCAAGCGCGAGTTGCACTTGTAAAAACGGGTTAAGACGATTTTTTGCGTGGCAACCTTCTTGTTTTACTTACAGTGCCTGGACGAACGAGCGTTGCTCGGATAAAAACAATTGATTTCCTTTGTTTAATTTAAAGCAAAGCACTCATTGGCTTAGTGTTACTTAACAACGCCATCTGAAATAGCTTTCAATTTTTTTAAAACATTGTTCAAATAATAAAAAAACGCACCATGCTTGATAGAGGTTTGAACCGGGGTGTCTTGTTCGGCAGTCAGCATATGTAGCCATTTTTCCAAGGCACGAACCATTTACACACAGATGTCCTACGGTGTACCTATAGTCAAAACATCAGAGTCAACACAACCTCAATACTAAGGAGTAATAGAATACTGTTTACCCATTGGAAACGGAACTCTAAAAACCTTTTCGCCCATTCATTCTCGCCGATCGGAGCGCTTTAATAAAATCTCATTTGATTTGATGATTTTTTAAATAAAACCCTGGCACGGGCTGTGATTGCCAATTACGTTTAATAAAATAAAGTGTAAAACGAATGTTCACAGGTAGAATTAACACGATCGATTAAGCACAGTTCTGAGATATGAAGAATATAGTTATGTTGGGGTAAGTTCGGATGGTTTTTAGCTGCATTCGTAAGATGTTGGCAATTATTTTTTTTCTCATAATCTATACAAGCCAGCGTAAAAAATAAAGTAAAAACTGATAATCAATAAACAAGCTATAAGAAAAATATTTTTTTCTTTTGCACAGACATAACGACTACTGAGTTATGCGAGTTTAAAGTACGGACATACATTTAAAAAAACATGGGAAAGAACGGACGATGTAGGGGAAAGACCGGAATACCCTCTAAAACCACCCAAATGGCTAAAAGCATAAGGTTTATAAAAAGAAAATATCCGATCTTATACTTGCTACAACATACTTCTTGAATAATTTATTTTGTTTAAAAATATAGCAGGAACTATTTACGTTTTTAACGTTTTACGTAACTGAAGGAAGTAGCAAAACAAATTGGCGCCTCGCACTATGTTGCGAGTATAAAAATAACCACAAATTCGGTAGATATTTAACTTATACGTTCTTAACCCATTCACGATCTTACCCCAACGTACTTACCTTCCTACCTGTGCCTATCGTACTTACATCCTACACAGCTAAGAATGAAATTGAAGGCTTTTTTCCCACCTCTTTTATGTTCCACTGCTGCTCAGGTCTCACAATATAGATAGATTTATGTCACAACGCTGGCCAAGTGCGGAATGGTGGACACCATGCTTTCGAAAAATTATAAGTTTTTCTCAGGCATACGTGGTGAAAAACATCGTAATTAAATATCACAATATTTTATATCACCGTTGAGCAGCGAAAATACGCACTTTACAAATTTCGTTGTCAGAGGTGCGCTCCGTGTCGAAGACCATCGTTTTTACCGCTCGGCTATCGCTGTTCATGATTGGAGACTACACCTGGAAAATTTAATTAGTGTTTTTGGCAAAAAGGGCACATTATCACTAATCTGACCATCTTCTTGGTCGTTATCTTCAATTCTGAAGGTCGTGTCCCTGAAAGCGCCTCGTAGCTTCTTGCACTAGTTTTTTCCACTTCATTCGGTTCTCGGCTGTTCTTAGGGCGGTTACAACAGGGAGTCCAGTGATGGTTGTAACTTGATCACACCAACGGCTAGGAGATCGGCCGCGGGGTCTCTTGCCCTCTACTTTGCCCACCACAACCAACTTGTCAAGATTATCCGGTTGGCGGCGAGCAATGTGACCAAAATAGCCCAAAATCCTTTGGAAGCAGATTGTTGATAGTCTTGTCTTAACCTCAAGCTGTTCCAGTATAGACTTATTTGTTCTTTTGGCGGTCCATGGTATGCGGAGCATCCGTCTCCAACACCACATCTCGAAGGCATCAATTATTTTCCTTTCCGTAAGTCGTATTGTCCATGATTCCGCGCCATAGAGGAAGATAGAAAAAACCAGAGTTCGAACTAATCTCATCTTGGTCTTAGTTGAGATCCTCCTGTCTTGCCATAAGCGCGTGAGTTGAGTCATTGCTGACTTCGACATCTGGATCCGTCTTCTGATCTCTCGTATGCTCCCTCCCTGGTCAGACAGTAACGACCCAAGGTAGAGAAACTCTTTAACCACCTCTATATCCGATAGTTCTCCAGTTCTTGAGAGTTGGCCGGTTCTGTCGACTATCATAATTTTTGTTTTCGACCTGTTGATTGTAAGTCCTACCAAGCTACTCTCATGCTCTACTCTTCGGAATAGCTCTGCGAGTTCTTTCTCCGACGATGCAAAAAGAGTAGTGTCGTCCGCATATCTCAGGTTGCTGATCTTATTGCCTCCAATAGAGATGCCTCCCTCCCACCCTTCTAGAGCCCTTCTCATTATATGTTCTCCATATATGTTGAAGAGTATCGGGGATAGTATGTATCCCTGCCTGACCCCTTTTTGCGGTTTAAAAGGACCTGAGATGATGTTATTTATTCTTACCATGGATTCACCGTCCGAATAGAGATTCGCGATAAGAGCAATTAGATGCGGAGGTACGCCCATTTCTTGTAATATGGTCCACAGACATTCCCATTTTACGCAATCAAAGGCTTTTGAGTAATCGATAAAACGCATAAAGATCGGCGTATTAAATTCTCGCCCTTTCTCAATTATTTGCCTCAGGTTCACTATCTGCTCTCTAGTCCCCCGACCTTTTACAAAACCAGCCTGCTCTCTGGGTATCTGCCATTGGAGGAATGATTGCAGCCTGGCGTTGATTACGTAAAGCATTATTTTGCTGGCGTGGGATATAAGCGCTACCGTTCGATAGTTCCCGCAGGTTCTCGTTGACCCCTTTTTGTGTATTGGGATTAGCAGGGATTCTTTCCAGTCTGTGACCCATTTTCCGGATTTCCAAACTTGATTGCATAGTTTGAGCATTATCTTAAGTCCTTGGTCCCCTAAATGCTTTAACTCTTCTGCGTAGATTTTATCTCTGCCGGCAGACTTGTGAGATTTCAAGCGACACAGTGCATTTTTTACCTCTGACTCAAGAATATCTGGCTCCATGTTATGCTCATCAATAGGCTTAAGGCTGTGCGTCCTTGGAGCATTGTCCGCATACAAACTCTCGCAGTACGATCGCCACCTCTCCACGACCTCGTCTATCTCGGTTAACAGCCTTCCTTGCTCATTTTCTATAGCCCATGTTCTAGTCTTGAACTCCCTCGTGATGCTCTTGATTTTCAAAAAGAGGTCCCTAGTTTGGTATTTCTGCGCATGTTCTTCGATGTCCCGACAAATAGAGTTCAGGTATTCATTGTAGTCCCTTCTACATAGACGCTGTATTTTTGTTGAGGCCTTTTTGATCTGACCATAATCTCCACCAAATTGTAATATTATTATGAGTAATCTGGTATAGTAAGTATTTTTACAACTCTTTTAAATATCCTACTGCACATGGACACGGATAAAGTATCTTCCTGTCAGAACTGAAAGAAATATACATTTAAATAGTTATATATAATCAACTTATAAAGGATAAAGCGCTGGAGCGATGAAGCGCGTATAGCCCAGCGACTATCGTAGAATACAAGTGATCTACGCAGGCAAGCAAAACGGACGTGATCGGTTGTTAGATAGGTGGCAGCTAGTAAAAAATTTCATGACTGTCTGTTTCTGTGCTTCGGAATGTCTTATCGGTCCTACTTGTTTAACAGCAGTACTTAACCCTTGTCGACGGAATTATAGGCGTTTTATAACATCCAACAGTGGGTTGACCGCAAACCTGAGTCTCCACCAACCCGCATCGGAGCAATGTGGTGAAGCAAGCTCTAGGCCTCCCCAAAAAGTCCCTGTAGCTTCAGGATTAAGAATAGAGCTGCGGTATCCCCTGCCTGATCGTAAGAGGCGACTAAAAGGGGGCGTCCGGGGCTGCGGGCGGTAAGAGTGGGAGCTCGACCCGTCCAGCCAGCAGCCGAGAAGTACGGCAGTGTGTGCGTGGCCGCATGCCGCCGTAAACATCGGAAGGTGCAGGAGAGCACATCTGCTCTCCCAAAGATGGGCTCGTTCCAGGGCATCGCGTATGGAGGCCACCGGTGCGTTCCACAGGAGATCCCGGAGTCTTCCACAAGCGCAGAGGCCGGTCACCGAGGGGTTTTAGTGAGGTCAAATCCCAAATAACCCCGTATCCTCTCCCAAGGTGCTGGGTACCTTTTGAAGTTTTCCCCCCCGATACCAAAAAAAAACCTCCCCAATAATGATGGAGACTCGTGTCCAGCAGTGGGAAGAAAAAAGGCTGCAGCCAAGGGATAAAGAGATAAACGAGTGATATAATTCTAGCTAGCATTACATTACCATGATGTTCGATTATCTCGATTTGCATTGCATTATTCGCAATATTACGTCGCACGGAGTGGATTTCATATCGTTATTTGATTTCGCGCGAGACTCGCTGTGCTGGATTTAAAAATTGTACTCCGGAAGTTCTGTCGAAGTGAAAACTTATTTTGACGCGTTAGACATTTTTTAGATGGGTACTAGGGTTATTGGGTTATGAATTGCATTTTATTTATGAATTGTATTTTATTAATTATTAGAAACTTTAAAATATATTTAATATTCTTTTATGAATCATCGTTAACAATTTCAATAACTCTTATAATATCATCATCATTATCATTAAAATTATTACAATCTAAAATAGAAACTATAGCTTCATGGTAACTAAACTAGGAAATAAACAATTTATTACACACACAACAAGTTATTTAAATATCTCGTGAATACCGCACTGCGTCTCGTAACGGTGTCGCGAGTCCAGAGATTTTATCTCTATAAAAATATGCGTACCGCGCTAAAAGAAGTTTTCACTTCAATATTTCATGTTACCTTTGGTTGCCAAAGAGGTTTTCTGTGAGTATTACACTCAACCACGCCCAATTAGCCTAGCTGCGTAGATCATTTGCATACTACGCCATGCGTTTTGGGATATCCGTACACTATGAAAATATTTTTTTAATACAGTTGCTCAAAAAGTGACGTATTGCAGGGACGTTTAGCGTGCGGGAAGTGGGCTATTACACACTCGTGCTTTTTCTTTATCTTTTATGCACTCGTGCGTTCTCTTTCCCAACTGTCAAAATAATGTCTATAAAAAAGAAAAAAAAACAGACCAAGTTTTAGAAGTTTTTATGATTCGTGCAAATATTTCTAAAAAGAAGCTACGAATTTGTTTCAATATCAGATTTAATGATTTGATTCAATGAGTTAGGTTAGGTTGCATTTCATTTCATCTCATTAACATTTTCATTTCATATCAATAAAAAAAATTCTACTGAAGACTTGGCTGTATGGACATAGTTCCCTTTGCCTACCCAGAATGGGTGACGAAAACAAAAAAAAAACTCTGCATATAGGATGATATAGGTATTATTTTAAGGTTGGCGCCATTTTTCAAAAATGTTCTTTGCGAGTTTTTATTATTTTATTAAATTGCTTCATTTTTTCGCAACTGTATTAAAAATAGTCGTTCAGTACACGTGCGGAACCGTCATTGGAAGGAGTTCCGACTGTCAACCCTCACCTTCGGCTGCGCCTCGGCTCGGGTAGACATAATTTGTCGGAGCTCCTTGCAATGACAGCCTTTCCGCACTTGTAATGAAATATACTATATAATGCCCATATTAGGGTTGTTTTTCAGATGTCGTTTAATCAAAATCGTTAAATAACAATAGTAAACAACAAGGCAAGGGGTGAAACAAGACGATTTCTGACAAGGGAGAGAGGTGACTGCCCGAGCGAAGAGAGGGCTGTCTTCGCCCTGGTCTGAAATCGTCTTTGTTTCATCCCGTGCCACACACTGTATTTTTCATATCACATTGTAATGAAACAACGAGTTTTGATTTCTGTAGCCAGCCGAAGTAAGACTATTTCAGACAAATAGCGCAGTAATATCTTTTGACAACGATTTGATGACAGTTGTCAATGCGATTCTGACAGACTTGAAATAAAGACGTAAATAATAAATAAATGAAGGTGCCGGGTAGAAACAACGTTGTTTCTCCCCTAGGGCAGAAACAACGTTGTTTCTGACTGACACATTCGCATTGGTTTGAAATTGTCTTATTTCGACTGACAAAACAGAGATCAAAAGTCGCTACATTGAGCATGTGATATGAAAATCTTTTTATGATACCTTTTCGATACTGACAGAGGTCAGTAAAAAGGTAGCTTGCTCATTAAGCAATGGGATTTAAAATGATTCTCAATCTGGCACCTGAAATGATATACTGTAACCTTTGTAAGCTGCAAACCCATTTAGAGAGGATGAATATTAAACAGTTTCGCTGATTGGAGCAGTGCTGCTCCAGTTATAACGAGTTCAACGTTCTTTGGTTCAAATAGAAAGAAAGAAAGAAACGTTTAATTACATCTTGTAAGTTCTGCAATAATACATTTATGCTATTCTATACTTAACAAAAACAATAAAAATAATTCATAGCTACTAGGTGATGATAAAAATGTAAGTATATAAAACAAAGAAGAGAAGAAAATAGGGGAAATTTCGCAGAACCACAAGATGGAATAGGACCGCACTCAGCCTGTGTCGCGGTATAAAACACGACTGCTGGTTTTCAGTGCGGCAAATATCTTTGTTATCATATATTATGTAGGTATATTTTTAAACTAAGCACATTGCTATTACTATGCTCTAGAGTTTGATGTAATGCACTAATCCTTACTTCCTTATTTATTATTATGAATTCGAAAGTAACTCTGTCTGTCTGTCTGCTACGCTTTCCCGCTTACACTTCTGAACCAATTTTAATGAAATTTGGAGTGCAGATAGAGTGGACCTTGGGAAAGGACATAGGATGGTTTTTAGCCTACGACAACCTTTAAAACGGGTCCACGCGGGCAAAGCCGCTGTCAAAAGGCGAGTAGGGAGGCGATATGCATAAATTTTATGTTAACGTATAATTTAATATATTTTAATTGGAAAATTGCAAAAAATAATGCCAAAAAGGAAAAAAAATGTGAACACTAGGGAATATAGAAATTTAAAATATAAAAGTTTTAGTTATTTTTTTATTTTATCCAATGTTTTTATTTTTATTTTTCAACTATATACTTAAACGCAATTTTTAAGGGTTAAAATTGCAGATTACTTATTTTTTCATAGTTTTTAGTACTGCGACTACTGCGTTCTCGGACGGTAAC
This sequence comes from Pyrgus malvae, assembly GCA_911387765.1. Lineage (NCBI taxonomy): Eukaryota > Metazoa > Arthropoda > Insecta > Lepidoptera > Hesperiidae > Pyrgus > Pyrgus malvae. The sequence continues at coordinate 22,975,865 of OU426948.1, forward strand.
GTCATACGAGTATCTGTCGCTTCGTATTCAACGCTACGCGGTTTATCTATCGCTCGTGCTTCTGTCTTTCTGGGTGCTCCGATCGATGTGGTCCTTCAAGAACATTCGATCCCTATGGCAAATAGGATCGATTGATACAATAAAAAATCATGAAAGTTCCCTATTGCTTAGCGGTAAGAATAGTTGCAGCGATGGTACATCCCAGATCGAATCATAAAACTTCTATCTCGTATGGCTGGGTCAGCTGCTACCATATGCTTTGTTGGGCACGGATCTCTTCGCAAACTGAAGGAGGCCTGGAATCTACTCCACCACGTTGCTCCAATGTGGGTTGGTGGAGATATGGAACCATCGGTCTGATGTTTCTTTGGCGTGAGCCCTCCAACACCCATACTTAAATGCCTTAGCAGTCGCCATACCTGTGAATGTCCACCGAAACCGCTCCCGTTTTGCTTAGAATTGATCACGTTTTCTATAAATTGTAGGTATGAGCTACAATTTCCTATTCAATTTAAAAAAATACTATTCAATAAATGAATTTGTCGATTCTAGAGAACTGGCATTTTTTAATTAAATTGTGGTTCCAAGTATTGAGTTTCCAATACAATCTAAGCACCGGCAGTTGAACAGTACAGAAATGTAACAAGTTTCTAGTATGAATAATTTATATACGGACCTCAATTGCATTAACATTGTAAGGATGTGTGTAGGTGTGAGCACCTTTACCTTTAGTTAATATCGAGCTCAATAATAGTAATACAACAAGCATGACTCCTTCAAAATTTCTAAAAAGAGACCAGTGAATAGTCTTATTTCTGGTAACAAATTGGTTCGTTGGAGGTAGTACTTTTAGTAGGAGGTAGAATTTTTAGTATCCTCTGCCTGATCGTAAGAGGCGACTAAAAGGGGGCTTCGGGGTTGCGGACGGTGGGAGTGGGAGCTCGACCCGTCCAGCCAGCAGACCCGGGAGGGACGGCGGTGTGTGCGTGACCGCATGCCACCGTGAATACCTGAAGGTGCAGGAGAGCATATCTGCTCACCCAAAGATGGGCCCTTTCCGGAGCGCCGCGTGTGGAGGACACCGGTGCATTCAATGGAGATCCCGGAGTCTGGAGTCAAGCGCAGAGGCAGGCCACCGTGGGGGTTTTAGTTCGGTACAAATCCCACATAACCCGGTATCCTCTCCCAAGTTGCTGGGTACTTTTTGATACCAAAAAAAATGAGGTAGAACTTTTATGGTTGGCCCAGGGCACGACCACAACCGCTGCACCCACTTTTCCTATGAATTATATTGTGTTCCAGTGGAAAAGTGCAGTTGCCCGGCCAGGCGTACATACATGTGGCCACTATAAGCCTCCGGAGTAGCAGTGCAAGTGCATACGACCTCAGACAAGACTTACTAGTGATTGAGGTTGCTGTTAGATGTCCATGGGCTGCAGCAACCAATTTAATATTACGAAGCTCGCATGCTCATCTGCTATTCCATTCAAATAAAAAACGAGGAAAGCTTGAGATTATTTTAGGATTCTGGCAATGTAAATAATTTCAATTGTCAATCAAAATATTAAATGACGTTATCTCGTCAATATATGGCGCAATCGATGAACGCCGGCTGCACGCACGGAAAAGGATGACTCATTGTAACGTTACGCTGACTGTAACGATACGTTGAGGCTTGAGCGTTCAGCTCGCGCCGTTCGTCGACTGTTTATAAAGTGAAGTGAAATGTTAATGTGGTTTTCATGTTTTTGTTTTGATGTTGTCGCGTTAAACTATCGTCCTAAAGCCGACTTTACAGACAACCATTTTTTTAATTTCATGAGACTATTCCCGTGAAAGTCTTCTTCAAGTATCAGGAAGCAATAGAAGAAGGCGACGTCGCTGTTCGTTGCATCATGAAAATGCATTTCTGGGAGTAAAACAAGATATGAATGCGTTAGATCAATACTTATATAGGTTCATCGGGTGCAGGGATTACCGCCGGTTCGCCGGTTATAGAGAAAATTTACTTTTTAGTTAAAAATTAATCCGGTCTTAGACTACCAAGTCAATTGAGATACTTTTAATGAGCTGACAAAACGTGACATCCCCATACATTTTGTATGAGAAAATGATAAGTGACGTCACTTATCATATATAGTCAATTGACTTCATTATTATTGATTTAAGTGGTAGTAAAAATCATGTATAAAAGAGAATTAACAATTATATTGCTTTCCAAGCGTGATTTAGTGCAACCTTTTTAAGGTAAGGATTTTGATTTTTTCTGTTCACAGTGTCCAAGTCCCTATTACCTTTAGATTCTGCCTGATATAGAGATTGAAAAAATATAGCATTTGTGCACAAAAATAGCCTCGGTAATTATAATTACTTGTAAGTAGTCGAAATTACCGGGAAGGAAACGTCCAAGTGTTATTCTTATGGTGTAAATCTAATATTGATAAAATCACAACCTACAACACTTGACCCTAATAAACACAGTAGGAAGAAGACAACAATGGGTTATAAGTGCTCAATATTTATAAGGGTTCCGTGTCAAACTACCCTTTACGTATGGTTGCCAACCATACTGTTAAGAACAGTATTATACTGTTTTTCACTACATTATACTTTTTACTGTTGAACAAAAATAAAATATACAAAATACTGTTTTCAGTATCGACATCTCGGACGAACACTAAGTTAGTGCAGAAGATTTTTTTCGTGTACACCTTGCTCGCTTTTTTTTTCAATTAGTGTTTTTAGTAAACAAAAGGTGGAAAATGGAAACGATTCACCTTACAATAAATAAATAAATAACGCTTCACACTCATAGCCCCACAGTAGCCAGATATACCCTGTGTCGTGGGTGCCCTGGACACATACAAAGACTCAGACGAAATCTGTAATTTAAACTCATCATTCAAATTTCTGTTTCGTCGGGAATCGAACCCTTCGATTGGCAGTCCGGCATGGTAACCATTGCGCCACGCAGGTCGTCAAACCTTCAAAAAACAAAATACTGTTCATTTTTGTAAAATATATGTTCCTTCTCAGACCTAAATATACTTTAATTCTCGTAAAAAAAGTTTGCAACCCTACCTTTACGTGTAATTATTGATGCTATACTTACCTAGTACCGTACTAGCTGTCCATGGAAGCATCAATAATTTATGAGTTTACCTTCCTCATAACAACAATAAAGAATTGATACTGCTATCACTTCTTTATTGTTGTTGTGTTGTTAAAGAAGCTGTATACAAAATTATGCCGATTTCACTGATTTACCTTTCACAGGAATACATAATATTTTTTTCAATCCGTTTAGGTTTCAAAATGATCCGGAAATGTGTAATATTATATACCTGTTACATCATCAATTTACAAAACTGTCACCGTCTTCAGATCTATTAAGCAAAACAAAGTAATAAAAATAAGAAAGTGACCACTGTATAAGATTATTATTGAAAATATTAGTCATTATTGTGCAATAAAACTTATGGCAATACTGTATTTTTACTGCAAAATCTAATGTGTATCAGGTAAGTCAGCGAAAACGGAAAATTTTCGTATACGGCCTTTGACGCTAGTATCCAAGAGGGTATCTATTATTAAGTTATATTTTTAGGGTTTTGTGCCGTAAAAGGAAAGAAGAAACCCTTTACGATAACTTTGTTTTGTTTTCAAAGTTGAAGTCAAAATATTTTCTCTAATATTTTGGAATACAAATATTTGTTTAGTTAACGTCAATCTTTTCACGGTCATAGGCTCTAGGTGCTCTTGATGGCGATACTTTGAGCTGAGTGAAGAGCCGACCCTCTTAAGAAAAGAAAGAAAGAAAATGATTTACTTGTGCAAATATGGGTAAATTTTTCATATGCATTCATTAATTCGTCATATTTACCTCAGTAAGGTATGCAATTAATGTTAGCAAAATTAAAATTAAAATGGCAAAAACAATTAAATTACTATCTACAAAATTAAAACATAACTAAAGTTTTTATACCTATTTATTTTATTTTATTTACAAAAACATTTTTAATTTTAATATAACCCATCTGGAAGTAGGTCAAGTCAAGTCAAGTCTGAATTAATGCTAAATCTTAAATTTCACTAGTCTGTGATCTGAGTAAATGTTTTTTTTATTTGAATGGAGTAGCAGACGAGCATGCAGGATAGTTAAGTCTTGTCTGAGATCGTATGCAGTTGCGCTGCTACTCCGGAGGCTGGTGATCGCCTCATGTAAGTGCACCACTGCACCATTCCACCGAAACACAATAGAATTGGTTCACGGCAGAAGTGGGTGCAGCGGTGGTACTTCCCTTTGCGAACGATGATAGTTCTACCACCTACTTTTTATATACGTAACTATTATGTAAAAATTTACATAACAGCTTAACTCTCGTTTATTTCGGTTAGTTTCGGATCGTACCGAGGTCCTATATAATGAGGCATTGCAAGCCGGGCTCCCCGGAAATTAAATGTGAGTTAAAGCAATTAACTTAATAATGATCTTTACATAATATATAAGCTGTGGAAACCGTAGTGTTTTCGGGACCATGGGCGCTCCCTTGATAGAAATCAGAACTAATTAAACTTCAACTGCAAAGAACAGAGTTTTGCCCACAAAAACCTACAATTATAATTAGAGATTCCGGTTTGAAAAGTTAACATGGCACTGTATTTATTTAATGTTCATCGCACACAAAGAATATTTTAGTATTTGTTATATTGTTTATTACGAGTAGTAACAAATATTCAAGCAGAAAGATTGAAATATTTTCCTAAAAGGTTGTAGAGGCGCTACGTTTTATAAATGCAACAAGTAACGACATCTGTCGGACGTCGGATGAACTGGAAATCTAATACCTTTAAACGAGCAATTCTTGTATATATCTAAATATATTTTTTGAATCTCGGAAACGGCTCCAAAGATTTTGATGAAATTTAGTACACTGGTTGCGGGGATGATAAATCGATCCACAAATTTTTATTGATCAAATTTGTCGTTTTTTTTAATGTTTATGCAGTTAAATATAAAATTACTCTTACCGACATCTATTGGAAAATATTAAAAATATTGTGGCGTAGAAATCCGTCAAATGGTCAACATTTGACAATCCACCCTTCAAACAAATGACAATGTCGATATGAAAGACCTCTATAAATATTTCGTCAAGGGAATTATAGCTTTCTTGGTCGAATGGTTACGAAAGCCGACTACCGAGCTACAGACCCGGGTTCAAATCTCAAGTAGACAAGTTGCGTTTTTTATTTTGACGTGATAACGTCTTTAAAATCGTTTTAGTCGGGTGACATGTTCAGAAACTTGTGTCACACCAAAACCTCACGAGCGCGATCGCAGGTATAACGAGAGAGAGACGGACCGATCTCCCGTCTCATCTCGAGCGCTGCCAGTCATTCCGTGAAACTTGTCACGCGGAATCCTCACGAGCGGAGGCTGGCATAGCGTTCGAGTGAGTGGACCGATCTTCCGTCTCTCTCACTCTAGCGGCATACAAACGAATGGAGATTTTCTCGTGCGGACGTTATCACGTAAACATCTCGATCGTAAACCTACTTTACAAACAATTTGCCGTTTTTTTTTGTGACAATTTTTTTTTAATTGGGAGCTAGGTATTTCAAAAGGATTTGTAAAGTAACACTAAGTCAATGAATGCTTTGTTTAAAAATAAACCAAGTAAATAAATTGTTTTTATCCGAGCAACGCTCGGGCGTCCAGGTACTACTTGTATAAACGACTGTTCAGAATACAGTTCTGGTATATATTTATCACTGCACTATACAACATTATGATAAAATATTATTTAAAAATAAATTAATTTGAGGTAACATTTCATGGGTTTTTAAATAGCCCAAGATATACCTACTTTCGACTCCTATAACAATATTTATGGTCATTTTCATTAGTTCTCGTAATAAGTCATTATTTTTGTCGTTTCATTCACCAAATAAAAGTTATCAGTATCCGACGCAGCGGTCATGAGTTCAAAATTTGTTCTGAGTTTAATAGACCCTCAATATTTTTCGTTCTATATTACTTTGTTCGGCACATTTTAAGCAGCCTGAGAGTTGAACAAATAAGATGAACCTTAGTGAATAACTCTCAAATTCTGGAGAATACCTGTCCTCACTATTAGGTCTCCGAAAAGGGTTAATAAACATTTTTATACTAGATCTTTGTAGACGGTCTACAACAAGCATTTTGAGGGTTTTTTGAGGAAAAAATATTGTAGGTGCTAGAACTTCAGTCCCTGTAGCTTCGGGATTAATAATAGGTCTACCCTACCCTCGGGTGGGTAGGTAGGGTAGGTAGGTAGGTAGGGTAGGAAGGGTAGGTAGCTGTATAGCTACCCCTGTCTGTTCGTAAGAGGCGATTAAAAGAGGACTTCCGGGGTTGTGGGCGGTGAGAGTGGGAGCTCGATCCGTCCAGCCAGCAGCCCTGGGAAGGATGGCGCTGTGTGCGTGGCCGCATACCGCCGTCAGCGTTGGATAGTGCAGGAGAGCACATCTGCTCTCACGAGAATGGGCTCGTTGTGGGGCGCCGTGCGTGAAGGACACCGGTGTGTTCCACTGGAGATCCCGGACGGAGTCCTCCCCAAACGCAGAGACAGGACACCGAGGGGGTTTTAGTGCAGTACAAATCCCACATAACCCTATATATCCCGGCACATTGGAAGAGGATATCTCCCAATGTGCCGGGTACCTTTTGAAGATTTCCCCCCGATACAAAAAAAGTGCTAGAACTTCAATGGTTTCACAGGTGAAGTACCACCGCCGCACCCACATCCACTAAACAATTCTACTGTGTTTCAGTGGAATGGTGCAGTTGCCGGCCAGACTTACATGAGGCAATCATCAGTTTTTGGAGTAGCAGCGCAACAGCACACGACCCGAAAAAAAAACATATCTTAAACACGGATAATTATGCGTGAACGGCAATTGCCGTTCTGACTATAAAAATCATCTCACTAATGTCAAAACCATATTAAAAACAAGAGACAGCATTTGTGTTGAAAATACTGCTCACATTTCTTCTTAATGGAATTTTTTACGGACATTAATCCAATACTATTATCCATTCTGTCGTTAACAAATGCATCGATATAAATTCCCGCTATCATTTACTGAATATCAGCGCCTGTCAATCCGCCAGCTAGGTCTGCAAATACTGAATCATCAATCAATAGGATCAACAAGCTATATGGATAAGTATTCTCACAATATTACAATATTTTATTTCTTAGGAGATAGACGTTGTAAACATATTTTTATTGGAATATTGTTTTAAAAGAAATAATTAATAGCCATTAATTATACGGAAAACGTGAATATTAAACGGAAATAAACTTTAGGTTGTATAAAATGACCATTTGTTGTCAAAAATTATGTGTTACTTTATTCAAATGGGAATGCCCAATTGAAAAATTCAAATTCCAATAAAAGAATTACAGGGGTTTCGAATTACCGTATTTTTGGCGCGTAAGTATACGGTCGTTTTTGGAAAATGCGACACACCAAAACACCTTTTGAGAATGGAATTTTTATTCGATGTAGGTACATTTCTGGTGTTGCAATAAACAGCGATACGCCTTATGAAATCTTTTGTCTTTTTATTGTATATCGTTACAACAGCATTAATAGCAACAAACTGACATTCTACAAGCTGTATACAAGTGGTATGTTATGACCATATTATGGTACTGGCAACTTTTTGGAACGGAACCCTAACTTAAGAACTTCCGAAGTGGATTGCAGAACGATTTACTCAATATATTATACTTTTTGAATCGACACTTATAAAAAAATATTCATTTTTAATTCAATAATTTGAAAAATAAAAATGCATTAAACCTCGACAATGTTGAAATGGACTTACATATGAATATGTTATCTACCAACACTGTAGCGTGTTTATAGTTTATCGTGTGGCTTGCATAGTAACATTTTTATAAAGTCCAGCGGCCTAGTTTACGGGAATGCACCACGCGATTTCATAATGCAATTAAAAACCATTCTCTAATAGGTCTTCCGACACTGTTAACGCCGCAACCCAACCCTGATAGATCGGATTACGCATATATTGGATTACGGGACTATCTACTTAGTTCGTGTGAAAATAAAATCAGATTGCAATGAATTCTATTTGCGTTTGAACGTGTAAGAAACGTGAAGGAAATCGTATGGAAAACGTTAGTATCTACCCATTTTGCGTCCTAAAGATCAGTAATGAATGTCAATGGTCAGTTCCTGCCATGAGCAAGTAAAGATATAAATTAGTTGCCAATCCTTTTTCGGTTACTGGCGGTTCTAGAAATGCCTTAACAATATTAACCTGCCTCTATTACACAGTGATCATCAACTGAAATATAGTAATGATAATAATGCCTTGTAGGAACCAGGAACATGAAATGAAATGAAATAGTTTATTAACTGTGTAATAATATACACTTGATGTTTTTCATTGTTGTACGGCCATCGGCTGACAGTCAGTCATCCGCTTTGGGTGCGCTAAGGCTACATTGTATGCACGTATTATATAAGAGTAGATTAAGCGACTGCCCGTATTTCATACTAGGGCGACGTCCGAGTCTCACAAGAGGCGCCCTCTGGTCGGTCGCTCAACCCATAGCCCTCTTCTTCTTGGGGCGGAGCAATGTGAACGGGCTGCTGCTTTCCCGCCGGGACTCAGGGTCACTCCCTTCCCTTCCAACACCCTTTTAATTCCGGTTGAGCCACTCAAGCTCGCCACAAAAGTCCGGTGAATCAGTGAAAGCCAACGGGGCCAACTGCAGCGTGTCCATTAGAAACAAACAAACAAAGACTGCCCGTACAGTCGTATCCCATTTTGTGTATATAAAAAGTACTCTGTGGTATCCCATAGCGCATAGCTAACAGTCGCACCTATACGCAATAGCTTACGCTGGTATACTGTATACTCATACCAGTACCGATATACCGTTTTATAAATTAATATTGACTTTCACTGAAGCCACCTTACTGAACTAAAATAAGTGTTAAATATTATATACCAAAATGAATGACTCTATAACAAATTTATTATTACATCAAAAGCCTTATCATAATACTCATGGAAGACTTAAATATATCAGAAAGTGGATGCTTTAGGACAGAGTGGTGAAGCGTTCAGGCCTTCCCAATTTTATAGGGAACACCCCTAAAACTGTAATTTAAAATATATCGCTATTCCTTGGCAAAAATATTGGAAATTATATGAAAAACATTGGTATTGTTACGACTTTGAGTACCTATTTTGTGTGCATACATTGCATTTTATTACCGTAACATTTTTTATCGTAACATTTTATAGTGCGTAACAGTATTAATCATTGACTAACCAGACTATAGCTATATTTAACAATCATGACCTAAGTATATTTGAACGATTTGAACACATGAATTGGATCTCATCCTCAAGGCTAGCTCGTAGTTCTAAAGCCTGCTTTTTAAAGCGCCTATAATTAAATTGAAAATAAATATCATGGTTTAATGATAAATTTAATACTACGGCTGTAATTTCTAAATTAAAATTATAATGTTTTGACAAGATGCTTAACGCAGCATCTTTCATCACGATGTAAGATAATATACCCTCGAGAAGCACATTTTGCCACTAGCGGTCATTCACATTACACCTAACCGCACCCATCTCGCTTACTTTACTTTACTAACTAGGCAGCAAGCCGTTTTTTATAATAGCTTCAAGTAAAGTTGTATTATGCTTGACAATTAATTTGTGATATAATGATAGGGTATTTAAGAGGACCTTGTCACGATATTTGCTCCCCCTTGCGGTCAAATTGTTCATTTTCAAGGGTCAGCGAACAAAAGCCATGATTTTCAACGCCTGTGACGTCATGCATGACTTCTTTTACAACGTTGCTTGGGGTGAGTGTGATTTTCAATGTCAACGTAGGGTCTGTAAATGGATACCCCATTGACAGATAATCATGTTATATATTGTAAGCAAATACGATTTGATTTGTAAAGTCTGCTCAGATAAAAAGGAGCGTGACTATTTTGTAAACATAATGAAACCAGATCAAATTAACGACGAAACACTGATATTATTTTATTGACATTGAGTAGTCTATCAGAAGCTGTGCTTGCTAGTCGGTGTAGCTTCGAGATTAAGAATAGAGCTACGGTATCCCCTGCCTGATCGTAAGAGGCGACTAAAAGAGGGCTTCTGGGGCTATGGGTGGTGAGAGTGGGAGCTCGATTCGTCCAGCCAGGAGCCCCGGGATGGATGTCGATGTGTACATGGCCCCATGCCGCATGATAGAGTTACCACTTAATGGGCCCAAAGCTGAATTGAAAGTAACGAAAAACAATTTAAAAATGTACCTTATAAGTCATCAATGTTTTAGAATAAAATTCAATATGTTTTTTTTTTAAATCACTCAAAACACGATGAATGCGTAATAAAAGTCCTCAAACTAATAAACGCAATATAAAAAACGCTCGCCCTATGGCTCTAAAAGTTTACTTTTTGCAATACTAAGCACCACTAATGCTAATTGCTTTGTAAACCCACGTCGTTATGCAGTTTTCAAAGAAAGGCACTTATTACGGTAATGGTTACAAAAGAACTCGGGAATTTTTTTCTTTAGAACGTACGATACGACCGCTCGACCTGCTACGACAAGTCGTAGATATACTGTTTTTAAACTTGCCGAAGCACTTTGCTTTACCTTTTTAGTTAAGATGCAATAATTTTATGGATACAACACATTTAAAAAATTAGAATTAACTTCATGCCTCCACAATTATGACGATTGACTGTCAACATTGTGACATCTACAATATTTATTTATTTATTTATGGTTACCAACACACTGTCTCAGTGCCAGTACAATTACAATGATAAATCGATACAAAACTTTCTGTTTTTTTTTTTCAACCTTTTTATATCCCACTGCTGGGTACAGGTCTCCTCTAACAACAGAGAGGGATTTAGGCCATATTTGTGTTAGCAGGTACGATTTAGGCCAAGCGTGGTGGACACGCTGACGCAGTGCGGATTGGTGGATATCATACCTTCGAGAAATTATGAGTTTCTCTAGGGTATGAACGGCGATGGAAAACACCTAATCAATTAAATATCACAATTTTTTCCATTACCATGGAGCAGCGATGAAATGTGCACATTACAAATTTCTTTTTCAGAGGTGTGCGCTGATGATTTGAACCCGGCACCTTACGCGGCGGAGACCGCGGTCCTTAGCACTCGGCCATCGCTGCTCACTTCTGGTTGTTTATAACAATAAAAAATATAATAGAATACTACAGGTCGTGATAATAGATAAAATCGTGCCATATAAAATTCCTCATTAATGTGGACCATTAAAAAAGATTTTAACTTTAGTGCTCGTCGAGCAATCTCCACGAATCAATTGCACTTACATCCGCTGCACTATTTATGCAGCCTTCCATTTGCTTTGTTCTCGAAAAACTGAATCATTATAATAGGTACTTTTTACGTTTGAAACCTTAGAGAATGTTAGTTTCAAAGCGAGTTTAACATAAAGTTTTATTTTTTATTTGTGTAAAATGTTTTCAGCAAAGTGTGACTTTAAAGTGAGCAAAATAAGATAAAAACTTGTGTTTGAAGCAATGATACAATTCAAGATACAATGATACAAAAATTAAATAAGGAAAAGTTTTATGATTTCTTTACAAAAAACTTTTAACTAAAGTGTGATTATGAATAGAATGAGAGAAGGCGGTTATTATTTACTAGCGGCCGCCCGCGAGTTCGTTCGCGTGGACTTTAGTTTTAGGATTCCTCTAAAATAATAGTAGCCTAAATTACTCCTTATTACATCAGCTACCTGTCAGTGAAAGTCTCGTCAAAATCGGTCCAGCCATTTCAAAGAATAGCTGGAACAAATAGACAAACAGACAGACAGATAGACAGACAGACATACAGACAGACAGACAAAAATTGTAAGATATGTTATTTTGGTATAAGTATACCGTATATAAATTCGTATGCATGAGGTAAAAAGCGTTTCTTTTAATGTTACAAACAGACACTTCAATTTTATTTATTTGTATAGAGTATGTATAGAGTATAGATACGACTTACGTGACATTTTTCGGAACTAGGCCGACTACTCACGTCCAAAAAATTTCATGTGAGTGAAGTCTTATATAAAAAATCATGTTAAGTTATACTCACGATTCCATAAACGAGTATAATAAAAGAGACTTAAAAATAGTGTATTTAAAGTAAATTATAATATAAAATTCTCGTGTCACAATTTAAAACATACTCCTCCGAAACGGCTCGACCGATTCTCATGAAAGTTTGTGTGTATATTGGGTAGGTCTGAGAATCGGTCAACTTTTATTTTTCTCCGGGTGGCCCACCTCAAACATTTAAATGCCATCAGCTAGTAAATTATAGAATTCTACTTGCTTTTAGGTATTTATTTGCTTTTTATTTATTTTTGACAGCCTCCGTGGCGTAGTGGGTGATGAGCCGACTGCGAAGCGTGAGGTCGATTCCAACCCAGGACAAATATTTGTGTGATGAACATGACTATTTGTTCTGTGTCTGGGTGTTAATTTATCTATTTTAGTATGTATTTTGAAATATATAAGTATGTTTATCAGCTTTTTGACTACCATAGTACAAGCTCTGCTTAGTTTGGAATCAAATGGTGTTGTGTGAATTGTCCAAATATATTTATTTATTTTATTTTTATGTTGAAAGTGTTATCCCAAAATTGAAAAACTGGTATACTTAATATAATAGAAGGTACCGTAGCGTGTTATTATTCTTTAGGCTAAATCTTGAGTTAAGAGAAAAAAAGCAGCGAAAAAATCTTTCAAAGTTTTTTTTTAATGTAAAATATATTACATTAATAAATGACAGAAAGGATATGTGTCGATAATAAGCCCACGTGACAGCTGGTCCTGTATGACACCACTAACCCACTTCCATAAGCGCACAGATGTAAGAAATCACTAAACTCTCCTTTGCTGAACGTTCGTATAAAAAAAACTGAGCATCACTGTAATGAATGCGTTCATTAGAGCAAACAACCCCGCGTCACATCACAGAAGCGGGAATCAAATATAATTACCAAGTAACACAAATATTTACGCTTTGCACTTTGTTAGGTTGGATACTATTGACAAATCAATCACTATTCATTAACGAGTTTACTTTGCAGAGCGCTACACAAAAACTACGACCGCCTTCCAACTTTTTATTGATAAATTTATATATATGCATATACGCTCTATATCCATGTTTGTGGATAAGACTTATATAATAAAATATGTTACGTTCCGGTAATTAATAAATTTACATACACACATTCATTATTTGATTCATACATACGTACACACTAATGCATGTAAGGATGTATATGTCTATTCTGTCAGTGCATTACATTACTAATACAAATATCTTCAAAATTAAATGACTCTGTTAACATAATTTCAATCGAACTTCACTTGTAAGTTCGTTTGATTTTAAATACTTTGCACTTTGTGAAGTTGGGTGCTATTGGAAATCAATCAGTCAGTATCAATAAACTAGTGTTCGCGTGGTGTTTTTTTTTTTCGCCCGGATCAGAGCAGCGTAGTGGAGTAAGCACCAAGCCTCCCCAATAAGAATGGCCCAGCAGTGGGATGCAAAAAGGGTTGCAGCCAAGGAAATAATATATAAAATAAATAAATAATGCTTTACACTCCAAGCCCCACAGTAGGGTGGATATACCCTGTATCGTGGGTACCATGGACACACACAAAGACAGGAACACAAACACCCAGACTGAGACAGATTCAAATTTCTGTTTCGCCGGGAACCTTCGATTGGCAGTCCGGCATGGTAACCATTGCGCCACGCAGGTCGTCTTGTAATAATAATCTAATAATCTTGCCTTTCTATTGCATTATTCCTCCCTTTGACATAACATGAACTGGTTAACATGTAAATAGTTGCACGAGACCGGCAAGCAATTAATTACACAAACAAGACCCTTAGCATTGCTAACTGCTCACTGCTAAAGTGTTCATACGCAAACGAGGGATTTTAACGCCTACAGAGCCCTTAGTGTAAGTTTCTAAACGCACAAACGTTATTACTACTACTACGTCCGAGTTAAAATTGGACAGATAGATCTTAACCTGAAAGGAATAAGGTCGATAATCAAATTCTTAATGCAAACGCGAAAGTAACGTATACGCGTGTGCAGACTTACTGAAAGGAACTGAACTGGAAAGAACTGATATATCCGTATATTTGTTTATGTGTTACACTAACGGTAACATATAAAGATTTATACGGAACTTGACTTATCATTGTCTGCTGCTGAAGCGTCAGTACAATAATGTCAATTATTTAACACTGCAAGGTGGCGCGATGATCAGCGCCTGATGGCCGGTAGTAAGCCTTGAGATATGTATTTATATTATATTACATATATATGCTATATTAGCTATATTATTATAAGTACACACACTCAACCTTTGCAATCCAGCTCTCCAGTTACAGGTCTGCTGGAAGAAATTTCTATAGAAATAAGCAGTACCTTTGTACCCTATTTCAGTTAATGCCCATGTGTTTATTGTGTATTTGTGTACAAGAATTATTAAATAAATAAATAAATTAGATATTTAACTTAAAGTGAATTTAGATAGTATCGATCCGATTTTCTTATTTATCATTCTACGCTATTGATATGGAACTTATACAGTCATAATGGATATTTTAAATCATTTAGTTTCTACTACTAACTAATAAGGTGGTATTATATTTTTAGTTAGAAGTATGAATTCCGAAAGTCCACAGGCTTTCGATTTTTTTTAGTTATACAAATTCCAAAAATAGCTTACAAACTCGAACGAAACTTTATACGGCTTGTATTGTGTTTTGTGTTTTAAATTAATTATTTATAATTTGTGCATTAGGTCTGTATAATCAGTAGTCCAAAAGGAAATTTCATACGTCTTTCTAAAGGCATATTCTATAAAACATATTTGTGAACAAAAAAGAAAATAAACGGGAAACAGAAGAAGTCATTAATTAAGTAGTTATATTATACTCATACCTACCCGAAGCATGCCAAAAAGGTCCATTTGAAGCATGCCATCTCATAAAGATTTGCAAAATAACGCTTTTAAAGGAATAAAATAATGACTTTTGTCCATTGTCATATCGGATTGTGATTGCAGTGCAATATCTCATTAAAGAAGAACGGTCATCATCAATGAACCAGGCCCGACAGAAACGAGACATATCTCATTTTTTTTGGTATAATGTGTATTGTTAAATTACATATATTTAATATTCGAAATATTTTATATTTAAATAAATATAATAAATTTCGACTTAAAACTTTATTTCTTCTCTTGTGTATGAAGTAAGAAATCTTTTAATTACCTTCATTTGTGTGTGGTAACAAATTGTTCGGTCTTTGAAAGCACGCAAAGATATTTAGTGCCCTCGCAACAAGGAGTGAAGGATATTTCCGGTTAATGTTTTTTTTTTATAAGTGCTACACTATCGCTGCTAAAATAATTATACTTATAAATAAAAATAATATAAATAAAAATAATTATACTTATAAAACGCAATCTTTTTATAGTAGAATCAAAATTGTTAAGGAGTTTTCCTTTTATAAATTCTGCATTAACGCTAATTTAAAAACGCTATTAAGTCTCCTCCGCTTAGAGAACATTAATATTATAATCACCTTAACCACTAAAAAGGCCTGTAGGAATTATACTTCGTTTTTACTTAGTAGGCAGTTGCGCTAAACAAACTTGGCCTAAATTTGTACTATTGTTTGGTAGAGATACAGGTTAGTGACTAACCCGATGTGAGATATTTTTAAATTGATTGTCATTAATCAAGGTTCAGTAACTGCCATCTATCGGTACCTGCCCGAACAAGTGGCTAATGTCTCCGAAGAACGGAATTGCCCATAAAATTTGTCACTAGCGGGCAACTCTCTAATTCCTGAACATGCCCGACGTTACTTAACTGCGTATATCGCTACCATTTGGCACTAGACACTGAATAGGTGCACTTGATAATAAACTGTGCATTCTACATTGTTTTTCATTTCGTCCCATTCCTATGGTCCCATTTTTTTTCAACCCTTTTAACTCCCAATGGTTGATAACATGTCTCCACTTGGAACTGAGAGAAAAGGCTTATCGTTCACCATGCTGGCCTGCGGGATGGTGGACATGACTACCTTTGTTTATTTTTAACTTTCAGGCATTTACGGTTATGGAAAACATCGTGATAAAATATTACAATGGTCAAAGTCGAGTACCAAATGTTCGCTGAGGTTTGGACTTGGGACCTCCGTGCTGGAGAGGGTTGTTTCAACCATTAGGGTATCTATGCTTCCTAATTAACTTTATATTGTACCAAAATCAGCTAGAAGCGAAATAATCTTTAAATCAAATTATGTGAGTACTAAAAATGTATGCCTAATCACCGTAGGTACATAATATTTTTGCTTCGACCGTCTGCCTCAAAAGCTCAAAACCCGTTACAATTCAATATTCACGTTATCATGTTACAAATAGTACAAATTGCATTGTTATCCGCATTACCGCACGCCGCGCGCCCATCAATGCCAATTACACGCTTGGAACAGTTGGCAGCCCTGCCTAACATAGGCAGTGGACATAGAGTCAAGCGAAGCGTGAAGCAAGGCGATTTACTTGATTACTTGAGCATGTTAAAATTGTTTAGATAACAGTATAAAAATACTTTAAAAATAGAAAGAAACCAAAATGAATAGTGATAAAAAAATAACAAAACATTATCAAATATTTTAGCTAATTTTCTCACAAAATCGGTTCGCTTGAACCAATAAAAATTGTAATCAACATCCCAATTATAAGAAATAACATGAAATTTAATGTTATTTAATTTAATTTACGAATAAAATTTCAAATTTGACTCTAAAAGTATCAATTAAGATCTAAATTCAAAACATGCTTTTTCAAAAGGGCAGATTTCTCGCAATTCATTTACGCACGGTAATGGGATCATTATGATCATTTGTAGAAACGTGGATACGTTTCTACAAAACGAAAATTTAACCATATAAAAAATGTACATTATTAGGTATTGCACAAATGTTGTTTGTATTATTGAGAGAAATATTTTTTTTATTTTTAAGCAATCGTTGATAAAAACTATACGATTAAGTTATTTAATATTATAATACTTTATTTATTTATTCCCGCACATCATCCACGGTCAAAATGTTCTTAAATTGTGATACTACTTTACAGTTGCAAGACGTTTTCATTTGATTAACCGCTCCGCTACCCTCGCCACTCGCTAGTGTATGCCACTTCCGGCTGGAGGTCAACATCCGAGGCCGCGTAGTATTTGCCGACTCAGCGTATAATTTCGTTTCAAGATTTTTTGCTGTGAAATAATAACATCGGTTTGTTTATATTGGCTGCGACCCTTTTTGCGTCCCACTGCTGGGCACGGGTCTCTCCCCATTCTTGGGGAGGCCTGGAGCTTACTCCACCACGCTGCTCCAACGCGGGTTGGTGGAGAGTTGTTTATATTAGCATTGTAAATAGATGGAAAAAGAACTTATGTTAAATATATTTAATATAAACGTGTATATAAAATGTGACTATTAAATTACTTGACCAAATAAATAATTTAAAAAATATTATTGTGCTTTTTATTTCCTAATTTTCTTTCTTCTTGACATTAAAAAGGTCGTAATGTCCCATTTTGGCCCCACTGTTAGATATGAGGAACTTCTTTAACTAAGTAAAGTAGATAAATAAAATAGATAAAGAAGTAAAGAAAATATATATTGCGTAACCATAAAAACTTATACCCATAAATGCATATCCTTACAATAATCATTTAGAGTGTGCCCATCGACCAACACCGTTTATTACTCTTAATTTTTTTCTAGTATTCACAATTTTAGCCAATAGGTAATTTATCCAAAATGAATAATGAGATTTATACTAATGCAATCCGCATCTTAGAAGATCGTAGTATCGTGGTATACTTTTTATTAAACCTAGCATTACTAGAACTTCGATTCTCGTAGCATATTGTAGGCGTAGTTTTAATATTATTGTTACACTTTTTAGATTGAGAATATTTTTATCAAATTGCTGACGCTACTTATTAAGATTTTTATGTTTAGTTTTTTCAGTGTTCTAAGCGATGTCCGCAGCCCATGGACAACTATTAATATATCATTGCAAGTCTTATCCGAAGGCCTATGCAATTCCGGAGTACTACTACAATAAATTTCAACCTGTAATAAGCCTGCAACGCTACCCACGTTGCTCATCACAGAGGCATTTGGGTTCAATAACCGGAGCCGCATCACAAGTCACGACACGACACTCAATATCTGCACTTGTTATTGTAAATACTTCATGATAACATGACTCAGTGAAAGTTTCAACAATAAAAGAAAACCGTTGGAGAAATGTGTGTGATTTACTGGAAATATGAACCACCGGTCTACATTTTAGCAGCATGGTTGAGTTAGCTCCAGGCATCGCTAATAATGGAGAGACCCATGGTCATCAATAAGTGTTGCTGTGCAGTGTGCTGACAGCAGCCAACAAAGTACATATTGAAGTCCACTTAAATTTGCTTTACAAAAACTTAAAAACTTTGCGTTACAGACTTGCATCCTAAGATTATTACATACATACAAAACCTAAGACGATAACTTAAATGTCTTTACAAGTTACAATGATATTTTACATAATACATTTACAGTCAAAAGTGCAGTTATTGCATGTCGTGTCGTATCGTGTAATGCGGCCTCAATCATCGATCTTAAACACTACTTTGACGAGCGACGCGGGTAGCGAAACGGATGGTCTATATGTTAACAAGAAGTTGAGAGAAACATTTGGTTTAACGACCAGCTTTAACTCATATTGTACCCGTATTACAAATTATCATTTATATGCTCTAATTATATCATTTAACATTTTAAAATGTGTTTTTGCTTAACGTCTTAAACTTCGAAATTTATTGATATACTAAATCAATCCAGCAGGTTATTCTCAAAATACTTGTAGTATTATAGTAATTGTCTCAGTTAAAAATTGATAATTAGTAATTTGATAGAGATTCTTAATTATTTCATTCGTGCTTATGGTTCTTCTTTTAGAACTTATTTTTGAACCTTACATATTCATAATGAACCATTGATTTAGAATTTTACAAACAATTATTTAGCATATTATGTGAAGTATAAAAAACCATTAAATGTTTATCTATACGTTTGTCCATAGTTTTTAATAAAAAATTTTGAAATAAATAAATATTTGATTACTTTTTTGATATTAATGATTCTTTAGTATACGAGTGAGCAGCAAAACTTTTGGACAATATTTTTTATAAAATATATTAAAACCGCTCCGCTACACGCGTCGCTTGTCACGTACACATTTGAGATCGATGACCGAGGCTGCCTCACACGTAACGATACGACCTGCAAATACTTTATACTACTACTAGCCTTCTTAAATTATCTATCTATTATTATCTTATCTTAAATAGTTAATATAACAATGTATGGCTTAAGCTTTTTTTAAGAAAATTCTGTTGTATTTTCGTGGTTGCCTGCCAGACTGAAATGAGGTGTCTCTCGCACTCCAGAGTCATTTATTTTAATGCAAGAGTATGAAAAAAAAAATGTCTTGACTATTAGCTTTTTATCCTAAGCATTATTCTGTAATTAGCCGAATGACGTAAGGTATTTTTTTATTTCTTTGTATTATAATTTGATAGAACAAAGATAAATCTAAAGAAATGACTATAAAGTCTACGTAACTTCGTAGTCGTGCTACGAGAATTGTATGTCTACGTAAGCCAGAATCATTGTAGCCGTAGCCGGAAATCTTTCATGATAATTATGTTTATAATAAATATACCGTTCTTATTCAATCAAATTCATAAATTCCTTATTACCAATAATTGTGATAGGTTTAAAAATAGAAATAATTAAATGGATTCTCGGATTAGAGATCCATCCATCCATCAGCCTTTTACTGTCCACTGCTGGACATAGGCCTCCCCTAACGTTCGCCACTCCTCCCGGTCCTGGGCCTTCTGAATCCAGCGACTACCCGCTGTCTTCTTCAGGTCGTCAGTCCACCTGGTTGGAGGGCGGCCTGTACTCCTTTTGCCGAGACGTGGTCTCCATTCAAGGACCTTTCTTCCCCATCGGTTGTCGGTCCTCCTAACTATATGGCCTGCCCATTGCCACTTCAGCTTGCAGATTTTGAGAGCTATGTCGGTAACCTTAGTTCTTCTACGGATTTCATCATTACGAATTCTGTCGCGTAGAGAAATACCAAGCATAGCCCTCTCCATCGCTCGCTGAGCGACCTTGAGCTTGTGGAAAAGGCTAACTGTAAAAGACCACGTCTCAGCGCCGTAGGTCATCACTGGCAACACACACTGCTCGAAAACTTTCGACTTCAGGCACTGAGGTATTCTGGACGAGAAGACACTTTGTAATTTCCCGAACGCTGCCCAACCGAGTTGGATTCTACGAGTTACCTCTCTCTCGAAGCTGGACTTACCCATACGGATCGCTTGTCCCAGGTAGATGTACTCGTCGACAACTTCGAGAGTAGCGCCGTCAACAACAACCGGTATAGGTGTGACATGGACGTTAGACATGATCTTCGTCTTGTCCATGTTCATCTTAAGACCCACCCTTTGTGAGGCGCTATGGAGGTCACCTAGCATAGTGCTGAGCTCTTCCAGGTTCTCCGCCAAGATTACTATGTCATCGGCAAATCGAAGATGTGTGAGGTGTTCGCCATTGATGTTAATACCCAGCCCGTTCCACTCCATCAGCTTGAACACGTCTTCCAGCGCAGCGGTAAACAGCTTCGGGGATATAACATCCCCTTGTCGTACTCCGCGCTGCAGTGGAATAGGTCCAGTGCTTCCGTCGTGGACTCGGACTGTCATGGTTGCGGCTTTGTACAAACACTTCAACACCTCGATGTACCGATAGTCAATCTGGCATCGCTGGAGAGACTCTAGCACTGCCCAGGTCTCGATAGAATCGAAGGCTTTCTCATAGTCCACACACGCAATACATAGCGGCAGGTTATACTCCTCGGTCTTTTGTATAACCTGTCGCAGCGTGTGTATGTGGTCCATGGTACTATAGCCTTTTCGGAATCCGGCTTGTTCGGGAGGCTGGAAGTCGTCTAGCCTGCGCGCAATGCGATTAGTAAGAACCCTTGTGAACAGCTTATAGACGTGGCTCAGAAGCGCGATGGGTCTATAGTTCTTTAAAAGGGCTTTGTCACCCTTTTTGTAGAACAGTACCACCACGCTTCTGCTCCACGCCTCCGGGACAGTTCCGCTACTGATGACGGTATCGAACAGTTTTTGGAGCGCCACTAAGAGGGGTTTCCCTCCAGCTTTCAGCAGCTCAGATGTGATACCGTCATCGCCCGGTGCTTTGTTGTTTTTAAGCTGATTAAGGGCCCTTCTAATTTCGTACAGGCTGACGTCCGGGATATCTTCGGTATAGTGTCGGGTCAATTTGGCTCTCTTATCGTTCACCACATTGGTGACGGGAGCTTTTGAGGAGCTGTACAACCGTCCGTAGTACCTCTCAATTTCTCTCTGAACTTCAGGCTTAGACGAAACTATAGCGCCAGACTCCGTCTTCAATCTTGTCAACTGGCTTTGCCCAATACTCAGATCCCTTGAGAACACTTTAGTGCCTTGGTTCCGCTCTATAGTGTTTTTGACGCACTTTGTGTTATGAGCACGCAGATCGCGTCGTCTGCTGCAAGAGATCTGTTTATTAAGCTGCCTGTATTTCAACATTGAAGACGGAGACCGGATGCATAGTTCACGCCTTTCCTTTATAAGACCGAGGGTGTGTTCACAGAGCACTTGAGGTCTACCACTGGAGGGGGCCTTAAAGAACTTGGACCCTACCTCGTGGACGGTTTGTACCATCCTGGTGTTGTATTCGTCCACAGACTCGCATTCTTCCAGGCCCGCGAAACGATTTCGCAACTCGAGCTGAAAGTTCTCGGAGCCCTCAATTTGGACAGGTGTTGGTCGGAGCGTAGACTTCATCAGGCGTGACCGTTCCAGCTTGATGTTGATATTTAATGTGCCTCGTACCATTCGGTGATCACTTCCGGTTTTGAACCTGTTGATCACAGAGACATCATCAAATATGTGCCGCTTGTCTGCCAAAATGAAGTCTATCTCGCTTTTTGTGGAACCATTAGGGCTTATCCAAGTCCACTTGCGCTGTGGCTTCTTCTGGAAGAAGGAGTTCATCATGAAGAGGCTCTCCTTCTCCAAGAAGTTAGCAAGCAAGTGGCCTCGGTGGTTCCGTTGTCCAAACCCAAAGGGCCCTACTCTCTGCTCGTCGCCGTCTCGCGTGCCCAGTCTTGCATTGAAATCCCCCATCACCACCGTGAAATGAGTCTTAGAGGCATGTATGGCTCTACTGACGTCCTCATACATAGCCTCAACCTCATCGTCTGGGTGTGTCGCGGTCGGTGCGTATACCTGTATGACCTTCAGCGAATACCGTTTTGATATTCTGAGTATAAGGTACGCTACCCTTGCTGACACACTTTCGACTTTCGTCACGTTGTTGACGAGGGACCTGTGGACGAGAAACCCGACACCACCTTGGGACAGATGTTCGCCCTCCCGGTGATAGAATAAGTTACCGGATTTAAGGATTACCGTGTCCTCCCCCTCTCTTCGGACTTCGGATAATCCTATGATACTCCAGCGTAACTTATCTATCTCTGCTTCCAGCTCATGTATCTTCTCGTCGGTTCTCAGTGTCCTGGTGTTGTATGTTGCCAGGTGCAGAGGTCGTTTTCTTTTGTGACAGCCGAATCTCTGCCGGAGATTCTTAGCACCCCCTGCCCCGCCGTTACCATGGCCGCTGTCGTAACCAGGGATAGCGGGGCCGCCGGGGACTGGGGGCCGAGGTTTATTTGTGACTGCCATAAGGGGGTTTATTGCCATAGTCACCACGCTTGGCATTGCGGGTTGGTGACCGCAGTGGATGTTGTTTTACACAGGAAGACGCTGCTGCCCGTCTCCTGGAATATGTTCCTTGGTCGCCTCCTACGACCTCCTGGGAAGAATCGGAGTGGTGCTATTCTAACGCCGGCAACCACACGGCACGGATTAGAGATATGGGCTCTCAATTGAAATTATTTTATGAAAGGAGTTTTATTAGTTCATTTAGAATAGCGATAATCCTCGATTTTGTGAAATGGTGCAAACATCAAACGTATGATAATGATTCTACAATCACGTAAACATTAGTAGTTTACGTGCAAATTACAACTATTATTAAACAGAACAAGAATTGTCTTTTAGATTAGAGAATGGTTCTTGCTTTTCGCAAATTCTCAGAGATGGCGCTATTATGACGATTTTAAGCTTAGACTAAGAATTAAGATTTTAAGTGTAGATTTTTTATATATACTACGCTGGTGTCATACCTGTCAATTTTGACGCTCTACGATACTACGATACAATTCTTAGTCGTAAGTACATTATTCTTAGTCTAAGTCTTAGTCTAAGCTACGAGTCAAAATAAAATATCTATGATTTTAAGAATATAGATGAAGAAAGTGGAGAAATAATCCGTTGTCTGCTTGTATAAATTTAGAGATTAATACAAGAGTGTAATCTTAAAGAGTAATCATTTTCAATCGCGCAATTAGATTCTTAAGAAAATTAGAATTATAATGCCTTGTGTTAGCTTTGAAAAAATATTTGATGTTTTGTCTAGCAACGC
Source organism: Pyrgus malvae (assembly GCA_911387765.1). Classification (NCBI taxonomy): domain Eukaryota; kingdom Metazoa; phylum Arthropoda; class Insecta; order Lepidoptera; family Hesperiidae; genus Pyrgus; species Pyrgus malvae. The sequence continues at coordinate 22,999,699 of OU426948.1, forward strand.
GTCATTATGTTTTCAAGCACAAAAAGTGATCGTCAAAAAGAGATAATAAATAAATCATTTGAGAACTGACGGGTGTCATACCTGTCAATGCCTACCTAAGTTTGAGAAGCGTCAGCTCATATACGAAAAAAGATTGTCATGTCTTTAAAAAAGGGCATTACCTGGTGTTCAATAATAAAGCATTACATAACTCTATTTTTCATACACAATCTAGCATAGATTTTTATTAACCAGACAAGAGTCAAATACAGAACAAAACAGGTCAAAAAGATAATATCTTCCCCGCACCATAACTACAGTTTTAGTCATTATCATGAATAAAATAGTGGGCAGGTAACGTAATACACTTGAAATATGGGCTTGCCTTGGACAAATTATGCGGTGCGTTCGCTCGTTTTGTAATATCGTAAAATATGTATGCATACCAAATCGTTCTGCAAAATTTCTGAAGGTTAAACTGTTATAAATGTAATAAACGTACATTAATAACTATGCTATAAACATTTAATGCAAGCTGCGACGGCAGAGCGGTAAATACCATGGTCTCTGACATGGAGATACCGAGTTCAAACCGCGGCGCGCACATCTGATAAAGAATTTTGTTTTGTACGTATATTTATGACGACCGGCGACCCGCGTGGTGCAATGGTTATTTATCATGACAGGACTGCCAATCGAGGGGTTCGGGGATTGATTCCCGACGAAACAGAAATTTGAATGATGAGTTTAAATTTCTGTTCGCGGTCTGGGTGTTTGTGTTACTGTCTTTGTATGTGTCCATGGTATCCACGACATAGGGTATTGATTACCTTACTGTGGGGCTATGAGTGTGTAACGTTTGTTTATTTTTGAAAAGTGAAAACTTCTTTAGCGGCATTGTGCACCTTTTTTGGGATGGGTAAAAAATGTTAAACTCGCGTCAACTACACGTGGCCTGATCGAAAATTCGTAAGACGGAGGGGTGACATCTGATGACGGCGTGACTGTCTATACTTTGTAAAATTCGTTTATATCAAGTATTTAAAATATGGACATTGAACAAAGTGCATCTATTAATGAAAAAAGTGACGAAGAAATAGTGAAAGAAAATGAGTGAGTACCTACTTTATAAAAATACTAGATAGAAATTAATACTCATAGTTGAAGCAATTCGTGCGGAATTATTCCCTAACGATTCCAAGACATCAAAAATGCACAACGTTAATGTTTTCACTTGTGCCGGCGCTCCCGGAGTGCAACCCGTTGTTTTTTTTATTTACTAGCCTTCCGCCAGCGGCTTCGCCTGCGTGGACCCGTTTAATGGGTCCCCTTAGGATCAAAAATAGCCTATGTGCTATTCCAATTTTCATTGCTATATTAAAATCATAGGCGTTTAGCCAGTTGTTTCAACCGCGATGACTCTATTACCCGTTTTCACGTAGGAATGAACCATTTTCCCGCGGTAAAAAGTAAGTTGCGTGGCGCTATGGTTACCATGCCGGACTGCCAATCGGAGGGTCCCGGTTTCGATTCCCGCGAAACAGAGATTTGACTGATGAGTTTAAATTTCTGTTCTCAGTCTGGGTGTTTGGGTTTCTTTCTTTGTGTGTGTCCATGGTACCCACGACACAGGGTATATCTACCCTGCTGTGGGGCTATGAATATGAAACATTATTCATTTATTTTAGCAAAACTCGTATGAATGTGTTATTTTATAAAATTCAGCTATACAAAATGATATAGAGAATGTTTTAATAAAAATATACTTTTGCTTATCCTTTTCAATACTTCGAGAATTTTATACTATGTGAATACTAGAAAGTCTCTGTAATCAGTTTGAAAGCTTCAAACTCGTTTTCAAATATTTTACAGAAATTTTAAAATATTTGCAATATATACAGTTAATAAGATACGATATATTAAATTAATTACTTTGTATTTTCGGTAACGATTCGGGAACGACGGTACATTTTTATTTTATACTACATTTGTTAGAAATTCGACGACCCACGTGGTGTAATGGTTACCATACCATGCTGGACTGCCGTTCGGAGAGTCTCGGGTTCGATTCCCGGCGAAGCAGAAATTTAAATGATGAGTTTAAAATTTCTGTTCTCGGTCTGGTTGTTTGTATTTCTGTCCTTATGTGTGTCCATGGCACTCACGACACATAGTATATCTTTCTGTGGGGCTATGAGTGTAAAGCGTTATGATAAAATTTATACAGTTATGATACTATGCAACCGAACAAAAATATCATATGCTATCAACGAGCAATAAATATTATAATCCCTTAATTGGCTTCTGAAGCACTGACGCGCGCACGAAGCTTGTCGTAAGCGGTCACCAAACTTACTCCTGAACGCGTCTATTTTGCTTAGCTGTGTTAATGGTTTCCTCCCTACGCTTTACTATATTACCTTATAATTATATAATAACAATAATAAGCTTTATTTGATATATAAAATTTATGGATATTGCAATAACAACATGAAAACTATGATCCTGCAATAGTATATTTCATTACAAGTGCGGAAAGGCTGTCATTGCAAGGAGTTCCGACTAATGTCTACCCGAGCCGAGGCGCAGCCGACGGTGAGGGTTAACAGTCGGAACTCCTTCCAATGACGGTTCCGCACGTGTACTGAACGACTCGAAAAAATGAAGCAATTTAATAAAATAATAAAAACTCGCAAAGAACATTTTTGAAAAATGGTGCCAACCGTAAAAGAATACCTATATGCAAGAGATTTTTTTTTGTTTTCTTCACCCATTCTGGGTAGGCAAAACTATGCCCATACAGCCAAGTCTTCAGTAGAATTTGTTTTATTGATATGAAATGAAAATGTTAATGAGATGAAATGAAATGAAACCTAACCTAACTCATTGAATCAAATCATTAAATCTGATATTGAAACAAATTAGTAGCTTCTTTTTAGAAATATTTGCATGAATCATAAAAACTTCTAAAACTTCGTGGTTGTTTTTTTTTAATAGACATGATTTTGACAGTTGGGAAAGAGAACGCACGAGTTCGGAAAAGGTAAAGAAAAAGCACGAGTGTGTAATAGCCCACTTCCCGAACGCTATACGTCCCTGCAATACGCCACTTTTTGAGCAAATGTATTAAAATAGTAGATTAAGACAATAGGCCCAGTGGTGTTATCCTACTTATATTATAAATGCGAAAGTAAGTTTGTTTGTTACTCTTTCACGCGAAAACTACTCAACCGATCATCATTAAACTTTGTACATATATTCTTGGAGTTATCAGAAGTAAAATAGGATACTTAAAAAAAATAACGCGGGTGAAACCGCGGGGCACAGCTAGTCTTGTATAACTCCACTATTATATTCTTTTCTTTTTTGGATATAATAGATTGAAATGTCCATAGTCTCATTTTCTCGGTGGGAAAACAATGCACTGAGTAGACTTTACTTTTCAATAGCTACAAATGTACTCAATCTTTGGTTTTATGGTCTGGGAAATAGAAAACTGTACGTAAGTTTTTATTTATGAGTAATGGCTGGCTGGCTGTAACCCTTTTTGCGTCCCACTGCTGGGCACGGGTCACTCCCTCTTATTGGGGAGGCCTGGAGCTTACTCCACCACGCTGCTCCATTGCGGGTTGGTGGAGATGCGGGTTAGTGACCAACCCGCTGTTGGATGTTTTCAAACGAGCCATAAGGCCGCCGACAAGGTTTAACGACTGTTATCTATTGACAACAACCGGGACCGACGGCTTAACGTACCCTCCAAAGCACGGAAACGCGCATGAAATTTTTTGCCACTAGCGGTCACCCATCTCACACCCGACCGCTCCCGTTTGGCTTAGTTGCATAACCGCTTGCGTTCTACGCTAGCCGCCGAGCCATGAGCGCTTCAATTTCTGAGTAATAGATAGATAGATAGATAATACTCTTTATTGTACACCAACAAATAAAAACATACATACACAGAGGTTGTACATAGTATTAATGTACATTGGCGGTCTTATCACTAAAAGTGATCTCTTCCAGACAACCAAAAAAATTATTGAGAATTATTAATAAAAGTACATAACATCGGGTTCAGGTGCACAAATTTACAACAATTCAATTCAGTAGACAAACAGAGTAAACATACGTTTTTAGGAAAAAAGGAAATAATAGTAATATTGCAAGTAAAGTAATTAAAATACTCGACAAGAAAAACTATTGACTGAGAATTCCGATCTACCGCATAAAGTAATTGGCACCAACCCTTTTTGCGTCCCACTGCTGGTCACGGGTCTCTCCCCATTATTGGACTGGCCTACCACGGAATACACAAAGGTAGAATCACAAAACCCCAGACCGAGAACAGAAATTTTAAATGATTTTTATATTGATATATTATCTAATATATCAATATTATAGATAAGTTATTTGTAGGCGCGGCCTAAGTGTGGTTATTTGTTGTTTTTATCCCTACTTCCCTACTATATTAATATTATAAATTTGAAAATAACTCTGTCTCCCTGTCTATATATCTGTCTGTCTGCTACGCTTTCCCGCTTAAACTAATGAACCAATTTTAATGAAATTTGGCACACAGATGGAGTGGACCACGGGAAAGCCGCTGGCGAAAGGCTAGTCATTTATATTATAGCAATATCTCTAACAATCGTGACCGTCTAGCATGCAATATACTTCGGAATCAATAATCATTTTCTCGGCAGAAAACCAGTTTAGAAAAGCTGCAGAGCTATTGTGACACAGTTACGGATGTCGTAAGCATTTGAATAAAGAGCGAGCAGAGACCGCCTTCTGAGCCTTTACATACCAAACCGCGCTTGTTCTACGAATGGACTGAAAATACAATGCTAAGTAGACTTTACTCTATTTAACCTTAGTTACCTTCGTTTCTATAAATGAAAATAACAGTAGAATGATTAAAAGGGTTTGGAATTTTTGAATTAAATGTTCGGAACCAAATGGCAATTAATAATAAAATCGAAATCGGTTATAAAATAATGACACAAACAATATTTTGTGATTCTTATTTCATACGTCTTAGAGCCAGTAAAACTTTTTTTTTTATTAGACACATTGTAGTTGTAATAGTTAGTCTTAGGTTTATTGGTTAGGAAAATAGAATAAATGTGTACCTTAGGTTCACTGTATGAAAATAACAGAATACCTAATGATTGAAAAGGGTTGGGATTCTTTTTTTAATTTTTGGAACCAAATGGAAATTATTTAAAAAACCGTGATTGATAATAAAGTAAGGACACAACCATTATTTTAAATGGTATATGATGCATCAGAAAACAAGAAGATATAAAATTCATAATCTAGCAATTTCAGTCGAGAAGAATAAAAGTTATTATTGTTTCATACGAATTAGAGCCAGTCATACTTTCTCTTCTCTGTCTGCGTTTAATATTAAGACTAAATTCTTTTATTTCACTTTGTGATATAATCGTATGTAGGTACTTTGTTTTTAGACATAGGTATGAATATTTTACATTCAGCAACATGTTACACTAACTTTTACTCGAATCTGGCTTTCTGTATACAAAATTGCGACATTCATTGTCTTACTTCCTTAGTAGAAAACCGATATAGAACAGTTTCAGAGCTATTGCAGTTAACGAAAAGATGCAGTTGCCGGCCAGACTTCCATGAGGTGTATCTGCCTTCTGCCTTGTGTCTCAGCCTTTGCTCGTTACGTTGTAGCTTCGGGATTAAGAACAGAGCTACGGTATCCCGTGCTTGATGTAAGAGGCGAATAAAAAGGGGCATCCGGCGTTGTGGGCGGTGAGAGTGGGAACTTGATCCGTCCAGCCAGCAGCCCCGGGAAAGGACGGCGGTATGTGCGTGGCCGCATGCCGCCGTAAGCATCGGAAGGTGCAGGAGAGCACATCTGCTTTCCCAAAGATGGACCCGTTCTGGGGCATCAAACGTGGTCGGTGACATCAGTGCATTCCTCTGGAGATCCCGGAGTCCGCCCCAAGCGCAGAGGCAGGTCACTGAGGGGGTTTTAGTGCAGTATAAATCCCACATAACCCGGTATCCTCGCCCAAGATGCAGAGTACCTTTTCGTGTCCATGGGCCGCAGCGCCCACTTAACACCACGTGGCTGCCACTCGATTCAAATAAAAAGGCATTCATTACTTTAAAAAACAGACATCTTCGCTTTTAAATTAACTCATTACTGGATAGCGGACTCTATCAATCTTCAATACTTTCTTTAGAAAGTTACTAACATTTTAATATTAAATTTTCTGCGAAACTGAGTATAAAGAGAAGCGTTCATGGAACATACAATATTATAAGAAATTGCAAGATGCTTTTAAGGATTAAATTTCAATTTTGTATTTTCTCCGTATTTAGCATTAATTACGTAAATTACAATTATTAAGCTTCTTTCGAAGAACTATGAACATAAAAAATGAATGTAAGATAGATGTTCATAACTTTGTAGTGGAAATGTGGAGAGTCTTACTAATTTATTGAAAGAAAAGGAAGAAAGAAACGTTTAATTACATCTTGTAAGTTCTGCAATAATACATTTATGCTATTCTGTAAACAAAAACAATTAAAATAATAAAAGTAATACATATATTATATGATATATTCCATCTTGTGGTTCTGCGGCGTTTCACCTTTTTTTGTTCTCTTCTTTGTTTTATATACTTTTTACATTTTTATCATCATCTAGCATAATAATATATTAATTTAGCTAATTAATATATATTAATTCAGGTTTTTTAATAACTGCTATTATAACGTAAATTGATTAATTAAGAAATTTATTTAAATTTTAGTAATATGTACTAATGTACGTTAAAAATAGAAATACAGAAACAGAAATAGTCAGACAAATATGCATAGAAATATAAGTAGAAATATAGAAATTGAAATACAGAAAAAAAATATCGGAAATAAATAAAAAACAGAAATACATAGTAAATAACGTTGCATGCTTAGATTAAATTCGTATAGAATGAGTGTATTCATACAAGTGCGCTTTCAAAATTGAAGCACTAAATAGATTCCTACAGCTGTCACATCTGACAAACAAAATATTTTTATTTTCTCCAAATTAACTATAAAATCACCTTTTACACGGTGAATCTATGGGTCAACTATACTAAAGAGTCGATAGAGGCCCTGCGTATCCTATATAATAATATTTTTAAAATGATGTTACAATTGCCTCGGTTCTGCAGTGCCTTTGAAATGTTTGCGCAAAATTAGACAATGGGCATGATGACAGATTTTTAAATACCTTTCCTTATTATAGGTACACGTCTCCTATTTTCGAAAAAAAGTTTATTTCAACAATAAACTTAAGTTTTAACGTAAATCAATGTATTTTCTGCTATGTAATTTGAATTAAGCGCGAAAACGCTCGTAGGTGTCATGGCATCGGCTTGCTCGTCAAACTTCAAGCAACAAGATGACTTTTACTGAGACGTGACGTCATTCCTTTTGATTGGCGTTTCAGATAACATGGCCGATTGCTGTATTTAATACTTTTATTTTATTGAAAATCTTATTAATCTTTATGTTTATATTAAAACGGGATCATATTTTAGAACTTCTTTAGCATATACTTTTCTTTAAAACCATTTATTCTCTGATTCTTTAATAGTGTCATCATGTCTAATTGTTTGTGAAGATTTTTTACAGAAAATCATTCTAGCCGTGACTTTAGATCGATACAAGAGATGAGACGTTTTTTCAGGTCATTTTACACGGCTATAAGCTTATATAGCTTCAAGGGACAATGAGAAGAAAACCGCGAGTTTGATGAGAGCTGTCCGGGCCAGTCGCAACATCATTCTTCATAAGGTTGGAGAGAATTCACATACATCTTCTGTCTATGACGGAACTTTGTGCGGAAAGTAATCCGGTAGGTGATAAAACACGGTTCTGGAAGCCCTCTGCAAAAAGTTCAACTCATCTTTATATATATAATTCTTCTGTACCTGTGTTGACATTGAACTCCTCCTAAACGACGGGACCGATTTTAATGAATTTTTTGTGGTGGATTCGAGGATGGTTCAGATTCACAATTCGGTTCACTGGAAAATGTTTTTTTAATAATTTTTTTATTTATTTACTTTTCCCATATAAATTGTTCCTACCTGTCAAACGTTTGTATTTCGTGCCGTGTCGTTCTAAACTTTGACACAGTCAGAATAACAAGACAGTTCGTATGTCACTATTTGTTTGATATTTTTGTTTAACAGTAACATGAAATCTCTTTAAGATAATGAGAAAACAAATCCTCTTTGAACAACGTCTGCACCCGGGCGGAGCTGGGTGAGACCACTAGTTAATTATAATTTTTTGTTTTTCATATTTATAGAATTTATTAATTTAGGGTACTTTTTACTAACATTAGACATAAGTTTCTTACTCACAAATGGATCTACAGCTGAAATAAATGGAATTGAATTGTCAGCAATGGCCTGCAGCGGCAGTCTCGACAATCGCTAAGGCGGCTTAGCGACCGAAATCGGTCGTTAACTCGATATCGATAGCTGTTTAACGAAAATTGGTAGTCTCGACTGTCTAAAATGTCGCCAATCAATAGTGTATTTACGAATTTAAACGTCAAACTTCCGATGATTGTCGTAAGCTTAGCGATCCACTATCAATCGATAAGTAACGAATGTCGAGAGTACAGGCACTGGGCTCGTGTGCTTCTTCACTTCAGATAAAAAGAAAGTGAATATAAACCATTATTGTTTATCGATACAAATAACAACAAAACATAATGGCATTGAGTAAACGTCGTCGCTAGAACAAAGAATCCATTACTACGACATTTTTATACATTTTGCTGTTATTTCTAAAGTTGTGACCGCTTCAGCGTAAATGCAGTGCAATAGTAGGAGATTCCATGATGTTAAACGTGAAATTACTCGAGCATAGTGAGCACCTAGTGAGTTTTATAGATTAAATGTATTTGATACAATAATTACAATTAATCGAATAAAAATAATTTAAGTAGGTACTTTAAAATGGTCTCCATATTTACCTTACTATCCAAGTTTGTCACCATTTTGATTAGACTATTTTATTTATTTATTTTGGCCTCTTCATAAGTAATTTAAGCTAATGCTATTAACAGAAAAATAGAATAACCTCCCTTTGTTTTACCTCCCATCGTGATGATGCGAGTCACGTATGTTAAAATAATATAATGTATTTCTGTATAAAGTATTAAAACTTATTAGGTCAAGTTATAAATTTCATGCAAACGTAGTATCTAGTATTACAAAACCTGTAATTTTGACAGAACAGCGCCCTTGAATACACGCCTAAAGTTAACAGACTATACGCAGCAGTTTGTAAGGTAATAATAATTTGGCGCATCGAGTATACGCAAAATTCCCCTCCTAGGCTCTTTGCTACTGCAATAAAATAATTAAGAAAATATAGGTCAAAACAATACTTCGCATAAGTGCTGCAGCAACACCGGTCAGTTTTGAACATAGGTAGTTCCTCAATTCACTGAAACTCTACGAAAAATTTTAGGCTCAACTTTGACTGGGTCAACGAAAGAATTTTGACACAATTTCGTCTGATATTTTCACAAAAACTTTTTATTTTCGTGGCTGAATTAAATTTGATTAAATATTACTAGGGAAGAGAAACGATAGCTAGGCGGTAAAGAAGTATGGAAAATAATTTGGGAAATCTTTTTTATTTTTATTTTAATAGAGTAGCAGACGAGCATGTAGACCACGTGGTGTTAAGTGGTCGCTCCAGCCCATGGACATCTACATACAACCTCAAGCAGGCATAGGTAAGTCTTGTAGGTCGAATGCAGTTGCGCTGCTACTCCGGAGGCTGGTGGTCGCCTCATGTAAGTGTGGCCAGCAACTGCACCGACCGAACGACAATAGAATTGGTTCACGGCAGATGTGGGTGCAGCGGCGGTACTTCCCCGGGCGAACGATACTAGTTCTACCACCTACAAAAATATTTGCATATTTGTTAGGAATTCTCTAAAGAACATCCAAAATTATGTGAGAATACAATAGTTGCAATAATAACATAGGTAACCTGCTTTTTTGAAATCAGTTTAAAGAGTCGTAATTTGTACCTAAACCTTATCAAAACCTAGCAGCAAATTTCGTGACTTACAAACCCTCACGAAACAAAACTTTACAGTTAGACGGTAAAAGAGTTTATAGTTGGACTGAAAAATGGTTGCTCGTATAGGGATTTTCACGTCGAAATATTCTTGATATATTCCTGTACCAAAGCGACCGATTTGTAAAGAGTGAATCCATTTCCTCGTTGATATTGAAGTAGGTGAACAGAATATGGCGTGGCATTCCTTATGTGAAACGAAATTTTAAAGATAAGTAATGTAGTTCACAAACATTTGTTTGAAGGAAGATAGGTGACATTTACTGCTGTTTATGGCCCGGCGGTTAGCATAGAACGCAAACGATCTATGCAACTAAGCCAACCGGGCGCGGTCTGGTGTGAGATGGGTGACTGCTAGTGGCAAAAATTTCATGCGCGTTTCCGTGCTACGTAGGGCACTTTAAGCCGTGGTCCCGGTTGTTGTCGATAGATAACAGTCGTTAAATCTTGTCGGAGGCCTTATGGGCGGTTTGAAAACATCCGACAGTGGGTTGGCCACTAACCCGCATCTCCAGCAACCCGCATTGGAGCAGCGTGGTGGAGTAAGCTCCAGGTCTCCCCAATAATGGGGAGAGACCCGTTCCCAGCAGTGGGACGCAAGAAGGGTTGCAGCCATGATAAGTACAATTGTTTTCAGATTATAATATTACCGTTCACTTTTAAAGTATTCAAAATAAATAAGAATGAGTTTTAATCCATTCTTATGACGAAACGGAAGAACTTGTAAAGTCTATTACCTTAATGAACTACTCACATATCACACACTAACACATTACGTACATATTTGACACACATCCTTAAGCAAAACTACACAATCTTTGTATTGTTTATTATTATTTTTTCTTTCCAAAAAAACTGATAAAAATGTAATTTTGGTGCATTCATTTCCGTTGGAACAAATGTAAAACTTATACCATAAGAGGACGTAAATAATTTTTAATACAGTTGCTCAAAAAGTGGCATATTGCAGGGACGTATAGCGTTCGGGTAGAGGGCTATTACACACTCGTGCTTTTTCTTTACCTTTTCCGAACTCGTGCGTTCTCTTTCCCAACTGTCAAAATAATGTCTATTAAAAAAACAACCACAAAGTTTTAGAAGTTTTTATGATTCATGCAAATATTTCTAAAAAGAAGCTACTAATTTGTTTCAATATCAGATTTAATGATTTGATTCAATGACTTAGGTTAGATTTCATTTCATTTCATCTCATTAACATTTTCATTTCATATCAATAAAAAAATTCTACTGAAGACTTGGCTGTATGGGCATAGTTCCCTTTGCCTACCCAGAATGGGTGAAGAAAACAAAAAAATCTCTGCTTAAAGGTATTCTTTTACGGTTGGCGCCATTTAAAAAAAATTCTTTGCAAGTTTTTATTATTTTATTAAATTGCTACAATTTTTCGCAACTGTATTAAAAATAGTTGTTCAATACACGTGCGAAACCGTCATTGGAAGGAGTTCCGACTGTCAACCCTCACCTTCGGCTGCGCCTCGGCTCGGGTAGACATTTGTCGGAACTCCTTGCAATGACAGCCTTTCCGCACTTGTAATGAAATATACTATTTTGGTCAGTAGCACTAGTAACATATTTGAGAATGACCAAAGATTATGAGAAAATAAATTATTTATGTTTATTATATCATAATTAAAGAAAAATAAGTTTATTAAATTCATTGAGTTCCAAACAACATGCAAGTAAACTTATTATTATTTTGTTTTAAGATATAAATGTAGTATTATTGACAAGTAATAAAAATAACATTTTCTATTATATATTAGACTTGACATAACTATAACATTGAAACAGTAAGATTAATTCCCCAAATGAATGAAATTTGAATTAGATTATTGAAGCTATGATATCTAAATTGATTTATTAATTTATTAAATTGATATATTGTATTTTGCCGTGCCCTACCTGGGTCGTGTGAACACTGGTTAATCCACTAACTACTTGTAAGATCTATTGTAACCTAACACGTTATGGCAATAAATAAATAAATAAAGATTTCTGTTTATAGACTGAGCTTAACTGTAGTGAATATAACCAAAACGTTTCACACTCATAGCGCCACAGTAGGGTAGATATACCCTGTGTCGTGGGTACCATGGACACACAAACACCCAGACCGAGAACAGAAACTTAAACTCATCATTCAAATTTCTGTTTCGCTAGGAATCGAACCCGGTACCCTCGGATTCGCAGTTTGGTATGGTAACCCAATGGAGCAATCACCACACGGGTCATCAAAACTACCCTAACTACAACACAAAAAAAATTGAAATGTTTAATGTAGGTGACAAAAAAAATTATCACCTGAAAGCGAATTCATGTGATGTGATTTCCTTAAGATACCTCAATATTTCGCTGTCTACAATAAACTGCAAAGCGCTTGGAAAAAAATGGCCGACGAGGTCTAATCGCATCTCCGGCCGTTTTCTTCGCGGAATATTATTTTGTAATTTTGTTGCGGTTGGGAAATTGAAAACCCGCCCGTTATCTCTCTCACCAATTTATAAGGTTACTTAATAATAGGCATGATGACAGATTTTTAAATACCTTTCCTTATTGTAGGTACACGTCTCCTAGTTTGGAAAAAAAGTTTATTTCAGCAATAAACTTAGGTAAGTTTTAACGTAAATTAATGTATTTTCTGCTATGTAATTTGAATTAAGCGCGAAAACGTTCGAAGGTGTCATGGCGTCGGCTTGCTCGTCAAACTTCAAGCAACACGATGACATTTAGTGAGGCGTGACGTCATTCCTTTTGATTGGCGTTGCAGTTAATATGGCCGATTGCTGTATTTAACTTTTATTTTATTGAAAATTTTATTAATCTTAATGTTTATATTAAAACGGGATCATATTTTAGAACTTTTTTAGCATATATTTTTCTGTAAAATCATTTATTCTCTGATTCTTTAATAGTGTCATCATGCCTAATTGTTTGTGAAGATTTTTTACAGAAAATCATTCTAGCCGTGACTTTAGATCGATACAAGAGATGAGACGTTTTTTCAGGTCATTTTACACGGCTATAAGCTTATAGGGAAAATTTATGAATGGATCTAAATAATGGTAACAGAAAAAAGTAAGATCTTTTTTATCTTTCAATCCTTTTTTTTCCTTAAATTATGACATCGCAAACTCTGCATATTGCCAGCGTCAAGCATAATTTTTGCATCACGTTTTTGCCAGTTTCGGTGAAACTGGACGAGTAATAATAGGTAAAGTCAGTAAGTCGTTAATAATCAGTCAGTGTAATCAGTCAGACATTCAACTAAAGCGATGGCTTCTTTACAAGAACGTAACCGTGCCCAATGGAATTTTGGAGGCAAGCCGAAAAAACATATTTTCGCACTGTTATATTACATATTTTTTACGTGAATGTAAAACACTCGTGCACTTTAAATAACTTATATCGAACCAAATACCATCAAATTTATACGATATAACTCAAAAATACACCAAGAAAGTAAAAATAAAACAAGAGCACAATATACTATGTCTTTTTCGACTTCCCGCCAAAACTCCTTTCAATCCTTTACGTGCTAATAATACAAACTTGTTTTTTATTGTTTTGAATGCAAACTAGATGGCGCTGTATCGATTGCTGAAACACGATAACGACCTTTATCTTATGGAAAAGGCTAACCGTAAAAGACCAAGTCTCAACGCCGTAGGTCATCACTGGCAACACACACTTTCGACTCCGAAGTTATTGTCGATAGATACAAATTGTATAACAAAATGTCTATAAAGTCGGCTTACGAACGATAGTTTAACGTGGCAACGTCATAACAAAACAATGAAAACCACGTTAAATTTTCACTTCACTATATAAGCACTTGACGAACGGAAAGCCAAAAGCTCAAGCCTCACCGTAACGTTACAAGCAAAAAGTTCAATGAACGTAACGTTACAATGATTCATCCTTTCTCGTGCATACAGCCGGCGTTCATCACCTTAAAAAATTGAAAGTATCGTAAGAGGCGTTGTTGGTCACATTTTCAATAGCAAAACAACTTCTGTAATACCCATATTTGCGCAAATAAATCATTTTTCTTTCTTTCTTTCTTTCTTGATAGAATAATCTGTAACTTTCACTTAAATATTTTGTAACTTTTCCATTCTTAAGTGGTGGACACAAGATTTAGCTAAAAGCCTACAAACTTTTTATTGCGTTATCCATCTTACTATTAGCCTACAAATTTATATAATTTGTTATTTTAATAACAATACGAACGATGTAATAATCCTTGTAAACAAAACAAACAAGCAGATCTGCAGCTCACATGTTATTGTGATATCGATAATGACGCCGCTTGCCCAAATAGGGATGACATTTCACTTCAGTACGCATTTTATGTTTGAACGTACCCATGGGCGTAGCCAGCCTTGGGCTCAGGGTGGGGCAACCTATCCCCCCCCCCCCTCCCCCAGTAATTTTTTTGTAACTTGAGCCATTTGGGGTCTGCGCCTATGCCAATTTGTTAATCTGTAAATTTAAAGGTTTATATTTTCAGGTACAGAAAATAAACAATTACACACAGGATAGATAGGTATTATAGTTTTACTTATGAATAGTCGGTGTTATGAATTACGCGTTTTAATAAAATGTAATATTTAGTTTATTCAAATCTTTATAAAAGTATTGGCCATGCCCATGTTTTGTATTTTGTAATGTTATTGCCAAGAGTGTGAGGGCACGCCAAATATTGTATGACGGCCCTGTTTTTTTTTTTAAATTCATTTTACGGCATTGGATAAAATCCTTGCAGCCATTCAATATTTTCGTTTCATTATTAAATAATGGCATCGCACTCTGTGCATAATGCCAGTGTCAAGTAAATTTCTGCATCGTAGAATAAATCAGTAATTCGTCAGGTATCGGTCAGTCTAGTCAGTCAGATGTTCAAGTAAAGCGATGGCTACTTTACGAGAACATGTCCGAAGGAGTTTTGGAGGCAAGCCGAAAAAACATGTTTTTGCACTGTTATTGTATTTCACAACACTCGTGCACTGTCTTTAACCTATATCGAAAAAAACGCCATCAACTTTATCCGATATAACTCAAAAATACACCAAGAAAATGAAAATAAAACAAGAGCACAACTTGTCCATTCAGACTTCCCGCCAAAACTCCAGACGGCCCTGAGTATGAACCATAGATAAAAGTAATACTTACATGAACGGCGCGGCGCGGCGATGCGCGCGTTCGGTCAATCGTGCGCGCTTTTTGTTTAGATCGCACTTTTTTTCATGTCGACTAATTTTTTTGTGTAACTTTCTTACGGATATTATGATTGTTGTTAGTATGTATAAGAAAAATTTTTTTTTGTTTAATTAGGCACCTTATAGGTCAGAGCCAGGGTGGGGCAAGCGCCCCAGCTTGCCCCAGTGTGGCTACGCCCCTGAACGTACCATGATTTGGGGATGCTAAAAACAACACTTTTGAAAAAAGGTTTTCCACAATACAAAGGTAAGAAAAAGGCAAAACCATTCTTTAAAAGTTTTATTTTTATTTCAATGGAGTAGCACATTTCACGGCAAAAATGGGTGCGGCGATGGTAAGCACTTTATAAGTTCTATCACCTATAATTTAACCATTAAAAGCTGAGTTAGCAGGCAGGCGAGCTGCGCGGTGACCATCGCAAGCAGTCACTGTTGCTGGACACATTCCAACCAAGCGAAGTCATCTGTACGTTGCCGGGTTTGAAGGAGGAAAATTAAGTAAATATCGATGGATATAAAATACAATAGTCAAGCAGGACTCTGCTCCTACCAAAGGCCACATGGTAGCTTGTTATAAGCAGGCACTAAGTATGCCTTACCATTACTGATAAACAAAACTTTATGCCAACTTTTTTAAATGCCTTTGAGAAGGGAAGGGATCTGGAACTTTAAATAATAATGAACACAATTAGTTGACATTACAAGATTTTTTAGTATTATTAATTTGGAATAAAACAAATAAGGCAGAAAGATTTTTTTATTTCATATTAAATTAGGAATACAAAATATTCGCTTAATGAATGTCATTTTTTCCCGGTCATCCCCTTTAGGTGCCCATTTGGCCTAGATGTTGAGCTGAGAGAAAAAAGGCAACGGCAGAAAATTCCCAGTATGACTCTTTTAAAAGTATATATACACATTTGAGATAGCCATTCTGGCTATGGGTCGATAATGGGCATACTTGACAGCTGATCGTGTAAAACACTATAAAACAAGCTAAGTAGTCTGCATTATGTTATGATACAAAATGCCACTGCTTTACCAAAATAGCGATGATATAATATCACTTCATTACGTCCTTGGTATTTGAGCACGTGTGGACGAAATGCTAGAATCTGTTGTAAATTCCGTGATTTGGCGACATTTAAAATAACTTTCTATATTATATTTGTATTCAGAAGATATTATGAAATAACGTTTTCTTCGTTATTTACAATTTAGAAGTAATAAATACCTCCCAGACTACAAGCGTCGATGTCAGAAATTTCACTTACTACCCTTGCAAGAAAGAAGGCGCATAGCTGATCTTGCGTACCTGTTAAATGTGGCGAATGGTTCTATCGACTGTCCAACACTTCTGGAATGCATCGGTTTGCGTGAGCCCTATGCTTCCTCTCGAAGGCCTTGCTCTATTTATGTCCCTGGAGCTAATACCAATTACAGACAGAACTGCTTCTTGATGCGTGCGAGCAGGTGTTTCAACTCATTGGTTAATAATGACTATGATGTAGACTTATTTAACACTTCTAACAATGTGCTTAAACTGTTAATTGCTAACAGTTTCTTTTCTTTATAAAGTAGGATAACCCTAAATTACTTTAAAACCGATTGTTTTTTTTTTTGTTTAAATAATATATAAGTACAATTTTTTTTTGTCTCGGCAACAAAACAATTAATTGTGAGTCTATAGGTGGAAACTTGTAATTGGCCTTAGATATTAATTAGAGATATAGCCTTAAGATTAACACAGCTGTTAGTTTCCCATAAAGTATGTAAATAAATAAATAAATAAATAAATAAATGTATAAAAGATTAAAATCATCGTCAAAAAGTAAAATATATAATGTAAGTTTCATAACGTTTCACACTCCTACCCACACACCACACACCCCACAGCAGGGTAGGCAGGACACAATCCTTTTAGTCCCTGTAGCTTTGGGATAAGGAATAGAGCTACGGTATCCCCGGCCTGATCGTAAGAGGCGACTAAAAGGGGGCTTCCGGGGTTGCGGACGGTGAGAGTGGGAGCTTGACCCGCACAACCAGCAGTCCCGGGAGGGACGGCGGTGTGTGTGTGGCCGCATGCCGCTGTGAACACCTGAAGATGCAAGAAAGCACATTTGCTCTCCCAAAGATGTACCCGTTCTGGGGCGCCGCGCGTGGAGGACAACGATGCGTTCCAATGGAGATCCCGGAGTCCTCTCAAGCGCAGAGGCAGACCATCGAGGGGGTTTTAGTACGGTCAAATCCCACATAACCCGGTAACCTCTCCAAAGGTACCTTTTGAAGGTTTCTCCACCCCCGATAGCAAAAAAAAGACACAATCCTTTTGTCGTGGATAGCGTGGACAGACTAATCGGCTGCAAAATGGCCGACTAGTCGGCCAGGCGGATAGTTACTTTCGGTGGAATTCGGGTGATATCTCGCACGTAATTGGCGCGCGGCGCCCGAGTCCAGCGATCTTGTCGGAACCTGTTTTTGTTTATGTTGCATTTTTTCCGAGGATAGATTTTTAAATTGTAAACTTACATATTGCAAATTATTTGCTGTAGTCTCTTTTTTGGTTTTAGTATAGGTCTAAATCCAATTAACAGATTAAAAAAGGAATGTACATTCCAAATTGTAATGAAAGTAAACTGTAATAAAACATTATAGAAAAATTATCGATTTAATTTCAATCTTAAAATTTAGGGCACATTGATACGAGTAAAAAGGGGACGACTAATCGGCGGTTTCAGCCGACTAGTCACCGACTGTAAATATGGCCGACTAGTCGGCTTTCCCGACTAGTCGGTACATCTCTAATGAAAACTAACAACCAGGCCGAGAACACATACTGAAACTCATCATTACAATCTCTGCATCGCCGCATTGAACCTCCGAGTGGAAGTCAGGCATGGTCACTGTTGTGCCATACTGTTTTTCACAAATTCATAATTGATTCACACATGGGCTGGGACCCTTAACTGTTATTAATTGGCACCGCTGCGAAAGTAGTTTTAAGAGCCATTATCATTTATCACTAGCAAAAATGGTTGCAACACTTTTTTCGTCCCACTTCTGGGCCGGATCTCTCCCCATTGTTGGGAAGGTCTAGAGCTTACTCCACCAAGCTGCTCCAATGCGGGTTGGTGGAGATCCGCTGTCGGATGTTTTCAAACCGCAAATAAGGCCTCCGACAAGTTTTAACAACTGTTATCTAAAGACAACAACCAGGACCGACGGCTTAACGTGCCCTCTGAAGCACGGAAACGCGCATGAAATTTTTTGCGGTCACCCATCTTACACCCGACCGCGCCCGTTTGGCTTAGTCGCATAGATCGCTTGCGTTCTACTTCTTTTAATTTTTTAATTATAATAAATTATTTTATTCTTAACTTTACTGATCAATTGCGTACCACACCAGCCGTAGCGGTATGCTTAAACATATAACTTTAATACATTTACGACAATTCGCCTAAAAGTGACCACAAGTCAAACAATTAACTACGAGAAACGTTAAGAATTAAGTTGTTCACTAAGTAATGATAAATAAATAATGTAATTGGGCAGTTCACGCAACTACAAACAAAGTTTCCGAGTGACAACATGGTGAATAAATGATGGTGGACAACGGCCTTCGAGCTGATGCCGTCAAAAATACATTCAAACATTACGTATATTACGTTCAACTCGATTTA
Organism: Pyrgus malvae; assembly: GCA_911387765.1. Lineage (NCBI taxonomy): Eukaryota > Metazoa > Arthropoda > Insecta > Lepidoptera > Hesperiidae > Pyrgus > Pyrgus malvae. Next base: position 23,018,735 of record OU426948.1, read on the forward strand.
ATATTTAATGACACATTACACTTGTGTGGACCTCAATGGTCTTGTTAAAAAACGTGTCTTTAACAGAAAATTAAATGTCTATGAACAACCGCAGGACTTCGCTCAAGTCTGAAATATATTGACTGAGATAGAAATACAACTAATCCTTCAAGACTCGTCTTTACAATCACTATCAAGAAGCAGAATGACACGAAAATAAATAAAATAAAAATAACATCTTGAAATCCAAAATACCTATTGGAATCATAGGATACTTGCAACATATGTATCTATGTATGTATGTATTTATTTGTATATGTATATATGTACAGTTATGTATGTAAATATATGTATGTTTATCAATGTAAATATTTATGTATTTCTATGTATATTAATTTAATATTTTTTATATACTTATGTGCACCTCACCCGATGGTAAGGTAGTCTGGAAGAGATCGCTAGAAGCGATAAGACCGCCTTTTTATCGACTTAAAATTTCCTTCCTTAAAATATTAGTACCTGGACGCCCGAGCGTTGCTCGTAAAAAACAATTGATTTTCTTGGTTTATTTTTAATCAAAACATTCATTGGCTTAGTGTTACTTAACAAAGCCGTTTGAAATCTAGGTATTTCTCTCAATTAAAAAAATTGTCACAAAAAATAAAAAACGCAACTTGTACTTGTACTTTGTACTTGAGGTTTGAACCCGGGTCTCTAGCACAGTAGTCTGCTTTCGTAACCATTCGACCAAGAAAGCTTTAATTTCATTGACGAATTTTTATAGAGGTCTTTCATATCGACATTGTCATTTGTTTGAAGGGCGGATTGACGTTCGACATTTGACGGCTTTCTACGCCACAATATTATTAATATTCTCCAATAGATGTCAGTAACAGTAATTTTATATTTAATGGTATAAACATTAAATAAAATTACAATTTCTATCAATAAAAATTTCTGAATCGATTTATCATCCCCGAAACCAGGGTACTAAATTTCATCAAAATCTTTGGAGTCGTTTCCGAGATTCAAAAAATATATTTAGATATATACAAGAATTGCTCGTTTAAAGGTATTAGATATTAATATATTAATTGGTGTGTGTTGATTTTACTGTTATGTATGGTGTACATAACATATTGCATATTTGTATTTGTATAACTATGAAAAATAAGGTAATGCTGCCAGTCTTCTGGGTACCATGCCGCAATCAGGTTTTTTAGATGGCATTTTGTAAAATATGTATATAATTTTTTCATAGTCTGAAATACTATACAGATGTTTAATTCCAAGGGACGTCTCTAGTTTCAAGATAAAAAAAGGCTGATTACAGAAGTTCCTTTAAATAGAAATTAGTATGATGATCTTAAATTTCTTTGAGAACTGTTTTTATCTTCGTATGTATCCATAGAATTCGCGAACAATGCAACACGTTGACATGAACATTTGATTAGTCCATACTTAATATTATAAATTTGAAAGTAACTCTGTCTTTCTGTCTGTCTGTCTGACTGCTACTCTTTCACGCTTAAACCACTGAACCGATATTGATGAAATTTGGCATAAACATAGAAAGGACATTGAGAAAGGACATAGGTTACTTTTTACCGCGGGAAAATATCTCATTCCCACGGGAAGCAGAAGAAATGAATGAAATGCGCCGTGTAGTGTTATAAATACACTACATGTTATTACTTACTTCATTCACGTCCATTATTATATTTTATAACTTATATCCTTTTGTTTTATTTTTATACGTTGCTTTTCCTTAATTATTTCTTTACAAAGTTATTTACTTTCTGTGTTTGTTTATTTACATTTTGACGCAGCTATCAAAATTTTCATGTCTGTCTATTATGTTTCTTATTTTTTTAATTCGTTTTACGGCATTGTATAAAAATCCTTTTAGCCATTCAATATTAAATGAAAAGATTTTTTTTATATTTCCTTAGAGCATCAAGGTATGACAGGTATGACACCAGGGTGAGAAAGTAACTTTGATGCTCTAAGTATGTTTCTTATTTCATTTCATCTCTATATATAAAAATTAATTGCTGTTCGTTAGTCTCGCTAAAACGCGAGAACGGCCGAACTTATTTTGGTCTTGATATATTAGTAGAAGTTCAAGGAAGGTTTGAAAGGTGAGAAAATATAGAAAAATTGCGAAATTGATAAAAGCAACTTATTTTCGCAGGACGGCGTCTGCGGGGTCCACTAATAATATTATAAATGCGAAAGTGTTTGTTTATTCTTCTGCGTTTACGTCGACATAAAGTGGTCTTATGAAATAAATGATTTTGTCATGAAAAAATCGTAGTCAGGAGGCTTGAGAGTTACCACAGCATATAGGTTAATTTTTACCGCCTTGAAACATCTCATTCCCATGGCAAGAACCATCATAAGTATTGATATTGGTAACCACGACACAGGGTATTTATTACCTTACTATGGGGCTATGAGTGTGTAGTGTTTATGTTGTTTATTCTTTTTAACGAGAGTGAAACCGCGGAGCGCTGCTAGTAGAAACATATTACAATTTAAACGTAACATCATAGCTCTTTTCTTCAGCTTAGCATTGCCTAAGCGCACCCAGAGCAGACAGAACAAAAAAAATAACGTTCACTAAGAATTTGTTAAGAAACTGTACAGTGAATAAATAATATTTCATTTTATCTTACTGTATTACCTACTAATCTTACTGTATTGCTTATTTATTTTATTAAAGTGAAACTTTGATCATCGCACTCTATTTTCCTGCTATCAATTCAAGGATTAGTTTTACAATTGAATGATTACATCACGCCTTCTCCCTAATACTGTAAACAAAGTCATCATGTATTCCTATTGTCTTCATAAATAATAGTTATGACGGAATTAAACCAACAAACAGACTGTCATTAGCTATTTAATTCACTCGAAGACGCCGAGCGGGTGCTGTTACGACAAACAGTGGAATCATTACCCAAATGTTCGTCGCGAATAGCGAATATAACCTAATAGGCAGAGCTGTGGAACTGAATTAATGATGTCGTATGCCGTGATCAGGGTATGGAGTGGAAGCGGCATCAAATTTCCTCATTTTATTTAATATCCGAAACGTGCATGCATGGCTCAGCGGCTAGCGAAGAACGCAAGTGCCGACCTGTGGCAAATTTCATGCGCGTTTCCGAGCTTCGAAGGGCACGTGTAGTCTTTGTACCCGATAGCTATCGTTAAATAGCAGTCGTTAAACATCGTCGGAAACCTAAGGGTGGTTTGAAAAACATCCGACAGCGAGTTGGCCACTAACCCGTATTGTAACAGCGTGGTGGTGTAAAATCCACACCTCAACTCAGCCAACAGTGGCCAGAAATGGGACGCAAAAATGGTGTCCCTTAGCTGCGCACAGGTTTCGTAATCGAGAGTGCATAAATCACAAATGCATCTTCGACACGAGGGTGTTAAGTCCCAAGTACACATTCAATTTGATATGTGCCTATATGTGCATATTCACTACTCCATGATCAGAGTAAACATAGTCACATGTCATTACCGTCTTTACGGCCACCTTGCAGCATGCATGAGTTACTGAAAACTTCTCTAAGGCATGATTTCTACTTGGCCAGCGTAGTACAATAAGCTTCAGTCCTCCCTAGTTATGGACCATAGGTTATTTAAAAAAATATACATAAGTTATTATACTCGTAGAGCTCAAAAAGCCCGAATGTTATAGGAAAAATTTATACATGGTCTAATTTCGCATTTTCAAAGCAGAATTAACAATAATACTTAAACTTTCAACAGGAAATTAGCTATTACTGGTAATACACTATTTTATTTTAAAGCGAATGTGTTAAAAGCAGCGATTAAAATTGTACTCCCAAAGCCTCAACCCATCCGTATTTTAACGGTAGAATTATTTCGTGTGGGTTGGAACAAAGCCTTGGAGTACACTGAAAGCAAAATTTAAGAAAAATGCTTTTGTAAGATTTTCTCAAAGACAATTATTTATAGTATAAGGGAACTGAAAAGTTTGTCTTTTTTAATTGTTTTTTAACAGTAAACAATTAATAACTACTAACAATTATTTTTCTTCGTCGTGGAGTTATAATTTTTTTTTTATTGGGAATTTTTCTATCTTATCTTTTATATTTCTAAAGTTTTACCTACAATACTATCTGCAAGTCGAAGTGGAAATGGGCAGGCCATATATTTAGGAGGACCTGTAACCGATGGCGACCACGTCTCGGCAAGAGGAGCAGGCCGCCTTCTACTTAGTATATTGACAACCCAAAGAAGACAGCGGGAAGCCGCAGGATTCAAAAAGCACAGGGCTGGATGGAAGGATGGGAGTCCTTTGTCCAGCTGTGGACTATGAAAGGCTAATGGATTGATGGATTATTTCAGTCATATTTTTTTTTTGAATTGAACCTTTACGAGCGGTTCATATACGTGCGTATAAGCTCGTATTATAAAGCGCGTGTAGGCTTTTAGCACACATGAATCTCGTACGAGCTTCAACGCGTTTATAAGCTCGTATAAATCAGCTACGTCAAATCCTAACTCTATGCTGATGGATGATTCTGCTGAATTCTGATTGCTCATTTTTACGGTGATGATCCTATCCTCCACTTAAAGTAGAACGCCTGTAACCGTATAAGCGCAAAAAATACGCTGGCTTAAAATCACTTTAAAAGTATAAGCCCGCTTTAACTTATCCACTGCACCCACACCCTCAAATCATTGGTTGCGGCGGGTGCGATGATCGGCCCCATTCATGTTTTACGCTTTCCGTTTGCATAATATTCCACTAGATTTAAACGGCTCGTATATTCGTGTAATTTCTGTTATAATTTTTTGCAAGATTTTTATTTAACTTGCTCCGTCAGTTGTTTGTTTCGAAGGCCTATTTTGAATTAGCTATCAGTTTGGAATACAAAGATTGCGTAAGCTTTATTACTTATGAGTTATGTTATGACGTATACATTCTTTTACTATAATTTTTGATTGTTTATGCCAAAAACACTGTTATTTATAGATTTATAGAGGTTTCGTTTGAGTTTTTATTTTTAAAAATATTTATAATTATAGTTATTTTATAAATCAAAATGTACTATGCTTGGCTTTCAGTTTTAATAAGTAAGAAGCAATATATGTGAAGAAAAATATTAAATGTTTTGAATAGACAATGTTGTCTAGTCTTGTTTAAAAAATATAAAACAAATAGTGACAGACAGGTGACTGTAAATAGTGACAGATGAATTATTATTCCGCAGACTATGTTAAACTTCTGGACGATGGCGCGAAGAACCAATGTTTGACAGTTACTGACAGTTTATAAAGGAAAATTAAATAAGTTGTTTTACTATTAATTTCGCAAGTTTTCCATATTTCTCACGGTTTAAACCTTCCCTGGACTTCTACTAATATTTCAAGACAAAAATTAGCGACATCGTTTCAGTCGTTCTTGAGTTTTAGCAAGACTAACGAAGAGCAAGTCATTTTTATTTATTGGTGGTAAATTAGCCAAATTATTGGTCAAATTCTTTAATTTAAATTCACTTCATGACGACCTATGTGGCGCAATGGTTACCATGCCGGGCTGCCAATCGAAAAGTTCCGGGTTCGATTCCCGGCGAAACAGAAATTTGAATGATGAGTTTAAATTTCTGTTCTTGGTGTGGGTGTTTGTGTTTCTGTCTTTGTGTGTGTCCATGGTACCCACGACACAGGGTATATCTACACTACTGTGTGGCTATGAGTGTGAAGCGTTATTTATTTATTTATTTATTTATTTACTTCACAAGGCACAGCAATTTTATAATAATATATGATCTAAAATTAATGTACCAGAAATTCAATTGAGCATGAATCCAGGGGAATTGCTCGTAATATTTGTTGATTATTTTCCACCCGGAATTTCAAAAATAATGTAGTATTTTTGGTTGATATTTAAGTATTCCGGCTTTATAGGCCATTCGAGTTGTTGGATATTGTCCTCGTTTTTTATTTGTATAATAATCTCTGTATAATTTAGCAGTAATAAGGATTTAGCTTTCGCCATGCAAATATTCCTATTATGTAAGTATGAATTCTTTTGGGAGCTTAGTGGGCGAGTATTTAATGAATAATCTTGAAACATTTCTTTACCATTTACGTCAAGCATTATAATAATAAACTTGTATTATAAAGGTGACGATTATTACTAGAAGCAATGATAAACGCAGCATATTGGATAAAACCAGACATGTAGAGACCGCGTGTGAAAGTGGCATTATAAGAATAACTTCTAATGTCGACTAAATAAGAGTCTAGATTAGAAGCTATTTTTGAGCGAGGCTAATTTTAGTAAATCTTAAATAGAAAAGAATCTTCGAATATTTCAATTTAGTGAATATAGTGCATTATGTTTTTCAAATTCCAAGAGTCAAGCAACCAAATACTGCAAGAATTTCGTAAAGAGTTGATTATTTTAATATTACGTAGAAGGAAGTAGTAAAAAGAGTAAAGAAATAGACTTCCGTCACTTAACTGTTCTTTTAAAAAAATTGCAATAGAGCAACTTCTTTTCAATCCCAAAAATAATTGACCGTGCATGAAACTTATCGATTTACTAATAAATAAACATTACAGGTTCTCACAAAAATGTGTAATGGGTACGTCACTCATATGATAAAGTTGTTAACAATCAAAGTTATTCTTAAATCATGAACGTTCTTAATTCAAAATTGCAAAACAAATTCTATACCTCCGTCTGAATCACGTCATTAGGGTGCATGGGTTTACAAAAAGTCGTGATTTGAATAAAAAATAATATTGCTAAAGAAGCAACTATGGCCGAGTGGTAAGTACCGCGGTGTACGACGCGACCGACACCGGATTCAAATCATTGGCGCGCACCTCTGACAAAGAAATTTGTAATGGGCGAATTACCGCTGCTCCACGGTGATAGGAAATTTCGTGATATTTAATTGACTACGATGTTCTCCGTTACCGTGCATGGCTGAGGGAAATTCATTATTTCTCGAAAGCATGATGTCCACCAATCCGCACTTAGCCAGCGTGGTGGACTATCGCCTAAATCTCTCTCACTTTTTATAAGAGACCTATGCCCAGCACTGCGACATAATAAAGGTTGAAAAATATCTGAAGAATATGTTTTAGAGTATTTAGAGTCGCACATGAGTATGCAAATAACGTGATTTTAAGTGGTTGCCGCCGTCCATGGAAATCCGCACACGGCTTTAAGCAAGTCTAAGCGATATGGGATGCGATGCGCTGCTACGGTCAAGCCCGGCAATCGCACCTCTTCACCAAAACACTATAAAATTACTTCACAGCAAAAATATGTCTTCAGTTTCCATAAATCAGCATGGTTGCTGTTTTTGGTCGTTCGTCTCTCGGATTAAAACGTCAGCTGCGCAGTAACGGAATACTCGGTAGTTCCGGAGTCCGCCTCCGCACCTGCGATTTTCTATTTTACATTTCGGATTTTGCACACGTATCACACTTAGGAATACCTTGCGACCATAGAAAATTATTATGATTTCCAATATTTTTAACTGACTTTAAAGGAGGAAGTTATCAATTATAAAGAACTTGTTTGTAATTTTTTGTAATATGAATGTTTGTATTATATGGGGAATATTTTTATATATATGATAGTCATATGCCATAATATTATGGCATCTTAACATATACAAATATAGGTTTGTCGGTGACAAATACATTTTCTTCTTATTTTTTTAGTTTTTAGTTCGTATTTTCACAAAAGCGTGTTTTTTAGTTTTTTAAACTACATTATTTATTTTTAATTTTTTAGTAGGATTTTTATACGCATATTATTGCATTGTCATCGGCGCTTGACCCCTGTGTAAATTTTCAAGTTAATCAGACGCTTAGACGTGTTAAAAATATAAAATTTTATATTTGTTTCATTAAGTACATTAGGCCACGAACTTATCAGCCGTCAGTCGTAATTTTTTTTATCCTGATGATCCTAGTTAGGACTTTAATATAAAGTTATGAGATTATTGTATTGTCATCGACCCTTGACCCCTGTGCAAATTTTCAAGTTAATCAGACTCCTAGAAGTAAGTGAAAATGAAGTTCAAAGATTCCATTACATACATACATACATACATACATACAGGTCAAGTTAATAAAAGCGTGTTAAAAACAAGCTTGTTTTAACTTACAAACCGTGCAATAGAGACAGGCCTAAGTCAAATCTCGCCATTAAATACATTTAAGGGGTAATTTTGGGTGACCGCTAGTGTGCTCGAGCCATCGGTCTCGGTTGTTGTCGATACTTAAAAGTTGTTATATCTTGTCGCAGGCCTTACAGGCGATTTGAAAACATCCGACAGCGGGTTGGCCACGAACCCGCATCTCAACCAACCCGCATTGGGGCAGCGCAGCATGGTGCTGAAGCACTCTAATATGGGCAATAATGGGCAGAGAACCGTACCCAGCAGTGGGATGCAAAAAGGGTTGCAGCCAAGGGGTGATTTTTAGAGTCTTCTTCTTCTTCCTTTCAACATTTTGTAGTCCACTGCTGGGCGTAGACCTCCCCTAACGTTCACTACTCCTCCCGGTCCTGCGCCTTCTGAACCCAGCGGCTTCCCGCCGCTGTCTTTTTTAGGTCATCAGTCCACCTGGTTGGAGGACGGCCTGTACTCTTTTTGCCGAGACGTGGTCGCCATTCGAGAACCTTTCTTCTCCATCGGTTGTCGGTTCTTCTGACTATATAGCCTGCCCATTGTCAGTTAAGCTTGCAAATTTTGAGAGTTATGTCGATAACTTTCGTTCGTCTACGGATTTCATCGTTACGTATTCTATCGCGTAGAGAAATACCAAGGTTAGCTCTCTCCATCGCGCGCTGAGCGACCTTGAGCTTATGGAAACGGCTAACTGTAAAATATCATGTTTCAGCGCCGTAGGTCATAACTGGCAACACACTGCTCCAAAACTTTCGACTTCAGGCACTGAGGTGTTCTGGACAAGAAGACACTTTGTAATTTCAGATTTTTAGAGTAGTTGCTCTAAAATCTGACTGATCCAATAATGCTTCTTTATTTTAGAGAAACTTAAGAATTGTAGAGAATTCATAAGATTTCCAACATGTCCAAGTTTCAAGCTTGCGAGGTATTTGAACACTCAGCGCTGCACCTGCGATATCCTAGTTTCTACATTTGCATTTCCTGGTTCACATTCGAAACACGTATCATATTTTTATCATAACATATGCATTGGACAGGAAGACTTTCTTGGCGAAATAAAGGAAAAATAAAATTCGTATGAGCTTCTACAAACCTCAAGACGATATAATGGATTATCGTATTTTGAATAACTTTGGGAAAAATAATGATATATATTCGTTACACTAGCTGTGCCCGCGACGTCGTCCGCGTGAATAAAGACTTGTATAAAAGGGATTGATTAAAGATTATTTATTTGCATTGAATAAGTAGTAGGTAGATTATTCTTACATATTATAGTGAAATCACTTATGATAAAATGTTCATATGTTCAGAAGACACCTTATTTATTTTTTCTAAATCCTTCAAACCTAAAACATTAAGGACTGCTTACTGTACTCAGATATTACTATCTTACTATCCAGTTTTCGCATGCTTCGCTTTTCTCGCGCAATCAGATTCCCTTTACAAATATGTAGCTCGTTTATTAAAGTTAAGAGATACGCAGTACCTACTGCTGTGCCCGTGGCTTCATCTATGTTAAAAATAAATAGTATCTTAAGTACTTAAATTGAGTGAATTTATACTGCAAAGAATGCATATGATACATAGCTTTAACCTACTGCAGAAAAGAGGTGCACTATACAACTACTTGTAGTTGGGAGACAAAATTTCTAAACATACACGTGCTTAGGATTAAACAGTCGGAAAAATTATAAGGCCAATTAATAGACTAAAGATTTAAAACTTGCGGACAGCAGTTTGGTCATAAGTCATAACTCATATAACATTGTGAAAACTAAAGCAGAAGGCAGGGTCTCTAAACAGTGTGCTATCTATATTTGAAAATAAAGAATCTTTAATATCTCCATCAACCAACGTGTGTGGATGAGCCCGTACGCAATAAAGAGACGCAAAAAAATTAGTTAAGTTATCATTGGTCCAATTAACCATGTTCAGCATCATACGTATACTCAACGACGGGACAACCCGCGTGGCGCAATGTTTACCATGCCGGACTGCAAATCGAAGGGTCCCGGGTTCGAATCCCGGCGAATCAGAAATTTCAATGATGAGTTTAAATTTCTGTTCTCGGTCTGGGTGGTTGTGTTTCTGTCTCTGTGTGTGTTCATGGCACCCACGACACAGGGTATATCTACCCTACTGTGAGGCTTTAAGTGTGAAACGTTATTTTTTATACTATGTACTACTTACTTTTATTAGACTTTAGGCTTTTATTTGAAATTATCTCCGTCGATTCACTTTGTAGAAGAAATGAATATTGCTCAATAACGCCATCTACCGTATGGCATGTAAACTTTGTGGTTGATAAATCGAATTTCAAATTACCAAATAGGTAGATATTGAGATTAACAGTTGTTTCAGTAAAAGTTTAACTATTCGTCACCTAGATGTCTGCAGTAGTCTCCTTATGTTAAGGCTTTTTACATTCTGTATGAAGGTTTAGAGCATTGAGGTTGTAAGATTTGGATTTCGGTTAATCGGAGCTCGAGGCCTCCTCAATTAATATTGAATCCTAATGGAGAGCTTCATGCCCAGCAATGGAACGCTAAAAAGGTTGCAGTCTGATATAATGTAGCGATAACAGTCGTTTCAGCTGCAGCCTGTTCATAATCTTCCACCCCAAATGAAGACTAATAAGCTGAGCAAATTACTTAATGGAGCCTGTGATAGAAGTTTTGGCGGCGGTGAGGCTCGCGATGCGCTCTTTAGGTACCTATAGCTTAGCCATACTCGGCCAACGAAAGAAAATACAGTAAGCTGATCTAAGTATATTTAATATGGTCGACCATATTAGTGATAGTTTGAAATAATTTTACTTAAATTTAAACTTTTATTTATGGTTTTGAAAGGGCTGTTAACGAATCTTTCATCCAAATTCCCCAAATAGTCTTTTAAGTTAATGTCGCGTATTGTTTAAATGAACATAACGTTTTTGTTTATGACGCGATTGATATGAAATACACACTAATGTTATGGAAATTAATTCAACAATATACCAGTAAACACATCATTCAAAGAAGGGAAAAGAATTTGAGAATGAAATATTAAGTTAAGGTTAATTATTGTACGCTTGAGATACCAACTTTAGAATTCATTTTATTTGCTATTGAGGAGTAGTTTAAAAAAAAGCTTAAATATGTTTCTTACTATGTTAATAAAGATTACAAATACAAAATTATAAGTAAAATACTCTGCACAAAAACATTCTGTACATCAAGTCTCGACACTCAATTTTCAAAGAGTTTCAAAGAAAATTTACAGTTAAAGGGTGAATTTCGAGAAATGCTGAAACACATATTTTTTTATTTTGGTTAGAAAATATTTATACCAAATTTCAAGAAAATCTATTGAAATAAACCAAGTTTTCCATACAAATATTCATCCCTCATTTCACACCCTTAAAGGGCGATTAGCTATAGCCTTAATGTTAGCGAGGACCAATATATATAAAACAAAAAAAGTTTCATCAAAATCCGTCTAGTAGTTTTTGCGTAAAAAGCTAACAACAGACAGACAGACAGACAGACAGACAGACAGACAGACAGACAGACAGACAGACAGACAGACAGACAGACCGACAGACAGACAAAAATTTCAAAACTTATATTTTTAGTTCTGTTACTTATAAAAAGACCCCTAAAAGTATTTTTTTAAATTTCTATGCAATGTACAGAATTGACCCTGCTTACAGTTTTATTATATGTATAGATTACATATTATTATGTAATAGATATTATTGAAACATTTTATGTGTCTGTGTATCTTTGTATATGAATTACGAAATATTCTTATTATGAACCGTTTTTTAACAATATCATTTTAGATAGCGGTGTACCTATCGTAAAAATTTCTTGAGTAGTTTTTCACTAACGCTATTTTATTAGCTTGATCTTTACAAATCTTAAGTGAAAATATAAATAAATAATTAAAAAATAACGTTTCACACTCATAGCTCCACAGTAGGGTAGATATACCCTGTGTCGTAGGTACCATGGATACACACAATGACAGAAACACATCACCCAGACCGAGAACAGAAATTTAAACTCATCATTCAAATTTATGTTTCGCCAGGAATCGAACCCGGGACCCATCGATTGACAGTTCGGCATGGTAAACATTGCGCCACGCAGGTTGTCACAATTTAATTTTAAGATCATCTTACTCTTTCAGTACTTTTTCTTGCTTAAGCCCGAACAAGTTTTTCAAGCGAACATTAGTCTAATGAGCTTTTTACGATATCGACTGCCTTCTTAAGATATGAAACAAAAGACGTAAGAACAATATTTTTAAGTAAAGTTAAATGATAACAAATCTTTAATGCAATTAAGTATTTTGTAAATAATCATTACCTCTTGGGTAAACAGGATGTAAATTTAAGTTACGATAATAATGTAGACCGGTTATAATGTTTAAAATTTTCGTTCGAGAACTGTTCCTTAAACGGCACAAACATTATGTCACTGTTAAAGCCTTTTTGACTTATTAACACCTTTTTCTTTATAAAATCAATGCTCATAGGCCTTAGAGCATCAAGGTATGACAGGTATAACACCCGTCAGAGGAGTGGCCTTTACGAGCGAACCCATCGTCCATGCACAATGTGCCTTCTTCTAGTTATAGAACTAGTGTGTCTCGTGTGTGTCGGTGTCAGTGGTGCATAGAAAATGACGTTGTTAATTGAAATTGACATATTTAGAAATGTATGCGTCTGTAGCGATGAAAGAATATTTGTGAATGTGTGACAAAATTAAAATGTGTGCGTTCTTCCCCCCGCGCCAGTTTTGGCACAAAAATTATGTATCGAAGCGAGGCGCTATGCAGTCTCTACTGAAGGGTGAGTTAGTAACTTTGATGCTCTAAGTCATAGGCACTACAATAATTATAAAGAAAAACAAATGCACAAACCATAGATAATCATTCACGAATCTCGAAACAATAAGCCAAGAAAACAAATCATACTTACTTATCCGACTACCTATCATTCTTTTACCCTCTCTTATTTATCTGAAAATAAAGATGAAAGTGCAAGTTCACCCTATCACTTATCTTAAAGCCATCACATCACAAATCAGTTACAAAACCGTCCACTAGTTCCTATATTAGCAACAACACCGGCTACCAATAATATTCGGCAAAACTTGCAGGCAAAAACAAACTATGACTACAAAAGATTAAAGCAGAAATTCGTACGAATCAATTAGGAAAAACTTGAGTTGCTTTCCCTATAGTTTAAGAAAGGGTTCAAGCCGTTTTAGTAAGCATGCTTCGGAAATAAGATCGAGAATGGCTTGTATCGAAGAGGTTGTTGCCCTCTGTACTTGGCGCTATCCATCATGTCGATACCGTTGACTCGTTATCTGCGAAGTCCGAAACTAGCGATATTAAAGCAATCTCGTCCAAGGCGATCGTTTCATTTCATTAGCTGAAGTAGAGAAATATCATACAATACTAACGCTCCCGGTGACTTTGTCGAAGATTAACCTATAATATTGAAGCGCGCATGGCCTGGCGGCTAGCGTAGAACGCAAGCGATCTATGCAGCTGAGCCAAACGGGCGCGGTCGGATGTGAGATGGGTGACCGCTAGTGGCAAAAAAATTTCATGCGCGTTTCCGTGCTTCGGAGGGCACGTTAAGCCGTCGGTCCCGGTTGTTGTCGATAGATAACAGTCGTCAAACCTTGTCGGAGGCCTTATGGGCGGTTTGAAAACATCCGACAGCGGGTTGGCCACTAACCCGCATCTCCACCAACCCGCATTGGAGCAGCGTGGTGGAGTAAGCTCCAGGCCTCCCCAATAAGGGGGAGAGACCCGTGCCCAGCAGTGGGACGCAAAAAGGGTTGCAGCCAGCCAACCTATAATATTAAGTACCATGACGACCGTTGCTAGGATAAAAACAATTTATTTTCTTGGTTTAATTTCAAATGAAACACTCATTTGCTAAGTGTTCATTAACGGCGCCGTCTGAAATAGCTCCCAAAAAAAATATTTTGAAAAAAAAACAGTATATAAAACGGTTATATGGTTTTGATTGAGATTTGAACCCGCGTCTCTAATTCCGCAGTCAGCCCAAGTAACTATTCGGCCAAGGAAGCTTTAATTCAATTAACGAAATTTTTTATAGAGCTCTTACAAATCGACAGTCATTTCTTTGAATTTCGGATCGGCGGATAGCGTTTGACAGCGTTCTACGCCACAATATTATAAATACTCTCCAATAGATGTCAGGAAGAGTCGTATTTTTCAGTTTATATATTTAATTTTATCTAAGTATATTTAAGTTTTGGTGACTAAATTAGCGGTGCACGATTAAATAAAACCTATAATATTTTCCCTTGTGGGAACTTGCTTGTTGTTGGGTTTTTCCTATCTATGTTTTTTTCTTTACATTTGCTACTAGATACTTTTCTGCAACTCATTTGAATGCGGAACTCTGTAGGTGTCCGGTGTCTTAACCACTCTGTTATGACTGCCCTGTACGGCCTATATTTTATTAATGAGTGAGTGTAAACTGTGGCTACATTCGTTAATATTCCTCGATCGCCTTCCTAAAACTTGACAAAATGCAATGATAAGTGGTAGTGTAACTAAGTTTACTATGTGAAGGCTACGAGACGAGCCTTCTAAAATATTTGACACATTCTAGTATGAAAATATCATTGATGATTTTTATTAATTGCATCTGGTTAGGTAACAGCTATCAAACCTATCGTATCAATGCTTTCAATAGAACCCACAAACGAGAGACGGCCCATATGGCGATGTATTCGACATACCGTGTCACAGTTTAACACTCGTAGAATAACCTTTCACACTCAAAGCCCCATAGGGTAGATATATCTTGTGTCGTGGGTACCATGGACACTCACAAAGACAGAAACATATTATAAGCACCCAGACTGAGAACAGAAGTTTAAAATCATCATTAAAATTTTTGTTACGCCAGGAGTCGAACCCGGAACTCTCCGATTGGCAGTCCGGCGTGGCCATAACCATTGGGCCACGCAGGACGTCAAATTGAATTTTGATCCAGATTCTCAAGACAAACAAAAAAAAAGGAATTTTAGCACCTGATCTTTGTTATTAAACCAGGCTTCACCAATCCGCATATCGGCCAGACACAAGCTACTTGTAGCCGATTTTTCCACCTCCAGATAAAATTATTCATCCATATATTATATATTACTAGCTGACCCCGCGAACTCCGTATCGCCTTAAAATGTTTAGGGTGGGCCACCCTTATCACTTAGGGGGATGAAAAATAGATGTTGGCCGATTCTCAGACCTATTCAATATGCAACACACACAAAATTTCATGAGAATCGGTCAAGCCGTTTCGGAGGAGTACGGGAACGAACATCGTGACACGAGAATTTTATATATAAGATATCTATATCCATATATTATATCAATGTACTTATCGAATAAATATTAGCGCTGTCATCACTACGCTCGTGACATTTAAAAAAAGAGAAATATTAACTGGCTAAATGACTGCATCTTTTTTTTGGTATGGGGGGGAGCCTGCAAAATGTACCCGGCACCTTGGGAGATGTTACCGGGTTATTATGTGTATTTGTACCGCACTAAAACCCCCTCGGTTGCCTACCTCTGCGCTTGGGGAAGACTCCGGGATCTCCAATAGAACGCGCCAGTGTCCTCCACGCGCGACACCTCAGAACGTGCCCATCTTTGGGGGAGTTAATGAGCTTTCCTGCACCCTCCGATGCTTATGGCGGCATGCGGCCACGCACACACCGCCGTCATTCCCGGTTCTGCTGGCTGGACGGATCGAGCTCCCACTCTCACCGCCCACAACCCTCCTTTTAGTCGCCTCTTACGATCTGGCAGGGGATACCGTAGCTCTATTCTTAATTCCGAAGCTACATGCGGATTTAAAAATCAGCACTTAAATAAAATACGGTCTTGGCTATAGATATTTTTTTCCTTGAAAAGACAGAAACATATACCTACCATCCATAGCACAGAAATTAAAACTCCTCCAATATATATTTATTTTATATAACTTAAAGATATTATTATTTAAATTTATAAGTAAGAGTTTTAAAGCTGTAATGCATACATAAAGAGACTTAAAAACATTAATCCCTTTCAAGGCAATGATTCGGGACTCTTACATTGCAGTCAGTTTTACTAGACAAACAAACATGTCGATCGTAATAGCGTAGATAGTTGTACAGAGGAGGAAAACAGGTCGATCCATTGCTCGCGGACGAGTAAGCGTAAATTAGTAGAGTTACCAAACAACGGGAGTTACCTTATTATATCGATGATACTTAACATTTTCTATACTTAATAAGTCTTAATAACTTACAGCTAAAGAGTTTCTGAAAGAGTGTCTAAAAGCGCTAATTGCAGGTTTTTTTGTGTTGGATAGTCCATTTATCGATGAAGGTACCTGTAAATCCTCCTGTAAAAAGCAATTAAACATGAATAAATGAATAATGGTTTTAGCATATTACACATCACGTAACGACTAATATGTACGGATTGTTATATCTCTATATTCTCTATATTATCAAATCCCTGCCCACGCGGATAATGGACTGCTGAAGTCTTTGTGTATATTGTGTACATTGTATATATTGTATTGTATACAGTGTATATAGTGAACAATATATTTCGAAATTTGTTCAGTATTCGATATTCGGTGTGCTCCCCCACCCCACAGTCATGCTGCATTTTAAATACCTTTGTACCTGAAAATTTATTTAAAAAAGGGCCGGAGTTTTTTCCGCCCGCTTTTTTCTCCTAGCTCATATAAGCCTTAGCGCACCCAAAGCCGATTACGGTCAGCCGTTGGCTGTACAACAATGACAAACATCAAGTGTATATTATTACCCAGGATGTTAATAAACTATTTCATTATATTTCCCAGGATATTAATAAACTATTTCATTTTATTTCTTTTTATTTCATTCTCACTCTATTGATTTGGTTCATGTTTAGCGATGTTGAAGTCGAAAACTTTGAAATAGCCTATAAATTGCACCTTGTGACCTATCAAACGTCAGACAGCAAAAGTGAAATTGTATGGCAGACAGCGTCTGGCTAGCTTCCGACGAGTTTCGGTCTACGTTGCATGATTCGATTTTACAGCACTAAAGCAATTTCCAATAATTCCAATGGCATTTTGTTTTGTGTAATTTATATATTTACTATCTAAAAGCAAGTTTTGTGAGAGCTCGCTTAATTTTTCTACATTGTAATACAGGCAGTTTTTTAATAATTTTGAAATCGAACGTTCTGTCCGTAACAATGTTGACTCTTTATTTTCTAACAGATGGCGTTAGTAGTACAATATTTTTGTCGATCCAATTAAAACAAAATTGTTACTTCATTTTTTAATGGTAATCATATATTGTTTTTCTTAGAGCATCAAGATATTGAAATTATGTATTGATGTATGATATGACACCGGTGAGTCAGTACCTTTGATGCTCTAAGTTTTTTATAGACAAAACATCTACTTAGATATGATTTTAAATTACTATTATAAGCAAAACTTGATAGTTTTTTTAGTAAAGTGTACCACAAAAATGAATAACTTAATTATGGGATTGTATACTAGTCATTTGCTTCCGTCAAATGTTGATAAACTTCCCAACGATACCTATAAACATTGTGGCTCGCGCTGATAACATTTGGTGTATCGTTTGAGGTCTAGCTTTTCTATTGTGGATTGCAATCGTATTATTCACCTAATATCATTTCATTCCTTTACTTTTTTAAAGTCATTAATTAAATTCATTCTCCAATTATTATTATGGTCAATTAGAGGTCCCGAGGTTTCACCCGCGTTAGAAAAGATCAGTAAATTATCAAATTTTATTAAAGCGGATTTTTTTGTAGGACTATTTAAGATTAACATTTCCATCATACATTACATATGTGTAACTCTAGCGGTTTTGGCAGCGAACGCCAGAATAGCTCGCAGATGGTAGATTTTTTCCTACTTACTTGACACTTATCGTCATATTTCACACAATATTAACTTTAAAAATTGAAGCCTATGTGTTATTTTGATGTAGCTATATTATTGTAAAGTTTCATTAAAATCCATTCATTAGTTTTCAGGTGAAAGAGTAAGTAGTATGAAGTAAGAGTAGTATGAAGTAGTATTATTTTAGTTCATTCATTAAAATGTTGCCATCACTAAAAGCACCTGTCACAGAATGTGCCCAAGTGCGTTCAAGTAACGGAATCAGAGAAATGCAAGCCGGCACAAGTGGACGTGTATCGGACCGAGTCGGACACCGTCTGCCACACAATAGCTTATGTGCTGTCACAGAATATCTCCAATATGGAATATGCATGGTTATTTTTAGTATCAATCGATCCTATTTGGCATAGGGATCAGGTGTTCTTAAAGGACCACATCGATTGGAGCAAGACGAAAGACAGAAATATGAGCCAAAGTTAAACCTCACAGCGTTTCGTTGAAAGCGGCCCATACTGACGAGGCGAAACATAATGACGTCAAATGTCATGAACGTAGTACCAAATACTAGGGTAAAAAGAAGTTGCTTCGATTGCGAAACTATTAATAGCTTCGTTCGTATGTAACGGAATTTTTTACACGATTTTGACGTACTTTTAGATGTTGGATTAATTAGAAACTGTGCATACTTATCAAGAACCGATGAGAATACAATAATATGAAAAAAAAATTACAACATACATGTATTTGTGTACACGCGTTGGAAGTTATACTTCTTTGGCGTATGAAAAACAATTAAAATAACTCAAACGACGATAAATATCAAAATCAATTAAAAAGATTTTGTTTAAATAAAAAAATCCTCCTATAAGTATATATTTACGTATATGTTATATGTATATGTATATATATATATATATATTTGTATTAGTATTATACTGTCATGCATTTATATGTATGTTTATGTTCTTATATTTATATATGTATGTAAGTATGATATGAGTATATGTATATTTCATCTATCTGTGTGTATATATTTCTAGTAGTTTTCTGATTTTTATTACCTACTAAATAGTTGTCGATTAATTTTATTATAACTTCCATATTCTTCAATACCACCATTCGCTGTATCTCATACCACCCCAGGTCGACTGGTAGAGAATGCTCATAGCATTAAGTCCGCCTATGTACATCTGTATTTTGGTACATGAAGAATAAATAAATAAATAAATAAATAATGATTTATTAACGTAATAATTATTTTAAGTTATTATTCAAAATTAATTATCCATTATAAATACTATATTTCACAACACTGCAGCACTGGCTTGACTGGATTATGAATATCTATCTATTATATAGTTTGGACACCAAGTACGGAACTATATTCAGTGTTGATAATTTATTTCTATTATGTGGCTAACTTCATCATGTCGTTCCTGCGCGCGCAGCTCATAAATTCACTGTCATCAAAACGCGCCAAAAGAATTGTAAATTCAAAAACATTGTTAACTAAGTGATCATCGGAAGAGATATTATTTAATTCAATAATTGATTAACTCTTCAATATAATTGGATTTACTTTGTCTTGTGTAACATGGATACACTCAATGTCGGAAACACGAACACCCAAAGAACAGAAATTGAAACATAACATTTTCTCGCCAGGAATCGAACCTAAGACCATCTAATGGCGACGCCACTCTGATGAGGAAGCTGCTGCTGCAATTACTTTGCATGTGCAATTACTTTACATTACTGTGGCAACATATAATTATTTGCACTTTCAATATAAGAAAATCAGAAAGCCTCATAGAAGAAGAAGGTTCTGATGGTTGATGATTCAAATAAATCGTAACCGAAAACTATACGCAAAATGCGGGCGTGTCGTGAAATGCTGTGAATATGGATGTGACGCGTGAATATCGCGCAATCTGTAGCGGGAAAAATACCGATTATGACCGAGAAACAGGCGTGAACACGCCACGACCCACGCCAGTTCACGGTGATTCACGCCGTCACGGCGATAAAATGTGCCGCGGTAAGAGTAAGAAACTCTAGGCAAAAAAAATTACTTTCTATGTCTCAAACGTAGGACATACTTTGATTAATAAATTGTTGTATATTTAGCTGAAGGTAAATCTATGTACGTATTTGTAATGAAAATATTTCGCTTTGCGTTTTCAAAACATTAAATAAAGAAAATAATAAATAGTACCGCGCCAAAATAGCTTCGAAATTTAAAAGAACTTTTATCATTTTGCAAGTATTAATATGACCATAGATATAATTAAGTTAATTAAAAACATCGGGCTTTCCACTTCGTGACTAAAACAATAAAAATGTCTACAAGTTTTAGCCGAATGTACTGTGGCAATGATACTGTCGGAACTCGAGTGGACTGTAGTATTTTGTCGCGCGTCCGGAATACTTCCGCTTGTAGGTCATTCTATTAAGTTTGCTATAGTAATATATCGAAAAATATTTTTTTATTTTATACGAATCTGTACTCTGTGTACTTTACACACACGATAACCGCGTGTGATGCAGTGGTCTCCACACCGTACAAGAGGTCCTGGGTTCCTGGGAATATAGAATGGTGAAATATTATTTATTTAGAGTAATTTTCCTGTTATTTTCATTCATGTCCTTGTGTGTGTCCCATGACACAGGGTGTGTATCACGGCCTTTTTTAACTTCATTAGGGAATCGAATTCGAAACAAAATCGTTGAAATTTACTTTCTATTCCTAGCACGAATCTTTGTTTTTATTTCGTGGGGTATAATAAGGCGTCAACTTCGACTTATTTAAATGGTGTAGCGAAAAAATGACCGCTCGCCTGACATGAAATACTGACCATGCAAGACGACACAAGCAGCGAACATTTTAAACAATAGAATAATTATGTCACACTGAACTGGCCAATCAGAAGATGTATCCTGAATCACGCTATTGAAGTTTCCTAGTTTCTCAGTATATATACAAATGGTCCGAAGTCAGCATTCGGACCGCGGTACTTCTATCTACCGCGGTCCGAATGCTGACTTCGGACCTCTCTTTGTATGGTGCCGCGGTCCCTATATAGTTAAATCAACAAGGCTAATTTCGGTCCGGTTTTAAGGTCCAAGAAGTTCATTCATTCAGTCCTTAGAGCATCTGTCTACACCTGACAGGTATGACGCCCATCAGAATCAGTCTCATGATAATATAGTGTTTAATTTCTCTATGTAATAAGCCATTGCTCTCGTCAATAGAAGTTTGAATTTGATTTCGTACGCCGCGGATTTTCTTGGATGTGTCCTTATATAAATAAGAATCCGCATTCAATGAGTAGCTTACATTTGTTCCTGTTAAACAACTTCTAAAATGAACTCTAAATTTGAGGAATAATAAACGTTTTACCATGTAACGTTTTCTTCAGAAACACACTAAGATTCCTTGTGTCGGAAGTACCATGGACAAACACAAAGACACTCAGAACAACTTGAGATTAATGATCAACTGAAATCCAGCTGCGTCCTATTTGGTGAATTAGAGCCACAGATAAAACTTTAGCTCGGTTTAAGCTCAGACTTAGATTTGAGTGAGCTGCAGTGAAGTTTACAAATGAACTGGCCAGCTGGTTAGTTAACGACTTACATTTACTACATTATTAATAATTCTTTATTATTAAGAGGGCATGAGCAGCGATGGCCGAGTGGTAAAAAACTGCGGTCTTCGACGCGACCGATCCTGGGTTCAAATCCTCGGCGCGCACCTCTTACAAAGAAATGTGTAATGTGCGGATTTATCGCTGCTTCACGGTGATGGAAAATATGGTGATATTTAATTGATTACGATGTTCTCCATCGCCGTGCATGCCTGGAGAAATTCATAATTTCTCGAAAGCATGACGTCCACCAATCCGCACTTGGCCAGCGTGGTGGACTATGGCCTAAATCCCTCTCACTTGTGTGGAGACCTGTGCCCAGCAGTGGGACATAAAAAAGGTTGAAAAAAAAATTAAGAGGGCTCTCAAGTCAGGGCCCAATTCAAACCCTGACACCTATAACGACTAACGACCTATAACTAAAACTGACGACTCGTATGGCGCAATGGTCGCCATTCCGGACTGCCGTTCGGAGGGTTCGATTCCCGGGTAGGCAGAATATTGAGTGATGAGTTTAAATTTCTGTTCTCGGTCTGGGTGTGCTTGTTTCTGTCTTTGTGTGTGTCCTTGGTAGCCACGACACAGGGTGTCCCACCCTACTGTGGGGCTATAAGTGTAATAATTTGTATTAACCCGCAATTGGCCTGCGTTAAATTGTAATATGTGATTTCACGATGATTTTTTTAAATGAAAGTCGTACTTTCACTTAAAGCTTATTTTTTCACACATTCAAGTGGTTGCTTATTATTTATTTATTTTTTTATTATTATTTTTTCAACCTTTTTTATGTCCCACTGCTGGGCACAGGTCTCCTTCTCACAAATGAGAGGGATTTAGGCCATAGTCCACCACGCTGGCCAAGTGCGGATTGGTGGACGTCATGCTTTCGAGAAATAATGAATTTCTCTCAGGCATGCACGGCGATGGAGAACATCGTAATCAATGAAATATCACGATATTTTCCATCACCGTGGAGCAGCGATAAATGCGCACATTACAAATTTCTTTGTCAGAGGTGCGCGCCGAGGATTTGAACCCGGGATCGATCGCGTCGAAGACCGCGGTTTTTTACCACTCGGCCATCGCTGCTCTATATGCTGTATATGCTATCTGCTTATTATAATTTCAAGTAAATACGCTGGCTGAGATAAAGAATTGCGTTTACAATATATATATAGGCTACATCATTATCCAGTTACCGTTACCGGGTATATGGAAATGCCTTAAGCTTACTCCATAAATTCTACAATGTCGCTACATTTGAGTTAGTACAGTG
Organism: Pyrgus malvae; assembly: GCA_911387765.1. Classification (NCBI taxonomy): domain Eukaryota; kingdom Metazoa; phylum Arthropoda; class Insecta; order Lepidoptera; family Hesperiidae; genus Pyrgus; species Pyrgus malvae. The sequence goes on from OU426948.1 coordinate 23,041,805, forward strand.
TAGTTGCTGACATGTTCATACACAAACAAAAAACCGTCCAAGTGCGATTCGGACTCACACACCGAGGGATCCGTAAAATATTTTTAATATAAATATATTATGATGTAACTAAAAGTTTACGGTTTACGGTTTTCGCAAATTTCAAGATTCTGAATTCACGTGAAGTACCCTGTAGGTTTTGATTCCCTTGCGAGTGGCGAAAATTTGCAGAAATATGCGGCATAAACGGCTGTATCTTTTGATTGCGGTAGCTTAGAAGTTTGATTTTTTCACAGTTCTAAGAAACGGTAGACCTAAGTATTTGATACAATTTCTAGCTTGATACCTCTACGCGTTACTGAGAAAAAGGATCTTGACAGACGGACGGACAACAAAGATCCTATAAGGGTTTCGTTTTTTCCTTTCGAAGTACGGAACACTAAAAACCCAAGCTACCTTTCTTTCTGGGACTCTTGGCCCGTTTTGGCGGCAGAGTGTCCACAGCCTTGTCGGAAACAAAAAGCGAATTAACGCACTGGATCGCCAGATTCTAATTTGTTTAACTGTTCTGATACCACAAAGTGAACGGAAGTTATTTATTATTATTTATTTATTTTTCAACATAACTAAGTAAAACTTACAGACTAACTAGCCTAATGCGTTTGCTTAGTTATATTTTGCACATAATGTACAAATTGATTTGCGGAAATCTGCAGGTGACGAGAAAAAGATGTCCAAATGTGGATTCGAGGATAGTGCCAGTGCCCGAACTAAGGGCGACTGTCGTATTAACACTAATGTGCAACACGGAACTGCAAATAGTTCATGTCGCCTCGCTTGAATGTACTTATCAGGAACACTATACCATTGATAATACCGAAGGATTACATACTATACCCCTCATTAAATAAAAAAATGCAGAAATGCAGATTCCTATTAAAATAATACGGATAGATTTACTCATTTTCTCATTTCAAGACTCATTACAGATCAGTGACAGCACATCGACCAGTATATGTCAGCAATTTTGCATAATCACTTTCGGCAAACTATGGGATTTGCATTTCAATAGGCTGATGTTAGCTCTTGAACTAAGCGAGCCTGCTCTGCAACGATGTCCCCGCCCCATTGTATATTGATCCACATACTGTTTTGACATTGTACCGTCTATATTACAGGTTGTGCTTAGCGTAGGCATAGGTGATCTACACAGATAAGCAAAACAGGCGCGGTCAGGTGTAAGATAGGGGACGACAAAGTTACGTTACTATGTTGTACGATAACCCATCGTTATCAATAGCTGTCGTTAAGCCTCGTCGAAGGCATTAGGTGCTGCGTGATGGAGTAAGCTCCAAGCCTCCCAACTATAAGAGAGTCTGGAAGTGGAAGGCAAAGCAGAGATGAATCCAGTCATGTGGGTAATTTATTTTGCAGGTACCACGACACTTATTATTTTTTTCTTAGTTGTCTTACCGAATCTCCAGTTGAATCATCATAAAATAGTATTTCCACGGACAACGCATTTTATCACTAGTGATAACGAAAGAAGAGTTTGCGACTCATATTATGTGACTATATTATGCTATAATCAAGATCAGCAAACTACAGGATTTGCATTTCAATGAATTGTTGTTGGCTTTTGAGCTAAGTGAGCCTGTTCAGCCAACTGTTATGTCTCTACCCCACCGTATGTTGATTTCCATGTCATGTTTATAGTATATTATATATTATTATCAGAATATCACTCTTTTTTAATATGGGTGGCTGGCTGCAACCCTTTTTGCGTCCCACTGCTGGGCACGGGTCTCTCCCCGTTAATGGGAAGGCCTGGAGCTTACTCCACCACGCTGCTCCAGTGCAGTTTGGTGGAGATGCGAGTTAGTGGCCAACCCGCTGTCGGATGTTTTCAAACCGCCCATAAGACCTCCGACAAGGTTTCACGACAGCGGTCACCTATCTCACACCCGACCGCGCCCGTTTGGCTTAGTTGCATAGATCGCTTGCGTTCTACGCTAACCGCCGGGCCATGCGCGCATATGGCGCTTTTTAATAGTTAATAAGTAAAACTTTTAAATATGTAAAACTTATTTTATAAAATATATAATATGTTTTATGCTTTGGCGACCCGTGTGGCGTAATGGTTACCATACCTGACTGCCAATCGGAGGGTCCCGGGTTCAATTCCTGGCGAAGCAGATATTTGAAAGATGAGTTTAAAATTTCTGTTCTCGGTCTGCGTGTTTTAAATGTTTCTGTCTTTGTGCGTGTCCATGGCACCCACGACACAGGGTATGTCTACTTTAATGTGGTTAATACTATGAGTATGAAACGATTATTAAATAATGGTTATGGAATATAGAAACAAACCATCAACATATAAATGATTTACTCGTATTTAAGGTCCCGTGGTGTAGATTAGTTTTTATTTTTCACAATGGATCTAACAATTTTTTCCATAGTGCTGCATCACTTAATTTCAATGAACACCTTTGAAGATATCAGTTTTAAATTACTCCACAATAAAATAATAGACAACGACGCCAACGAGATATTCAAATGATCAATATATATCTGATAGCCTTCCGCCAGCGGCTTCACCCGCCTATGTGCTATTCCAGGCTTCATTGCTATATTAAAATCATAGGTATTTAGCCAGTTGCTTCAACCGCGTTTACCCTATTACCCGTTTTCACGTGGGAATAAGGCATTTTCCTGCGGTAATAAATAGCCTATTAGCGTAGCGTAAAGAGTAACCTCAGGGTGAATGTAGCTTTCTAATGGTGAAAGAATTTTTGGAATCGAAACCGTAGTTTTTGAGTTTATTCATTACAAACATACAAAAATACAAATCTTTCCTCTTTATAATATTAGTATAGATTTACAACTCTTCATCATCATCATCAAAAATTCATCTTGAAATGATGACCTTCAAGTCCAACTTCTTAAAAAGCCTTGCCAGAATTATCTGCAGACAACCAATTGAATTTTACCGTGCATACCTAGTAAATGCAGTAGAAAGCCAGTAGATAGGGTGACCTATATACCAAGAACCGGATACGCGCATTACGTTCATCAACTGCGCCGTATCCCGGTATATTCTCGTACTATAGTAGTTGTCTAGAGACACGTTAATCTATATACATATAATATATATATATATACATATAATAAATCTGTAACAAGTCGGTTACTGTACATTGAAGATATTTGAGAAAAACTGTTACTAGGGCTATTTATTAGCGAAATAGAACCCAAAACAATGATTTATAGAATTATTGTCCATTTATCTGTTGGTCTGTTTATCTGTTTGTTCGTTTGTGCGCGCTAAGATCAGGAACGGCTTAACGTAGAATGGTGCGGTTTTCACGGATGTATTGGCATTTTTTGGATTAACATTTAGTGTTTGTTTTATTTAAATCGGTTCACAAATAAAAAAGTTACGTCCATTTCAAGAATTTATCGATCAGTGTCTGGAAGTATCGTTGTTGATTTATCGAAAACTTCAGTTAATGTATTGAAGTTTTATAATTTACAGTCCCTTAAATTATAACATGAAACTTATAACTGAAAAGAAAAATAGATAATACATAGAAAAAAAACCAACATAAGATGCGCTGGCAATAATATGGTAAACTGTACGAAATAGGATTCACGCTTTTTCGTACAATTCCCACACGTCGACAATAAATAATTAATCAATATTTTAATCTATACATAAAGCTGAAGAGTTTGTTCGTTCGTTCGTTTGTAAGTTTGTTTGAACGCACTAATTTCAGGAACTACTGGTTCCAATTGAAAAAATCTTTTTTGTGTTGGTTAGTCCATTTATCGGGGAAGGCTTTTTTATAAATAAACCAAACAAAAGGCAGACGGGCCGCGTGTTGTTAAGCGATCACCGTCGCCTGTGGACACGGGCAACTCCTTTAGGCTATATAACATCATGCTATGACTAATACCGCAATTACTCCATACTTGCAATTTTTTTTAACTTTTGGATATACATATTTGTAACTACGTATATCCTTATTTATCAGCATAAAAATTTAACCTACAGATCATCTGTCAGAATCAACAAATAAATAATTCCGTGACCTAGTCGGGTTTTCCAATCTCCTTTAAGACTCTTGGCAATTTTCGGGCGCTGCGTAAATAAGTATGTAGCTATAGCACGGGAACCAATCGGGTTGATAGTGTTAGGGCCTCTTTCACCACCTTCAAGTAAAGTGACAAGTACGCTAATAATTGTCGGTTAAAGTCACCCGTAACTTCAATTTCAATTTCACGATGTTCGAGTAGCACTAATCATATGATAAATTGACCCGTACTCATGGCTTTTACTTGCCAATTAACTTTACTTGGGACGTAACTAATCAACACTTTACATCTCCAAGATGGTGACCGAGGCCCTTCGAGTTATTTTTATATTTATATATTTAAAAGCACACAATACATGCAAGCCGGACTCTTGACAGACTGACTTGTACTCAGTTACGCTGCTACTCCGGGGGCCGATAGTTGCCTCAAGTCTGGCCAACGAAAACACCTTTCCACCAAAACACAGTAGAATTTCGTCACGGCAGAGATGGGTCCATCGGTGGTACTTCCCATGCAAGTTTTACCACATATAACTGTACATGGTTTTTGACCATTCAATAGATAAGTAGTTTGACTCACCAACCGATTAGATTAGGAATTTGGATCCAATTCAAGCGGAAATAGTTCGCCAAAACTTGAACCAAGGTGAAGGCTGGCACGCTAGGGCGAACTATTGATTTGCAGCTTAGGGACCTAATTTACTGACTCCTAAGCTTCTTTAGAGAAAATTGAGACAAGAAAGAAAATGTAAAGACGAAATTTTGTCAAATATTTAATTTATTAATTTAGTATATAATGTAGATTTTGTAACAGAGTTTCAGATTACATATTTATGTCTATACTTACGATTTCAACATATAAATCAAGTGTAATTAAATATATTGTTTTAACATAACATTCAAACTCCATGGCTAATAGGTTCAGACTAATGTATTTATTTTTCTCTCCGCCGACTAATCCGGTCTTGGCATGCAAAGTCAATTGAGATACTTTTAATGAGTTGTCAAAACGTGACATCCCCATACATTTTGTATGAGAAAATGATAAGTGACTCCACTTATCATATATAGTCATTTGACTTCATTATTATTGATTTAAGCGGTAATAAAAATCATGTATAAAATAGAATTAACAATTATATTGCTTTCCAAGAGTGATTTAGTGCAACCTTTTTAAGGTAAGGTTTTTGAATTTTTTTGTGCATAGTGTCCAAGACCCTATTTTACATGATCATAATCATACGGAAGCGCACATGGCTCGGCGGCTAGCGTAGAACGCAAGCGGTCTATGCAGCTAAGCCAAAGTGACCTAGTGACCGCAAGTGGCAAAAAATTTCATGCGCGTTTCCGTGCTACGGAGGGCACGCTAAGCCGTCGTCCCTAGTTGTTATCGATAGGTAACAGTCGTTAAACCTTTTCGGAGGCCTTATGGGCGGTTTGAAAATTTCCAATAGCGGGTTGGCTACTAACCCGCATCTCATCAACCCGCGCTGGAGCAGCGTGGTGCAGTAAGCTCCAGGCCTCCCCACTAAGGGGGAGAGACCCGTGCCCAACAGTGGGACGCAAAACGGGTTGCAGCCAATCATGTGGTTTAGCAGAAATAAAGTGGTCGTATGTAGTTCCGCTACTATTCCGGAGGCAGAGGGTTACCTCAAGTCTGCCGATAAATGCAGCTTTCCGTCGAAACACAATAGAACTCCTCCACTTCCGAAATAGGTGCAGAGTGGTATTTACCATGCAAATTCTACCAACTTTAATCTTACATCATTCTTGGGCATCATGTTTTACAATAGATAAGTAGTTGGACTCACCAACCGATTAGATTAGGAATTTGGATCCAATTCAAGCGGAAATAGTTCGCTAAAACTCGAACCAAGGTGAAGGCTGGCACGCTAGGGCGAACTATTGATTTGCAGCTTAGAGACCTAATTTACTGACCCCTAAGCTTCTTTAAAGACAATTGAGATAAGAAAGAAAATGGAAAGTCGAAAATCTGGAAAACATAATTTATTTTTTTCGCACAATTTTGTAAGATATTTTTTTCAGGTTTTGTAAAATAGTAGTATTTAAAATGAGTACCTATTTTATTATGAGTATTTTAAAACGAGTTTGTAGGTGGTAGAACTAATATTGTTCGCCCGGGGAAGTACCACCGCTGCACCCACTTCTGCCGTGAATCAATTCTATTATGTTTCGGCGGAAAGGTGCAGTTGCCGGCCACACTTACATGAGGCGACCACATACGCAACTGCATACGAACTCAGACAAGACTTACCTATGCTTGCTTGAGGTTGTATGTAGATGTCCATGGGCTGCAGCGACCACTAAACACCACGTGGCCTGCATGCTCGTCTGCTACTCCATTGAAATAAGAAAAAAGTGCCTTTGGCATCGAAAGAAAACAAAACATACAATACAATAGTTTAATAAACATACAAAGACGACAAATACTTCACTATCATGTCTGCGAATACTTCACTCCATTTAAATAATAAGAAAGCTTGGCTCTAAACAATTTATTGTGAAATGTTTCGTTATTATATGTAACAAATCGCCAACGACACGCGTAAGATCTATTCGCGATACACCACGCTACAGATCTGCTACACCACAGAATACCAACTATTATTTCTGTACGCTTACTTAATATCAGTGTGCAATTCTTATTGACAGCCTCCGCGGCGTAGTGGGTGATGAGCCGACTGCGAAGCGTGAGGTCGTGGGTTCGATTCCCACCCAGAACAAATATTTGTGTAATGAACATGACTATTTTGTTCTGTGTCTGAAATAGATAAATTAACACCCATTTATCTATTTAAGTATGTATTTAGAATTATATAAGTATGTTTATCAGCTTTCTGATTACCATAGCACAAGCTCTGTTTAGTTTGGAATCAGATGGCATTGTGCGAATTGTCCAAAGATATTTATTTATTTTATTTATTATTAAGTGCAAAGTTTTGATTCCCAGCAATAACACGAATAATATTAATATAGTAATAAGGAATGCTCCTAAATATTTTTATTCATTTGTTCGAATTAATATCTTCAAGAAGTACCTGCACAGACTAACGTAATTCATCGTTCATCTCGCGCGTTCAAATAATATAGACTGGCTGCAACCCCTTTTTGCGTCTCACGGCAGGGGTCTCTTCCCCTTTATTGGGAAGACCTGGAGCTTACTCCACCACGCTGCTCTAATGCAGGTTGGTGGAGATGCGGGTTAGTGGCCAACCCGCTGTCGGATGTTTTCAAACCGCCCATAAGGTCTCCGACAAGTTTTAACGACTATTATATATCGACAACAACCGGGACCGAAGGCTTAACGTGCCCTCCGAAGCACGGAAATACGCATGAAATTTTTTGCCACCAGCGGTCACCCATCTCACACCTGACCGCGCCCATTTGGCTTAGCTGCATAGACCGCTTGCGTTCTACGCTAGCCGCCGAGCAATGCACGCTCCACAGCTTCCTCAAATAATGTAATCGTTCGTATATTCTTTTATAATTTATACACCTGCACCCACCAAGTAGACATAAGCCGTAATAAATTGCTAAAACTTAATGTAGGTACGTAATATAAAAGCTATTAAGCTTTACTGAAGATGTAAATCCAACTCCTCGGTCCCGGAATTGAGAATAATTGTAAAGTTTTCAATACGCCTCGAAACCAACTTCGCGTAGTACAAGCGGGAATTACCCCGAATATCGCGTAGTTCTGAATTCTGCATTGTGATGGTGACTGAATTATTTCGCTTAAAGTAGTTGGTATGATTAATTTCACGATAAATTGTTAGAGGATGAAAAATATGTTAAATATTTCAATATTTGAATTTCCTTTATAATATTTTCTGCAGATTTCATAATTAGTCAATAGACCTGAAAATTTGTTCAGGTTCGCTTCAGGGTATTATTATAAACTACTAGCAAGCCCGGCAGACGTTGTCCTGCCTTAAAATATCAGTAATAAATTAATATTGCGACTATAAATTGAGATATAAGCTATCCTATCTTTCAAGTTGGATCAAACTGCACACGGTGTGCAAATTTTATTAAAATCCGTTAAGTAGTTTAGGAGTCCATCGCGGACAAATAACGTGACACGTAATGTATATTCTGTCAAATTATACAAGTATTTTTGGTACTTATAAATAAATATGTTATAAAAAATTTGAGCGCCGAAAACATATTTTTGCGAATACTAATATAAATTCTTTATAAGAGTTGGGTTACATTTTAAAACCGATAAAACAGTCTGGGATTTTTGTCTAAAATAAGATGTGATGCATTTCCCCAATCGCAATCCTGGAAGTCGCCTCATACTCAGGCAGGGGTTACCGTAGCTCATATTCTTCCTCCCGAGCAACAGAGTCAGTATATTTGCACTTGATATGAAACATACCTACGCCTACGGTGTAAGCATCCTATTTTTTTGCTTGGAATTAAAGGTTTATATTTTCTGTAGTCTCAATGAATTTGGTTTTAATTTCAACTAAATAGCTCTCCGCGTTCCTAAGAAATCACTTATTAGACAAATAGATGGAGAACAATATGATCTAGCAAGGGTTTTTCTTTTACCTTTAAAATACATAACCTTAATCCATATTAATATTATAAATTCGAAAGTAACTCTGTCTGTCTGTCTGCTACGCTTTCCCGCTTAAACTACTGAACTGATTTTAATGAAATTTGGAACACAGATAGAGTGGACCTTAGGAAAGGACATAGGATGGTTTTTATCCTACAGGAACCTTTAAAACGGGTCCACGCGGGCGAAGTCGCTGGCGGAAGACTAGTGGTAAATAAAATATATAACTTGTAACAATACGTTAATAAATTTAAACAAGCTTTGTAGTTTGGCTCGGCCAGCGCGAAACGTGAATGCCGTTATGCTGATAGAACGATATTATGATGAGTATTGAAATGGATACGATCTTAATCTGGCAGTTTCGTTTTGGCAGACGATACGGCTTTACTACAACACACAACGCTATTAAAATATTGGTAGCAGTTTAGTGATAAGAGGTATAAAATATAGTGTAAATAATTTTATAAATATTATTGATATATAGATAGTAAATGATATTAATAAATAAATAAAGTTTTACACTCATAGCCCCATAGTAGGATAGATATACCCATAGTATATACTGTGTCATACATAGTACTGTGAAACAGAAACCCCCAGACCGAGAGCAGAAATTTAAACTCATCATTCAAATTTCTATTTCGCCGGGAATCGAACCCGGGACCCCCGATTGGCAGTCCGTATGGGCATATATGATGGAGCAGCGATGGCCGAGCGGTAAGAACCCATGGTCTTCAACGCGACCGATGCCGGGTTCAATCCTCGGCGCGCACCTCTGACAAAAAAATGTGTAATGTGTGCATGAAAAATATCGTGATATTTAATTGATTACGATGTTCTCCAATGCCGTGTATGCCTGAGAAAAAAATCATAATTTATCGAAGGCATGACGTCCACCAATCCGCACTTGGCCAGCGTGGTGCACAATGGCCTAAATCTTCACATACGAGAAGAAACCTGTGCCCAGTAGTGGGACATAAAATAGGTTAAAAAAATGATTTAAGAGTAATGAAATCTGAATAAGCCTTGCTTAGACGACCCATGTGGTGCAATCTACTTACTGACCTGCCGATCGGGGGTCCCGGTTTCGATTCCCGTTTCGCCGGGATCGAGATTGAAATGATGAGTTTTAGTTTATTTTCGATCTGGGACTTTATGTGCGTCCATGGTACGACATAGGTCATAGCCCCGCAGTATGCCTACCCTACTGCCTACTGTGTGACACGTTATTATGAATTAGAAATTAATAAATTGACTTTACGGTAAGACTATGCGTAACGTCTGTAGATTTGAAGTTTTACAAAAATGTTTTTTTTTTCCAACCTATTTTTATGTCCCACTGCTGGGCACAGATGAGAAGGATTTAGGCCATAATCCACCACGCTGGCCAAGTGCGGATTGGTGGACGTCATGCTTTCGAGAAATTATAATTTTCTCTCAGGCATGCACGGAGATGGAGAACGCCCACCCTTCTTGGTCAATTAATTATAGCATTATGGTGTTTTATATATTATATATTTATTTATTTATTATTGTATGTATGTATGTATGTATGTATGTCGTATGTATTTATTTCTATGTATAACATGTATGTATGTATGTATGTGAAATATGCTCGCGTTATTTGCTTTATTTCTATAACCTTATTTATCTTGTGGGTTGGTACCCGATTTTATAAAAAAATTCTTCTTTCCTCTACCCAAAGGCAGTCTGGAAGAGATCGCTATCAGCGATAAGGCCGCCTATTGTTACACTATTTTTCAATAAGCTTGTTTTTGTATGTAACTTTTATTTTGGTGTACAATAAAGCATATTTGTATTTGTATTTGTATTTGTATTTGTATCGTTATCAATTAAATATCACGATATTTTTCATCACAATGGAGCAGCGATAAACGCGCACATTACAAATTTATTTGTCAGAGATGCGCGCTGAGGATTTGAACCCGGGATCGGTTGCGTCGAAGACCGCGGTATTTTACTACTCGGCCATCGCTGTTTCATTGATCAACTGCAAACTATTACCTATAAGTATTTAATTTCCTTTTTTCATACTATACCTAAACGTGCAGAGTATATATTTTCTTTGCATATACAACGCTAAAAGAGTAACTTGAAATAACTTAAAATCAGCAGTCAAATTCATTTACAATATACACCTCAAAAACTTTGAAACAGCTGTAAATTTTGTTTATCAGTTTTCATGTTACACAACATTGGCGTGGACAGTAATTGGATAGGTGATATTTCGCAAAGAATTTACGTGCTTTGAAAGCTATTAAAAGCTATATTTACAGCTTACAAGCAGTCCGTCCATTATTTTCACTTTTTATGTAAATGTTGAATTTTTTTCAACCTTTTTTATGTCCCACTGCTGGGCACAGGTCTCCTTCTCACAAGTGAGAGGGATTTAGGCCATAGTCCACCACGCTGGCCAAGGGCGGATTGGTGGACGTCATGCTATGGAGAATCTATGAATTTCTCTCAAGCATGTACGGTGATGGAGAACATCGTAATCAATTAAATATCATGATATTTTCCATCACCGTGGAGCAGCGATAAATGCGCACATAACAAATTTCTTTGTCAGAGGTGCGCGCCGAGGATTTGAACCCGGGATCGGTCGCGTCGAAGACCGCAGTTTTTTTACCACTCGGCCATCGCTGCTACCTGCTGCATCGCTGCTAAATGTTGAATATTTCTGCAATTTTTCCGTTAACTACAAGCAAAAATGGAATGTGAAATGGCGTTTAAAAATTAAAATAAAGTAGTAAAGCGATAAAGTAATTATTTAAGTTTATTAACTACTGAACGAACTGTAGGTCTAAATGGCTTCAGCATTTTTAGTAAAACACTGTAATTTCTGAATATAGTTAGCTAACAGCAGTGGAATTATATGGTTATACTAGCTGACCCCGCAAACTCCGTACTACGTTTAAATGTTTGGGGTGGGCCACCCTTATCACTTAGGGGGATGAAAAATAGATAGTAGTCGATTCTCACACCTACCCGATATGCACACAAAGTTTCATGAGAATCGGTCGAGCCGTTTCGGAGGAGTATGGTAACTAACATTGTGACTTGAGAATTTTATATACATACTAGCTGACCCCGCGAACTCCGTATCGCCTTAAAATTTTTAGGGTGGGCCACCCTTAACTCTTAGGGGGATGAAAAATAGATGTTGGCCGATTCTCAGACCTACTCAATATGCTCACAAAATTTCATGAGAATCGGTCAAGCCGTTTCGGAGGAGTACGGGAACGAACATTGTGACACGAGAATTTTATATAAGAGAAATATATATAAGATAAGAGAATACTCTGTCTGTGACAGTTCTCGAACGACTGATGCGTGGCGTTGGGTGTTGTCTAGAAAAATACAGCGCGCGCCCGTCGGATGGCGTGTTTACCCCACCATGGGCAACACATCGACCTGGCACGTCTGGATCGGGTGGCGTGTGCGCGCATGGCGTCGCATCGGATGTTCATAAAAACAATACATTTGATTCGACTCAACACGCATCGCGTTTCATCGGGTCCCGTCGCGTTATAATAATGTACGAGTAATTCCGCATTAAGGCGCAGGTATCAGACCATCATTGGGCCATCTTGAAGCTTACTAGACCATGCTGTTACACGCTTTTGGAAGCTTTCAAACCATCCTTGAATTAACGTATTTTAACATATGCCCGAAAGCAGGAAAACTAGAGAAAACATAAGATTAATTTTTTTTGACGTGATAACGTCTTTAAAATCGTTTTAGTCGGGTGACATGTTCAGAAACTTGTGTCACACCAAAACCTCACGAGCGCGATCGCAGGTATAACGAGAGAGAGACGGACCGATCTCCCGTCTCATCTCGAGCGCTGCCAGCCAGAGCGGAGGCTGGCATAGCGTTCGAGTGAGTGGACCGATCTTCCGTCTCTCTCACTCTAGCGGCATACAAACGAATGGAGATTTTCTCGTGCGGACGTTATCACGTAAACATCTCGATCGTAAACCTACTTTACAAACAATTTGCCGTTTTTTCAAGAGGGAAACGCAAAGCGTCGATTTATAAGCTAACACAGCAGATTCTTTGCATCTAACTCACAGAGCAAAGAAAAACTACAGTTTTACTCCTATAAAACTTAATATATAATAAACATCTTCTATATATATACATATAAAAGAGGATGTTTGTATATATGACATCGCAAAACTCAGAAACTATTCGACCGATTATTATGAAAATTGGTATGTATATGTATTTTTTCACGGAGAAGGTTTATATGCTATCCATTATTATTATTATTTAATATTTAAACGCGATACGGAGTTCGCGGGGTCAGCTAGTAAAATATATTTCTTATGTTCGTGTGTCGTATGTCACTGAACTCCTCCTAAACGACTGAACGTATTATGACGAAATTTTTGTGTGTGTTCAAGGGGATTTGAGAATGGTTTAGATTCACAGTTAATTTAATTTATTTATTAGTAATTTTCCCATATAAATTATTCCTGCCTGTGAAACGTTTGTATTTCGTGCCGTGTCGTTCTAAACTTTGACACAGTCAGAATAACAGGACAGTTCGTATGTCATTATTTGTTTTATATTTTTGATTCACAGCATGAAATCTCTTAAAGGTAATAAAAATATCCTCTTTATTGGCTGCAACCCTTTTTGCGTCCCACTTCTGGGCACGGATCTCTTCCCAATATTGGAGAGGCCTGGAGCTTACTCCACCACGCTGCTCCAATGCGGGTTGGTGGAGATTCGGGTTAGTGTCGGATGTTTTCAAACCGCCCATAAGGCCTCCGACAAGGTTTAACGACTGTTATCTATCGACAACAACCGGGACCGACGGCCTTACGTGCCCTCCGAAGCACGGAAACGAGCATGAAATTTTTGCCACCAGCGGTCACCCATCTCACACCTGACCGCGCCCGTTTGGCTTAGCTGCATAGATCGCTTGCATTCTACGCTCGCCGCCGAGCCATGCGCGCTTCGTCGTTTCTTTATTAAAAGAGGTAAATCGAGAAAAAGTATTAACTTCTAAAGCAGAACAACGGCTTCACCCAGGTGGAACTGGGCCGGACCACTAGTCAATTATATAACTATTAACTGAACCTCATACGTTTTAGCGAAAAAGGACATTGACATACGGACATACCGGCATTTCAAATACGTTGAAAGATAAGCGACCCTAGGAGTTTTGGCGGGAAGTCGAAAAAGACATATTGTGCTCTTGTTTTATTTTCATTTTCTTGGTGTATTTTTGAGTTATATCGGATAAAGTTGATGGCATTTTGTTTGATATAGGTTAATTACAGTGCACGAGTGTTTGTGAAATAGAATAACAGTGCTAAAATATGTTTTTTCTGCTTGCCTCCAAAATTCCATCGGACACGTTCTAGTAAAGTAGCCATCGCTTTACTTGAATGTTGGACTGACTAGACTGACTGATTACTGACGACTTACTTACTGACTTTGTTATTACTTCGTCCAGTTTCATTGAAAATGGCAAAAAATTGATGCAAAAATTATACTTGACACTGGCAGTATGCACAGATTTTACGATGCCATAATTGAAAAAAAAGCGACCCTATTTAGGATCGTTTTTTCATACGAGGCATGAAACTAGTAGTGCTCCAAAACAAAACTGTTTTTCTAAATCTGGTTTAAAATGGGTGCACTGCAGGTAGGTAAGTGTTACAAATTGTTTCCATTTTTCTTTCTAATTGATAGGCAGGCGTTTGGCACCGATCTCACGGAATGTAAACGATGATTCAGTCCACAATCTAACACTCTGGTGTAAAGAACTTCTGTGTTTTTAAAAGGTATAATTTATTTTTGAAACATTATGTTGAAATAAATAATATGCCAAGAAAATGAATTTTACTGTAAAAAAGCGTGGGGTGCATGGTGTCAATAGTATCTTAAAAAAAACCCCACGCTTTTTTACAGTAAAATACATTTTCTTCTTATTTTGACTTTTTAGTTCGTATTTTCACAAAAGCGTGTTTTAAAAAAAAACATTTTACACTCAACAGACAGACCTATGATTTCCTGTAACTATGGGTAAAGATAAGAACACACCAACACCAATACCCCGCAAACAGAAATTTAAACTCATTGCACGAAGCTCTTTAGCTCTATATGTCAAGGGTTGACTCGAATGATTTTGGTGGGGAGGCTTGAGCCCCCTAGCCCCCCCCCCCCCTGGATCCACTAGTGCATTGCGCAATAATTAAATACATTCTATAACAAGAATGTCACTGTCTTCCTATAATGTTTTTGTCATCTTTATGTACAAAATTAAAGATAAACGTTACACACTCATAGCCCCACAGTAAGGTAATTAATACCCTGTGTCGTGGGTACCATGGACACATACAAAGACAGAAACACAAATACCCAGACCGAGAACAGAAATTTAAATTCATCATTCAAATTTCTGTTTCGCCGGTAACCATTGCGCCACACGGGTTATCAAAGGAACTAAATAATATAAAGATATTATAATTGTTACCTTAAAGTCTTCCACCATAAAAACTTTAAAAGTAGTTAGTCATCGACAAATGAAAAATTTAACACACTTATATCAACAGAGGTGTTCCAAAAATGTACGTACATGTTGGTAAACTTACAAAGAATTTCAACAGGGTTGAGTCGCATTAATAATGTATCGAGGACAGCGCCCTCTATAAGAATGGCATTGTACCAGGTTCGTAGAACTATGTCAAACATTGGTGAGTTTGGTTTTTAATTTTTTCGTACCAATCTACATGACCCGGCTAAATTGGTTAAGGTTATCAAACAAAAGATTTCTTAGAATAGACTGCTCCTGGATACTTCGTTTCTGCAGAATTATGCGAATAAATTTAATAAAGATTGCAATTTTGTTGAAATTATGTATTAATTTCAAAATATAATCATTCTTCTATCACTTTAGGGAGTCGTCTACTAGATATTGCACTGCCTTGGTCACCTATAGCACTCAGAATATAAAATGGCGCTAAGTATAAAACCTAGCAGCCTTCAAGGCAATTTAAATTACAGTTTCGTTGATAATACGCACTAAACAAAATACAAAAAATAATGTATTAGCAACAGGTCTAGCCCATCTAAACAACCTAATCTCCATCAAACTCAAGCCTCTTCAATAAAATCGGGATAGACAAGGTCCCAGCAGTGAGACACAAAAAGGGTTGCAGCCAACAGGAGGCAATATACTCATATTCACTGACTCTCAATTATTGCCTGAACTCACACATGCTTAGTTGAAGAGTTTTGTTAGTAGGTAACCCTTTTGGTAACCCTTTAATCGACGTCAGTGACGTAGATAAATAAACTGAGTTCATGACAAAGCAGATAATTTATCAATTGTCATTGGAACACCAATTCAGCAAGGATACACCCAATCGCAAGTATTATTTTTACGATTACTTTAAGAAATTTACGAGTTCGACAACGGCATTTTTGAAGTGAAAACTTCTTTAGCGGCGTTGTGCACTTTTTTTGGGATGGGTAAAAAATGTCGCAAACTCGCGTCAGGACACGTGACCTGATCGAAAATTCGTAAGACGGAGGGGTGACAGCTGATGACGGCTCGACTTATAAAATTCGTTTATATCAAGTATTTAAAATATGGACATTGAACAAAGTGCATCTATTAATGAAGTGACGAAGAAATAGTGAAAAATAATACTCATAATAAAAACAATTCTTGTGAAATTATTCCCTAACCATTCCAATATATCCAAAATCCACAACGTTAATGTTCAAGTTTTCACTTCTGCCGGCACCTCTTCACTTCTGCCGGCACGGCAGTGCTACCCGTTTTTTTCATAGAATTATGTCCTACATCACGAATTCCGTTCAGCTATAAAATTTGTAGGAGTGCACATTGTTTTTTGGTATCGGGAGGAAAACCTTCAATAGGTGCCCAGGACCTTGGGAGATCATACCGGGTTATGTGGGATTTGTACAACACTTAACCTCGGTGGCTGCCTCTGCGTTTGGGGAGGGCTCTGTAATCTCCAGTGGAACGCACCAGTGTCCTCCACGCGCGGCGCCCCAGAACGGGCCCATCTTCGGGACAGCAGATGTGCTCTCCTGCACCCTCAGGCGGTCACGGCGGCATGCAGCCACGCACACACCGCCGTCCTTCCCGGGGCTGCTGGTTGGACGGGTCGAGCTCCCACTCTCACCGTCCGCAACTCCTTAACATCGAGAGCGCTCGTATCGAGTAACGCCATCATGCTAAACGAAGAAGAGTTGTCCGTAATGAGTTTCAAACTCAAAATATTTAAAATACGTGTCAGATTTCATTGCTAACGCATTCAAAGTTTACGAACACATCACTAATACAATCAAAACCGATCAAATTCGTGATACTACCACAGTCAAATCATACAAGTCTACCTACCAAATTCTTTCAGACACACTTCAGTGTTCCTAGTAAATTTTACACATACTACATTACCGCTATGTTAAAAAAAGTAAGCTTTTGAGGGAAAACCGCTCTGCAAATCCTGAGCGTCAGAGCTTGCTTTCAAGTCTTTCAAGTTATAAACCGACGTCAAAGAACTCTTTGAGTGATCTATCTACTGCTTTAATTTGTTGCGAAAATAAAATAGTTTACAACGGCATTTCTCGGTTACAGAAACAGGTGGATACATGCAGATAAACATACAGATTGGATATTTGTTATTGACGTGATAACGTCTTTAAAATCGTTTTAGTCGGGTGACATGTTCAGAAACTTGTGTCACACCAAAACCTCACGAGCGCGATCGCAGGTATAACGAGAGAGAGACGGACCGATCTCCCATCTCATCTCGAGCGCTGCCAGTCATTCCGTGAAACTTGTCACGCGGAATCCTCACGAGCGGAGGCTGGCATAGCGTTCAAGTGAGTGGACCGATCTTCCGTCTCTCTCACTCTAGCGGCATACAAACGAATGGAGATTTTCTCGTGCGGACGTTATCACGTAAACATCTCGATCGTAAACCTACTTTACAAACAATTTGCCGTTTTTTTATGGAGTTTTTTCTTTTCGCATTCCGATTTAAAATCAATTCCGATAACTAACAATAACAATCGTGTACAGATTGTTACTATTATAAATTACAAAAATATACGACCCGTGTAGCGCAATGGTTACCATGCCGGATTGCCAATCAAAGGGTCCCGGGTTCAATTCCCGGCGAAACAGAAATTTGAATAATGAGTTTAAATTTCTGTTCTCGGTCTGGCTGTTTATGATTTTGTCTTTGTGTATGTCCATGGTACCCACGACACAGAGTATATCTATCTTACTGTATGAGTGTGAAGCGTTGTTTTAAAAAAGATACAAAACATAAATTTTTAATTGATTTATACCTTTACACTTACTTGTACGCATAGCCTTAAAAACATGAGTGCTGAATAATATTGTGTATTATTAGCACTGTATCTGGTCAATCTGGTAATTAGAAGACAAAGAACGCGATGCAATCGAAATCCAGCAGCCTTGCCAAATTTATATATTCAACATAGTTCTTAGATCTAAATAAGTGGTTGAGAGCGCAACATTCTGTTTGTAACTTCAAAGAATTTCAGGTTTCTTTTATATCTTTCAAGGAACTGACCGACGTCAAATAACTCGGTCAGTGCATTACACTAATATCTTATTTTTACATCACTTTATACTTTTACACAAAAAGCCTATAACGTTCATTTATAGTGCAGGAAATTCGACTTTGAATGACATTGTATTATTTTCGTTGTATATGGATAATTTGGTAATCAGTAAATCAAAAGTGCAGAGGAATCAATGTACTATTTTCGTTGTACATGGATAATTTGGTAATCAGTAAATCAAAAGTGCAGAGGAATCAAAAGCCACCTCCTTCACAAAATATTTGTCCCTGTAGCTTCGGGATTAAGATACAGCTACGGTATCCCCTGCCTGATCGTCAGAGGCGACTAAAAGGGGACTTCCGGGGTTGCGGGCGGTGAGAGTGGGAGCTTGATCCGTCCATCCAGCAACCACGGGAAGGACGACGTGTGTGTGTGGCCGCATGCCGCCGTGAGCATTGGAAGGTGCAGGAGAGCACATCTGCTCTCCCAAAGATGGGCCTGTTCCAGGGCGCCGCGCGTGGAGGACACCGGTGCGTTCTACTAGAGATCCCGGAGTCCTCCCCAAGCGCACAGGTAGACCGAGGGGGCTTAAGTGCGGTACTAAGCCCACATAGCCCGGTATCCTCTCGATAAGGTGCCAGGTACCTTTTAAAGTCCCCATTACCAAAAGAAAGATGGTAGAACTTTTATGGTTCGACTGGGCAAGTATCACCTCTGCGCCCACTTTTGCCGAGAAGCAATTATATTAAATTTCAGTGGAAACGTGCAGTTGCTAGCCAGACTGAGGCGACCATCAGCTTCTGCAGTAGTAGCGCAACTGCGTAGGACGTCAGACAAGATTTACCATATGTTTGCTTGAGGTTTTTTGTAGATATCTATGGGCTGCTGCCACCACTTAACAACACATAAACTACACACAAATAAAAAAATCACACATACAACATTACATATAAGTATGTACAAAGGCAGCAGAGCAGGGATGGCCGAGTGGTAAAAGCCGCGGTCTTCTACGCGACCGATCCCGGGTTCAAATCCTCGGCGCGCACCTCTGACAAATAAATTTGTAATGTGCGCATTTGTCGCTGCTCCACGATGATGGAAAATATCGTAATATTAAATTGATTACGATGTTCTCCATCGCCGTGCATGCCTGAGAGAAATTCATAATTTCTCGAAAGCATAACGTCCACCAATCCGCACTTGGCCAGCGTGGTCGACTATGGCCTAAATCACTCTCACTTGTGAGAAGGAGACCTGTGCCCAGCAGTGGGACATAAAAAAAAGGGTTGAAAAGAAAGAAGAAGAAAGAAGATGTACAAAGGACTGAGTAAGCATTTAAGAGTTAAACACTTATAAAGTTAGGTAAGTAACTTGCGAGTAACCGTCGTAGATTCAATAACCCTGATGATGCTCTGTTTTGGGGCGAAACACGTGTTGGTGGTGGTACGTATGTTGGTGTATATTTTTTATTGTTTCATGTGCATGTCTCCTATATGGTAGGGAGGTGCTATTGCATAAAAAATGTATACACCATCATACGGTCTGATTCCCGATTGTTGCAAAGTAGTTTTTACCTAACTTTATAACAATGGAGGGCCGCAAAGTAACGCCTGATTCTAATAATTATATAGGTTAAACGCTCTGTTTATAAACTCTAAACGTTGAAGATTTCTTTAACGTTTTCAAGCAATTATAAGTCTATGGTTTCAAGTAACTGATCGACGTCAATGAACTCGTTGAGTGCGTCACTCGCAGCCGACGCTTCGCTTTAATTTGTAGTGAAAATTTTTATTTTTCAATACGATGTGACACTTAATTTTCAGGTTAAGTAAGACGATTTCTACAAAGATATTATATAAATAAGTAACAAAGACAAAGACTTTTATTTGCTCAAATATGGGTGTTTACAAAGTTGTTTATATATATTTAGTTCGCCATACTTATCTTCATGAGGTATGCAAATATACAATGATAAAAATTTAATATAATAATGTAGTTTAAAAAACTAAAAAACACGCTTTTGTGAAAAAACTAACTAAAAATAAAAAATAATAAGAAAATGTATTTTACTGTAAATAAAGCGTGGGGTGCATGGTGTCAATAGCATCTTAAAAAAACACCCCACGTTTTTTTACAGTAAAATACATTTACTTTAATATAAACACTGACTTTAATATAAAGTGATGAGATTATTGTATTGTCATCGGCCCTTGACCCCTGTGCAAATTTTCAAGTTAATCAGACTCCTAGAAGTAAGTGAAAATGAAGTCAAAAGATTCCGTTACATACATACATACTTAACTATAACAAAAAACCTAACTATAACACAATTACGTCTACTAGACTACTTCACTCAATCAAGAGACTATATGAATTTATAGTAGTTGGGACATTAAAAATACTTTTAGACCCATAACTAATCTGGCTGAACTTCTGTGGCTCATCTTAAAAACGTGGCCAATCTGTACTTACTAGAATTATATGGAAAGCTTTTTTCTTATAGTATCTTTCGAAACAGTGAAACTCGAATCATTAAATAATTTAAATTTACCTTGAAAGTACATGTTAAGCAAAATAGATCTACAATACATAACTGAGTTAGAAGTGTTCGCTAAGCTCACCTAGTATACACTAGGGCAGTGTTTCCCATTTGATTGGTCGCGACCCGGGACCGGGCCGTCAAAATTAAATACCGGGTCGCGGTCGTTTTTGCGATCTGAAATTCTTTAGTAAAAAATAAGCAGCAGGTCCATACCTTGCACTAAAATTTAGTGACTTGGTAAATAGGCCATACCAAGTATAAAAAATTAATAAATCATTTTACTATTAATAAATGTGTGTTATTTTTCCTAATGAAGCCAGCCTGGGTCTTAAAAATATTAAGTGGGTCACGAAGAGGAAGTGTAAAAATTACGGGGCCATGGCAGAATAATGTTTGGGAAACACTGCTCTAGGGTATGTGGTTTTACCCTGATGCACTTTTCATTGTATTACGTACAAGTTAATCTCTATCTATAAGTTTTCTAGAATAGTAATTTACTGAACGCGCATGGCTCGGCGGCGAGCGTAGAACGCAAGCGATCTACGCAGCTAAGCCAAACGGGCGCGGTCAGGTGTGAGATGGGTGACCGCTAGTGGCAAAAATTTCATGCGCGTTTCCGTGCTTCGGAGGGCACGTTAAGCCGTCGGTCCCGGTTGTTGTCGATAGATAACAGTCGTTAAACCTTGTCGGAGGCCTTATGGGCGGTTTGAAAACATCCGACAGCGGGTTGGCCACTAACCCGCATCTCCACCAACCCGCATTGGAGCAGCGTGATGGAGTAAGCTCCAGGCCTCCCCAATATTGGGGAGAGACCCGTGCCCAGCAGTGGGACGCAAAAAGGGTTGCAGCCAATTTACTGAACAGTAAAGCTAGATCTAATTATTTATTTGCTATACAGTAGGTAAATAAGATTCACAGAACGTAACAGAGTAAGTAGTGATCGCTAAGCTCGTTTTAGTCGTTCTCCGGTTCTGCGGTTTAACCCTAATGCACTTTTCATTCTGTTACACTTATATCTTCTACATATCTAGAGAGCATTTTGGTAGAGTATCTTATTTATTTATTTAATTTTTGTAGCACCTTAACTAAGTGTTACAGGGTTAAACTTAATGCCTAATGGCATTCTCTGCCAGTCAACCCTGGGTGACGGTGAGAAACTTAAGGTAGGCAGGAATACTACGAGAAGGTTTTTTAAGTGAAAGTAACTAACAATTCTAATAATTTAGTCAAACATTCTGGTAAGTATATACATACCAACATATATAAATACATACATACACACATACAAATATACATACATAAATAAATACGTACATACATACATACATACATACACAAACACACATACATACATACATACATACATACATACATACATACATACATACATACATACATACATACATACATACATACATACATACATACATACATACATACATGACTAGATAAAGACACTCGTTTATAATACCAAAAGGTGGCGGACAGAAAGCGTATTTACATTGACTCATCATTAAAATTTAGTCGCTAATAGGTATTTACGTAACATACCCTTAAATGCAGTCCTTGTTCGCGTCTTTCTGATATTTTCGGGCAGGGCGTTTCAGAGCAGTATAGCCTGAACATTAAATGAGAATCGGAAAAAAACACTAAGTATTATGTGAGGGAATACAAAGCTTAAGGTTATTAGAGGAACGAAGACCTTTATCGTGTGTTGAACACAGGTACTGAAATTTTTCCTTTAAATATTGTGGAGACGTTGGTTCTTGTAGGATAGAATACAGAACCAAAAGAATTCTAGAGTCACGCCTCTGACGAATAGTAAGCCATTTAAGTTGACTTCGATAACTTCGATATCTTCCTACACAGTATCGCAAGAATCACTTAATATTTGAGTAGGGCACGATTTTACCCTGATGCACGGTTCATTCTTAAACTTTATTATTAATATATTAATTAATTTATAATCTTTAATGAAAATAATGTGAAAGCGTTTCAGTATTTTAGTATGTGCGTGCGTATTTAGTGCATATTTTAAATAATTAGTTTATAATTTAAATTAAATTTTCTTTCTTTTAAGTTATGTATAACTTTTTAAAATTAAATTTATATATTTCTTATAAGATAGTATGCTACTTGCTACATAACACATGATGTTATATAGCATATAGCCTTCCCCAATAAATGGACTATTCAATACAAAAAGAATTTTTCAATTCGAACCAGTAGTTCCTGAGATTAGCGCGTTCAAGCAAAAAAACTCTATAGATTTTCCCCTTTTTTGCAACATTTTTCACTGATGCTTCGCTCCTATTAGTCGCAGCGTAATATTATATAGCCTAAAGCCTTCCTCGATAAGTGGACTATTAAACACAAAAAGAATTTTTCAATAGTAGTTTCTGAGATTAGTGAGTTCAAACAAATAAACAAACTCTTCAGCTTTATATATTAGTATATGAAGTAATAATAATATATCCCAGATGTTCCACCGGAACCACAATCAAAGCTTCTCCTTAAGAGGTCGTATACGAAATTTTGCCGATTTCGCTGATTTACCTGATTTAACATGGGACTTTTTCCATAAGTTTCATTGCACAATATAACTGATCATTTCATTAATAATCTAATACATTAGCTACTTTTTTAGCTTGCGTCAAGAATTATAATGAGAGATTTATGTTACTTTAAAAGATTTTTAGTGCCAAATTTTCATTATTAATTGGTTTTTTTTTTCACAATACTATCACCGTCTTCAGGTCTATTTAGCAAAAATACGTAATACAAATGAAAAAGTGGCACATTTAATAGTTTATTATTGAAATGATCAGTCATATTTTGCAATAAAAATGGAAATACTGTATTTTAACTGCAAAATCTTCTATGTAAAATTAGCTAAATCAGCAAAATCGGTAAAATTTCGTATACGACCCCTTAAATTATTCAGTAGGTAACGGATATTAATTCCACACTATGCGATCTATAAAGTGGTTTATACGTAGTTTATTAAATACAAAGCGATTTTTGTTAACGATTTACGTAGTTAAGCCTTACAACAACGACGGAAACACACCCGTTGCTATATTGGTTACAGAAGGAAAAATTGACTTTGTTTCTATGTTAATATTAAATTTCTACAATTATTGACATTTTTATTTTTATTTTTAATAAGACTGCTTCATTTTTACCAATAAAAAGTGTGAATTCAGAAGTGGAATTTCGCTAAACATGATAAAGCTGTCACTCTGTAACTGAAAAATAAAATTCAAGCGAAGCGAACGCTTGTTGTGAACGATTTTCGCTTCTAGGAAACATAACTTTCCCGTCACAGTTTTTAACAATATTCTGCTGTTACAAATATGGAGAATTCATGTGAAGAATGTACCCAGTATTTTTCAATATATTGACTATTTTTAACGATATTTTTGGTGTTTGTTTTTTATTTGTAAGCTGATGAATTCGTAAGGCTATATTTAAATTGAATCTAGATCTGACCAATTTTTTTGAGTCAATCTTTGTTATAAACAACAGCACTGATTGGAAGTATTTGACTGAAAATTTAATTGAAATTATTTATGTCCGTTAAATGCGTTTTTTTTTAATCAATGGTGTTTTCAAAATATTATGTAAACAAAATATGAATAAGTCGAAAGTTTTAGAATTTGGATATTACTTGTCTTAGATTTTCTCCGCACCTTTATGTTGTTACTAGCTTTTCGCTCGTGGCTCCACTCGCGTGAGCTATGGTGTGGATTGAATATAGCATGTTCGGGGGCATTAATGTACTTTTTTACACTTTTTACGGAAAAAACGTAGATTCCGATTTTTAGTATGGAGATTTTTTTTATTTGGTTTTTTATGGTTAGACATAAGATTCTTTTTACCCGGGAAAATATCTCATCCCTATGGAGAAAAACCTATAGCCCACGCCAGCGGAGCTGAAAGATACTCTAGTATACTATATATAATATGTTCTGGCATGTTGTCACGTTATCACGGAGATTTGAAAAAGTATTTACCTTCTAGACCGCCACATCTATACAAATTAATACCCCATTCAAAAAATAAAAAAATTGGAGTGTCTGTTTGTAATATTAAAATAACCGCTTTTTAATACATGTATATATATATAAATGTTTATACGGTACATATACGAAAACAACATTTTTAAAATTTTTGTCTGTCTGTCTGTCAATCTGTTTGTCTGTTTGTTCCGGTTAATCTCTGAAACGGCTGGACAGATTTTGACGTGACTTTCACTGGCAGGTAGCTGATCTAATGAAGAGTAACTTAGACTACCTTTATATTTAAAAAATCTAAAACTACAGTCCACACGGACAAAGTCGCGGGCGGCCGCTAGTGTTCAATAAATTACAATGTAAACAAAATAATTCGTAACACGTAATAGGTAGTTTTAACCTGTCTTTGTTCTAGAAAATTTATTACAGCAAGGTGAAGAAGGTCGTTCTCACCGTGTAACGTGGCGTATAATGACTACGGAATATTCAAAAGTTTTTGTTTTAAATGTTTTCAAACCAAAAATATTTATAATATTTTTTCACTCTCATAATCCAGTAAATAATGTTACTGTATGCAATCACATGCAATCAGGGTTGGCTGGTAGAGAATGCCATTAGGCACTAAGCCCGCCCTTGTGTTCCTTGTTTTAAGGTAATGCTATAAAATTAAATAAATAAATAAAAAATAAATCACCAAGTAAAGCAAAACATTGCGTACTTTATCTGTAATGTTATGTATATACTATATACATAACGAATATAAAATTTGCAGAAAATTACTCTAACCCGGTAAGATTTTACTTCATTTCTGTACCCATTTCCAAATGCCGCAATAAACCATTAGTTATTGAAAATAAGAAGCACTAATAGAATAGCGATTTTTTCTTGTACCTTGCCGGAAAAATTTAAATAACTGATATATATGTATATTATATGAGTGTGGAGCGTTATTATTATGATAAAATATGCTACAAACTAACAATAACATTGTATGGTAAGTATTTGAGGGAACACCATATTTTTTTTTAAATATACTTTTAAATCAACTCGACGTACAAAACTTATTTTAAATACAATATATATTTTCTTTAAATTTGGTAAAGAAAATAAATACATCCAACTTTATCAATATTGAAAAAAAAATTCTTATCTATGTAACAATATTTTCATTATTTGAATTCAAATATATTGGACATTACAACAATGCACCAACACACATGATTTATTTTTATTTATTTATTTATTTATTATTGGTCACCAACATACTGTTCACTATGACATCTAAATTCTATACAATAAATACTCGTAACTTAGTGTTGCTGCTTGAATGTCAGTACAGTCACCGGTGACACAATACAAGGAGCGCGCCTGCCTATATTGTGCCGGTGACGAGAGCATGCTAAACATCATGTGAATTAAATGTGTTAACATTTAATTAACATTTAATTAACAATAACACAATGTATGTAAAAAAAAATATTTTTTTACATTACAGCTAGTTAGCAACTCGATTCACTTTTAATTCAATAAGTAATGAAAATACAAATTTAGATATAAAATCCAAATAATAACATTAACAAATTAAATTACCTAATAACAATTAGAAAAAATTAAATGATAAAGAAAATGAAATGAAGCTTCGCAATTCAATGTAATTAAAACGTTTAAATAAAGTGTTTAGGCCACTTGTGTAATAAATCAACAACAACAGGTTCAATAGAGACTAGATCCTAACCTTTGAATGAGAATGAAATTTAATAGTTTCCACTTGCTGGCCATGTCTTATCAATATCAAAGGATGCTTTTTTGTTGCAATGTACGAGTTTTCGGTATAAATTATCTAGACACGCGGCAGCTTGTCAAGCCAAGTTCAAGCAAAGGAACTGGCTAGCCAGCGCCGAGAGTAATATTACACGAACCACTTGGTGCCACTTTTGACCCTTGTATAACTCAAAACCTCTTTAACGTAAACACATAAAACTACGTGTGTTTAATTATATCCTCATCTAGAAGCCCAAATTTCATGAAGCTAGCTCAAACGGTTATAAAGATATGAAGGTCAAAAAGTCGTAAATTTGTAGTGTTATTAATACACTACATGTTATTACTTACTTCATTCACTTCCAGTATAATTTTTTATAACTTATATCCTTTTGTTCTATTATTATTTTTACTTTTCCTTGCTTATTTCTTCATTACTTTGATACAATTTTTGTTTACAAACTATTTTGACACACCTATCAAAATTGTCTTGTCTGTCATTATGTTTCTTATTTAATTTCATAGATAAACACATTTTAATGTTGTCTTTGACTGATTCATGTTTTTTTATATTATAAATTTAAGTTGTTATTTTCAAATAATAAAATAATATAATGTTTATCTAATTTAGTTTTGTATTAGTTATCATATTAAATAAATTTACGACACACGCTAAAATTATGGATACTGGAAACTCTTTGGATAACCTGCTGGTCGAATGCAAGAATATGCATAAAGGAAATCCATGGAAGAAGTAAATTCAAATTTGAATGATTTTGATATATAAAGGCCGGACGGCCGAACACGAGGTTATGTCTTTCTGGTGCTTTCTTTGAGTTCCTTCTCTTCGTTCAACAACATCTTCCTGCTAGTCTATCTGGAAGTATTTTCAAGTAAAAGTAATCTAAACCTACTCACATTTTTAAATAACAGCAATTGTTATAGGATCCAATAAAGCAAAGAAATAAGTTTAATACTTGTTCACACTCTAACAAGAGAATGAAGCTTCACAGTGCATTGCATTAAAACAGAGAGTGTTTAGGTCACTTGTGTGAAAGTTCAACAGAGACCACTGACAGGGGACTCTTCCCCTTTGACTGAGAATGAAATTGTTTCCGCTTGCCGACCATGTGTGCAAATGGTGTAGCTTTTTGCTGCACTGTACGACGTACATTTTTGGCACAAAATATTGCTTGACTTGCATTTTGACTACGCGGGTTGGTCATGGAAAAACGCCGTAGGTTTATTTGCATATTGTACTATGTATGCAAATTTTTATAGTTTGTTAAGCTGGTGTAAGTGGAAAGAAACTGCCGCTGAAAAACTTATTAGGTACTGTAGAGTTTGATGCTTCACATCAACCTCTATGGTGATTGGGCTTGGCTTGGCTGCAACCCTTTTTGCGTCCCACTGCTGGGCACGGGTCTCTCCCCATTAATGGGGAGGCCTGGAGCTTACTCCACCACGCTGCTCCAAGGCGGGTTGGTGGAGATGCGGGTTAGTGGCCAACCCGCTGTCGGATGTTTCCAAACCGCCCATAAGGCCTCCGACAAGGTTTAACGACTGTTATCTATCTACAACAACCGGGACCGACGGCTTAACGTGCCCTCCGAAGCACGGAAACGCGCATGAAATTTTTTGCCACTAGCGGTCACCCATCTCACACCCGACCGCGCCCGTTTGGCTTAGTTGCATAGATCGTTTGCGTTCTACGCTAACCGCCGGGCCATGCACGCTTCATATATGGTGGTTACTGGTTACTTATAAAAGTTATTAAGAAGATATTATTTTTAAATACGAATTAGATGTCGCTCTCTTCTGTTTTTTATCTGTTTGACAAGAGTCGTAGTTCAGCTCCCATTAAAATAATACTTAAAAATCCTCGGCAGTTTTCCTTTGTAGCTTCCCCGCAGTATAGTACCTTTTATATTTCATATTAAAATGTTATAGAGTAGTAACAATTTCAGGTGTGCATTATTCTTTGAGAAGTATAATGTAATTACACTTTGTCAAGCTTTCTGTACGACGCAACTTTAACGTTGCGTAGTGTAAAAATATGTTACGAGAAAAATATTGACTAAAGGAAATTTCTTAAAAACGATTATTTTTAATCTCCACGTACGTACTCGGAGCCTGTACTAATACAATATGTATACTTAGAATAAATACGTATAGAATGAGTGTCCTCATACAAACGCGCTGTCAAAATTGAAGCACTAAATATATTCCTACAGCTGTCACATCTGACAAGGAAAATATTTTTATTTTGACCAAATTAACTATAAAATTCTACAAAACATTGAAAACACTCTGAAAAGTATTTTTTTATTTTTAAAGTGTTGTGATAAAATTTAACCTTAAGTCTTACAGAGCGGCCCGGTGTTTGGTGTCATTAATGGTAATAATCAACATGCTTCAATTTGGGCTCGCGAACTTGGTTTCTATAATGTAATTGTAATTATTCTAAGTATGTATAATATTTTTCCGCATTCATACTACTTCTCGCTTGTATGCATCTCGCACTTTCATCCTTCATACAATATCTTTCTTTTATTCGTTTAGGATTACATTTTTTCTAATTTATTACTATTTATAAACCTATTTATGATGATCTACATGATGTACTATTATACATTGGTATCAAAATCTTCTTTATCTCTATTTCTCTTATTTGCTACTTTAATAATGTCTCTACACAATTTTATAAATATACCAGCCTTCCGCCAGCGGCTTCGCCCGCGTGGACCCGTTTTATAGATTCCCGTAGCATAAAAACCATCCTATATCCTTACCCAACCACTCTATCTGTGTTCCAAATTTCATTAAAATTGGTTCAGTAGTTTAAGCGGGAAAATGTAGCAGACAGAGAGACTGACAGGGACACAGACAGACAGAGTTACTTTCGAATTTATAATATTAAGTAGGGATATCTGTGATGTCGTCTCTCATCATTATTTCTGGGAGACCTTGCATTTGTGACCCTAGTCAAGTCAAATATGTTTGACATTACAACAAAGCGCAAAAACATATGAAGAAGTAAAATGGAGCTTCACAGTTCATTGTAATTAAAACAAGTGTTTTGGTCACTTGTGTGAAAGTTCAACAGAGACCTCTGGCGGTGAATTAAAACAACCCCTTTGACTGGGAATGAAATAGTTTCCGCTTGCTGGCCATGCCTTATCTTTGTACAATGGATGCAGCTTTTTGTTGTACTGTACGAGTTTTCGGCATTTATATTACTTGACTTGCATTTTTTTTTTGAAATGAAATATTCTTTATTCACTGTACGGTTCATTTACAAACTCTTAGTAAACGTTATTTTTTTTGTTCTGTCTGCTCTGGGTGCGCTTAGGCAATGCTGAGCTGAAGAAAAGAGCAGACGGAGAAAAACTTCATTCTTCATTTTGGCCGTGCAGGTTGGTCATGGTAAAACACCGTAGGTATATTTGCATAGTGACTATGTATTTAAATTTTATAGAGATTGTTAAGCTGTGTAAGAAAAGAAAAAAAAATGCCGTTAAAAAACCTGTTAGGTACCTTTCATCTTTCGTATTATAGTAGGTTATGTACCAAATTTTGTAGACTTTATTAAGTTGTGTAAGCGAAAAAAACGGCTGCTGAAACAAACCTTTCACCTTTTATACTAATTTTTATAGTAAAAATTTCAATTATACATTTTTCTTTCAAAATTATATAATGCTTCGAAAGCGTAGATACTCTACACCATGTCACCATATATTATGTTGCGTAATGTAATGAAGGATTTTCCACAAACTTGTCATGAATATTCTCTTCCTAAACTATTACTACTAAATCATTAAATCAATCTCTATCGTCTAAATTAAACGCACATGGTTTTTAAATGGTTCATTGTCAATAAAAGACGGTAAATAGTTAAAATCCAAGAAAAAATATGTGATGTAACAGTACCTCCAGCAAAGCAGCGCATAGCCGTCGAATTTTTTTTTACAAAATAAATATTTGGACTTTGAGCTCTTTAGTGGAAAATATATTATTTTAATTTCAAAATACAAGTACGGGCTATGGCTCGCGGTAATGAAAAGCCGCGGAAAGCCCCTATTGTTTCCTTGTGTAATTTATCTCGGGAATAATTAATGAACTCTACTTTCGCCAATCTGTGTTTGGAGTTCATTTATGTGTGTATTGAGAGATTTTTATCCGATTTTTTGTCATATAAAAAAATAAAGATGGAATTCTACGAATAACAAAAGTGAGGCATGCTGGTTACAACTGCACTTTGGGTCAGTCGATTCGTGTCTTGGCGCATTGAGCAAATCGTTGTCAAAAATAACAAAACGTACAAAAAAAATCGATTTTTCGTATGTGGTGAAAGTGAAATAAATAAATATGAAATGAAATATTCTTTATTCACTGTACGGTTCATTTACAAACCCTTAGTGAACATTTTTTTGTTCTGTCTGCTCTGGGTGCGCTTAGGCAATGCTGAGCTGAAGAAAAGAGCAGACGGAGAAAAAGTTTAGAAATATTGTAATAAATAATATTAAGTGAATAGTAATAATGCTCATAAGTATATATATGTATGTAATAATATGTATTATATAGTTACGTATATGTATATTTATTTTATTAATGTATATATGAGAGCATTTATTTCGTCTATTTGTATGTATATAATTATTTTTAGTAGTAACATGTTTTTTTAGACTAAATTGTAGATTAATCTTATTTAAACGCTATTGTTCTTCAATACCACCTTTCGTTGCTTCTCTTACCACTCCAGGTAGACTGGTAGAGATCGCTTTTAGCATTAAGTCCGGCTATGTACATAATATTTATATTTTGGTACATGAAGAATAAATAAATAAATAAATGGGGTAAATTGAATTATGATCGAAACACCGCACGCACACATTTACTTTTTATTTGATCTGAGATATACGAGTATAGTAGTCACAACGGTTCTTTGGCTTTCGAAACTTTGAACTTCGAACTTCTAAGCCAATCAAAACACTTTTTCGCACAATAGCACATGCGCAGTCATTTGTTGCACCTAACTTCAGAGAGGTCATTTGTTGCACCTAACTCCACCAACCCCCATTGGAGCAGCGTGGTGGAGTAAGCTCCAGACCCGTGCTCAGCAGTGAGACGCAAAAAGGGTTGCAGACAACTTCAGAGGAACAACGATCCATTGTGACAACTGTATAATCCAAAACGACATTTAGCTATTATGATTTTATTTTACTACAGTGTTTTAAAAACAAAAGTATGGAACAAAGGGCTCGCGATAATGAAAAGCCGCGGGTAGCCCCTTTTATATCCTTGTGTAATTTATCTCGGGAATAATTAATTGACTCGACTTGCGCCAAACTGCGTTACGGACTCAATGGATATCATTACACCGTAAACGCTTAGAGAGTTTTTAATCTGAATTGTCACTGTTCGTTGCGTAAATCTCACCTTACAAAGAAAATTATGTAGTCGGGAATTATTATACATTACAAGCCTTCCGCCAGCGACTTCGCCCGCGTGGACTCGTTTTATTGGTTCCCGTGGGATAAAAACCATTCTATGTCCTTTCCCAAGATCCACTCTATCTGTGTTCCAAATTTCATTAAAATTGGTTCAGTAGTTTAAGCGGGAAAGCGTAGCAGACAGATAGACAGAGTTACTTTCGCATTTATTATATTAGTAGGGATAATTTGAAGTCACTCACTAGAAATTCTTGTGTCGTGGAACACATAAAAACATGAACATCCAGACCTTACAATATAATTCGAAATACGTCATTCTAATTTCTGCTTCGCTGGGAATCGAACGGCCTAGGGTTTGATGCTAGTCCCTGTAGCTTCGGGATTAAGGACAGAGCTACGGTAATCCCTGTCTGATCGTAAGAAGCGACTAAAAGCTTCGGGGGTTGTGGGCGGTGAAAGTGGGGGCTCGATCCGTCCAGCCAGCGGCCCCGGAAGGGACGGCGGTGTGTGCATCGGAAGATGCAGGAGAGCACATCTGAAGATGGGCCCGTAGCAAGGCGCTGTGCGTGGAGATCACCGGTGCATTTCACTGGAGATCTCGGAGTCCAACCCAAGCGCAGAGGCTACCGAGGGGTTTTTAGTGCGGTACAAATCCCACATAACCCGGTATCCTTTCCCAAGGTGTCGGGTACCTTTTAAAGGTTTCTCCCCCGATATCAGAAAAGGGTTCGATGTTAAAAGTAGGTCGTGTGCCCTGACCGTTAAAGCAGTTTTACCGACTGACTACAATCGACTACGAAACGTAGCACGTGCGCCGCAAACATGAACGTAGACGCAGCTTCGTAGTCACGCAGGAAGTAATGACATACTTAGGTACCTTCGGTTCGTAGCAAATTACTTACTTACTTCAAATTATTTCCCTATCAGTGTTTAAATTACATTACGATATTATGAATTTAAATTCAAATATGTAATGGCTACTATATTTAACACGTACATATATAGCTACGCACGTAGCTGACGTAGCTACTACGACAGAAATCGACGCTTAGTAGCACATGTATAATAATACTTACCTCTTCCCCAACTTGCATTAAAGCAGCCTGATGGAGTAAACTCTAGCCCTACCCATAAATGGGAAGCGAAATGTGCCCAGTAGTGGGACGCAAGGGTTGCAGCCAACATACTCACTAGAGGGCCAAGAGACGCATGTTCAAAGCGAATTCACTCATCGCTTCAAGAGTCCTATCCTATATAACGAGTTCTGGTAGAGGTTAAAAGAGCCCAGCGCAGTCTTGATACTAAGCATACAATTAGCCGCCTTGTCTTCTACAAGCTTGGATATGAATTTCTCACGGCACTTCTACCCAATGAATAATGCTATGGGAAATTTATTTATTTATTTAATACTTTATTGATCACCTTAAACTAGGTTCACAATGGGCGGACTTAATGCCTAATGGCATTTTCTCCCAGTCAACCCATGGCGATGGTGAGATATTGTTGGTAGGTGTAAAAAATTTGGCTTTTACCATTTCTTTAATTAAAAAAAATACATCAAAATAGGTAAGAACATACTTAATAATGGGGAAACAAATATACTATAGTATAGCAACAAGTATAAATACATATATAAAATATATAAACATGCATATATACACATACATACACACATACTAACATACATACATACATACATACATACATACATACATACATACATACATACATACATACATACATACATACATACATACATACATACATACATACATACATATATACATACATACATACATACATACATACATACATACATACATACGTGATATAAACTCTGATGATGCTAGCCTGTATCAGCTGTCTTTAAATAAAATTCCCGAACCATTTTCTTAAAACTGTGTTTAGATTGGGCTTTTCTGATATCTACCGGCAGAGTGTTCCAGAGTGATGTAGCCTGAAACGTGAAAGAATTTTGATAGAAACAGGTGTTGACAGATGGAATATCCATGATTAAGTTTTCAGAAGAACGAAGAACTCTATTCAGGACAGTGCCACGATAGTGAAATTTTTCCTTAAGGTAGGATGGGGAGGATGGGTCATTCAGAATAGAGTACAATAAAGATAGTATTCTAGAATTACGCCTGTGACGAATAGGCAGCCACTTTAGCTGCTGTCGGTACTGAGATATGTGGTCAAACTTGCGAAGACCGAAGATATAACGGATACAGTTGTTAAGTAGGCGTTCTAGTTTATTGAGATGTTCTTCTTTTAGATCCGGATAACACACATCAGCGTAATCTATTATGGGCAACACAAGTGTATGGATAAGCATGATCTTTGTCTTAAAAGGCAGAAAATTTTTAAGACGACCAAGCGATTG
The DNA here is from genome assembly GCA_911387765.1 of Pyrgus malvae. Lineage (NCBI taxonomy): Eukaryota > Metazoa > Arthropoda > Insecta > Lepidoptera > Hesperiidae > Pyrgus > Pyrgus malvae. The sequence continues at coordinate 23,076,230 of OU426948.1, forward strand.
CAATGCAGCAACTACCTTACGGCAGGTTTCTGTGATTTGTGGTGTCCAGCTCAAAGTACTATCAACGTAAAGCCCCAGGTTCCGCACCGAGTCACTCAACGGTATCTGAATTCCATTGTAATAGACGGGAGGTAGTGTCCCTTTGTTGACTTTGGATAGGAGCCCTGGGCTACCAACAAGTATTGCTTGACATTTGGAGGGGTTTACAAGTACTCCGTGTTGACAAGACCATTTGTACAGGTTCTCAAGGCAAGTATTGATGGTGTCAAACGCTTTCTGTATTTGGCCGACGCTCGACTGTACATAGAGCTGGAGATCGTCAGCATACAGGTGATACGAACAGTTTAAGAAGGACGTGAGGGAGTTAATAAACATTGAAAATAAAATTGGGGAAAGAATACCGCCTTGCGGCACGCCAGTGTAAAGATCGGCCCAATTAGAGGACATTTGTCCAATTCGAACTGATTGCTGACGGCCGCGAAGATAAGACGAGAACCAGCTCAAGGCAGAGTGCGTGAAATTCATGTGCGAGAGGATAGCTAGAAGTATATCGTGGTCGACTGTGTTAAAAGCATTTGAAAAGTCAACGAGCACTACTGATCTCAACTGCTTGTTATCCATGCCATGCCTGATATCCTCTGTGACCTTTATCAGGGCTGTAGTAGTGCTGTGACCTGAACGAAACCCTGACTGTTAACTACTCAGGAGTTTATGGTCGAATAGAAAAGAGGAAACTTGCTTATGCACACAGGCTTCCAGAACCTTAGATAGGAAGGGAAGAATTGAGATTGGGCGAAAATGCTGGGGAGAAGTAGGATTTTTCACTTTAGGTAAGGGCTTCACATAAGCTTTCTTCCATATAGACGGGTATTGTCCTGTGCTAAGAGAAAAGTTAATAATGTGAGAAACCGTAGGCAGAAGAAAGTCAAGGATAGTGAGGATCATATAATTGCTTAGGTGGTCACAACCCACTGCCTTTGATCTGATTGACAGAATCGTCTTTTTTATCTCATCCTGCGTGACTGGAGAGAATTGAAAGCTTGAAGAAATTATACGACTATTATGTCTAACGCCCACTGTTTAAAACAGGAAATGCCCCGGGAGATTAAATAAAAATTGCGACATTACTAGTAGTAATGCCACGGTATGCAGGCATAGCCCATAGCCCATACGCATACTTGCGTGGCGCAATGATTACGATACCAGACTGCCATTTGAAGGGTCCCGGGTTCGATTCCCGAAATAGAAATTTGAATGATAAATTTAAATTTCTGTTCTCGGTCTGGGTGTTTGTATTTCCGTCTTTGTGTGTCTCCATGGTACCCACGACACAGGGTATATCTACCCTACTATGGGGCTATGAGTGTGAAGCACTATTATTATTATTGTTATTATTAAAGCCCAACGGCTGGCCTACCATGCAAGGGATCTTTGGATAGAGGGATGTTGTTCTTAAAACTTTTATATAAAATAAATTATTTCACTTACTCAATCAGTTTATTTTGCGAAACTAAACCCTGGAGTCCGATGAACCCTACGCTACTAACAATGTAAGTATTTAGGCGCGACTAGATGCAAAAAAAAGGTGCAAACATATCAAACTAACATTTTTTTCAGTATCAATGGCCTATTTACGATTTAAAATACACTTTTTACTATTTCAGAGTCACGTCAATAAATAGTAATTTTTATTAGTTATGTATTATGCTTTTAATTTTCTCTGTTTTAGTTTTATTTACTTCTATTAAATGTGCAACCTAATTAAAAATTATTTCGTTTACTAATTTTTAACCAGCAAAATTACCACATTACCCAATACGTAATATTTTTCAGACACACTGTATATTAAATTATATTGTTGTGAGTGTTTCGAACGTGTCAGGTTAAGTTAATCGACCTATATTTTATCTGACAATGTTGCTATATCAATATTTTTATAATAATGGCTGCCACTAAAACAGTAATCAGATGTTTTAGTGCTAGCAATTATGTATTGATATCATCTTAAAGCTATAAATTTGAAATGTTATTAATCGTACAAAAATATAAAAATGTTTATGTTGGATTTTAAATTGCCATAATTATATTCTCTTATTGATTACTGTGTTTCTTATTTCTTTTTAACTATTTATCAGTTTTTTTTTTATCTATTTAACGTAGTGTCTTTAAATTTATAACTTATGTTTATTTATATTCATTTCATCACAGAATAAGTGCTATCAAAGAAGTCCCATTTTATTTTTATTTTTGTCCCATTATGCAGTCGTCCACCAATCCGCAGTATCCACCAATCCGCAGTTGGCCAGCGTGGTGGACTATGGCCTAAATCCCTCTCACTTGAGAGAAGGAGACCTGTGCCCAGCAGTGGGACATAAAAAAGTTTGAAAAAATAAATGCGGTCGTCATACTAAAAAAAAATACTTTTATTATTTACTTAATTAAAAGCAATTTTTAAATTTTATGACGATCGCTTAGCGTCTAGTGAGTCATGCACTAGTTCCATATATCATTTAATATCTGATTTTATTTAAAAACATAGACTTTTAAAATATCATTTACTTTATGAAATTACCTTAGAAAAGAAAACAAACAAAAATATATTTTCTTTGCATTGTGATTACTATACGTAACTTAAACTACAAAACACAAATAGAGAGGAGTGTAACCCATATCTCGTATGATATGTCAAATTTATATCTTGGTATATTTGTTTGCGAGCGGCTGAATGGCCGCTGTACATATATAATTGAAGCACAGATCAACGTGTGAGCGATTTATAACCACTAGCCACCTCGCTCAGCTTCTGTCGTCATCGCGTAATAAATTACAAATTTAATTTACATACAGTTGACACTACAAATATATTTATGTCCTTTATTTGGTAACAGGGAGAGAAACGTTCAAAATCTACCCAGCACACTGGGAAGAGGTACTGGGGTATGTGGTATTGTTAACTCACTAAAACCCCCTCGCCTAATGAAGCGCGCATGGCTCGGCGGCGAGCGTAGAACGCAAGCGATCTATGCAGCTAAGCCTAACGGGCGCAGTCAGGTGTGAGATGGGTGACCGCTAGTGGCAAAAATTTCATGCGCGATTCCGTGCTTCGGAGGGCACGTTAAGCCGTCGGTCCCGGTTGTTGTCGATAGATAACAGTCGTTAAACCTTGTCGGAGGCCTTATTAATATGGGCGGTTTGAAAACATCCGACAGCGGGTAGGCCACTAACCCGCATCTCCACCAACCCGCATTGGAGCAGCGTGGTGGAGTAAGCTTCAGGCCTCCCCAATATTGGGGAGAGACCCGTGCCCAGAAGTGGGACGCAAAAAGGGTTGCAGCCAAAACCCCCTCGGTGACCTCTTTGTCACTTGGGAATTGCCCAGGATCTCCAGTGGAATGCACTGGTCCCCTTCTTGAGGCTTCTTGCGCATGAGTATGAACTTTTTACTCTGCCGCTACATTTACGTACCGTTCTTTCTTCCCGAAGCCGCTGATGGATGGTTGGATTTCACACTCACACCGCCCGCAACCCCAAAATCCCCCTTTTAGTCGCCTCTTACGACAGGCAGAGGATACCTTAGCTCGTATTCTGGGCCCGAGCTACAGTGCCTGAATATTTATGACCTTGCACGTTGGTTTCTCACCAGGTCAAAAATGTCCGCTTTAGTCATTTTGAATTATAAATAGGAAATATTCACGGCTTTACTATTGCGTCCAATTATTCTGTCGTGAATCAATTTTGTTATCTTTCTGTGGATAGGGGTAGTTGCTACACAGACTTACAAGATCCAGCCATCAGCCTATGAAGGCAATCTCAGCTCTTGAGAGTTTGTGTATAGATGTTCATGGGCTATAGTGACTGTTTATCATTACTTTCTTATTTTAATTGAGTACTAGACTGGAGGGAATGTTCCCTGTAGCTTCGGAATTAAGAATAGAGCTACGGTATCCCCTGCCTGATCGTAAGAGGCGACTAAAAGGGGGTTTTCGGGGCTATGGGCGGTGTGAAAGGGAGCTCGATCCGCCCAGCCAGCAGCCCCGGGAAAGACGGCGGTGTGTGCGCGGCCGCATGTCACCGTAAGCATCGGAACGTGCAGGACAACATATCTGCTCTCCCGAAGATGGGCCCATTCTGGGCGCCGCACGCTCTACGTGAGTTCGCTCTACGACACCGGTGAGTTCCACTGGAGATCCCGGAGTATTCCCCAAGAGCAGGCCACCGAGGGTGTTTTAGTGCGGTCTAATCCCACATAACCCGGTATCCTCTCCCAAAGTGCCGGGTACCTTTTGAAGGTTTCCCCGCGATACCAACCACTAGGCCCGCATGCTCATAAGAACTCCTTTATAATAATTAAAATATCAATTATAATTAAAGCTAAGTAAGTAAGTAATTTACGTATGTACAAAAAGGTAGGCAGTTGTTCTAAAAATCGTGATTAGGTGCATAAGGTTACTGATTGTCATAGATAGAGATTGTCTTAAAACATTTTTCAAAACATTTGTGCCGCGCGAAAACAGGCCACAGGTCTGTTGGGCTTTAGCCAATGTCTTTAGTAATCTGCAATTTATATCATCTGAATCAAGAAAATAAATTGAATGGTTTTGACTTTGCAGTATGGTGTTGCAACAATGCAGCAAAACATTACAGGCTTCCTAAATTTGTAAGACGAAACTCGTTTAATTAAAACATTAAGGATCAGGTTCTTACTTTCTGATAAAAATAATAGTTTAAAATAACTAAAAAAATACGCTTTTATAAGAAATTACAAAAAAATATAAATAAATTTGAATTAAAAATAGTGTAATAAAATGCATTTTATTGTAAAAAAAAGCGTGGAGTGTATGGTGTCAATAGTTTTAAATATTTTTCTGACAGATATCATTGGAAGGATAATCATTTTGATAATATCTTAAAAAGCACCCGACGCTTTTTTACAATAAAATGCATTTTTTCACACTATTTTTAATTCAAATTTATTTTCTACTTTTTAGTCAAATTTCTTATAAAAGCGTGTTTTTTTAGTTTTTTTAAACTATTATTTATTTTTAAGTTTTTTTTAACTATTATTTATTTTAAATAAAATACATATTATTGTATTGTCAACGGTCCTCGATAAATCTACAAAGTTTGAATAAAATCTAGCCTAGGTTACATACATACAAACAAACAAACATATAGGTGAAACTAATATAAAGCGTGTAAAAATAGAATCGCATGTTTGAATGTACTATCCATTAAACCTTCCAAAGCACAAGAGAGGACAAACTCCCTCTGAATTAAAAGACATGCGACAGTAAGAACATTTTCTTTACTTTACTAGCAGAGTCGACCGCGCCCGATACTACACTTAACAGAACATTTCAATATCGAATTGAAGCTATGAATTTCCAAAATTCTGATGGGCTGCTACTTTTACGGGGTCACACCCTTAAAGGGTTGGTCATTCACCACTTATGTAAGATTAAAAACGGTAAACTCATTGATGATGCTTGTTAAATAAAAATGAAGGGTTATTAACTAACACTAAGAGTAATCCTAATCAGCGAGGAAATAAAAAAATAGCATTGAGCTCCAGCGGTCATCCACCTATCTCTCGACTGTGCTTGGCATTGATTAGCTATGAGTTAAAAGCTCGTTGAAATTGAATTAGTATACATTATGATTGATTGTAGAATATAACAGCAAACATAAAAAAGATTACTATATTTGATCATTTTGATGTTATTATGATAAAATAACTGACTTCCTTTTAACCCATTACAGTTAATAATCATTTTCTCATCTTTATATATGTATTTTTATATAAGACTAGTGAATACAATTAAATTAAATAATATATTGTTTGATTACTTTATGATAGAAACCCTTTAACAATATTCATAAAAAAGGTTTTGATCAACAACAAACAAATAATGATGGTACAAGGAAATCGATAATTAATAAAACTCCACACATACCTACATATCTAATTACATACTAAAGGCTTACAAAAGCGAGCCACACCGAATCGATTTCGTAACCTCAAAACATAACTAACGTAACCTGTGAACATGCCAAAAGACCTACCCCACACAGACATTCCATCAAAGCGTGCTATCAATCAAAATTACATCGTGACATTGTGGCGAGATAAGGCTGAAAAGAACAAAAACATGAAGCTAATTAAGCTAAAACCGCTTTCCTGTAATCTGTTTACGTTCCGCGATATGTGTCGGTGGATGTAGTTACGAATAGGTACGTCTTCGATAAATAGAGGCGATGGTGATCATATCTTTACATATATTATCCTGTATACAAATTATCATTAGTATCCTGTAGGAGGTATAAATGCATCGTATAACGTTTCTACATAATCTACAGGTTCCATCGCATTGAATAAAACCAGGACAAGGATACCATTTAAAATGTCACCCTCGGGATATTTAGAGCAATCGTCAAGGTTGCACGGATTGATACCGCTCCGTTATCACTCGGACCTTCGAGTTTCCTTACGTCCCCCTTTACATAAATTTTGTCATCCCGGAGGACACCGCCTCACAACAATCAGTCCTCGATTACGTAAACATCGAAATTTATAAATATTCAGCTAGAAGCAGCAAATTGGATCGATACTAAAAAGTTGTCTTTCGGATAATTCGGAAGATTTTCCAGTAAACAGTGGGTCGCGCAGTCGCAGTCTGAAAGCGTGAATAAAGGTGGTAGTTTTTTGGGGACTACTTACGGGAGTCAGGCGCGTGGGACGTGGGGGCGCGTCACCTCGGGCAATCCATTGATGGGAGTCGTGGCCGCGGACATGGGCATGGATGGCGCGCGGGCGGACCGGCGAGCGCGGCTCGACTGGTGGCGAGTGGCGGCACGTGGTGAGGTATCAACGCGAGTAGAGAAACGAACAGAGCCGACGCTTTGTACAACCGCGCTACGATCGGTACTACTTTAGTCTTAGTTGTAGCGGTATGGATAAGGACATGCGCACTTATCTGCAATGTAGTTGGTTGAAAAACTTGGCTATTGGAAAACAAATTTAAATATAAAAATACAATCCACCAAAATATGCTCTAAATTCCTCTACATATCTTTGTATAGAGGACAATGCTTGGTAATACCAAGCATTGTACAAGAAAAAATAACTAGGTGAAAATTCAGATATTTTATGAAAATTGCCAATAAAAGTTTAATTTAATGAACATACTCGTAGACCAGACTCTACTTCTTTAATTCAAAAGTTTTGACTCAAATGCTCTTGTATGCGCGTTCCGATGATTCGGGAACTTTCAAGCACCAGTTTTAGTCTTGTTTGGATCTTCACTTCCTCCCTACGTATCTTTTATTATTATGGCAAAAAAAAAAAACAAAAACAAACCCGACTCTATCACTGTCTATAATTCGCGAAAACTTCTTGAAAACTTCGGCTCTGAATGTTTGCTCAGCTCGTTCGAAAACTTTCCATATTTTAAAGTAACTTATTGGCGTGAGACCATAGGACTACTTAGTGTATAACGAAGTGTCTTTTATTTTTTGCAAAATAAACGCTGGCAAATATACGAAACTTTGGATGATTATCCTAGACACTCTGGTCTTTTCTTACTTCGTGGTATCAGTCAATCGATGTGGGAGCGCGAGCGCGGTACATTCAGGAACAGCTGACGGGCGAGGTAAACATGAGCCCATTTGCTCTTACAAACCACGGTGTCCCATTTCCTATATTATCAACAGTGTAACTACGAGTATATCATGACAAGAAAAACTTGTTTTTTTCTTTGGTGTTGTAAAAAAACAAAAACAAACCAGATTCTATCACTCGCTTTCATACTCCTTCAAAGTTTCGGCTCTGACGGTCTATTTTAAGGACGTTTTTTTGCCTTTTTCTTTGTCGTAGAGACAGTGGGGTTATTTATAGTAAAACATAGTTTTCTTTTTCTTAATAAATTCTGGAAAAATAAGAAGCTTTGGGTGGTTGCGCTTATACTTTCTGATCCTTTCTTACTCTCGCGGTATCAGTCAATCGATGTGGGAGCGCGAGCGCGGTACATTCAGGAACAGCTGACGGGCGAGGTAAACATGAATCGAGCCCCCCGCGCCCCGCCGGGGACTGCGCAGCGCGGAACGCACCCGACGCTCCACCCCGATCGCTCTTACAAACCCCGGTTTCCCATTTCCAAAACAATTTCGTTGTCACGCAGACCTAGTTTTCCTTGCAATCGTATATATCGCTAAAGTATTTGTAGGCTTTGAAGAATTTCGTAGTCGTTGCCCTTTTATAGATATCTTTGCAATCATACGGTTCAAATATAATATGCTTACTTTATTATCGTTAAGTGTAAGAAAATTAGTTGCTTTTAGTAAATATCTAAAACAAACTCCTCCTAACCATTGAAAACACTTTTAATATAAGATTACTGTGTACGAATCTTCTGTCGATGTTTAAAAAGCTTCAAGCGATCTACGCAGATGCGTCAAAAGGGGGCTGAAAGATGATGAGACCGCGAGTGGCAAAATTTTATGCGCGTTTTCGCGCTTCGGAAGGGACGTGAAGCCGTCGGTACCGGTTGATAACAACCAGATAGCAGTAGTTTAACTTTATCGGAGGAGGATTTTTAAGCTCATCAGCTTAAAAATCGGACTTAAAAACCAAGCAGCCAAAAGTTGAGCGTGCTGATGTTTAATGGAAATTCCTCTTCGTCTTTTACTTCATCTGGGCACATGTCTTGTCTTGGAACTGATGGGTTTTAGGCTATCATTCACCACGCAGGTCAGGTTCGAATGGGTGGACATGACATGCCTTGTGGAATACTTATGTATAAAAACTATACTTTTTATTCTAAAATATAGAAAACGTATAAGGGAATTACAATTTTCCTAATTTAGAAAATACCAATAAAAATTTTACAAAAGGATCATTTTTAAATGGATTTTTCGAATTATTTTACTGATAATTTAAGGATATATTTAAAGGGTATCTCTTTGTTTTGCTTCCTAGTATGATCTTAATTTTAATATTTATACCAAAAACCAGAGAAGCTAAATAATAAATTGTTATAACCAGTTTGTTCTCCGGTAGTGGACGCAACCAAGTTCTAGATGCGCTGACAGCTGGCTGTTAAATATAAGTGTTTTCCTAACAGATTTTAATAGATAATAGTCGTTAAATCTTGTTAAAGGCCCTATGGTCCATTTAAAAACTGTTATTGGGTTGACCGCTAATCCGCACCTCCAACTCGCAATGGAGCAGTGTCGTGGAAGAGCCTCCAGGCCTTCTCAATCATGAGGAGAGAAGCAAGCCCGGCAGTGAGAACCATAAAGAGGCGCAGCCAAAAAACTAAACACAAAAGTAACATAATGCAACACTGCAGTAAAGCCTAGGTATGCACGCTTTTATTGGAACTCTATCAGGTATTAAAAAATGTTATCAAAAAGGACTTTATATTAAGTTAGGTATTGTAGCGATACCATGTTAATGGCTTTATAAGTGCCGCGCTTATTTAATTGCTAATTATAATAACTGTGTTTTATGACATAATTTAGACATTAGGCAGTACGTAGTAGGCCACATAATATCTGTAACTGTTTTACTTTATTCAAATAACAGTTGGTGTTATTTGGGTATGGTAATACTTAATTGCTACCAGAAAATCACTACGCGGTCTTGTCCCGGGGCATTGCCGCCAAGCCTACTATATACCACGATAGGCAGTTTGTCAGGCTTGCATATTGGCCTTAAAAAGATGCCCGGCAACTTGGTAGAATACCGAATTATATGAGATTGTGTTGTGATTCGTCCCACAGTGATGCTAAACCTAAAAATTTATTTAAAACAGGGCTGGAGTGTGTTTACGCCCACTTTTTCCTCCTAGCCCATAGCCCTAAGCCTTAGCGCACCCAAAGCGGATGACGGTCAGCCGATGGCCGTACAACAATGACAAACATCAAGTGTATTATTACACAGAATGTTATTAGACTATTTCATTTCATTTCATTTGTGTGATGCCCCCTCCGTGGCCAGCCTCGAAGCTTGGGGAGCACTGCAGGATCTCCAGTGCAACGCACCGGTGTCCTTCATTCTGGGTTCCCAAATCGGGTCCATCTTGGCAAAGCGATGTAGCTCTTCTACACCCCTAACTCTATATCCTACATACCTAAAAACTTCTGTGGATCAACCCTTTCAACAACAGGATATAGTTATTGGAAATACCACCTTTGTGAGAGTAAAAGACTTTGTTTACCTTCGATCTACAATAACAGAAAAAAGTAAATATCTTAGAGCATCAAGGTATGACACCCGTCAAAGGAGTGGCCTTTACGGGCAAACCCCTCGTCCCAACGTCCATGCACAATGTGCCTTCAAGTTATACAACTAGTGTGTCTGTGTGTGTCGGTGTCAGTGTTGTCGGTGCATAGAAAATGACGTTGTTAATTGAAATTGACATATTTAGAAATGTATGCGTCTGTAGCTATGAAATAATATTTATGAATGTGTGACAAAATTAAAATGTGTGCGTTCTTCTCTACGCACCAGATTTGACACAAAAATTATGTATCGAAGCGAGGCGCTATGCCGTCTCTACTGAAGAGTGAGTCAGTAACTTTAATGCTCTAAGATAAATATCGATCAAAATAAAAAATAATAATGAAGCTATTTTATCCTCCATAGGTATTTCTGTTCTAAACTTCTATCGATGAAAGCTAAAATCCTTCTTTATAAGACTCTACAACGACCAATGCTCACTTACTGCTTGGAAAGATTGTTCCTGAGCAAAAATACGAAAACAATCTGGGGGCACGATAGTGCCTCCGCCAAGACGAGCCAAGCGAAGCGCCTAGCTTTTCTCGAAGTGCTTCGTCGTTTTTTTGAACACTTGATGTGGGTTTTTTTGGGTTTAAAAATGTCAGATCAACCAAATTCTCGGGATATGTTGTCAATAGCGGACTTATTTAACACAAAAAAATTTAATTGAATAGTTATTTTAAGCCACATATTTTGACTAAGGTAAAGAGTTTGTGAAAATTGGCCTTGTAATGGCCTTGTAGGGCATGTAGAGTTAGACTCTAGAGAGCTTGATTCTACGTGAGATCTGATAACTTTTTAACAGCGCGAGTCATATGGTTTCGTCTTTGCAACATTTTACTTGAAAATGTTTTTGGTGGGATTCGTTAGTCTCTGAAAAGAAATTCCTAAGACTTTGGGACTGTTCTATGTGGGGAATGTTGATGGGCTACGAGCTAAATAAGATGTTTTGTTCAATATAAATTGTATCTATCGTTCCAGTATGGTACAATGAGAAGAACCGAATTTCAAGTTCTTAATACTAATATAAATGTAAAAGTAGATAGGTACACTAATAAAATATAAGTATAAAAAATAGTAAAATTTAATGTCTATTGCTCTAATGTCTAATCTCTTACACCGTTTGGTGCTAACGATAGCGTGCTTTTAAAAACATTGCCGAGAAGATGCCAATTAAAAGGCGAAAATGGAATTTAAAGGTGTAAAATTCAGTTGCTTAATTTCTAATTCAATATTTGTAATTCAATGCTTTTCTACAGAATTGAAAATCTTAACGTCTTTTCGACTTGCATTTTTACTCTCAACATAAAAAACAGTAAATTATCAAATACACAACTTTCAACATTAAAGAACCATTTTCATAACTCTGCCACAAAACGCTCATGGCTTTTTTTATTCGAATGGAATAGCAGACGTTAATACAGACCACGTGTAGTTAATTGACGCTACAGCCGATGGACATATACACACAACCTCAAGCAAGCGTCTTGCCTGTGGTTGTATGCAGTTGCGCTACCACTGCGAAGGCCGATATTTCTGCGGTCGCCTCATGAAAGGCTAGCCGGCAACTGCATCTTTCTACCTAAACACATTAGAATTGCTTCAGGGCAGAAGTGGGTTACGCTGCGGTACTTCCCTAGTCGAACAATTTAAGTTCTACCATATGTAGGCAGTAGATACTAGTCTCTGTAGCTTCGGGATTAAGAACGGCCCCTGGCTGTAAAAGGCAACTAAAAGCGAGCTTCCAGGGTTGCGGTAAGAGTGAAATGAAATGAAATTAAATTAAATTAAATGAAAGCGCATGAAGGACACCGGTGTGCTCCACTGGAGATAGCGGAGTCCTCGCCAAGCGCAGAGGCAAATCACCGCGTAGGCTTTAGTGCGGTACAAATCCCACATAACCCGGTATCCTTTCCCAAGGTACTGGGTACCTTTTGAAGATTCCCGCCCTCCTCCCCGATACAAAAAAGGTGGTAGATGGTAGGTACTATTCATATTTGCGCAAATAAATTATGTCTCATTCTTTTATTGATATTAATCAATATATTGAACAAAACTCTATTCAAAAGTAACTATTGCAGTTGGAGCTAACTATTTTAATGTAGTTTGATTATGATTGTTCCTGAACTTACTGTAACCTAACCTAAGTTTCAGACTGTAAGCCGAGAATGTTAGCTTACATTAGCTTGTTATCTTTACTAGGTGCGCCCACAGTTTTGATCTAGTTAGAAGCATCATAACTTTTAACAAAACGCATCTAGCTACTAGTTAAAATTAATTGGTAATTTATTTTTAAATAAATTTTACTTTAAATGGACACTTCTGACAACATCAATATCTGCCAGCTAAAGGTTTTCTCGAAGTCGAATTATTTAATCGGAACAACCAGTTCTTTTTGACAAAATTAATATATCGCGCGGCGACTCAGCGCCGTGTGTCAGGAACCAATTCTGACTGACTGACTGAGGGTCTTCCTACGCAGGGCTCTAGTGGCTCTAGTGCAATAGGGAATACGGGACACGAGGGGCTCCTCTTTGCCCGGGCAGACTCATGAGGCAACTGCCTCAAGGTGATGAAATTCTCCGCCGTTAGGCGGACCTAATGGGCTTGGCTAAACCATTTCGAGCGACTTTTGACCCCTATATAACTGAAAACCTATTCAACAGGAACACATCAAAGTTGTAGATTAATTTTACCGTAAGTGATATTTAATTAGTACATGTAAATTATTCTATATTCAATTTAAAATGTCATATTTTTAATTAATATACATTGTTGTAGTTGGTAATGATAAAACAAGAAATAGAGTTGCGTACTTGTAACAATGGTTGGTTGTAACAATGGTTATTTCGTTCTCGTAAATATTTTGTTACATTGTTAAGCGTTGAAAAAATAGACGTAATTTTAATTTTATCTACTTAATAACTTATTCGAAATAGTTTTTTTACTGCTATTCAAATACTGCACAAGGACCACAGACTGATATTTGACGAGTACTATAAAATTTAACATCTTTTTACGGCAGAAATGAATACAAGGCAAATTCAATACTATCGAAAATAGCTTGACTTTTGATACCAATTTCGAAAAATATAAGACGGTAATATAGGACAAGATTTACTGGTATTTTTTCTATTGCCTTCAGTTTCAGACCAGTGTATTTTACTCTCAGAAAATTTGTTCTTGGAAGCGCGTGTACGCGCAAATCGGCGAGCTTTGATTTTTTAAGGTATAAACTGTAGCGCGCGTGTAAGCGCGTTTGACGAAACGACCGAGCACGAGCATAAAAATGTTCTAGTTTGAAACCACTCAAAATTTAATAAAGCCAGCCAATACTCACTTTAAATCAAAGTTTCAAACATTTTAATTTCCTATTATCATCTACTGCTACACCGAAAACTTACCTAAAATATGACGCTGTAAATGAATTGCCGTGAACTCTGAAGGACTCCCAACTACCTAGGCCATTTCTCCGCAGAAGCTTTTTAGAAATCACATTTGTACCTTGACCTGACCGTTTAAGGTTTCAGCATTCGGCCACATTCCTCTGTCGAAAGTGCAATGAATGTTACATAGATTTTTAAGAAATTTAACAGAAAACGGTTAAGTGGCGTAGCGATAACTTAGTGGGTAAGCACTGGAACCCCGATCAGCATCTCCAGTTCAAACTGTTTCATAATTATAATAGATTTTTTTAAATTTGAATGAAACAGCTGACGAGCATGCAGTGTTAATTTATTTTTTATTTATTTGACGGCGTTGGGGATGGCTGAGTGGTGCCGTCATCTTCATATAGGTACTGCTAGCTATAGCTACGTACGCTATTTATCACTTCACTTTAAATTCACTTCACTTCACTTTGCAAAATGTAATCAATTGAGTTCTTTATTTGACCATTATGAGAGATAATAATATACCATGATATAATAAATCAACGACATATGCATGCGGCATTTAATTCAAGCTAAAACCCATAAAAACTTATACATAGATAAAAAATAAAATATCACAAACTAATACATAAAGCAAATAATTATATACAATACAAGATAAATTGACTTAAAATAAACACTATACATAAACAATAATTTATCTAGGTCACTGAAGTTTCGGCGTCCAGTTGCGCATGGTGTCGGGTAGCCTAAGTCTTCCTCGGAATCGCCGGAACACAACACCTCTCGGCAAAAAAAATCCTTCATGAGGGTTGACAGCTGTTCCGTGGGGACTCTCACCACATATGAACTAAAATTTACACTGAGGCAAGACTCCCATCGTGGTAAGTTTTTAAAATAAAAATAAAGGTTTTAAAATTTAAAATGAGTAGGTACCGCGCGTAAATTTGCCTTCCACGTTACACGAAGACGCGCACACAAAATATTAAATATACAAAGGAAACAGCAGGAGGTAACATATCTAACTTATTCTTATCTGGCACCATCTGGACTCGTGGCGGTCCTCCACAGTCCGCTTTGCACGCTCCTTTTTACCACGGACGTGTAGGTTATGGGACAACCTTCCAGCTGAGGCATTCCCAGTGGACTATAACATGGGGTTCTTCAAGAAAGCTGTAAAAAAAGCTCTCCTTCAAAGCCGGCAATGCTCGGGCGGCTCCCCTAGGGTTGCCCGTGTCCATAGGCGACGGTGATCGCTTATCATCACGCGGCCCGTCTGCCTTATTGTTAGGTTTATTTATAAAAAAAAACTTTATAGATTTCTTTTTTTCGTTTCAGATCTTTTGGGATTTTTGAATCCCTGAATCTCGACCTTGATCCAGGGGCATCTGCCCTCCTCGGTACCCCCATGGGTGCAGCAGTGGGACATCCCCGGTCAAATCATTAAAGTTCTACCACTTACAATATTCTTCATTCTAAGGTACAATACAGTGCCTATCATCTAAGACTCGGGTCATAGGTTGCATTATAGCTTTTGTCCATACAAAATTTCATGAATTTCGTTTGATGGTGAACTAAACATAAATAGCTTCACACTCATAGCCCCACAGTAGGGTGTCGTAGGTACCATGGACACATACAAAGACAGAAACACAAACACCCAGACCGAGAACAGAAATTTAAACTCATCGTTCAATTTTCTGCTTCGCCGGGACTCGAACCGCTCGGGTCCCGCCCTCGATGGTAACCATACGCCACGCGGGTCGTCAAACATAAAACAATTGCTGTGTTACTATCCATAACATGTTTATAATGGAGAGTGGATACTGCAAAAGAGCGTTGGATGGACGCCAACACTAACAGCAACACTTACTTATAGTCATGGACTTAAAATACTATTTTCAATCATATTCTCAAAGCATTAGAAAAGAACAACTTCGCAAAATCTTATAGAATCCAGAAATCCGATTAGCAACATTTTGGCCTGGCCTTTTAAGCTCATTAAAGTCTTATTATAAAAACATACAAACATAGAATAAAAACTACACTGTTTTTATCCGTACGATGTTCTAGTACCTTCCAATAAAAACATAATTATGAAAACATTGTTACATTAAACTTTTTACTGCTAGATTTTCCGAACAGCGATGGCTGTGGTAAAGACCACGGTCTCCGACACAGAAAATATCGAATGCACCGCGCACCCCTCTGACAAAGAAAATTGTTAAGCATTTAACGCTGCTGCACAGTGAGGGAAAATGTTGTGATATTTAATTAATTACGATGTTTTCGATCACTCTTCGTACCTCATAATTTCTCGAAGGCATGATGTCCACCTGCTCTTGACCAGTGTGGTGGCCAAATCTCATTTCCTCTCATTTCCAAGAGGAGTGGGACATGTAAAAAGGGTCAAAAATAAGTAGTAAGTATTACTTAATAATCGGTAAATATTTGAAAAAAGTTTATATACTATCTCTTTATAAACTTTTTTTGTTATCGGGGGAAACCTTTAAACGGTACCCGGCACCTTTGGAGAGGGGATCCGGGTTATGTGGGATTTGAACCGCACTAAAACTCCCTCAGTGGACTGCTTCTGCGCTTGGGGAGGACTCCGGGATCTCCAGTGGAACGCACCCGCGGCGTTCTCCACGCACGGCGCCCGCATCTTCGGGAGAGCAAATGTGCTCTCCTGCACCTTCACTACTGCTACACCGGGGCCGCTAGCTAGACGGATCGAGCTTCCACTCTCCACCCGCAACCCCGGAAGCCCCCTTTTAGTTGCCTCTTACGATCAGACAGGGAATACCGTAGCTCTATTCTGAATAAACATCTACTTATACTAACCTATAGGATCATGTGAATACAGTGATAAAGCTTTACAATGGGACCGAATTATAAAGCGAGATAAAATTCACATGTAATAAAAACTGTTGAACAACGTCGAGTATACAAAAACACCACAACGAGAGCCTGTATCCATGACATGCACATAATGGCGGCGCGAACATGCCGCCTGGAGCTCCGCCAACTGCAACAGTTTGCAAGGCTCTGCGTGAAAAATGAATATAAATAAACTAGAATTACCTGTGGCATAGACCCACACAAAAACAAGAATTTTGAGGCAGAGCTTTTAAGCGTCCCACTACTGGGTACAAGTCTCTATTATTATTATTATTATTAACAAACTGGCGTGGCAAAGATAAGGGAAGGCCTATATCCAGCAGTGGACTTCTGTTACCTGATGAATGGATGAACGGATGTAAGTCACTAGAAAGGCCATTGTAAAGTCCATGACATGCACATAATAGCGGCGCGAATATGCAGTCTGGATCGCTGCCAAAAGCAACAGTTTGCTACATATGTACATACGTGTTTATCCAGAAGGAAAGTTTATTCAGCACATTGATGACATAAGGTATACATAGATATTGAGAAAGGCCACTGGATTCTTAGGACCGGATGGACTGACGAAGGCAGGTCACGTTGATTTGTCAAGTCAAGACAATACAAGAGCCTGGTACTCGTATATAGAATCCATGATATGCACGTAATGGCGGCGCGAATATGCAGCCTGGATCGCCGCCAAAAGCAACAGTTTGCAACATACAAGTGTATCCAGTAGAGTTTAGTCAGCGCAATAATATGTGTAATGAATTTTGTGATATTACCATAAAGAAATTTGTTTAGACCAAAGTCTTTCATCAGAAAAAATATTTAAATGTCCTATTTAGGTTTTCAAAGATGAGAGATTCTAAGGATGAGAGTGTCTTATTACTTCTGGACGTACGTAAGCGATCAAGGAAAACACAACTGCATTAAAATTCACAGTTACTCCCTCTTACGTCTTGATTGGATTTATAGCGAAAAGAGTCAATTACACTAGTCAGTTATCATAAGTCGTGGAAAATCAATAAGCAAAATGTTTTTTGCGTACCACTTCTGGCGTCCCACTACTGAATACGACATCTTCTCACAATTAGAAAAGCCTTGAGGATACTAGGTAGCGCCTTCGGATATCTCTAAGGTAGGTTTGGAGAAGACAAAAATGATGTCTTAGTTCTTATCTACTAACTTAATTTTTATTTATTTTATTTTTATTTAATACCCTTTTTTGTATTAAGTACATTCTCCATGCAGACGCTTTTGTTTTCTGACTTTTACAATACGTGAATTGCTCTATCCCTCTTCACTTTCGTACTTCCTATTTTATATATATAATATTATATACCTAATTTTTGCAAATTAGTTACATAAAGTTCCTCACACATGTACACGTAACATTCAATTACCAAGGTACAGTCTTATGAATATGTGTGTGTTGGTATGTTGAGGGATTTGCTCTCTGAGAGTCATCCAAATAGGTAAGACTAACGCTGAATTACTCAGGACTTTTATGAGTTGATTTTTATTAGAATAAAGGGACCATTAGCCCTGGAGCATCGCCAGACGCAACAGTTAGTAATAGCGACAGATGCATCGTGATGTGATACTTGAGACTGATCCTCTGTCGTTTTTGGCCTCGTTAGCAAGAAATTATATGACTTGGTCCAAACGGTTTATTTATTTCTAGCTGAACAAGTAGAAGGCCTATTGTTTTTGTTGGTGGTACCACTGCTGCATGTACCCACTTCTGCTGTGAATCAATTCAGTTGTTTTTTGGTTGAAAAGTGCAGTTGCCGTTCAGACTTGGTATCTACATTACGACCTGAGGCAAGACCGGAGTCTTAACTCTTTGGCTAGGTCAAATTGGAGCTTGCTTGAAGTTGTGCTTAGATGTAAAAATGTAGGTATATTATTTTAACTTAAAGACAGTGATTGGGTTTTAACTGTAAAATACGTATCTTTTATTGAGATACCCAACACTAGGGCTCGTGAAAAAAATACTCCAGCTTGCTTGACGTTGTGCTTTGACGTAAAGACATAGGTAAATTATTTTGACTTAAAGATAGTGATTGGTTTTTTTTACTGTAAAAGATGTATCTTTTATTGGGATACCCAACACTAGGGCTCGTGTAGGACTACTACTGGAAGATCTATTAAAAACAAACATACAGGCTACATCTGTCAGTTAATATTTTATAAGTGAGGCCAAAAGAATATCCTTTACATCAGCCCTGGAGCATCGCCAGACGCAACAGTTAGTTTAGTCCGCGGGCATTTCTTGCCAACTGCTTATTAAATCGTAGTAAATGGTTCCATCTGCTTACTTATGCTTGTCTACTAAATTGACCAATCATAATATAGGTACTTACTCCGGCTCGCCGAACTAAAGTGAATATTGGCCTCCGATGTGAGTGAGCACCACTGGACCGGACCCGGTTCTGTGCCATCTTGCCGTTTTGAAAGCTGCAAAAAAAAGTTAACCACCCTTATGGCCTCTCTGATATACCTAAGTTGGTTTGGACCTCTTACCCTAGAAACACTACTCGTTTATTAGATTTATTTCTCAACAGCCAAGTTGTTACAACTCTTAACTGAAAAGGTTCTATCTCGTTAAGTATGTAAGTATCTATCAAAAGTCGTAGGGAGGTAGGTACTAGTTAAGCTTACTTGCAATGCAAGTAAAGTCAACACAAAACTAGGTCAACAGCCGACACTAGCGTTCATTAAAGCTAACACGAATTTAGGCAAACATTTATCCTGAAACTCGTAAAATAATTATGAAGCTACATCTTCGTTAAACATGCTTTATGACACGTACCTATGTATCATTAAGTGATGCTATACAACAGTGACGTATTTAGCATTTTGCCGCCAGCAGGCGTTGATTCTCTAAAAAAAAAGGAGCAAGCTTAAATAAAATGAAAATTGCCGCCCCTCAAAATCTGCCGCCCCTGGTTCCAGCCTACTCAGCCTTTTGGTAAATCCAGCACTGCTATACACTTATAGCCCTACACACTATTCCCTATGTCGTGCTTGTAGGTACCAACACACACAGAGACAGAAACACAAACTTCCAAAATACAAATAGTTTAGTAGTAGGTAGTAGAATCATATTATAAGTATTAACAGAAACTGTATTCATAAGCCTTAACCTTAAAGCATCAAAGGTACTGACTCACGGGTGTCACACCTGTCAATATCTCGATGCTCTGAGGACTTAACTATATTTTAACTATACTGTATTGTAGGTAAAATATTGCACATTTTTTTCTGTATTTTTTTTAAATAAACGTTCATATCCCAGGGAAAAAAAAACAAAAATTTAAAACCGTCATTCAAATTTCTGCTTCGCCAATAGTCGAACCTGGGACCCCTCCATCGGCAGTGTGGCATGTTGACTATTGTGCCACGCGGGTCGTCACATCGTAAAATATTGTACATTGTTTTTGTTTTTTTTTTTTTATAAATGTTAATATTCCAGGAAAAAAGAACAGAAATTTAAAACAGTCATTCAAATTTCTGCTTCGCCAATAGTCGAACCTGGGACGCCTCGATCGGCAGTATGGCATGTTGACTATTGCGCCACACGGGTCGTCACTATATAAGTAGGTAAGTAGGTATGTATGTAACCAATGTAGCTCAGTTTGCTACTCTGTTCTGGTAAATTCTTATGATAATGTTAATAGATCTGGGCGGCGCATTTCGCCTACCTACAGCTTACGGGCTGGGGTAGGGAGATAGGTAGGACGACATTGTAGCGAGAAAGCAGAAGAAACCATTTAGTACTTGGACATCTTCAATGGCGGAAACTTACCTACACAGGTACAACAACCACAATTATTTATTTTGGTTTTGCACAACGTGGCCGGACGCAGTTTTGAAAGTTAATAGTTAGTAGAATCGATTACATTGCACCAAGAACAGACCAGTCACTTCATCGATTCCGCTAACAAAGTCCATATTTTATCGGTTTATGGACCATGTCAGTCCATGTCCATATTTAAAGCAAATTCTTGGCTAGTTTTTCACACGTACCACATCCACGTCACATCGCAGCGACAAAAGGTTGTCATAGGGGTTACGTCTGAAGTCCCTGTAGCTTCGGGATTAAGAATAGAGCTACGGTATCCCCTGCCAGATCGTAAGAGGCGACTAAAAGGGGGCTTCCGGGGTTGTGGACGGTGTGAGTGGGACCTCGATCCGTCCAACCAGCAGCCCCGGGAAGGGCGGCGATGTGTGCGTGGCCGCATGTCACCGTAAGCATCGGAAGGTGCATGAGAGCACATCTGCTCTCCCGAAGATGGGCCCGTTCTGGGGCGTCGCGCGTGGAGGACACCGGTGCGCTCCGCCGGAGACCCCGGAGTCCTCCCCAAGCGCAGTGGCAGCCACCGAGGGGATTTTAGTGCGGTCAAATCCCACATAACCCGGTACCCTCTCCCAAGGTGCCGGGTACCTTTTGAAGGTTTCCCCCCCGATCACAAAAAAAGGGGGTTACGTCTGAATACATAATATCTCTGCAGTTTTTTTCAGTTGCGTTGTGGCGCAAACAATATATGGACGAGGAGAAAATAGAAGATGACATAGTCGAGGACAGTAATGGAGGTGAGGAGAGGTAGTCGATGAGGAGTATTGGAGGAGAGGACTATCGAAGAGCTCCTCTTTTCTTCGATACTCCTCTCCTTGAACCTATTTAAAGCGAGAGTAGTGCGGATTATGCAAAATTTGGGTAAATGAGGAATGTAATAAGTCTTATTTTTGTATGCCTCATTTACCTACCTGTTTTATTTATTTTACAAGTTATGCTTCCCAAAACAAAAAGTATCTTGTAAATATAGAAATAACTGGATAAGCAAGGGCCTAAGAGTAAGCAGCAAAATAAAAAGAACCCTTCGCTTTCAGTGGTACAAAAAGAAATCTAAGTAGATTCTAAAATAAAATATAAAAATTACGCTAAACTCTTTCGTAAATGTATTGAAATCTCACAGAAACTACAAAATGACAAAGTTATGCGCCAATCAAGGAATAAGTGTAAAACATGCTGGCATCTTATAGAAAAGGTTGGTCCAAATAATAATATTGATAACGGAATTATAAATAAAATTGAGATTGACGGAAGGACATTAAGTAATAAATATTAAATTGCTAATGCCTTTAATAAGTATTGGACACACAAAGCCAGTAACAGTACAAAAACACGTAACACCTTAAATGTATTGACTTGTAATAGTATATTTTTAAACCCCTGTACTTGCGACGAAATCAGAAAGATTATCATGTCACTTAAAAAAACGAAGGCAGAGGGCATTGATGAAATTGCTACTGAGCCACTAAAGGCTTGTTCTTACGAACTGTCACCAATCATGACATATTTAGTTAATTTATCCTTTTCGTTAGGATCCTTTCCTAGTTCATTAAAGCGCTCTATTGTGAAACCTCTTTATAAAAAAGGATCAAAATCAGACATCAACAATTTACCGTCCAGTCACATTAATTTCTGTTCTATCCAAGATTTTCGAGATTGCAATGTATAATAGAATGCTTAACTTTGTCACGAAAAATAAAATCTTAAAAAGTGAACAATACGGATTCCAAAAAGGTAAATCTACAACTATGGCTTGCTTTAACCTTGTATCACGCCTTCTTGAAAATATGAATAAAAGACAACGTACTTCCTGCCTTTTCTTTGACATGACAAAAGCGTTCGATTTTTTATCCCATGAGTTATTACTGCATAAAGTAGTAAAATACGGCTTCCGAGGTCCAGCATTACATTGGCTCGAAATGTATTTGCACAAAAGAGAACAATGTGTGGAAATATTCGAAATTAATGATCAACTTATACTTACGAGAATGCACAAGGTCTGATTTTAGTATAAACAAATACGGAGTACCACAAGACAGCATTTTAGGGCCACATAATAATTCACCCACCAATTTGCTGGATAATATCAAAATAAGTAGGTTTTAAAGCTGAAAGCAGAATCATTGTGATCTTCACTTTTTTTAATACGATGGCTAAGTTGTCATTCTTTCAGATTACTAAAATTGAGTTAAAAGTGTAAAATAAATTAATTAGCGTGTAATATAATACAGAAGTAGGATGGATGGCCAAGAAAACCACTGTATGAGTGTTGTTTTTTTATGTATAACACTTTTATATGTACTTTACATCAATTTTCGACGCTTATTAATTTATTTTACACTTTTTAACTAAATTTTAGTAATCTAAAAGTATGACAACTTAGCCCTCGTATTTAAAAAAAAAGTGAAGATCACAATGATTCTGCTTTCAGCTTTAGAACCTGTTGTGATATCCAGCAAATTGGTGGGTGAATTATTATTATGCTTTAAGATCAGTGTTTCCAGCACGGGCGTAGCCAGGGAGAGGGTTTTGGGGGTTCAAACCCCCACCGAAAAGTTAAGATATAATTTAAGACATTCATAAAATTAAAATAAAGATGCGGACTTGGGGCATATCTCATTCATAACATTATAATAATAATAATAATAAAGCTTTATTTATTCCATACATGCATTGGCTAAATAATTCATTGCATTTTTTCATAGAATAATCTTAAAACAAACACTTATTTTTTACAACAACTTTGTAAGTCAGTAAAACTTTTGTAAGTCAGTAAAACTTTTGTAAGTCAGTAAAACTTTTGTAAGTCAGTAAAACTTGCTTACATATAAAAATTATGCGTCAAATTTATTAATTTATGTCAAGAAACTTAATTGTATTGATAATAAAGTACTTAAAAATTCTAAATGTCAATTTAAATAATATTTATTACAAAATTAGTTGCAATATCTATTTCTTTTTGTCAATATATAATATGTCAAAATTATTCTAAATTATTAAGATTACAATGTCAAACGTGAAATTTTTTAATCGTTAAGGATGTATGGACCCCTTTCGGGTAAAAGCCTCCTCCAATGATTTCCACTTTTCTCGGTCTTTTGCTGTTTCAAGCCAAGTCTCCTGCGGTAGCTATTATTTCATCTGCCCATCTGCTGTTTGGTCGACCTCTATTTCTGGATCCCTTAGGTCCTTCCCATTCATAACATTACTATTCCTAAACTAAAATATGTGGTTTGCATTCTCAATTTTCTTATATATGAATATCAGGATTCGTATTTTATTTTCTTGAATTTCCCCCCTCGATACTAAAACTTGGCTGTCGTTTTATTTTCTTGAACCCCTCCCGACACTAAAACCTGGCTACGCCCGTGGTGTCCAGTATTTAACACTATGTAATTAGAAATACTACTTATGTCGAAAGCGAACACGCACGTGCACGTAAAATTGTGTCTGTGGGCTTTACCTAAGGATCTATCAATATATCATTGGTTAGAAGTTAGAATTAGATAATGTAGGTATCAGTAGGTTGGTCCCGAATAGAGCTACGGTATCCCCTGCCTGATCGTAAGAGACTGAAAAGGGGCTTCCGGGGTTGTGGGCGGTGAGTGCGTGCGTGGCCGCATGCCGCCGTTAATGCAGTCACCCCCAAGTTACCTCGGTTATGATCAGCCTAAAACAGGATATAAAGGAATTGGGAAAATAAAAGACTAAAATACAAAATAAGATTTATTCGCATTCGGTAGCTAGCCGTCTATTATAGTCTATAGTAAAATAATCACCACCTTCGAAGACCAAATTTCTTCATAGCAACACAGATCCTGACATAAAATAACAGTTTAAATTCGAGAATATTTTCGGCATAACTCTACAAAATTGATTGAATGCTGTATGTCATAATATAAAAAATAAAGATACATCGTTTCATTACTAACAACTCGATAACTTTTCAAGGCATTTAATGAGATTTAGAAAGTAAAAAAATCAAATACATATTATTATCTTTTATGCCGAAAATACACTCCCGGACTGAAATCTTACTAAGCCTATTTAATATTTCACTTATCTGTACTGTTTAGATAATGGGTATAAATATGTTCACACATTAGGGCCGATTTTTTAATCTCCAGATAAAGTTATTAAAAAAATACATATATAATCTACACAATCATTTTAATGTCATGTGACGTTGACAGTGCGACATTAATTCGACAAATAGTTGTATCTGGGTATTGAAAATTCGACCCTTTTTTTTCTTATGCGTTAAAGTATAAATACGACGATGTCCACAACTTAATTATTTCTGAGCACAGGTTTCCTATACCTATAAGTTTTTTTTTTCAAAATAAATTTTGAAAATACAATCGTACTAATAACATTAAAAACAAGCAGAGCAAACTACCTACTTTTAAATGTACCTATAAAAATTACTTATTACAAAAACTTCCACATACTTAGTATACAATATTATTTATTATGTCTAAGACATAAACGGATGGAACTTTCATAATTTGAGGAGTACAGAGAAGAAAGTTAAGTTCGATAGAGATAACTTCAATATTGTTTAATAAAGTTTGGTATTACGTCAGAAATCAATATGGTTTAAAATTTTGAAGAAATTGATTATAAGATTCTTAACTTACTGCTGCAATGAACCTGAAAAAAAAACACCCAATAAAAAAATGTACATCTATATAAAAAAAAGTTTGGTAAGTTAATATTTTATAAATTATTCTAATTTTCTACGGTCTAGGCTTAAGTTTACTTCTAATAACTTATTAACGAACTTTATTATACAAAATATTATAGCTTCTATATCGGACTTCCACGTTTTTAATGAAATTAGAGAATTCTTTTGATTGAAGGGCGATGATTGCACAGTATTACACACTGTAATAAATAGAATAATATTACGAATAGCTGTTTTATCTCATGAATACCGATATACCATGATTGTGAGTGTGTATGAACGTAAACGTTGTTTGTGTGCGTTAAATAAAAAAAAGCCCAGTAAGATGAGCCATTGCCATCATTAGTTACTAAAATAGGTTACTATAGTTAGTTCCTTTTAACTTTAATAACTTACTTTTCCGTGTTTCGGAGGGCATGTTAAGCCGTCGGTCCCGGTTGTTGTCGATAGATAACAGTCGTTAAGCCTTGTCGGAGGCCTTATGGGCGGTTTAAAAACATCCGACAGCAGGTTGCCCACTAACCCGCATCTCCACCAACCCGCATTGGAGCAGCGTGGTGGAGTAAGCTCCAGGCCTCCCTAATAATGGGGAGAGACCCGCAGTGGGACGCAGAAAGGGTTGCAGCCAGCCAGCCAACCTGACCGGCTGCTCAAGTGTGACTTACTGATAGACAACTCCGCACACAATGGGCATGATGACAGATTTTCAAATACCTTTCCTTATTGTAGGTACACGTCTCCTGGTTTCGAAAAAAAGTTTATTTCAGCAATAAACTCAACTTTTAACGTAAATTAATGTATTTTCTACTATGTAATTTGAATTAAGCGCGAAAACGCTCGTAGGTGTCATGGCGTCGGATTGCTCGTCAAACTTCAAGCAACACGATGACATTAACTGAGACGTGACGTCATTCCTTTTGATTGGCGTTTCAGATAACATGGCCGATTGCTGTATTTAATACTTTTATTTTATTGAAAATCTTATTAATCTTAATGTTTATATTAAAATGGGATCATATTTTAAAACTTTTTTAGCATATATTTTTCTGTAAAACCGTTTATTCTCTGATTCTTTAATAGTGTCATTATGCCTATTGCAATGTGCATGTGAATACATCCCCACAACCACAGTTAAGCGGCACTAGCGTAATAAAAGAGCTATACATATTTTGCCTTATAATTTAATAGAAATATAGTATTCCTATCAGCGCTGGTTTTAGGATCATGATATTTCATGTGCGCAAAAAATGGTGAATGTCAAACGGCGCGAAATGCTTTCCGCTCAGTATGCCGGGATTGGACGGTTAAGCCTCTTGTAGACACACGTGTTTTTGGCATAAAAATCTACGGTTAATTCGCCGTTCGTAGGCACTGTTATCAGTGTTGTATGAAACTCAGTGGTGTTGGCGTTCACGGCGTAACTACGGCACAGCGAATATATCCGGCACCATTTACACGATCGCATAGAACGCCATACAACAATGACAACCGTGTCTACGCACGGCGAATTAACCGTCGACTTTTACGTCAAAAATCGTGTATCTACAAGTACTCTTAAGCGCCGCGCCAGTAATTGGGCGTGATGGGTTAAAAAAAATCTACTGTCGACGATATTATTATTATTAAGGCTCTATTTGGCGAATTTTTTGTTCTTAGTAGGATTTCAATGCCAAGAATAAGGTATAAATCTACCTAATAATAAAACCTGACTTGTTCCTATATTAGTACGTATATATGAGAAAACATTACATAGCACTTTTTAGTTTTATCGATTCATACTCATAACTACTGGCATAGTAGGGGTTTCAGTAATCACTCGATCATTCAGTAATTTATTTACTAGAGACAGTGACTTGAACTAACACATTTTACGTATAACTAAGCATTATAGCTAGATTTGTTACGCAAATAAAAACAAAGTAAATCTTAAAGCAAACAGTTCCAACAATAACTTATAATAATGTACTATGTATAGTCGACGCTTTATGAACTGAGGCTTCGGGTCATAAATCATATTTATCTGTCTGTCTCGCTCGCACTTACAAGTCTTATGGAGAGGTGTAGAGATGTGCGTAAGAATTGTACAGATATGCTAAATTATGTTAAGTATTAATAGGAATAATGTACATTTTTATAAATTGTGTTATTATTAAGTTTTTTTTTTCTTTTATCTTTGTAATATTTGCATACCTCATGAAGGTAAATATGGCGTACTAAATATGTATTAATAACTTTTGTAAACACCCATATTTGTGCAAATAAAGTTATTTGTCTTTGTCTTTGTCTTTGGAATAATTTTTCGCTATCTGAAAATAAAAGTTTTTAATTTGTAAGATATAATGTTTGTTTCGACGTAATCATAGAGAAACTGTATAGATCGTAATGTGGCCCTGAAAAAGACCGTTTTTAACTTAGTAATGAGTGTCATAACAAAAAATCTTATAGGTATTTATAGAAAAACAACAACCTCGGGCGCAGGTAGCTAAGTATCGATAACGGTTGCATTGCGTGCACATTCCTACTCTGTGACATTTATTGCCCGACGACTCAGTTTAAAATGCGTGGACTATAGTTCTGCGTATTCTTAAGCAAAGTGCAGTTACCTATAAGAGTATAATAATTTAACAAACTGAAAAAACGTATAATTTTAAGATTTATTAAAAATCTAGCACAAGTTTGTGAGGCGTAGTGTACAGTCGTACAATAAAGTACTTACTAAATCTAACAATCTACATCATTACGACACTAAATTATATAAATAAAAGTTTAACATTGTGATCTTAAATACAAAAAAAACCTTTGTTAAAGGATAATTAAATTCATTCTGTTATGTTAATTAGAAAATCAACATCCTATTTCTCAGTGAAATAATCGATTGTTTACAGGGAAGAATAAAAAAGGGACAAAATTGGGCTTAGTAATTTGTCGTGCACTCTCGAGGAATCAAGTTTTTTTTAATATCAAAATTAAATATCTGTAAACGATAACATGCTTCGGGGACTTTGAATTAAGCAAAAACTATTATATATAATATATATTTTTGTTTTACACGAACTTTTACTTTAGATTTAAATAACACAAGCTAATGCTCGAGTAAAGCAAAAGACGTAACAAAGATACTTATTGACAGGAGTAAAGTTTCAAAGACTATAGTAATTTAGTATGCAAAATAAATAACATAAATATTCTTATAACGTTAGTTATATTGCCTCACGCATGCTGGTTTAGTATGACTATAGGAGTGTGTGCATATGCAGATAAACGTCGTATTATACGTTAGTTACTATAGTAACCTGACATGCAGCTCGGGTGTGACATTGACAACTTCTTATGCCGCTATCCCACTGGCGTTTCTCCAACGTTGTCCAACGTCCGGGCTGCGATTTCGCGATGTCAACGTCACTTCAACGCAACATCGACGTTGCATTTTATAAGAAAACTGGTACAATCATGCTATCCCACTTTGGCTTGTGTCAAACCGCAAAATGAGCGCGACGTTAAAGTTGCGTTCAGAGCATGCGCAACGTTAGCGTCGCGTCTACGCAGCGATGTCGCTGCGCAGACGTTTGAGAGTCGTCAACGCTCGTAAACTCCAGTGGAATAAAGGCCTTAGGTAACGCAAACAGCACGTGTACATGGTACACCCTCAAAACCATGCTAAACCAGCATTCATCAAATAAAAGAGATTAAATGATTATTTAATAAATAACCACGCCATCTTGGTTATGTCTCTGTAATAAGGCATTCTCAGGAATCTTTGACGTCCAACTCCTCTGAAGTCCAAAATTAGATAAGTATAATTAAAGCGTTTTTTGTCTGGTTAATACATAAAAAATACCAGGTTGACTGACGGTCCGATAGTTTTCACGTCGTAGCATAAGTTAGTATCAAAAATTTAAAAAAAAATCAAATCAAATAACATAACACCAACACCAAACTGATAGGTTTTCCACGTAGACTTCCAAACCTTTTGTTTCGTAATACAATTAGAGTAATCTTCAAGCGTGGGCAATGACTGTTCATTATAACCTTGAGACATTACCACAATGGATCACAGTAATTTAATGAGCACTAATTAGTCGGATTCTCTAACAGGACTTGTGACATAATTGTACACGTTCAGCTGATTATAATTAGATGCCTGAAGATTTCGGGGACAAAAAAGTTCGCTATCCACGACAATAACAACCATAATTGCTGTGAATAAAAACATGGTAGCAGAGTTGTTGCACCTATAATAGTAACTTTGGAAACATACATTATATCTTACATACATTTTCATGTTTATAGTGATTTTTTTATATTTTTTATTAGGAAAGATTGGAGTAGGTAGAGGTTAATATGGATATTCCACGGGATTACAACTGATACTCCGAGATTGTAATGCATTTAATTGTTTTTATCAATAAGTATAAAAATGGTTTATGTTAACAATAAGCCCACGATCGACGTTGTAAATTTTACATCAGCAACAAGTTGCCAAACTATTTTGTCAAACGCGCAACATTGCCGCTTTGTTGAAACGCGTGATCTCGCCGCATTTGAGGAACAAATTATTTGTATGGTAATAATTATATTATCATATTATGTTCTTGTACAACTTCAAAATAAAAATGTTAAATGATCGTTGATTCTTGTAAAAATATAAGAAATTGTTACATGAAAAATATATGTGGTATGAATCAAGATTCTATCTATTCATTATACTATACTTTAACCCATCCTTCTTATTATCCGTCTTTAGTGATCCGACTTATCCGTCGGAGAGGAAGTGTATTTTTTCATTACTCCCTAAGGCGTAAATAGTTTTTTTATTTTTCTGCTTAAAATGCAATATCCGGGATTCGGGGAGTATCCATATTATTCTAACATATATTATGGCAAGTACACAAAACATCTCTACCTACTCCGATCATTAGTAACAGCTCTTTAATTTTTACACGTTTTACGAAATACGTTCTTTTCAGAATTAAAATTTCAGAATTAAATTTTCAGGCTTAAAATAAAAAAATATTGGAATAGATATTCTCTTCCCTTTGAGTGGCAAATTCCCGCTCCGGGAAGCAAAGACATAAACATAAAATGGCGGTTATCAATTTTGACATTAGCGCGCATGTGGCATCACTCCCGCTCCGGGAAGGATAATTATTTCGCGCGTGTGGCGGCCGGCCCGCAGCGGGAATATAGCTAATACCTTTTTCTACCCTGCATTTAGGCGGCTAAGATTCATTTTGCATTGCTCTAACTTATACTGAAGCATACATAAAGAACAAACATAGACTACAGTACAACAGAAATGTCAACAAGGCGTTTAACATACTGAATATTCATTGTGACATGTGCGGTGGTGACGTAGTGTTTGTTGGCTTGACTGACTCAATATTTTTCAATATTTAAGACGTTTTCCTTTTGTAACGTTACTTTTAGTTTATTTAATCTGTTAAATCTGTTATCTGTGGAATGTTACCAGTATTAAAAAAAGATCACCGGAATTGCTTTATAGGCCAATTATTGAGAGTAACTATGTCGAGTCGTATTTCGAGGGCGTTAAGGTTTATGTCTCAAGCTGCCAAACTTATTACTTTACGAATGTAAATGTTTGTATAGGCTAACTATATGAATCGAACTTTCGAATAAACAAAAAACATGAGCCACTTGAGGCATGTCTTTCTCAGAAATAATCTTGAAACATGAGTCACTTTATAATACCGACGGGACGGCATTTAGTAATGCCCCTACTGCTAAAAAAATGTATGAAGTGAAGTGATTTTATGACTGCATGTTTTAAATTAGGGTATAGTATTGTAAATAAAACACAAATTTTGACGAGAAAAAGTATAATAAAAGAATTATGGTAGATTATGTATGGAACGTTGGAACAAAACCATGACCCTATCTTTACTTTATGACATTGATTTATTTTCACACTTTAAACATATTTAGCGTTTGCAATATGATAGCGTAGTTAATAAAGAATCTAAAATGCTACATTTTACTACGCTTATTACAGAAAAGTAGTAAAATTTGAGTTTTTCTAATCATCGAAGACGAGTTTTGATTGTCCTTCCTGTTTTTTTTATAGGCCCGTGCCAATTTCGGTATAATTTGCAAAATGGCGGCCGCCAAAACTAGCCCGTTATTTTATCTCCCGGAGCGGGAATCTGCCACACGCGGGCAAATCACCAAAATGGCGGCGCCGATGGAAGGGTTAATGAACGTCAATCTTTTCGCGGTCACCGGCTCTATGTGCCTTATGGGCGATGGGTTGAGCTGAGAGAAAAGAGCCGGAGGAGAAAAACTCTCAGCAGCACTCTTTCTTATGCCAGTTGTTACATAAATATTAATTTAATGGACAGTATAGCTGTGGGTCGACAATGAACACACGTAACAACTACGTGCATGTCAATGTCAACCCACTCTCGTCTACTTACAAATCAAAACAAATCATTCTTGCTTATTTTTTAAAGTTAAATTAAGCTTATATACTATACCTACTCTTCATTTTGAACAGACTTATTAACCATCGTAATCTAAGACCCTAATACAACAAAGGCTTACCAAGTTTTTTATCATTACCGAATAATTAGTTGTAAAATAGATTCCCGCGATTAGTAGTCCAGAGCCCATTCGTTCTCTTGCAAGAAAGCGTCAACAACCTCCTTCATAGTGAAGTTCGGAATCAACTGATCGGCTGTTAACTTCACTCTGGTTACGGGATCGAAGTGGCCCACTCTCTGTGAAAATGATATAAGGGTTTATTTAAAAGTTACTTTTTTGGCTGGAAATGACTTAATGGAGTCCACTGGAAATTTGGCTAGTAATGGGAAGATACATGTTGATGGCATTTTATTCGATATAGGTTAGTAACAGAGCGCGAGTATATTTCACAATACTCGATAAATACTACGATTGAGTATACTAGGGGCCGCCCGCGACTTAGTCCGCGTGGACTTTGGTATTAGTCATAGCATGATGTTATAATATAACCTAAAACCTTCCTCGATAAATGGACTATCGAACACAAAAAAAAATTACAATTTTGCATTGAAATTAGCGCGATCAAACGAACAAACTCTTCAGCCTCATATCTATATTAGTATAGATTTCAAATAACAGTGGGAAATATGTTTTTCAGCCAATCGCTTTACTTCACTATCTGACTGAATTGACTGGCTGATTAGAATTTGGCTATTATAATATCGCCCGAATTTAAAAGAAAGCGGGAAGAAAAAAAAATTTTTGATACAAATATTCACTTTACGTTGGCAATATGCACAAATGCGATGCTACTACTGAAAGAAAGAAAAACTGCGCTCATTTCACTTTATTGTGGAGATACATCCGATATCTCCAACAAACAGCATTGGTAGTCAATGGTGCAGTGGTGAAGGCACCAGTCTCAGATTACAGGAATAAATTATTGCACACTGGTAGGTTTGCAGCTAATAACATTTACCTCCTGAAGAGCGCATGGCCCGGCGGTTAGCGTAGAACGCAAACGATCTATGCAACTAAGCCAAACGGGCGCGGTCGGGTGTGAGATGGGTAACCGCTAATGGCAAAAAAAATGTCATGCGCGTCTCCGTGCTTCGGAGGGCACGTTAACGCGTCGGTCCCGGTTGTTGTCAATAGATAACAGTCGTTAAACCTTGTCGGAGGCCTTATGGGCGGTTTGAAAACATCCGACAGCGGGTTGGCCACTAACCCGCATCTCCACCAACCGCATTGGAGCAGCGTGGTGGAGTAAGCTCCAGGCCTTCCCAATAATGAGGAAAGATCCGTGCCGAGCAGTGGGACGCAAAAAGGGTAGCGGCCAATATTTACCTCGAGATGCTCCTCAATATCCTTGCGTTCATATGTGATCCCGCTGGGGGTGATAACGGGCTCGTTGAGAATTTCAAAGCTAATCTTACCACAAAGGTAATCTGGTACGTCACGCTTCTGTAAATGCATTAATCAGTAAATAAAAATAGTTTTTTATATTTAACAATCTGACAATCTGGTTAGTATGATTTCTCTCATAGATGGATGAATTTTGGCGAGAAGTCCGAAAATACATAATGTGCTCTTGTTTTATTTTCATTATCTTGATGTATATTTGAGTTATATCGGATACAGTTAAGGTTGCCATCCGTCCGGGTTTCCCCGGATTTGTCCTAGTTTAGAGGGCGTCCGGGCCGGACTTCATTTGTAGTCCGGGTTTTAAAAAAATAATGTATTGGGCCGCCCGCGACAACCGTGTCATCAACCGTCGAACCTTTGTTGTCATGTCCGGGTTTTGGGCTCTAAAATCCGGGGTTTTAACGCGTCTTGTCCTGACAAATTTTAGAGATGGCAACCCTACATACAGTTGATGGTATTTTGTTAGATATAGGTTAATTACAGCGCATGAGTGTTGTGAAATAAGATAACAGTGCTAAAATGTTTTTTCTGCTGGCCACCAATGTTCTGGAAATTTTTCAATATCTTAAGGCAATTTTTATTGAAACAGACAATGTTTATAACTGTATAACTTCCTAAGAAGAGGTGAAATACATATTTATTTTATTTTGGTGAAATTTATGAAATTTCTATGTTGAGGAAAAATTATAGTATTTTATTTACCAATTAAGAGGTTCCATTTGTAGAAATGTTTGGCTAAAACAGCATAATCAATATGCTTTTATCCACGTTCTTCTCTTCTTTTCAGCTTTTCGTAGTCCACTGCTGGACGTAGGCCTCCCCTAACGTTCGCCACTCCTCCCGGTCCTGTGCCTATATCTGTGCCTTCTGAATCCAGCGGCTTCCCGCTATCTTCTTTAGGTCATCAGTCCACCTAGTAAGAGGGCGGCATGTACTCCTTTTGCCGAGCCCATGCCGAGGCCACGTCAAACATGTCTTACAAATTATCCAGTGAAATGGAAAATTCTACTTATCAATATACCGATTCATCAAAATAAAATAGAAAACAAAAAATTTGCCTGTAAATGGCGTTACAAAATTTAATGCTACTTACCCGCCTCCTTTCGTCCATTTTGGAAAATAGGTTATTAAGCTCGCTACTATAATTATTCTGAAATAAAGTGATTTATTTTAAAACAGGAATAAATTAGTAATGTATTATTTGTAGCCTATTACTGTCTTTTAAAATAAAATTAGAAAATCTACACATTATTATTTTTAATACCACAAATATATTAGTGAAAAACTCTTGCTAAAATCTACAAATTTTTGATCCCAATGCAACTTAAAGCATCAAAGGTACTGACTCACCCGTCAGAGGAGAGGGAATTGCGTTTGCTCTTCGCTTCGATACATAATTTTTGTGCCAAACCTGGTGCGTGGGGAAGAACGCACACATTTTAATTTTGTCACACATTCAAAAATATTATTTCATCGCTACAGACGCATACATTTCTAAAAATTTCAATTTCAATTTAACAACGTCATTTGTGCATGCACCGACAACACTGAAACCGACGCAGCACACACACACTAGTTGTATATAACTAGAAGGCACATTGTGCATGTACGTTGGGACGAGGGATTCGCCCGTAAAGGCCAGTCCTCTGACGGGTGTCATACCTGTCATACTTTGATGCTCTAAGGCCAATGAGCATTGATTTTATAAAGAAAAAGGTGTTAATCTATACAAATAAATAAAATTGGAGTGTCTGTTTGTAATATAAAAATAACCGCTTTTTACTACATGCATATGAATAATTATATGGTACATACCTACCTTACCTGTCAGTTACCTACAGTTACAGTTGTTTACCTGTCAGTACCTGTGATGCTCTAAGCAATGCAAGAGTTTTTCACATTATCTTTTTATGGTCAAGGAAATATTATAGAATTATATTTACTCTTTCATCTTAGCATTTTCTTGCTAGTATAAATTACAGGCAGATGGCACTTATGGCTTGAATATAGGAATTATTGTATTATTTGATAAAATACTTACACATTCTTCTTCCACTTTACTTATTTTACTATTGACTTCTTCTTCATTCGTATTTTCTAGTTTTAGAGCTTCTATTCTACGCTGCATGTCTTCATTTATTAATCTGTAAAGGTATGTAATTTTTAATTTTTATAAGTGAGCTGTATGTGTACATGCTTTATAAGAAGCATGAAATTTCACAGGCAGTTTTTTATAAACACTTGAGATTTATTATGACAAACAACACCATCTTTGATTTTTTTTAAAGATACATCTAAACAAATTGATAACTTATCTTTTGATCTAGAAAGTGCTGCACTAGCCAGCCTAATATCTGTTAATTTACCATTAAATGCATTACTCCACTTAAGTCTGCCTAGAATGGAAAAAAATCCTGTATCAAAGGAGGCTATATTTCAAATAATTTCTACTAAAACATGTAAAAACAGCATGGATTCCATGAAAACAAACAGCAGACAGAGAAATACTTTAAAAACTGACATTTTTTGTTGTTCTTGTAAAGGGAAAAGGCCCTCATTTTCATTATCTGCCAGTCAACCCAAAAAAACACTGGCTTATTAAAATTTTATCGTAAAAAATATGTAGGTATTATTTTGTATTTACGAAATTCAATAATTCGTTTTTCTGTGAGCACATGATGCATAAAATAACATAAGACACTGTAAGCGGAAAAAATAAAACAATAAACATCAATTTTTATTTTATCTGATGAGTGTGTGTTTGTACCTATAGCTACAAACAGACTATTAATAACAATAAATGTTGAGGGATTTACCTATTGAGATATGTTTGTAGTTCTATCTCCTGTGATATTCTTTTTTCCTCTTGTACATTCCACCTCTTCTTACGAGCGATGCGTAGCTGTGCTGCTATATCATCGCCAAAATTAAATTTCTGCTCTCTAGCTAGGTCACTAGCTGAAATTAAAAAACTTAAAATTAAGAAAACATTCTATATTTTTAGTTTCCTAGTGAAGAAGTGTTTTCGTTATTAACACGCTTTTATTAGCTTGACCTGTATGTATGTATGTTTGTATGTATTGTAGTTATATATTACACGACTTTACTCACGTAAATTTTATCGGTATTGCCGACACAAAAAAAAAGTTTGTATGTATGTATATAACAGAATCTTTTAACTTCATTTTCACCTACTTCTAAGCGTCTGATTAACGTGAAAATTTGCAAAATTTGGTCAAGGGCCGATGACAATGCAATAATATGAAATCCAACTAAAAAATTTAAAATAATTTAGTTTAAAAAACTAAAAAACACGCTTTTGTGAAAATACGAACTAAAAAGTAAAAAATAAGAAGAAAATGTATTATACTGTAAAAAAAGCGTGGGGTGCATGGTGTCAATTAGTATCTTAAAAACTACCCCTTCCACTATATAACATTATGCTATGACGAATACCAAAGTCCACGCGGACGAAGACGCGGGCGGCCGCTAGTATCGGATAAAGTTGATAGCATTTTGTTTGATATAGGATTACATTACAAAAGTGTTGTGAAATAGAGTAACAGTGGTAAAATATGTTTTTTCTGCTTGCATCCAAAATTACCATCAGACATGTTCTGATAAAGTAGCCATCACTTTATTTGAATATACTGAATTGACAAACTGATTACTGACGACATACTGACTATCTATTATTACTTTGTTCAGTTTCATTGAAACTAGAAAAAAAATTGTGATGGCATAATTGAAAAAAACAGTGGTACTTCCCCGGTAAAACCATCATAGTCTAGCTTTAAATGTATTAGTTAACTTATGACTATTAAAAACGCTTTCTTTGCTTTTTCGAAAAAGGTAATGATGTACTAATCTTTAGTTTTTAGTCAATAAAAAATAAAAGGCTGCTATGCATTGGTCTGCATTTAATTGATTAACCTATAATTGATTTATGACTTTATAATGGTATTATTAATTAATAACCAATATTCGTAAATGTTTAGTGTGGTTTAGTTTAGAAAATATCAGTAGACCTACTATTTTACAACCCAGAAACAATTATTTACTAACAAATTACAATGCCATTAATTTTGTTGTAATTTAATTAATGTTGATATTCCATTAATTCTATTCTATTCTATTGTTTGACCTCATTGATCTATTTTTTGATTATAAAGAAATCCAAAAATATCAAGAACTAACCAAAAATGTTTGTAATATTTTTACTGTACACATTTTAAACGTTTTTTATCATATAAATGGTCACTGATTAATATTTATACTTATTTTACAATTTACACAAGATGCTAAATTTAGAAGAAGGTATTTAAAGAAGATAGATTAGAGATAATGTAATTAAAATAAAATATCATAATTACCTCTGTGTAAATGTTTGATAGCTTCATCATAGCACTCCAGCTCCACCAGGGCCTGTCCGAGGAAGAAGTGACCCTTCACATGATTGGTATCTATGTCCAGTGCTCGCCGACAGTCCTGACATGTGGCCTCCCATCTTTTCATTTTTAAGTGGCATAGCGCACGGTTTGTAAAATATGTTGCTACTGAGGGATTTTTGATCTAGAAAAACATTAAGAATAAGACAGTATCCTCTGCCTCATAGTAAGAGGTGACTAAAAGTGGGCTTCTAGGATTGTGAATGGCAAGAACGGGAGGTCCGGGGAAAAAACCAAATTTCACCAAAATGTCCAGGATTTTTGCCGTGTTTATCCGGCATCAGCATTTTAGGTGATGGCAGCCCTAAACATATCCAACCAACAGCATTTGTCAAGACATGGTAATATATTATACAACTGATTTATAACTCCTAGGTTATATCAAAGTTAATATAGATACTTTGCTAATTCTAAAGCTAAGGTCTCTTCTTATGTAAATATGTCATAGTGGATATGATAAAGAGAATGCAAATAATTCTCCTAAATTCAACATGCACAACAAGCTTTCCATCTGAGGCTCTACCCATGTGGGGTATTTTTTTTTTTGAATAAAGGGGCTCGGGCTGTTCCTCCAGCCCAGGGTACTTCAACCTATAAAGATTGTTTGTACCCATCTGGGGTACCCATGGGGTATATGTTTTTTCCCACTGAAATGAGATATTTTACCCTGGATAAAAAGTAGCCACACACAGGTGCGCAGCTGCCCTCCCCCGGTGTGCCCATGAATATTAGTAAGTATGGATTAATAACCAATTACCTGGCCACTGTAGTAGTCTATGGGCTAAATCCCACTTCCAAGAGGATACCTGTGCTTAGCAGTGAGACATAAAAAAATTGAAAAAAAATATGGTTGAGTAACAAAAAGATACATTTTTTTTAAATCCATAACAATCAAAAGTCAATGTAAAATTGCAGCCTTGTGTTTGAGGTTACATGTGTGAATTTCAGGATACATGATACAGAACTAGCTTGTGGGCGGGGATAAAGAGATTACTCAAACTCATAGCCTATTTATAGAATTTGAAACACAATGGTGTTGAAGTGTGAACTGCTACTGTCCATTAAATAGTAAACAATCTTTAGTATAATCTACTAAAGGTATTTAAAGTGGAAATAAGCTCCAAAATTTAAGAAAAAGTACTGTAAAATGTTTTGCTTGTAACTTAGATTTCTAGTAGTACTTATTTTTTGTTGTTTTATTTAGGTAGTAGATTCAATAAGCAAATCTTTTACAATGTTAATAACAATGAAAGTAAAAAATTGCACCTAGTGCAGACCAAATGCTTACGCCCGCACAAATATTTGGTAGGGTGTAAGTAAGCATTGAGTCAATATCAGATTTTCCTCCCAGTTTGTAAGTGGAAAAGTAAAATTTTTATACTTACAATAGCTTTTGTGTAACAGTTCATAGCATCCTCGAAACGTCGGAGGCTAAACAACCTGTTTCCCTGCTCTTTCAGCTCTTTGTCGGTCAAGTTTGCCGTAGAATACATATGTTTACTCATTTTTAATGATGTTCTGCACCTATTTCACACTTAAATCACCACAGCGACCATTATTTGTGGCAGGGCCACTTCAATATCACTGTTTAGAGCTCTTTTTCGAAAATAAAAGCGGATTTTGTTTCACTATTTTCCTTTTCTTTCTAGTTTCTAGAAAATGAATTTGACAATGACAATTGTCAAATTGTCAAAGAGATGTCACTCGCGTTACGTTATGTGTCACGACCGTCATCATCAACTTTTAAATGGCTTACGAAATTAACTTATACTGCCTAATTACATTAATGTAATGGCTGTTTCACAAAAATAAGTTTCATAATTAAACCAAACAGTTGAATTTTTTTCACTTTATTTATTACGTACGTAGTGGCTACCCGCGACATCGTCGGCGTGGACTTAAGTTTTTTGCCCATAGGCAATTTTTAAATTCAAGAAAAAGAAAGAAATAAAGGAGATAGGAATATGTAGTACTACTATAATATATTTTAGGAAACCTTGAATAATTTTTTACATAAAAACTATTTGCACTTTTCTTCTTGTGATTGATTTTCATTAGTTAATTTATTTTTCTGTCTCAATGAAAACTGCAGGTATTCTAGGAGGTGCGCGCGGTAGGGATGCGCTTATTTTATTATATTTTATTTTACTTTAAATTGAAGCTAATATGATATGAGGACAAAAAAGACATTCAAAACAATAAGAAAATAATTGTTTAAGTATTTATTTTCTAAAATGGAAATCGGTATGACGGTAGTTTACAAACTGGGAGCAAGCCAGACATATTTTTGGACCACAGGCTGTAATGCTTATTTTTCTGGACATTTCCGCCTGAAATATTTACTGCATTATTTATTGGAGCGCTAAAATAAGAAAAAGTTTTAGTAATTCTACTACAAAGATCTGGTCTAAAAACATAATAGGTAGGTACAGGGAATGCGTAATTGCCATTGTATTATTGTTTTATGGAAATAAACATTAAAATAGAACATTTTGGAATAACAGACTAGGTAAGGTAGGATAACATTTTTGATTATTATATTAAATACTATATAGCAATGCAACAATTTTATATATGTTTAAATAACTAATCTATTTATTATTTGAAACAGGTACTTGCCTTTGTACAGGATCCATAACGAGTGGTAAATTAAGCGGAACGCTTGGAATATATTTCATCAAAGGGCAAGGGAATGTTATTTCGGATTCCAGTTCCATAGAAAGCAGTCCTTCTGTTTCTTTTAACGTCTGTAAATAGGTATGTAAAGTACGTAATATTCGCCGCAAAAAATAAATATATCTCAGATTATCCTCCATTGACAATAAATAACAAAGAAATTGATAAAGCAGATAGCGAAAAATATTTAGGGTTAATATTAGATAGCGCATTGTCCTGGAAACCACACATTACAAAGATAAAAACAAAGTTAACCTCTTACAGGAGGATTGCGTGGCATTTTACGGTGTCTGCCTCGTAAAGTGAAGTATTCTATAACTCACTTGTCAAACCACACATTGACTACCTTATAGAGATCTGGGGCACAGCAGCAAAAACAAATTTGTCGGTTTTACAGGTAGCGCAAAATAAACTCATGAAAGTCTTGTTCAACTATGACTATTTAACTTCAATCGAAAAAATATATGAAGAAACAAAAATAATTAACGTCACACAAAGTTACATATACAATACATGCATTTTAATTAGAAAAATACTTAATAAAGACATACATATATTCAAATATATCTTTTACTAAAAAATCACAATTTCAAAAAAATTATCTCGCATTCGGCATTACATGCGCCGCGAACTCAATACGGAAAACGAAATATTTTGTACCTAAGTATCAAGGTGCTCAAATGTAAAACAAACTCCCACCGGATATTAAACAGGCTAAAACAATTTTCACATTTAAAAAGCTACTAAAATTATATATTGCAAATAAACGAAATTATAAATCTCTTAACCTAAAAAATGGTAAAAAATAAATAATTATAATTATGTAATAAATCAAAAAACACACAAACATTTATTATTACAACAGAATAGGATTTTACATATTTCATACATAAAACACTTAACACATAGGTACTACGCTCAATGTCGCATCTAGTACCGTATATACGTCGCTAACTCTGTCTCTGTGCTACAATGTAATATCAGTGAATAGCAATTGAACTACCTACAAATATTTTTCAGAAATTACCCTCAAGTTCTGTGACTATTGTACGTAATGCCCTAATATTGAAACAATAATGATGTTAATAATATCGCACCTACGGTGCAACACCGTCACTTATGCAAATGATGTAATTTTTCAGGAGAAACGTTTGAAAATTCAACATCTTATTATAATGTATAGGTAATATTGATTAAAGAAATAGACTGGTTATATTTAAACTATAATATTAAACTTCATGACAAAGTAAAAACAAATATCTTATAATTTTGTTATAAATAATTATGAACGTTTAAAATTTACAACCCTCCCAGAAGTGACGTTATGGCACTAGAAAACAATTAACTGGGCAATTGTGTCATATGAAAAAATAAACACCCGAAATTATACTTTTTATGAGTTTTATTAATTAAAGTACCAAATAAGTGTATCAATACTTTATATTTCTACACAGAACTTACTCTTAATCTCACTCAGTCACTTGTGTATGTAACTCATTACTTACACAAGTGACTGAGTTATTTCAAGAAACAAATGTCACAACTAACTTAAGTGTCGTTATTGCTCCAAAAACATAAAAATAAATTGTCACAATTAAATTTTTTGACATTATAGCTCCAGAAGACTGTTAGTTATGCAGGGGACCGCGCGCAACTGACCAATAAAACGTTGATTCTCCCAGTGACGGCTAGATTCGCGCCAAAACCAAACGACACAATTGCCCTCTCTCGGAAAGTATATACACTACACATGCGACATTTACGCACCCAATAAAAAGGCATAATAGCTATTTTTTCTCATACTCAGATCAATTTTGACAAAAATTGCAGAAGTGACGTTTTTGCACCGTAGGTGCGATATTATGTTTCTCATGTAAGTGAATTTTGTAATTCTTTTTGAGAAATAAATAGGTAATCTTTTAAGATTACCTCACGTTGGTCGGTTATAATTCGGCCGGTCGGTTTAAGCCGGTTATAAATTATAAATATCATAATAGTTTTGAGACAGAGACAAATAAAACACTTTTAAAATGTATATCATTTAAAACATTACCTGTATCCCAAATTTTGGTTTGTTGTCATTTAAAATATTTTCACACCAATTCCACAGATTCTCATCAGCAGCACCTCGCCGTTCAAGGCGTTCGTCTAAATCTGCTAGATTCCGTATTGGTTTTTGACCCTTTAATATAAAATTCTTAAATAGGTATAAGACAAAAAATTAAAACTGTAAAACAAAGACCACACCGCTTATTGTTAAACAATGACGCAACCATGGAATATGAAATGGTACTGTCACTATGCGTACATATCAGTAGAAGAAAAAGAAATTAAACCGAAGATTATTAAATATTTTCTTTAAGTTTAGTGAATAGTAATCTAACACAGAAATATTGGATATACGTACCACCATGCGAAGGTATTTCTTCTTCTGTAAGGAGTTTCTAAAAGAATGAAAATTGGGTCTGTTTCTGAACCGAGCCATGGTTTGTGACTTTGTTGTTTTAGAATAACCCGTAGTCGAGCTAGAAGTATTCATATCAAAATCTTGAAATTCCGCACGCATTAGCAAACACAGGTTAACGTCGTGACGTTTTATGGTATCCTAAAATAATAAAAATGTCCTAAAATATTGCGAAAAAAAATATACGTTATATTTTTTTTCACACCGTAGCAGCTGTTACCATAGGTAACAACAAAACCCATCGATTTAGTGTTTGCTGATGTCTCCAAGTGGCGGAAGCGGAACGTAATCATCATAATTAAGTAAAATTACCGATGATCAGTTACTTCTGTGTGTAGAGTGCTTAATGTTTAGAGTTTACGTTACCTTTAATTTTTCTAACTCAATGTTTATCTTCTGACGAGTAGTAAGTTCGGATCGCAGTTCGTCCACCATATATGACCAATATTTATTCACACGCGCGCAATCACTAAGCTGTGTCATGGGAAGATTCATGAGAATCCTTTTACCAAGTTCTGAAGGGAGTAATTGTATCTGAAAATTTAAAATCAAATTATTATTAACTTGGTAACGCACTGCCTCCGTTATAATTAAATGTATCATTTGTATAATTTTAATCTTTTTGATATAAGTAACATAATTGCACGTTACTTGTGCCATTGGTATTAAATAAAGCGAAGGCAGTGTAATGGATTAAATTGTAGGTAGATAAATCCACTCTGTTTTCGCGTGTGATAGAACGAAAATTGAATTTGAAAAAACACACCTAAATTTTATGATAAATAAGTGGTTATTTTCAACCTTAATTTTATTTTATTGTTTCATAAAAATTATATATTTTTTTCCCAATTCTGGCAAAATGTAACCATTCGATGTTGTATTTAATTGAAAAAAAAAACGTAAATATGGCGGGAAACCGGGAAAATAATAAAAAATGGCGAATTAATAGTGAAATGAAAATTATTTAGTTTTTTAGTTTTTTATTGGTACTTACCTATTAAAAATTCAGTTAACTTATATTGAATAGAATAGTACAATTGCGTAAATTATTAAATGAATAAAGTCTGAGACAATACTGCGTTCAAATCAAAACGTCTACCTACTTATATGAGAATTTTTACAAGTGCGAAAACAAATGTAAGTATTTTTTAATATTTATCTATTGTCAATATTTTGGTGCCAATTCTTACTATAATGGCTTTTGGAGTCATTGGATATAGGTTGTAGGCATACAGTGGAAGAGCAGGATTCAAGTAAAAGGTAAAATACCGTTTCCAACAGTGACATTATAACGCTTTTCTCAAGTAAGTGAGTTCCTTTATAATAATATGCCACGGAAACTACATTTTCCGGGACAACAACTATAAGTTCCCTATCTGTGTAAAAAATTGTTTAAAATTGGTTCAATTATTGTTCTGACGTCAAACACAGACTTGGTTACTTTCGCATTTATTTACCCCAGCTCCACACTTTGGTCCCAGCCATGTCCCAATGTCTGCTATTATCTTTCTTTTGTACCTATTTTCGTAGCAGTGTGGGCAACGCCCATATTTTTATGAGGCGTTGCTTTGATGAGTGAGTATCCTTACTACTGCAGGGACTATATTAATCTATATATATATAAGAGATTTCCAC
Source organism: Pyrgus malvae (assembly GCA_911387765.1). Classification (NCBI taxonomy): domain Eukaryota; kingdom Metazoa; phylum Arthropoda; class Insecta; order Lepidoptera; family Hesperiidae; genus Pyrgus; species Pyrgus malvae. The sequence goes on from OU426948.1 coordinate 23,120,458, forward strand.
CCATATATTGACTCATCACGATATCTCTGGAACTATAAGACCTACCGACTTCAAATTTGGTAGGAATATTCCTTTCGCCGAGTAGAGGTCAGCTAAGAACGGATTTTACGAAATTCCACCCGGAAGGGGGGGTATTTCCACCCATATATTGACTCATCACGATATCTCTGGAACTATAAGACCTACCGACTTCAAATTTGGTAGGAATATTCCTTTCGCCGAGTAGAGGTCAGCTAAGAACGGATTTTACGAAATTCCACCCGGAAGGGGGGGTATTTCCACCCATATATTGACTCATCACGATATCTCTGGAACTATAAGACCTACCGACTTCAAATTTGGTAGGAATATTCCTTTCGCCGAGTAGAGGTCAGCTAAGAACGGATTTTACGAAATTCCACCCGGAAGGTGGGGTATTTCCACCCATATATTGACTCATCACGATATCAAGACCTACCGACTTCAAATTTGGTAGGAATATTCCTTTCGCCGAGTAGAGGTCAGCTAAGAACGGATTTTACGAAATTCCACCCGGAAGGGGGGGTATTTCCACCCATATATTGACTCATCACGATATCAAGACCTACCGACTTCAAATTTGGTAGGAATATTCCTTTCGCCGAGTAGAGGTCAGCTAAGAACGGATTTTACGAAATTCCACCCGGAAGGGGGGGTATTTCCACCCATATATTGACTCATCACGATATCTCTGGAACTATAAGACCTACCGACTTCAAATTTGGTAGGAATATTCCTTTCGCCGAGTAGAGGTCAGCTAAGAACGGATTTTACGAAATTCCACCCGGAAGGGGGGGTTGCGGGGGTGTTAAGTAATGTTTGTATATATGACATCGCAAAACTCAGAAACTATTCGACCGATTATTATGAAAATTGGTATGTACATGTATTTTTTCACGGAGAAGGTTTATATGCTATCCATTATTATTATTATTTAATATTTAAACGCGATACGGAGTTCGCGGGGTCAGCTAGTTATATAATAATTATGCTTTTGCCTTTCGATATTATGCCTTGCATACTCGTTTGCTACGTCATTAAAAAGTATGTATTTATACATAAAATCTTACGATATCCACGGTTTCCATAGCTTCAGGTTTGGGTCGGTTAACTTTCCATAATTTTTTCTTCGTGCCATCACTAAACACCATTTCAAATTCTTCAAGTTTTATGCGATCTCGTATTGACTTGATGTTAGCATTCCAAGCCGCCAGTGCTGCATCCAGCTGCGTAAGAATAAACAAGTTGTTTGGTCTAAATTTATTAATTTATATAAATAGCAACTGTCCGATGCATGTCTTCACGCACACCACTACCTATGTATGTAAGTACCTACCATTTAAGTAAAAAACAGTAGTCTTTAAATTGGGTTCGCAATAAAAAAAACCTTTTTTTGGTATCTGGGGGGGGAAACCTTCAAAAGGTTGGGAGAGGATACCGGGTTATGTGGGATTTGACCGCACTAAAACCCCCTCGGTGGCCTGCCTTTGCGTTTGTGAGGACTCCGGGATCTCCATAGGAACGCACCGGAGCCCTCCACGCGCGGCGCCCCAGAACGGGCCCATCTTCGGGAGAGCAGATGTGCTCTCCTGCATCCTCAGGTACTCACGGCGGCATGCGGCCACGCATACACCACCGTCCCTCCCGGGGCTGCTAACTGGACGGGTCAAGCTCCCACTGTCACCGTCCGCATCCCCGGAAGCCCCCTTTTAGTCGCCTCTTTCGATCAGGCAGGGGATACCGTAGCTCTATTCTTAATCCCGAAGCTACAGGGACTACATCTTTTAAAAAAACTATATTGGTGTAGGTTAGTATCATCACAATACAAAGAGCTTCTTGTATTATCGCGGTAATGTTATCAAATTGACTCGGCCACGCCCTTGAAAAAATTACAGCCGCGCAATGTAACACGTGATAGGGCTGCCAGTCTAAAGTCCTAGTTGATTTTCCTTTTAGATTTGTCATATTTTTAATGAGAATGGCGGAATCCCCTGTGGAGGGGGAACCCGCCACAGGTTTGTAGGTGGTAGAGCTATTATCATTCGCCTGGAGAAGTACCACCGCTGCACCCATTTCTGCCATGAACCAATTCTATTGTGTTTCGGTGGAAAGGTGCAGTTGCCGGCCACACTTATATGAGACGACCACCAGCCTTCGGAGTAGCAGCGCAACTGCATACGACCTCAGACAAGACTTACCTATGCTTGCTTGAGGTTGTATGTAGATGTCCATGGGTTGCAGCGACCACTTAACACCAGTGGTCTGCATGCTCGTCTGTTACTCCATTCAAATAAAAAAACCTGTGGCGCAACGGTGACCATGCCGGACTGCCAATCGGGGGACTCGGGTTTGATTCCACTCATTTCCATTAATTAACGTTTCAACGTTTTAACATTTAATACGTCGTGGGTACCATGGACACACCCAAAAACAGAAACACAAACACCCAATCCGAGACCGGAAATTTAAACTCTAAGATTTAAAACTTTATTAAAATTTCTGCCTCGCCGGGAATTGAACCCGGAACCTTCCGATAGGCAATCTGGCATGGTAACAATGGTACCAATTGTGCCACACGGGTCGTCACACGTACGAACGTCAAACACATGGATGATTCCCGGATCTTGGCTGAAAAGCCGCAGCCCTTTCACATTTCTCGACCCCTAGAAAAGTGCGATAGGCTGAGATTCGATAGGTACATTATACAGACTCGGTAAAGATTACACTTACTCGCGTCCCGACAGTTTGTATGAAGATACAATGCCTACTTACTATAGGATTACATTATAATATGGTATTATCATTATTCAAACCTCTTTCTGCGCTTGACCTGGTGATTGTTTACCGGTTTCGTTTGATGCATTTGTTGCATTTGCTGAGGGCTTACGCTGAGCACTTTGATCTTTTTTCGTCTGCTAACAAAACAATAATAATAACAAAAATGTCATGTGATAAGTGTCTGTATATAAGTAACTTTTTTTAGAACGGAAGAGCGGTAGAACTATTATCGTTCGCCCGAGAAAGTACCACAGCTGCACCCGCTTCTGCCGTGAACCAATTCGACCATCAGCCTCCGTAGTAGCAGCGCAACTGCATTCGACCTCAGACAAGACTTACCTATGCTTGCTTGAGGTTGTATGTAGATGTCCATGGGATGCAGCGACCACTTAACACCACGTGGCATGCATGCTCGTCTGCTACTCCATTCAAATAAAAAAAACTGTAATAGTATGTGATACTATGAATGGTACCAAATTCGAATAAATTCAAGACGGGAATTTGTGTATCGATCTTTGCAAACAATAAAAACATTATTTCTGGATATACGAATATCTAACAGTACAAACTCTCCGTTTTCTAATTTCTATCTATACATATTCGTGCTTGAAATATAGTTTTTTAAATTACCGATTTAACAAGGAGTGGAATGTATACCTACGTATACTTTATGCGTATGCGGAATAAAAAATAGCGTTATATGTGAAATTATACCAAGCACTTATAATAATTAATTTTCACAGCTTCAAAGGCTTGCAAACCCCTCCTGTCAGACATATAGGGTATAATACACCACGCTTTCCAAATGCGACTTGGTGCACATGACATAATTATACACTACCCAACAAACAAATACGTCGTATAAGTCTTGACTTGTACGACCTAAAGTTGGATAGCAGTCTTACAATGGTAATGATATAACTACCAGGTCCTATATACGTTTTTAATGTAACCAATTAGTCGTGCGTCGAATAGGTCATAGTAAACTGGTCTTAGCAACGTTTGGGTGACTAAACTATATGACGTTATATTACATCTTAGCTAAAACGTTTGTACGACAACGCAATAGTCATACTAACGTTATAGTCCGATAAATGTTTTGAACTGACCAAATTATGTCTTTGGAAAACCTTTATATGACATTTATATAACGTGCATATTGTATAGGCGTTTTCACAGAGACGTTTATATAACAATCACTATCTTGTTTTACAGCGGTCAATTAAATACTCTTAAATGACTTGGTTGTTTATTGACGACTCAAATATAACCTTTATATTACATGATGTCCGTTTAATGTCATGTCCTGACTTTAATCAAACTTGCAGTCGCATTTAAATCAGGTTTTGACTTTATAATGACTAGGCGGCCATATTTACGAACTTTTGATGAAATTTTGTTACGGAAATGGAATCAAAAAAATCGTGGAGACGTTAACGAGAATTAGCTTAACGAGAATTTTGGTGAATATTCACAATATGAAAAGGGTTTTTTATGTTTCTTGATGAACCCTAATAGCTAGCTGTCATGGCGACCATTATCATCACCATCGGGTCGTATAGAGGTAAGTTTGCGACAAAAGCAACATGTCGGACATTTTTAGAAAAAAACCTATTTTTATTAATACAAATCTATTGATTTTAACTCAAAATTACGAGGGGGCATGAAAATCTTAATAGTATTCACATAGGTATATTATCATAAAACTTCAGTTCCCAGTCGAACTAAATAGCATGAGAGACAGATAAAGTAAGATATGAAAATGACATAAACTCAGCTAGCATTTATTTCCTTGTAATTATTTATTTTACACTAAAATCTTGAAACGAAACCACAAACATAATACGAATAAGTCTTACAGGTATTGTCTCTTGACTCAAATAAAACTAGGGATCCGCAAAAAGTATCGATACTTGAGTAGTATCGATACTTGCGCTGCGATACCTAGTATTTTTGTACTCGATACTTTTGTTCCGATTCCTATATAGGTATCGATACTTTCGGATGTACTCGATACTTTTTACCTTTCACTATTTTTGATCCAGATTCTATATTAAGGGAATCCCCGAATCTTCTAATCAGCGGTTGTGTAACCAGTTGAGTACTTTAATCGGATCTTGTTTTTTTTAAATGGGATGATTTCATGAATGATATCGTATTAATTGTTTTTGAAAAAGCCGTATATTATTTACTGTTTGAAATTACCTATTATTATGACAGTAACCTGTACGTGTATGTATGAATTTGTATAAACTTTGGCAATTTTACAAATAAAATTAATATTCTATTAACATTATTTTAAATATGACTCTGACTGTAGGAAGCAGGTTAGCTTGGAATAGAAATTATATTTATTTTTATGTGATTAAAATATTGTACTGTGGTATCTGGTAGTGTGAAAGTCTAAAAACCAATATGCCGCCTCCTGGTGGGAGCATTGATGATATCTGGCTAAGTTTCAGAAAGGTTTACAAAACTACTGCAGCCTGTGAAATCTGTTTTAAAGTGCTTAAAACGAGTGATTGGAACACGTCAAATATGAAAGAAACATTTAAAAACTCACGGCAGAGTTAAGTAGCAACAATAATTCTAAGTGGGCACCTAGCTATTAATAATTATTTATTTGTTTGTATTAACAGGAATTTTTAGTAATTTTGTGGACACACCTCAATGTATGGGTTAATTGAAGTGCGCTGCGGTTTTTTTTTACTTTTTAAGTAAAGATTTTAATAAAGAATGTCCTTTTTTAGGCTTTTTAACACGTTTCCTGAGGTAAAGAAAAAGTACTCGATACTGAGTAGTATCGATACTTTTGATCCGATACTTTTATCGGTATCGATACTTTTGATACCGATACTTGGTATCGAGTAGGTATCGATACTTTTGAAAATTTGCGGATCCCTAAATAAAACGTTTTAGTCATTCAGTAACACCTGTACGACCACAATACAACAAAGCGACTAAAGTTATGGTTATCCCATAACATTTGTACGACTTTTGAATGACGTTAACGAAGTTTGCTCGAGACTTCTGTATGACCATTATACGACCATTGAGGTCGTATAACTGGGGCCATTTTCGCGTTTAGTAAACGTTATTATAAAGTTAGTATGACTTAACTATAGCGATGTATGGTATTCAGATAACGTTTACTAAACCTTTATACGACGATAAATTGTTACTTGGGTATGCCTTTAGGAATTTCTTTTACTCTCACACATCGCCTGCAATTTCAACTAAATTGCTACCGGCTCCGAAGGTGGCTTCATTTTCTCACTTGCAGGCTCCGTAACAACGTTGCACTCCTGTAGGTCGCGCAACTGCTGTTCCAAATATGTGTCATATATAGCCTGTGTACGTCGTAATAGTTCCCACATGATGGGCCCACCGGAAATCATTAGTAGTTCCGACAGCAATGTTGCTTGAGATTCCTACAGGTGAATAAAACGTATTAGTTATTGAAGAGTAAATAATCGATGCCCTGCCCTAACTAGAGATGCCATCAAGCAGCGTCGGATAAGTCCATAAGCAGATTAAACACTTGCTTTGGGCAGAATCCCCCAATACCTCGTGAATTATACATAATTCCCCATTACTGCTCCACCAACCCGCATTGGAGCAGCGTGGTGGAGTAAGCTCCAGGCCTCCCCAATAATGGAGAGAGACCCGTGCCCAGCAGTGGGACGCAGAAAGGGTTGCAGCCGAGCCCCATTACTGGGAGGCCTGAAGATGACTACACTACGCTCCTCAATAGAGGTCGGTGAACTCACTTACTGGTTCTAAAGATAAAAACCACTTGCGATCGTTCGTCATAACTTCTTTAAGGGTTGCTAAAGGCAAAGCCGTTCTGTTGTGATCCATGGGCACCTGATCATAACTGCTCCACACACGGGACCTTCAAATAATTACCATACGTTAAAGCATTACGCTATCATCAAAAATGTCCAGAAATTCATAAACTCTAATACCATCACAATGGGTGCCTAAAATGTTTTTATGTGTTATGAGGTGTGGGCCTCATATAAAAACACGAGAAGGATCTCTTAGGAATTTATTATAACAAAGTTCACAAGTTTATTAACACAAACACATGACACAACAAAGTTCACCGGTTTACTATTACTTGGGTTAGTCGTGGGTTAGTCGCGCGCGCAACGTGCGTATTCGCCGCCAGTGCAGGGAAGACTCCCTGACGGCCGCATCCTGAACTATAGCGAGCGCGTCTGTGTGCGAGCGAGAGGTTGCGGCGTATTCAGAAATAGCGAACGCGTACTGACGCGTACTGACTGGTGTGAGCGAGAGGTTGCGGTGGCAACGCTTTATTCATAAAAGCGCGGGAAGACGGCCCCGAGAGGTTCGGAGCGGCAACCTCAAAGAATGGTTTACTATATCCTCCCCCTCTAGTCCAGGTGAACGTCCTCGCTCCTGGACTAGGTCTTCCTTCCTGGTCACTGGACGTCCTCGTTTCCTTTTAGGAATTACGGGTTGTGGAGGTGACCGATCATCCGTTCTTTTGTACGCAGTGAGATCCTGGATGTGATACTTGCCAAGGACTTCACTGGGCTGACTCACCGGTGATAGGATGTAAGTAGTTGGGCTGGCCTTACCTGAAATTTGGTATGGTCCGTCACGTTTCGGTCCAAACTTCGCTGTCACATTCTTCGGGACGCTGCTTAGCACGTGGGACTTAAGTAGTACTAAATCACCTACTTGGAAAGTCTCTGAAGGTTGACGAAATTGATCTGCATATTGTTTTGATCGGTCCTGTTGTACTTCTACTCGTTCACGGATAGCTGAAAGTGAATGGACAAACTTCCTAAGGTACGGAGTTATTTGTGGGACGAAATTGTCTTTGTCTAGTATACCTCGAAGATCATGCGTTACTTCTGTGGGAGATCTCATTTCTCGGGCAAATGTCAAATATGCTGGAGACATACCTGTAGTTCGGCATTTGGAGCTGTTCAGAGCAAATCTAACCATCGACAGCTTCTTTGGCCAAGAAGTGTGATCTTCTTCCACAAGATATGCTAACATGGCTTTCAAGTCTCTATTTTTGCGTTCTGCGGGATTTGCTTGAGGGTGGTAAAGAGGCACAAAGTTTTGCTTCACTCCCAAGACTGACATGCACTGACGCATGACTGCAGAGACGAATTGGACCCCGTTGTCGGAAATTATTCGACGCGGTAAGCCAAATCGTAGGAAATGTTCTTCTATTAAGACACGGGCGCACGCTTCAGCAGTGGCTTCTTGGAGGGCAAATAATTCTACCCACCTTGTAGATGTGTCTTCAATAAGGAACACCCAACGCTCCCCCTGGTCTCCTTCTGGTAAGGGGCCGAAAAGGTCTATAGCGAGCACTTCGTTCCGTTGGCTCATGACCGGCGTTTGCAGGAGACCTAGTGGTTTAGTGTTCGATGCCTTGTAGCGTTGGCAGTGGATACACGCTGCTACGTAGTTGGATATTATTCTTCGCATTCCTGTGAAGTAATATAATTGAGCTACCTTATGATAGGTGCGGTCGATACCAGGGTGGCCCGCTAAAGGAGAATCGTGTAGTTCTTTGAGAACATTTACCACTTGGTTCGCAGGAATGACCAACTGGGGTGACTCATTATCTGAGTCGGGATTGTAACGATATAAGACACCCTGATTCATGACGTACCCACGTTCCGACCATCTTCTTGATGCAACCTCGTCGGCATCTTCGAGTTCCTTAATTATTTTAGTTAACTCGGGATCAACAAGTTGCTCTTGTCTGATTTGACCAGGAGATTTTGTTGGCACATCACAAATAATGGAGCAAACACCGCAGCTATTATAAGTCTCACTGGAACAAATTGGCCTGCTGAGCGTATCTGCGACAACATTTGCTTTTCCCGGAGTATACTCGAACTTGATGTCGAAAGATTGAAGCTTTAGGGCCCAACGAACCAATCTACCTGTTGGTGATTTCAATGAGAGCAGCCAACGCAGCGGTTGGTGATCACTTCCAATGATAACTGGTTGACCATCGAGATATGAACGAAAACGCTCTACCGCCCAAACTACAGCAAGCGCTTCCCTTTCTGTAGTTGAGTAGTTGCGCTCTGCGTCGTTTAGAAGACGGCTGGCATATTCGATCGGTCTTTCCTGATTACCTTCCCCTTGAAGCAGAACTGCGCCCACTGCATAATTACTCGCATCAGTACGCAGTACGAAGGGTTGACTGAAATCAGGCTGAACCAGTATTGGTGCAGAAGTGAGTAGCCGTTTTAGCTCATTGAACGCCTGGGACTGCTCTGGTCCCCAGGTCCAGATTTGTTTCTTTCTAGTTAACCGTGTCAGTGGTTCAGCAACTTTAGAGAAATTTGGTATAAATTTCCTGAACCACGAACAAGTTTGAAGGAAAGTTCGCAAGTGTTTTAAGTTGGCAGGTTCGTTCATATCCAGAACTGCGCTTACCTTTTGAGGGTCAGTTGCTATACCTTCCTGGGTTATGACATGACCAAGGTATCGGACACTTTCTCTCGCGAAAGCGCATTTATCACGGTTTACGTTTAAGTTAAATTCTTCCAGGCGTCTGAGCACTAGTTCCAGGTCATCTAGGTGTTTTTGCAGTCCCTCTGATATTACTAAAATATCGTCCAAATAGGCTAGTATAGTTACCTCTTTAAGAGCTGCACAGGATCGAAGCCGATCTATTAAACGCTGGAAGGTGGCCGGAGCATTTTTAAGTCCGAAAGGCATTTTTTTGAAGCGGAATGTGCCAAGAGGGCATATGAAAGCTGTCTTGTCTTTGTCACACTCCCTAACGGCCACTTGCCAATATGAAGACCGAAGGTCCAGTGTGCTTAGGTAGCAGTTTTTCTTCGTCGCTTGAAGTAATTCATCGATTCGTGGCATCGGATAATTATCAGTCTTGGTGACTGCGTTGAGCCGCCTATAGTCAACGCAGAACCGAATTTTCCCATCGGGCTTCGGCACCATCAGTGCCGGAGAACACCAAGCTGACTCACATTCTTCGATGACGTCATCATCTAGCATCTTTTGTATCTCCTGCCTCATCAGCTCTTTTTTGGCTGGAGTGAGACGATACGGCGGCACTGCTACTGGTGGATGATTACCTGTGTCTATACAGTGCTCGGCGTATGGAGTAGTACCTCCCCCTGCTTCAAAGATATTCGCATGTCTGATGATGACGTCAGCGAGAGCTTTACGCTCAGCTGGAATAAGGTGTGCACCTTCGTCATCACGCAGAATATTCGTGGAGGAGCAGCTTATTTGACGCGTCATAGGTTCAAAAAGTAGTTTATGTTTAGTATTATTGTTATTACCAAAATACCAGATTTCATTATAAAAGTCTATAACAACTCCTGCAGCTGTAATAAAATCAATACCCAGAAGAGTTTCATTCTTACCGGAATCGGGAAAAATCAGAAATGGTAATGTGATCTTCCTGTGGTCCAAACTTACCGTCAAAGTAGTGGTTAAAACTTCCATCTCTCGTACATGACCATCAGCAAGCTTGACCTTACGTGTCGAAGAAACGAGAGGATTACCTTTTTGTAGGAGGAGAACATACAGAGTGTGTCCCGCAACACAATGCTTCGCGGCAGTATCCACCAGAGCTGTACCCTTGACACCTAAAATTTCGATTTTTAAAATCGGACGCACTTCGCGGTATGCAACGGGCCTCTCCCGACCGTTCCCACTCGTTAAAAAATGTCCACTACACACGCAGTTACAAATTTCATTAACCTTAACATTCTTAGCAATCCTATCATCTGTTAGTAAATTCAAAGAATTACTAATTTTTATGTTACAATTTTCGTTAGTAGTATTATCATAAAATAAGCTTTGACATATACACACATCGCTACATAATTTTCCCGTACAACTAGGTCCTAGACTACAATTAACATTTTCTAGTAAACTTTCAGGACACCTTGGTGCTGCACTATAATTAACATTAACAAATGATTTATTAGAACAACTGGCTTCTATACTATAATTATTACACTTTACATTGTTCATTATGTGAGAACAAACATTTTTTTGTTTAAAATTACTTTCAAAATCGGCATTAGAACTTAATTGACTTATTGTTGATAGATGCGACTTATTGGCGTTACACGACACTGCACAATTAGGTAGAACTTCGACACTGTAAAAGCACTGATTTCCCGATTCGTCACTGTCGCGCACTTCCGCGGAAATGTTAGAAAATGTGGACTCACTTCGATTCGCCAACTTACGACACTGTTCCTTAGTGTGATTATAGCGCTTGCAGTACGAGCACTGGGGTCTATACTTTTTCCCGTGCTCGATGTTGGTGGCAGTGGCTGGCGTCACCGACGTCGGGACTGGCAGCGGCATCTCTGGACACGAAGCGGGCAACGCGCGAGCATCGGAATCGGCGTTCACGCGTCGCGTCTCGCTGGGCGTGGCACGTGTGTTGCTGTAATGCCCCGTAGAGGGCGCGCGTGCAGCGCGAAACGCGGTGGACAAGCCGCGTGAAGGCGTGGCGGGTGACGCTTTTGTTGACGGTCCGCATAAAGCGTGGTTGTTTGACGCCAACTTCACTTCCTCCGCGGAATCTTCGATTTCGCGGGCTTTTTGGAGGAGCTCGGTGAATGTCGAGAATTCTTCGCGTCGCAGTTTGGATTTTATTTTTTTGTTCAATAATGCGTACGTTATGTCCATCTTAGCATTATCTGTCAAATCTCCATGTGGTAGTTTTGCAAATAATGCTCGAATTTTAGAAATAAATAAGTCGGTGTTCTCTACTCCGTGTGGACTATTAAATATATCTAGGTATATTCTGTGGGGCGGACGTCGATCGCCGAATGCGCTTATTAAATTTTCCTTAGCGTCAGCCCAAGTTGTCACCTGCCTTTTTATACCTTGCCACCAGATTGCGGCGTCTTTTGTCAGTAACATTGATAGGCCTCTTACTACATTTTTGTCAGAGACTTTGCAGCAGTCTATATAGCTGTCGACGCTATCAATAAATGCGGCCACAGACTCCGCCTTCGAGCCGCTGAAGGTGGCCTTGCAGCGTGCTAAAGTCTGCGTCTCGCTGGTCGTGGCAGCTGAATGCATTAATGTCTCAACAATTTCCTTAAATGCGTCTGTTTGACTTTTTTGAATTGCGGTGATAAGCGCTGTAACATTTTCTTGTGTAAATATTACCTCTGGGGTCCTGTTTGTGGATGCAGACGGGGGCGCTGAGCCAAATTCCGGCAAGCCGCGAAGGCGCTGCTGTGTCGGATCATCATCCTCAGGAGCGGGTGTGGTAGGAATACTGACGTCTTGGTGGGCTGTTGTCGAGGCGGCAGAGGGAAACGCTTCCAAGCACGCGGCGCCAACATGGCGGCTGGCGTGGTTAACGATGGCGTTCTCGTCTTGACGAGCAGCTTTACGACGCGTTTCCATTATTGTAATTATTTATGAGATTATGAGTCACCAAAACGTTCACGTAACGTTCGCTTACACTGTGGCACTTTTAACAGTTATAGTTAGGTTAGTACCTGTGTTGCCACGCAGCACTTTTTTAAACTTATAACCGACGCGCGATATGTAGATAACCCTCTAAACGTTAGGGCGCCATATATGAGGTGTGGGCCTCATATAAAAACACGAGAAGGATCTCTTAGGAATTTATTATAACAAAGTTCACAAGTTTATTAACACAAACACATGACACAACAAAGTTCACCGGTTTACTATTACTTGGGTTAGTCGTGGGTTAGTCGCGCGCGCAACGTGCGTATTCGCCGCCAGTGCAGGGAAGACTCCCTGACGGCCGCATCCTGAACTATAGCGAGCGCGTCTGTGTGCGAGCGAGAGGTTGCGGCGTATTCAGAAATAGCGAACGCGTACTGACGCGTACTGACTGGTGTGAGCGAGAGGTTGCGGTGGCAACGCTTTATTCATAAAAGCGCGGGAAGACGGCCCCGAGAGGTTCGGAGCGGCAACCTCAAAGAATGGTTTACTATAGTGTTTATTAGTTCGATGTACGGCTGTGCCCCGCGGTTTATCACGAGTTAGAAAGTATATCTTTTTTTTAGATAGTTATCGTTTAGTAACTGTAGAAAAAAAAATTCGGGACAGACATACCCTAATCATCTAGTGGCATGAAATATATTTTGCAATCTTTTTTCATACCTACACAACACTACAAATAAAAACAATATAAAAATCGATCGATGATCAATCAAGCGGATCCTTGAGGACGTGACTCCTGTGACGATCCTTCGAAGAACACGAAGAATCGATCGAAGAACCGAAAAGTTATGTAAGTACCTACTTAGTATTCTTCAAAGAAGTATCGATTGGGTCTGAATCTATGTGAGTTATGCGGGATTTTGTGAATTTGTGTGATAAGTAATATTAAAAAGACAAGTAATATTAAAAATAAACGTTTTCGAATTATCGAAACAGGAATGTGGGTGTAAAGTTACACTTATACGTTTTCTAATCCTTCGTACTAATGATATACAAATGTACAAATTAATACATACTGGCTTACAGAAATCACTGCGTCCTTAGGCCGACAATTCCAAATATACTTTAATAGTAACGATAGAGTCCAAACGCTCTTAGTATCCTCTATGAGGGCCAGTAAAAAGCGTTTCTTATTAGCCCAAGATATTCGGCTAAACCAGCTTTTAGTTGTTAGTAAGTGTTTGTTGAATTCTAGCGATTCCTCTGAATAGTTCTTATTTCCTATAATGGTACAAGTAAATGTGATCCATCCAAAATGATTTTCATATAAAATTTTGCCAGGACGAGACCATGGCTCGCATTGTAAAAATGTTCAGATCTCATGGAGTCAAGTGGAGTGGAGTCAAGAGAGATTTTTACACCGTGATCAATATGGCCTGGCCATTTTGCTACAGCCACACATCAGTATAAAAATCAAGAACTACTTATTGAATATTGTAATTGTAACAATAAAGTATTACCAAGGTATAAGTATTAAGTAACAGTAAATATTTTTTTAATTTTCGCCCGCGTGTCGGATGCAAAATTGCCAAGCCATCAATTTAAACAAAAGGTGTAAAGTGTGATATAGTACATTAATTACTTAGAAATTCTTATTTTTAGAAAGAAACGTTTTCCATATTACTAAGTAAGAAGCGTAAGATTTAGTAGAATGTCGTTTGGTATAAAATACTCTCCACAGCTACAAGGAAACTAAATCTCTATATAAAGAAACAGATATTATTATGTAGGTACAGCAAAGTACATTCTGCGAACATAATGTGGTTTTGATAGGATTGTTTAGTACAGTTATAGAGTCATTGACTTAAAAACACCCTGAATACTTGCAAGAAACCGTTACAGAAAATACATATTATATTCACTGTTCTATCACATAAAATCTCTGCTAGTTGTAAGCTAAGCAAAGTCGTACTTGGTCAGGAATTGGGTGGGTTAGTGTTGGAAATTTTGTTGTTAATTGTTAGGTGCATACATTAACCCACTACTTGATTATGATCGGCGTTTTGTAGACCAGCTTCCAAGATGGGAGAATCTACCCATGTGTAAAAAATTGTAGTAAATAGTTGTGTAAACAGATGGTAAAATATTACTGTACTATTGACTTACCGGACGTCATGTTGGATAAAATTAGGTCATTAATTGAATGTACTTGCTGTGTAAGTTCCGTAAATGTAGTCATTTTCAAAAAGATAAACCGTACAAATCGACCGACAGCGACGGTGCCAAGATATAGACAATTATTTGACAGTTTTATCGCCATAAACATGAGTTTTCTCATTAACAAAAGAGTTTTAATTCTAAAATTCAAAAATATTATTTAAATCATTCCCTTATTGCGAAGTTATGAAAAAAACCACAAAAGCATATTTGGTAACAATTTTCCCGACTAGTCCTACGCTGGCCAGAAACATACAACGTATGTTTTCCGTTATGAAAGCCCTCCGTACGTCGACAAGCTCCTTACTAATCCCGTCGAGATGTCAGTTGGACGCGATGACGCGAGTGGACACACGGAGTCCTCACGCGTCAGTAAAAGTAAAAAGTGCAAAACTCTGCCGATTCCTCACAGTAATATCCCTAACCGGTCTTGTAGCTTTAGCTTATTTTATCTATGAAAAACCACTCGACCCGCTAGGTGATCCCTCGGATCAGTTTGTTGTGAAACATATTCCTACAACCTACACCAAGTTAGAAAACGTAGATCCCGATGAGAGAGATGTATTTCAAGGATTTCGTACTTCATTTTTACCCCACGAAGAAATTGTGCTCGCTCATAGGAAAACTGAATCCGAAGACAACAATGATAATAACGGTGTTAACTCGATATGGGGCAATTCAGATAATCAACAGGTTAACCCATCCAGAGTTAAGCGTACCAGTGGTATCAAGTTTTCATCTCAAGAATATGAGTAAGTTCGTTATTTTTAATTGGGTTTTATTCAATACTTTGATTTCCCAGTAGTAATCTGAGTTTTAAATAAATCTTAAATTTGCTTTACACTTCTTTACATAGCATAAGCCTGGATCCAAATCCAGAAGAATTTAAACACGAAACAAAAGATGGGAAATATTATACCAACGACAAAGAAACAGAAGTGGAATATGACAGTTTTTCTAGGGAACAAGAAGATGACAATGAAAAGTTACAAAGGTATATTAGGTAGTAAATAATCTTTCTCTAGATAAACACGCCACCTGTGCCTCGCTATTGTATAGGATAGTATTAAAATAAGAACTGAACATGGCAAAAACTAAGGATTATATTAATGCTTATCTACAGCATAATACACCCAGAGCTATACGTAGACCGAGGACCTTTAGATGACATTGTGGAACAAGTACGAAGGCAGCCAGAGCTTGAAGAAGGAGAAATGGAGTCGTCAGCTCTTTTGTACAAGCCAGCCAGGTCTTATACAGGTAATTTGGAACTGAATAATTTGCAAGATAATTACGTTTACTGTAAGTGCCTACGTTACATAACGTAGGCACGTTATATAAAACTAGCTTAGACCCGCGGTTTCACCCGCGTTAGAGAGTATCATTAGCATAAAGTGAAGTCCCTTCTGAAGTGCCGTGGACCGGCTTTTTTGTAGGACTATTTAAATAAAAATTTCCATCATACATAACGAATGTGTAACTCTAGCGGTGCCAAAACCGCACGCCAGAATAGCTCGCAGATGGTAGATTTTTTTATACTTACTTGACATCGTCATATTTTGGACAATTTACACAATATCTTTATAAATTGTAGCCTATGTGTTATTCTGATGTATAAGTTGTAAAAGTTGTATTATAGTATAGTTTCATTTAAATCCATTCAGTAGTTTTTACGTGAAAGAGTAACAAACATCCATACTTACAAACTTTTGCGTTTATAATATTAGTGGGACTTTCCAGATCATTTGAGAAGTTTCTGGAACTTTCTCGAATATTTTCAATTAATTAAAAAGTTTGCAATTATTTTAAAAATCTCCAGATCATTCGAAAAAAGATTAAGTACAATTATTAATAAAAATCCAGATCATTTGAGAAGCTTTCTCGAATATTTTCAATTAATTAAAATTATTAAATAAATCCAAATGATTCGAGAAGTTTCTGGAACTTTCTCGAACATTCTCAATAAAAATAAAATAGTTTGCTAGATCATCCCAGAAATGTTTTGATCCACCCAGAAGTCCCTATTGGTTAGAAAAGGACAGACTTTTTGTTTTTTTAGATTTTTCCACCCACTTCCACCCACCGCGATCAAACTCCCTTACTATCAACTACGTACTAAGGGGTATTTACCACCCCAACGGGAAGTTAATTGTAGTTAATGATAATAGAGAAAAACGTGTCTTTACGTACAAGAAAACCCTTTACTTTATATATATATATATATATATATATATATTAAGATTATATGAGTTTTTCATTGTAGTGTAGTTGTAGTTTCAAAATAGTGTTCTAAACACCCATAGATAGAAATAAAATTCGCTACACCGAGTGAAGTTGTTGTTTTTCATACATACTCGTAGTTTCTCTATTCTCTCGTATACATGGGCCACACTGAAATATACTGCCATAATAAGTGTCTCACTTTATCATCATGAAAAATCGCCGTTGATCCCAAAATTATAAATAAACGTTAAACGTTTCACACTCATAGCCCCACAATAAGGTATTAATACCCTGTGTCGTGGGTACCATGGTTTACATACAAAGACAGGAACACAAACACCCACACCGAGAACAGAAATTTAAACTCATCATTCCAATTTCTATTTCGCCGGGAATCGAACCCGGGACCCTTCGATTGACAGTCCGGCATGGTTATCATTGCGCCACGTGGGTCGTCCAAAAATTACCATTACACCTACGTTAGGAATTCTTACGAATCCGTAAAATGTCATTATTGGTCAGAAAGGCATAAGTACCTATATATTCATTCATCACCACTAACTCGTAATAGTATCAATAAGCTATGTCCAACTCTCAAATTTCATGCTCGTTTCCATGATTCGGAGGGTACGTTAAGTCCCAGTTGTTATCGATAGATAACAGTCGTTAAGGCATTGGAAAAACGTGGTGAATTAAGCTTCTGGCCTCCCCAATAATGGGGGGGAAAACGTGCCCAGCAGTGGAACGCAAAGAAGGTAGCAGCCATGTCCACTTCAAGGGGATATTAAAAATCTATGTTAGATCACTTAAACCACTAGTTGTTATCTCAACAAAATCATACTCCGTTTCCTGCCTGATGGCTCCACTGCATATGAACATGCACGTAAGTATTGGCCGGACAAATTATTGACCCAAGTCTTGACGGGACATGGTGGGTTCGGTCAGTACTTGCACAGGATGAAGCTGCGCGACACTCCGTGGTGCGTCTGTGAGAATAATCTGGAGGACGTATTACATGTACTGACAAAGTGTCCAAGATTTGCATCACAACGCTTAGACCTTGAAAATAAGACTAACGTTGTTGTGAGTGCAGACAATCTTCGGACACTGCTGCATGATAAAAGAACCAGACCAGACTTCGTAACTTTCTGTCAAATCGTTACAGACAAAGTGTGTCGAGGAAACGGTAGTACAGGGAAGTGGCTTTAAATGACAATTTAATACGATCGATCGTAACTACATACAGTTAATAAGTAAGTTTTAATACGCATAAAATTTTTAAATTATGGATATTTGGAAATTTGGGACATGTTAAAATGTGAATGTAATTAATGTAATGCTTCGAATTTATTTTTGTTAAAATCAATTATTGTTATACGATGGAATGAAATTAATTATCATGGATTTTCGTGACATATAAATATTTTGGAGTTTATTGTGTTGATAAAATAAGTTATATATTATTATAATTATTAATTAAGGACTCTGGTCATGCCAGGGGAGTTTTATGTAATATAAATAAAAAAAACCAGTTGTTATTTGGTTTATAAATAAATCTCGCGGACATTTACTATTATGTAGGTCACGTGGACTTAATGCAATGTTACTAGTAGTTCTGTCGTACCAGTTGTTATAGTAAATGGATAATGTCAACTCTGCGATTCGCATTATCCAATTGAGAGTTGGCCCGAAATAAGTCAAGTTCATGCGTAAATCGATAAGAAAATTGAATTATAGATAAATTGTAACCTTTGTGACTGTGTACACAAATTACTTTTATGTCACTATAGTCCCTGTAGCTTTGGGATTAAGCATAGAGCTACGATATCCCATGCCTGATCGTGAAAGGCGACTAAAAGGGAGCTTTCGGGGTTGAGGGCGGTGAGAGTGGGAGCTCGATCCGTCCAGCCAGCAGCCCCGGGTAGGACGGCGATGTATGCGTGGCCGCATGATGCCACGTTGTCGTTGGGAGAGCAGATGTGCTCTCCTGCACCTTCAGGTGGAAGGTGCAGGAGAGCACATCTGCTCTCCCGAAGATGGGCCTGTTCTGGGGCGCCGCGCGTGGAGTACACCGGTGCGTTCTGCTGGAGATCCCGGAGTCCTCCCAAGCGCAGAGGCAGGCCACCGAGGGGGTTTTAGTGCGGTCAAATCCCACATAACTCGGTATTCCCTCCCAAGGTACCGGCTACCTTTTGAAGGTTTCCCCCCCGATACCAAAAAAAAGGTTAGGTTCAAGATTAGAGGACCTATACATACCAAAAATGTATGCACTATATCCGTAGTTTCTTGTGTGATATAATAAAGCCCCATTACTATCCTTTTCTAATAATAATTATACCTACATGGTTTCTCCACAATGCCATGAACTACTAGTAATTAGAATGCTTTTTCACGAATAAGTCACGTTATTGGAGTAGAGAGACAGTGTTCATCAGTCAGCTGGAAGAACGCTTCCTTAGCGTTTGACGTGGAGATGGGGTGGAGTAGCCACAGGGGCGTAGCTACCGCCGTATCAGCCGTATGAATTATACGGGGCCCCCGGCTGACGGGGGCCCCCAACGTGCGTAAACAAAATTAGTAAAAACTTTCCATTTTTTTTAGAAATAGAAAAAGTAAAAAAAGCTTTTTTTTTCGCATAAAGCAGTGTGTATAGGTAATCAGTTTGTATAGGTAATTTGAATTGTTAATTAATACGACAGATAATTATAACGAATAAATATTGCTTTTAATTTTATGCAAAAATAATTTATTTTGTGAGAAATCCTTACCCTTCCTAAGGACCCCCAAACAAATTTTTATACGGGGTCCCGCTAAGGCACGCTACGCTTCTGAGTAGCCACTAATGTAACCAAATAAAAAATAGCCTTTTGAAAATGGTTACTGTTTTTGGTCGCCTAGCCTCTCAGAAAATGTATTAAAGCTTCTAACTATATTCTGTATTAAAGTCTATATCTTATCATGATTTATTACGTACCAAAATGTGAAACTAAATGTACCTAATATATTTTATTCAGCATTTAACTATCAGTTTTGTTAACAGGCATTCACGCGTTTTGGAAAGAAGAAGGTGATAAAGATACAATACGAAAAACTCAGGCAAATATAATGAAACAAAACATGGACGCTGAAGCAGATCCCTGCCATGATTTTTACCAATATGCTTGCGGTAACTGGGCTGCGCTGAATCCTATTCCAGCAGATAAAGCTGGGTAAATTATTTTTGCAGCTGTTTGTGTAGTCAATAACCTAAGAGATATTTTTAAAAATATTAAATGTTCTTTACAGTTACGACACATTTGAAATGCTTAGAGAAAGACTAGATATTGTTCTCAAAGATTTGCTTGAATTTAAAAGCCATGAAGATGTTCCAAGTATATATCCTGGCGCACATTTAGATCTTCATGAATTTAATTTGAACGACATTCATGTACTAAAATGCGTGCAAAGAGATAACTATAATATTTATGCAAACCATTCCGAAAAAAATCTATTTAGCAAAGAAATTGATTACGATAACTTCCAAGGAAAATCTGAAATTATTAATCGTATAAGACGTTATCTTGATAAGAAATCAAAGCAGATAACGAAGCCGATATCGAAAATGAAATATGGTTTTAATAAATATTTGGTACATAATCAGAAGAGCCAAAATGTACGAATGAAAAGACACAGTGAAATGTTGGGACCTATCAATAGGGTCGATGAAAATTTTAAAATTAGACACAATGACGACAAAGGAAAATCTTATCCCAAATCCAATGAAATATATTTAAATAGAAGTAAAAGGAAAGAAAATATCTTATACAAATTGATCAAGGATGATAAAAAAATTAAGAAACATAAAGATGATGATAAAAAAAGTTATTCAGCAAATAATGATGCGGCCATGAAAGCTCGTTATTTGTTTAAATCTTGTATGAATTATGAGATATTGGAGAAACGTGGGCATCAACCACTACTAGATTTAATCGATTTACTCGGTGGCTGGCCAATTTTAGACCCTAAATGGAATGCAGATCATTTTGATTGGCTCGAACTTATGGCGAAGTTAAGGCTTTATAATAATGATATCCTGATATCGGAGTGGGTTGGACCTGATATTAAGAATTCAGATGAATTTGTAATTCAGTTTGATCAAACAAGTTTAGGTAACTTTTTTATATAATACGATAATCCTATTAATTTTACATTTTCGTGAAAATGATTTATTGGATATTTTAGGATTGCCTACAAGGGAATATTATCTTCAAGAATCGAATAAAGTTTATTTGACGGCATACAAAGAGTATTTCATTAAAATTGCTACTTTGCTGGGTGGGGATCCAGATCATGTTAAAAGCAATGCGGATGAACTTATAGAGTTCGAGACAAAGTAAGTAGAGCATTATAATACGGTACGGAACAATGGTCCTCCATAAAGTTAGACTGACGACCTGAAGAGGACAATGGGAAGCGCTAGATTCAGAGTGCATAAAACCAGATAAACTAGCAATTTTTAAGGAAGACCTTTGTCCAGCAGTAGATTTGTAAAGGCTTATGAATGGATGGCAAATAATCTCTGTACTTCCATATTCTTCCTAAAACTTCGCTGCGCATCTTTAACCTAACATCTAAAATACTGTAACGACCATGCATTCCTGCGGTGAGCGTGGTAGACCTTACTTCTCTTCAACTCTGAGAGGAGACCTTTCTCCAGCAATGCCCATAGTTATATGTATAAAGATTTAAAAAATATAGCTATATGAAATTTGATATAAGCAAGATCCTGTAATTTTAATTTTTGTAGATTAGCTAAGATAACATCAGCTCCCGAAGACAGGAGGAACGTATCAGACATATACCGCAGAATGCCGCTGAGAAAGTTAGAAGAGTTAGTTCCTGAAATAAAATGGAAAAAGTACTTATGCATTGTAATGAATAAGACTGTCGACCCTGAGGAATCAGTTGTATTATTCGCACTTAGTTATGTTCAAGTAAGTAATTGTGTATTAGGCATACTTTAAAATATTATTTATATTCGTAATACTGAGGTGAAGAATGAAAAAAATTGAGGAAATGAAAGAAATTCCTTCGAAACACAATAATCTCTGTATTAATCTATAAAAAAAACGTAAATATAAAATTGGCAATCCAAAATTTTTTTTAAAGTTAACATACAATGACTGAGGGGCAGATTTATTTTAAGAACTTAACAAGTATTAAAACAAAGACCTGTTCCACCCACAGCACTTAGTTCAATTGATAGATGAGACACATCCGAACACGTTGGCAAACTACCTGTTGTGGAGATTCGTGAGGCACCGAGTTAACAACCTCGACGACCGCTTCCAATCGGCCAGGCAACAGTTAGTAAATATTAAACGTCATCTGATAAAACTTATATTATGTGTTCATAATAAGTAAAAAATGTGAGCCTTTGTCATTGAACTATGCGGGTGAGATGTGTGTGTCCGCTAGTGGCTAAAATTTCATGCGCGTTCCCGTGCTTGAGAATCCACGTTAATCAGCTGTAAGCCCATTTGTTCTTGTCGGAGACCTTATGAGAGGGTTGAAAACATCCGACAGTTACTTATCCCCACTGACTCGCATCTCCACCAACCTGGGTTGGAGTAACAAGGTAGAGTAAATTCCAGGCCTCCCTAATCACGAGCTGTACCCGTGCTCGGCAGTACGATGCAAAAACGGTTGGGAAATATGTATAAAAATACATTTTACGTGCAAAATAATGTAGATACTCGGACATGATGAAACGAAATATGCATCAATCAAAAATGAAATTGGCAAAAGAAAATAAGTGCGTAAAATATCTTGAATGAGAGCTCTATAATAATACGTCAGATGTGCTACCTTGTTAGGAGCTACACTTTCTTTCTATAGTTTTAAGTCAAACTAGATGACGCTGTATCAGCTTGAGAATGATGCTAACGATATTACTATGCCAGTTTTACAAGTATTTTTTACAATGCACGTCGCCAAATCGCAAATTAATATGGCTGCAACCCTTTTTACGTCCCACTGCTGGGCACAGGTCTCTCCCCATTATTGGGGGAGGCCTGGAGCTTACTCCACCACGCCACTCCAATGCCGGTTAGAGGCGAAAATTAATATAACCCGACTAAATTTTTATTAATATTATTTGAGCAAAGAATCACTGAAAATCTTGTATTATTAGTTTTTTGTGATTTAGGTAGGTTTGAACTTTAAAATATGCCTAGAAGTGCGTGTATGATTTACAATCAGATAGATGCACACAAGCTATTCCTGGACTATGTCCGTTATCATTAGGCATTAACCCCTTATATTACGGAAATAAGCCAAATGTAGCTAAGAACAATTTTCAGATTTTACTTCGTTCTATTCGGTCGCGAACAAGCGCCGCCAAGATGGAAGAATTGCATATCGCAAGTAAACTCAAACATGGGGATGGCTTTAGGGTCCATGTTTGTGAAGAAATACTTCGACGAAATGAGTAAAAATGACACTTTAAAGATGACTAGAGAAATACAACAGTCATTCAGAGATTTACTTCATGGAACTGACTGGATTGATGACGCCACTAGAAAATTAGCGAAACATAAAGTTGATACCATGATGCTTAGAATCGGATATCCGGATTTCATTTTGAATAAAGAAGAATTGGACGACCGGTACAAAGAAGTGACTATTGATCCGGATAAATATTTTGAGAATATATTGAATATACTTCAGCATTTAACGAAAATGGAGCAGTCACGGTAGGTTATGCTATGCTGTTATTTTGACTATTCGGTTAGTATTTTGATTGCAATGTGTACAAAAATATTTAACAAAAATAAAAATAATAATAATGCAGATAATGTACTAAAAGCAAAACATAATTCGGTAGATCAGTCCCTGTAGCTTCGGGATTAAGAATAGAGCTACGGTATCCCCTGCCTGATCGTAAGAGGCGAATAAAATGGGGCTTCCAGGGTTGCGGGCGGTGAGAGTGGGAGCTCGATCCAGTGGCGTAGCTATCATAGGGCCAGGAGGTGCAGTGCACCAGGGCCCCGGAGCTCAGGGGGCCCTCTAGCCTCAGCTTTGAAAAAAAAAATAAAAAAATAAAAAAACTTGTGACACAAGATTTTTCTTTTTTTTTCAATTCTACCGTAGCCTATATCTACCGAAGAACTCGTTTTCGCAAAAAAAATTATAATAAATATTCTACATTGTCATGTGCGTCGTTGTTTATTTATTCCCTTTTTCTTCTATTAAATACATGGAGATTCTAATAGAGACGACGTATGGATTTAGCCTACTAGGGATAATTCAACTCACTGTTTCCTATTCTTATTCCTATCAATAATTTTAAATGCCAATATAAGTTCAAACTAGTGTTTTGAAAGTAGTACTACGCGAAAAGATGGGAGGAGGGTCCGATTCTCTCCCTATGCACCAGGGCCCTTGTCCCCCTAGCTACACCACTGGCTCGATCCGTCCAACCAGCGGCCCCGGCAAGACACTCTCTCGAAGATGGGCCCATATGAAACGCCGCGCGCGGAGGACACCGGTGCGGTCCACTGGAGATCCCGGAGTCCTCCCCCAAGCGCAGAGGCAGGCCACCGAGGGGGTTTTAGTGCGGTAAAAATCCCATATAACCCAGTAACACCTCTCCCAAAGTGCCGGGTACCTTTTGAAGGTTAATTGATACTGAAAACTTAAGATGAACGTTTTTCCTATACATATCATTCTTACATAAATTACACCACGTAATTTATGTAAGAATAAAACAGTAAATTTTATTTTCCAGTATCGGACAGCCCGTAAACAAAACGCTATGGAACACAGCGCCGGCAGTCGTGAACGCATACTACAGCAGGAACAAGAACCAAATCATGTTCCCAGCGGGGATTCTGCAACCGCCCTTCTACCACCGCCACTTTCCCCGGTCACTCAACTATGGCGGCATTGGTGTTGTTATTGGTAACTTTTTTCTCCTAGCCCATATAAACCTTAGCGCACCCAAAGCGGATGACGGTTAGCAGATAGCCGTACAACAATGACAAACATCAAGTGTACATTATTACTCAGGATGTTAATAAACTATTTAATTTCATTTCATTTTTGAGCATCTAGTGAAAAAAAAACTCTAGAAATACTAGCACTAGTGAACAGAGGCGATCCTGCAATCGCTTTTCTATGTGCTATTCCAGGCTATATCTAGCTTTCTTCCATCAATTTGAAATACGACGTAGTGCAATATTACCATATTAAAATCATAAGCGTTTAGCTAGCGGCATCGACCGCTTTATAGGTTCCCGTAGAATAAAATCAATCCTATTTCCTTTCCCAACTATATGTGTCCCAAATTTCATCAAAATTGGTTCAATCGTTTAAGCGGGAAAGCGTAACAGAAAGACTAACAGAATTTATAATATTAGTATGGATTTACAGCTGCCGCAGTTTCTTTTTTCCGTAGACCACCCAGCAGTAAACGTAACTCTATGGAATTAAGCGACAACAGTGATGAATGCATAGTAAAGCAGGGACAAGATTATTTCGGGATTTACAAACAAAACCTTCTACCGCAGCTTTGCAGATTAAAAAAAATAGGTCTTCATGTAATGTGATGTGGTCGCTGCATCCTCTGAGGTCGTATGCATGTGCGGTGCTGCTCCGGAAGCTAAAGTTAGTCTAGCCCGAAGCTGAGGGCCTTCTCCATACGCATCTGTTCGAATCTCTCTGTACTCCCTTAGGTAAGCTGGTAGATAATGCCATTAGGCATTAAGCTCGCCTATTGTACCACGATTTATTGGGGTCAATAAAGTTTTTAAATAAAAATAAATAAATAAATAAATCTGTCCGTAGTTTCTTACATTTTCGGAATCATTTTTGGCCACAATCAGTTCGTATTTTACGTCACGAACTAGCCTTCCGCCAACGGCTTCGCCTTTGTGGACCCGTCTTATGGGTCCCCGTGGGATAAAAATAGCCTATGTGGGCGTATATACGGCGATATTACCATATTAAAATCATAGGTGTTTAGCTAGCAGCATCGTCCGCGTGGTCCCGTTTTTAATGTTCCCGTAGGATAAAATCCATTCTATGTATGTACTTTCTCAAGGTTCACTCTGTCAAAATTTCAAATGTCTGTTCAAAATTTCATCAAAATTGGTTCAGTAGTATTTAAGCGGGAAAGCGTAACAGACAAACAGTTAGGTACTTTAGAATTTATAATATTAAAATATAGTATGGATTTATAAGATAAGCCTTGTCACTGATCTACTGAATGAATAATTTTCTAAAATTTATTCACGAATGTTCATGCAGTTTCGGATACGGGCGTACAGAGTAGACCTCTGTACCCGTTCACTGAAACACAATTGCATTACTTTATGATAAAAATAACGCTTCACACTCATAGCCCCACAGTAGGGTATATATACATATAATATACCAGTGTCGTGGGTACCATGGACACATACAAAGACAGAAACATAAACACCCAGACCGAGAACGAAAATTTAAACTCATTCAAATTTGTTTTTCGCCGGGAATCGAACCCGGTACCCCTCGATTGGCAGTCCGGCATGGTAACCATTGCGCCACGCGGGTCGTCCGGCGGGTTTATGGCTGCAAAGAGTGCAACAGTAGTTTGTCGTTACATTCCTGATCAAATAATGCAAGTTCTACCATTTACAAAATTGCTTACTTTCATAGGCAGGGGTCGGATTAAATGCAGGCTAACAATTTCCCATTATAATATCTTATGCAGATCGGTTTCTAAACAGGACACAGATACCAGTCTATTTTAATTTGCATTGGAAAGTTTATTTTCAATTACATATTTAAGTTTTGAAGACCCGCGTGACGCAATGGTTAAAATGCCTGACTGCCAATCAAGGAGTCCCGGGTACGATTCCCGGCGAGGCAGAAATTTGAATGAAGAGTTAATTTCTGTTCTCGATCTGGGTGTTTGTGTTTCTGTCTTTGTGTGTGTCCATGGTACCCACGACACAGGGAATCCTAGTGTAGGGCTATGAGTGTGTAGCGTTTATTAATTTATTTAAAAGCATACTATTTTAACAGTTAATGCTTTCCCACAGGTCATGAAATCACCCACGGGTTTGACGACAAAGGTCGTCTCTTCGACTGCGAGGGCAACCTTCACCGTTGGTGGTCGGACTCCGCTATAGAGGCATTCCACAATCGCGCTCAGTGCCTGATTGACCAGTATGGGCAGTATGTCGTCCCAGAAGTCAATATGAAGCTGGATGGTGTTAATACTCAGGTCAGAATTTCATTACCCATTTGTAGTGATTTATTATCACACTGCGGAATACAGCTTTCAGACTAAGGGCCTCTTTCACCACCTTCAAGTAGGTACGCTAATTGTCGGTTAAAGTCACCCGTAACTTCAATTTCAATTTCACGATGTTCGAGTAGCACTAATCATTAAAATTTGATAAACTGACCCGTATTCATAGCTCTTACTGCAATTAACTTTACTTGGGACGTAACTAATCAACACTTTACTTGGAGATAAAAGACTATAACATGAATTCCGTACCCCGTATAACACGGAAATTGCCCGCCTATAATGCGAATATTTCCTACATTTTATAAAAAAGAACCCCACTATGACGCGCAATCTAATCTCTAAACAAATGATGGTGGTTTTTGTCTCCTCAGGGTGAAAACATAGCCGATAATGGCGGCGTGAAGCAAGCTTTCCACGCGTACCTCAACTGGCTTCAACATCACGACGCCGCTGATGAAACTCTTCCCGGACTGAACCATACACATACACAGCTATTCTTCCTCAACTTTGCTCAGGTTTGTTATTATAATAATATGTTGTTGTCAAAGGTCGATGTGCAAAAAAAACTAATTCTAATTTCAGCCTTTAGCTAGAGTATTTTTAATATAATAAATAAATAATAATAAACGTTACACCCTCATAGCCCCACAGTAAGGTAATTAATACCCTGTGTCGTGGGTACCATGGACACATACAAAGACAGGAACACAACACCCATACCGAGAACAGATATTTAAACTCATCATTCAAATTTCTGCTTCGTCAGGAATCGAACCCGGGACCCTCCAATCGGCGGTCCGGCATGGTAACCATTACGCCACACGGCTCGTCATTTATAATCATACTTTCAGGTATGGTGCGGAGCGATGCGTCCAGAAGCAATGCGAAACAAGTTAAAAACGGCTGTGCACTCTCCGGGACGCTTCCGAGTCATCGGGACGTTGTCGAATTCCCAGGACTTTGCCAAGGAGTTCAACTGTCCCCCGGGATCTCCCATGAATCCTGAGCATAAGTGCACTGTTTGGTGATAATGATGAACAAAGACGCGTTGTGAAAATGATATTACAATTATTATAATAATGTATTAACAAATTTAAACATGTCTTTAAGAGACGAATACGTTTCTTTAATTAGCTATTGTTATAGTAATTAATTAGTTAGCCATTAGGGGAGGCATTTGTTGCACAAAAGTTATAGACTTATTTTTCCTGTCTCCACATTTATAGTCCGTTTACTGTCGATTGGTGGGCGCTTTCTGTCAAAATTATTCTGTAAAAAACTAGCCAAGTCTCGATGGAGCTGCTTGTTTATCTCTAAAAAGTAATGAAATCTAGAGAAAGTCGTGCCAAGTCTAAGGTTCCTTACTGCGATTTCTTTATTATTATAGTTAACGTTGTGTGACTTGGCCGTTGAACATTCTTTTTGTTTACACGTAATGTTATATCTGTTTTAACTACCTATGTTCATGTACGTACCATGTATGTACCATGTTAAGCGAGATAATAGCCCATACTGGTATTGGTAATTGGACGCTAGTGTCTCATTTTAGGCTGTTGTTGATTGTGCAACACATGCATTCAGCATTGAGAATGCTGACTTCTGCTCACTTCTTTTTGGAGCGTCAAATCGACCACCGATCTAACATAAAATAACACTTGTGTATCCTTCAACGGCCAAGTCACACAACATTAACTATAATAATAAAGAAATCGCAGTAAGGAACCTTAGACTTGGCACGACTTTCTCTAGATTTCATTACTTTTTAGAGATAAACAAGCAGCTCCATCGAGACTTGGCTAGTTTTTTACAGAATGTTTTGGTGGGATTTCACTTCTTTTTGTAGAAACGTGGGCATATTGATTTATTTTATTAGATTTTCTTATTTGACACAGTTTTTTTCTTTTTATTCGAAGTACTGCCTAAATGTAAATTAAACCTAGAAAACTAAGAGTACTATTTATTTATTTATTTATTATTCACAACAATTGCTTGTAGCGCTTACAGCGATGCCAAATCGCACTACCAGCTAACATTATTACATTATAAAAATATTATTGAAGAACTACAATATTAATCATATTAAACACAAATATTATAAAATAGTACATAAGCAAGTATATTGTATTACAAATTAAATTAATTATTATTTAACATAAAATTTAAGAATTTAATTAGATTTCAATTATTATTAATTGAATTAAAATTTATTAAAAACAAATAATTATCAAAGATTATGTATTGATACAATTTTAGCACAATAAAATATAAACTTATTAGTGGACGTATAGAATAGGTCGAGTTCTGGTTCATGAGTGATAACAGCATTAAGCAAACTATGGCCTGTGCGGTGGGAGCGTGCCGCGCGGTCTGCGTGCGCGCGGGCGGGCCCGCCAGCAGCCGCGCCGCGCGCCGCCGCCCCCCCGCCCCGGGATGCGACATTCAAAATAAGATGATGCTTTCTTTTCCTCGCGAGCGCTGGCCGCTGAAGTAACGCATGCCATCAGTCTCTTCTCTTCGCCACGCCACTCCCATCCCATCCCACCATGATACCACCCGTGACCACTGTCAACGATGGACGCGTACTTTTTATGCCCGTATCGCCCGCGAAATACGAAAATTTCAAATTTTATTTCATTTTGTTTAGTTTTTGAAAATATATTTTGTTTCTTAGTAAGTAAGTATTAGGTATAAGTTATTATTTTTAGTAAGAATTAGGTAATTTTAAAGTTTAGAAAATGGGAAATAAAAGTAAAAATAAATTATCAAAACGGAAATATTTACAATTCAAACGACAGCAAATAGCTTATATGAACGAAGAAAAAAGGTAAGTAAAAAGAAACAATACCCGATATATCGATAATCTATTTACAATAATTTTTTTCGTAATATATTTTATTTTAGGCTAGCTATCTATTTATGAGCAAAGAATATTTTATGTTACTCGGTAGTCACACTTGGTCCTTATTTCACGATTTGGAAAGTAGCGTCTGTAGTCAAGTTTTTGAAGTCTTGTTTCACTCACGTTTGCAATACGACTCAGGTTCGATCCCCAGCGTAGCATATGTTTTTTATATTATATAAATTTGTTTTTTTTACTATTTTAAAATTACAAATAATTTTTACATTAAAAAGCTTATAAAAAGACAGACTGAAAACATAAATATTTGAAATTCTTACGGCCGAAAGAAGTCTACATGAACAAAAGAAAAGTACGTAAGTAACCTAGGTACAAAGCTATGATTCATTATATACTTTAGGTGTTTATTTTTTTTACACCGTAATCAATTTTGTTTCATAAATAAAAACCTACAATTACACTACAACGACAACGACACAACAACGAGAAATCCTTACGTAGGTAATGTGTAGCCATACTGATCCTTTATTTCACTTTTAGTGAAATAGTGAGCGTAGCTCGTAATAAAATCTCGTGCATTTCGTAGGAGTGTTCTGGGTTCGATTCCCACTTGTAAAGTTTTTGTAAAATTAGTCCTCAACCACAAATATTTTTTTTACAGTGAAAACGTTTTTCCGTTTCTGATTCATTAAAAAAGTGAACAAAATTGTGAATTTATTTTAAGTATCGATTTTTTTACTTTATAATTTTACATATGAGCTGCGGCCCACTGTATACAATCGTAGAACAGTCGAAGCTGTACATTCGTATTTTTTGCAATGTTTAAGTACTGTACGTTGCTGATATATTAAACGTATTTGTTCAAAATTTTGTTACTAAATGACATTGTTGCAAGACAGTTATTTGAGCTTCTTCGTTGTATAAGAGCTTCTTCGTTGTTCCGCTAGGTGACGCTGGCTCGTAATTTAGAAATCAACTTATTTTTACTTAAAGTCACCGATAGATGGCGATGGCGAGTTTATGGGAACATCACCCCGCCGCAGGGTAGAGGCGTGGCTTGTGATTAGGTATTTCGCATTGATGCATGCCCTAAACCTTAGCAAACCTCACGAAATAATAAGCGAAATCAACAAAATGCAAATAATCCCTCCTTATCCATAGCAAACGTTTTCAAGCGCAGTAGAAGAATGTCGTAAACGAGTCGATTGTAACGCGGCCGCAAGCGCGTTTTAAAATACAGTCAGGCGCCATCTAGCGACCTCACTATCACCGCCACTCTTAGTCCAATGCATTATATTTTGACCAAATGAGCGAAATTAATATTTTAGTGTAAGTAATTTGTTTATTTAATTTACCTATGTAATGTTCGAGTAGAATAAAGTTAATCGTTCGACTGTGTCTTCTTGTATACTTGTAAGTATAAGTATAAAAGCCAATCTTGTCTTATCCAGAGTTTTCCTTTAATTTTATTTATATGCGTATTAAAAGCAGAAGGGGAGGCATTCGCCCAGCATTGGGACGCAATAGGCTAGATTAAATTAGATATTAATAAAAAAAAAACTCAAAGAAAATAATACTGAACCTACTCAATCTATACAAACTATAAACATACCGTTAACTCTTTATCTTTATTATTAGACAAGTGTTAATTATTAATATTAATAATTACATAATAAAATCAATGAACTTTCTACCAAAGGAATTACCTACTGTCCTGCCTCCTGGAGGACTCGAGGAGAGGGGGTTGAGGTTCGAAAAAACTTCGGGTCACTTATTCTCGGAGTCGAAGAAAGGATGTGACTTCGAGTCCCATTTATTTGCGATTGCTTTAAAAATTTTCATACACTGGGTCTTATATACAAGTTTGACAATCCACCCTTCAAACAAATAACAATGTCGATAATTATGAAAGACCTCTATAAAAATTTCGTGAATAATGTTAATGCTTTCTTGGTCGAATGGTTACGAAAGCCGACTACGGAGCTGGAGACCCGGGTTCAAATCTCGTAGGCAAGCTGCAATTTTAATTTTTTGTGACAATTTTTTTTTATTGGGAGCTAGGTATTTCAAAAGGATTTGTAAAGTAACACTAAGTCAATGAATGTTTTGCTTAAAAATAAACCAAGTAAATAAATTGTTTTATTCCGAGCAACGCTGGACGCCCCCAGGTACTATCTAACTAAATAAACAAAATTTTGCTTTCGCTTAACTTCGGAACTAAATGACCTACAGACTTGTAATTTTGGATTTTAAGTATGTGATTATAGCTTACTGGATGATGAAAATTTCAGCGCTCTGGTCTTATCCAGAGGTTCTCTAATAGGGGCCTGAAAATGTGGCGAAATGGTTCTAGTAAAGGATGGACCAAGAGTACTAAATGATCCTAGTTATCCTAGTTTTTATAGTTTTCCCTTTATGTGGCCATTAAACCCTAACTCTGTACCAAATTTCAGCTCTCTGAGTTTATGGGAAGTACTAGTTCTATTTTGATTTTATGAGTGAGGTGAGTGTCGTAAATGCGAACGAAAATGCGAAACTTTGCTTTCGCTTAACTTCGGAACTAAATGACCTACAGACTTGTAATTTTGGATTTTAAGTATGTGATTATAGCTTACTGGATGATGAAAATTTCAGCGCTCTGGTCTTATCCAGAGCTTCTCTAATAGGGGCCTGAAAATGTGGCGAAATGGTTCTAGTAAGGGATGGACCAAGAGTACTAAATAATCCTAGTTATCCTAGTTTTTATAGTTTTCCCTTTATGTGGCCATTAAACCCTAACTCTGTACCAAATTTCAGCTCTCTGAGTTTATGGGAAGTACTAGTTCTATTTTGATTTTATGAGTGAGGTGAGTGTCGTAAATGCGAACGAAAATGCGAATCTTTGCTTTCGCTTATCAGCGGAACTAAATGACCTACAGATTTGAAATTTTGGATTTTAAGTATGTGTTTATAGCTTACTGGATGATGAAAATTTCAGCTCTCTGGTCTTATCCAGAGGTTCTCTAATAGGGGCCTAAAAATGTGGCGAAATGGTTCCAGTAAAGGATGGACCAAGAGTACTAAATAATCCTAGTTATCCTAGTTTTTATAGTTTTCCCTTTATGTGGCCATTGAACCCTAACTCTGTACCAAATTTCAGCTCTCTGAGTTTATGGGAAGTACTAGTTCTATTTTGATGATCCATGAGTGAGTGAGTGTCGTAAATGCGAAACTTTGCTTTCGCTTAGCTTCGGAACTAAATAACCTACAGACTTGAAATTTTGTATTTTAAGTATGTGATTATAGCTTACTGGATGATGAAAATTTCAGCGCTCTAGTCTTATCCAGAGGTTCTCAAATAGGGGCCTGAAAATGCGGCGAAATGGTTCCAGTAAAGGATGGTACGGCAGTGTTTGCTTTGCGCTCGACTTGGCGGGGCACTGACGTGCCATCCCGAAATTTTGTAACAATCCTTCTATAACACTGCAATAAAATATTCCTCTCTAATTAGAGCTAGAGAGTTTAACTTTTTCCTACGCAACAACGGAGGCCAAATTAAATGGACATAAATTGTTAAAGAGGCCTTAATATTTATTGTTTTGTATACTTAATGGCTTTTCATTAAAATAATAGATGTTGAGTTTCACTGCCCGTGGCACTACTGCTTCGCACTACCAGTAGTGTCACGGGAAAGTTTAATATCGTTTTTATTGTCCGTGACACTACTCGTGGGATAGTAGTGCGACGGAGTCATTTTGATATGATGATAATGACATTTTAGTAATATTTTAGAGTACTTGTTAAGTTTTTACTGTGAATAAATCACATTTATTTTTATAGCACAGAGTATTATTTGATTGTTATTTTTACTGACACTCCATTTGATAAATGGAATTAGCATGTGAGCCTGATTTATTAACAAGTAGCCCTTCCGCCAGCGGCTTCGCCCACGTGGTCTCGTTTTATAGGATCCTGTAGGATAAAAACCATCCTATGTCCTTTCCCAAGATCCACTCTCTCTGTGTTCCAAATTTAATTAAAATTGGTTCAGTAGTTAAGCGTAGCAGACAGACGAAACAGACAGACAGAGTTACTTTCGAATTTATAATATTAGTAGGGAAGTAGGCAAGGATTGTATTGCCTTTTGAAAAGTGGCCATAAGAATTTAGAATGTACATTTATGGAACTTACTGCTTCTCTAAATTTGAAAAATAAATAATAAGATTTTCAAAAAAAAAATTTCGGGATCAATAAATTAAAGTATTTTTACCTTCATTCTATCAAAATAATTTATTATAACAAAAAATTAAAAGAAAAATACAGAAGATTATGCATACACAAATAAAACATGCATTTAAAAATCAAGAAACACATACTGAATTTAGACGACAACATTCTAGACGAACGTTCAAAGCATTCCCACGATCTAATAACTTAGTAAAAACTAATTTAAACTATAGAAACAGGAACTGTCTTTTAGCTCAGGTGCTTAAAGCATCGAAGGTATTGACTCCCGTCAACTCAGGTACAAAGAACCTTAGTGAAAAGTGCCTTGCGAGTCTTACTCCTTCAGATATGAGTGGATGTTAAATTTTGTGTTCATATAGCAACGATTTTCATACAAAATTTTTGACGGACGACTGACAAAATTCTTATTCCACGATCTTATTCCTTGTCTAATACACATAGTTCCGCACTTCTACGCTCTGTACGTCGTCGTTGCTCCACAAAGTCTCCACTTCGTATCTAGATGACCGAGCAGAGTCGACAATCTCCCGGCGCTCCCATCGCGCCCGGACCAGACGGACTATTTCCAGCCAGAGCCGAGCTTCAAATACTGGAATAAAAAAGTAAATGTTAACGCAAAAAACACGTTGGACGTTAGTTAGTGCGGTTGCACACAGCGCGAAACGTCATGATTTGACATTTTTCGGCACAAAAAGAAGCGCGCGTGTAAGCGCGTTTTCCGAAACGACCATACGAATATACGCGCGTCTGAAATTGCACTTAGAGCGGTATTGAACTTATTACAAAGGATTCTTCCCTAAGATATGCTAAGTCTGGAACATCTTGCAACATATACTATTTTAATATGGATGTTGTAGAGTAGGTACATTCCGTAAGTTTTTATGCATCAAACAAGTATTTGCCAAGGTTTGAAGATTGTTTTCTCTACCTATATTGGTGCAGTAATTTTAAAGTTCAAGTTCAGTGTGAGAGATAAAAAGCTGAACCAGTTTGAACGTAAACTACGTTTTGCTAGATAAGGGCTAACATTATATATAAGTACCTAATTATTATATTTTTTTTATTATTATTAATTATTAATTTATTTATTTGAAAGGTGTAGCAGACGAGCATGCAGGCCACGTGGTGTTAAGTGGTCGCTGCAGCCCATGGACATCTATATACAACCTCAAGCAAGCATAGGTAAGTCTTGTCTGAGGTCGTATGCAGTTGCGTTGCTACTCCGGAGGCTGGTGATCGCCTCATGTAAGTGTGGCCGGCAACTGCACCTTTCCACCGAAACACAATAGAATTGGTTCACGGCAGAAGTGGGTGCAGCGGTAGTACTTCCCCGGGCGAACGATAATAGTTCTACCACCTACAAAATCTATCTATCTATCTCAAATACTAAAGTTACAGGCTTTACTCACGGTTAATTTCTGGAAAGCCGAACTACTGTACTCTAGGCCCCATACAGAGGCCCATTACATGTTTTTATTGATGAATAACACATAATCCGATGATTACATTAATTAGTCAACAATACAATTATTTGCACTGAGCTTCTCTTTCGTTATCCGGTTCCATAAAGCAAGATCAAGATCAACTCTTAGCTGATCCCGTATGCATTAGCTTAGCTACTTTTGTGCAATAAGCTAACATAATGTGCATTTATAATGCACTGTTTATCTTAAAAATATCTTTGTATTTTTCTTGCCTAACAGTATAGCCCATAATGCTATTTTATGAATTTACTCGAGCGTCGTTAAATCTATGTATACCTACTTATTTAAACAAATATTTAACAAAAAAAAATGTTAAAACATTATAGTGTTACATTCTTAGAGTTAAAAACATTAAAAGTTTTTATTTTGTAGTCTCATAATGCGCATTTCTTTTAATTAAAAATTTAAATTATGTTTTTAACGAATCGCATCAGATCTGCTTTGCCTGTGTATGGGCACAATAGTCTCTTTGTATTATGATATGGGTGTAAAAAGTTAAAAAATCCTGCGGTTTAAAATGATAAAGGGATATAAAATAAGTATAATATAAATAAAAAGGTAACAGAAATCATTAAAAAAAAATAGTAAACGCACCATTAAACTAAAGCTCTGAGCTTAGTTAAGGTTGGGGGCCCTTAACATGGTGCAAGTTTTACGTCACAAATAGTCATAATAGTATGTATTGCTCGAGTAAATTTCTGCTCTTATGCTTCCCTACTACAATAATGTTATTTTAGATAAGATTAATGACGGTCTTATGTTTACAACTCTTTAAACATGAATTCTAGATAGCAACCAACTATCTGAATTCTTTTTTGTCGCACGCATGATCAGAAAAGGTGACCCCTGTATGTAAATTAATGTTTTATAATACTAAGCAAATACCACGAGATATTATGATTAAAAGGAGAATTGCAACAATATTTTTTTTGATACAACGCACAATTTTATTAAACACGAAAAATACTTGACCGTCAATTACGAATGATTTTTTTATTATTCTCTAGGAATCTTACCTTCTTAGGGTGTACACTTGTATCAAATTATTTGTTTCCATGATTTTTTAAACATGTGAACGTTTTGAAACTTACCCCGTGTAATATCGGAATACTTAAATAAAAATAAACTTATTCTTATTTAAAGTTTTTATTCTTTTTATCATGGTTGAAACTAAGGGGCGCGTAAAACTGTAAAATATTTGTTGCTATATTGGTGGAACTTGTTATAGTTCGACAGGAGAAGTTCAAACGCTGCACCTATATTTGTGGTGAAGAAATTATTTATTTATTTACTAGTGGCCGCCCGCGACTTCGTCCGCGTGGACTTTGGTATTAGTCATAGCATGATGTTAAATAGCCTAAAGCCCTCTGGTCTGGTGGCTCCCCTGGGGTTGCCCGTGTCCATAGGCGACGGTGATAGCTTACACCACGCGGCCTGTGTGCCTTTAAAAAAAAGGCTTCCCCGATAAATAGACTATCCAACTATCAACTTTATGGATAGATTAAAATATTGATTAACGGGCTAATATAAAAAACATAAATGAGCCAAAGACAATACTATACTTTATTAATCTATGAAATGAAATAAGAAACATATACAATTTTTCTTTTCTTTTATTATTGAATGGCTAAAAGGATTTTTATACAATGCCGTTAAACGAATTAAAAAAAATAAGAAACATAAAATACAGACAAGACAATTTTGATAGCTGCGTCAAAATGTAAATAAACAAACAGAGAAAGTAAATAGGTAATTTTGTAAAGAAATAATAAAGAAAAAGCAAAGTATAAGAATAAAACAAACTGATATAAGTTATAAAATATGATAATCGACGTGAATGAAGTAAGTAATAACATGTAGTGTATTTATAACACTACACGGCGCATTTCATTATTTCATTTGCTTCCCGTGGGAATGAGATATTTTCCCGCGGTAAAAAGTAGCCTATGTTCTTTCTCAACGTCCTTTCTATGTTTATGCCAAATTTCATCAAAATCGGTTCAGTGGT
The DNA here is from genome assembly GCA_911387765.1 of Pyrgus malvae. Lineage (NCBI taxonomy): Eukaryota > Metazoa > Arthropoda > Insecta > Lepidoptera > Hesperiidae > Pyrgus > Pyrgus malvae. The sequence continues at coordinate 23,157,975 of OU426948.1, forward strand.
TTAAGCGTGAAAGAGTAGCAGACAGACAGACAGACGGAGTTACTTTCAAATTTATAATATTAGTATGGATTTTATGACATTTACATGCAATAAACAGGCTCACCTAAAACATTACCATATACATACAAAATCCTGGCTGCATGCTCGTCTGTTACTCTACTACTAGTACTCTCTCTACATAAAAATGTTAGAGAACTTACGAAACAGAAATGAAAACGCAGTCAAGAACAGTGGATTGACGTGTCCTTCTATAACAGCCATTGTATACATCAAAGCACCTGCGGTCGGAGCTTGTCTTAGGAACAACCCTCTCAAAGTCACCCCTAGCCAGGGAAGGAAAAGGTATTCACTCAAGGGCGAGCGCTGAAAAAGGCTTTAAATTAGTACTAGTACTAAGTAAGTAAGTAAGTTTACATTGACTGGGAACGGATCTTTTTGTTCGGTCATCATCCCCTAAATTTGTTTCATCATATGGTTATGAGACCAAATCAAAAATATTTAATGTGGTTTGTCGTCGCACGTGAAGCCGCGGGCCGACGTTTGTATTCAATATTATTTTAACAGTACTTTATCGCACTACACTAAAGAGGTAATTAAGCTGGTAATTATATCATTAAGACCAGACCTTTTGAACCCCAAATAAAACGATAAGATTATAAAACACCATCATGTTATAACTGCATTCATTCAATTAACATAGCCTCACTCTGGCTTCAGTTGCCAGTAAAATTAGATAATTCGTTCAAAATGGTAATAGCTCGTAAATATGTTGTGAAAAACCGGTTTGTTGGTCTCCCGAAACATAGTGATTTTGAAATAATTGAATATGAGTTGCCTCAGTTAAAGGATGGCGAGGTACTCGTGAAGATAGAGTGGGTAAGTGTGGATCCTTACTTACGTGTTATGGGTAATAACTATACCGTCCCATATGATCAGTTTGGATATCATGTAGGCGTTGTGGTGGAGAGCAAAGACCCCTACTATCCCGTGGGTTGCAGAGTTGTGTCTCATACCGGTTGGTGTGACTACTGTATTTTAAGCAAACGAGATTACCCGAAAAATGAAATGTATAAGATACCCGACCTGGACGGCTTGCCAACTGTTTTGGCAATTGGAGCAGTGGGTATGCCCGGTGCGGCTGCCTATTTTGGATTTTTAGAAATCTGCAATCCTCAAGCTGGAGAGACAGTGGTTGTCAACAGCGCAGCGGGAGCCGTCGGTTCAATAGTTGCACAAATAGCAAAAATAAAAGGTTGCAAGGTTATTGCATTCGTCGATTCGGATGCCAAAGTTGAATGGTTGGTTAAGGACCTTGGATTTGAATATGTTTTTAACATTAATACAGTGGACATTCATAGGGCTTTAGATGAAGCTGCTCCCGACGGAGTAGAAATTTATTTTGACAACGTTGGTGGAGAGTTAAGTAGCAAAATAATTGAGCATATGAAACCGTTTGGTAGAATATCTGTGAGTGGCTTCATATCTACTTACGATGAGGATCCAAGCAAAGCACTCCCAGCGGCCGCTATTCAAAGGGACATTGTGTTGAAGCGGCTAACAATGAAGGGATGGGTTGTGGTGGACTGGCTAGATCGTTGGGCTGAAGCGTATTATGTGATAACACAATGGATCAGGAGTGGAAAACTAATAGCTAGAAATCATGTCACCGAAGGTTTTGAAAACGTTGTTGATGCTTTTATAGGAATGCTTACGGGTAAGAACATTGGTAAAGCAGTTGTTAAGGTGTGAAATGAATAAAGATTGCGTCTTTATTTTGTTTTGTTTTATTTCTCACTAATAAGCGGGCCAGGTTTCGTTTGGGTGATTTGAACAATATGATTATACTAATCTATATTCCACGGGAACAGTACATTTTTCCGGGATAAAAATAATGTGCTATTCCCGACGATAAATCTATCTGTGTGCAAAATTTCATTCCGATCCGTTCATATGTTTTTGCGTGATTAAATTTTATGGATCAATAAATATTCACTTTTAGATTATTATAAAAATGGTTGGGCAATTGTTTTAAAAGGGTTGAAACGGATAAGTTTTAAGACTTGACAGCAATTTATCTAGGTTGAAACAAAGGTAACCATAGAAAATATGACTATTATCATAATTCTTATCTTTTACCTTATTTTCCAAAGTTATCTTAAAGTTAGTTATAATTATTGTTACCACATTTCTTGAGTTCCATATGAGTAAACAGCTTATTAATGTAACTAAAACATCCGATGCTTCGATGCACCACATGACTTCTGCAAAAATAAGATTAATTTTATTTTTGTGAATACCTAATTCAAACCGTGCATAGAGTATAGCCTTATTATACTTAATTTTGCGGATTTTTAAATAAATAAAAAAACTATCACAAGCTGATATAACGTACGAAGGAGACATACTCGTAAGTATAGATCCTAATACCTACTTTAAATAACAATGCAACATAATTCACACACAAAAAATAGTAAAATCTTGTTTTCAATTTCTTAATATCAGATCCACATATAAACTTTGCATAGTTAATACAATTATAAATATGAAATTAATGTACACAATAAGACAAAAAGGTAGGTACTGCTGTATTAATAGTACGCTACGCATACAGTCACCTTTAAGCCACATGTCCTCGTATCTTCACTAGTCACAGCTACCCAGGCGCAGTCCCATGTCACTGGGACATGACCCCCCCCCCCCCAAATTCATCAGTCATGCATAGACGGAAGGCGAAACAAGCCAATTTGGGACACATCTTCCCCCAAATTTCTTAGTGACCCCTCCCCAAAGTTTCTTGGTGACCCCCCCCCCTTCCCCCTAAAATTAAAGGCTGCGACCGCGCCTGCAGCTACCATGGTAGCTAGTCATAGCTACTATGATCATTTAAACCGCCGCTAGATATAAGTGAAGTCTTATTAAATAAAGGCAATATTATGTATCGCTAAGCAAAGTAGAGTGAAGCGCGCATGGCCCGGCGGTTAGCATAGAACGCAAACGATCTATGCAACTAAGCCAAACGGGCGCGGTCTGGTGTGAGATGGGTGACCGCTAGTGGCAAAAAAATAATTTCATGGGCGTTTCCGTGCTTCGGAGGGCACGTTAAGCCGTCGGTCCCGGTTGTTGTCGATAGATAACAGACGTTAAACCTTGTCGGAGGTCTTATGGGCGGTTTAAAAACATCCGACAGCGGGTTGGCCACTAACCCGCATCTCCACCAACCCGCATTGGAGCAGCGTGGTGGAGTAAGCTCCAGGCCTTCCCAATAATGGGGAGAGACCCGTGCCCAGCAGTGGGACGCAAAAAGGGTTGCGGCCAAGCAAAGTAGATATTTTAAGGGATTCAAGGAGCACCACGTAACTATTGCTACGAGTAAAAATCTACTAGGTATAGATTAAATGTACCTCCAGACATAATATCCCTATTACTTTATGAGGAAACTAGCTGAGCCCGCGAACTCTGTACCGCCGTATAATGTTTGGTTTATCACTTAGGGGGATGAAAAATAGGAAACAACCTATTCTCAGACCTACCAGAATTTCAGAATTACAAAATCAGCCCCAATCAGGTGTGAATATAAAATTTCATCAAAATCGTTTCAGACGTTTCGGAGGAGTATGGTAACAAGGAATGTGATACGAAAATTGTATACATATAGAAGTAGAAAGAGAAGTGAGTAAGTATTAATAGGTGATAGAATTGTGTCTTCACCCATTTCTGCTGTGAACCAATTATTATTCCATTGTGATCCAGTGGAAAATTGCGGTTGCCGACCAGACTTACATGGGACGACCATCAGTGTCTTGAATAGCAGCGCAACTGCATTCGGCCCGAGCAGGACTCGAGTTTTGTTGAGTTGCGTTCGGATGTTCATGGGCTGTAACAACCACTTAATACCTTGCTTAACTTAATACTTAAAGCCTTCAGGTACGTCTACTAGTCCCCTAAAAAAGGTTAGGGATACTAGTAGTCAGTCCCTGTCAGGCGCGGTCGCAGTTTCAATTTTGGGGGGGCCAAGAAATTTTAGGGACTTTTCACTAAGAAATTTGGGGGAAACGGTGTCCCAAATTGGCTTGTTTCTCCTTCCATCTACACATGACTGATGGGTTTTGGGGGGGTTCATGTCCCCCGTGACCACGCCTGCGCCAGGATGCACCAGGACCGCGCCTGGTCCCTGTAGCTTCGGGATTAAGAATAGAGCTACGGTATCGGTTTTACCTGATCGTAAGAGGTGACATAAAGGGAGCTTACGGGGTTGTGGATGGTGAGAGTGGGAGTTCGATCTGTCCAGCCAGCAACCACGGGGCAAGAGAGCACATCTGCTCTTCCGAAGATGGGCCCGTTTTGGGGCGTCACGCGTGGAGGACACCAGTGCGCTCCAGGGAATCCACTCCCAAGAGCGCTTTTGAAGGTTTTCCCCCGATACCAAAAAAAGGGATACTGGTAGTCACAGCTTGCTGTGGGATGATTTTAAACCGTCCTTAAGGCCACAGACAAGGTTAAATGAATATTATTATATATCGAGAAATGTTTTGGCACTAGCTCCGTTAAAACAATCAACCATAAATGAGAACTTACTCGACACATCGATATCATCGATATACAGCTTTTCGTCCTTACTCAGCAGCATGAAATGCAGGTCATTGCTCAATGGTTTCTCATCTAGCGTGACGACTTCCAGCTTCACATTCGCAATGAATCCCAGCACAAAACAAACGCCTGCGAGAAACCTCGCGGATAGAGTCCCTCTCGAAGACTTTGCATGTAACCTGTCTCCTTGCGCAAAAGTCTTCCGTCTCATGTACTCGAAATTCGTGTCCAAGTAGTCTATCAAAGCTCCAATAATGGGAATTTTGGATTTTGAATATGTCATGTGCTTAATACCGTTCGCTGTGTCGCCACTAGCCATTTTTTCTCTTTAAATGTTAAAAAGTGTATCGAAATCAGTAACAGAAATCAAAAGGTAATGAATTTTATGCTAAAAAGTCAACCAAAGATTTTGCTGTCAATGCAAATTTCTTTATGGCTCTTTGATCTAAGGTTACATAGGTTTAAAAAGGTATGTATAAATAAAAACACGTTATTAAGTTCTTCTAAATATTCAAGCTTTTCGTTAAACTACTGGGGAACTCGGAGAACTTCTGAAGAATTCACCTGTGGTCCGCTATGCAGAGCTAATGCAGACTGATTTTCAACAAAAAATTAAAACTAGTCCCCAAAATATTTATTAGCTAGTTAATATTACCACCATCCTTTTCATGTCATAAGACATCAGTTATTCGACGAACACCTTGATACGGGGATGAAAAAATCATCTCATAATTAATTTACGTAAGTAGGTGTAAATATAAAATACCTTCATGATCAGTACTCGTATGAGCTACTTAACACCACCTGGACTGCATGAGAGTTTAGTTCTTCATTTGTTAAAATAAATATACACAAATATCTTTTATCACCGTTTAATACATAGCACAAAGAGTTCAACCTTGAAAAAACATTACTATTTATTTATTAGACGCACTGATAATTAATATGACTATAGTCCGGCCAACGAGACGTGATAAAAAATGTAAACAAAGTTTCAGGGGTTCAAAACATTTTTATTTGAATAAATTATATACATAGCATATACTAGCGACCCGGCCCAGCTTCGCTCGAGCGATTAAGTGATATACATTAAAATTTATTTTACAAAAACCCATTTACAAGTACTAAAGGCAAAAAATAGATGCGCGATGAGAATGCGCGCCGGGGGATGTTATGATTTATGGTAAAACAAAATATCATCTTCTAAAGTATTTATTTGATTACATTTTGTACAATTTTAATCTGAATTGACGAAGCTAATTAACGTTTTTATTTAGATAAGGATTAATACTGAACAGAATAAATAGATTCGAGATAACGTGATATTTTTATTAACATTTTAAACATAATTAAAGTAGTTATTGTAAGTCAACCGTAAGAGATAGAGTACATTAATGCGGACTTTTATTTAGCAAAATTAATCTAAGCATACATAGGGACGCGGGAAAGCGGCGGGAAGCGAATTTGTTTTATAATATGTAGTGATTTATTACAATACTTCTTCCAAGTACCTACTTGAGAAAGTGACACTGCAATTCTAAAAAATATATTTTTGGAGCAGCGAAAAGAAGCCTTTTTGGTACAGAACCTTAAAAATTGAATAAGGATAGTGCGGGCGGCCCCTAGTGAATTAATAAGTTAACTTATCTTTTGACGATTTTTGCGTGGTGAATTGATTTCTTTCAAACGTTGTCTAGAGCTCCCAAACTGTGATTCCATAGTTAAAATCAACAACTCCTCACAATAACAGCAAAAATCAACAACAAACACTATTATATTAATATTATCAAAAAATCGAGCGCAATCATAATAGGAATGAACTTTCACAAAATGGCGGAACAAAAGTTTTTTTTTTCAATTATGGCATCGTAAACTATGTGCTAATGCCTGCGCCAAGTATAATATTGTTACTACTTTCGAGTACCTATATCTCGAAAACAAAGCGTCGTACAGCAAAACCCCAAAAACGCATAAACAGTTATTAGGTCTACTATCGAACAATGATGAAAGTTCTCGAAAAGTCAGTGATAAGAAAAACAACGATTTATATACAGTTCGGGATCCGCGGCGAGTACGTACCTATATATAGCGTACATGTATAGGTTAATGTCTATACGGGACGCGGCTATTATTTATGACTGTACATAACTATAATTGCGTTAGTAACATAAAGGAAGGTTCGGGACGGGCCTATTGTATTAGGTAGTTCGGGAAAATTCTAGAGAACTGCATAATAACATAACATAAAAGCCGTATGTAAGAATGTAAGGCACGCACCGGGCCGCGACAGGACATAGTTTAGTCCCGGAAGTGAAATCAAAGCGATCACTCCAAGCAACAAGGAAGAATTATTTCGACGACTACAGCGAAGATATTTGACTATAGTGATTGTGCTTGGTGATTTGGATTCTGTTGAGTGGATTTTTGTATAAGGAGACAATAAACAACTTCTACGTTGCAAACGGTATTTTATTACCCATAGGGCGTAACAATATTTACATCACGTTTTTGCCAGTTTCCGTCTGTTTGTTTACATTCTTTATCTCGTCTCATTGGCCGGACTATAATTATATATGACGTTATATTTTAACTACAGCCTTGCCTAAATTTTCTCCCGCAAGCATTCCAACGAAAGCGTCGAAAATGTTCTCAAACCCTTCAGTTACGTGACTTTTGATTTTCAATTCACCGCTTTTAATCCATTTGATAAGATCTACAAAGGATTCTGACCATCTGTCTACCCATCGAGACACTAAAAATCCTTCAATTTTCAACTGTTTAAAAATTATAGCAGGTTGTAATATACTGGCTTTGGGTATATTGCTTGGATTTTCCAATTCATTATAAGCGCTGATACTGCCACATACAGACACACGACCAAAATCATTCATGTTGTTTATGATAATGCTACTGATTTCACCTCCAACGTTGTCAAAGTAACAGTCGACTCCGTTAGGAGCATCTTCCTTAATCGCTCGATGAATATCTGCTGTTTTGTAGTTAATAGCCTTATCGAAACCCAGTTCTTTCTCCAACCATTCTACTTTATCGTCAGAACCAGCGAATCCAATCACTTTGCAGCCCTTAATTTTTGCAATTTGTCCCACAATAGATCCAACAGCACCGGCCGCACCAGTTACGACGACTGTTTCACCAGCTTTTGGTTTACAGATATCCAAGAAGCCGAAATAAGCGGTAGCTCCTACCATGCCAACAGCTCCAATGCTTAGTTCGATGGGCAGTCCAGCCATATCAGGCATCTTGTACATAATGAAATTTGCGCCTTTAATATCACTCAATACGGTGTAATCGCACCATCCTTTGTGCGATACGACTCTACATCCCACAGGATAGTTTGGATTCCTAGACTCCTCAACTATTCCTACTTGGAATCCAAACTGGTCGTAAGGCACAGGAAACCTTGAATGATAAGCGCGCAAATAAGGGTCGACGCTTACCCATTCCGTTTTTATCAACATCTCCCCGTCTTGTAGAGATGGTAGTTCATGCTCCACTATTTCAAAATCATCGCGTTTTGGTACTCCTTCGAACTGCTTCTTGACAACATATTTTCGTGCTTTAACCATTTTTGGTGATGTCAATTCTGTAAGCCAAAAAGTTATAACATAAAATTTATACTTCACACAGTAACAGCAATACGTAGAAATGCTAACTAAATGATAAGTATTTTTTCTGACAAACTGGTGCACATCACTACTTAATATATTTTTTCTGTAAGGTGTATAATAATAAATAGCGCTCCACACTCATAGTTAAAAATGTTATAGGTATTTGTTAAAATTAAAGATATTTTTTTTGCATTGAATAAGTAGTAGGTACAAACAGTAGGTGTTACAAAAAATATTAAGGATGCACTTATTCAGCCTAAGTTAGCATGCAAATATTTAACATACTTAATTTTTTCAATAACTTAAAATTTTCTTCGTTTTAATATAAATTGCCTAATACAATTAAAACATTACCTGTATTCATTCATTCATGAAAATGAGAATAATGTAATAAAACCTATCTATCTATCTTCTCTGTATATATATAAGAGATTTCCACCCATATATTGACTCATCACGATATCTCTGGAACTATAAGACCTACCGACTTCAAATTTGGTAGGAATATTCCTTTCGCCGAGTAGAGGTCAGCTAAGAACGGATTTTACGAAATTCCACCCGGAAGGGGGGGTATTTCCACCCATATATTGACTCATCACGATATCTCTGGAACTATAAGACCTACCGACTTCAAATTTGGTAGGAATATTCCTTTCGCCGAGTAGAGGTCAGCTAAGAACGGATTTTACGAAATTCCACCCGGAAGGGGGGGTTGCGGGGGTGTTAAGTAATGTTTGTATATATGACATCGCAAAACTCAGAAACTATTCGACCGATTATTATGAAAATTGGTATGTACATGTATTTTTTCACGGAGAAGGTTTATATGCTATCCATTATTATTATTATTTAATATTTAAACGCGATACGGAGTTCGCGGGGTCAGCTAGTTTATATATACAATTATATTAATTATATAAGCTTTTGAAGGTCATTATTAAAATATTCATTGATGTCATAATAACATATAGTTAATTGTATTAATAGATTTTTTAAGTATATTTTGAATTTATTTACAGGTAATGTTTTAATTGTATTAGGCAATTCACTATAATTTTTTATGCAAATGCCATATAGGTACGTTTCGTTGGAGGAGAGAAGTTTGAGGGGCCTTCTCTAAAACTAGTGTTTGAACATTTCTAGTGTTTCTCGAGTACACTTGTTCTGCAGTCATAAACAAGTAACGAACACACATCCTTCAATATATTTAGACAGATATAGATGGATGTTAACGTTAATAGTCTTAATTTTTTAAATATAGCTTTACAAGATTTCGAGGATGCTGCTCCTTTTAGAGCGCGAATACATTTTTTCTGTGCTATAATAAATAACCTTTTCGTATGAGTCGAGGAACCCCACAAGTATACCAATTACCAATCTTATGACCAATTCCACATTCCCATAATACCTATGCCATCCATCACCGCTGTGTCCATAGAGAAATTAAACACTACGTGCTGTGTCTTGTGAGACCGTTTGCCTTAATAGCACGTACCTAAACTATTTTTGGCAAATTTACCATCTGGTTCTATCATTAATCAAATATTATATCACTAAGTAGGTACTTACCTTACCTTTCAAATAAGTTCCTGCTATTTTTATACATAATATAAAAATTATTCACTAATTCTTACCTTTTGACAGCAAATGTAAAAAGTTTAAATTATGCGACCTTGATAGCGATATCAAATGCGTACAAATACTCTTCTATCTCCTATATCTTGAACGTCGATAGTAGGCCTTTACTCGGTAGCAAATGATAAACGTTTTAACAGATCGTCTCGATACAAAGTACAATAAATCTTAGGTACGGTTCCGGAAATATTTTATTATTCGTGAAGGCTACTTGTAATAGTTGTAATTTTTAATAACGTTACCCACATAGCGTATTATTTCACAGGTGTTATTGGAATGTATGTAAATAAAGATGTACCTACCTAATACCATAAGAATAATAAAATTATTTATTCTTATCCTAATACTATATTATTATGAAGTCAAAATAACTAGAAGTAACCGGTCAGTTCGATATTGATTTATGTTTTTTTATACCATTACCAGTAGACCCAGCAAGTAGTCTTAAAATATCAGAAAAATCAAGAAATATTAAAAAAAAAACAAAAATCACCTTGCAAAATATATCCGGATCCAGTTAATTTAAACCCTTTGGGGTATTCAATGTACATATTATTATTTGCATTCAAAGCGGAATTATTTTTTCTTTATCGTCGCTATATATATTAAAAAGTAAGTAACGATAGGTACCTTAACTTTGACATTGACAAAATCGTCAAAAGACCAAGACGCCATTCGAAAAGAAAAAATAGTTATGACAGAATCTTCACTGAATACTTTTGGGTCATATTTTTGAATGAGGAAACGAACAATAAATTGCTGACTGACCGGCTGTATATGGGAAAATAAATTGTTGAACTGTTCATAAAAAACATTTTATCATATTTTAATACTTATTATCCTAATCCCGTCAAAGAGAAATAAAAAAAACACAAAAAAAATCATAATAAAAATTGGTCAAGCCGTTCTTGAGTTATAAAACTTATAAATGGTGTGACTAACAGGACTTTTTTATTTATTAGATAAATCCTAAATATATATATTATATATTATTATATATAAATATATACTTAGAATAATATATATATTACGACCCGCGTGGCGCAATGGTTACCATGCCGGACTGCCAATCGAGGGGTCCCGGGTTCGATTCCCGGCGAAACAGAAATTTCAATGATGAGTTTATATTTGGGATTTACCACAATGCTATTTATTCTTATGTTGTAAGTAAATTTAAGTTAAATCATTTTTTCTGTATTTTTATGCTCCAAATCATTTTTTTTCATATCTCAGTTTGGAGGGGGCTTGATTTTAGTTTTTTAGATTTTAGCTTGACTTAACGATGCAAGCGGTATTTTTACCAACTAGAAACTAGTTTTTTTTTAATGTAGTCGGTGTTTTCTTATATAATAATGAAATGTCAAACAGAGCCTAGCGGTTGAAGGCCTATTATGTTACTGAATAGAAATACCCACTATAAACGTCATATTATACCTATATGCAGAAAAATGCAAATAAAAATTTGTACACCATACTTTACCGGTACAGCAGTTTAACCAATTGTGTTGATATTGTGATCATCCGGCCGAAGTTCCATTGTTGAAAGTAGCATCGAAAAGAAATAAGAACAACTGTACATACATCAGATGAATCGGTTCTTTGTCTCGATCGTTACAGAACAACGGGTATCTCTTAGTATATTGTTTTGGTTGTCCTGTACTTTTATCAATTCAGTAAAATTGCCTGTAATACTAAATAAGGAAAATTTTGCAATGTTCATACAATAGTGCGTGTATTTCTTACGCAAATTTTAGTAGGTAATTGATATATTTTTCCCTACACCTTAGGAACAGAATATGAGCCTAAGTTATCCTCTCATTAGAGCCTGGTTCTGTTCATACTTCATATACATAATTAGTGCCTGGATTACCGAGCTTTTCTCGGATAAAAACAGTTGACTTTCTTGGTCTAAACTCAAAAAGGAACTTGAAAAAAAAATCGGAATGGACTCGGTTCCGGGCGTTCAGGTTTCGGGACAGCCCGATTTCCTATCAGAGCTTCTATAACCTTGTAGCATCGATATAATATAAGTAGCCTTGTAGATAGTGTCGAAATTTACCGTCGTATTCTAATGATGATGTAGCAGATTTTTATAGCCCGAAAACTCGGACAAAACGACGTTTTCTAAAAATGATGCCTAGCCTTTATCGCCCTCAAACCCACCTGCATACTAAATTTCATGAAAATCGTAGGAGCCCTTTCCGAGATTCAAATTACCTATATTTTTATTCATTTCTTTATTTATTCGTATTTAATTACATTTTACAGGTGGATTTACAGGTGGTGTTACATAATAATTATTCTAGTGCTTCTGTAAATAGCCACTGGGCGTGCAATTTTTTGTTATTACATTTAGAAAATATCAATAATGAAATTTAAAATCATAATTATACAATAAACATATCAAAACATATCATAAATATTAAATAACAAAAAATAATTACGTACAATAAATAACATTATAAAAACAATTAGATTTTGTGTCCATCAATAAAACATCATTCTTCACTGGCGACTTGTATTGTTGTTTTACGTAGTTCGAAGCTGTCGTATTGTCGCACAGAGTGTATTTTATTTACTTACTAGCCTTCCGCCAGCGGCTTCGCCCGCGTGGACCCGTTTAATGGGTCCCCGTAGGATAAAAATAGCCCATGTGCTATTCCAGGCTTCATTGCTATATTAAAATCATAGGCGTTTAGCCAGTTGCTTCAACCGCGTTGACCCTATTACCCGTTTTCACGTAGGAATGAAGCATTTTCCAGCGGTAAAAAGTAAACTATGTTACTCAGGGTGAATGTAGCTTTCTAATGGTGAAAGAATTTTTGAAATCGGAACAGTAGTTTTTGAGTTTATTCATTACAAACATACAAAAATACAATACAAAAATACAAATCTTTCCTCTTTATAATTTTAGTATAGATTCATTGATAAAGTCTCCCGCTCTGTCATTCATGTAAGCGCAATTCGACAAGGGGGCAGTTTTTAAAATAAATATTACTATTTAAACTTACTAAGTACAATAATGACTATCCTAATAATCTATAAAATTAAAATTATCCTAATCATAGGTACATAATCACAGCCAAATACACTATAGAAAAAGATAAACATAATAAATTATGTTAAATGTGTTAGGTACAATGAATCGTTATCTTAAAAACTAACAATATACTCGCATCTTCTCTCTATATATAAAAAAATGAATGTTTGTCTGTATGTCCTTTATAGAATAGCAAACTATGCATTTGATCATGTCATGATCTTCAGCAAAGTGTTGTGCATGAGCCCACAAATGTTTCTGAGTTGGTACTACCAAGTAGCGTAGTGACGCGCGCAGGGTAGTACAGCTATTTTAAATATAAAAATATTAAAAAAAACAGTAGGTGTTGTAACATATCGCCTGTCTTGTTACCCTGGCGTATTCACTCAAGGGACATGAAAATAAATCAAGCGTTTCATGCACGCGATTTATAGTGTTTACGGCACGCACAAAGGACGTTTTGGCAAGTAGCTTTGTTGCACGTTGCACCGCCCCATCAGCGTTGGGCGTCGACGCCTCCACACATAGCGCTCCGGGACATAGAAGGCTAGGCCACACGGCACTAGTCCCTGTAGCTTCGGGATTAAGAATAGAGCTACGGTAGCCCCTGCCTGATCGTAAGAGGCAACTAAAAGAGGGCTTCCGGGGCTGCGGACGGGGAGAGCCCCGCCCCGGGAAGGAGCCCAGCCCCGGGAAGGACGGCGGTGTGTGCGCGGCCGCATGCCGCCGTACACATCGGAAGGTGCAGGAGAGCACATCTGCTCTCCGAAGATGGGCCCATTCTGGGGGCGCCGCGCGTGGAGGACACCAGTGCGTTCCACTGGAGGTCCCGGAGTCCTCCCCACGCGCAGAGGCAGACAACCGAGGGGGTTTTAGTGAGGTCAAATCCCACATAACCCGGTATCCTCTCCCAAAGTGCCGGGTACCTTTTGAAGGTTTCCCCACCGATAACAAAAAAAAGCCACACAGCACTACCGGGTTGTGCGCTACCCAGCGCAATTATGCCTTAAATATGCACTCAGAGAGTGCAAATTCCCGACATACCCCACCATTCCTAGCAAGAAAAGGGTCGGGTATATTAAAGGATATAAGAGCTGTAGTTAGATGTCATTGCCATAGCCATCAGGGCCTTCGCAAGCATGTTACTTGTAGCATTGGCCATCGGCGATTTAGTCGCTATTACAAGCTAAAGGCAACGACCAAAACGGATTCTGCGATGGAACGCAAGGAGTCGCCAAAACGCGGTGCAGCATCGATGCGATGGTCGCTGATGCTGGTAGAAGCATGTCTGCGGAGGCCCTTAGAGCAAAGACGACATTGAAACTGGTATCCATTGTTATGATTTAAGTTAAATATTATTTCTAGTATATTTTATATAGCAGATAAGCTAATTGGAGATAATTAAGATTTAATCATATTTTGTTAAAAAAAAAAAGATTTTACTGCTTAATTTTTTTAATTAAATTACTTAACTGAAAATAACCTTAAAAACAAACGGCTAAGCAAACTTCAAAAAAACTACATTATCTATTTTAATTTAAAAAAAAACTAGAATTAACTGGGACAGCCTGGCCTGATGACAGGAACCGTGTTGCCTTAACTTACACACCTAACATTAGTATAGGTAACTAAACTAAAGTTGGAATTAGTATCTTACCTAAAGCCCTAATCTACCCTAAAACTATATTCTGGAAACAATTTTAAACGCCGAATGAATAAACCTAGGTACTTAATAAAAATAAAATAAAATAAAACTGTAGTGTGGGAAGGTGTCAAGTCCAATAGTCCCGCTGCATCGGCGCTTTATTGCTGATGGTCGCCCCCGCTATGCGCGACGAGCGAACGGCGATGAGCGATATACTAGATGCGGTGGTAGCATACAACACTAGTTACGATAGAATCCATATTATTATTCTAAATAAAAATGCAGCGGTCGTTTTAATTTTTTCATCTTGTCTAAAATTGTTCAAGAAGTGATGTGAACAAGATAAGCGATCTATACAGCAAAACGAAACGGGACTGTTCGGAATTGAAATTGGTGTATAGTAGTGGTAAATAATTTAATAATCCTCAAAGTCCCAGGCTTCCCCCCATAGTCACTTAACTGTACTCGTAGATTCAAGATTAAGAATGGAGCTACTATCTTTTACCCATCCTGTCTGTGCCCCTAATTGATCGTAAGAGGCACAGATAGGAGGCGAATAAAAGGCGACTCAAAGGGAAGGGGGCTCCCGGGTCGCGGACGGCGAGAGTGGGAGCTCTAACCGTCCAGTCACCGGTCCTGGGTAGGAAGACGTTGTGTGCGTGGCACAAGTACTGAAAGGTGCAGAAGTGCACATCAATCTCCGGATCATGGGCCCGTTTTAGAGCGCCACATGCGGAGGACACCGTTGCGTTCCTCTGGTCATCATAGAGTTCTTCCCAAGCGCTGAGACTGGCTACCGAGGGGATTTTTTTTCTGAATATCTCACATCACCTGGCATCTATCTGCCAAGGTATTGGGTACATTTTGATATTACCTATTCTTCAAATAACGGGGACGCAAATAAGGAAGCGCGCATGGCCCGGCGGTTAGCGTAGAACGCAAACGATCTATGCAACTAAGCCAAACGGGCGCGGTCGGGTGTGAGATGGGTGACCGCTAGTGGCAAAAAATTTCATGCGCGTTTCCGTGCTTCGGAGGGCACGTTAAGCCGTCGGTCCCGGTTGTTGTCGATAGATAACAGTCGTTAAACCTTGTCGGAGGCCTTATGGGCGGTTTGAAAACATCCGACAGCGGGTTGGCCACTAACCCGCATCTCCACCAACCCGCATTGGAGCAGCGTGGTGGAGTAAGCTCCAGGCCTCCCCAATAAAGGGGAGAGACCCGTGCCCAGCAGTGGGACGCAAAAAGGGTTGCAGCCAAATAAGGGTGGCGGTCGCTAAAATATTTTGAATAGATTGAATTGAATGTTTAAGGTTAAAGTCTTATCTTGCAATAAGTCCATTGAAAATCGTCAGTGCGATAACATCATGATATAAATGCAAATGGAATTTCATGACCACTTTGTAAGATGGTCGTAAGGTCTCAATAATAATTCAATCTAAATAATCGGTTATTACCAATTGGTTATTACCAATGGTATTACCATAGGCACGTAATTCAGCGTGCACTGAAAAACACGGAAAACAAACAAGATTTTACAGAGGTACGAGCAAATATTCGGTATATTTTCCGCCCTTGATGACGTAATGTTAAATCTAACCGTGTAAGTAAGGATGCGATCTCAGAAGGTCTCAGTGCATGTTTGATTAAACCGTTAAATACAGAAAAAAAAAGATGTAAACCGACGCTGAATGCCTGTCAAATGTAAATTATTCTACAAAATTTATGAAAAGAGATATAGATTAATCAATTAAAAGTAGAAAAAGAAATTAGTTGACAAATTATATCTGTGATAGAATTTTATTAAAATTCGACAGGAGAAGTACCGCTGCACCCACTTCTGCAGTGAAGCAATTCTCTTGTGTTTCGGTGGAAAGGTGCTGCCGCCGGCCAGACTTACATGAAACAACAAATCAGCATTCGGAGTACCAGCGCAACAAAGAAAAGAAAAATGATTTATTTGCGCAAATACGGGTATTACAGTTGTTTTATATATTTAAAGTCCGTTATATATACCTCAGTAAGGTATGCAAATATTGTTGCAGAAATTAAAAAATCACACTTAAATCTAAATAACTTTTTGACTTAAATCTAAATAACAAATTTATTTACAAACCATGTTATTTATTTATTTTGTAGTTATGAATTTATTTATACGGTGTTTTTCCCACGTCGTCGTCGTCGGCCTTTGGGCACCCAATTCACTGGGTTTTTATATGCTGAGAAAAAAAAGCCGGCGGAAAAAAAACTCCCAGGTTTTTAGTTCCGTAATCCCTCACGAAGTTAATTGTCATCGTTTAGAAATTCAGAAACCGAATAGTACGTTTTACGCTAGTAACAACAAACGATCACAGGTAAGACTTAGGCTTGCTTTAGGTTTTGTGTAGATGCCATTTGCTGCAGCAACTATCAAACACCACGTGGCCTGCATGCTCGTCTGCTATTTCATTCAAATAATAAATAATGTAGTTTAAAAAACTAAAAAATACGCTTTTGTGAAAATACGAAATAAAAAGTATAAAATAAGAAGAAAATGTATTTTACAGTTAAAAAAAGCGTGGGGTACATGGTTTCAATAGTATCTAAAACTCCACGCTTTTTTTACAATAAAATACATTTTCTTCTTATTTTTTACTTTTTAGTTCGTATTTTCACAAAAGCGTGTTTTTTAGTTTTTTAGTTTGTTATAATAAGGTACCTAACATAGATAATATAGGGATTTCCTTATATTCTTTTTAAAGAACCTACTATATTGCAAATTTATACAAAAAGCATAGACAGCATTTAAATAGGTAATAAAATTGTAGCGAGTATCGTGTAAAGCAAAAAACTTCAACACAAATCATAATTTCACCGAATAAAAATCCTCTTTCTGATATTTTTAATTAAATGAGGATATATACTTACTTAGGCTTCTTAAAATAATAAAAAATAATTATTTCAACTATTTATACTACCGTAACAATTATTACTAGTTTATCGTTTCTGCAATAAATTACCATAATAATTTAGTATAATACGTAGTTAAAATATTATATTTTTACTATAGGAAATGAAATTATTTGAGATTAAAACTACATTATATATTTTTTGTCTCAAATCATTGCATTGTGAATCAAACCAATTAATTATTATTTGCAAATTAAAATGTTTAAAGATAATATTTCAATTAATATTTATAAAAAAATCTATATTCACGACGGCGCTCATATTTTGTAATTGCGAAAATTAATTACACTGTGTGACGTGAACGCACCTTTATGCAGTATGTAAGTCACTGTGCTGCTGCGGCTGAGTGATTCATATAGTTTGTAATTAAATAATTAAATCCCAGATGTTCTCTAATAGGTGTCATTTGTAAATCAATATTCAATAAATAAAGACGCATTAGCACGTCATAAATAGTTCTAAGTGAAGGAGAAAAGTAAAGAAGTGAGTATATTTTGTTTGTAATTTAGTGACTCAATAGCTTTTTAACTGTGGAATAACTTAAGGCCAGTCTATAATACGTGTGCCCGCACCTTTGGCAGTAAAGTAACATTATGTGTAAACAAATAAAACGTTAAAATAAATAAATAAAAATGACATTTATATTCCATTTACATAATTTCATTAACTGTCTTGCGTTTTTTATTAACTAATCTCGTGGTTTTTGTAGTTTCTGGTCCAAACTTCTAACAATGTCCAAATTACAAATACTTATTTAGGGTGTTGAATATTTCAAATTACAAAACTAATTGTTTTTGACCCCATCGGTATCTTTTATCAGGAACTCCACTCTGTGTTCCAAATTTTATTAAAATTGGTTCAGTAGTTTAAGCTGGAAAGCTTAGCAGATAGACAGACAGACAGAGTTACTTTCGAATTTATAATATTAGTAGGGATGTTGGCATAGCATTTTTTATTATTTAATAGTATAGCAGACGAACATGCAGGCTTCGCGGGCTGAAGGCGCTGCAGCCCACAATCGCATACCTAGGTATATTATTTATGCGTTTGTGGGCATACGCATATATATATAGAATAGAGTTTTGTCTGGTCAACTCGTAAAAAATATTATTATTTGATATTGAAAATATGTAATACTAGTGATCTATCCCACAGGAACAGTACATTTTACGGGATAAAAATTGTGCTATTCCAGGCTATCTCTGTGCTACATCCCGATGCGATCCCGAGTTATAAGTATTATAACTGAACAACAGACATCCAAACCATCAAAAATATAATTTATAAATTTCATTTAATAGTATAGATTTTATTCATTTGACGTTTTTTAACAAGTCACGTCTATTTTATTTAGCGCAGTGTGTCTACGATGTAAATGATAAATCAATGATTCGATGTTTTCCTCTGAAACATGGTTTGTAAGTCATATTGTGTTGAAGAATTTTTGGTGAAGCTTTTTTGTACAAAAAAGCTTGTAGAGTGAATCGCAGGTTGGCGCGATTACATGCCTAGTCATCACTATCATTTTATTATTTTTTATTTAATTGAAATCACTGACTCTAAAAAAAATTAACACAAATAAGTGCCTCTTTATACATACACTAGACTTCCGCCAGCGACTTCGCCCGCGTGGATCCGTAGTTTTTGAGTTTATTCATTATACAAACATACAAATCTTTCCTCTTTATAATATTAGTATAGATAACCTGATGATTTCGTTTTTTTTCTGATTTCCTGGCGAAGGGCATCGAAGATTCTACCAGCAAAGCACTATATTTTCACACGTGTTTATTTTCCTGTTTTTGTCTATGTTATAAAATTAGCACTTTATTATTAGAACTTACATAGTTAAGGAAAACAGTGTCTAAAGCCTTAGTTTATTTGTTGGTATATTTTTTTGCTCATATTAAGTATATTTACACAAAACTTCATAAAATATGAATTCTAAATATTCTTATCTACTTATTTGTTAATGTAAATCTGTTAATTAGTGCATATAAGTATTTTGGCAACAACATAGACCTTAAAAAATAAATTTCCTGAAAGAATTAAAAACATTTTAAAAACTGAAATACGCTTATATTTTCCATACTAATGTCTTTTAATTTTCTTATTTCAGGACACGACCAACAGAAATCAATATGGTTAAAGCCAAGAAATATGTAGTGAAGAAACATTTCCAAGGCATGCCCAAGAAAGAAGACTACGAGTTAGTAGAACATGAACTACCACCACTAAAAGATGGAGAAGTACTCGTAAAAGCCGAATGGATCAGCGTTGATCCGTACCTGCGAGGCTACAACTCAGTTTATCCAGTGCCTTACGACCAGTTCAGTTACCAAGTCGGTGTGGTGCAAGATTCTAAGGATCCTAAGTATCCCGTCGGATCTAGATTAGTCTCTCACAAAGGATGGCAGGACTATTCCATCGTCAAGGAGCAAGTGGAGCCGAATCCTGCTGACCGAGTATACAAGTTACCAGATCTGAAAGGACTTTCGCCATCACTGGCTGTTGGGGCCGTAGGTATGCCTGGAGTAACTGCCTATTACGGTTTCCTTGACATTTGCAAACCGAAAGCTGGTGAGACTGTTGTAGTTACAGCTGCGGCTGGTGCTGTAGGATCTTTAGTCGGGCAGATAGCGAAAATTAAAGGCTGCAAAGTGATTGGTTTTGCTGGCTCGGATGAAAAAGTAAAATGGCTCGAGCAGGAGCTGGGCTTTGACAGGGCTATAAACTATAAACGGAGCGATTTGAATGAAGCTCTTAAAGAAGCAGCACCGAATGGCATCGATTGCTATTTTGACAATGTTGGCGGAGAACTGAGTAGCTTGATCCTCAGTCAAATGAACTTCGGAGGGCGAGTGTCGGTGTGTGGAAGTATTAGCTCCTACAATGAGGATCCAACTAAACTACCTAAAGCGACCATCTTGCAGCCAATTCTTATTTATAAGCGGTTGAAGATTCAAGGTTTTGTAATTTGGGATTTTCCCGGCTGGGAAGAAGCGTTCGCTCAACTCGTGGAATGGATTAAAAGTGGTGAACTCAAGGCCAGAGAGCATATTACAGAGGGCTTTGAAAATCTATTTGACGCATTCGTCGGAGTGCTGAATGGAAAAAACTTTGGCAAAGCCGTTGTTAAGGTTTAAGATAAAAGTCTCCTTTATCAACACCCAATCTTTTCTGTTATATAACCTGGTAGGAAGACTGCTAGTATGTAAATTAATAAATATTTTCATACATTACGTAGGTATTTGCTTTTTATTTCAACAATTCCTCAGCTAAATTAGTAATCCATTTAAAAAAATATTACTATCTGTTCTGATGTAGTTGCAGTTTCTGAATGGCCATACGCGAAGGTTACCTCCCAATAGTCCCAAGTGCCAATGCAATTATTAAGTGCGGCTATGCTATTAATATCTGTATGGGGGTTTTGGCGGGCAACTGAAAGAGGCATTTCGCAGTCATGTTTTATTTAAATTTTCTTGTTAAGTATTAAAAAGCCATCTAGCTGTTCAAAATACGTCCTGTTAATCACTAATAATAATTAAAAAAAAATAACAGCACAAAATATGGCATTCCGATTTAGCTCAAAAACTCTATTAGATGTTATAAGGTTATGTGCGTATTTATCGCTGGTCCACTGAAAAACATTATTTCAAGAATATTTAGTACCTACCTACACTACGTCCTCGTAGTAAATAAATAAATAAATAAATATAAATAGCTTTGGACAATTCACACATCGCCATCTGATTCCAAACTAAGCAGAGCTTGTACTATGGTAATCAAAAAGCTGATGAACAATAAACATACTTATATAATTCTAAATACATACTTAAATACATTTAAATAGATAAATTAACACCCAGACACAGAACAAATAGTCATGTTTATCACACAAAATTATTTGTCCTGGGTGGGAATCGAACCCACGGCCTCACGCTTGGCAGTCGGCTCATCACCCATTACGCCACGGAGGCTGTTAAAATAGTAATAGTAGGTAATTCTATAAGTGTAGTACGAAACCCGCCTTTTGTGTTGGTTAGTTTTTAGCATAATGCCAAAAGTTTTACAAGCGTTCACACATCACAGCTCGATCATAAATTCTAGGTTTAAAGATAAAAAATAAAATTAGCCAAGTCATTGTTGCGTCATTTACTAAATTATTGTGAAAATATTGTTATCAATTTACATTCAATAAGCCGGCCGGCCGCGGCCGGTGTGTATTATGTATGGCATGTACCTATGCTTTTTTTGATAGCATAAAATAATGAATGATCTGAATGATGTCATTCAGTCATCGTGCGCTCTCCGAACAAGTTGTGTTCGCGTAGTTAACTCAAGTATATCAAATCAAGGTTAGTATAGTAAATAATTAATCATCAATAGTGCATTAGTATAGTATAAGCTATCGGCGGCAGCGGTCGCAGTGGCCTTAGCGTTGTACCCTTCCCCACCAGGCACCAACCCAAATAGTGAATTAGTACCAACATCGTTTATTATATTGCTGTCTTAGAATAATTACGTTATTTTTGTAAGACTAGTGACGTCTTTGTAAACAATTCAAATAGGCAAGAGTGGTGAGCTGCTTCTTGTCTGGTTTTTTTCTAACTTTGTTTTAGTTTTATGCAGAAAAGGTGAAATATGTTACGACTTATGTTCACTTATCTTATAAAAATAACTTGATTAATATACAAAACATGGTCATTAATGTGATAGTGACTGTTGGCTGTTGTCAGTTTTGTTCGATGACTATTTATGTGTCGTTATTTCGAGAACATTCGACACTCGATATAGGTAGCTATACCTACAAATAGCCGTACATAATTTTTATAGTACCTAACTAATTTTTAAATAGTAACTACATAGATAGTGTACATGGTCTACGCCAGTGAACGAAAGTGATGCGGTCAATTAGATTATTTCCAGGACTCGACATACCTACCTATACTTACATATATAAGTAGATAGGTATCTTTAGATACCATACATTTTGATTCTTGATAATTCAGCAATGCGATGCGATTCAACGATTTCACGTGTTTTTATTTGAGAAAGTGAGCGCAGCAAAGAAGTGAAACAATGTAAATACCTTACTGCTTGTTTTGTTTATATACAAATACTCGTTAAGGCCAGACAAAGTTCAGTTAAATATTTACTTGGTACCTATCCATTAATGTATTCTAAAATATTATAGGTAGTAAATAGTTAGTTTATGCATTTATATATTTATTTATAAAAAAAGCTTTTCCCGATAAATGGACTATCCAACACAAAAAAGATTTTTTCAATTGGAACCAGTAGTTCCTAAGATTAGTGCGTTCAAAGTTACAAACGAACGAACGAACAAACTCTTTAGCTTTATGTATAGATTAAAATTAAAATATTGATTAATTATTGTCGACGTGTGGGAAATGTTCGAAAAAGCGTGAACCTTATTTCGTACAGTTTACCATATTATTGCCAGCTCATCTTATGTTGTTTTTTTTTTCTATCTATTATCTATTTTCTTATCATTTATAAGTTTCATGCTATCATTTAAGGGACTGTAAATTATAAAACTTCAATAAATTAACTGAAGTTTTCGATAAATCAACAACGATACTTCCAAACACTGATCGATAAATTCTTGAAATGGACGTAACTTTTTTATTTGTGGACCGATTTAAATAATACAAACAATAAATGTTAATCCAAAAAAATACCAACACATCAGTGAAAACCGCATCCTTCTAAGTTAAGCCGTTCCTGAGATTAACTCGCACAAACGAACAGACAAACAGATGAACAGACAAACAGACAATAATTCTAAAAATCATTGTTTTGGGTTCTATTACGCTAATAAATAGAGTGAAAGTAAAAGTGACAGTTTTTCTCAAATATCTTCAATGTACAGAAACCGACTTGTTACAGATTTATTATATGTATATAGAATAGATATACCAATAGTTGTACTGTTATTATTACATATTTATCATAAGTAAACTGACCGAGCATGAGCGGCATTGATGGGCAACATGGTAAAGTGCAAATAAAAATCAAATAAATGGCAAGGAAAATAGCTTCGTCATGTAACCACAGGTACGCAAAAGAATAATATCTAGTCATTAAAAGATTTAAAAATAAAATCTGATAAACTAAGTACATTACTGATTTTATTTCCGATGACGTTATAACATAAAAAAATTATTTTTAATAGATAGGTTCGTTCTACGCGAGGTGACTGATATTGTATCATAAAATTCACATCTATTTGTTTATTTTTTCAGGTCAGAAAAATAAAAAGACAACATGGTCAAAGCAAGAAAATATGTAGTGAAGAGACATTTTCAAGGCGCACCGAAGAAAGATGACTACGAGTTAGTTGAGTACGAACTACCACCTCTGAAAGATGGAGAACTACTTGTCAAAGCTGAGTGGATCAGCGTGGACCCGTACCTTCGCGCGTACAACGCAAACTACCCAGTCCCATACGACCAGTTCAGTTTTCAACTTGGAGTAGTACAGGATTCTAAGGATCCTAACTATCCTGTAGGAACTAGGGTGGTGTCTCACAAGGGATGGCAAGATTATACGATCGTCAAAGACCAGGAAATGCCTAATCCAGCTGAAAGAATTTATAAGCTTCCAGATTTAAAAGGTCTTTCGCCATCCCTCGGAGTTGGTGCGGTTGGCATGCCCGGAGTGACGGCTTACTTCGGATTTCTTGACATTTGCGAACCTAAAGCTGGTGAGACGGTAGTCGTGACAGGTGCCGCCGGTGCAGTAGGATCATTGGTCGGACAGATAGCGAAGATTAAGGGTTGCAGAGTCATCGGATTCGCTGGGTCCGATGACAAGGTTAAATGGCTCGAGCAGGAGTTGGGTTTCGACAAGGCTATAAACTATAAAACGGCAGATGTGAGCAAGGCCCTCAAGGAAGCAGCTCCCAAAGGTGTCGATTGTTACTTCGACAATGTTGGCGGAGAACTGAGTAGTATTATTATCCACCAAATGAATCCTAAGGGGCGTGTTTCGGTGTGTGGAAGTATTAGTTCATACAACGAGGACCGATCTAAGCTGCCCAAGGCAACGATCCTGCAGCCCGCGTTGGTATTTAATCGATTGAAGATTCAGGGCTTTATAGTTTGGGACTACAAACCCCGTTGGGAAGAGGGCATTGTGCAACTCGTAGAGTGGATCAAGACTGGACAGCTGAAGGCTAAGGAACATGTTACAGAAGGCTTCGAAAATCTGTTTGAAGCGTTTACTGGAATGCTTAAAGGGGAAAACTATGGCAAGGCTGTTGTTAAGGTTTAGGATTGGTTACCTGTTTGTACGCCCTTAATGTTTTATCGTATAAATAAAATTATGTTACGAAAAACTGTTGTTTGAATTAATTTCTCATTTATTACATTATTACAATCACATTACAACACATACATTATAAAGAACAATTACTTGTTTTATGCGTATTCAAATTTGAGATACATTTTATGTTCTTAAACAAATTTTTTACAAAGCTGTAAATATGTTATTTATCCAAGTATTTAATTTCGAACAATGAATGCCTTAGTTAGGAGATACCAAAGTTTTAAAATAACTCCACATCAATAAATAATTTAGAGATCAGTAAATAAATTATACAGTAGCAAGGCCTCAGACTTATATTCGAAGTCAGTGATTCGAACGATTAAATCGTTTGCCTCCTACACTGTTGTCAAAAAATCGTAGGTAAGGTAAATATACCTTAACTCTAATCACCCGAGCGGAGCCGGGCCAAATCGGTATAATTAATATATTAGATTTAAAAAAAAAGGCCATAGCTTACTATAGTAGTAAAAAAACAATTATTTTTACACTAAATTAACTATAACTTTTACGTTTCTTAGATTTACAGCCGCTAAAACTTTGATTCATGATTTTCCTCATTATCAGGCAGGTGAAAAATGATGTTGCCTAAACATAATTTTGGTTTTGCTTCAAATATCTAAATAAGGCAAACGTCCATAATGTCGTCAGCGTACAGGTACTCGTCATTCCCTACGGTATTATACTTTTTCTATGAATGACGATTACTTAAACACTGACAAAAACTAACGATAATTACACGCTTGGATTACTACCCATCTACTTATTAGAATTCAAGATAATAATAAAATTGTATGATATAGGTTTTTATGTATCTAATACTATACGAACAGAACTGCGAGGACAGAGCGGTAAAGAGCGCGGTCTCCAACACAAAGAAACACGGTTCCAACCACCGGTGCATACCTCTGACAAAAAAAATTGTCATGAAATTATAGTGATATTTTTCTTATATTATAGTGATATTTGATTATTTTTTATTTTTTGATTATTTTTCCATCACCGCATGCCTGAGAGTAACTCATAATTTCTCGAATTCTTGTGTTCACCAATCCGTACTTGGCCTGCGTGGTGGACTATGGCCTAAATCTCTCTCACTTCCGAGACTACTAAGCCTGAGAGTAACTCATAATTTCTCAAATTCTTGTGTTCACCAATCCGTACTTGGCCTGCGTGGTGGACTATGGCCTAAATCTCTCTCACTTCCGAGACTACTAAGCCTGAGAGTAACTCATAATTTCTCAAATTCTTGTGTTCACCAATCCGTACTTGGCCTGCGTGGTGGACTATGGCCTAAATCTCTCTCACTTCCGAGACTACTAAGCTAGCAGTGTAACATAAAAATATTAAAAGAAACGTAAACTTGTTAACAATAATTTTGAAATAAAAAAATACATCATTGATACTTTATCGTTTATCGTCATAGCGAATCGGAAACATATTAAAGATCCCTTTGATAGATAGTCATCACAGCTATGTGCTATGTTAACTGGCACATACGAGTAGGTAGCAAAATACCTGGAACACCGAGCTCACGTAACCATTTGGCCAAGGAAGCTCTGATTTTATATACGAAATTTTTATAGACCTCTTTCAAACAAACCGACATTATCATTTCTTTGAACGTCGGATTGGAGGATGGTGTTTGACGGTGTTCTATGGTTTTGTGTTCAAAATCTTACATTCCTGAGGTGGTCCAACTGTCACCATGTAAAATCTGATGATGTGGTACTAGGGAAATCGAGGGAAACACTGAAACTTAATAGGCACACATATTATTTTAGTCATATTTTTTAACATAATAAGTACAAATATTTATGTCCGGTAATTATCACCTGATGTTGTTAAGCTGATGATTGAAGGTACAACTCCTCAACGGTTAGGAGCTGAGAGCAAATTCTTTCATTAATTTATACGTTCAGGTGGACTGACAGTAGTATTATTTCAGGCTACTAGGTGGCTATTAGATAAACATGATTATAAAAGGTAAAATTAAATCTCTTTAAAGTATAGAAGTTAAGTGATTTTTTTTCCAATTATGCTTAAAACTTAATTTATTTCACTCTTTTTAGTAATTTTAACAATTTTGTAAGTACATATATATATATATATATATAATAATTAATTCTGTTTATATTTTAGTTGATTATCACTAAAAATATTTTCTAATAATAAAAAAATTCTAAAAATAAAACCTAGATGGATCGATTTACCATCCTCGAAACCAAGGTACTAAGTTTCATCAAAATCGTTGGAGCCGTTTCCGAGATTCAAAAAATATATTTAGGTATGTACAAGAATTACTCGTTTAGGTATTAGATTAGATAAATGATGACGACCGTGACATTGCAGAGACATGCTCATTATGTGATAATGATAATACTTAACAAGTAAATCAGGTGACATTACCTATAACACTAGGAAACAAAAAAAATTTTTCCTCAGAGGACTGATTAGGTATGTGAATCGTAATCAACATGCTACAGACACAATACAGAGAGCGCCCTTATATCTCTATTGTGCTACAGATAACTTGGAACAGTAAATAAAACCTTACGTCACGTATAGCTTTTGAGAGAATTTACATTTTAATTTTTAGTTTTACCTACAGCTTTTCAAAGGTATTTTGTAATAATAAGTAAGTTGATTAATAATGGAGAATAAAATTAACTTTTCCTGGATTTTTTCGGCCTGTATTTTGTAAGCAGATGTTGGTGCCTCCGTTATCATAAACCAGCAGTATGTAATTTGCAAGCCTTGAAGGGGTCTATTTCCCTTGATAACAGTTTTCAAATGAAACAATTTCTTGGTGGAAGCTCTCACCGTGTTCATTATGTACTTACTCACTGCAACAAGTTTCTCTCTTAAAAAATCGAGGTGTGACTGCAGAAAGCGTATTTTTGATGATATATTACGATCCAAATCTTTAGACATTTAATAATTAATTTACAATGCTTTCATATAGGGGCGATTGGTGGTTTCCCCAAAAGTTTTTTGTGACTTGAATAAACTTCAACCAAGCATTTTTTTCTTCAATGATTAAGGTTGAAACGAACAAAAAAGGGATCTTTTTTAACTTCTTGATGTCTGGCCCAAAACATTCTTTCTCGTCTTTTTATTTTAGAAAAAAGATACATGGCGAAAGTATTAAATGTACTTTCTTTTACTGAAAATACTAGATTGTGATGATTTCTAAGAAAAATATACCAAAGATTTATCCTTCTAAAATTGTCGAAAAAAAGGTATTTTTTTATTATTTCTCCTTTTCTATATAATGGCACTCTTCTGAGATTATGGGCATCTACGAAATTCGCTTTACATATTTCTCAAAGATTTTTGATTGTAGCCTAGTAGTGTAATTATTTAAATTAAATTAGTTAATTTAGATTAATAAAATTATGAACTCAATTTTGAGTCCTAAAGTCTTAAAACAAATGTTAAAAAAATATACTTAATTAACTTTTTGATTTACTTACTTACAATGATGTTATAAATAAAAAAGTTAAAAACGATAACTATAATTATATTTTCTGATTTAATTAATATGATGTTATAAAGAAATTTTAAAGACTAGAACTACAGAGATGAAACTGTAAAGGTATGTAGATATTCAGCGAACCGCTTCAAGATTTTTATTTTAAAAAATACCTAGCTGACCGCCCGCGACTTGGAAAACCTCATTTTCTTCAAATATACTCCTAGAGTTAAGAATAGATTACGACCGATTCTCAAACCTACCGAATATAGGTAGGTACTATAAAATTTCATAAAAATCGGTCAAACCGTTTTAGAGGTGTAACCTGTGTCAGTTATACAAAACACTAAGAAAAATTATATTTTAGCGGTCAAATTATGGCGACATTCCGGCTAGGTGTAGGTAATCGGTTGGTTAAGTAGATACATAATTTATTCAAATTCAAATTATTTATTTGCAAGAACATAGTAAAATTATTCAATAAAGGTCTTAAACATTAATATACCAGCTCGATATGTTCTACCGTAACGGGTGTGCAAAACATTTAATTCCACTCCTACTTCAAATAACTATTTAAATGACATACTGCCACGTACTATTTAATCAATTGAACACACAATATTCACTCCATTATCAGCACAATAATCCAATTCAACGCTCAAGTGAGATTGTTAAAAGTTTAGTTTAATTTACGAGTATGTTTGGTACTAAGGAATACGGAACCCATTAAAAGCAAATCCTACTCGCACTTGGCCACTACATTTTATAGATAATTTACTACATTTTCATATCAGTGCTCACGTGTACATACTTATAAACTTTTTCAATGTAGATAAGAACAAAATTTACTTATAGAAAAATAAAGTTTATCTACAAATAACGAACAAGACGATTCATTTTAGTAGTAGTATTGAAACATTCGCAAACAATGGTTCGAGCGCGCAAGTACGTGGTAAAAAAACACTTCCAAGGGGTACCGAAACGAGATGACTTTGAAATCGTTGAGTACGACTTGCCTTCCATTCAAAACGGTGAAATCCTGGTCAAAACGGAATGGGTGAGCGTGGATCCCTATATCCGCGCTAAGAACCGGCAGGTCCCCGTCCCGTTCGATCAATATGCCTTTCAAGTGGGCGAGGTCCAGGACTCGAAGGACCCAAGATATCCCGTAGGCACAAAGGTGGTCTCTCACAAGGGATGGTGCGACTATTACGTGACAAACCCAACCGATGCGCACCGCGACGCAACCAGAATAGGAGTGTACAAATTACCGGACTTAAAAGGCTTGTCACATTCCTTAGGCGTGGGTGCCGTGGGCATGCCGGGAGCGACCGCATATTTCGGGCTCCTGGAGATCTGTCAACCCAAGGAAGGTGAGACAGTCGTCGTGACCGGTGCCGCCGGGGCCGTGGGCTCCTTGGTCGGACAAATAGCAAAGATCAAGGGCTGCAGAGTGATCGGCTTTGCGGGATCCGACGACAAGGTGCAGTGGTTGGAAAAGGAATTGGGTTTCGACAAGGCTTTCAACTATAAGACTGCTGATGTTAACAAAGCGCTGAAGGAGGCCGCTCCGAACGGGGTCGACTGCTACTTCGATAACGTCGACGGAGAAATCAGCAGCACCATCATCAGAAACATGAATACGTACGGCCGCATTGCTGTCTGTGGGAGTATCAGTTCGTACAACGACGACACTTTGGACGCACCGAAAGCAACGATACTACAGCCTGCCCTTGTGTTTAAAGAACTCAAGATGGAGGGTTTCTTGGTCCCCAGGTGGGTTGAACGTTGGCCAGAAGCATTCGCAATCCTGATCAAGTGGATATCGAGCGGGAAGATAATAGCCAGAGAACATGTAACCGAGGGCTTCGACAACATCTATGACGCCTTTATTGGAATGTTAGCGGGTGAAAACATAGGAAAAGCTGTTGTAAAAGTATAAAATATCTAAACTAGTCCAAAAATTATAGTGAGCATTCAGTAAAAGTTTTTTTCATACTTATTGGCTTTACTTATTTTAGATAGAGAAGAAATTTTAAAACAAAATTCACAGATTTTAAATTATTTCTCCTGGATATTTTCATACTTAATACATGACAAGGTAACAATACGATAATATGTCGTGATAACAAATCATGAAGTGGAATTTGGTACTTTGACACCAAAATCCAACCTTTCGATAATGTGAATAATTTTCGGTTAATTTATACTTATATTTGGAAACTCTTAGGGCCGACTTGCTATCCCCGAATAAATATTCGTCGAATACATGATAGCGCTGTTACCGTTACTCTGACATGAAAAGGATAGCGATTCTAATAACATTATCTGGGGATTGAAAAAGAGCTCTGGTATTTTTACAGATTCGTATTAAAATATTCTTATGCAAACATGCTGATTGCGATTGCCAAGCGATTATAACCGCGGTCTCATAGCATATTGAACAACATAATAATATGAGAGTGACGATGGCCGAGTGGTAAGGACTGCGGTCTACGACGCGGAGATGCCGGGTACAAATTTTCGGCGCGCACTTCTGACAAAGAAATTTGTAATGTGTGTATTTATTGCTGTGGAGCAGCAGTGATATTGTGATATTTATTTAATTACAATGTTTTCCACCACCGTGCATGCCTGAGAGGAACTCATATCTCGAACACATGATGTCCACCAATCCGCACTTGGTCAGCGTGATGGGCTATGGCTTAAATCCCTCTCACTTGTGAGAGGATACCTGTGCCCAGCAGTGGGACACAAAAAAAGGTTGAAAAAGGTTTAGTGTAGCCAGTGGTTCATCAAAATCAAAAGCGTGAATGAAATTGGAAAGGAGAATAAAATTAAACAAATTTATCACAAAAAGTAACTTTATTAATAAAACCTAACTTACAAAGATTATTATTTTATCACTATTAGTTTGTTTCATTTAAACCACAACTGATATACCTACCAAAATAATACAAGTACCAATACCAAATAAATAATGTGACGAAAATTATAATACTAAAGCGATAAATCACTATAATGCAAATGAAAAACCCATTATAGGATTAAGATTTGAATAATTTAATAATTACTCTGTTAATACACTTAAATAATAATTACTCTGTTAACTAACTGTGGCTGCTATTTACCAAAAAAACGTGTGATTACTCATAAATAGATTATTTTAATTTTAGTAAAAGCAAAACCAAATTGTCCTTTTGAAATAATGAACAATTTCACAGATGGTAACGGTACGGTAAAATCATGCAAGCTGTGCAGTTAGGTTGTCGGTTGTGTCGGTGCTCTGCATCCCATGGATACATATACCTTAGAATAATTACATTATAGAAACCAAGTTCGCGCGCCAAAATTGAAGAACTGTAATTGGTGCCATTAATGGCACCAAAAGCCGGCCGCCGGCCGCTTCGTAGTATTAAAGGTTAAAGCACGCCGAACGTATCTACAAAAAAAAAATATGACAGTTTGTGGTGTTAAAATGTGTAACAACACTTTTGAAAAACAAAAGAGATCTAATAACATAACTTTTCACAGTGTTGTTTTCAATATTTTGTAGTATTTAATAGTTAAATTGGTGAAAATAAAAATATTTTGTTAGATGTGACATCTGTGTGAATCTACTTAGTGCTTCAATTTTGACAGTGCGCTTGTATGAAGACACTCATTCTATAGTATTCTAAGATATCTACAGACAAGCTCAAGAAATCCTGACTTTTGCCTGCTGTTTTGGAGGCTAATGATAGCTGTATCGTGGTCGGAAACCACACCATTCCACCAAAGCAAAATGACAACTCGGCAGACTCAACACACATGGATGAAGCGATTTCTGTACATACTTTCCTGAATAAACTGTGCTAATTCTAGTAGTAAAATTTCAAGTAACAATTTCAAGTTATTCCGATAGCGATATCATATAACATCAAGGTTCTATAATATTTGTGATGCGATGATTATGTGGAACACACCAGCTTTGCATTAAATTGTACATTAACATTGATTTAAATACTTTACAAATTAAGGGCGTCTTCAAATTAGACGCGCGAGGAAGCGCTGCAGTGGCGCCACTGTGGCGCGCTAGCCACGCCACTACTAGTTTTCATACAATTTCTAGAAGCGCATTCGCAGTGCCACTACCGCAACACGTGCACGTCATTTTTGCATAAGGAAGTGATACGCTTTTAATTATTTTTGAACATCAATGAGTGCAGATCAACGACATCGATGTGTTTAACTGACGAACATCACTAGAATTTGCTAAAGCGTTACAGACGCACGTCTGCTGCGCCACAGTCGCGCCACTGCAGCGCTTCTCTTTGAAAGCGCCTCTGTTGCGCTTCTTCACGCCATTAATTTGAAGGCGCCCTAAGAACCTTAAATACAATCCTTTGCTGTCATTTATTAAAGATCTGTTACAGTCTTAGAGCATCAAGGTATGACACCCGTCAGAGAGGAGTGGCCTTTACAGGCGATTCCCTCGTCCCAACGTCCATGCACAATGTGCCTTCTAGTTATACAACTAGTGTGTCTGTGTGTGTCGGTGTCAGTGTTGTCGGTGCATAGAAAATGACGTTGTTAATTGAAATTGACATATTTAGAAATGTATGCGTCTGTAGCGATGAAAGAATATTTAATTTTGTGAATGTGTGACAAAATTAAAATGTGTGCCTTCTTTCCCCGCACCGGATTTGGCACAAAAATTATGTATCGAAGCGACGCGCTATGCCGTCTCTACTGAAGGGTGAGTCAGTAACTTTGATGCTCTAAGGTTACAGTACAGGATACCTATAGAATCCCGTTACTGTAAAGATCTTTCATAATAGATCCTATAGAAATAAGAAAAATTATCATCAACAAATTACACCAACAATTTTATTATAATATTAATCATTTGATTTATTTTAATTTCTTTATAAGTAATTTTACATGAATTAATAGCATAAGTAAGTGTCAGAAAAGAATCAGTAAACTTTTTAATACAATATTTTTCTTACATTGAAATTTTCGATTAGGTACTTATAACTGAGTTAGAAACCTCTGTAATGGCTGACAAATAAACAAAATAGCATTTTAAATAAAACAACATTTGATGCGGTTTTTAAAATGAAACATTGTTTAAATCGTAACAGCATAATTTATCATCAATAGAATAAAAGTAAATTAACTCTGTGCGTACTTTTAATAATTTTCTGGCGTCCGATGAGTCATCCGAAAATGTACTTAAATTATAATCAAAATAACGGCCAAGAGTACGGTGCACGGTACAGCGTTCGAGTGTTCGTACATCTAGGTTCTAAAGAGCGACTAAATCGCCGATGCTAACAGTACCTAGAAAGTCTTGGCCGTTAAGGTCGGATGCTTACAAAGACTCTCTAAGCGCAATGGTTCGAATATTCGCATACTTTTTAGCAGCTTTCCACGCACAGAAATCGTTCAAAATAAACGTTAGACAGTTCACGAAACTTCGAACTGACGCGCTGACTTGGCTGACACATCAAGAAATTCGTTATTAACTATACTGCGTCCAACATTGTCCCAGGATTTTAGCAGATCGTTTAAGAGATGTGACACGTTCACTGTTACTAGTATCACTGCACCGATAACGGGTATACCGAAGATAACTAATTTTATTATGAAATAATTTATTACAAAACGCACAACGAGTTCTTAGCACACACAGTAAGCAAAGTTTTCTTTGCCCTCTTAGGGATGCTAATAAAAATCCAACAAAACAGCACAAAATATAAATAAAGTGACAACCACAAACTAATTAGAGATACTATGTATGTAACAACAGAAATGCCAGATAGGCGAACGGCGTTCGCTGTCACATTGTGTGGTTTTATGGTTTTTATATTCTTTTATAATTCTGTCTGATAGATAGGTAAGTTTAAGTTTCTGTAGTTGAGGACAATTGAAATTATAATAAATGAAAATATAGTCAAAATAATTATATTTTTTTATATTTTAAGTGTATTTTCAACATCAGCTTTATTTGGCCGTCGTGTCAAAGTCACGTCAGACAAGACGACATTCTGCCAAAATCCTGCAGCTATGTTGTACGGAGTATAAAACACCATTTTCACTGGGGCATACCTAATCAATCACTTTCTATCAATTCAGTCTTCACACTTAGTCCTATCCTTAGCACAGAAACCGCCCATTTCACGAGTTCACCCTCTTGGCTGGGGTTTCCTCAGTCTCGGAGGCCTTGCGTTTCCTCTTGATGAGATGAGAGATGTCCGTGGCCGGTTTCGCTTCTGCACTCGAGCTGGAACTGGAGCCTGCACCATTGGTCTGCGATGTTAACCCTTCACCATTCGATGGGTATAATGCTTCTCGAACTTTCTTTTTTGTCTGCAAATTAATAATTTTATTAAAAAACTATTGTACATAGGTGTTAGACTTTGCATGGTTCGACTGCCAAATACCATACCATATCTTTTATTTGGAATTTTTAACTTAAAAATAATATGTATAACTATACCAGCCAAGTGCGAGTCGGACTCACGCACGAAGGGTTACGTACCATTATCCATAAAAATCCCGTTAAGTATGGGTGTCCCTTTAAACATTTATTTTATTCTATTTTTAGTACTTGTTGTTATAGCGCCAACAGAAACACATAATCTGTGAAAAATTTCTAATATCTAGCCATCATGGTTCATGAGATACAGCCTCATGGTGATGACAAACGGACGGACAGCAGAGGCTTAAGGTAGCCATTGACGATACGTCCATCAATCCAAATGGAGTGGACGTCTTAAAAAATTATTTCGTGAATGTGAGAAACTCCAATCAAATGGACATCTTCCAGCTTTCGATTTCCAAACGGATTGAAATCCATGTATCCAATCCAAATGGACGTCATCCGCGGCCGACTGTCACTATCAAAAACGTGCGACACGCAATTTGGACTTCGTTCGATTTGTCTGTGAATGGGCAAAACCGCGTCCATTTTTTTATAAATTTTGTCTCAGTTTTTGCCATGTTTGTGCTACAGTGTTAGAAAGAGCTGAGTTTGTAATTATGCCTTCGTCTCCGCGTGACTTTGTACTAGAAGTAATTGAAAAATATAAATCGTACCCATATCGAAATACCCACTGCTGTTCCCACTGTTTGACGACCTGTGTGGCGCAGAGGTTACCATGCCGGACTGCCAATCGGAGGGTCCAGGGTTCGATTCCCGGCGATACAGAAATTTGAATTATGAGTTTAAATTTCTGTTCTCGGTCTGAGTGTTTGTGTTTCTGTCTTTGTATGTGTCCATGGTACCCACTACTGTGGGGCTATGAGTGTGAATTATTAAAAAAAAAAATTATTACAAAATTCAATGTGATAATTCTTCCGTACGACGTCTACTTGATCGCGTGCTATCTACGAAGTGGCCGCGCGTACGTCCAAATGGAAGTAAGTCAATGTGCCTTTAAACTGAAGTACATCCATAAGGAAGTATTCCATTTAGAAGCATT
The DNA here is from genome assembly GCA_911387765.1 of Pyrgus malvae. Taxonomy (NCBI): domain Eukaryota; kingdom Metazoa; phylum Arthropoda; class Insecta; order Lepidoptera; family Hesperiidae; genus Pyrgus; species Pyrgus malvae. The sequence goes on from OU426948.1 coordinate 23,193,754, forward strand.
CCTAACAGACGTATCGTCAATGGCTACCTTTAGTAATAGGGTCCCGTCTGCACCCTTCGGGTACGGAACCCTAACAATGAAAAGATACGAGTAACTATCTGCCATTCCACTTAAACTTAAACAACTTGTAATCTCTCTTAAACTAAATAAGTTATTTGTGAAAGATAAAGATAATATCGCAAAAAGTTTTAATATGAAATTGGAGATGGACCAGAAAATTGAGTAGTGAGAGGTAAGTATCCATTTTTATTCACTCTAGGGAAGTTGCAATAAATATCACTCAAATAGCTCTTTTCGCATTCCTAATGAATGTCTTTACCAAGCCCCATTGAAGTAGCTCCAGGCCTCATCAATAATGGGTCCTAATAAGGGCTGGATCCAGTTAGATTTCCAATATTTAAAAAAACAACTTTGGACACATTACCTTAAATATATTAACTTGCATACTATGTTGAACAAATGGCAAAAATGGTGGAAGAAATTGACTCGACTGTAATTTTTTCAATTAAGTACCTACCAATTTAAAATAATTCTTTAATATATGCAGGAAGATGTGACGTCAAACATCAAGTGATTTTTAGAATTTTATCCTTATCGTTAATTTTGGCGTAATTTAGAATTTATATGTAGGTATTTTTCCTTTATTCATGAAAATATCAGATAATCTTAAAAATAGACAATCTTTTATTGCGCATGTCTTTTTTAAATTATTTTACTTAGTGGCAACACTGGCAACTAAGGTATCAAAAAAAGGATCAGGGTGGCTACTCTAAGCACGATCGTCGTGAATTTTCGATATATTTAAAAAAAGGTTTAAAGTATACTTATCTATATTATAATCTAAATAACATAATCTTCTCCATATCTTTGTTATAGAGTACTAGCCTTCCGCCAGCGGCGTGGACCCGTTTTATAGGTTCCCGTAGTATAAAAACCATCCTATGTACTTTCCCAAGGTCCACTCTATGTGTTCCAAATTTTATTAAAATTGGTTCAGTAGTTTAAGCGTGAAAGCGTAGCAGACAAAGTTACTTTCGAATTTATAATATTGTAGGGTACACTATATTTACTAAGACAGCACATTTTACTAAGGGCCCGACTCCAAAAATAGTTTTAAGAGTCATTACCATAAGCAAGAAGAAGTAGGTACTGAAAAATTTTATTTTTTACTGGTTCTATTTTTTTGTTAAAAACTTAATTTATTCAGTTTATATTTAAATTGATTGTCACTAAAAATATTTTATTGCAGCCAGAAAAGGCTCAAAAATACACTCAAAAATATTCGAATCTTCGGATCGTCGCGCTTAGAGTAGCCCCCTAGTCATGGTCAGATAAATAACATCAATGGCCATTATTTCAAACATTTCAAACCACATGGCCATTCATGTATTAGGTTTAGGTGAGTAGAAATAATACAAACTAATAATTTTGATCACATTTATTTCAAAATCGTGTAAACACAATACAAAAATGGCCTGTGGTGGGTTCGCTTATACTAAGGTACAAAAAACTTAACAGCTATGAGTATTATATATGCTTGAGATTATAAGGCACACTATTTTTAAGTCGTAACAATAATACTGAACACAACAGTCAAAATTTAGAACTAACAATATCACAATTTTGGTAATTTAGCAATTATAATTTAGGAACTATAATATTTTTTGATTTTTCCTTATTCATCTAATGAAAAATACTATTCCAAGAATTTTCGAAATGTATAGAAAACAGTGACTTAAAAATGGAATGCAAAAGAATTTGCAGAATATTATATATAGTTGCAACTTTCTCAGAAATTAATGACAATGGAATGTTCGATAAAACCTTAATCTAATCATTATTTATCATTATAAATTATACATGGATGAATGAGCAATATGTATATATTTTTGTTCAATGTTCAATATTTGATTTTGTGGAATTGTGGAAATTAAATTTTATATTGTCTATTGAATTTTTCATATTTATCATAAATAAAAAATTACGTAGACATTTGTCCCGTAAATATGTAAACAAATTGCATTAATGTTTAAAATTTGAGAATAAAATCAGCCTTCTTCTCAATTAAAAGAGCCTCATTTAAAACCTAAGCCTCAACATTGACTGTACGGGTTCTCTCTTTAATCAACATATCCCGTAGCATATGTCTCGTCTTTTCTACACACTCACACGGCCTTACCTCCTCCTTATAATCCATCATATCCTGAATCTTCACTTGTATTTCCGGCAACAGTTCCTTCAGTTCTTTTATCTCTGCTTCAGCTGATTCAGGCGTTGTCTTGGCTTCTGTAGCAGCGCTGGGACTCTCCAAGGTTTTGATTCTCGTTTCCAGAATGTTCGCTGCATTCTTGAAGTGTGTGATCGCCTCTTCGAAGTTTGAAGACAGGGAGTTTGCGAGAGCTGCAAATTAAAAACAAAGTTACAATTTGTGTAGTGTAAAAGTAAGCAGATGGTTAAGTGAAGCCTGTATGACTGCGGCTGGAGAAAAACGCAAGCATTCTACGCAGCTAACCGAATCGATCGCAGTCAGATGTAAAGTGGGTGACTGGTAGTAGCAAATTTCATGCTTTGAGGTAATAGGATTTTATCAGGAGTTAGCGGTCGTTAAACCTAGTTACCTAAACCTAGCTTAAAACCTAGCCTTATGGGCCGCTTGGAAACTGACATTGGCTTAGCCACAATCCCAATGAGATGTTCCACGAACCAGCATTGTAACAGTGCGAGTATTCCTTTCGTTTCGAGTCTCTCCAAATTGAACTGTGAGATCCATGGTAAGCAGTGGGCATATCAAAAGATTTTCGCACACGTTAAGACGCGTCGACGACGCGTTTAACTTCAGTCGCACGCTACTCTAGTAGTATACGCGTTGCACGCAAAATGGCGACATAACAAGGTTTTATTTTTAATTTTGTCAGGAAGTGGTAAATTTTTCATGTTGTATCAACATTGCCAGAGTATGTAAGAAAATAATTAATATTCCTTTCGATGTACTGATGCACCCAAAATCTTCTTTTATATTTTCGTTTATTTTTGTAATATACATGGAGAAGAACATTGTCTTCATCGCATTCGGCAGGAGTTCACACTCAAATGATAAAAAAAACTAATTTGGGAAGCGCCATGTGCGGAAACGAGTAGCTTACCAGTATGCGATCATGGTTTGCATCTCAGTCGCGCCTCATGAGGTACGGGACTGCAGAATTTCTTCACTGCAGGAGTGAGTATAGCAGTGTATACTTTCCCGGTTAAATCGTAAGTGTTCTTCCACAAATTTAGAAGTTGTAATGACTAAGAAATTTTGCAAAGCTTGTATGACAATGTATCACAATAAACAGGTTTTTGGTAGCACTAACTGCAGAATAATTTAGTGGCAATATAAGAATGTGGCTTACCAATTTGATAGTGTGTCTCAGCAATACGACGATCGTCACTCTGGTAGAGTTCCTTTTGTATCTCCAAACAGGTTACTGGAATAAAGAAAAAAACTAATAAGTACTTAAAATCAAAATGTAAGCTAACGTTACAGGCCGAGATATAATTGATTTCCAACCTACCAAAGCTATTAATAACACAATTAAAAATACATACATAAAAATAACTATGAGTGTAGATTTTTTTTTAGAAAATGTCAAGTTGTGGCTGACCACACTTTATGAATTGACTGTAAAATAGTACTGAAACTGACATTTAAGCCTTAGGTCTCACCTTTGGTCTGCAAAAACTACTAAACTATGTTTCTCTTGTTGCAACAGGGAGAAACTACAAGAGGTGCATGACACCTTGATTGAAATAGCAGATTATGTGGAATTGGTACCACGCTAAAATCTCCTAGTCCCTGTAAGTTCGGGATTAAGAATAGAGCTACGGTATCCCCTGCCTGATCATAAGAGGCGACTAAAAGAGAGCTTCCGGGGTTGCGGGAGGAGAGTGACACCTCGATTCGTTTAGCCAGCAACCCTTGGAAGGACTACGGTGTAGCCCGAAAATAAGCTTTTATGCATGCATAACCTAGCGTGTATGACGACCATTAGGAATTCGTTCGATAATACACATACCGCCATGATTCTCGGGGCTGCTGGATAGATGATTCAAGCTCCCATACTAGCCACCAGCAACTGTGGAAGTGCCCTCTTATTGCCTTTTACGATCATGCAGGGAATACCAAATCTCACATTTGCAATCTCGATCTACATAGACAACTTAATGTGACTATCATGCATATTTTTCATACAAGTAAACTTACACATGTCAACGACGGCTTTGTCGTAAGTTTCACTCTCCAGGGCAACCTCCCCAAGTGCTAAGTGAACATCTGCTAACAGCGCGCGCGCCTCTTCCGTACCATTCTCAGCTCGACGCTGCAGAATGCTGCGAGATAGATCTGTAACACAAAAAGTTAGTATTAAAATATCTATTTATAATTGTAAACTTGTCACTTGGATACGACCTATGCATTATATATTGATATATACTATGTATTGGATACCTTGGTGAACAAATGGGGTACCACTGGGTCACATGTGAGAACCCTTGCAACTTTGTAACTTGTAACACAAGTGTGACTTGACTTGGCCGACAACCCGTGTGGCGCAATGGTTACCATGCCAGACGGAGGGTTCCGGGTTCGATTCCCGGCGAAACAGAAATTTGAAAGAAGAGTTTGAATTTCTGTTCTCGGTATGGGTGTTAGTGTTTCTGTCTTTGTATGAGTCCATGATTCCCCCCACGTCACAGGGTATATCTACCCTACTGTGGGGCTATGAGTGTGTGTTTCAGCGTTATTGTCCATAAAAACTTTTTTATTTTATTTTAATGTAAGCAGGTGACATGATGATGAAAAATGTTGATTATGTTATTACAGTTGAATTATGTCTCGCCATAATAGGCAGAACATATCTACAGCAAGCTAGAGTCCTGCTTAAGGCCATATGCATGCCTCTCGGGAGGCTGATCATGTTAGTCTGGCAACCACACTTTTCCACACAAACAAAACAGAATTGCGTCCCTGCAGAAATGGGTTGTTGGGGGGAGGAATACGGGCTCACCTCCAACACGAAGGGCTGATGAGGAGCTGAATGGGTTGAGCTGATGAACTCGCCACGTGGTGGGCGCGGTAAAATTGTAAATACCATGAGATTAGAAATAAAAGGCTTATTATTACGTGTTCGGTCGATGGGTGCCCCGAGCGGACTCTCAAAGCGAGCTGATGTCTTTTGTTTCTTTCACTCCCGCGAGCAAGTGATAACAAAGGAACGACGTCACGGTACTGGCGTGAACAGGGTGCACATATTACTCCTCTCTCAACAGATGTTAGGCAGACTTCAACACAGGCCAAGCGGCCCAAGTGCAGATGAATAGATTTGACACATTAATATTATGTTATTCAGCACACTTACCTAAAACTTCCCATGCAAGCTGGAGATTGTCGACCTCGTCTTCACCATCCAAATTGACCACTGACTCATCATTTGCATCTCCATTTGATGTTCCCTAGGAAGAAATGAATATTTAATTACAGGTTACATAAACAGCGCATTAAAAAGACTTGTGCTTTAAACAGTTGGCAATTCAGTTTTTTTTTTCCTTAAATTAAGCCATCAAATGTTTTCTCTCAAACTTTCATTAAATTCTAGTGGTGGGTTATTCCATTACAACCTGTAAATTTTTCTATATTTTGTTTGTACTTGAGTATCAACAAGTAAAAAATTGACAAAATATTATGCAAAGCTAAAGTTATTATGAGTACTTCCAAATATACATTCTGGTAACTTAATGTCTTCTATTTTCTGGTCATAAAATATTCCATTATATCCAGATATGTTTTGAATTTTTGTGCCTTTGTTTACAAAAATTGGGTAAAAGTTTATCACTGAATGTTACTAAAAGTAGGATATTCAATTACAAGCTGTAATCTTATTTATTTGCCTTAGAATATATAAAATATTTTCATCTATACAAAATATCTCACCGGCTGCTCTTCAGCTGTGCTTGGTGCAGGCTCATCTTTTGTTGTGGACTCCACTTCACTCTTCTCAGCCACTGCATCTACCTTGGTTTCTCCACTTTTGGTCTCTGCTTCAGCCTCATTGGTCTCTTCTTCTCCAGTCTCGGCATTTTCACCATTCTCTTCTTGTTCTAATACAATTATAGTATGACATAAGTGTTAAAGAAAACTATGTTAGAAAAAACTTTCCACTAAAAAACAGGTTAGGTTAGTGTTCACATTTGAGATTTGGTTTAAATTTTCATTCATATTGTGTATTTGTTTAAAATTACATTCGGATCAATGAACAAAAAACCTTAAGTCAATATCTCAAAACTGTTATAAATATGCTTCATCCTGAGCATACATTGTTTATTTTTATCTAGAGATGATACTTGTTAATCAAACTGCAACAAAGGCTAGAACATGGCAATCACCACGTACATATGAAATGAAATGAAATGAAATATTCTTTTTATTCACTGTACGGTTCATTTACAAACTCTTAGTGAACGTTATTTTTTTGTTCTGTCTGCTCTGGGTGCGCTTAGGCAATGCTGAGCTGAAGAAAAAAGCAGACGGAGAAAAACTTCAGCCCTGTTTTAAAATATGGGGTATACAATAATAAGTTAGTATATCAAGTTGTTCGTACATAATAATGTACAAACAACTTGAACCTCATCATTCCAATTTCTGCCTACTCTGGAATAGATCCAGGAACTTTTGATAGACAGTCCAACATGATAAACCATTGCACCACAAGGGTCGCCAGTTGTCATGGGTCATAGTGGAAAGTACCACAGCTGTATACAATCTCTGGAATAGAACCAGAAACTTTTGATAGACAGTCCAACATGATAAACCATTGTACCACAAGGGTCGCCAGCTGACATGGGTCATAGTGGAAAGTACACAGCTGTATACAATCTGGAATGGAATAACTAATTTGTTGTCTTTGAATAGAAATGTAGCCTGTGTCAGACTTACATAAGGTGGTGGTGGTAACCAACATGGTTGGTTGAGGCCTGCATGCTAAAATCAAATCATCAGCAGTACATACCTTCCTCCTCGTCATCATCATTGCCAGATTCTGGGATTCCATCTCCAAGGACCCCACTTTCCTCTCTGGACAATCCAAGCAGAGCCCTGCCGTACCTGAGAAAACATGTTTATTTATAAATAACAATTCATTTAAACAAGAAAGTGCAGTAGCAAATATAGACCATGGAATATATCTACATATACTAATATACAAAGCTGAAGAGTTTGTATGTTTGTTTGAACGCACTAATCTCAGGAACTACTGGTTCAAATTGAAAAAATATTTTTGTGTTGAATATGCCATTTATTGGGGAAAGCTATAGGCTATATAACATCATGCTATGACTAATACCAAAGTCCACGCGGACGAAGTCGTGAGCAGCCGCTAGTAAACAATAAAGAGAAGTAACAATAAAAACCAGCCAGTTGCAAGAAGTTGACAAACTTCAGTTTGAAGGTGTATGCACTGGACTAGTAATTTTGTTATTGTTTTCTTCTGTAATATAATTGGAAAATACCAATTTCTAGATTATCCATTATTTGTACTGCAAGTTCTCACTTGCTAATTTTCATGGTTCTCAATAAAAAAGAATTAGCCCATTTTGATTTATGAACATCAAAACATCTGGCATAAACTTATTCATTTAGAAGTTTAATTAGCAGAGAAAACTCCCCAAGGGAGTGTAAACCGAACTATTTAATATTAATTTGATCTTAACACATCCAATAGGCATGATGACACTATTAAAGAATCAGAGAATAAATGGTTTTACAGAAAAATATATGCTAAAAAAGTTCTAAAATATAATCCCGTTTTAATATAAACATTAAGATTAATAAGATTTTCAATAAAATAAAAGTAGTAAATACAGCAATCGGCCATGTTATCTGAAACGCCAATCAAAAGGAATGACGTCACGTCTCAGTAAATGTCATCGTGTTGCTTGAAGTTTGACGAGCAAGCCGATGCCATTACACCTACTAGCGTTTTCGCGCTTAATTCAAATTACATAGCACAAAATACATTAATTTACGTTAAAAGTTCAGTTTATTGCTGAAATAAACTTTTTTTCGAAACTAGGAGACGTGTACCTACAATAAGGAAAGGTATTTAAAAATCTGTCATCATGCCTATTATTCCTGAAAAAAATTGGCTTGATAAACAATGATAACAGCATTTTAAAGGATCAATGGAACTCTAGAACATTAAAAAGATTTTATTACATTAAAATTAATGTATATTGACAGCAAAAATCATTTACTTACCATAAATAAGCCTCTGCACATTGATCTGCCTTATCACCATGTTCCTTAGCGAGAAGTTCACATGCAGTGGCAAGAGATGATGCTGCTGAGCTATAATCCCTTACTGCAAGGTTCCTGCGACCCACCGCAAGAAGCTCGGATGGGCTGGACGTGGACACTTCAGATGATTCTGCCATCTATGATGAGGAATAGAATGCATATAGGCATACATGCACTTTTATGGTATGGGGAAGAAACCTTCAAATAGTACGAGGTAGCTAGGAGATATACTAGATTATGTGGGATTCAAACCACATTTAAAAGATCTGGCACTGGCCTGCCTCAGGCGAGGCGAAGTCCTCGTCCAGCTGAGGCAGAATCGCCAGCGGAACGCACTGGTGTCCTTCATACACAGTGCACCAATAGGCCTTGCGAGAGTAATGAAACTTTTCTACACCTTCTCGGGTTGGACGGTTTTTAGTCGCCTACTTTCAAGCAGATACCGTATGTGATATTCTTTATCTTATTTCCGAGCTACAGGGACAAGCGTGTATGCATTAGCTTTCACAACATAAGTTTAACACAACCAAACAAAGAAGTGCATTTGCAATGCATGCTTGCAACTTGTATGCCGCCTAACGGTCACTTTGACATTTCGAAATTGGGTGATTATTTGTTGTAAAATATCTCTTCTGAGCTGCTATATAGAAACATTTATACCTAAAGTAGATCTAGTATCAAATTTGCTTCCAAATTAACAAGGAGTGTCTGTGTATATTATTACTCAAAAACGATTTGCCGGAACACGCGCCATCACATAACTAAGACTATTTATTTAGCGCTACTTAGTACTTACGGTTTTCAATGTCTTGATTTTCTGGGATATTGGTGATATTTAAAACTAGTTAAAGCGAATGAATGATTTAAGACACAAAAATTAGTAAACTGCAGCAAGAAAGATAAACGTGACGTGACCGACGAGACTAAAAAACGGCAGCAGCAGGCAAGGCAGCTGCCTGGAACCGGTATGCCGGTATCATAGATAGTGATGGGCAGAAGGTAAAAACCCATTCAATCCACCCGGGTTAAAACCCGGTGAATTGGGTTTTAACCCGATTTTAACCCATTATCATCGAAATTGATGGGTGAAAACGGCTTATTTGTTAAAAATATTTTTAAGGTTATTTTTACAGTTTCTTTTCAGTAAAATGATTCGAAAACCTTAAAGCTAGTTACAGTTATTTTTAGGGAAAGTAAAATAAAACTCAAATAAAAATCAACATTCTGTATTGTAATAACCTAGTAAATAAATAACTTAATACTATAATAAAATAACTAATAATAAAATAACTAACACGTTTCATAATTTTTTTCATAACAATCAACAATGAACAATTTTTTATTTATTTTTTTATATTAAACGTTATTGACGTCATCTAAAGTATTGTCGTGTATAAACTGCATTTTTTTCTTGTCTCTCTAGTCCTCATCGCTAAAGCCGGATAAGTATTCGCAGTCGAGAAATTCGACATCATTTACATTAGAGTAGCTAGTAGATGGTTGTGGACTGTAAGGCCGTGATGGGGAAAGAGTATCTCCTCGGGAAATTTGTGAATTTTCAAACTCGCATTGTAATGCTGATTCACACTAGTCAATATTAATGCCGGGTCGAAAATGAAAATCACAAAAACTTCACGAGGACGTATAACGCACTCCAAACGACGTGTTCAAAGTAGCAAACGATACCGATAGTGTAATAAGAGACTAATAAGTAAAAATTACCGATTGCTAGGGGTTGCTAGGGGTAAAGGGCGGGGCGGGAGCGGAACTTGCTATTGTCTTACAGATAACACTTAGACAAAAGGGACCTTTTAACTAGCCCTGCAGTTGTCTCTCTTTAACTCGTAACGAATTGTTCCACGCGTCGTGTAATAAAATAACTGAATACATTAATTTACATTACGAATTTACCATCATAGGAGTAGAAATTATAAAAATTATCAGATTTGACTTTTTATAGTGCAGACATAGGTAACTAAATTTACATTTTCCATATAATATGTTTATTTTTCACTTTATTTATTCGCTATTTAATCACTCAAATACATTTAACAGATACTTTTTCTTAACAATATGTTTTTAACCGGTCAATTAATGGTTTCGGTCAATTAAAATGGATGTAAGCCGTGTCCGTTGTACCCCGTTGGTTAATAATACATTTAACAGTCAATACGTCATACATAAATAGCAATAATTATTACAGTATGTTTTCACCCGATCAATGGGTCATTTGGGTGGATTGAAATGGGTGATAACTGGGTTTTAACCCAGAGGCGGGTTTTAACCCGGGTGTTTACCCATCACTAATCATAGATTAATATTGTATACTGGAGAAACCGGTATATTAATTTTAATTATTTTTAATCTATGCCAGTGTTGCCAATGCTATGGCTGGCTGGTGCTAGTGATGGATGGGACTCGAAATATTCGAATCACATTTTGGTTGAATGATTCGAATTTCGAATCGAATGCTAACGGTGAAAACTTGATTCGAATGAGATTCAATGTTGATTCGATTTGTCGAGTTGATTCGAATCAACTCATCATCATCATCATCGATGTGATTACCATTCGAATCACATCGATGATTCGAATTAATATTTATGATTCGAATCTTATATTGCGCGGTAAGTTACCTTATAGATGAGATGATAATTGATGAATAATAATAATAATTTAATATGATAATTCGTTGATGTTTTTTTTTTCTACCAAGATATTCTGGTTTAAATATATAAGTAATATCTGTAGTGAAAACTAAAAGTGATAGAGATACGAGTCCGTAAAGGTCCGTAAGTAGTTTTTACACGCTTTTTATTAGCTTCACCTGTATGTTTGTATGTTTGTTTGTAACCGACTTCTTTGGGCGCGATTTTGACCCACTTTAAACGGCCAGATTTCGTTCAAACTTTGTAGATTTATTGAGGACTGATGACAATACACTAATTTGATAAAATTATTCCATTTAAAAATCCAACCAAAAAATTAAAAATAAATAATGTACTTTAAAAAACTAAAAAAACACGCTTTTGAGAAAATACGAACTAAAAACTAAAAAAATAAGAAGAAAATGTATATTACTGTAAATAAAGCGTGGGGTGGTTTTTAAGATACTATTGACACCATGCACCCCACGCTTTATTTACAGTAATATACATTTTCTTCTTATTTTTTTAGCTTTTAGTTCGTATTTTCTCAAAAGCGTGTTTTTTTAGTTTTTTAAAGTACATTATTTATTTAGAAAGCAGTTTAATAGAGGTTTGTTAACTAACAAACTAGGTATATAATAAACTTACTAGTTCTTCAGAAGTAATTTGAACATGGTGACTTTGAAAAGCGTTTACAAATGTTTTCAAAATTACATTTTGGAGAGTGACGACTAAGTGGGACTGTATTTTTGGTATAAACAATTCACAAATAATACTATAATATCATAAAAGTGTGTGTAGCGTAAGCGTGTAAATAAAGTGAAACAGGCGCATCGTATAGTGAAATTTTGTGTTTTGTTCGATGTTTGTGTTTCACAGTGAAGACATAGTAACTACCTAACAATAATTTGAAAATTATCACATCGCTCAATAAAAGTGTAGTTTGAGACTTTCTTACTAAAACTGAAGAAAAATTGACGTGTAATATACGCAAAAAGTAGTATAAGCATTCAAATACTACTACTAACTGGCTAAGCCATTTAAAAAGGAAACATATTATGCAATACAATGGAAAATCTATGTACCTGATTCAGAACCACAGCCGTCGACCAATACAGGAACTGATGAAGTACCAAAAAAGAAAACGCAGACACAAGGTTGTCTGTTCTGTTCTGTCTGTTCAAGGTACCTGCAAAATTGTCAGTAGTCGAAAAACATAAAATAGACAACGCCTTAATGAATTTAGTTATCTGGGACAATCTACCCTTGAGCATTTCAGAACAAAAAGGTTTTCTAAAATATACCAAAATCCTAAATTTTCCTTTCTCTAAATCATAAATTATTCCTATCCTATCCTTTTTACCCTATCCTTCCTATCCTACCTATCCTATACTTTCTACCCTATCCTTCTTATTCTATCCTACTTTCTTATTTCCTTCTTATCTTACTAATATTATTGACGTGAAAAAATAAACGCAAGGATGTACGTTTGTATCTGTGTGCTGTTTGTTTGTGTATGCGCTGAAATTTGGAACATCGGTAGATTATAACTAGAATTATCATATAGGATACTTTATATTGCAATATTGCCATGGGAATGGGATTCAAGCAGGTGAAACTGCGGGGCATAGCAATTAGGTTTGTAAAGTATTCGAAAACGTATCTATGTATATTTTTACTATTAAATGATTTTATTGATTCGAATCAACGTATAAATTCGTATGGATTCGAATGTACCAATCAATTCGAATCAAGGGTTTATTCGAATCATGGTTCGAGTTTTCGCCAGGTTATTCGAATTCAAACGAATATTTATTTTCGATTCGAGTCCCATCCAGATAGATGTGATGTGACTGTGATGCTGACTGCTGAGGCGAGCGGGGTGGGGGGGAATAGATTGGCGATACGTATCGATATTATCGCGTATCGATACATTGCTATGCGATATATCGATATTTTGAATCGATACACTGCCATACAACACGCAGCGATACGTATCGTATCGCATAATGTAATTGTATAGTAATATATAATGAATAAAGCCTCTATCTGAGGCATCAAATGTTTGAACATTGTATTTTTATTTTAAATTAATATTTTTCTCATTTTTAATATATGTAACAGGCACCAACACAGCGCAGTGATTATTATTGGTTCGTTCTTTCCCTACTGTTATTTTATTTATTTATTGCATTATAAGGAAACTTTTTTTTGCAGCTTAGGTTAGGTCCCCTGAAGAATGGCAGTTGTAATGTTTAATTTTCATTATAATAACATAATTGCTTTTAAATCTTCTTATTTTGGAATAACTATAATAACATTGATTAATTACCTACTGAAAAATTGAAAATATCGTATCGTATGTATCGATACAAGACGTTGCGATATTTCATTGAATCGATATATTATATTGCGATTCGTATCGATACGATGTATCGATTCAAATAGAATTTTTGCCCATCTCTAGCGTGGATGACAAAATGCCCGCGAGTTTTGGCGGGAAGTCTGATCTGAAGGGACAAGTTGTGCTCTTGTTTTATTTTCATTTTCTTGGTGTATTTTTGAGTTATATCGGATAAAGTTGATGGCGTTTTTTTCGATTTCGATATAGGTTAATGACAGTTCACGAGTGTTGTGAAATAGAATAACAGTGCGAAAACATGTTTTTTCGGCATGCCTCCAAAACTCCTTCGGACATGTTCTCGTAAAGTAGCCATCGCTTTACTTGAACATCTGACTGACTAGATTGACTGATACCTGACGACTGACCTTGCGACTGACTAGGGATGGCGATCTGAGATCGATTAATCGAAGAATCGATTTTTCGGTCCAAAAAGATCGATTTTTTAAATCGATATGTAGTGCTGAATCGATATTTCACCCCTGAAAATCGATATTCGATATTTTTGGTTAAAATTATTTGCAATTAGTTGAATGTACTCGTATTAAGTATAAGAATTTTGCCAGTTAAAGGGTTAATAACTCAAAAACTTGCTAGATGGCTGTGTGTTTAGTTTCCTTAGATTCTCTTTGATAGAAAAAACGTTACGTTTGTATATGAGTATCGTAGGATCATCTCTTCCTTGTGAGCGACTTTTTTCAGTTGCCGGAAATATCACAAGTGTTGAGCGGAACCTCATGGATCCCAGTAGGCTTAACAGATTATTGTTAAAAGCTTAGCTCCAAAACAGTTTTATGAGTCACTACCATTAGCAAGGAAAAGTATCAAATGCGAAGTACTGACCAATATTATTTTTTACCGTTAGAATTATTATATAATTACTATAAGTACTTTAAATTTAATAATTTTGTTTTGTTAAAACATAATTGGCGATATTTCCACATGTGGGGCTGTAAAATTTGAGAGTTCCCCTCGATTTCCCTGGGATCCATAAACGAAAAAGTTATCCGCGAACAAACATAAAAAAAGCAAAACAACGAATATTGTCTTTTTTGACTTTACTTTTTTTGTTATTATTATTTTGTTTTAAGGACGCAAAACGTCATTTTGAAACGTTAAAAAAATCATATATTATACGGTCGAATTAATTGACCTCCTCCTTTTTTTAAGTCGGTTAAAAAAAGATCGATTTTTCGGAAATCGATCTTTTAGACCTCGATTTTTTTGTGAATCGATTCTTTAGGTCACGATTCGAATCGATTCAAAAATCGATCTTTTTCGGAAAGAATCGCCATCCCTACGACTGACTGATTTATTCTACGATGCAGTAATTTACTTGACACTGGCAACATGCACGGAGTGCGGTGCCATTATTTAATAATGAAACGAAAATATAGAATGGCTGCAAGGATTTTATCCAATGCCGTTAAATGAATAAAAAAATAATAATAACTAAATGCCCGCCACACACGTATCGAGAAATCATTCAGATTATCTGTTTAATCAGATTTATCGCTCGTAAATCGTTCCAATAAATCGTTCGTCGTCGGCAGTACCAAATTTCATCAGAGAAATCGTTCGTCGGCACTCGTGATCATAGAGAAATTAAACACTTGCTCGTGATCGCTCGCTCACAGTATTGTAGCTATGCAGTGTATGAGCTGCTCCTTTTTTTTCTTTAAGCAAATAATTAGGCTCAACAACGTGCAATCAGGCCCAACAAGCATCTATTTCCAGCAGAAAGTGAAATCTACACCCGCAAAGTGCGCACTTTAAATAGTCACAAATTATATAATCACACACAAGTTATCTTTGATATATACAAATAGTGACAATAACAAATCCAACTAAGTATTTTAAATTTAAACAAGTCAAAACATGGTTAGCCTGTTTTAATAAAATTTTGACATGAATTAATGTACCTACTCTATAAAAATCTAACTGTTATATTTTGTTGCATTTACAGTTGCAGTTGCAAATTACTTATGATACAAAAGTTCATATTATTATGTTGAGTAGATACATTCTTTCTGAGTCCTTACAATTCTTCCTGTACTCCTCTTATAATACCGACTTTTAAGTCGTTATCATCAGTTTCTCTTTACAAATTAAACGTATTATAATAGCATGTTTTTAAAGTGTTTAGATAGTACTGCTGTGCCCGCGGAAAGTATCATTATAATTAAATAATTTGTGCCGCAAATAATGCATAGATTCATTATCATTATGTGACTTAAATATATTGCAGAAAGGTGGTGAAATGTCTACGCTATGTCAGGCGTGGTTAGTAGTTGGGAGTCAAATTCTTGGTTGCTTACACGTTGGTTGCAATTGTCGTTAACATACTGTCGTTCATACTTAATGGAGGTCTTTCGAGCGATAGCGAATAAAACTTGCGACAGCAGTTAGGCCACTAACAATGAAGACGTCATCAACCTGAATTAGAGCAGCGTGAGAGGATCAGGCCTTACGCGATTAAGAGTCAATTAGTTCTATTAACAACCCTTCACACAGCATCAGAAATAAATATATCGATTACTAATATTAATCTGGGCGTGACCACCATGCCGTGCTGCTGCCGTGACGCTTTATCATATTAGTGTAACACCAGTGCCAGTACTGCGTATGTATGTAATAGCTCTTATTAAATTAACCACTGAAAACGTCTGCTCATTTCAATAATTTTTTTTATTAGTGCCTCGGCAATTGGTTATTCGTTTATTCGAAATCACTTTTTTTATAAGTAAACCGAACAAAGAGGCAGAAAGGCCGCGTGGCTAAGCGATCACTGTCGCCTATGGAAACGGGCAACCCCAGCGGAGCCACCCGAGCACTGCCGGCTTTCAAGAAGAGCTTTCTTTACAGCTTTCTTGAAGAACCCTATGTCAAAGTCCACTGGAAATGCCTCAGCTGGAAGGTTGTCCCATAACTTAAACATCCGTTCAAACATCAAAAGGAGCGTGCAAAGCGACCTGTGGAACTTTAACCTTCGACTGGTGGTGTAATCATGATATGGTGACATAGCTATCATTTTGAAAAGATCACTCAGCATAGTAAAGTCGGTAGAACACTTTGATTTTTTTTACGTTTCACACTGATAGCCCCAGAGTAGGGTAAATATATACTGTGTAATGGGTACCATGAGACACACAGAGACAGAAATACAAACACTTAAACCGAGAACAGAAAATTAAACTCATCATTCAAATTTCTGCTTCGCCGGGAATCAAACTCGAGACCCTTCGATTGGCAGTCCGGCATGGTAACCATTGCGCCACGCGAGTCCAGGCGCGGCCGCAGCCTTCAATTGGGGGGGGGGGGGGGGGCCCCAAGAAATTTTGGTGGGGGGTCACTAAGAAATTTGGGGGAGAGGTGTCTCAAATTGACGCATGAGTGAGGGATTTGGGGGGGGGGTCATGTCCCCTATGACCCCCCCACTGGGACCGCGCCTGCGCGAGTCGATAATTATTATATATGTGGATGTAACCACCGCGCCGCGCCTCCATAATGCTCTACCACAATGAATTGTACTCATTGTCAGTCAGCGCCAGTTCCAAAGGTCTCTAAGTTGTTAATTTTTTTATTAGAAATTTTATTAAGTAAATATACTCTTAATTAATTATTCTAATTAATAATCTCCACCAATCCACTTTGTAATAGCGTTATTGCGTAACAATGACATCTATCGTATAGCGTGTAAACTAAATTGTCGATATACCGAATTTGCAACAGATCACTAAATAGTTCTGAATATGAACATAGATGTCAGCAGTAGCCTCGTTTTGTTAAAGTTTTGTACATTAATTTTGTATTGAGGATTTCTTTGAATATGTGGTGATATGTATGGTTTTTTTAAATATTTAGAGATCAAATCTATCATAAGTGATTGAAAACTTGCTATCAGAATATTAAGAGATGTTAGTAATTATCGAAACTTGTGGTGTGACCGCTCGCATTAAATTTATTCTCTTACAAAAGTTACACACTTAAATTTAAAAACCCGCATTGGAGCAGCGTGGTTAACTAATCTCCAGGCCTCCCCAATAATGGGAAGCCCAGGAGAGGAGCGAGACGTTAAAAGGATGCAGCTATTTAGTTTGTATCGGTAATGGTCGCTTCAGTCTTTAATTCAATTCTTGAAATTGACGTAACTTTTTTGTTTGTTAACCGATTTAAATAAAACAAACCCTAAATGTTAATCCAAAAAAATACCAATACATCAGTGAAAACCATATCCTTCTACGTTAAGCCGTTCCTGAGATTAGCGCGCACAAACGAACAGATAAACAGACAAACAGATAAACAGACAAACAGACAAACAGACAAACAGACAATAATTCTAAAAATCATTGTTTTGGGTTCTATTACGCTAATAAATAGCCCTAGTGACATTTTTTTTCAAATATCTTCAATGTACAGAAACCGACTTGTTACAGATTTATTATCTAATATATAATATAATATATAATATATAAATATATATATATATATATATATATGTGGATGTAACCACCGCGCCGCGCCTCCATAATGCTCTACCACAATGAATTGTACTCATTGTCAGTCAGCGCCAGTTCCAAAGGTCTCTAAGTTGTTAATTTTTTTATTAGAAATTTTATTAAGTAAATATACTCTTAATTAATTATTCTAAATAATAATCTCCACCAATCCACTTTGTAATAGCGTTATTGCGTAACAATGACATCTATCGTATAGCGTGTAAACTAAATTGTCGATATACCGAATTTGCAACAGATCACTAAATAGTTCTGAATATGAACATAGATGTCGGCAGTAGCCTCGTTTTGTTAAAGTTTTGTACATTAATTTTGTATTGAGGATTTCTTTGAATATGTGGTGATATGTATGGTTTTTTTAAATATTTAGAGATCAAATCTATCATAAGTGATTGAAAACTTGCTATCAGAATATTAAGAGATGTTAGTAATTATCGAAACTTGTGGTGTGACCGCTCGCATTAAATTTATTCTCTTACAAAAGTTACACACTTAAATTTAAAAACCCGCATTGGAGCAGCGTGGTTAACTAATCTCCAGGCCTCCCCAATAATGGGAAGCCCAGGAGAGGAGCGAGACGTTAAAAGGATGCAGCTATTTAGTTTGTATCGGTAATGGTCGCTTCAGTCTTTAATTCAATTCTTGAAATTGACGTAACTTTTTTGTTTGTTAACCGATTTAAATAAAACAAACCCTAAATGTTAATCCAAAAAAATACCAATACATCAGTGAAAACCATATCCTTCTACGTTAAGCCGTTCCTGAGATTAGCGCGCACAAACGAACAGATAAACAGACAAACAGATAAACAGACAAACAGACAAACAGACAAACAGACAAACAGACAAACAGACAATAATTCTAAAAATCATTGTTTTGGGTTCTTTTACGCTAATAAATAGCCCTAGTGACATTTTTTTTCAAATATCTTCAATGTACAGAAACCGACTTGTTACAGATTTATTATATGTATAGATATTAAGTTCCTCAAATAATTACTGTTTTATTTTCTCCTGAAAAGGTAGCATTTATTTGAACCCGTATTATGCATTAAGACCTGCAAATCTTAATCTTAATATAATATAAAAAGTAAAGGGTTTTCTTTGTACGTAAAGACACGGTTTTCTCTATTATCATTAACTCCAACCAACTTCCCGTTGGGGTGGTAAGTACCTCTTAGTACGTAGATGATAGTAAGGGACTTTGATCGCGGTGGGTGGAAGTGGGTGAAAAAATCTGAAAAAAAAATCTGTACTTTTCTAACCAATAGGGACTTCTGGGTGGATCTCAAAATTTCTGGGATGATCTAGCAAACTATTTAAATTTTAATTTTATTGAGAATGTTCGAGAAAGTTCCAGAAACTTCACGAATCATTTGGATTTTTTAAAATAATTTTAATTGAGAATATTCGAGAAAGCTTCTCAAATGATCTGGATTTTTAAAAATAATTGTATTTTTTAAAATTAATTGAATATATTCGAGAAAGTTCTAGAAACTTCTCGCATGATCTGAAGATTTTTAAAATAATTGCAAACTGTTTTAATTAATTTAGAATGATCGAGAAAGTTCCAGACATTTCTCAAATGATCTGGAAAATCCTACTAATATTATAAACGCAAAAGTTTGTAAGTATGGATGTTTGTTACTCTTTCACGTTAAAACTACTGAATGGATTTAAATGAAACTTTTCAATAATATAGCTTCTACGTCAGAATAACACATAGGCTACAATTTATAAAGATATTGTGTGAATTGTCCAAAATATGACGATAAGTGTCAAGTAAGTAGGAAAAATCTACCACCTGCGAGCTATTCTGGCGTGCGCTGCCAAAACCGCTAGAGTTACACATTCGTAATGTATGATGGAAATGTTTATCTTAAATAGTCCTACAAAAAAGCCGGTCCACGGCACTTCAGAAGGGACTGCACTTTATGCTAATGATCCTCTCTAACGCGGGTGAAACCGCGGGGCACAGCTACTATTGTACTAAATTCCTTACACTTGTTTAATAAATTAATAAACAACGCAAGTGCGTCATCATTATTTTCCATCTTGGATAACATGTTTATTGTGTGAACTTCTGCGGAAAACTGACGATCGACGTAGATGTCGGTGGCGTGTGGAGTTACTAGGGGCGTCCGATATATCTGTTTAGAGAAAAATCGGACGATTTCTCGTTACAGCTGGGGCGGGCTAACGAAACCCAGGTGAGGTGACTGTCCTGCGGCGGGCACGTTTGAGACGGCACGGCAGAGTTTGTATCATAGAGAAATACACTACGTGGTTTGTATACGGCGGGGGCATCACAGCCATAGGGCGCGAAGAAGTCACGAGCAACCCATTGTAGTATTATTTATTCTTATGCCATTACTAACAAAACAGTTTTGTCGCATTCCTTTAGCGTAGAGTTGCCATCCGTCCGGGTTTCCCTGGATTTGTCCTAGTTTAGAGGGCGTCCGGAGAGCGTCCGGGCCGGACTTCATTTGCAGTCCGGGTTTAAAAAAAATGACACACGCACTGTGCTCGCACATCGCGATCAACCGACGAACCGACTCGGTAAATTCACCGTCCCTCCGCTGTTGAAATGTCCGGGTTTTGGGCTCTAAAATCCGGGGTTTTAACGCGTCTTGTCCTGGTTTACAAATTTTATAGATGGCAACCTTACTTTAGCGGGAAGTTGAAATCAAAAAGCCTTATATTGTGCTATTGTTTTATTTTCATTTACCTGGTGTATTTTCGAGTTATATCGGATAAAGTTGATGACATTTTGTTTGTTATAAATTAATTACATTGCCCGAATGTTATCATATAAAATACCTAACTAATTAATTTTTAGCTTGCCTCCTAAACTCCGACGGTAAGGTACGAGCTCGTAGCCACCACATTAATAGAATATCCAACTGACTTATAGCTAGGTAAGCACCACCGCTGCACCTACTTCTGCCGAGAATAGTTCTATTGTGTTTCGGTGGAAAGGTGCAGTTGCCAGCCAGACTTCATGAAGCAACCATCAGCCTCCAGAGTAGCACCGCAACTGCAATCGACCTCAGGCAAGAATAATGCTTGCTTGAGGTCATGTGTAGATATCCGTGGGCTGACAGCTGAACACCACGTGGCCTCCATGTTTGTTTGCTACTACATTCAAATAATTGTAAACTTGACTGAGATTACTGATTTGATTTTGACTATTAATAACGTCCGATTTCAAAGAAACGGGCAAAATTAAATACTGGAAACGAATGCTCACTTGACCTTAACAATTTGATCTGTGCATACGATGCCATTACTGAAAGGTATAATGGTGAACAGCTAGCCATCCTTTCACAAAGCTTCACGGGAACGCCGTTGTTATCCCGTATATAATAATACTGTATCGTACTAGTTTAAAAGCTTTAAGAACAAGGGCCTTTGCGATATTGAGATTGTGTATCGAGGCTGACAGGCGTTGCTCTTATCTGCTTGAACCGTATATAGCTGCTGAATAACTAGTGCCTTTAGAAACACATATAGCCCATGGGCACTAGTATGACGGGTCACTGCCCTTTTATAGGATAGAGTGAACTATGACGTACCATTCCAAGTAGAGGAATTATTTATACTAGCATTAAATATAAGCACTATATATAAGCACATTATATTGAGCACACGTTTTCAATAAAAATAGTAGCGGGGCACCAATCAGTCCCTCGACTTCTTGACTTGGAGCCTGGATGGATCTCATTGCAGAGTTCATCTGAGCTTATTGCGTGATTGGATTTTAGGCCTTGTAGTTTAGGCTCTGAAAGGACTTAATTAACTGTGAATCACGAATAAATAGACATTTTTTATCTACCATACCTATATAATATTTGTTCTTTCGATTTGTATTCGATTTCAATTTCGATTCGATTTTGTAGGTATCTGTAACGACGCTCTGGACCGCTTGTATTGGTGTAAATCAATCGAAAAATGTAATCCCACCAAAAACATTCTGTAAAAAACTAGCCAAGTCTCGATGGAGCTGCTTGTTTATCTCTAAAAAGTAATGTAATCTAGACAAAGTCGTGCCAAGTCTAAGGTTCATTGCTGCGATTTCTTTATTAATAGTTAACGTTGTGTGACTTGTCCGTTGAACATTCTTTATACGTTAGTGGGTACAAGTCAATTTTGTTTACATGTAATGTTATATCTGTTGTAACTACCTATGTTTGTTAAGCGAGATAATAGCCCATACTGGTATTGGTAATTGGACGCTGGTGTCTCATTTTAGGCTGTTGTTGATTGTGCAACAACACATGCATTCAGCATTGACAATGCTGACTTCTACTCTCTTCTTTTTGGAGCGTCAAATCGACCACAGCTGCACAGATCTAACATAAAATAGACGTACAGACGGACTTCTATCAATGATTAGAATTCCGTTTGAATCAACGTTTTCCAAGTGGCAAATTTTCCATCGTCAATAGGTAGCGGTTCTGGCGACAGATTGGTGCAATGATGTCATGGAGCACCTGGTTTTGTACACTTGTTTATCCTTCAACGGCCAAGTCACACAACACGAGTACGAGTCACACGTAATACGAGTATATTATCACGCATGCTCGGGTAACGTCCTTAACTTTAAGAATAGTAGTTAAGCTACGAGTAAGAGTTGACTAGGAGAGTGCTAAAGGCTACTCACGATAGTAGATAACGGAATACTACGCGTGATAATATTTTGTAATTATTTTAAATACATGGAAATTTAAATGAGGCAGTTGTTGAAATGATATATTCAGTACTTACCCAAAACACAAATAAGTACCGAATGAAGTAAACTCTTAAGTAATAACTCTTAAGAAATAACTTGTAACAAACTTATTTGGAATAACATACTTGCATATTTACAAAGTATTCAAAGTTTCACCGTCTCAGTTTGTACTTGTCTCCACTTAGTTGAATTGTATTTTTCCAATTGCTTCGAAGTTTTATAAGTTTTGTACCCAGCGATACTTACTAATTTTATTCTATCTGTCGTCACTCGCTGTTTTATATTTCAAAAAGACTTTTCTCTCCTTTATTCATATATACACAATATTAATATTTAATAAACAACATTCAAATCAATTAACCTCATTAAAAAATTAATGTTAATTAATTAACCTCATTTATGTACTAGGCATAATTTTAATATACTTAATTTATAAACTATGCTATGCTATGACTATGCCTATGATAACTTGCCTATCGAAAAGTGTTCTTTTTTACCGACTTCCAAAAGAAGGAGGTACTGTATTCGGCTGTATGTATTTTTTTTATATATATATATATGTTCACCGATTACTCCGCCGTTTGTGGACCGATTTTCAAAATTCTTTTTTTGTTCGTTAGCTTATACTCCCGAGGTGGTCCCATTGTCACCAAATCAGGATCTGATGATGGGATCCCAGGGAAATCGAGGGGAACTCTCAAATTTTATAGGCACACACATTGATTTTCTTATAGTTTCTGAAGCATAAGAAATATTTACGCATAGAAATCATCATCTCATTTTGCTGAGCTGATGATGGAAGGTACTGCGACAGTGAGGAGTTGAGAGCAAATTCTTTTAATAAATAGTTTTTTATTCGAAATCTTACGTTCCCGAGGTGGTCCAACTGTCACCAAGTCAAAGTCTGATGAGGGGATCCCAGAGAAATCGAAGGGAACATTCAATTTTTATAGTACAACAAATGTTTTTCATATATTTACAAAAGCAAAACAGACATTTGTGTATAATTATCGTCATATCATGTTGCTGAACTGATGATGGAAGGTACTACGACGGTTAGGAGTTGAGAGCAAATTCTTTCAATAAAGGTTTTTTTGTTCGAAATCTTACATTCCTGAGGTGGTCCAACTGTCACCATGTCAAAATCTGATGATGTGATATTAGGGAAATCGAGGGAAACACTGAAACTTAATAGGCACACACATTCTTTTAGTCATATTTTTAACATAATACAAATATTAAAGTCTAGTAATTAAAACCTGCTGTTGCTTAGCTGATGATGGAAGGTACAACTCCTCAACGGTTAGGAGCCGAGAGCAAATTCTTTCTTTAATTTATACGTTCAGGTGGACTGATAGTAGTATTCTTTCAGGCTATTAGATAAACATGATTATAAAAGGTAAATCTGTAAAGTTTAGAAGTAAAGTGAAAATTTTTCCAATTATGCTAATATATACAGAATTATCAAAATTACTAAAAAGAGTGAAATAAATTAAGTTTTTAACAAAAAAATAGAACCGACTTCAAACGGTAAAAAATAAAATTGTTCAGTACCTACTTCTTCTTGCTTATGGTAATGACTCTTAAAACTATTTTTGAAGTCGGGCCCTTAGTGAAATGTCCTGTCTTAGTAAATATAGTGTACCTTTCGTTCTGAATGGGCACCGACTCCAATACAGTTTTAACAGTCATTACCATAAGCAAGAAGAAGTAGGTACTGTCCCACTGTCTGTACTGTCGATGTCGGTGCCAATTTAGAACGAATAGTACGACATTTGCTAAGGGCCCGACTCCAGGAATAGTTTTAAGAGTCATTACCATAATCAAGAAGAAGTAGGTACTGAACAATTTTATTTTTTACCGTTTGAAGTCGGTTCTATTTTTTTGTTAAAAACTTAATTTTAATATAATTAATTTTAATCAATTTTCTTTCATCACTTCACTCTTGTATATAAATAAATATAATATGTAATAATAATATTATATATATAATAATATTTATATGTTTATATATTACATTTGATAAAAAATATGTCTCATCGAGTTATCAGATCGGTGAAGGTCGATCTTCTATGTCTCCTCTACTATCTTACGACAGGTGTGTTGCCGCGAGTCGAACATTTTTTACCCATTCCAAAAAAAATATACAACGCCGCTAAAGAAGTTATCACTTCAGAAAAATAACGTTCACTAAGAGTTCGTAAAGAAACCGCACAGTGAATCCTACTATAGGATAGTAGCACGTTTAAGATAATAAACGCAAAAGTTTGTAAGTATGGATGTTTGTTACTCTTTCACGTAAAAACTACTGAAGAGATTTTAATGAAACTTTACAATAATATAGATTATACATCAGAACAACACATTGGATACAATTTATAAAGGTATTGTGTAAATTGTCCAAAATATGGCGATAAGTGTCAAGTAAGTAGGAAGAACTACTAATATAATAAACGCGAAAGTTTGTAAGTATGGATGTTTGTTACTCTTTCACGTAAAAACTACTGAATGGATTTTAATCTTCTTTTAAAGTAATATAGCTTATACATCAGAATAACACAAAGGCTACAATTTCTAAAGGTATTGTCTGAATTGTCCAAAATATGACGATAAGTTTCAAGTAAGTAGGAAGAAATCTACCACCTGCGAGCTTTTCTGGCGTGCGTTCCCAAAACCGCTAGAGTTACACAATGTAGTGTATGATGGAAATGTTTATCTTAAATAGTGAAACTGCGGGGCACAGCTAGTAAAGAATATTTCATTTCATTTCAATAGCGCAATGGTTAAGGAACCAGTTTGTAGTGTATATTCTTTGATACCGTTCCCGAAGATGGTTCAAACCCCGGCGCGCACCTTAGACTCAGAAATTTATTACGTGTATATTAATCGCGATAACGAAGTCTTTCATCATCGTGCATGCCTGAAAATTACACAAAATTTGACAAAAATTAGTTATGTCCACCTTATCTCCACCAACCCGCATTGGAGCAGCGAGGTGGAGTAAGCTCCAGGCCTCCCCAATAATGGGGAGAGACCCTTGCCCAGCAGTGGGAAGCAAAAAGGGTTGCAGCCATGTGGTTTGGTTGGTTCTCCGATGTAATTTCGTAATGACGCCTTTGTATCAAAATATTTAGGAATTAGTAAAACTTAAAGGTCGAGGTGTGAAAACGATAAAATTTACTTACGTTGTTTGCAATATAATTTTATAGTAAACATTTCAGAAGACCTAAACAACAAAAACATATTTTGTATTAGCAGTATATTTTGTGTGATGTATCATTTTCCCTTAAAATCTGGGAATTTTTAAAAATAGCACAAATCATCAAAAATATCTCTAAGACTATTGAAAATCGGACAGAGTATTACATGATTTATTTTACAGCAAATTGTCCATATTTTCACTCTTTGAAAGGAATCACAACAACTATTACAAATCACCCTGTATTTTTTTCTTTTTTGAGTTTTTTTAAAATTTTGAATATCATTTTAACAAAATTAAGTTACTAACTCAAGCACTGCATTAATAAGATTAACTTACTATGAAACTATCAAGAACTTCATTTAAGTCTTAATTTATATTCATTGCGGCATTACAGCACGCAAATGCCTTATTAATTAGCTTGTTTACGTAGTCCGTAGCAACTACGAGTATCTACGGCGTAGCACTACGTAGCTGTAGGGCAATGAGGAATTGTCATTTTTTATCCGTTTTTACAGTAAGCGTTTTGTACAGTAAGCTATTTCACACAACAAAATACTCAATACTCAATACTTTATTGCACATTATTGTTACAATCATGAGTTGTAAAATAATAATAACCCTAAGAGGGTATTGCAATTTTGTCTTTTGTAGGTCAACCGATTAATTTTTTCTTAAAACACTATTTTATACGATTGATATAATTATATTTATTATATATTGTATTATTAAGTCATTACTTTAAAAATATATAAAAAGTTTATTTAACAGGCTGAAACAATTACAATATGTACAAAAACCTAGAACTAATCTTAATAACTAACCTTAACAATATATACAAAACTTAAAGTAAAAATAAAAAAAAACATATAAAAAAGGGCTTATAAATAAAATACTTCTTCTAAAAAGTCCGTGTGAGGCATGGTACCCAAGACACTGGCGGCATTGCCCCTTTGTACGACTAGACTGAGTCGTTGGGCAAAATAGCCGCCAGCCCTCTGGTCACCACAGGCAAGGACAAGTCTGTTCGACATTTCTGACATGAATTTCTTCATGTCAGAAGACCATGGTCCCATAGTCTCTACAGCTAACGCCGCAAATATATAATTATCCGACAAATTACTATATTTGCGGCGCTTGAGAGACTGTGCATGGTCGGCAGCGGACCCCGCCCTATCTGCAGTATCGCTTATATGCGATGGGGCTAAGGTATCCGCACATGTCACGTCCCAAACCAGTGGCCGTCCTAGACTCCACGGCACCAATGTAACTCCGTCAGGCCTCTTGCCATCGCTTCTGGATAGTCCAGATGGTTCTAGCGATGCTGGAATAGAAGTGGTGGCAAGAGCACGACGAATTAAGTCGTTTAAGGTACCGTGGCGGAAAAGTCTACCGGCACTCCTGATACAGGACAAGCCATGTCGGCCAAAGCTGTCCACCTTTTGCCCACACGGACAAACATGGGGCTCGCACACCTTTACACCGAGCCGGAGACCTACTGCAATACGCAGAGCTACAGGATCCAACACGGTGCCAATGTTTTTAGATGGCAGAGCGTGCAACCAATGTCACGACTCACTTTGTGCTACTGCCAATAATCGGGCCCTATCGGTGCTGTTAGGACAACGCTCGAGGAGTCTAGCATAGATAGCTTTTAAGGCTGGTACATCCCAAAATCAATAATCAATAAATATTGTATTATTGACTTTCATAAAATATATAATAATAATAAATTAAATATATAATAATAAATATTCCAAAATAGTAAGTGGAGGAAATCCGGATCGACAAGGACCAGATATTGTTGGAGAAAGGGGGGGAATGAGGGTGGTCCCCCACTGCGGGTGTAGGAATTGTGGACTGTAAGTTGCGGTTTGAATTAATGGTGGAAAAACGAGAAGGATTGATAAAGGGAACAAACGCACTTACTTGGTGTATCCCAGGGGCTGATGGTGGCGATGCGGACGAGTCTGATGACCACGTGTTAGGTGGCTTGCGGTGCGGTTGTCACTTGTCACGAGAGGACTTGCATACGCGTCGGCGGCGTGCGCGTCGGCGGCGGGACGAAGGCAGACTGAGTTGATAGATCTTCCTGATCCATATTATGTAATAGTGCGCTTGCGGGGAAGAGAGGGAGGGTGAAGGGGAGGGAGGTGAAATGACTTAATTGGCGCGAACATCCCCCCGGCCTTGAGGTCTCCTCAAATAGCGAATTAAAAAAAAATAAACATAAATATATACAGCGGAGTTAATATCATATAGAAAAAACTATATATGCGGTGAACAGAGGCGATGCGATGAATATAATTAGTAAATTAATAAAATATTATAATAGCGGGATGAGAATTTATACTTAAACTATAACTTATAAAATATAAACTACATAGGCATATAGAAATATTATTGCGTTGGTAGAGGGCAAAGTCTAACAATGGGCCGCTGCAAAGTGGAGCTCTTAGTCTTCACTTGTGCAACGCGCACCACACCATCCCTACCAGGAAACAGTTCAGTGACGACGCCTAGCGGCCACTGAAGAGGCGGAGCGTTATCCATATCGATAAGAACAACGGTTCCTACAGAAATGGAATTAATAGAATGTTTATTCCACTTTTCTCTTGCTTGTAGTGTATGTAAGTATTCTGATCTGAAGCGCTTCCAGAATGACTGAACTATCGAATCAAGTAATGAAAAACGTGATAAAAGATTAATGCGTTCCTTACTAAGATCAGCGGCGGGTAAACATCCAAGTGGATTAACAGCGAGGAAATGCGCGGGCGTAAGTGCAGTAGGTTCCGCCGGATCGCTACTTAACACGTAAAGCGGTCGTGAATTTAATATGCGTTCGACCTGAGTGAGGACAGTAAGCAACTCCTTCATACGTGAGGATTTGCTTACCTATGACGCGAAATAAATGATACTTTACTACCTTTATATTTGACTCCCAAAGCCCACCAAAATGTGGAGCGTTTGGAGGGTTAAGTTTCCATGTGATGCGGTTATCAGAAAGGACCTGATTAAATACTTTATAATATTCGTCTGAACGTAAAAAGGAATGTGAAGTTCCTTCAAGTATGAACGCGACGCAATAAAATTAGTAGCGTTATCACTAGTGAGTCATCATCATTAACGATGTGCGAATAAATCACGAAGCCATACGCCTTTTCACTGGCGTCGGCGAACGCGACTAGCGAGACTTG
This sequence comes from Pyrgus malvae, assembly GCA_911387765.1. NCBI lineage: Eukaryota > Metazoa > Arthropoda > Insecta > Lepidoptera > Hesperiidae > Pyrgus > Pyrgus malvae. The sequence continues at coordinate 23,222,776 of OU426948.1, forward strand.
CGAATTTTTATTTATACCCATATGGCGAGGAAACTTTAATTTCGATATCAAAGGTAACTCTGAAATATATTGTTGCCATGCAGTGACAACGTGAGCGGGCGGAGCCTGGTCCCAGTCAAGTTTGAGAACCCATAAGGTTTTAATGAGAAGCTTAGAGAAAAGAATTACTGGACCCACGAGCCCCAGAACATCATACAAGCGAGCGGTTGCGGATAAAATAGAACGCTTGGTACAAGCGAGCGGCGGCGGCGAAACTAGAAAAAAAAAACAATCAGTTGCGGGGTGCCAACGAAGACCCAATATTTTAAAAATATTTTGGTCGTCGAATGAGACCTCGTCAAGCTGACGGTGCGTTGCAGGGATGTGCTGTAAAAGCTCTGAACTGTTGCTAGTCCACTTAACCAATTCAAATCCTCCACGCTGAAACATTTGAATTAGTTCAGTGGCTACGTCAACGGCGCTGTTGACGCAGGGCGCGCAGGACGCGATATCGTCCATATAAATATCTCGCTCGACCACCGAAGCAGCCAGAGGATAGGACTCCCTCTCCTCGGAAGCCAACTGACGTAATGTGCGTAGCGCAAGAAAAGGCGAAGAGCGTAAACCAAAAGTCACACGATTAAATTCGTATGTTTGTATGTCTTCCTCATTAGAAAAGCGATAAAGAATGCGTTGAAACGCGCGGTGCGATTTTTGTACTTCAATGGATAAATACATTTGCCTAACGTCGGCAAAAAAGGCGATGCGATAAACTCGTACGTTTATTAAAATATTAAAAATATCAGACTGTAAATTTTGCCCACTATGTAAAATATCATTTAATGAAATGTCATTATCTGACTTAGCGCTTGCGTCGAGTACTATTCGCAATTTAGTTGTACTTTTATCATTACGTATGACAGGGTGGTGCGGGAGATAAAAGCAAGGTTCCGTAAAATTATTTGAAGCAACCAATGATAAAAAACCCTTGTTGATGTATTCTTAAATAACTTCATTGTAGCGGGAGCGAAGATCGGGACATTTATTAAAAACGTCTCTCTAGGAGCGAGAAGCGTTTTTTAGCGGTTATAAAAGAATCACCTAACTTATCAGGCGTGTCCTTGAAGGGCAGGGCGACAACACATCGTCCGTTCAAATTGCGACGAGTAGTGGAATTATAAATATTCTCACATTCCTGTTCATCAGGACTCAAATAAGTTTTTTGCGGCAGCTCCTCTAACTTCCAAAATTTTTCGAGCGAATGCGTGAGCGACGTTTGACTATTATCAATACGAGTAGGATAAGAGACTAAAGAACGCGGCATGCATGTAGGAAAGTCGATATCTGCGTCTCCCATTATTATGTATCCTAGTGACGTTTCTATGGCACTCGGCGATTGCGAATTAATTATTTTATCAGTTAACAAAATTTGTAAATAAGTGTTAACCCCTAATAAAACGTCAATGTCACCTGGTGTATGGAATTGTTCGTCAGCTAAACGTAAATTATTTATATAATTAATTTTCGAAACGTCTATTAGCGACTCGGGTAATTGTCCAGTTATAGTGGGAACGACTAACGGTTCAATATGATAAAGTTTATTTTCATCAAAGCGGGAGCTAAACTGCAAAGAAGTAACACCTAAAATCTTCTGCGATATTCCACCGATTCCTTGCGCCTCTTTAACTGGTGTTTTATTTGAGATCGGTAGGTATAAACGTTTGCAACACTGTTTCGTGATGTAATCACATTGCGAGCCAGGGTCCACTAAACAACGCAACAAATATTGGTGTCCGTATTTAGTACAAACTTTAATCTTCGCAGTTCCCAATAATGTAGTGCGGTGCGGCGCATTACCACAATCGCGCGAAACGTTACATGACGTGGATGCATTTTTTTCTCCTGGACCTTGTTCTACCGAAGGCTGATCGACCTTATTCCCACTACTAACAAAATGAAGTAGCGTATGGTGCGAGCGGGAGCAATACCTACATCTACGCTGTGACTTACAAAAAGGAGTGGCGTGTTTATTACTTAAACAATTAGTGCAACATTTATTTCGTTTTACAAAATTGTACCTGTCCTGTGCATTTATTTTTAAAAAATGCGGACAGACAAATAGGTGTTCGTAATCACCCGATTTACAGAAAATACATGACCGAGACGAATCTGTATTAATAAAAGTTTTGCGTATATTTTTAGCGGGAGCGGGAACCAAATTACCTTTAATTTTATTATTGTTAGACATATTATGCGAAGTATTTATTGTATGGCACACAGCCCTATTCTGGTCATGTAAAAACTGAACCAAAGCGGAATATTTCGGTATGTTTACGTTGCGACATGACATTTCGAACGACTTTACGGTATCGTTATCTAATTTTCTAAGCGCGATATTTAGAAATAGAAAATCAGATATGTCATCAATATTAAGTTGCTTAAGAGCGTTAATAGAAGCATCAAATTTATCCATAAATATTTGATAACCAGCGGATGTGTTACTGTTAACGTTCTTCAGTTCTAACAGCTGACTGACGTAGGTAGTCGCGAGCGCACGCTCGTCGTTATATCTACGTATCAGCGCGTTCCATATCACAGAATAGTTTTCAGCGGTAGGCATTAAGCCTGAACAGATTGATAAAGCCTTATCACTAAGTTTACTAACAAGATAATAGACGCGTTCAGCATCTGTTAATTGCTGATTATCATGAACTAATGTTTTAAATTGTTGGTAGAACATAGACCAGTGTCGTATGTCACCATTAAAAGAAAGTAATTCTATAGGCGGAAGCGATGGTATAATTTTTGTAGGTAAACTATTCTGTAATTTACTTGAAGATGAATATGGAGCGTTTAATTTGGACACTTGACTTTTAATACGACTATATAGATCATGAAAAGATTTCCACGATCCGAAATCGACTTGCGCGTTCGGATTTAATTTTAAATTTGTAACATTATAAGATTCTAACGTGTCCTTGAACTCAGTACGCAAGTATTCAAGGTCAGATGCCGTGTCAAGGAATGTGTTCTGTGCGTCTGACGAACTTAATGCACTTATAGATAAATCATAAATTTGTTGTAAACGTTCGTAAATAGAATCACGTTTTGCAATTAATATTTTCAAACTAATTTCGTCATTTGAAATCGTTTCAGATACAATTTTACCTTTAGTAGACATTTTGTCGTGAACAAGATAAATCAGTTAAAACAGTTAAGATTATAAAAATTATGTATGGCGTAATGAATGAATGATTACGTAGGTAGTTACTAGCGAAACAACGATCGCCGGTCGCGTCGGCTCCGGCAACCACAAATATGGCGGACTTCAATTAATGAAAAATAGAATGCGTACCTATGAGGTGTAATTTCGATTACAAATATAGGTAAATAATGGTGCGAATGGTGCGAATGCGCTTTGCAAAAATAATAATATACCTACGTGAGCGGTGCGTTATTAATATGCGGGATATAAAATAATCGTAGATATAATACTTATTTGCAAAAATAAATAGCGGATGGTGCGGTGTGTTTTGCAAAAAGAATATTAAACCTACGTGAGCGGTGCGTTATTAATATGCGGGATATAAAATAATCGTAGATATAATACTTATTTGCAAAAATAAATATGAATAGGCACTTATAATATATTACATGAAATACATATGTATGCGTATTTATGAGATTAAATAATTAACCCGGGTGAAGTTACTAAACTATTGATTCGAAATCGGGCTCGACTGGACCAAAAAATTGGAGGAAATCCGGATCGACAAGGACCAGATATTGTTGGAGAAAGGGGGGGAATGAGGGTGGTCCCCCACTGCGGGTGTAGGAATTGTGGACTGTAAGTTGCGGTTTGAATTAATGGTGGAAAAACGAGAAGGATTGATAAAGGGAACAAACGCACTTACTTGGTGTATCCCAGGGGCTGATGGTGGCGATGCGGACGAGTCTGATGACCACGTGTTAGGTGGCTTGCGGTGCGGTTGTCACTTGTCACGAGAGGACTTGCATACGCGTCGGCGGCGTGCGCGTCGGCGGCGGGACGAAGGCAGACTGAGTTGATAGATCTTCCTGATCCATATTATGTAATAGTGCGCTTGCGGGGAAGAGAGGGAGGGTGAAGGGGAGGGAGGTGAAATGACTTAATTGGCGCGAACAGTAAGTAAATGCCGTATAGCTACTAATCATGAGACAGTAGAAACTACAGCTACGAGCGAAGCCAGTAGGTACTGGTGTTAATACCATCGTGGCTCTAAGAGGAATAATAGTAAAGAAAAAAAAATTATTTTTTTTTACAAATGTCTGATTCTGTACATGTTTGTTTTTCCTGAAACAACAGCTATAATCTAACAACTGATTTAAATTCGAATCAAATCAAATTTAGCGTGTAAAAAAATACCTACATAAGAATAATAATTAAATGTAAAAAAATACTAATATATACCTATATACATTCATAAATATATAAATATATCTATACATAATATGTGTACATCATCTCAGGAAAAATCTTAGGAACAATTTTATTGCAAAACTTATTTTAAATAATAGTAATGTCAAATACGTAGAAATTCTCTCCTGTACTATTAAAAAAGCCTTTGCTATTTATCGAAAGCCGTACTGCGTAGTCATTGTCTACGTCGTAGTCGGTAGCAAACAGAGCTTACCTGTATTTAGAGGGCTTCTACACTGTACGCATTCGTCCGTAAGTTCTAACATTTCGGAATATTTGTTTACATTATCAGATAGTTTTAATTTCACGAATTTATCAGATTAACGTTATCAGTAAAGATGTAAGATAGAGATAAGAAACGAGGCCCAAAATTTCACGAAGTTTCAGAGCAGACAATAAAAAAATAACGTTCATTAAGAGTTTGTAAAGGAACCGGTAGAAAGGTACAGTGAATAAAGAATATTTCATTCCATTCCATTTCATTCCATTCCATTTCATTTCTTAGGGGCATACTGAGTAGGTTTTCAGTCTTGAACATTTATGTTGATAAAGAAAATCAATTCTTCAAATTCACATTGGGATTACCAGTATCGTGGATACTTTAAATATACACATACACTGGATTACAAACACTCAGACTGAAAAAAAACCATTGTACTATAAACTTCTATCTTTCCGGGACTCGAACTTCAGCAGTCGGCAACGAAAAGTATAATACATTTTTTTAAATTTTCTCTCAAATTATTGAATTTTTGTTCGCAATGTTAGTTCCATCTATACTTTTTTATTGATCTGGAGTCTTGAACCTGACACCTCGACGTGGCATATTGACGTCTTAACTTTACTCAGACGCCTTAACTAATTTAAACTTTCGAGTTCACTTCAGTAAGTAGTAGGTAGTAAACTCGCAACGTGTACTTCAAAACTCCAGTTGTATATACATACTTAACATTAAAATTATAATAATAATTATGGTTTTCACAATTATGTTATAATTAATTATGGTGCAGCATGCATATAATGACACAGCAGGGTATCGACTTTTCCCCCGCCCCGGTTTAGCGATTGCCTGCCCAATATTACGTTAGTGATGTTCTCTTACTGTTTTGTCGATATACATATAATAATCGCGTAAATGAAATAAATTCCTCTGTGTGTTGAGACTGTGTCAAATTCACACATAGCATAAGTCGAATTCTGGGTGTCAGCTTGGTCACATCTGATGATGTCAAGCACCTGAATATCAAGTATGAGTAGGTACTCATACTTGAGGTTCAGGTTCTAAGGAACCGTATGGTGTAGGTATGGTGTACATACTGTACATATACCTACGGTGTACCTATTCCTAAGAACCGTCGTCCTGGGTCATCAGATATACTTGGAAATGACCTACAGTAGATCACTCAGTAGTCGCAATAACATTTAGGACAACACTCTACTCTACTTTCTCAAATAATAAATATTCCATGACACAGTAGACCTTTTACTACACTACCAGTTCAGCTTATCACAGTAGTTAGTACCTTAGAATCATTCTAGATAGTTTCTATAGATTCTAGAATAATTTAACGCCAAACCGCGAAAGATGTTAGATAATGATCCTGTCAGACTAAAACTGCGATAGCGCAAAACTTATAAACGAGTTCCTTAAGGCTAACTTTGATATCGATATTCCTTCCCAACCCTACTCATTGCTTGATTTTCTCATTTCTATCGGACTAGCTAGTCGGTCTCCAACCCTCCGGGGGTGAGGTTGTGTGCCGTGCTCGCAAAGAAACCGTTATCACGAGCGTACCGACCCCGGCAGTCGAATCACGCAACGTGACGGGAAAAATTAAAATAATAAACTTTTCATCCAAACGATAATGTGACGTCTCAGTGAGTGTTTCGCAGGACAATAAGGTGCGGATTCCTATGAAAGTGTAAGTACGATTTGTTAAGATACCTGTACATTGTAACGTTAACGATACGCGGAACAAGTAATTTATAAAGCCTTTTAACGATTGTGTCGAGCTGTTGAGTGGCTCTACATTCTATTGCTAAGCCTAAGATACGAGTTGGATATCGATATTAGTACACACCTAAATAGCTTTAAAAATCTTCATAGTCTTTTGTTGTGGTTGTCACTTGTCTATAGCTGTGTATGTTGTTGTTGTTACTATTATTATTATGTTAATTAACAGAAGGTACAAAAAACGTTACAAGGGAAACAAAGAACATTATTATTCCCATTAGGCTGATAAATCCAAAAGCTAATTTTTTTATTTCGTTGTTGGCATTAGTAGAATAAATATAATAGAGTCAGTATAATTTGTCAAAAGTTTATTAGTTTATTACGATTAAGATGTCCTTTATAATAATTTAAACATTTTAACTATTGATATATTTTATGTAGGTATACATTTTCACTTATTATTATTTTATGGTATGAGGAGAGATACTTTATATACCTATCAACCAAATGTGACTTCGCATGCCCTAGCATTTAAAGAAACAAGCAAGAAGGAAACAGAAAGAATCTAATTAGCATTTATCATTCATTACCCTCCGGTTTTAGCCCAAATAACTTGAAGTCTGTTGTTGACATTAAAATTAATGGTAGTCGTTCTGTATTAAGAGACTTGGGGCAATTTACGAACCCGTTATGTTACGTTAAAAACGGAAAGCGATACGACGCGTTCCGACGTGATGCGACGTAGCATAAGCGCTTCAGTGCAAGTGCAGCATACATTTATTTTTTTCGCAATTTATCATTCATCGCATTCATCGCGTCGTAGTTGTCCTGCATAAGAAAATAAGAAAAACTACGTCGCAATATCATTGTCTTGCGGATGCTTCTTCATTTGATACCCTTTGATAAAAAATGTCAAGCGTCGAAACTCAACGTCAAACAACAACAAACCGTCTGACGTCCCTCGGACTAGAGGTGGTAGAGGCGGTGGTTCGGCCACGACCATCGCTGCGTCCATTTCTGCCGTGAAGCAATTCTGTATTGTTTCGACGAAAAGGTGCCGTTACCGTTCAGGCTTAAATGAGGCGAACATCAGTCTCTGGAGAAGATTCAGACTGGCTTGTGTAAATCCACGGGCTACGGCGACCATTTACGACCACGTGGCTTTTCAACCGCTTCAAATAAAACCAAACTCGTTTTTACATATTATGTCATTATTCTTCCCAGGTGAGGGAGGTGGTCGGGACGCAGATGTGTAGATTCAGTGGAACTGGGAGCAACTTAAGGCCACGAAAATTGCTCCCCACGGCAGTCCAGCGCGAGCGTACATCGCCTACCACAAACTGGGCGCAGGCATGGAAGCGCACACCGCCACGCCTCAGTCGGATTGCGAGTGCGGCGTGCACCCATCCGCCTTGTATCTGCTGGCCACGCTGCTGCTTACTAGGTTAGTGTCTATGTATTGGGATAAAGAATAGGGCTACGATATCCTGTCCCCTTCACTGAAAAGCAATAAATCGATGCGTACATAAAAATGTCGCAGTCAACCATCGCCATAATTTAAGAGCGGGCCCTCAAGGTGGATGACAATTAGGCTCTTAGCCTCTGTTCTATTTGTTGTATCTATTTAGTAATTTACTTGTTTAATTGAGTTATAATATTTTAAAATAGCTGTAAATATTAGTACAATAATTGTAACCTGTTAACTTTTTTCTTATTTCTTCATCCACAAAACCGGACGTTATTTTTCTTTCTCTGCCAAGTCCAATTGAGCGAGAGGTTTGATTAAATAACTTTCTGCTTGCTTTAACTTGCCTAAACCTGGCTTAGTACAAGATTAAAATAGCGTCCAAAGCGATTTTCACGGTAACATGGTAGATACAAGTTTTAATCCTCGTAGCTATCATTTCTTTTTTGCTGAAGTACTGTATATCAGATCAAAGGTTACAACTAATACTGAGCAACTGCTGCGATTTTTATCCCGCTTTTTACCATCCGTTTTCCGAAATGAGGCCTGAAGTGAACGACCCCGAAACAAGTACTTTATATCAGATCAAAGGTTAAAATGAATACCGAGCAACTGCTGCGATTTTTATCCCGCTTTTTACTATCCATTTGCCGAAATAAGGCCTAAAGTGAATGACCGCGAAACGATGCTCGCTGTCTAGGCATTATCACTAAAAGTTATCGTTGTCTGCCAGGACTGAATAATAAAAAGTTATTGTGACTCCTATACAATAACTATCACAGAGTAACTAAAGTTTTCCATGGTATTATAAAAACGAACACGGATTAATTCAATACTAACCTATTGCTCCTGCTTCCTGCTGCTAGGCACAGGTCTTCCCTCGGAATTGAGAGGGATTTAGGCCTTAGCGCAACTCGCTAGCCAGGTGTGGATAATAGACATGACATTTTTTAATCCATTATTGTGTAAGCAGAAAATTAGGGAAAGAGGAAAAAAACGTGTAACTATTAGGCAAACGGTGAAGAATAACCAGGCGCGGTCCCAAGGGGGGGGGGGTCACAAGGGACATGACCCCCCAAAATCCATCAGCCATGCGTAGATGGAAGGCGAAACAAGCCAATTTGAGACACATTTTCCCCAAATTTCTTGGTGACCCTCCCCAAAAATTTTTTCTTAGTCAGTAGTGTGTATCTAGATTAGAACCCTCTTATGGAAGACCCCACCTTTTCCACTAAACTTACGCTGTTCTTCGACTGTTTTCTTTAATATGTAACAATGAGAAATTTAAATTAAATAAAACTATCTGTGCCCCGCGGTTTCACCCGCGTTAGAGAGGATCATTAGCATAAAGTGAAGTCCCTTCTGAAGTGCCGTAGACCAGCTTTTTTGTAGGACTATTTAAGATAAACATTTCCATCATAGATTACATATATGTAACTCTAGCGGTTTTGGCAGCGCACGCCAGAATAGCTCGCAGATGGTAGATTTTTTCCTACTTACTTGACACTTATAATATTTTGGACAATTCATACAATATCTTTATAAATTGCAGCAAAATTGTAGCTATATTATTGTAAGGTTTCTTTAAAATCCATTCAGTAGTTTTTACGTGAAAGAGTAACAAACATCCATACTTACAAACTTTCGCGTTTATAATATTAGTAGGTTGCTGGAACTTTCTCGAACATTCTCAATTAATTAATACAGTTTCCAATTATTTTAAAAATCTTCAGATCATTCGAGAAGTTTCTGGAACTTTCTCGAACATGTTCAATTACTTAAAAAAGTTTGCAATTATTTTAAAAATCTCCAGATTATGCGAAAAGAGTTTACAATTATAAAAAAAATCCAGATCATTTGAGAAGCTTTCTCGAATATTCTCAATTAATTGGCTGCAACCCTTTTTGCGTCCCACTGCTGGGCACGGGTCTCTCCCCATTATTGGGGAGGCCTGGAACTTACTCCACCACGCTGCTCCAATGCGGGTTGGTGGAGATGCGGGTTAGTGGCCAACCCGCTGTCGGATGTTTTCAAACCGCCCATAAGGCCTCCGACAAGGTTTAACGACTGTTATCTATCGACAACAACCGGGACCGACGGCTTAACGTGCCCTCCGAAGCACGGAAACACGCTTAAATTTTTTTGCCACTAGCGGTCACCCATCACACACCCGACTGCGCCCTACGCTTCTACGCTAGCCGCCAGGCCATGCGCGCTTCAATTAATTAAAATGATTTAAAAAAATCCAAATGATTCGAGAAGTTTCTGGAACGTTCCCGAATATTCACATTTGCTAGATCATCCCAGAAATTTTGAGATCCACCCAGATTTTTCAGATTTTTCCACCCACTTCCACCCACCGCGATCAAACTCCCTTACTATCATCTATGTACTAAGTGGTATTTAACACCTCAACGGGATTAAGATTTAGTCGTTACATTGATATCTGCATAAAACGTTCAATGCTTCAAAGCTCAAAGGTAAGTAATAAGTAGCAACATAAAATTGAATTTTACGCGAAATGGCTTGGCATTTGAATTGTTCCAGCGAAGATACGCCTTTCGGAAGATATTTGGCCCTTCCCGCAGAAGTAATAGGGCTCTGCGTAACAAAGCTATTATTTACCGTCTATACAATTTATTGCATCCGGTTTACCAGCTTTGGAATGTTTTGGATCTTCCCTTACTTCGAGTTGAATGCGTGTGATAGGACTTTTCTATACACGGTATGGCACCCGGATATTTTGCTTACCTATCTGCCTGTAAATAAACTTGATTTTTTTTCTCAACCTTTTTATGTCCCACTACTGGGCACAGGTCTCCTCTCATAAGTGAGAGGGATTTAGGCCATAGTCCACCACGCTGGCCACGTGCGGATTGGTGGACGTCATGCTTTCGAGAAATTATAAATTTCTCTCGGGCATGCACGGCGATGGAGAACATCGTAATTAATTAAATATCACGATATTTTCCATCACCGTGGAGCAGCGATAAATGCGCACATTACAAATTTCTTTGTCAGAGGTGCGCGCCGAGGATTTGAACCTGGGGTCGGTCGCGTCAAAGACCGCGGTTATTTACCACTCGGCCATCGCTGCTCACTTAAAACTTGATTTACTGATATGTATGTATCTCTATAAATCAATCATTTCGATTTACAAATAGGTACAAGGTAGAGCTCGATTTGCTTGAATTTGTGTGTATCCATGATCTGCAGCGATCACTTAACACCACATGGTTGGTTGACATACTCGTCTGCTTAGTCTTGGTGCCTTCAAAACCAATACCTTTTGAATATAAAACAAGATTATATCACTAAGAATACGTTTATCTACGAAAGAAACGCGTTCTTACAGTAAAAGTCCATGACTTAAACTATTAATCCACGCGATTAACTGTGTCGGAATGATGTGTGAATTAGATAATAACTTGTCAAGGACTTATCTACTTCAATGCCGTGGTATGAAGAAATAGTTAACTGTGACATATTTCAAGCCAAACAAGATAGTAGAGCTTTGATATTTTGTCCGAAGAATTACTCTTATCATTCGATAAATAAATGAACTACAAGAGATGACCATCAGCTTCCGGGGTATTAGAGTAACTGCACACGACGCAAAATACCGTCTTGATTGATGTTGTATGTAGTTGTCATGGGCCAGGTTCTTGGTCAGGGGGGGCCAATGCTTGATCAAGGGGAGGGGCAAATTTTTAGGTTCTTTGTCAGGGGGGGGGGCATATTTTGGGTGCTGCAGCTGGGTACCCGATAAATATTAAATATACAAATATACTGTATACATCAGGAGGTACGATTAGCCTAGCGTATTCTTAATAGGTTTCTTTTTTGTTTGGGAGAACTTTTGCGATTCTTGAATCCCTGAATCTGGATCTTGATTCAGGGAGGGGGCATCTGCCCCCTCTTGCCCCCCATCGATACGCCCATTGTAGTTGTAGTTGTCCATGGGGTGCAGCGGCCACATAGTACTACGTGGCCTGCTTCCTAGATTACTACTCCATTGGAATAAAAAAAACGTAGGGAGATAGATCAAATCCCGAAGTTCATAATCCTGTTGTTCAGAAACATAAACCTAGAGAACCAGATATAAACGTGGACGCAATTGAAGGCTAAAATTTTAATTATTATAATTCTTGCAGTGGTTTGTTGTTTAATAATGCATGATATCATGATAACCCATTTGCAAGGCTGATCTTAAGAACTAGCTACACTGAACCTGTTTCGGCTATTATGCTATTTCTTTGTCTTTCGATAAAGAGATGCGGTAGCTGATCAACTGATCATACATGTATCGGCCGAGCGTCAGCTGTAGCAGCCCAACGCATACAACGTCCTTTTTAAACCCTTTTTATTTTCCACTGCTTGGCTCAGGTCTCTTCTGAGAAGTGAGAAGGATGTAGGCCATAGTCCACGCTGGTTAGCTACGGATTGGTAAACAATCTCCCTAGCATATTTTACAGCTATATTTATAACAATACTAGCTGTGCCTCGGTTTCACTCGCGATATTTTTTTTAAAGTATCCTATTTTACTTCTGATACCTCCTAGAATATATGTACAAAATTTCATGATAATCGGTTGAGTAGTTTTCGCTTGAAAGAGTAACAAACAAACTTACTTTCGCATTTATAATATTAGTATGATATCGTTTTGAAATTCAATTCAATCAACGTCTAAAATTGTTTATTGCGATTTAACGTTTTCAATTCCATTAGACATACTGTTATTACTTTTCACTCTCTGTCGTTTATGAAAATCAGATATGGAGGCACGCAAGCGTTTCTTGGCAATATAATTTCAAAACAAACTTAGTTTGCAATTTAGCATACTTTTCAATTTCGATATGGTTACGCAAAAAGTTTTTTTAATATCTGTATGTGGCAGTGTGAAATTGTGTGTGAAAAGAGTGAAATTTTAAAACTGACACATTGAAACTTTTTGAATATGAACAGGGTTTTCAATTTTTCTAGTATTTGGAAAATACAGACATTTACGGGTTGTTTTGGAAATGAGAAACAAAGTGCATATATACATACGTTTCACATTCATGGCCTCACATTAAGGTAGATATACCCTTTGTCGTGAGTACCATGGATATACAAAAAAACAAACACAAGCACCCAGATCAAGAACAGATATTTAAACTCATTATTCAAACTTCTGTTTCGCCGGAATTCTTACCCGGGACCCTTCTTTAAGTATGTATTTAGATTTATATAAGTATGTTTCAGCTTTCTGATTACCATAGCACAAGCTCTGCTTAGTTTGGAATCAGATGGCGATGTGTGAATTGTGCAAAGATATTTATATTATTTATTTATTCTATTGTCAGTCCGGCATGATAACCATTCCGGCACACGGGTCGCCTAAAAATATATTTTTACCTAAATATATATTGAATAAAAAATAATAATAAATAAATAAATAAAAAATGTATTTTAAGAGTTGAGGTCGTATGCAACTGCGCCGGTATTTTACTGTATCTTTCCGCCGAAGCAACAGAATTATTTAGTAGTAGCTGGTGTTATATAGTAGCTGGTGTTCGCCGGTCAAATAAAATTTCTTTCACCTATAGAGGACTACCTACTTTAATTTAGAAGTTTTCTATAAACGAAGATAAACCGTCTGATGAGCGGGAATCCACATACGTGTAATTCAGAGGTCGGAGAGACATTTATCTTAAGATCACAGTAAATTCTTTTTTACGAGAGCAGTCTATCCTTGTTATCTTATCATCTAAGTACTAAGGGGTAAGGGGTATTTACCACCTCAACGGGAAGTTGATTGGAGTTAATGATAATAGAAAAAAACGTGTCTTTACGTACAAAATAATCCTTTACTTTATATATATATATTAAGATTTAGTCGTTACATTGATATCTGCATAAAACGTTCAATGCTTCAAAGCTCAAAGGTAAGTAATAAGTAGCAACATAAAATTGAATTTTACGCGAAATGGCTCCATTTGAATTGTTCCAGCGAAGATACGCCTTTCGGAAGATATTTGGCCTTTCCCGCAGAAGTAATAGGGCTCTGCGTAACAAAGCTATTATTTACCGTCTATACAATTTATTGCATCCGGTTTACCGGCTTTGGAATGTTCTGGATCTTCCCTTACTTCGAGTTGAATGCGTGTGATAGGACTTTTCTATACACGGTATGGCACCCGGATATTTTGCTTACCTATCTGCCTGTAAATAAACTTGATTTTTTTTCTCAACCTTTTTATGTCCCACTGCTGGGCACAGGTCTCCTCTAATAAGTGAGAGGGATTTAGGCCATAGTCCACCACGCTGGCCACGTGCGGATTGGTGGACGTCATGCTTTCGAGAAATTATAAATTTCTCTCGGGCATGCACGGCGATGGAGAACATCGTAATTAATTAAATATCACGATATTTTCCATCACCGTGGAGCAGCGATAAATGCGCACATTACAAATTTCTTTGTCAGAGGTGCGCGCCGAGGATTTGAACCTGGGGTCGGTCGCGTCGAAGACCGCGGTTATTTACCACTCGGCCATCGCTGCTCACTTAAAACTTGATTTACTGATATGTATGTGTGTCCATGATCTGCAGCACAGAACATATTAAAACAGGTTAGAATGGAAATGTGGGCGGGGCAGACGCGCCAAGGAATTTTGAGCAAACGCTCAAAATTCCAAAATCTCTACAGAAACACGCGATCGTGCTACGATATGCATGCTTGTGTGCGTGCTTGGGTGTGATTCGTTCATTTGAAATCGCGTGATTGTGCGGCGCTAAGATTGGCTAGATTTGAAATTGCAAATATGTGCGTAAGCTTTGTATTTATTTAAGTACAGATGTAATGGAGGTGAAAGGCGGGGCTTGATCGGCGACACCAGTCTTCATACGAACGGCGCATTATTGCCGTTCTACCTCTCTTAATAATGTTCTGTGATCTGCAGCGATCACTTAACACCACGTGGTTGGTTGACATACTCGTCTGCTTAGTCTTGGTGCCCTTCAAAACCAATACCTTTTGAATATAAAACAAGATTATATCACTAAGAATACGTTTATCTACGAAAGAAATGCGTTCGTACTGTAACGTCTATGACTTAAACTAGTAATCCACGCGATTAACTGTGTCGGAATGATGTGTGAATTACATAATAACTTGTCAAGGACTTATCTACTTCAATGCCGTGGTATGAAGAAATAGTTAACTGTGACATATTTCAAGCCAAACAAGATAGTAGAGCTTTGATATTTCGTCCGAAGAATTACTCTTACCATCGCTGCACCCATTTCTGTCAAGAAACAATTCTATTGTGTTTCTATAAATAAAAATGACCATCAGCTTGCGGGGTATTAGAGTAACTGCACACGACCTCGGGCAAAATACTGTCTTGATTGATCGGGGGGTCGGGGGATTTAGGGTGCTGCAGCTTGGTACCCGATAAATATTAAATATACGAAGGAAACAGCAGGAGGTACGAGTAGCCTAGCGTTTTCTTAATAGATTTCTTATTTTATTTGGGAGATCTTTAGCTGTTTCTTATCTTTAGTAGTTGTCCATAGGCTGCAGCGGCCACAAAACACTTCGTGGCCTGTTTCCTAGATTACTACTACAATTAAATTAAAAAAACGTAGATCAAATCCTGAAGTTCATCATCCTGTTCTTCAGAACCATAAACCTAGAGAACCAGATATAAACGTTGGCTGCAATAGAAGGCTAAAATTTTGATTATATCATTCTTGCAGTGGTTTGTTGTTTAATAATGCACAATTTCATGATAACCCAGCTCCACCATTTACAAGGCTCGATCTTGAGAACTAGCTACACTATACCTGTTTCGGCTATTATGCTATTTCTTTGTTTTTCGATGAAAAGATGCGGTAATTGTTCATACATGTATTGGCCGAGCATCAGCCGTAGCACCCCAACGCAAACAATGTCATTTTTAAACCCTTTTTATTTTCCACTGCTTGGCTCAGGTATTTTCTCAGAAGTGAAAGGGATGTAGGCTATAGCCAACGCTGGTTAGCTACGGATTGATAAACAATCTCCCTAGCGTATTTTACAGCTATATTTATAACAATACTAACTGTGCCCTGCGGTTTTACCCGCAATATTTTTTTGACGTGACGACGTCTTATAATTCGATGGAGCTGGCTGCACGCACGAAAAAATATGACTCATGCGGCGTTATCTCGCTCTGAGGCGTTCCATTTAAGGCTAGAAGTGCAAGCGAGAGCGCGGAACGAGCGACAAAGAGGCACAATCGGCCTCCGCGTTCGGCAGCGTTCGACATCTGTCTCTCTCCTACTTGAGTGAGTGATGCGTCCGCGTGGACAGCTGCTATACAATAATACATTTACATGTTTTCGCCAAGTATGAAGTGCAGTGAAAAATGAATGTGGTGTAAATTGTTTATAGCAACAAATATTTTCTTATGACTCACGTTCAACTATCGTCAGTAAACCGACTTTACAGACAACCGATTTTTTAAGTATCCTTTTTTACTTCTGATACCTCCTAGAATATATGTACAAAATTTCATGATGATCGGTTGAGTAGTTTTCGCGTGAAAGAGTAACAAACAAACTTACTTTCGCATTTATAATATTAGTATAATATCGTTTTGAAATTCAATTTAATCAACGTCTAAAATTGTTTATTGCGATTTAACGTTTTCAATTCCATTAGACATACTGTTATTACTTTTCACTCTCTGTCGTTTATGAAAATCAAATATGGAGGCACGCAAGCGTTTCTTGGCAATATAATTTCAAAACAAACTTAGTTTGCAATTTAGCATACTTTTCAATTTCGATACGGTTGCGCAAAAAGTTTTTTCAATATCTGTATGTGGCAGTGAAAAAAATTTTTGTTGTATACATCCAAATTTTAAAACTGACACATTGAAACTTTTTGAATATGAAAAGGGTTTTATATTTTTCTAGTTTTTGGAAAAATACAGACATTGGGTTGTTTTGTAAATGAGAAACAAAGTGCATATATACATACGTTTAACATTCATGGCCTCACAGTAAGGTAGATATACCCTTTGTCGTGAGTACCATGGATGGACACACAAAAAGACAAACTTTCCACCGTATCTTTCCGCCGAAGCAACAGAATTATTTCATAGTAGCCGGTGTTCGCCGGTCAAATAAAATTCATTTCACCTTTAGAGGACTACCTACTTTAATTTATGTCAAAGAAGTTTTCTATAAACGAAAATAAGCCATCTGATGAGCAGAAATTCACATACGTGTAATTCAGAGGTCGGAGAGACATTTATCTTAAGATCACAGTAAATTCTTTTTTACGAGAGCGGTCTATCCTTGTTTCTAACTCGATTGGGTAGCAAATGTTGGAGTTTACGGCTGATACCAACATTCAATCCGGATCCATTTTTACCTCTCTCGGCACATATAAATAAAATGTTTCTTATTTACTATATTTGCAGCAAATATAGCTTTAAATAAAAATAAGATCTCATGTTCGTTTCTGCCGGTATACGGTTTGGTACAAAAGTAGCTTTTACAACTTAATCAACTAATTTTTTTCGACTGTTTTTTTAAAAATAAATTAAATTCCAGTGAAATATTTCATTTATTTATTCATTTATTGTTAATTAGAACGATTACACCAATTGCACTAATTAACACAAGCAACTTAATTAATTATGATTCATGAGGTTTGATAATAATAAAATAATTATGACAGTAACAAGAATACACGCATAAATAAATTCAATCAATGTTACAAAATAATTATAAGCAATATTACTATTAAATAAAACAATGTCACAACAATAGAATAATGATAATTTTACAATAATTTATAAAAGTGAAAATAAATAAACAATTCATTAACATAAAATTATTTGGCAATTCTATACAATACTTTTCGTAAATAGGATAAGATAGCTTCAAACTTTTTCATCATTCAAAAATTTTGAGCTTACCTTTGGTCCTTCAATTGGGTTTAGGACAAAAGTACAAAGTTACAACTCATTTGTTATCGATCATATTTGCAGACGAATAAAATGCTTATAGGTACTTACAGGAATATTCCAAAAAAACTGTTATTACTTTTTGATTGCCTTTTGATCATTAAGGCTATATATAAGAACGAATTCATCATAATTAGTATAGAGGTCAGTGACAAGTTTATTGTGATGTAGTGTACACTTGGTGTAATTATTTTTTCAATATCTGACATTGTAATACAAGGGTAAATCTAATGTGGATGGAACAGTTATATGGTAAGCTGCTGACATTATAAGGAAAAATGAGTAAGGAAAATTTTATACATATAAATTTTCCGTCGACAACTATCTCCTGTATAATCTGTATAAGCAAATACGAAATATGAAAAAACATTTTTAAATGCCCATTTAAGACTTTCTTTAGGTAGGCAGTTAGTAGTAATAATATAATTTCAAATTGCCCAAGCAAAGCCCAGCCGGATCACTAGTTTTAGATAGAAACGTAAAACGCAAGCTATCTATTCAGCTAAGCCAAACGGGCGCGGTCGGGTGTAAGATGAGTGACCACTAGTGGCAAAAAAATGCACGTTTTCGTGCTTCGGAGGGCTCGTTAAGCTATCGGTCCCGGTATTTGTCGATAGATAACAGTCGTTAACCTTGTCGGAGGCCTTATGGGCGGTTTGAAAACATCCGACAGCGGGTTGGCCACTAACCCCCATCTCCACCAACCCGCATTGGAGCAGCGTGGTAGAGTAAGCTCCAGGCCTCCCCAATAAGGGGGTGGGCCCGGGCCCAGCAGTGGGACGCAAACAGGGTTGCAGCCAAGATAAAAGAAGATACAAGACTTCATTATTCGTATTCAGTCATTTATCTTCTGCACTTCTTACACAAAATAGTTGCCGACACGATTCTGTTTTTCGATTCCTTCTCATAGCAGTAGATAATATTTATTTATTGAGGAAGAATGTAGGAATATAAAGATGTCAAATAAATTAGTATGCATTTTCCTTTTATTTTTATTCTGTGCCATCGATCATAATATAAGTACTAGTTCTGTGCATATACCTCGCATTTCTTGCATGATTTAAACATACTCGTATTTGTGTAATAAAGAATAGTAAATATCAAGCATGTAATTTTTTCATTATTTTAACTAAGTTAAAACAGTTTCCAGCAAAGAATAAATTAGTTTTTCTTCTAAATAGGATTTTAGGGAAAGATTTTACTGGAAAAGATTTTACTGGAACTTTAATCTACAGTATTTCATGACAAATCCTATTGACATACAATTTTATAAATGTTCGTACTTGTAGTTGATAATGAATTTACTGCGCCACTTACCATTTCAAGTGGTTTTTATATAACAAAATCCACTTAGCCATTAAGCACTTTACGCGTCTGCTCAAGTGATTAAATTAATTATACATCGGTATTGTTTTCTTTTCTTTTAATTTCATTTAGATTGGAAAAACCTTTAGGATTATGCTCCAGCTAAGATTGAAGATTAGCCCCTTTCATGTTCCACTACTGGGCATTGCTGATTGATTAGTATTAGATTTGACATGAGTATGTATAGATCGCTTGCTACCACTTGTGGGGCTGTGCGGTTAGGTTTAACTTTTTTTTAATTGAGCATCAGAAGAGCCTACTGACCACGTGGAATACCTAACAAAGTAGTCGTCATGAATATCTGCGGACATCTAGGTCATATTACCTGAAAATTTATTTACAACAGGGCTGGAGTTTTTTTCCGCCCGCTTTTTTCTCCTAGCCCATATAAGCCTTAGCGCACCCAAAGCGGATGACGGTCAGCTGATGGCCGTACAACAATGACACGTCAAGTGTATATTATTACCCAGGATGTTAATAAACTATTTCATTTCATTTCATATGGCTGATATTCTGTAGGTTGATGGTAGCGTCATATAAGACAGACCGGCAACCACATCAAACACAATAGAATAGCTTCACGACAGAAATTGAGGGGGCTATACTTTCCTGCTCGAACCATGAAAATTCTACCAAATAAATCATCGGTTTCTGCTGATACAGAAAACCTTAGAAATTTATAAGAATGTATAATTTATTTCAACACAAAGCACAGGATTTCTACATCGTACAAACGACAACGAACGAAAATCTCAAGTACCCAACAATCGCTCTCAAAGCCTCGAGCTAAATTATGACGGTTGTTTTTGAATAATTTATAACGATGAAAGCAAATATTACAAAGGGAATAAAGGAAGAGTCATAAGTTCATAACCTATTCCACAAAATCTGCGCCCCTAAAACACGAAACCCACTCTGTTACAATAACTTGGGAAAGACTAATGTAATGTTGACAGACATCGAATGAAATTAATGTGTAGCCCATAGAGTTGCTATTTTGTGGAAATGACAAAGTTTTTTATTGATGAGAGAGACTACAGAACTTTTTAGTTGGGAAGTTTTTCCGCCGAGTTACTTCCTAACTGACTTCCTAACTTCCCCAAGATTGAAGAAACAATGAAATAACAATAAGAAGGGTGGTAAAATCACAACCGGTTCCTAATTATTGGTAAAATTTTTGGTAAATTATTGATAATTAAACGCGAGTGGTAAATTTTATACGCATTGCTATCCTAAGAAAAGCAAGCCGTTGGTACCGTTGCTGCCTATAAAATACCGTTGCTGCCTATAAAATATCGAGTATTATGTCATAGGCCTTGTTGGGGGACTTATCTGTGGTTTTAAAATATCAATAGTAGTTTGGCCATTAATCAGTACCTCACAAAGCAAAGCTACGGTAAGCTCCAAACCTGTTCAATAGAGAGTGACGCCGGCCCAGGATTGGGATGAATATTACTTTTTTTTTATTTAAGCTTAACTTGAGGTAAAGGCAAATAAAGACATAGTACGTTATGTATCATTTAAAAAAACAATTCGAACGAAACAGCCGAAATAGAATTCGCAATTTTCGGTAGGATGCTTATTTTCATGGAAATTCTATTGCTTAGACCTTCTGGTGCTTAACCAAGGACGACCCTGGTAAATTGAAAAGCAAATAGCGGTCGTAGAAAGTGCGGGGGAGGAAGGGCTAACAAAGGAACGGCATTAAACACCCATGAATAATGACCGCGTCCAAACACGAGTTTTGTTGATTGAATAGATGTGTAGGTTGTCAGGTGTAATTGTAAGGTTTGAAAATTGTTTTTTAATCGGCACCATACATAGTTGTGGTCTTTTTTATAATATTGTGGCGATGGTTAGAAAAAAGCGTTTTGGGCGATTACAGGCTGCCAAGAGTCAAATAATGCTTCTAGGGTCTGATAATGTTTTCAGATTTTTTGATAATCTTGCATTATACAGACACAGAAGAAAAGACGTATTTTAAAGTAATCAAAACTTAATCATACTTTACTTTTTTGTACATTAAATTAGACAAAAAGGCGTAAAAGTCGCTTAAGGACACTAGCAACTTCAGTGCGAGAGTCACCTGTACATTGCAGGCAAACTGTGTGGACTACATGCGTATAACATATAATATAGGTACATAATAAAACCAAAGATAATTTTAAGACTAAATAATCAAAAGTGCCCGCGACGCTCATTCTATTTCTGAAGATATTTAAAAGTAACAAGCCTAAAATTATAAAGAAAATTTGTGAAAGAGTAACAGAAAAGGTTGTCCAATTAAGACATTTCCTCCAATAGAACAGACTTATGTTTTCGTGACTACTACCCATAAAGATACCTCTGCTTTGATAAAGAAAGGCTTTAGTAATACTAAATAATTGCCGTGTGGTTGCCGGCGTTAGAATAGCACCACTCCGATTCTTCCCAGGAGGTCGTAGGAGGCGACCAAGGGACATATTCCAGGAGACGGGCAGCAGCGTCTTCCTGTGTAAAACAACATCCACTGCGGTCACCAATCCGCAATGCCAAGCGTGGTGACTATGGCAATAAACCCCCTTATGGCAGTCACAAATAAACCTCGGCCCCCAGTCCCCGGCGGCCCCGCTATCCCTGGTTACGACAGCGGCCATGGTAACGGCGGGGCAGGGGGTGCTAAGAATCTCCGGCAGAGATTCGGCTGTCACAAAAGAAAACGACCTCTGCACCTGGCAACATACAACACCAGGACACTGAGAACCGACGAGAAGATACATGAGCTGGAAGCAGAGATAGATAAGTTACGCTGGAGTATCGTAGGATTATCCGAAGTCCGAAGAGAGGGGGAGGACACGGTAATCCTTAAATCCGGTAACTTATTCTATCACCGGGAGGGCGAACATCTGTCCCAAGGTGGTGTCGGGTTTCTCGTCCACAGGTCCCTCGTCAACAACGTGACGAAAGTCGAAAGTGTGTCAGCAAGGGTAGCGTACCTTATACTCAGAATATCAAAACGGTATTCGCTGAAGGTCATACAGGTATACGCACCGACCGCGACACACCCAGACGATGAGGTTGAGGCTATGTATGAGGACGTCAGTAGAGCCATACATGCCTCAAAGACTCATTTCACGGTGGTGATGGGGGACTTCAATGCAAGACTGGGCACGCGAGACGGCGACGAGCGGAGAGTAGGGCCCTTTGGGTTTGGACAACGGAACCACCGAGGCCACTTGCTTGCTAACTTCTTGGAGAAAGAGAGCCTCTTCATGATGAACTCCTTCTTCAAGAAGAAGCCACAGCGCAAGTGGACTTGGATAAGCCCTAATGGTTCCACGAAAAGCGAGATAGACTTCATTTTGGCAGACAAACGGCACATATTTAATGATGTCTCCGTGATCAACAGGTTCAAAACCGGAAGTGATCACCGAATGGTACGAGGCACATTAAATATCAACATCAAGCTGGAACGGTCACGCCTGATGAAGTCTACGCTCCGACCAACACCTGTCCAAATCGAGGGCTCCGAGAACTTTCAGCTCGAGTTGCGAAATCGTTTCGCGGGCCTGGAAGAATGCGAGTCTGTGGACGAATACAACACCAGGATGGTACAAACCGTCCACAAGGTAGGGTCCAAGTTCTTTAAGGCCCCCTCCAGTAGTAGACCTCAAGTGCTCTCTGAACACACCCTCGGTCTTATAAAGGAAAGGCGTGAACTATGCATCCGGTCTCCGTCTTCAATGTTGAAATACAGGCAGCTTAATAAACAGATCTCTTGCAGCAGACGACGCGATCTGCGTGCTCATAACACAAAGCGCGTCAAAAACACTATAGAGCGGAACCAAGGCACTAAAGTGTTCTCAAGGGATCTGATTATTGGGCAAAGCCAGTTGACAAGATTGAAGACGGAGTCTGGCGCTATAGTTTCGTCTAAGCCTGAAGTTCAGAGAGAAATTGAGAGGTACTACGGACGGTTGTACAGCTCCTCAAAAGCTCCCGTCACCAATCTGGTGAACGATAAGAGAGCCAAATTGACCCGACACTATACCGAAGATATCCCGGACGTCAGCCTGTACGAAATTAGAAGGGCCCTTAATCAGCTTAAAAACAACAAAGCACCGGGCGATGACGGTATCACATCTGAGCTGCTGAAAGCTGGAGGGAAACCCCTCCTAGTGGCGCTCCAGAAACTGTTCGATACCGTCATCAGTAGCGGAACTGTCCCGGAGGCGTGGCGCAGAAGCGTGGTGGTACTGTTCTACAAAAAGGGCGACAAAGCCCTTTTAAAGAACTATAGACCCATCGCGCTTCTGAGCCACGTCTATAAGCTGTTCTCAAGGGTTCTTACTAATCGCATTGCGCGCAGGCTAGACGACTTCCAGCCTCCCGAACAAGCCGGATTCCGAAAAGGCTATAGTACCATGGACCACATACACACGCTGCGACAGGTTATACAAAAGACCGAGGAGTATAATCTGCCGCTATGTATTGCGTATGTGGACTATGAGAAAGCCTTCGATTCTATCGAGACCTGGGCAGTGCTAGAGTCTCTCCAGCGATGCCAGATTGACTATCGGTACATCGAGGTGTTGAAGTGTTTGTACAAAGCCGCAACCATGACAGTCCGAGTCCACGACGGAAGCACTGGACCTATTCCAGTGCAGCGCGGAGTACGACAAGGGGATGTTATATCCCCGAAGCTGTTTACCGCTGCACTGGAAGACGTGTTCAAGCTGATGGAGTGGAACGGGCTGGGTATTAACATCAATGGCGAACACCTCACACACCTTCGATTTGCCGATGACATAGTGATCTTGGCGGAGAACCTGGAAGAGCTCAACACTATGCTAGGTGACCTCCATAGCGCCTCACAAAGGGTGGGTCTTAAGATGAACATGGACAAGACGAAGATCATGTCTAACGTCCATGTCACACCTATACCGGTTGTTGTTGATGGCGCTACTCTCGAAGTCGTCGACGAGTACATCTACCTGGGACAAGCGATCCGTATGGGTAAGTCCAGCTTCGAGAGAGAGGTAACTCGTAGAATCCAACTCGGTTGGGCAGCGTTCGGGAAATTACAAAGTGTCTTCTCGTCCAGAATACCTCAGTGCCTGAAGTCGAAAGTTTTCGAGCAGTGTGTGTTGCCAGTGATGACCTACGGCGCTGAGACGTGGTCTTTTACAGTTAGCCTTTTCCATAAGCTCAGGGTCGCCCAGCGAGCGATGGAGAGGGCTATGCTTGGCATTTCTCTACGCGACAGAATTCGTAATGATGAAATCCGTAGAAGAACTAAGGTTACCGACATAGTTCTCAAAATCTGCAAGCTGAAGTGGCAATGGGCAGGCCATATAGTTAGGAGGACCGACAACCGATGGGGAAGAAAGGTCCTTGAATGGAGACCACGTCTCGGCAAAAGGAGTACAGGCCGCCCTCCAACCAGGTGGACTGACGACCTGAAGAAGACAGCGGGTAGTCGCTGGATTCAGAAGGCCCAGGACCGGGAGGAGTGGCGAACGTTAGGGGAGGCCTATGTCCAGCAGTGGACGATAAAAGGCTGATGGATGGATGGATGGATGGAAATAATGCTCAATTTGGTATTGTGTCTGTTATTCTCACTAAAAACAGACATAAAAGATGAAAAGACGTTTTCAAAAAAATCAATGCCACCTTGCGATAAAATCCTTAATAATAGGCACTTCTTATAATATCTCCTTTCATAAAACATAAAAGCTTTTAATACGCTGTATTTTAAAAATGCAGCAAGAAAACCTTTTCTTTGCTACTTTCAACCAACTAAAGCTGACTAGAAATTAAATATTCCCGAGCATTTATTTTTATTTTCTTGCATTTTTATTGTATCTCATTTTTTGCTTCTTTTCTCACATTCTTTAGAGTTTAATGTACCATTGTTGGACATAAAAAGCCCTATGTAACGATATCATGCTAGCGTAAAGAAGGGTAGACAACAGATTACAGCAATATATATGTTTTAAGCTTACAATAAAAGTTGAGTGTACAAGTACTTAGGATCTTAAAAGCACTATTGTTTTCTGTCATTGACCTAGCCAAAAGACATTAATTTAAGCACGGAATCCCATCTCTTTGTACGGCTTGAGTTCACAGAATAATCCAAGAGATTTGTGACTCTCTATCGTGAAAACTATAAAAAACTTGTTAATATAACTCTGTGATATAACCTCACCCTGACGACATTCATTATTATACGTCATACGTCAAAAGTAATAAAGTTGTTGTGATCTTAGTATAATGATCTATCTCTATATATATATAAATGTTATGTTGGTTTGTGTACGCTTCAAAAACTGAAAAAGTTCTGCACCGATTGAGCTGAAATTTTAGCATGATATATAATCCGCATAAAGGATTGTTTTTATCTATTTTTTTATATTATTTTTTATATTCGTGGCAGGGTACAGCTATTACTGTATACACCAAATGGAGGTGATAAACGTACGAAAAGCGTACTTGTGGCACAATAGAAAGAAGAACAAGCAGTACAGTAACTTCATAATAATATATCAACTTCACGTTATTATGAAGTTACTGTACTCTTTGTTCTCATTTGTACTGTGCTACAAGTACGCGTACTTTCTATCAATTTTTATCACCCCTT
This sequence comes from Pyrgus malvae, assembly GCA_911387765.1. NCBI lineage: Eukaryota > Metazoa > Arthropoda > Insecta > Lepidoptera > Hesperiidae > Pyrgus > Pyrgus malvae. The sequence goes on from OU426948.1 coordinate 23,248,619, forward strand.
TAAGATCTCAAGAACACCATTGATCCCTGTCATCGACCTAGCCAAAGGACATTAGTTTAAACGGAGGAATCCTCTCATTGTATTGCGAACGACCTCAGAATGATCCAAGAAATATTCCAGGCACGTTTCTCTCGCACATCGACCCATATATCTTTTCATCAATCTAGTTTTCTTTTTCTTCAGCTTTGAACCCGATGTTACGTCAAAGTTAGTTCAATTTTGGAATCTGCGCACTGATGAACTATTTCTTCGGTAAATTTTATCAGTTCTTATATCTGGCCATCTAAATTAGTATTATTTTTAATTTGACGGTCCGCATGTTGCAGTGTTCACTACGCCGTGAGCGGTGCATGAGATTCCGGTTTCGATTACCCAGCGGGGGAACTAAAGTTTTACCCTGGTCTGGCGATTTGTGTTCTCGTTTTTGTATGTATTCACAATACCCACGTGACTGAGTGTGTACTGACTGAGTACTGTGGCGCTATGAGTTTGAAGCGTTATTTGTTTAGTTATTTGCTTGCTGGCTGCTAAAACTGTGTCTTTGACCAATACAGGGGAGGCCTCGAGCCTAATTCATTACGCTTGTAATTGTGGGTAGAGACGATGGTTATAATGGCCAACTCTTCTTATGTTTTTAAACCATTGTCAAGGTCTTTAACAAGATATAACTTTTGATTTCTATCGATAATAACCGGGAATAATTCGTTAAACGTGCTCTCAAATCATGAAAACTCTCGAAATTTTATACCATGCTCCTATGTTGAGCTTCTATGGGCGCTTATTTCTCATCGAGTAAGGAATATGTAACTGTTCTATAGATCAACAATGATCATCAATCATTAATGACAGACATCGATGACGAGACATACTTATGACATACGTAAATTAATGTGATGTGTTGAATATAATTTTCTAATAAATAATCTTAATTTGCTTTTATTTTATTAAAAAGAAACCATCTCTCTAAATCTGTCAGAAGACTTGTTTTATAGCCACAAAAATCGGATTGAATTAAAAGTTTATAAATAAATGTTTTCTTAACGCCAAAAAACTAATACCTAAGTCGTTATCAGTAGGTATTGCCCAATAAGAAATACCCAATTCTTTCACTTCTCATTTTCAACACATAAAAAGTCCAATAAAAAAAGTTTCAGAGATGAAATATGTTTCTTAAACGCTTTTAAGTCTACTGTGTAAAACATACCAACTTGTATTATGTAACTATTTCTTAATTTAATCTTAGGATGTGCTGAATCAGACATATTTACTTAAATTACTGCTCGAATGAAGTCAGTCAGTCCTAATTTACATGATTTTTTAACTTGTTCTTCCCTTTAAAACCTATCTCAATTTTCCTTAAACTTTTGAGGACAGTAATATTTGATTATTTTTATTCCCTTGATTGATATGTTTATGTTTGCGAAATTAATTAAACGACCTGATCCCAAGACAAAATGCGTTCTATTCGTGATTTCGGTCGTTAGCTTTGTCACTTCGATACATTTTTTATTCTAATCCTAAAAAATAATTCTAAAAAGCATTTACAATTGTAGAATGCACTTTGTCTAGTCTCTCTGAATTGTTAGTAGAAGCGGTCAAAAAATTCTCTGACTTTTGCGAAGTAAAAAAAATATAAATCTATTTACTTCTATGTGGCAATAACCTAAAAGGTGCCCTTTAACAAGAAAGCTTTTACCAAAGCTCTCTTTATGATTAATAGCAAATATGTACAACTAAACCGCTTGCCGACAAACTGCTGCTAAGTGAAAAGTTTCCCGACGGGTTTAAGAATCATAGTTTTATATATTATTTGTATATGGAAAGTTATATAACACTTTTCTTAAGGTGAGAGTTTCCGCAAAGTTAGTTAGTTAGTTTGTTAGTGCTATAAATGTTACATTCTAAAATTGTGAAATAATACATCTTTTGTTTCAGCGTTTAAACTAGGGATTTGTGTTTTTCAATACATGATAATCTTTATTTTGCTTTATTTTTCATATCAGCTGACCCATGACGGACCCATACTTTCAAACGCAAGCGCAACAACTTCATATTCCTTTGTAATTACTCACAATCATTACAATAATGTTACAAACAAATAGTAACGGCAGGATGATGTCAAACAGCAAACTACCGCTGCAGCACAGATTTTGTTCTCGTAGTGTTTATCTTTGTTTAATGTCGTAAACAATACTCTGTCGTTGGTAGACCATCAGTTTCATGGTCAAAGCGCAGACTGATATGCGAACCATGGTTCGAGACTATCGATAATCTGAGATGGTTAAATTGAAATACTTACTAATTAATCTGATATCCAAAAATGGATAGAAAGCTACCTATTAGCTTTCTAAAACTTTTATCTGCGTCTAATCAACAAAGACGAAGACAAAGACTTTTATTTGCTCAAATATGGGTGTTTACAAAGTTGTTTATATATATTTGGCTGCAACCCTTTTTTACGTCCCACTGCTGGGCACGGGTCTCTCCCCATTATTGGGGAGGCCTGGAGCTTAATCCACCACGCTGCTCCAATGCGGGTTGGTGGAGATGCGGGTTAGTGGCCAACCCGCTGTCGGATGTTTTCAAACCGCCCATAAGGCCTCCGACAAGGTTTAACGACTGCTATCCATCGATAACCGGGACCGACGGCTTAACGTGCCCTCCGAAGCACGGAAACGCGCATGAAATTTTTTGCCACTATCGGTCACCCATCTCACACCCGACCGCGCCCGTTTGGCTTAACTGCATAGACCGCTTGCGTTCTACGTTAGCCGCCGAGCCATGCGCGCTTCTATATATATTTAGTTCGCCATATTTACCTTCTTGAGGTATGCAAATATTACAATGATAAAAATATAAAAGAGAAAAAAAAACGGCAAATTGTTTGTAAAGTAGGTTTACGATCGAGATGTTTACGTGATAACGTCCGCACGAGAAAATCTCCATTCGTTTGTATGCCGCTAGAGTGAGAGAGACGGAAGATCGGTCCACTCACTCGAACAAGTTTCACGGAATGACTGGCAGCGCTCGAGATGAGACGGGAGATCGGTCCGTCTCTCTCTCGTTATACCTGCGATCGCGCTCGTGAGGTTTTGGTGTGACACAAGTTTCTGAACATGTCACCCGACTAAAACGATTTTAAAGACGTTATCACGTCAAAACTTAAGTGTAACACAATAATAAAATGTACAGTTTTTAATTATTTGAGTTGTCCCATATTGCGCCTTTTATTAATTTAAATATTTATTTATTTATATTTCGGATCGGTTTCGATCGTCGGTTTTGGATACCCACCCCTGTCACTCACCCCTACTATGACTGGCTGGGTAATAGATTTCATTCTAAAAACTCAATTTTTACTAATACTCAAGTATTGTAGTATTATTAAAAGTACAATCTGTTCTTAAAACTCGTATATCGTTGATATCCAAGCACGAGTACAATAACCACCGGCACCCATAGAGAAATTAAACACTACGTTATACCGGTGCCTTGACACACCCAGTCGCAGCGTATGCCTCGTGTAGTTTATCTTTGTTTACTGTCCTATACGAAGGTCAATATACGTACTCGTAGCTCGACCTTTAGTTCGATTTATTATGCCTCTATCCTTACTTTTTACAACATAAAGTTGAACTTTTAATGTCTGTTACTATTGTATAGGAACAATGTATTTCCATAATAAAAGGAACAGACTGATAGATAAATCGCCTGAAAAGATATTGAAAAATAAACCGAAGCGAAAACACAACTACTTATATACGTATTAAGTCAACACGTTATGTATTTAAGTACGCTCTTTACTATAGAGATTTAATATTTTAAATAACAAACTAACTCGTATAGTTTGCCCTTATGATTTATGGGAGTGTAAATTGTTTCTATATATTTTTCTAAATAATTTCTATATTATATTTTTACCTAAGTGAGAAATTATGAACGGGATGACCAATGCAGTGGTTATTATACTGCAACGTTGCTTCATTAGTATGTATATTTACGGATTATGTTTCTAAATGCAAATGTAGGTAAGTAATCTAATCTGCTACTTCCAATCGTATATTTAGCTGCCTACAGAATCTATGTACATTTCAAGTTGAACTCATAAATGTTTGGGTGTCCGCAGAGATTCTTGCAATTTACAAAGGAAATGTCTACAATTTTCGTAAATTGAGTGGTCATTCTACTGCAGTAGTCTATGCCACTAATGTTAATGTGAAGGTTATCTTACCACCGTACCTTTGATAGCTGTGTATAGGTATATTTCACATTGGAGTCATTTAATTTCGTATCACTATCCGTAGCAGTTTCATTTAAGTAGCATGTCTAATCATTTATTTATATCAGACTAAACGCACGTGATATTTTTCCGGAACTAGGCCGAATAGTTTTTAAGTGTGCCAGGTGTAATACCCTGTGACTGTGGCAAGAGTTATATTAGTGAAACTCGACGCAACATCGCTACCAGGGTATGCGAACACGTACGCAGTGTGAATAATATGGACAGCAGAGGGTCCGCAGTCGTGGAAGATGCCCATTTCGGGAACGGCGCCTTTCATTCGTTTTGACAAAATGGCAGTTCTGGCGAGGGAAAACTTTCTAGTACCCCAGAAAGTGCGCGAAGCGATTGTAATTCACCATCGCCCTAATTACAACAGAGATAGTGGCTGGACTGTGCCCTCAGCCTGGAAACCAGTACTTCATACGACGTCGGATCACAATGTGGTTGATACCTTGGAGAGCGACACAGTCATTGTATGCGTCCCGTCAAGCACCACCTTAAGCGCGGACGCAATGGACGAAGACACACGAGGAGATCTGACGGCTGCCGAACCATCCCGACGGGCCGCACGCGCCACCGCCCGCAGTCAATCATCGGCGCGTCCTCAGAGGGACCGACCGAGACGGCTCATGAACAAGGACCTCGTTTAGGTCTGAAACTAGTCGGCCTAGTTCCGGAAAAATGTCACGTGAGTTTAGTCGTATATAAATAATCACGTTAAGTTACACTCACGATTGGATATATAATTAAATGTCTAATCATTCATTTTACTGCAAGTATCGTAACACTGCTGCATTTCTAGGTATATAATATTTATTCCACTAATGCAAATGTATAGGGTACTTTACCACCGCATCTCCGTTCGTATGTTCAATTGCTCAAGTATCCAAATTTAACGCTGAATTTACCGTGAAAGAGAATTTTGAAGCCGGAGAGACACGTAGCACTTTCCGTAGCAGTTCAATGAAATGCGCACATTTTCTTTTGCCAGAGGAGCATGCCGCGGATTGAACCCGGCATCTCCCGCGTTGGAGACCGCGGTACTTACCTCTCGGTCATCGTCGCTTATATGTTTTTCGATATAGGTTTTTTTTTTATTTGAATGGAGTAGCAGACGAGCATACAGGCCACGTGGTGTTAATTGGTCGCTGCAGCCCATGGACATCTACATACAACCTCAAGCAAGCATAAGTAAGTCTTGTCTGAGGTCGTATGCAGTTGCGCTGCTACTCCGGAACTGCACCTTTCCACCGAAACACAACAGAGTTGGTTCACGGCAGAAGTGGGTCCAGCGGTGATAATGTGATTGAAAAAAAGATGGCCGTTCCCGTGCTCCACTACGTTCAACATTTCGTATCAGTTTAATTTATGTAGCATGTCTAAACAGCTATTGTATTGCAAAATTGCTTCATTTGTATATTCTGCTGTGTATATTCCTTATTTGAAAGGGATACTTTAACGTTGCAGGTACGATCGCAAATTCGATCGCCAAGAGAATCGGTGTATATTTTACGACAGAATTGATGATTGTGTGTATTTGTTGTGCTATATACAACGTAGCGCTAGTTTCTCTACAGATTTTTTCTCACTGAATAATTATCAGAAGTTTAAGTAAAATCAAAAAGTATGTACCTACATAAGTATGCCTAATGATAATAAGCTAATGATGATAGGTATGTATTATCAAATTTTCATCGTTAGAGTTTAGTCCCGGTGTTTAAACTCCGGAGACGAACCGGTAGAGATATTTTACCGAAGGAGATAAAATCTAGTTACGCAATCACTTATTGCATTTAGCACTTTTATATTTGTGACTTTTATGTTCTTTCTATTCGTGCGCTACAGGGCGTTTTCGACCTGTTATTAAAAGTACTATTATGGTCCTACAGGGTTTTTTTAACCACGGAATTCTAATTTAATTACACATATTAATTATTATATTTATCTCTTTTCTACACCGAACGATAGCGAATGCCACTTGTCTCGACACTCAACATGTTGATTGTTTAAGCATTAAAGTTATAAAAGGTTTAATGCATATTATCTGTGCAACATAAATTATGACAGAGTAATTTGTTCAATACTGCATTTCTCCATTCTGCCTCGACTGTAGTGCAATTTACGGTATAGCGTACCTGGAATTGGACTCACTGCAAACACAATTTCATTTACGTATTTACATAGATTGCATTGCGGAATATTACGTAGGTGAAGGGCTACACGTGCCAAAAACTACGTACTCGATTCGTTTTTTTAATTTAACAATAATTTGAATTAGTTTTTAACACGCCTTTATTAGCTTCACCTGTGTGTTTGTGAGTTTGTGAGCTTTTTTGTAACTCTCCTTTGGACTCAATTTTGACCCACTTTAAACGGACAGATTTTATTCAAACTTTAGACACATATCAAGAATCGATGAAAGTACAATAATTTCATGAGTTTATCTAATTCTGAGAACTTGAAAAAAAATATTTTGAACAATAAATCGAACTAAAAATGAAATATAAATATAGTTTAAAAAACACTTGAAGCATATCAAACTAAAAAAGTGTAAACATTTTTTTTTTTAAATCATAATTAAAGAAGGCTTAGGCCATAATCAACCATGTTATCCTAGTGTGGATTGGTATACACAACAGGCAGGGGATACCGTCATATATACTTCATGGTAGGATCTGGCATCAAATTAAATGTCCTAAACGCTCAGCAATGGTTTCGCACTATTGAGAAAGAGAGAACAATATTTCTGAAACACGTGCGTAAATTTTACGCAGACTGTCTTTATTGGGATAAAAAAGCGAATAGACATTTTATACCTACGTCTACATAATAAATGAACCTGGAAAGTTGTGCTTGCGTATGCGTTTACGTTTTAAAGCTATTTTGTAAGTTTATAATATTAGACTTTACATTTTCACTGTTTGTTTTACATTCAGATGATATGCTTCTTTGTGTAAAAGTAATAATTTTGGCGTTTCATTTAGTCCACCTTAGATCCAGCTGGTTATTGTAGGCATCAGTTACTTTTTGTTAAACATTAGGTATGGGTATAATACACTAGTCATTGCCCGAGAGACCAATTCTCTGCTTACAGATTTCCTAAAAGATTGGGTACGTAGTTAGAATACAGTCAATATTCATGTCAACAATATTTTTGAGCAAACAACTATACATATCACGTATAAGTATGTATGTATGTTTGTAAATCCTCCATGCTCACAACTGCCCGACATACGGCCGTAAAGTGAACGGCCTGTTGTAATAACAATACAATATAAATACGAGTACGTCAGACGCATCGAAGCCTTACTAAGATCTCTGCAAATATTTCTAAAATCTCGAACACATTTTTTTTCTCCGGGACAATCTGTTAAAATATAAGTACTATACTGCGGGGAAGCTACTAAAGGAAAACTGCCGAGGATTTATATGTCTTATTTTAATGGGAGCTGAATTACGACTCATGTCAAACAGATACAAAACAGAAGAGAGCGACATCTAATTCGTATTTATAAATAATATCTTCTTAATAACTTTTATAGGTTACCAGTAATCACCATAGAGGTTGATGTGAAGCATCAAACTCTACAGTACCTACGTTTTTAAATGGTACAATCAGGGTTTAGAAGTAGGAAACATATGTATATGTAGCATCTTTTGGTGTTTTTGGCCTCTGCACGCTTCCTGCGCTCTTATCTATGTACATAATATTCTTAGAGTTTGTGATGTGCTCATGGCAGAAGGTCACATTAATATAGGTGGCCACATTTGCACTTTACTATACATAGCATTTTTTGGATAAACCTCAGCAGTTGTCGCCAGTGGGACGCAAAAAGGGTTGCTTGCAGCCATATCAAAAGCAACAAAAAATTAAAACACAAATGATTTAAAATTTAGGACATACTATTTAAAACGGGAAGCACGACTCCAATAGTAAAGTTGACAGCCGTAATCGGCTGGGACAGTTGAGCGGCATTTTGATGCGCTGTCGGGTGTAAGATGGGTGTCTGCAGGTGTCAAATTTCTTCCGTTCTTCGGAGGACAGGTTAAGCCGTTGCTCCCGGCCGGCCGCTACCGATAGATAGCGATCGTTTAAGAGAGTCGAGTAGGCCGTTTAGCAGACATTAGACAACCTGCATTGTTGCAGTAGTAGGACGCAAAAAGGAATGCAGCTAGCTCGCTAGCCAACAGTTAGTAAATAAATAAATGAACGCTACACACTCATATTCCCTGTGTCGTGGGTACCATGGACACACACAAAGACAGAAACACAAACATCTAGACCGAGAACAGTAATTTAAAGTCATCATTCAAATTTCTGCCTCGCTGGGAATCGACCCCCCCGATCGGAAGTCCGGCATGGTAACCATTGCGCCAAAGAGTTGTCGAAGCGTACAGAATCTGGTGATCAGGAATATCTTCAGTGTGGTCAACAACATTGTTACGCTCGGTAGCAGCGAAGCCTTACGAGCAAATCGGCGAGCATTCGTACAATCTCCGTTACATACCTAGACATGCATAAACCTATAAGATGGCGGAACACATACGTCGCAGCTTAGCGTATTTAGTTCTTCGTAATATGTAATCTAGTTTCTTTTATGTAATTCGTATAGTGTAGAACATGAACATGTGGGGATGCTAAGTAAAAGAAAATAATATTCTTAATATCATGTAAGGTGTCGTATAATTTTAGTTAGATAAAAAATTGTTTACTTAAACAACTTGAGCTGCGTACATTATTTTAAAGAAATTTGTGGCGAATAGGTCGCTGGATTTTATAAATAAAAATTACGATTTAATATTTTGACCGAATCGATGAGGACGGCGGCAGCGAATACAGTTTTTTTTCTTATTTATTTTTGACAAAGACGATTGACATTCGAAGGATTGTTGCATTAAGAATGCATAGGTTAGCTGGAATTACAGACTAACGCGAAACGTCTGCCACCCTCCTCAAACGGCACGTTTATTCAAAACGATGTAAATTTACAATTAAAAATGCAAATCACGAATATTATTATCGAACTGTCGTGCACAAAATTAAAATTTTACATTCAATAAAATTAGGCAACAGTCACAAAAAACTATAAAATACGTCACGTTGACTTACAGAAAATTAAAAAACAATAAAGGATTATAAATCAAAGCAATCCGAACTTGACTTGCACATCGAGATTGATCTGTCGATCTACGAAATCCATTTATAAAAAATGTGATATGATTGATAAATTACTGATTAAAGAATAGATAAGTAAAGTTTAATTTTTACTATAATAGTTTCTTAATTTTATTGGTCAACGTAAAGTACCCATTAGTTATAATTTCATTTTCAAAATATATTGCCGTTGATTTTTATAACTTCGAAAGTTTGTAGACCTGGTTATTTACGTAGGTATTTGATACTCGTATATCATCACAATATATTTCCATACATAGCTACGCGTTTCTGTGAGAAGGGTTTTGACATAATAAGGTACCGATATGATCCTATAAAAGTTTTTGACGTGATAACGTCTTTAAAATCGTTTTAGTCGGGTGACATGTTCAGAAACTTGTGTCACACCAAAACCTCACGAGCGCGATCGCAGGTATAACGAGAGAGAGACGGACCGATCTCCCGTCTCATCTCGAGCGCTGCCAGTCATTCCGTGAAACTTGTCACGCGGAATCCTCACGAGCGGAGGCTGGCATAGCGTTCGAGTGAGTGGACCGATCTTCCGTCTCTCTCACTCTAGCGGCATACAAACGAATGGAGATTTTCTCGTGCGGACGTTATCACGTAAACATCTCGATCGTAAACCTACTTTACAAACAATTTGCCGTTTTTTTACTACCTTTTGAAATGCTAAAGAACCACCAGCACCGTAGAAGAAACCGCCAACAAGCGCATATGAAAACTTTAGCTTTATGGCGTACCTATATCGATTTTCTGCCGTTTATAATTTACGAAATATAAAATAACATCAGGAGAAAAAAGCCTATGCTGCACACAAAAGGAAATAAGACATAAAACTTAATTTTTTAGGACGATCATTGTTTATGAAACGATTTTAATACTTATTCTTTAAATTTCATCGAGGTGTCTTTCAATATTGTGATGCTCTAAGTTCTTTGTTTGTGAACACAATAAAACTTGTATGTCAGATCGATTACCATATTGAAACTTATTATACAAAGTAGAAAGTTTGTACGTGATATTGTTTAGCTATCCTTTTATCCCTTATCCACCCCCGGATATCGGAGTCTTATACATTTCATTAGGCTAAGTGATAGGGTGGTTTATTTGCCTTGAACTCACTACTTGGCAACCGGTACTACTTACTTACTACTTTTAACTCGGACTAGATTATATATATTCAACCTTTTTTTATGTCCCACTGCTGGGCACAGGTCTCCTCACAAGGGAGAGGGATTTAGGCCATAGTCCACCACGCTGGCCAAGTGCGGATTGGTGGACGTCATGCTTTTGAGAAATTATGAATTTCTCTCAGGCATGCACGGTGATGGAGAACATCGTAATCAATGAAATATCACGATATAGCAACGATAAAACATTACAATAGTATATTTCATTACAAGTGCGGAAAGGCTGTCATTGCAAGGAGCTCCGACAAATGTCTACCCGAGCCGAGGCGCAGCCGAAGGTGAGGGTTGACAGTCGGAACTCCTTCCAATGACGGTTCCGCACGTGTACTGAACGACTATTTTTAATACAGTTGCGAAAAAATGAAGCAATTTAATAAAATAATAAAAACTCGCAAAGAACATTTTTGAAAAATGGCGCCAACTGTAAAATAATGCAGAGATTATTTTTTTTTGTTTTCTTCACCCATTCTGGGTAGGCAAAAGAAACTATGCCCATACAGCCAAGTCTTCAGTAGAAATTTTTTATTGATATGAAATGAAAATGTTAATGAGATGAAATGAAATGCAACCTAACCTAACTCATTGAATTAAATCATTAAATCTGATATTTAAACAAATTAGTAGTTTCTTTTTAGAAATATTTGCATGGATCATAAAAACTTCTAAAACTTCGTGGTTGGTTTTTTTTAATAGACATTATTTTGACAGTTGGGAAAGAGAACGCACGAGTGCGGAAAAGGTAAAGAAAAAGCACGAGTGTGTAATATCCCACTTCCCGCACGCTAAACGTCCCTGCAATACGTCACTTTTTTACCGACTTCTAAAAGGAGGAGGTACTGTATTCGGCTGTATGTATTTTTTTTTTTTTTATATATGTTCACCGATTACTCCGCCGTTTGTGGACCGATTTTCAAAATTCTTTTTTTGTTCGTATGCTTATACTCCCGAGGTGGTCCCATTGTCACCAAATCAGGATCTGATGATGGGATCCCAGGGAAATCGAGGGGAACTCTCAAATTTTATAGGCACACACATTGATTTTCTTATACTTTCTGAAGCATAAGAGATATTTGTGCATATAAATCATCATCTCATGTTGCTGAGCTGATGATGGAAGGTACTGCAACAGGGAGGAGTTGAAAGCAAATTCTTTCAATAAATAGTTTTTTATTACAAATCTTACATTCCTGAGGTGTTCCAACTGTCACCAAGTCAAAGTCTGATGAGGGGATCCCAGAGAAATCGAAGGGAACATTCAAATTTTATAGCACAACAAATGATTTTCATATTTTTACTAAAGCAAAACAGGCATTTTTGTATAATTATCATCATATCATGTTGCTGAGCTGATGATGGAAGGTCCTACGAAGGTTAGGAGTTGAGAGCAAATTCTTTCAATAAATGGTTTTTTGTTCGAAATCTTACATTTCTGAGGTGGTCCAACTGTCACCAAGTCAAAGTCTGATGATGGTATCCCAGAGAAATTGAAGGGAACATTGAAATTTTATAGCACATCAAATGACTTTCATATTTTTACTAAAGCAAAACAGGTATTTGTGTATAATTATCATCATATCATGTTGCTGAGCTGATGATGGAAGGTACTATGACGGTTAGGAGTTGAGAGCAAATTCTTTCAATAAATGGTTTTTTGTTGGAAATCTTACATTTCTGAGGTGGTCCAACTGTCACCATGGCAAAATCTGATGAAGTGATACTAGGGAAATCGAGGGAAACACTGAAACTTAATAGGCACACATTCATTTAGTCATATTTTATAACATAATACAAATATTTATATCCGGTAATTATCACCTCATGTTGCTAAGCTGATGATTGAAGGTACAATTCCTCAACGGTTAGGAGCTGAGAGCAAATTCTTTCATTAATTTATACGTTCAGGTGGACTTATAGTAGTATTCTTTCAGGGTATAAGATGGCTATTAGATAAACATGATTATAAAAGGTATCTTTTTAAAGTTTAGAAATTGACTTAAAAAATACCAATTATGCTTATACATATGTGCAGAATTATTAAAATTACTAAAAAGAGTGAAATAAATTAAGTTTTTAACAAAAAAATAGAACCGACTTCAAACGGTAAAAAATAAAATTGTTCAGTACCTACTTCTTCTTGCTTATGGTAATGACTCTTAAAACTATTTTTGAAGTCGGGCCCTTAGTAAAATGTCCTGTCTTAGTAAATATAGTGTACCTTTCGTTCTGAATGGGCACCGACTCCAATATAGTTTTAACAGTCATTACCATAAGCAAGAAGAAGTAGGTACTGTCCCACTGTCTGTACTGTCGGTGCCCATTTAGAACGAATGGTACGACATTTTAGTAAGGGCCCGACTCCAAAAATAGTTTTAAGAGTCATTACCATAAGCAAGAAGAAGTAGGTACTGAACAATTTTATTTTTTACCGTTTGAAGTCGGTTCTATTTTTTTGTTAAAAACTTAATTTATTGAGCAACTGTATTAAAAATTTCTTTGTGCGCCGATGATTTGAACCCAGGATCGGTCGCGTCGAAGACGTGGTTTTTTTACCACTCGGCCATCGCTGCTCCTTCTACTAGTTGCTACTACTGCTCGGACTAGATTATACAATGTACTTATAAGGCCCAGAGAAAGAAAAGACGGCAAAGGTGTGTCAGTATATATTTAAATAAGGAAGTGAATCGATGGAACATAAAATCTCCGTACAAATACTACGGACTAAGAAACAAACTTACGTTCCTTATTTAACATCCGTAGCATTTTTTTTAAAATGAAAACCCTAAAGCAAGTGTGACATCAGTTCTTTCAGGGAACCTGTAAAAAGATGGATCTTAAAGTTTTTCCACACAAACTTTCATCACTTATCTTATCTTTTAGTCATCAATTTCTATGGTACATACCATACAGAATAATTTGATTTTTAATGACAGCTATGTACGATGCTGGACCATTTTTTTCTTGATATTTTATGACCATTGATTTTTGATGACAGCTATCTACAAGTGTTAAGCCAAAAACAAATCAACCAATCAAAATCGACAATGCAGAACTCAAAGAATCTCTCAGAAATTTTTGCTATTATTGGTCACTCATCCGACTCTTGTCGGTCTTAGACCTTTTTTTGGTATCGGGGAGAAAACCTTCAAAAAGTACCCGGCGCCTTGAGAGAGAATATCGGCTTACCTCCCTCTCGGATCTCTAGTGGAATGCACCGGTGTCCTCCACGCGCGACACTTCAGAACGGGCCCATCTTCGGGAGAGCAGAGGTACTCTCCTGCACCTTCCGATGCTTACGAATTTTACGATCCAATACAGCTGAGGGGAGATGTGTTTTACATTTTATCATTTCAAACGTCCGATAGCTGATAACTCAAGCGCAAAGTTACGTAAACATTGTAAAAATATATATATGAAATATTTTCCACACGTTCTGGATGCCGTGAGCAAAATTTTTATCATACCGAAGAAAAATATCTCAGGTGAAACTTTCTCCGATAAGTGAGTTTGCGGCTGGAACCGCGGCAATTTCGTTTTGTAGGTACGTGAGTTTATCGAGAACAGCTCAGTTTTTACATGTTATATGCAGGTGAATTCCAATACCGCATCAATGAATAATTTAACATTAAATAATTTAACTCGGGTTTGATGAAAAAAAGACAACAGTAAAAATATTTATTTCATATTAATAATAGTACCTGGACGACCGAGCGTTGCTCGGATAAAAGCAATTTATTTTCCTGTTTTAATTTTAAACGAAACACTCATTTGCTTAGTGTTAATGAAAATGAAAACGCAATAAAAAAAATCACGAAATATAATAAACGTCATATAGTTTTGATTGAGTTTTGAACCCGGGTCTCTAGTTCCGCAGTCAGCCTACGTAACCAGTCGACCAAGGAAGATTTAATTCAATGAACGAAATTTTTATAGAGCTCTTTCTAATCGACATCTTCATCTCTTTGAACGTCGGATTGACGGATAGCGTTTGACGGCGTTCTACGCCACAATATTATTAATACTCGCCAATAGATGTCAGAAAGAGTCATATTTTTCAGTTTATGTTTAAGTTGATTATCACTGTAATATTTATTTATAATTTAAAATTTCTAAAAATGAAACCTAGTTGGATTGATTTATCGCCCCCGAAACCAGGGTACTAAATTTCATCAAAATCTTTGGAGCCGTTTCCGAGATTCAAAAAATATATTTAGGTATATACAAGAATTGCTCGTTTAAAGGTATTAGACTACAAAGAATTCAATTAATAAATGTAATTTTTTTCTCGGTCATGCTTTATGATTTCCAGGCCCCAGTTGCTAAACGACATTGGAGTTTGAATCGTTAATTTGAATTTACTTTGGTGATTATAGTGATCATTGTGTAAGTCCATGTTATTCTCGACACAGGAATTCTTTGAAGAAAAAATCCTGGTATGAAGAAACAGAACATGTTTATGTCCAAACGTGTAGACAAAAATGCCTTGTCGGTAGTAAAACAATGTATTATAGAGTTTTGGCTACGAACACACATGGGGGCCAAGATTAAACTCTTTTAAGAGAGTTCTTATTTTATTCTTTACCAACTACAGAAAAAGCTTAAGATACCACTACACAGAAAATGAACAAATTTAAGAGTTAATCCTTACTGTACTCACAAAAGATATCATAGTCGAGCAGGCTAATTCTGGGAAAAATACTCTGTTACTCCAGTTACTCGTACTTTTTTCGTTCTCAGGTTAATTAGTAGAATGTAACAAAGAAAATGTATGTTCACTTTGCTTTGTCTTTAATGTTAACTTCATAGCCATTAATATTTAACGAGTAAGTAAATGGGCTTTTTTGTTGTTAGCTACCTTTTTTGGTATCGGGGTAATCCTTCAATTGATAATCTTGGGTAGAGATCAAGAGACAGTTTTTATATTTATTTAAGACTCAGGCTTGCCTGAAGTTGCATGTTTGTGTCCATGAGCTACAGAGAACAATTTACACCACGTAGCTTACGCCGTGCCCGCCTGATAATATATTTAAAGAAAAAACTAAGGACTAAATAAAAAAAATAAAATAAAAAAAAATAAACTAAAAAAAAAAAAAAAATAAGGCAGCAGTTTTTAAGCTTCGGGAAGCACGTTACCTAAACCATCTCTTACGTTTGTTATCGATGGATAGCAAGTTTAGAGAACATCCTACAACGGTTTAGTCACTAAACTGTATCTTCACTAAACAGCAGGAGCAGTGTGATAAAGTAAATTCCAGACTTACCCAACTATGAGGAGCAGTAAGACATAAAAAGATGGCAGCTTTAAGTACGAATATCGAAAAAATAGTACTTCAAATTAGGTTTGTCAAAGTCAAGACGACGCAAAAACGAAAGCATAAATTTGGATGAAATTTCACGCTTAAATAAACGTGGCGGTCCCATGAGATAATTTGACTTGATTAATGCGTGACCTTATTTACGTTTACAACGGTAAAATGTGGGCATATTTGCAAGCCTATAAATTGAGCTAGAACATTTATAGAACAATCAAAGTAACTCTCTGCTGTAAACGCTCGCCTATGTTGGTACAATCTAATGCCAATATGTTCAGTCTGGTCGCAGCAAGAGAACTATTTTTTTTCTTTCAGTAGTGATATCGCATTATAATGTGCATATTGCCAGTGTCAAGTATAAATATGAGGAGCAGAACCAAACGAAATAATAACAGTCAAATTAGTGGGTTGTCATAAATCATTCAGTTTACTCAAGAGTCAAGAAAATTAGTAAAGAAAAGTATACAAGTATAAAGATCTATGTGACGTAGTCTAAAGGCTGATTTACTTTGATCCAGTAACTGGATCCATCCGCACTGGATTCCAGCACTGGATCAATGTAAATCAATCTGTGAAATCAACCTTAAACGGCGACATCGTGGCAGAAGCTCGACCATTGATAGAAATATCAAAGTCCACCGCTGTGAAAGCTTGCTTATGCTGACACACTCTAGTGCATTTAATTTTACGTGTCTAATCTGGCCGCTGCGAGAGAGATTATGCTGGGAAACTTGATTTAATAAACTTATTTTAACAAATTTTGTTTTCTTTCAGTAGTAGCACTATACGATGTGCATGTTTTCAGTGTCAAGCTAGAATATTTGAAGCCAACTTTTGACCGCTTCGCGGAAACCAGGATAAATAAAAAATAAAAGTCAGGTCCAGAAATAATAAAAGAAGCCAAGAAAAACTAAGTATAATGAACCGTATAAAAATATATGTATATGTCTGTATAATGTATCCCAAGCAACAAAGATTTTTAGAAAAATCTAAGTAACTCCCTGCCGTGAACATTTGCTTATGCCGGCACACTATAGTGCTTTTACGTGTCCAATCTGGCCGCAGCGAGAAATCTTTTGTAAGAAAGGCAACTTTTGTAATAACTATGCCTATATGCCATTTATCACTTCGCACGGCTTAGAAAATGTGATTCTGGCTTTATTTAAACCA
This sequence comes from Pyrgus malvae, assembly GCA_911387765.1. Lineage (NCBI taxonomy): Eukaryota > Metazoa > Arthropoda > Insecta > Lepidoptera > Hesperiidae > Pyrgus > Pyrgus malvae. Next base: position 23,265,746 of record OU426948.1, read on the forward strand.
TATATTAATTAATAATGCGTGGAGCGCCTTCTATAATTGACATGTTTTTAGTTCATAGGTGATTACTCTGGCCGAGTGGAAGACAGTGGACGTAATTAATAATAAGCATGCATTTGACGACCCGCGTGACGAAATTCAGACAAATTCCCGGCGAAACAGAATTTTGAATGATGAGTTTAAATTTCTGTTCTCGGTCTGGGTGTTTGTGTTCCTGACTTTGTATGTGTTCACGGTACCCACGACACAGGGTGTTAATTACCTTACTGTGGGTCTCTAAGTGTGTAACGTTTATATTTATATGCAGGGTGAAGGAAACTCGTACTTTTTATGTCTAAAATGAAAAAGCAGACGTGGTGCTACTACGACATAGTACGACTATTACTACTACACTCGCACTTGAACTTTGCAGGGCTAGAGGCTTGTCCGTGGTGGTATGCAGTTTCACTGTTACATGCGAAATTGTATAGATACCTCATATTTGTCCAGTAATCGCATTTTTTTTATTTGAATGGAGTAGCAGACGAGAATGCAGGCCACGTGGTGTTAAGTGGTCGCTGCAGCCCATGGACATCTACACACAACCTCAAGCAAGCGTAAGCAAGTCTTGTCTGAGGTCGTTTGCAGTTGCGCTACTACTCCGGAGGCTGGTGGTCGCCTCATGTAACTGTGGCCGGCAACTGCACCTTTCCACCGAAACACAATAGAATTGCTCACGGCAGAAGTGGGTGCAGCGGTGGTACTTCCCCAGGCAAATCATAATAATATAGTTCTACCACCTACCAGCGCCATTTTCCATTCAAGCGCAATAAAATTGCTACAATGATGAAGTGGGTGTGAACTGTGAAGAAATCAAACAAATGGAAAATCTATTACAAATAAATAGAATCGGAGTGTCTGTTTGTACTCGTAATATTTAAACAACCGCCTTTTACTACATGCATATGCATGTATACACGGTACATATACCAAAATATTTTTTTTTTACAATTTTTGTTTGTCTGTCTGTTTGTTCCACCTAATCTCTGAAACGGGCTGGACCTATTTTGACGGGACTTTCACTGGCATGTGGTTGCAACCCTTTTTGCGTCCCACTGTTGGGCACGGGTCTCTCCCCATTATTGGGGAGGCCTGGAGCTTACTCCACCACGCTGCTCCAATGCGGGTTGGTGGAGATGCGGGTTAGTGGCCAACCCGCTGTCGGATGTTTTCAAACCGCCTTTGGCAAAGGGAGATCTCCCGCCGGGCTAGGTGGTCATGCCCGGGGAGCGGCCGCGCTCCAACTGACTCAATTCGGAGCTTGTATATATGGTAGGATATTCCGAAAACTTCGATAGCGTGATTCAGGAATACCCGTGGCGCCATCTCTTGATGAGTAGCGGAAGGTCGCTACATCACCCCCTGCTCAGACCGGAGGTCGATATCTTCAATCCATGCTTGAGTAATCTTCGCTTACAAGCGCCTTGAATGCCCTCTATCTGCGGTGAGTCGAGATGTGAGGGTGCAGACCTTGTGTCGCCCTCTGTCCACGGTGAGTCGGGATGTGAGGGTGTAGCGAAGTGTGGAGATGTCCTCTATCTTCGGTGAGTCGAGATGTGAGGGTAGGTTGGAATGTGGAGGCGAGTAGAGTGGGTACTCGAGCCGTCTACGACGTCGCAGGAGGCAGCTTGATCAGGAACAGGAAGCGTGTACATGGTGCGCTGCGATGAACCTGACGAGCTGGTGAAGTGATGCTGCAGTCCATCCAGGGAGTGAAGGTGCGACTGATGAAGGTCAGAAGGGACGTATTCTTGTCCGGGGTCACCAGTTTGGAAAAGGGAGATCTCCCGCCGGGCGAGGTGGTCATGCCCGGGGAGCGGCCGCGCTCCTACTGACTCAATTCGGAGCTTGTATATATGGTAGGATATTCCGAAAACTTCGATAGCGTGATTCAGGAATACGCGTGGCGCCATCTCTTGATGAGTAGCGGAAGGTCGCTACACGCCCATAAGGCCTCCAACAAGGTTTAACGACCGTTATCTATCGACAGCAACCGGGACCGACGGCTTAACGTGCCCTCCGAAGCACGGAAATGCGCATGAAATTTTTGCCACTAGCGGTCACCCATCTCACACCCGACCGCGCCCGTTTGGCTTAGTTTCATAGATAGTTTGCGTTCTACGCTAACCGCCGGGCCATGCGCGCTTCACTGGCATGTAGCTATTGTAATAAGGAGTAACTTTGGCTACTTTTATTTCAGAAAAAATCTAAAACCAAAGTCCACACAGGCGACCGCTAGTGTTGAATAAAGGTAATTAAGGATTAATTGAAATTCTTTATTTGAATATCTTACACAAGAAAGTTTTAATCTTCATTTTTGTGCAATCACATAACAAGTAAAATCTTAACGATTAAAAAATACATAGTTGGAAATTGAAGCCGCCCTAATAATATATTCAGGCATCTTATAAATTATAGTCCATTTATTTTCAAATAGTTGGCATTTGTTCAATGTCAGCGGGATACAAAATATCCGTCGAATCGAATGAATAGGTATTTTCGGTAAGTTCTCTCTTTTCTACGAAAATCGTGTCTCATTTACTATTACAATGTCTCAAGACAGCGTCTTGCAAAATGCCCCGAGAAAAGTGCTGCCAAAAGATACAGACGTCTTTCATTGTTAAGTTCAAGCATAATAACGTCAGCGGCTTAAATGTTTGTGTTATTCCATTTTTTTTATTTAAATAAAAAGTGTATTCTGTAATATTCTTAGGAATGAATACGTAAATAGTTAAAATTTCCTTCAAAGTTTTTGGAATCACACACGTTAGTCCATGCCCATCAGTTCCATAGAAAAGGTTTTGGTTAGTTATACCTGGATATTATTATTTTCTGGATAGCTTGTCTTAAACGTACCAAGGTGTTTTAATAAAATGTTCTTTATAAATGCCACTCAAAAAAATCCTTCAACTGTTTCTTGGTTTTTTTCATATTTCATTTAATTAGGATTATAATAAATATGGCCGTCCGCGACTTCGTCCGCGTGGACTTTGGTATTAGTCATAGCATAATATTATATGTATAGCCTATAGCCTTCCCTAATAACTGGACTATTCAACAAAAAAAAGATTTTCCAATTCGAATCAGTAGTTCCTGAGATTAGCGCTTTCATACAAACAAACTCTACAGCTTTATGTATATATGTACGAGTATTAGTATTGATTTATCATAACCTGGTTAGGCGATTTGTTATTATCATGTTACTTTCATTTTTCATAGGTTTAATATCTATATAAAACACTCTCAATTATTGCTAGCTTGCCAGCATAATGTTTTCAGGAGTGCTTATCTTGCATACGAACGGTACTTACGTCGACTAGCGTTCTTTGGTTATGTTCGACAATATTCTTATGTACTAATCTAAAACCCATCAAAAACTACAAGCGGAACCTTGAAGCGGCAGACTGCAGTCTGGAAGAATGTCCAGGATCCTGTGACTGTATATAGGAGAGGTGGCTTCGATTCAAGAATTCCGTAAGTACGATATGAATAACATTGTGTTGGAGGTGTAGGCATTAATTGAGATGTTTACACTTTTCCAAGAGTGGGCTTGGGTCATAATTACGCGCCCGCCCATCCATAACCCTTAATCCAGTTTTAACAAATTTTATCAACTTCTTACTCCAGTGTGCACTAGGTACTATAATACAGCTATTTATTACTAGTAGAGCATTAAATTTTCAAGTTTTTCTTGTATTCAAATTCGTATTTGCCTGAAAATTCGTGTAGACAGAATGGTTCAAGAGATTTTAGCAAGATATTTTAGCAAATGTCACGTATTAATGTTTCAAAACATTCTTACATGACCCGACAACTTACTTATAATCGAGGACTCTGTTTTACATTGGTATATTGGCAACAGCTGGTACATTTAATTTTATTGTCCTTCTGTACGGTTGTTGTAAAGAAATGTTGAAATACATAATCGTCGCATTGCGTATTTTTTTAAAATATGAGTTTTAATTATGTCTACTAATTGCCGACTGGTCAATCATTTCGCTACCGTACGCGCTAATCTGAACACAATCTTTAACACTACAGAAGTTCTTATGTCAAATGAAAACCGTTACCTTCTATAAAAAATAGTATAAACATAGCTACCAAATTGTAAACTTTGTAGAAGAAAGGTGTAAAATAAGCTTCAGTTCGAACAACAAAGAACTGATTCCCCTGATGAATGATGATCGCATTACCATTACACAGTTATTGCCATTTGACAAGTTTTAGTGTATAAAAAACCTATTACACCTAGAACGAAAACGTTAACTAATGGATGTACCATTTTATTTCTTTTTTTTTCTACACTGCTGGTACTCTGAAGGTTGATGGTAGGCTCGTGTATGTCTGGCCGGCAACTGCACCTTTCCACTGAAATACAAGAGAATATCTTCTCGGCAGAATTGGGTGGTGGTGGTACTTTTCTGTCGGACTAAAAAAATCTCTGCTCAGTATTGAGGAGGTAGAGACGCTGGGTAGTGACTAACACGCTATCAGATATTTATAACCACTCAGAAGGCCTCTGACAAGGTTTATCGACTGTTTATGTATCGATAACAACCGGGACCTACGGATGTCACCCATATTACACCCAGCTGTGCTTCCTTGACTTAGCTGCACAGATCGCTTGTGTTATACGCTAGTGTCCGGTTGATGCGCGCATACGCCTTTTAAAATAATATGAAATATTAACATAGATACCAGATTTCCAAGAAACTTTTCAAAGCACTTCTTTTTCGCAAATATGAAATGTTACATACATATGTTCTGAGCGAACCGTTTGAAGCGGAACAGCCTTTTCACGTTGCTTCCATAAAATGGTAATACATTTGAAACGGCTTCTTTGAAAAACAAAGTAGATACCTAAGTCTATGTACGTTTCATATGAAAAGAAAAGAAAAGAAAAGAAAAGAAAAGAAGAAAAGAAAATTATTTGCACAAATATGGGTAACCAAAAAGGTTTTACAAAAATATTTAGATCGTTATTTACCCTTTAGGTGTACAAATTTTATTTTTAAATGCATTTAAATTTTGCTGCAGGTATGTCATATACAAACACACACATTCTCCAAGTATCGCCGGCGATAGTCCGGTAATAGATACATATATTAATGGGGACAATATTCCTCAACTCACTCAAAGAAACGTGTAATGCGGGAGAACCGCAGTTGGAAGCTGCTTCTAATATACATATAGATACATTCAGAAACTTGTAACTTTTTCCTTTTTATTAGTCGTTTAAAATAGTGGTTAGAAATAAAACGAAACGAAATAGTAGGTATATTTCATTACAAGTGCGGAAAGGCTGTCATTGCAAGGAGTTCCGACAATGTCTACCCGAGCCGAGGCGCAGCCGAAGGTGAGGCTTGACAGTCGGAAATCCTTCCAATGACGGTTCTGCACGTGTACTGAACAAGAACAACTATTTTTAATACAGTTGCGAAAAAATTAAGCAATTTAATAAAATAATAAAAACTCGCAAAAGATCATTTTTGAAAAATGGCGCCAACCGTAAAAGAATACCTATATGCAGAGATTTTTTTTGTTTTCTTCGCCCATTCTGGGTAGGCAATGGGGACTATGCCGATACAGCCAAGTCTTCAGTAGATTTTTTTTATTGATATGAAATGAAAATGTTAATGAGATGAAATGAAATGAAACCTAACCTAACTCATTGAATCAAATCATTACATCTGATATTGAAACAAATTAGTAGCTTATTTTTAGAAATATTTGCATGAATCATAAAAACTTCTAAAACTTCGTGGTTGTTTTTTTCTTTTTAAAAGACATTATTTTGACAGTTGGGAAAGAGAACGCACGAGTGCGGAAAATGTAAAGAAAAAGCACGAGTGTGTAATAGCCCACTTCCCGCACGCTATACCTGTTACCTGCAATACGTCACTTTTTGAGCAACTGTATTAAAAAATACTAACTCGTACTTAACAACTGCTTACTATAAGAACTGGGACCGAGACGGTTTAACGTGCCCTCCGAACTTAGAGCATCACAGGTATTGACTCTCGTCAGTGAGTCAGTACCTTTGATGCTCTAAGCCTCCGAAGCATGAAAAATGCAAATAAGTTCAAATGTCTATAAACAATGTCGGTGTCATTTCAAGAAGTAAAAGCGATATCAGAAAATAAATTGGCTCAAGTTTTTTCTGTAAGGGAAATGCGGCAAACTTGTTTGGCAGTCCGCGCTCAATTTAAACTTTACGAAGGAGTACATACCCGTGAGCGGGTGAATTCCTTGCCAAGTATCGTAATAATACGAGTAAACTACGACTGTATGATCAAATACGAACATGCTAGCTAAAGCGGTGATAAAATCTCATTTTGTTTGTCGCCATTCGCTTAATTTCATGAGGCACCTACAATTCCTGGTAAGACTTTCGGTTCTTGGTAATTTAAACACAGAATAAAGAGGTTCTTATTCTCAGTAATAAAAAAACTGAAAAAATATTACCTTTCTCACACAAATCTTCTGCGTTTAGTTGTCATCCTGTAGTTACTCGTCATTGGGCGCTCTCGAGGTTACGCACATAAAAACAACATTAAAACAATGTGCTTGTATAAGCCTTACTTATACATACATAGCCGAAAGGACTTCGTGACATAGAAAATATATACATATGGAGCACTGAGTACCTATTGATATTTTTATAAGACTTGCTAATTCCGTAGTTACTATTCAGAAATGGTAAAGATGATATGGTACGATAAGATTGTAGGTAACATATTTTTCAAAAACAAAGAATGATGGATAGGACTCCCGTCAATGGAGAGGCCATTATGCCTCGCTTCGATACATACATTTTGACTGCCAAATTTGATCAGACATGAAAGTACAAACAAACATACAAAAATATACAAACACACATCGACATATACGTCAATGTGTGTTTGTATCCTATCGTTAATCGAACAGGCAGCATGGCTAAATATAAATGAGACGTGGCAATAATGATTAATAAACGTCGTATTTTATTGAGAAGATACTTGCTAGAATTTGCTAATACGATCAATAGAATATGATACATTCAAATAAAACAATGATTTATACCTCAGAGACAGCTTGTCTTGTGTTTCATTTCAGCAACGTTATCTGAAAACCCCTTTTGTATCTGAGGGAATACGAATTAGAGTAATATTTCAAAAATTCCAGCACATCTCAAACTTTATTATACCATTTGCTATTTGCTATAGCCTGGTCGTATTGTACCCACATAATCGATATCAGCTATTCTGATTTCAGCTTTGGATAGAGACGCGGATTAACCAGCAAATTGATGATTCGGTTTCGAGTTTAATTTCAGTCCAGAATATTGCCACATAATGTGAATAGTGAGAGAATGAATGCCTGTGTCAAGGCCTATAATTTTACTACGATAGTAATGTCAGTGTGTTTTTATTAACACTTTAAAGGGTGTAGGTACTATATAGGTACCTTCAATGGTTCGACCGGGGAAGTACGACCGCTGATCCACTTCTGTTGTGAAGCAATGAGGCGACCATCAGCCTCAAGAGTAGCACCGCAAAGCTGTAAAAAAAGCTCTCCTCCAAAGCTGGCAATGCTCGAGTGGCTCCCCTGGGGTTGCCCGTGTCCATAGGCGACGGTGATCGCTTAACACCACGCGGCCCGTCTGCCTTTTTGTACAGTTTATTTATAAAAAAATAATAAAAAAATGCATACGACCACGGGCAAATCTTGGCTTGCTTGAAATTGCGTATAGATGTCCACGGGCTGCAGCGACCACTTTACGCCCTGTGGCTTGCATACTCATCTGCTACTCCGTTCAAATAAAAAAGAAGAAAAACTGAGGTAAACGTTCATATGTCGTCAGCGTCCTAGTACTCGTCATTCCATAAAAAGGGCCAAAAGATATACAAACTTTTTCTATGAATGACGAGTTCTGGGGCACTTTCAAAAACTGACGATAATACGGACGTTTACCTTATATTCTATCCACATATGAATAAGCTACTATTAAATCAGATTCCTTTTTTTCTTCGATAAACAATGTAAGTACTGAATTATCGAGTGGAACGAACTTTTTCGAGTCTGAGTATTGGATGAAAAAATATATTGTATTTTTTTTCTCTTCACGCTCAACATCTTAACCATATTTTTTATTTCGCTAAGATTTACCCTCTTTTTATAAGAATGGCTTTGTTTTCTCGATGTTTATATCTAATACCAATTCTTGTATACTTATACTTCTACTTAAATATATTTTTTGAATTAGGAAACGACTCCAAAGAGTTTGATGAAATTTAGTACCCTGGTTTCAGGGGTGATAAATAGATCCAGCTAGGTTTTATTTTTAGAAATTATAAAAAAATATTTTCAGTGTTAATCAGCTTAAATACAAACTGAAAAATACGACTCTTCCTGACATTGGCGATTATTAAAAATATTGTGGCGTAGAACGCCGTCAAACGCCATCCGTCATTCCGACGTTCAAAGAGATGACAACATCGATTAGAAAGAGCTCTATAAAAATTTCGTTCATGGAATTAAAGCTCCTTTGGCTGAATGGTTACGTGGGCTGACTGCGGTACTAGAGGCCCGGGTTCAATTCCCAATGAAAACCACATTGCGTTTATTTTTTTTATGTGTTTTTTTATTGGGAGCTATTTCAGATGTCGTTATTAGGTAACACTAGGCAAATGAGTGTTTCGTTTGAAATTAAACCAAGAAAATAAATTGTTTTTATCCGAGCAATGCTCGGTCGTCGAGGTACTTTTTATTTATCCTTCTATTTTAATGTTGAAGGTGACGATTGACTGTTTTGTGTGACAATCGTTAGTATTTAAACTAATCTATTCATAATAGGTAACTATGTAAGCAATAATTATAAAAGAAGTAATGTTAGTTGAGAAATAGTGTAAGTATTGAGGTAGAAAAGTAGAGGCTGTTTCTATTAACATTCGCATGAGTTAAATGTTAATAGGGTAGATCTTTGTAGGTATTACATATATATTTGTGATATTCTTGACTATAACAACATTGAAACATTTTGTACTTTACCATATAGTTCTCCTATTCACATTGTTTTTATCAACTATATGAACAGCATACAGTGCAAAACGTAGCAATACGAGAAAAGCGTTATTAGCACAATATAGATATATAGAAAGGCAGGCGCTCCTTGTATTGTGTTATTAGTCTGTTGGACAAAATTCTTACTTACGATATCATCCCCTTACTGAACCGTGCCAACATTTTTATTGGGCTACTTGGCAGCGAAAGTGGCGTCTTTTTCAACTTTAAATTAAACTCGGGGTCATGCCGCGTTGCACAAGCTTGGTCCAATTGTTCTGACACCAGACTCGGACTGGTTTCTATACATATCTGCAGGAAAGTTAGGAAAAATTCTGTTACCTAAAATTTGCCAACTCATGGATTTTACGTAAAATTCAAACCCTCACATAGTTTAAAGGTTAATGTGTATAATTATGAGATGCCGTTGGGTCACGCTGATTTAGCTCTTTTTTTATTTGAATGGAGTAGCCGACGAGCCTGCAGGCCATGGACATCTACATATAACCTCAAGCAAGCATAGGTATGTCTTGTCTGAGGTCGTATGCAGTTGCGCTGCTACTCCGGATGATGGTGCTCGCCTGGTTTGCACCGAAACACAATAGAATTGGTTCACGGCAGAAGTGAGTGCAGCGGTGGTACTTCCCCGGGCGAACCATAATAGTTCTACCACCTTTTTTTGTGTCGGGGGTCACTTTTGCCCTTATAGGTATTGTTTCTCATACCTGCCAGCAAGTCTGTCAGCAAGATGCCTGTCAGCAAGAGCAATTTTCTATTAATTGTGTACTTATTGTGTACACAAATTGAGACGCTATACCTACAATTTTGCACGAATGTTGTAATTTAATATTATCATTGTAATATTTGCATACCTCAAGAAGGTAAATATGGCGAACTAAATATATATAAACAACTTTTTAACGCCCATATTTTTGCAAATAAAACTTTTTGCCTTTGACTTTGTAATTTTAGGTAACATAATTTTCTCTACTTCAATGCCTACACTATTTTTCAACTAACTTTACTTCTTTTATAATTATTGCTAACATAATTTCCTAGTACCTGGACGACCGACCGAGCGTTGCTCGGATAAAAACAATTTATTTTCTTGGTTTAGTTTCAAACGAAACACTGATTTGCTTAGTGTTACTTAACAACGCCATCTGAAATAGCTCCTAAAAAAAATAGTTATTTTCATAAAAATAAAAAATACACAATTTGGTTTTGATTGAGGTTTGAACCCGGGTCTCTATATAGTTCCGCAGTCAACTCACGCAACCAATCGACCACGAAAGCTTTAACTCAATGGACGAAATTTTCATAGAGCTCTTTCAAACTGACATTGTCATTTCTTTGAACGTCGGATTGGCGTATGGTAATAGGGGAGCCCAAGAGGGGATTTACGGATTTACTCGAGCGCGTCAGATTAAGATATGGGATACACCTTGCATCCTGTTCAGTGCTGCCACGATTAAAAAAGACCTTCTATGTAGGTACAGTTTTTTTTCTTACTTCCGGATGTCAAAATGGTCAGATTAGAAAACCCCGTTACCGTTGAGCCATGAATTTTAAATAATAAAAATTCGAACTCTTCAAGAGTTTGCCAAAATGCCGTTTTTTTATTTCGCTGTTTTGTACACATTCATACTAAAATCTTCAGATTACTGAAATATGACTTAGCATGCATTTAATTTATTCTACTATTTTACCTGGACCTTTTGTATAAAATTTTTGAAAACCTATTAGCGCTCTCTCCACCGGTTAAACGCAAAACGTCATGAAGTATAATAATATTAAATAATATAATATTTTAATCTTACTACCACCCAACCTATAAAAAGCACAAGGTCCTGATGACGATTGAGGAAATCCACAATGAGCCTTGTGGGCTCCCCAGTTTGACAGCGTTTAACGCCACAATATTAGTATACTCTCCAATAGATGTCAGGAAGAGTCGTATTTTTCAGTTTATATTTAAATTGATTTTCATTGAAAATATTTTTATACAGCCACTAATTTCCATCAATAAAAATTTTGTGGATCGATTTATCATCCCCGAAACCAGGGTACTAAATTTCATCAAAATCTTTGGAGCCATTTCCGAGATTCAAAAAATATATTTAGATACATACAAGAATTGCTCGTTTAAAGGTATTAGATTATGAATCGATTAGATTTAAACTAACGATTGTCATACAAAACAGTCAATCGTCACCTACCACCACAAAATGGAAGGATAAATAAAAATATAAACATCGGGAAAATAAAGCCATTCGTATAAAAAGAGGTTAAATCTTACCGAAATAATAAATATGGTTAAGATGTTGAGCGTGAAGGAAAAAAATACAATATATTTTTTCATCCAGTCGACAGACTCTCGAAAAAGTTCGTTCCAGTCGATAATTCAGTACTTATGTTCTTCGTTGTATTCTTTATTAAGGAAAAAATCTAAAAAAATATTAAGAAAAAAAAGGAAGAAATCTGATTTAGTAGTACACGGGGACGACCCGCGTGGCGCAATGGTTACCATACCGGACTGCCAATCGATGGGTCCCAGGTTCAACTCCTGGCGAAACAGAAATTTGAAAGAGGAGATTAAAATTCTGTTCTCGGTCTGGGTTCCTGTCTTTGTATGTGTCCATGGTACCCACGACACAGGGTACCTTACTGTGGGACTATCAGTGTGAAACTTTATTATTTATTATTATTTGTTTGTCCTTCCTTCATGACACAACGGTGCATCCGACTGTGCTATTTTTTTGTTTTTAAGTAGGTAGTTGGGAGCTGAATCATCAATTTCCTATTTAATCCTCAATACTTTCACATACATTACAAACATATTATGTATACGAGATTCATGGGAATATTACTAGCTGTCCGCATGCGGCTCCACCGGTGACGGCTATACGTTTTTTCCTATAGACGAGATATTTTCCCTGGGCTAAAAGTAGCCTCCGTAAGTCTCCGTAAGTCTAAGCAGAACACTTCCGATCCATAGTAGTCGATACAGTGGCGATAATAATTGTTTTCATATCACATGTAATGAAACAACGAGTTTTGATTTCTGTTTTGCCAGTCGAAACAAGACAATTTCAAACCAATGCGAATGTGTCTGTATAAGGGAGAAACAACGTTGTTTCTACCCGGCACCTTCATTTGTTTATTATTATTGTTTGTTTATTTATTTTTTTCAATTTCAATGGCATCGCAAACTCTGTGCATACTGCCAGCGTCAAGTATAATTTTTGCATAATTTTTTTGCCAGTTGCAATGAAACTGGACGAAGTAATAAAGTTAGTAAGTTAAGTCGTCCGTCAGTAATCAGTCAGTCTAGTCAGTCCAACATTCAAGTAAAGCGATGGCTACTTTACTAGAACGTGTTCGATGGAATTTTGGAGGCAAGCAGAAAAAACATATTTTAGCACTGTTATTCTATTTCACAAACACTCTGTAATTAACCTATATCAAACAAAATGCCATCAACTTTATCCGATATAACTCAAAAATACACCAAGAAAATGAAAATAAAACAAGAGCACAATATGTCTTATTCGACTTCCCGCCAAAACTCCTGTTCATTATTTACGTCTTTATTTCAAGTCTGTCAGAATCGCATTGACAACTGTCGTCAAATCGTTGTCAAATGTCAACTCTCGCCCTCGTCAGAAATGGTCTTGTTTCACCCCTTGCTACACAATATATTATAACATCATAATTTTTTTTCAACCTTTTTTATGTGCTGGGCACAGGTCTCCTTCTCACAAGTGAGAGGTATTTAGGCCATAGTCCACCACGCTGGCCAAGTGCGGATTGGTGGACTCATAATATTACTGCTTCCTATTAGTTATTTTCCAAGTCCTTATTTCTCTATTCTCACAATGCCTATCAGCTTAATGTAACTTCCCAACCATGGAAACGAAGATGAAAGTTTGACTATGTACTTATGTTGTCCAATTCTCGTGAGCCTAACAACTAACTTTGTAACTTTGTTGACCCTTCTTTCTACATACATATTTATGTACTAGCTGTGCCCGCGACGTCGTCCGCGTAGATAGACTTGTACAAAAGGCTTGATTAGGCTTGGATTATTTGTTCCTCCTCCTCCTTAGTCGTTCACTCTTGACAGAGTGGTCGTGGATGATGAGGTTGCAATTTCGTTCGTGACCGCTTGCCCTCCACTGTCCCTTGGATCATTGTTACCTTTTATGAAATTACTTATGATACAAAAGTTCATATTATTATGTTGAGTAGATACATTCTTCCTGAGTCCTTACAATTCTTACTGTACTCCTCTTATAATACCGACTTTTCAGTCGTTATCATCAGTTTCTCTTTACAAATTAAACGTATTATAATAGCATGTTTTTAAAGTGTTTAGATAGTACTGCTGTGCCCGCGGAAAGTATCATTATAATTAAATAATTTGTGCTGCAAATAATGCATAGATTCATTATCATTATGTAACTTAAATATATTGCAGAAAGGTGGTGAAATGTCTACGCTATGTCAGGCGTGGTTAGTAGTTGGGAGTCAAATTCTTGGTTGCTTACACGTTGGTTGCAATTGTCGTTAACATACTGTCGTTCATACTTAATGGAGGTCTTTTGAGCGATTTAAAACTTGCGACAGCAGTTAGGCCACTAACAATGAAGACGTCATCAACCTGAATTGGAGCAGCGTGAGAGGATCAGGCCCTACGCGATTAAGAGTCAATTAGTTCTATTAACAACCCTTCACACAGCATCAGAAACAAATATATCAATTACTAATATTAATCTGGGCGTGACCACCATGCCGTGCTGCTGCCGTGACGCTTTATCATATTAGTGTAACACCAGTGCCAGTACAGCGTATGTATGTAATAGCTCTTATTAAATTAACCACTGAAAACGTCTGCTCATTTCAATAAAAAAATTTATTAGGGCCTCGGCAATTGGTTATTCGTTTATTCGAAATCACTTTTTTATAAGTAAACCGAACAAAGAGGCAGAAAGGCCGCGTGGTTAAGCGATCACTGTCGCCTATGGAAACGGGCAACCCCAGCGGAGCCACCCGAGCACTGCCGACTTTCAAGAAGAGCTTTCTTTACAGCTTTCTTGAAGAACCCTATGTCAAAGTCCACTGGAAATGTCTCAGCTGGAAGGTTGTCCCATAACTTAAACATCCGTTCAAACATCAAAAGGAGCGTGCAAAGCGGCCTGTGGAACTTTAACCTTCGACTGGTGGTGTAATCATGATATGGTGACATAGCTATCATTTTGAAAAGATCACTCAGCATAGTAAAGTCGGTAGAACACTTTGATTTTTTTTACGTTTCACACTGATAGCCCCAGAGTACGGTAAATATACACTGTGTAATGGGTACCATGAGACACACAGAGACAGAAATACAAACACTTAAACCGAGAACAGAAAATTAAACTCATCATTCAAATTTCTGCTTCGCCGGGAATCAAACTCGAGACCCTTCGATTAGCAGTCCGGCATGGTAACCATTGCGCCACGCGAGTCCAGGCGCGGTCGCAGCCTTCAATTGGGGGGGGGGGGTCGCCAAGAAATTTTGGTGGGGGGTCACTAAGAAATTTGGGGGAAGAGGTGTCTCAAATTGGCTTGTTTCGCCTTCCATCTACGCATGAGTGAGGGATTTGGGGGGGGGGTCATGTCCCCTGTGAACCCCCCACTGGGACCGCGCCTGCGCGAGTCGATAATTATTATTGTCTATTAAATAAGTTCGATACCAATAATATGTGGATGTAACCACCGAGCCGCGCCTCCATAATGCTCTACCACAATGAATTGTACTCATTGTCAGTCAGCGCCAGTTCCAAAGGTCTCTAAGTTGTTAATTTTTTTATTAGATATTTTATTAAGTAAATATACTCGTAATTAATTATTTGAAATAATCTCCACCAATCCACTTTGTAATAGCGTTATTGCGTAACAATGACATCTATCGTATAGCGTGTAAACTAAATTGTCGATATATACCGAATTTGCAACAGATCACTAAATAGTTCTGAATATTAACATAGATGTCGGCAGTAGCCTCGTTTTGTTAAGGTTTTGTACATTAATTTTGTATTGAGGATATCTTTGAATATGTGGTGATATGTATGGTTTTTTTTAAATATTTAGAGATGAAATCTAGCATAAGTGATTGAAAACTTGCTATCAGAATAAAGAGATGTTAGTAATTATCGAAACTTGTGGTGTGACCGCTCGCATTAAATTTATTCTCTTACAAAAGTTACACACTTAAATTTAAAAACCCCCATTGGAGCAGCGTGGTTAACTAATCTCCAGGCCTCCCCAATAATGGGAAGCCCAGGAGAGGAGCGAGACGTTAAAAGGATGCAGCTATTTAGTTTGTATTGGTAATGGTCGCTTCAGTCTTTAATTCAATTCTTGAAATTGACGTAACTTTTTTGTTTGTTAACCGATTTAAATAAAACAAACCCTAAATGTTAATCCAAAAAAATACCAATACATCAGTGAAAACCGTATCCTTGTACGTTAAGCCGTTCCTGAGATTAGCGCGCACAAACGAACAGATAAACAGATAAACAGACAAACAGATAAACAGACAAACAGACAAACAGACAATAATTCTAAAAATCATTGTTTTGGGTTCTATTACGCTAATAAATAGCCCTAGTGACAATTTTTTTCAATTATCTTCAATGTACAGAAACCGACTTGTTACAGATTTATTATATGTATAGATTTGGTATACCTGCATATTGATATATGTATTATGTTTGTTCGTAAGTGAATATTTTTTTACGAGAGTAACAAATGAAAACACTCAACTTATAAGGAAGAAATCAACAATAAAAAAATCCTACTAAACTTTCCAGTTTTTTGAAGTGAAAACTTCTTTAGCGGCGTTGAGCACTTTTTGTGGGATAGGTAAAAACTATGAAACTCGCGCGAGGTCACGTGTGCTGATCGCAAAATTTCGTAAGATAGTAGAGGAGACGAGGAAGATCGACCTTCACCGATCTGATAATTCGATGAGACATATTGTTTACCAAATATAATTTATAAACATATATGCCTATGATAACTTGACTATCGAAAAGTGTTCATAGCTATTTTTAATTTAATTAATTTTAATCAATTTTCTTTCATATCACCTTCACTCTTGTAACAACCGAACGAGTGAATATCTTCACCGGCTCTTAGACCAAGACGAAGGGGTGACAGCTGATGACGGCTCATCTGACGGCTGTCTATACTTTTTTTCTTCAATTATGGCATCGCAAACTCTGCATATTGCCAGCGTCAAGTATAATTTTATCTTAAAATTCGTTTATATCAAGTATTTAAAATATGGACATTGAACAAAGTGCATCTATTAATGAAAAAAGTGACGAAGAAATAGTGAAAGAAAATGAGAGAGTACTTTGTAAAAATACTAGATAGAAATTAATAGGTACTGATAATTCAAGCAATTCGTGCGGAATTATTCCCTAACGATTCCAAGACATCAAAAATACACAACGTTAATGTTTTCACTTCTGCCGGCACTCCCGGAGTGCAACCCATTGTTTTTTTAATCATAAAATTAAATGAGCGAAAGGGGTTTTTCATTGGCTGCAACCCTTTTTGCGTCCCACTGCTGGGCACGGGCCCTCCCCCTGGGCTCTCCCCCTTAGTGGGGAGGCCTGGAGCTTACTCCACCACGCTGCTCCAAAGCGGGTTGGTGGAGATGCGGCATAGTGGCCAACCCGCTGTCGGATGTTCTCAAACCGCCCAGAAGGCCTCCGACAAGGTTTAACGATTGTTATCTATCGACAACAACCAGGACCGACGGCTTAACGTGCCCCCCAAAGCACGGAAACTCGCATGTAAATTATTGCCACTAGCGGTCGCCCATCTCACACCCGACCGCGCCCGTTTGGCTTAGCTGCATAGACTGCTTGCATTCTACGCTAGCCGCGAACCATGCGCATCATTCAAAGGGGGTTTTCATTAGTGGTCTTGAATAGAAGCTGGCTGTCTTCAAAATACTCGTAATTATAAAACCAGTCAACTGCCTGTCTTACTCGCTCACTAGGAGTTCTCTACAAAATTACCCACATATATAATCTGAATCTCGGTAACGGCTCCAACTATTTCTATAAAATGCAGTTTAATTATCCAATTTACGCGGCGGAATAAGGCTAATTTTGGCCTTGCGGTTTAGTGCACTGTATTTTTGGTGTTTGGGTTGCTGTGGGCTAGTGGTGTGAAGGAATCAGAAGGATAACACAGTTAAATAAGAGCATAAGAGAGATAAACAGAAGGAAAACCACGCAAGCTTACCTTTACAACACATGGAGGCGGCAGGTCGGGCGACCGCGGGGCAAATCCAGTTTAATCCCACAGTTTTCTTCAGAAACACACACCCACACTTGTTCGGGGATCACTGTTTCTGTTCCTGCACTTAAGTACTATATTTTGATACGACACTACACCATTATATTATTTTGCAAGGTTTTGCATGCGAGCGGCGCGGAAGATTATCGAAGACTCTTAGTATGTAATAAATCAATCTAGCTAGAATTAATTTTTTTATAACATATCGTTTTATCAGTGATAATCAAGTTAAACATAAACTGAAAAATATGACTCTTCCTCTTCCTGACATCTGTCGGCGAGTACATGTAATAAATTAGTACGTAAGTACATTATTCTTAGTCTAAGTAATAAATACTATTTTTAATTGGGAGCTACTTCAGCACAACTTCAGCCTTAGAGCATCAACATTAACAGGTATGACACCCGTCACAGTCAGTACGTTTGATGCTCTAAGACTTCAGCAGATGGGTTTGTTAAGTAACACTAAGCCAATGAGTCTCTGAAAAAAACAATTGTTTTATCTGAGCAACGCTCGGTCATCCCAGTGCTGGATATCAATTGGCGATCTTAGACATGTGAAATGAAATGAAATGAAATAGTTTATTAACATCCTGGGTAATAATATACACTTGATGTTTGTCATTGTTCTACGGTCATCAGCTGACCGTCATCCGCTTTGGGTGCGCTAAGGCTTATATGGGCTAGGAGAAAAAAGCGGGCGGAAAAAAACTCCAGCCCTGTACATATTATATTACAAAAAAAACTCTTACTTCTGCTCTAAAACATTTTTCTGGATGTATATAAGTGTTAAGTACCTAATAGATTATTTGTAGCAGGTACGCATTCCTCTCTGGAAAACACACCGATTCGTACGTGGCCGCATGCCATCGTATGCACCTGAAGTAAAGCCTTGTCGTTCTCAAGAAGGGCCCGTGGGGCGCCGCGCAGGAAGATACATGATTTTGATATGTACAAATCGCAGGGTATATGAGATTATGATGATATGTGTCCCTCCGAAGGCGCTTCCCCCCGATACTAAAAAAAGGAGGAACCCAATCTTGAGAAGGGTGGGCCCCTTTTGTACGTATTTCTAAAAAAACCAGCCAAGTGTGAGTCGGACATCATCTGTGAAAATTTCTAATGTCCATCACGGTTCATTTTACGCCTGATGACAGACAGACGGTCAGACAGAGGGACGGACAGCGGAGGCTTAGTAATAGGGTCCCGTTGGCTCCCTTCAGGTACAGAACCCTAAAGATCCGATTGACAGACAGAATTTTGTTTCTTGTGCAAGGAACCCCAAAACTGAAAACATAAACTCGCAAAGTTTCTACCTAACAAATTTCAACCGAGGGCCACCCTTTTCATATTGTCGAATAAAAAAGTGTTCTTTACATCTCGCTCCGTCACGGTACTCTAAATATAAAAGCCTACCTTCTGTAGACAGCTCACAAAGTTCCCACGGGAAACTTCGTATTCACGGCATGTAGTGCGGGCAGCCTAGAAAATAAAGTTGGCAAGGGATCTTTCACGCTTGCAGATGAGATATTTCACTGTGAAACGGCATTATAATGGAGATGATAAATTCTCTTCCATGAATACAGGGTGCGTTCAGACATTCCGGCGCCGCTACTATAATCGATGGAACGCCATTTCTCAGAATGTTTAACATTTAACACGACTGGAGCACACTTGCGATGTCGTTCAGAAAAATGAGGCTTACAATGTAAAAATATGTTACCAGCTTTCCCTCGCGACTCCGCAGCGTGAGCTACACGTATTTTGGTTTATTCCTATAGGAATGAGATGTTTTCCCCGGGTAACAAGTAGTCTATGTCATTCTCCAACCCCCAGACAATTTTCATTGAAAAAATGAGGTCACCGTAAACTGTAATACCGTTGTAGTGCGAAACAAAAACAAACAAACACAGTTTCTAACTTATAATTCTTATTATTAGGATTATGTTTTATGTGGCAATGCGGGCTCAGAGATTTTAGATTACTGTTTGAGCTTAGATGTTAGAAAAAAGAGCGGCAATAGCCGAATGGTTAAGACACCGATATCCCATTCGGAATTTCCTGGTTAAAGCCCTGGCATGCACGTCGTGCTAGAATTTGTTATGTCCCTATTTACGAGTATTACTGCTCCACGGTGAGCTTTGATCTCCAGCAGACAAATCTGTAGTATTTGTATATCTAATACTTTCAAACGAACAATTCTTGTATATAAATATATATGTATATTATAATAATATATAATCTGAATCTCGGAAACGGCTCCAAAGTTTTTCATGAAATTTAGAATGCAGGAGTTTTCAGGGGCAAAAATCGATCTTACTAGGTTTTATTAAATTAAAAAACATCGTTTTATCCTTGCTTTCAGCGATAACTTAAACATAAACTGAAAAATACATAGATATTCTATTTTGACTACTATACGTAGTATAGTAAAAAAATCTACGGAAAAATATGGCTCTTCCTGACATCTGCTAGCGAGTATCTGTAATACCATTTTTTTATTTGGGGCTTCTTCAGTAGATGGCGTTGTTAAGTTATAATAAGCCAATGAGTCTCTGAAGAAAATCAATTGTCTTTATGCATAAATAATACACTATATAAACCATATCTTTATCCGAACAGCGCTCGGTCATATTTTGATGTACGAATGAATTTACATAATGTGATTTGGCTATTTAAACACTCATAGCAGCGTTGGTTGTAAATGATCAGACAAACTTTTTATGATAAGCTTTTCGAAATCATTATTATAAACGAGCTAGCTTAAGTAACAAAACAACTTGCCGTCGGGACTTAAATGAATGACCGCTGAGGCATAAACTTACGCTCTTTGGAGACCTGTTATTATGAATATCATTACTTGAACATTGTATCTCATATTTTGCATCAAATCCCCTAGGCAGGTACTGATGTTTCTTTACTTGGCCTCTATTCGTGAAATGAAATGAAATAGTTTATTTACGTCCTGGGTAATAATATACACTCGATGTTTGTCATTGTTGTACGGCCATCGGCTGACCGTCCGCGTGGATGACGCTTTGGGTGCGCTAAGGCTTTTACGGGCTAGGAGAAAAATGCGGGTGGAAAAAAACTAATATATATAAAAATAATTTTGGTTTTCACTGGAGGGTTTGGTTACTAGCTACACCTAGGTAGGTACTTAAATGAGGCGACTATTAGCCTCAAGTTCAAAACCATAAAGCAGTTCGGTCTTACCGTGATCTTGTTGGCCATCCAGATTTCAGACCCTATCTTCTCAAATAAGCATTTGTACGCATTTTCAATAAACGGACTTTACAGATGGGCTTTCAAGAAGGAAAAATATTATTTGGTAAAGAAAAATCTAGAACACTGCTAAAATTAAACAAAAGGACATAACATACGATATGAAGAAAATGAGTGCTGTTTTAGTAAAGAAAAACCGCGGGGCATAGCTAGTATTAAATAAACTCCACATTTCTGTTTACGTAGCATTTAATCGGTTGTCTGGGTAAATCCCGGCTAAGCGCCGTCACACGGGGATCAATTTAGTAAAGCAGATGTTCGCTTGTATTTCACGAACCAAGTTTCAAAATATACATAGAAAATTGGAAAGTAATAACTCTGTCCCGAAAAAAGTGGGACTAGTAAAAAATTTACAATCACGTATAACTTAATTAGTGCTTGTAGCTTCGGGATTAATAATAGAGTTACGGTGTCTGATCGTAAGAGACGACTAAAATAGGATTTTGGTGGTTGTGGGCGGTGACAGTGGGAGCTCGATCCGTCCAGCCAGCGGTCGCGGGAAGGACGGCGGTGTGTGCATGCCGCCGTAAGCGTCGGAAGGGGCAGGAGAGCACATCTGCTCTCCCCATAGAGTAACTTATATATACGGGGCTCTCCCGAAGATGGGCGCGTTCTGTGGCGTCGCGCGTAGAGGTTCCACTAGACTACCTAGGGTTTTTAGTACGGTATAAATCTCACATACGAATAACCCGATATCCTCTCCCAAGGTACTACTATTACTGAAGTAAACACAAACAAACAGCTACCAATAAAATGAATATTTTTTCTATGATGGATCTATGCTGATATGTACTAGTTTCCGCCAACAGCTCTGCCTACATGGTTTACACGTTATTTCCCATAGAAATGAAAATTGGGAAGAATTTTTTCACGCAATAGCCTGGAATGGGACATGCGCTACTTTTTATCCCGGAAAAATCTACTGTTCCCGTGGAATAGAGTAGTATTATCAGTAAACACAAATTTGATCACTAGCATTGAATAATTTATTGTTAGGTTACGTGTAAAAAACTCTGAACAAACCTGCAAATAAAACTCCAAATCTGATTAACTCTGCGTTGTGTTTACGTGGCATTAAATTGCCTTTCCGGGTGAATGTGATCAATTTGAAAAAGGGCAGACGTTTGCGTGTTTTTACGAGGTACGGTATAGTATACTCGTAAATCAGTGCCGAGAAAACTACAGGTGCGGACGCGAAGGACGAAGGGGACAGATAAAACAACTTAATACGGCTCCGACGTTGAGTAACTGGTGTCTTTGTGAGATTTAAGGTCCACGACCGCGCTATAGTCGTAAATCTGAGTACCAGGGATTAAACTGACGGTCATAAAAATATGAAAAAACAGACTAGCATGCAAGTCAAGTAATGTTTAATAACCTATGCAATCCATAGACATCTACACATAAATATATTACAGTCACGCTGCTACTCCGGAGCCTGATAGTCTAGCTGGTAACCAAGCCTATTTAAAGAACACAACAGAATCGTTTAATGGCAAAAATGGATATTGTGGTAGCACCTCTTCGGTCGAATCATAGAACTTCTATCAATTCTATCTATTCTATAAATATAAATATTTTTGGACAATTCACACAACACCATCTGATTCCAAACTAAGCAGAGCTTGTACTATGGTAATCAGAAAGCTGATAACCACACTTATATAATTCTAAATACATACCTACTTAAATAGATAATTAACACCCAGACACAGAACAAATAGTCATGTTCATCACACAAATATTTGTCCTGGGTGGGAATCGAACCCACGACATCACGTTTCACAGTCGGCTCATCACCCACTACGCCACGGAGGCTGGCATGTCATTCTTATATTATTCTTATATTCTATCTATTCAAGTATAATTTTTGCATCATTTAGTAGTCATAGAAAAAATCAGTAAGTCGTCAGTAATTAATCAGTCTAGTCAGTCAGATGTTCAAGTAAAGCTACTTTTCCAGAATGTGTCCGATGGAACTTTGAAGACAAGCTAAAAACATATTTTGGCACTGCTATTTTATTTCACAAAACTCGTGCACTGTTATTAACCTATATTGAACAAAATGCCATCAATTTTATCCGATTTATCTCAAAAATACACCAAGAAAATGAAAATAAAACAAGAGCGCAATATGTTATTTCAGACTTCCCTCCAAAACTCCCATATGTTAGTTTCATGGGATATTTTGGCTACCGTAAGGTTTTCTTCATTTGAGTACATATTATAACCCAAAATCGTCTCTTATTTTACGAGGCACCTTATGGTACAGTATACTCGTAAATAAGTTCCAAGGAAAGTACAGGTGTGGACGAGTAGGACGAAGGAGACAGATAAAACAACTTAATGCGGCTCCGACGTTGAGTAACTGGTGTCTTTATGTGACATTTTAGGTCCACGACCCCTAATAGTCCTAAATCTGAGTAACAGGGGTTAAATCGACTTTTTTTGTTTTTTTCTTGGGATTTCGGCATGGAAAATGTACTATTGAAGTAAAAAAAGTTTAACCAAGTGACACAAAGATAAGTTTTGAACAGAAGGTGTATTTTAATTTCTATCAAGATTTACGCGCATATTTACTCGCTTGTCACCGTAACACGATGGCAAGCCAGGCTCACTTAAGATCATACTCGAAATATATCCAAAATCCAAAGTTATTTCAGGTTTCCTTCATGCTAATGAAAATAATAGGTAATCTCCTGTTAGGCCTAAGTCGCAGGCATGTACGTTAACTGAAAACATCGTAATTAATTACCATTATATCACAATATGTGCCGGTGTAGCAGCGATAAAACTTAACTTAAAACTAACTTACTTAACAAAAGTGTTTGTTAGAAGAGCTCACCGGGGCTTTGAACTCGGTATCTCTGTGTCTGTCTCGGTGTCGAAGACCGCGGTCTTATCCGCTCGGCCACCGCTACAACGTGATATTTGGGTTGGCTGCAACCCTTTTTGCGTCTCACTGCTGGGCACGTGTCTCTCCCTCTTATTGGGGAGGCCTGGAGCTTACTCCACCACGCTGCTCCAATGCGGGTTGGTGAAGATGCAGGTTAGTGGCCAATCCGCTGTCGGATGTTTTCAAACCGCCC
This sequence comes from Pyrgus malvae, assembly GCA_911387765.1. Taxonomy (NCBI): domain Eukaryota; kingdom Metazoa; phylum Arthropoda; class Insecta; order Lepidoptera; family Hesperiidae; genus Pyrgus; species Pyrgus malvae. The sequence goes on from OU426948.1 coordinate 23,289,559, forward strand.
ATAAGGCCTTCGACAAGGTTTAACGACTGTTATGTATCACAACCGGGACCGACGGCCTAACGTGCCCTCCGAAGCACGGAAACGCGCATGAAATTTTTTGCCACTAGCGGTCACCCATCTCACACCCGACCGCGCCCATTTGGCTGATTGGTGTTAACTCCAGAACATTTAGTTAATTTGTATTGTTGCAGTTGTTCGACGGCGATGCTCTGCGCGGCTATTATGACGGACCACTGGGAGCATGTGGTGTGGGAACGGGCTGCGCTTGCAGCACTCGCCAACGCTTCCAACACAGCGCTGCAATGGCTTCTTGACGAGAAAATTGCCAAGGTAATAACCAAGTCAATACAGCATCACATTTCTCTTTATTAATTAAGTAATCAGGACAGATCACTGGGAGCATGTGGTGTAAAAACGGAACCAACGTGGGGCTGCAGTGGCTTCACACGCGGTTGTCACTTGTGTCCATTATCGACCCGTAGCCATTCTGTTATTTGAAAAATATACCTGTACTTATTTTAAGAGATCCGGGACTTTACTTCCGCTGCCTTTTTCCAGGTAATTCACAGTTCATATAGTAACTTGAAAAGTACTTTAAAAAACCATCAATTTATTTCTATCCACTAGAGTTTTGACCGCACCTAACGCGCACTGGGGAGACAATTAAGCCTCGAACAATACTGAAAGGGAAAATTCGTAACAATTATCTTTATTGTTACTCGTGGCAGTTACATAGCTATCATTATCTATGAAATGTTCGATACTTAGAAGTTTCATTATAGGGCTCTGTACAATCGCAATTATTTGGAACTAGCTTCAGTCTTTTGATTTGCATTGATCATTTTTCTCATCCATATCACCCTTTTTTTTTTTTTTTTTTTAAGTAGGGAATGCTATTACGCACCTTCTCGACCTCTGTCGAGGGGACAGAGGGAGGTGTGTGGGACTCCCCCCTGCCGTTACGAGGCAGGGGTATACCCACTAAACCCTACTGCGCTCCTCCATCGCCATCGTGACGATGTCGTGGGAAATCGGCAGAGCCTTTGCTTCCACAACATCGTCGGCGACTGCCTGCCTATCTTGGCAGGCCCTACACGCTCCCCTTATGGGGAGGCTACAGGAATGACCGGGAGCGCCGGGTCATTCCTGTCCATCAGTGATGGCCTGTGCAATGCAGGTGGAGGCAACCATCCATATCACCCCTGACTAACTTAACGTAACTAGGCGATGATATCACTCAACCTTTCTTTTATATAGAAAATTCCCAAGTACGTACCAGTAATCACCCAGTCGCCCCACAGTCATGCTGCATAATGAATAAATACCCATTGTACCTGAAAATTTATTTAAAACAGGGCTGGAGTTTTTTTCCGCCCGCTTTTTTCTCCTAGCCCATATATGCCTTAGCGCACCCAAAGCGGATGACGGTCAGCTGATGGCCGTACAACAATGACAAACATCAAGTGTAAATTATTTTATTACCCAGGATGTTAATAAACTATTTCATTTCATTTCATCAAATTATTGTAGCTGCAACGTTATCTTTATAACAGTTTGAATTTATTACTTGAAGCGACGTTTAAAATATTAATAGCATTTAGTTGCTCGAAACTGTTCGCTATATGTAAATTCTGGCAAGCCAAAAAAATTAAAAGTTATAACTTGTACCCGATTAGTTTTTAAAATATAATATAAAAACTAGTTTTCCGCCCGCGGATCCACCCTCGTTTCCGTATATACCTTTTTCCCCATAGAAATGCAATATTTTCCTCCAGGTGAAAAGGCTACTTTTCCCTGTAGCTTCGGGATTAAAAATAGAGCTACGGTATACCCTGCCTGATCGTAACAGGCGACTGAAAGGGGGCTTCCGGAAATGGGGGTAGTGAGAGCGGGAGCTTGATCCGTCCAGCCAGTAGCCCCGAGAAAGACGGTGGTGTGTGCGTGGCCGTGCGCCGCCGTAAGCATCGGAAAGTGCAGGAGAGCACATTAGAAGATGGGCATTGGGCGCCGCGCGTGGAAGTCACCGGTGTTCCACTGGAGATCCCGGAGTCCCCTCCAAGCGCAGAGGCTAAACCGAGGGGTTTTTAGTATGGTACAAATCCTACATAACCCGATATCCTCTACCAAGGTGCTAGGTATCTTTTGTAGGTTTCTCTCCCGATATCGAAAAACTCCAAACTACGAGTATATTCATACACATGTGCGCATTTTAAAGGTGACAGATGCATAGTTCCGGCGGCGGTTCCACACATTTCTTCCGTGAAGCAATTCTAAAGACAAAACTCATACATTGCCAAATTTCATTCAAATGTTTTGTGTCATCATGCAAGCTTGAAGTTTATAGAAAAACTAGCAACGGTTTCACCCGCGTTAGAAACAATAATATGGAACTGGAATGAGATGTTTTAGCGGTAAAAGTAGCCTATGTCACTTTCTAACCTCCTAACTATCTCCACGCACAAAAATCATTCCAAAGGATCACTTCATCGCGACGTAAATACAGGACAAACAAACAAACACACTTACGCATTTAGTATATGACATTATGTGTTTGACATGTTTGACAATGGGCGAACCAAGAAACTTACATGTAAGTTCCTTGGGGCGAACCGCGAACATAATTTTGATTCATAAGGTTCTAAATAAAGGAGCAAATGATGCTCAAGTGTGGATACTAAGTGTTTGTATACGAAAATTCTTTCCCTCAAAAAAGCGGTAATTATTCTAAAAAATATGAATAACTTTAGTTTGAAAAGCTTAGTTTTTATTTCGTTCGCAATGTGATGTTTGGCCTAATCGTTTGCAGCACAATATACTTGACTTGGTACAATAATTTTATTATTGTACCTACTGTTTGTTTATTTGATTTCGCTTAAAAAGAAGAACCCAGACGATCGAGTACAAAGCTGCTCGGTTAAAGGCAATTGGTGTTCTTGGTTTAATTTCAAACAAAACACTCACTGGCTTAGTGACACATTACTTAACAACGACATACGAAAATAATTAAAAACTCAAAAAATAAAAGAATGCAATTTGTTTGATTGAGGTTTAAACCCGAGTCTGTAGCTCCGCAGTCAGCCTACGTAACCCTTTAACCCACGAAATTCTTAGAGTTCTTTCAAATCGACACTGTCATTTGTCGGATGACGTTTGACGGCGTTCTACGCCACAACATTATTAACACGGAGTTCCAAATAACGCGCGCACCCCCCAATGTTTTCTATGTGATTAATAATCTCCAATAGATGTCAGGAAGAGTCATATTTTTTCATAGATTTAGCATATACTTACGTAATTTTTAAGTTTAATATTTAAGTTGATTATCACTGAAAATACGGATAAAACGATAATCTCTAAAAATGGAAGCTAGCTGGATCGATTGATCACCTTTATTTAACGACCACGATTTTCATGAGATTTAGTAATATCCCGATTACTAAAGTTCATGAAAATCGTGGGATCCATTTCGGAGATTCAAATTATATAGTATATACAAGAATTGCTCGTTTAAAGGTATTAGATTTATTAGACGCCATCAAAATGTTGTCGCTGATCATTAACTCGTAAGAGAGAACTAGAAAGAACCCTAAAAAAACTATTTATTTAAAAAAAGCTCTGACCTATTAACACTACCAACAATCGGTGTAAAGCATACCGTGTCAAGTGCCACAAGTACTGCGCTCGACGAAATATATTTTTCGCAGTAATTACACTTCAAACCTCATGTGCGAACAAGAGTAGGTACTACAAATTATAGTGGTAATGCGAGGTTGGGAATTATGCTAGGGAAAGAGGTAATGACGTAACGATGTATAATGTTCATACCTAATAAAAATAAATAGAACAACATCCATCATGACTACAGGTATGGTGCCGACCGGGACCTAGGTTCGATTACTAGCGCGGTTAGATCATTTGTGGTTATTAGATCATGAGGTTAGGGCATATGTAAACGAACAGTTTTTGCCGGGCCTATAGACGGTTATAAACCGGGCTTACGCCGGGTCATCAGTGTTTTTTTTTGTACCGGGGGGGAAACCTTCAAAAGGTACCCAGCATGTTGGGAGGGGATACCGGGTTATGTGGGATTAGACCGCACTAAAACCCCCTCGGTTGACTGCCTCTGCGCTTGGGGTGGACAACGGGATCTCCAGTGGAACGCACCCGTGTCCTCCACGCGCGGCGCGGACGGTGAGTGGGAGCTTGACCCATCCAGCCAACAGACCCGGGAGGGACGGTGGTGTGTGCGTCGCCGCATGCCGCCGTGAACAACTGAAGGTGCAGGAGAGCACATCTGCTCTCCCGAAGATGGGCCCGTTCTGGGACGCCGCGCGTGGAGGACACCGGTGCTTTCCAATGGAGATCCCGGAGTCCTCCCAAGCTCAGAGGCAGGCTTCCGAGGGGGTTTTAGTGCAGTCAAATCCCACATAACCGGGTAACCTCTCCCAAGGTGCTGGGTACCTTTTGAAGGTTTCCCCCACGATATCAAAAAAAGGTGTGTCCATGGTACCCACGACACAGGGAATCGTAGTGTTGGGCTATGAGAGTGGTGTGTAGCGTTAAAAAATATGAGGATCTTTTATTGTCTAAAAATACAATACAATACAATACAATACAAACTCTTTATTGCACACCAATACAAGGAAAACATACATAACATAGATACATTAAAACGAAAGCAAAAGGCGGTCTTATTGCTACAAACAGCAATCTCTTCCAGACAACCGAGAAGGAAATATATATATGACAAATTCGAAATTAGAGGGTAGGGTGCATTAAACAATATACAGGTACTGTAAATATATTCAAAACAGTAGTAAGAATGAATAATAGTAAGAAGAAATAATAGTTAGAAGCAGCAAAGAATAACAGAGACAACCAAGGATACAGCTGACAGCGAAAAAGGAAAGGAGAAGTAAATGTAAGTACAGGTGAGGAGAGACTAAGCAGAAGGAGAGAGGAAAGAGATAAAAAAAAACTTATAAAGAAAGAAAGTGATCTTTAACTAACTTTTTAAACAAATTCAATGATTGAGCACGTCTGATAGAATTAGGTAGAGAGTTCCATAATTTAACAGAGTACACGGTAAAGGATTTGCCATAGTACGCCGTGGAGTGGACGGGAATGCTAAGTATGTTGTTGGTCGCAGAACGAAGAGTCAAATTATGGGAAGATGAAGACCCGATAAATTCAAAACGTTCCTTTAAATAATTTGGACTAGATGAGTTGAACAGGACACAGTATAGAGCAGAAAGTATATGAGCATTTCTGCGAAGGCGAATGGGGAGCCACTTGAGCCTAGTACGATAAGCGGAGATGTGGTCATATTTACGAAGACCGTAAATAAACCGTATACAAAGATTTTGAATTCGCTCAAGCTTATTAAGTTGCTCCTCTGTGATATCAAGATAGCAGATATCAGCATAATCAAGAATAGGGAGTAATAAAGATTGTGCAAGCATAATTTTAGTAGGTATGGGTAAAAAGTAACTGAGTCTCCGAAGTGAACCACAGGCAGCAAACATTTTGCGACACACATGATTGATCTGAGGAGTCCAAGAGAGCGTGGAGTCTATAAAGATGCCTAAGTTTTTGACCACTTCTGTATAAGGAATCTGTACATCACCAAAAACTACTGGATGCAATTTACTTTTGTCGAGTTTGGAAACTAATCTCTGGCTACCAACAATAATTGCTTGAGATTAAAAGATTAAAATAAAAGAGATTAAAATAGAACGTTAATTGAAAAAAGCCCTATTTAAAAATCGTGTAATGAATCCATTATGGCAAAAAATAATGACGTCAGGAAATTCATTTGTTATTCGACCCTGAACACTTGGCCGTATAAAAAAGCCATTTCATAATAACGAAGGCAAAGTTTTTTGCATATTAACGTCACAGTTAGAATTACATTTTCCGAGTCACCTTGGCGTATTTTGGTTTGCACGCAAGCCTTTTGGGTGGAATTAGCGAAAGACGGACGACTTTGCCATTTTTAATGTTATTAATGGCTTACAGGCCACCTACTGTTGAAACCGAAACGATTTGTTAGTCACTGTCCCTAAGTAATTGGGTGTAGCTACCTATTCAATTGAACGCAAAATTTCCTGTAAGGTACCTACTTTTTTCTTTTTTATTTCATAATTTAAACATAAACATTAGCTTAGGATTTATAATAGCTAGTAACACATGATTCTAACCACTAAGCTCGCTTGAAATTGTGCTTCTAGAAGCAAATTTAGTACCTATCGTAAACGGTAATTGGAACAAGTCCTTGGCCTGTTAAATTTTTCTAGATAAAATTAACACCTATAAGAATAAATAAGTTCTTCTTTCTTCTGTACTATCCCGCATTGGAGCAGCGTGGTGGAATAATCTCCAGGCCTCCAATAATTGGGAGAGTCCCGAGCCCAGCAGTGGGACGCAAAAAGGGTTGTAACACACGGTTTCATTTCATTCATTGGGCTGCACTAACTTTTTTAACTTTCTTTTTATTTATTGTTATATTTTGTAATTTCCTTTTATGTACAGTTTTTTTTACTTGAATATAGTTAGTTATATATTTTTATTATTATTGTACATGTATAACTGTAATATTTTTGTCTAAATAAAGATCATCTGTCACCTTTTTAGTTCGTATATGAATATTAAATTACTACAAGTGTCCTAATCAAATCCAACATTGGTTTGCGCGCCAATTTTGACGATACACGACGGTGCCATGGGTGAATACACTTTCATCCTCCATAGCAGTTCTAGTCTATGAATTTCGGAGCATTGCGGACCCAATAATTTTCGGGCTTAAGCATTAGTATTCTAACAGCTTTACGTATTTCACCATAATTGAGCTGGAATTGGGGTCTTTCCCGTTTATGTATACAATACAATAATATACATACAATACAATGTTATATAAAATAAAAGTAAATAAAATAAATAAACTAAAAGGCGCAATATGGGTACAAACAAAGATAAATGTAGTATACATAATAATATAATAAAATAAATGACACTATTTCAATGTACATTTTTATGTTTGTAATTTGTAATTAGTTAAGTTTTAATTATTGTAATATTTGCATACCTCATGAAGGTAAATATGGCGAACCAAATGTATAAAAACACCTTTTGTAAACACCCATATTTGTGCAAATAAAAGTCTTTGTCTTTGTCTTTGTCTTTGTTAGCAGATGGCTGTGGGACGACATTGACACATGCGGTAGCTGTCACGTATGTACCTTATCGGCCCATAGCTACTCTGTAAAAAGGCTAGCTATTGTATACCCTATATTTTAAAACAGGGCTTTCTCCGTTTTTCTCCTTTTAACAAGTTTTTCTCCGTGTGCTTCCGCGCTTCCCCCCGATACCAAAAAAAAAGAAAAAAAGGCCCCCAGCCCAACCTGGTCCTAGATCATACATGTGCAGAATCTTTAGTTTATTAATACGTAGGTTATTTAATGATTAAACGAACTTACCTTAAGTGAAGTTCTATCATAATTATACGATGGCTTCGTCTGAGAAATTAGATTACTTGTAGTAGACGTACTGTACTAGCCATTCATACACTAAAGTTGAGAAATACAACCTAAAAAATAAAAAGGTTGTAATAAAAAAACATAAAATCACTCAAAAGTCTGTACACTGACAACACCTGTCATTCGTCGCTATCTTCATTTAGTTTAGAGAGCAATGCACGAATTTTATTTTTATGACAATTTTTTCCCTGGGGTAGGGTGGGAGGGACCTAATTTCTCAGACGAAGCCATCGTATAATTTATTATGATAGAACTTCACTTAAGGTAAGTTCGTTTAATCATTAATTATACTTTGCTTCGTCCTCGAAATTAGATTACTTGTAGATCTTGAGAGTCGAAAAATTTGTAAATAAAAATTAATTTAAATAGTAAATAAGTAATTTTTATTTACTTCTTAAATTCAAATATTAAATAATTTTATTTATTAGTAAATAAATTATTCACTATATAATTATATTAATATCATTATATTAAAAATGTTTTTTTTGTAGTAAAAACAAGCAAAAGAATATAGGATGCATTTTTAACACAACTTGGTATTTTTCTAAAACAAAATCTCCAGTTGTTATATAAAATATACATATCAACAAAAGTAAATATATACTTTTTCCTTAAACAGTTATATACAGTCACTGTCACTTATGATATGACTTATGACGCATTTGATTGTAAAATGTAATTTGATTGTAAAAACAAAAACGCATTGTAAAATATCGTGAAGATAATTATATCGTTCGTCTGCATTAATAGACGGTTACGGCGGCTTTTCGTGTAAGTTCCAAACTGACTATGTACTTGTTACGTGCAGAAGACGTGGAAGTATAGTCTGGTGGAATGAGCAGTAAATATTTGTATCTATACCGCTAAATATATAATACTGTAAAAAACAATTATATAATACTGTAAATATTTAGACAGAACTAAAGTTTTACAGTATATCTTATATTTTCTGTTTCTATTTTTGTAATCCAATATCCATCTCCGCCGCGATGCCACCGCGACCGGCAGGAGCTCCTGAAGAAGGTCCTCGTCAAAACATGTCGGCAAATCCGATAAAATTTACGTGAATACAGCCGTGTCATATATAAAACTACAATGTTAGTGTACACTCCCGATTCGTTCAATAAGAAAATCCAATAAAACAGTTACTGGGCTAATTTGAATTTTTTATTTAAAAAATGAGAGAATGAATGTGGGTTGGATATAGTCACTACCTATATGTTTTAGTTAAATCTGGTATTTAGTAATTATTTTTATTACCTCCATTTATGACCTCAATATTATTAGTACTCGCAAGTCTACTACTTTAAGTAGTAGTTTGAACTCTATAAACAGTGACTAGTTCTAATAAAATGACAGCTTTAATACTCAATAATTATTCTAAGCTGATATGTGGGAACCAATTTTCTAAAAAAATAGCCCAGTTGTTGGATTTCAGGTAACTTTAATTTTGATAAAGACAAAAAAGTAAAGCCGGTAATAAAAACTTTAACTACTACGGCTAATTCTAATATCAGAACAATTTTTACGTGTAATCACTCCGAGACAATGCAAACCTGTAACTATTTAATGAACTTAAGTGAGCATTATCTATCATAGAAGCATAGTGTTAGCAAGGATATACCCCTGAGAAAAAAAATGCTTCATACTATTAATTTAAAGAAAGTTGCAAAAAATAAAACTATTTTTTGAAAGCAACACCATTTCGTTTTACCGAGTTATCAGATAAGGAGGTACACAAAATATCTAAGGCTTCGCGGCAACTATTTTAACTTAACTTTTGATAACCTTGTTTCAGAGGTTCCTCTTAGGAACAGAATATAATATTCATTTGTTTTTGTTCCGGGCATAATAATTAGACTTTCAAAAATAGAAAACAAAGGTTGAGAGTGCCTTTGGTATTCTCAACCACTGAACCTTCAGCTTTGTCTGTAACATAACTCAAATTATAATCAGTTAAAATAGTTCAAATCTTATAGTATGATTCAAATCTTATTTTAAAGTATCTAAAATCGTTGGAAAGGCGTTAATATATAGATTATTATAATTAAAAATAAATAAATTGATAGCTAATGAGACTGGGTCTCCATGAAATATCAAGCTATGCTATGCCAAGATAGCAACTTTTTACATTTCGAATCTTGTGGCAAACAAGTCTATGTCAGCCATTTTCTAAAAGCTCAACTATTTTACTGAACACAATGGTCGGTTGGTTCACATTCTATATCAGGACATATAGGTATGTACATCGCGATTCATATATGCCACTCACTGTCTTGGAAACTAATAAGAGGCAAAAAACATAAATATTTTTATTGTCACATCATTCCCAAGTCATCTTGGTGATTCTTATATGATGTGGGCATATCGGAAACGCATACCAGCCTTCTTAATATACGAAATGGAAGTTATGTTATAGATACACAACTAATGATTGCGAAGAAGAATTTAACACTTCATTCGTTTTTTTCGTGGGTAGGTGTCAAAAAAATAACAACGTTTTTAATGCTCTAAAGTTTTAATGCTCATTAAAAATTGTTTCTGCAGTTATTATTTAATAGCTTTGCAAATATTTTATTAGTTATTATTTTCCTATATAATTTGTATAAAATTGTATCTATGTAAACAATTACTGGTATTACTTACATGCACCACCCCCCACAGCATAACCTATATGTAACAGCTATTAAAAGTATTATAACTACACTTTAGAGCCCACTGTTGTTCACTTGCAATTTCACAACACAATGGCAAATCCAACTCTTGTTGATCTGGATGAACGCTGGACCAGGCAGTTAGCAGAGTTTGGTAAGCGCCTTGAAGCCATCTCTACTCCTTCTAGCCCTACACTTGAGCAGTTAGTTGAAGAATTCAGGGCCTTTAAAGATATGGTTTGTGGAATGCTCCAATTACTGCAGAGGCAACTCAACGAGTCTGCAAAAGTTCTAGATACCATGGACATGAGACAGCGAAGAAAAATCCTGTTATTCAATGGTATTGAAGAGAGCTCGGAGAGTGATGATAGGCAAGAGGTGCTACAGGTCATTCAGAAGAAACTGGGCATCTCAAGCATCAACAGTGATAGCATCAAACGGTGTCACCGGCTTGGAGCACAAAGTGAGGATCGGGTTCGAGCTGTGCTCGTTCACTTTAATGACCATGATACTAAAGCAGAGGTATGGAAGTCCAAATCCAAACTTAAGGGTTCCAATATTACTTTGTCTGAGTTCCTTACGAAGGTAAGGCAGTCTGTGCACAAGAGGGCCCGGAGTCATTTCCAGATGAAGAATGTTTGGACTCTTGATGGGGTAATATATATTAAAACCCCTGGTGGTGAGCGTGTAAAGATCGTCAGTGAGGAGGAGCTGGATAAGCTTGTGTCCAAATATCCGAAAACCCCAGATCAGCCAGCTTCTGGTGGCGATCAGACTTCTGGTGGCGAAGAAACTGCTCAACAATCTTCAGGTCGTCAACAAGAAGTGCGTCGAAAGCCCGAAACTCCCTTGAAGCAAGGCGATGAAACCAAAAGATCTAGGCGGGCGGCTCAGAAAAAATAGTTTCTTCGTATGTAAAATTCCATATTAGCCCCCATTGATTTTTATTGCATGTTACTTCTGTTGCTGTTGTAGTCTTGTGTTCACTTTAGTAGTATGTTTAACGTATATAGCATTCTTTGGCTATACATTTATGTCAATAATAATGTTACTGCAAGTCCGAAATTATAAGTACCAGCTTTACGACTTATTTAAACTTTTACAATTTGTAATTACTAATTACTTTTCGATTTTCGATATTTTCGATGACACTGACAGTCAACCTCTCAAATTCGATTTTGACAATTTGACCTGATGACTGTCACTTGACATCGTGTCGTGATTTTTTATTTTGACGTGGATAACATTTGTTTGGCTTATGTACTTTACTTTAAGGCAATGGCAACAGGGTGTATACAGCCGTGTTATACATTCTTTTTGTCAGTGAACTCAGTTTGTCCTTTTTTATCTTATTTTTGTGCTGTTCCTTTTTAAAATAAATTGTAAACAGTCAACTGTTGGGTTGGTGCGAAAGCATAGACTTTATAGACTTAATATATTCTGTCCTTTATATATATATTTTTATTTGTTATTTATTATATTATATATTTTTATATTGTTATTCATTCTTACACATAATGTCAGATAACGATAATTCCTTTTATTCAGCGCCTGATTCAGATAGCTCATATTGTTCTTGTAACAGCTTGCTTGACGAAAGTACGCCTTCGCTGGGTTGTCAGCTAGACCGCTTATTTTCTTCGCAGTTAAAGTCGCTAAATATTTGTCACATCAATGCACAAAGCATTCCAAGCCATTTTGCGGAACTTGAAGCCACTTTTTCACCACACCATAATATTCATGCTATATTAATTTCTGAAAGTTGGCTTATACCATCATTGCCCTCGCCGCTTTTTCCTTTGCCGGAGTTTGTCTTAATCAGAAATGATAGAACAGAGAAAAGAGGAGGTGGAGTAGCCATATATCTGCGAGCATCGATAACCCATAAGGTTATTCTAGCATCGCCTTCTCCCTATTCTGCCTCCCCTGAGTATCTCTTCTTAGAACTTGATTTCAACGGTGTTAAGGTAGTTCTGGGGGTGGTATATTGTCCTCCCTCTGTTGCACTTGGTGCTTTAGAAACCGCCTTGGATACGATTGGGTCTGGGTACAAACATTTCATAATAATGGGTGACTTTAACACGGATCTCCTAAAAGCTTCTGCTCGTTCTCTCAAGCTTCGGTCTATCATTGAGTCGGTCAACCTATCTATTCTTCCCTTACAGGCCACTCATCACAATGTCGACTTTGATGACTCGTGGATAGACCTCTTAATAACAAGTTCGCTGGAACTTACCGAGATTTATGGGCAACTCCCTGCACCTGGGTTTTCGCGACATGATCTACTTTACCTCTCGTATAAATTAAGACCGCCTAAATATAAGCCAATGAGTTTGAACATCAGAAGTTTCTCGAAAATTGATCTTCATAGATTGAGGAACGATTTATGTAAAGTAGATCTGTCTATGGTGACTGCGGCTTCTACAGTTGATAACAAGATTCTTCAACTGAATAATGTAGTTTTAGCGCTGTATGACGCCCATGCACCAGTGCATGCAGTAAAGCTCAAACGACCCCCGGCACCCTGGATGACTGAGACTGTTCGGGCGGCAATGGCCAGACGCGATAGGGCTTTCAGAGCGTATAAACAACAACGCACTGCACAAAACTGGTCCGCTTTTAAAATTGCAAGGAATCGGTGTAATCAAACGATACGAACAGCTAAACGCCGCTTTATCCACCTCAATCTGAGTGAATCTTCTCCAGCTGAAATGTGGAAATTTCTTAAATCTTTGGGTATCTGCAAATCGCTACAAACTGATTGCGGCCCCAATTCTATTTCATTAGACAACATCAATCGTCATTTCGTTTCCATCTCTCCTATTGACCCTTTAGTTCATTCTCAAACGCTTTCTTCTCTTGCATCAAAGCAATCTCCTGATACTCCAACTTTTAATTTCTCACCAGTACATCAGGATGAAGTAAAAAAGGTTATTTCCTCAATTAAATCTAAGGCTATGGGCTGCGACTACATTAGCAGGACCATGATATACAATATCGTAGAGTATCTCCTACCAGATATTACACATATTATAAACTTCTCTCTATCGTCTGGGGAATACCCTACGATTTGGAAAAAGGCTATAGTCCACCCCTTGCCGAAAACTCCTCACCCTCTCAATCCTAGCCATTACAGACCTATCTCTATTCTTCCATTCCTCTCAAAAGTCTTAGAGGCCTGTGTGCATGCGCAAATATCTGCTCATATTTTCAAAAATAACCTACTGAGTTTTTATCAGTCGGGGTTTCGTCCTAGTCACAGCACCAGCACTGCTCTCATTAAAATAACGGATGATATTCGGCATGGAATGGATAATAAACTGTTAACAGTGTTGGTGTTGATTGACTTTTCTAATGCGTTTAACACAGTGGACCACGAAATCCTTCTTGCTATCCTATCCTCTCTTAAATTCAGTCCCACAGCATTAAACTGGTTTTCATCTTATCTTCGTGGCCGCCAGCAACTCGTTCGTTCGGGAAACGTATCCTCTGGATGGGAAAATATAGTAGCTGGTGTGCCACAAGGCGCAATCTTATCTCCGTTAATGTTTTCTGTATTTGTTAATACCCTGGTCTCTAACTTCGACTGTTCTTATCATTTGTATGCCGATGACTTGCAATTATATACCCAAGCCACTATAGAAGACTTGCCTAATGCGATGACTGTCATAAACCAAAACTTAGACAAGTTGAAAACCTGGTCATCTCGCTTTGGTTTAACAGTCAATCCCACAAAATGTCAGGCTATTCTCATTGGGAGCTCCAGACTTCTTGCCAAAATAGACGTCGACAACTTACCAGCCATTATTTTTGATGGAGACCCAATAAAATTGTCTGACTCAGTGAAAAATCTAGGACTGTTCCTGGATAACACATTGAGCTGGCATGTGCAGATCAAAGAAATAAGCCGGAAGGTCAATGCCACCTTGCAGTCTCTGTATCGGACAAAACATTTCTTACCGACAAAAACAAAATTATTATTGGTTAACGCCCTTGTTTTGCCCATTATAGATTATGCAGATGTTTGTTACCCGGATCTGAATGAAGAGCATCTCAACAAATTGGAGCGCCTCCTTAATAATTGCATTCGTTATATTTTCGGTCTACGCAAGTACGATCATGTTTCTCATTTTCGCAATCAACTTAAATGGCTCCCTATTCGTCAGAGGCGTTGCTCCAGAATTCTTTGTCTTCTCTATTCGATCTTAAATGATCCTTCTTCTCCTTCATATCTAAAGGAAAGATTTCAGTTTCTCCATGCCACGCATGTGGATGATAGAATGCTTCGCTCTTCTTCTAACTTAAAACTTGCAATTCCTTCGCATAGTAGCAGTTTCTTCCACTCATCGTATACTATACAAGCTTCACTCCTCTGGAACGCCTTACCCGAACAAATCCGCAAAGCGCCCAGTAAAATTTCTTTCAAGAGACTAGTGCGAGGACACTACCTGAATCAAGTTAATTGAATTTTAGAGCTGTAAATGTGTAAGAAATTATATATGTATATATATATATATATTTGTATATATATATATATATGTATAGGTAATATATATATTTATAATTATATATAAATAAGTATATTATATGTATTTATTATATAGTATTGGTATTAGTATATTTAGTATTGGTAGATATGAATAAGGTGTATTCTATCCACTTATTTATTATTTTTATATTTAAAACTCGCTGTTTAAAATTCTTGTTTACTTTTCTTTCATTTAGCATTTGTTATTTTTATTTATGAGGCCTACCACAATTTCTCACCGTCGCCAGGGGTTGACTGGTAGAGAATGCCATCAGGCATTAAGTCCGCCTATTGTAAAAAAATACAATAAAGGGTAAATAAATAAATAAATAAAAATTATGTGCCGGGCAAATAATTTTGAACGGAAATATGCAGTCAAGATCTCGTTCCATATTCTCACCGCATGCAGCCTTCCCCCCCCCCCCTGTCCAGTTTTACTTGCATTGGAATAAATATTCAGGCAAAAGCTATCGTCTCTTATCGAGCTAATATGTGTCGGTTATTAAGATCATTATGAAACCATCATAATCATCAGTTTCTATAGCAAGATATGCACAACTCTCAATACTAGTATTATACAACCAGCCAGGCAGGACAGGAGGCGAGGAGACCAACTAAATGAGCGAACTGGCGTATCGTAAATACGCTTTAGTATTAAAAAAAATGTTTACTTGTTATATTCTAATTTGTTTTATATGAGTAAGAGCGATAAACTAATCATCTAAGCAAATTGATGATGTTAAATAGCCTTATTTGTATTAATAAACAAAAACTAGGGATGCTGTATTGAATCCAAAAAGAAAAATGTTAAATTCATATATCGTCCCTTAGCTAACAACACCGCATAAGTCATATTTATCAACTTTTCAGGAGACGAAAAAAACTGCCTATTTTAAAAAATCGGTGGAGTTTTGCTGTTTTTTGTAATAAATACCTTAGTTAGCGGTTGAAAAATAAATATTTATACTTATATCGACGATTTACTTTATTTTAACTATTATTTTATGACTTGAGCGGTGTTCACTGATATTTTATTAGATTAAGGCGGTGTTGTTTGCGGAAATGTTAGGGAATAAGGTACTAATCGTAGATTTTTTTATATATACTACGATAAAATATCTATGGTATTAATAGATGATTTACAAAGAAAAGTTTTTAACAAGAAATATTTCAAGAATAATTAAAAATCGTTTTAACATAGGCAGTGGCCTATGCTGGCTATACTAAGACCTTATGCCGGCCCTATAGCACAACCGCGACTGACTAAACTGAAGAAGACTAGTAGGAAAGAGTGACACTTAAAGCTCAAACGATAGGGACTGCGGAAACGAGGATCAACGTCTTTACCCAGGCAGACTCATGATGACTGCCTCAAGGTGATTTCACTCCGACCACTACCGTTACCCGCCAGCCGAGTCTGACTAGCAGTCCTCCTTATTATGTAACGGGGCGCCTTTACTATCATTCTGAGAGTGATATTTTTGTGGTGGCATAATAAGCTTTCACCTGGAAAGTGTTGCATTCGTTTTTTACCGACGTTAACGGTCATGCCACTTATATTGGCACACGGGCAAAACATCATCATGCATTTTCCTGCTCAGCTCTACAGAACAATGCGAAGTATGCACTGTCGTCTGCGAACAACGCCAGCACAACGTCATCTTCCTACTCCTCGAGGTGACTTTCGAGGGTTAGGATTTCGTTAGTATAGACTCTATACTCTAGAGCGTGGGCGATACACGGTTCCCCTGAGGGACACCTGCGCATATGGGTCGCGGTTTATAGGCAATGCACTCCACCAAGATGTAGAATGATAGAAGAGCTTCATCGGCATCGAAGGCACGGGCGTCTCCAGCAGTTTGTAGTTGGGCCCTGGGTGCCATACACGGTCGAATGCCTTCTCTATATCGAAAGACACCGACAGTGTGTCGTTCGTTATTGGACTCATTTGCCAGCGTAGGCAATAAGTCCCCTGGTTTTGGGAGATCTATTATTACCCTTCCCGTCTTATGATGGTAGCGAAGTGACCCGGGCGCAGAATTACGTTAAAGCGCTTAGTCACTGAGGACAAGGCTCTCTTTCGCAGCATGGCCATCGCCACGTTCGGTATGTTGTCAGGGCCTGGCACCTTACGCTTAGGTAAAATCAAGACGAACTTCCGCGTCTCTGAGTGAGAAATAAATTCCAACCCTTCGAGTGACGGTTTCGGGCCATTGAGAATCTCCCCTACACGATCTTCTACGTGCAGGTGGTTGGCCGTTTGCGGAGCGAACTGCTCTTGCCTCAGCAAGTTTCACCTGCTGCAAAACAATTCTATTGTGTTTCGGTGGAAAGGTGCAGTAGCCGGTCAGACTTACATGAAGCGACCATCATGACATCAGACACATTCGGAGTGGCAGCGCAACTGCATGCGATTATAATTATCTCGGAGCGCAAAGTATTTTCACGAAAAATGTATGACAGACTAACGACTTGTGCGGTGTTGAGAGGCCAACCGACTTGCGCGCTGTCACTACTTTTCGAATTACAGATTCTAATTGGTGGAAAACGATATAATGTGACTAATGGTTAGACGCGCAATGAGCAGCTTCATCCAATGGCATTAAAATGTAAAAACCGCCAATTTTCGACTTGAGCGGTGTTGTAAGCTAAGGGACGATATGTAAATTGTTGTTGAATGTGAAGCGTAAATATTTTTGAATTCATTATTAATTGACAATAAAAGATCGCATCAATCTTTTAAGCCAATATTTTTTGAAATTAAATTTAAAATGGTTTATAAATATCAATTTTAAAATAATTTGTAATAATGAGTTTGATTAACGAATCTGCTTTATTCATTGATACTGTGAATCAAATGAATAGCATTTAGATATTGCACCAGAGTATAAAAACTCAACTATGATGTTAATATCGCCTGAAATTGATTTGTTTCGACGGATATACGATAATATACAAATAATTTTTAGAGGCGGTACAAAATTTTGTATTGCTATGGTTTTGAAAGATATTTTTAGTATGACACGACACTATTATTAGTGATGTACTTCCATCTGGTGTGAAAGAGCGCTAATCTTCCAGGAACGTGGTGTACCTCTGTTATCGGCGAGTCTGTGTGCGCACTGGTGCAGCGGCGTCGGAAGCATTGGGTGCGCAGCAGCCGTGGCTTGTTGTGGCAACGTGGTTGCTGCACCAAAAAATGGTAGACTTCTCCCCGCTCGTGCTTGTCTCGCTAACATGAGCGGGCTCTCGAATTTAAAGTCTTGAGAGTGGTAGAAGTTTCTGCTGTTGATATTTTTTATAGCGTCTTTATTATTAGGTACCTATATTATTATTTTTTACCTTGATCCTGAATAAATCTGGAGCTTTTATAGCTTTTGCTGATTAACCCTTCAGCCAATTTTTCCCCAAATGCATAACTGTTAGTTTTGGTAGAAATTAACTGATATTTTATACTTAGGTAAGTATCTTTATTTGATTGTAGACGACAGAAAATTCGTTGCGACAAAGATTCTACATAATGTGAATCATACAAAATTCTAGTTTCATCTATCATCGGCTTCAATGGTCGTTCGATAGACGGGACGACGGGACAGTTCTGTAAAATTAAATATTATCTTAAACTCATTTCTTTCGTAAGACCAGAAGTAGGTATAGTAATATGTTCCCAACAAACAGCCAGTTCATCCTGAAAAGGTGAAGTCTTTCTCTTATTTTTAGAAAGTGAAACACCAATGCTTGACGCTAGGTTCTGATGGTGTCGATGGTGCCAGTGAGGCCGAATCCAAAGACCTATAGTGGGGTCAATGGGTCGGAATATGAGGTAATTCCGAATTAAAAGGTTCGGTATTCGGTTGGCGACATTTAAAGTGTATAAAATTAATTAATCTCGTCAGTGTTTGTTGAATCTGCCAACTCACACATCTGATTGCCTGAAATGATAGAATGTACAAAATATAAGTTTTGCAGTATACTTATGAAAGCATGAATTTTTTGCATATAGATACAAGCCTATACTCATATAGCAAGTAACCTATACTCATGCATTCATGCAATGAAGGAATCATCCGTAATAGATGAATCTCATCCTTAAATCGTAGATGAATTTATTCATCACATCACTTATCATTTCATTATATCAAAAATGTTTTACAAGGCAACACTCCCTTGAACTCAAGTAATTTCTTGCGAACGTAACATTCTCAAAAGGAAATGTACCCAACGCATATGTATTTGCTTGTAGGAATGTTTCACAAAAGATTTTGAATACTACTTAATTCGTAGATAAATACATCAATTCCAATTTTCGTTATTTCATATTAACGATTTTACAAGGCGATAGTCCCATGAACTACCCTCAAGTAATTTCTTGCGAACGTAACATTCTCAAAAGGAAATGTACCCAACGCATATTTATTTGCTTGTAAGAATGTTTCACAAAAGATTTTGAATACTGCTTAATTCGTAGATTAATACATTCATTACATTTCTCGTTATTTCATATTAACGATTTTTATTACAAGGCGATAGTCCCATGAACTACCCTCATGTAATTTCTTGCGAACGTAACATTCTCAAAAGGAAATGTACCCAACGCATATTTATTTGCTTGTAAGAATGTTTCACAAAAGATTTTGAATACTACTTAATTCGTAGATTAATACATTCATTACATTTTTCGTTATTTCATATTAACGATTTTTATTACAAGGCGATAGTCCCATGAACTACCCTCATGTAATTTCTTGCGAACGTAACATTCTCAAAAGGAAATGTACCCAACGCATATTTATATTGTTACTACATACTTTACACAGCGCGTTAAAAAACGCTTGTATGTCTCACCCAACCAGCATTGGCACCCGTGCCCAGCTGTGGGACGGAAATAGGGTTGCAGCCATCTTTTACAATAGTTGTATACGTGGTGGAAAAAGCTGCAGGCCTCCCCAATGGGGAGGGAACCGTGCCCAGCAGTGGGACGGAAATAGTGGTGTTGCAACCATGTCGCGCAATAGGTATTGTATACTATACATACCTTTCTGTGGTAACAATTTCATAATAGAATTTTATTTTCAGAAGATTCACTCGATATCCATTATTGATTTTGTTTCTAACATTTTTTCCTGCTTTCTTATTTTTCGTGACACATTAATCAGTAATTCACATCTTTATTTTTCCTGTTTAACAACTTCACTTTATAAGAAAATACTTTCACGTGTTGAACGGCTAGGCACTAAAACGCGAATGAAGATAGCGACGAATGACAGGTGTTGTCAGTGTACAGACTTTTGAGTGATTTTATGTTTTTTTATTACAACCTTTTTATTTTTTAGGTTGTATTTCTCAACTTTAGTGTATGAATGGCTAGTACAGTACGTCTACTACAAGTAATCTAATTTCGAGGACGAAGCAAAGTATAATTAACATTAATGGATCAGCAGTGGTATCAGATTACTACGAGATACATACATAAAATATTTTTTTTAATGAAATAGTTTATTAATATTCTGGGAAATAATACACACTTGATGTTTGTCATTGTTGTACGGCCATCGGATGACCGTCATCCGTTTTAGATGCGCTAAGGCTTATATCGACTAGGAAAAAACCGGGCGGAAAAGATGAATCGCTAACACGATCCCCGCGTCTCGTCGACTCGGCAAATTGCGGTTGACATTTGGGTTTTATTTTACCCACGAAATAAAATGAACTAATAAATAAACGTTACACACTCATAGCCCCACAGTAAGGTAATTAATACCCTGAGTCGTGAGTACCATGGACACACAATACAAAGATAGGTACACAAACACCCAGACCGAGAACAGAAATTTAAACTCATCATTCAAATTACTGTATCGCCGGGAATCGAACCCGGGACCCCTCAAATGGCAGTCCGACATGGTAACCATTGTGCCACGCGGGTTGTCATTAACACTTAAACTTTTAATATCATCCGTTCGGAGTCCTTGATTCTGTAACAGTAAAACTTAGACTAAGAATAATGTACTTAGGTAAAAATACTTTTCAAAACAATAAATGCGGAAAGAACTGAATGTATGTCATTTTTAAACAACTTCTATAAAAAATATGCTCGTGTTTTTTTGACATTGTTATTAAAAACAAAACTTCTATACAAATATTAGTTCGGAATAGAATTTCAAAATAATTTATACTAAGTACTTTTAATAAATCAAGTACATTTTCCTCAAGTAAAACAATAAATTAAAAAATGATGTACTAAACTAGTACCTATCTAATTATAACATAAATTAATGGGACCTAATAGACCTAGTCTTTGTCCCCGAGCTGCTTTTCAAACAGTGTTCCAGCTATCGTTATAATTTATACCTAACATATTTTTTCATGAAATAGCAATTTGTATTCTATCACTCTGATTGTTGCCAACCAGATTAGCTCGGATAAATGAGGACATTCCGAAAAGAAAATTTCAGGGAACGAAAATAAAATCTTTATACAAGACTTTTAATCCGGTCTCTCAAAAATATCGAATTCATGGCGTCTCGATAACATTTTTTACCCGAGAAATATCCCAGTTTTCTCAATTTCAGTCTTCAATCTACAGAAATAATTGGTAGCGCTAACGTGATAATGAAAAACCTAGCCATTCGTCAACGTCGGGTTTCTCATTTATTTTATTAAATTCTGATTTTAAATCATCACTGCGGACCGTTTTATTAGATTTTCTAGCACTTTTTTCTGTTATTCTCTCACGCTGCCTCTAATTGACTTACTTATTCAGTATTTGCTTACAACGTTCAGTCTAACGAGATTTCTTGCTGTCAGCGACTGAAAATAAATTAAGCAAACAAGAATCTGTATTATACTTTTGTTATAAGCAAAAAAAAATAGAAAACTTATGTCTTTATACCATAAGAATAAATAATAATTATTTATACTAGCAAGTATTATGTTAGTAATACATACTTGTTTTGCGTGCTTTAAACTCTAAAAACCGGCCAAGTGCGAGTCGGACTCTGGCACCGAGGGTTCCGTAAAATATTTTTAATATACGATGTAACTAAAAATCTACAGTTTTCGCAATTTTTCCTTTATTTGTGCTTCGTTGACGTTGCTTCGTACCAAATTTCAATATCAAGTTCACGGCAAGTACCATGTAGGTTTTGATACCCTTGCGAGTGTCGAAAATTTACAGAAATATGCGGCATAAACGGCTGTAACTTCTGATTTCGCTGGCTTAGAACTTTGATTTTTTCACAGCTCCAAGGTACAGTAGATTTGAGTACTTGATATAAATTCCAGCTTAGTACCTCCACGGGTTCCTGACAAAAAGGGTCTTGACAGACAGACACACGGACGGACAACAAACAAAGTGATCCTATAAAGGTTCAGTTTTTTCCTTTGAGGTACGGAACCTAGGGTTCCTGACTGACTTAAAGACTTAAAATTGACTAACTTAAAGGAGAAAGGCATTTTGGGCAAATACCTTCGCACATTTTTTTCAACCTCCTTTATGTCCCACTGCTGGGCTGAGATTTCCTCTCAAACGTGAGAGGGATTAACAGCATAGTCCACCACGCTAGCTAAGTGCAGATTGAAGAAATTATAAGACACTCTCAGGCATGCACGGTGATGGAAAACATCGTCATTAATTAAATAACACAAAGTTTTCCCTCACCGTGAAGCAGCGCTAAAGACGCATTTAACAAACTTAGTTGCCCTTTTCACTATTATAAATAAATAAATTAATAACGATTCACACTCATAGTCCCACAGTAGGGTTACACAAACCATGTGTCGTGGGTGCCATGGACACACACAAAGACCGAAACACGAACACCCGAATCCAGAACAGAAATTTAAACTCATCATTCAAATTTCTGTTTCGCCGGGAATCGAACCCGGGATCCTTCGATTGGCAGGCCGGCATGGTAACCATTGCGCCACGTAGGTCGTCATTATTATTACTATTAAATCATTATACTTCACCCTGTACCTTAGAGCATCAAGGTATGACAGGTATGACATCCGTCAGAGGAGTGGCCTTTACAGGCGAACCCCTCGTCCCAACGTCCACGCACAATGTGCCTTCTATTTATACAACTAGTGTGTCTGTTTCAGTGTTGTCGGTGCATAGAAAATGACGTTGTTAATTGAAATTGACATATTAAGAAATGTATGCGTCTGTAGCGATGAAAGAATATTTGTGAGTGTGTGACTGAATTAAAATGTGTGCGTTCTTCCTCCCGCACCAGATTTGGCACAAAAATTATGTATCGAAACGAGGCGCTATACCGTCTCTACAGAAGGGTGAGTCAGTAACTTTGATGCTCTAAGCCCTGTACCGATAAAGTACAGCTGCTCTTTTGTTTCTTTTCCCTCTTCATAAGTTTGCCTTTCAAAAGCCAAAACTAATTAACTCCACATTTCATAGCACTACGTATTCATAACTACGCCACTTCATAGAAAACCTTGTTTTTTACCCAAGCCCCTCATAACCTCTAATTGATACATCGCAATTTCAAAGCGATGCTATCGGCATCTAGGTCAAGGTGATTTGCAGCACCACAGGTAAAATATATGAATTTTATAATACTAGGAGAGCTCAAGAGAGATTTTTGGATTTTCTCGAGCACGTTACGTTGCCTCGGTATACCTTGCACCCTGGTGCGTACTCCCACAGATAAAAGAGCCTTCTTTATACAAACTTTAGATTATCCTGTTAACAAAATAAAAACAATCCAAGAAATGCTCGAGAAGTGTCATTTTTTTATTTCGCACTTTTGTGTTCATTCCTACCTCTTAACTCATACTCTTGACAATTTACTCATTCTCTTAAATCGTACAATTTCTGATATAACTTACCATTTAATCAACATATTTAATCGTAGAATAGAATGAAATAATTTGCCAAACTCGATGCTCTTTTCTACAGAATTTTTAAAACCCTGCAGGTGCCAGTGTAACGGAAATTGTTATATTTTATTTTTTTTATCTTCCTACTGCCCAATATGTAAAATGCAGAAGATCCTCATGATGCTCGAGTAAATCCACATTTAGTATCACGGGCTCCTCCACTATAAGGCACGAACCTTGAAATAAAGTCTACTATAATCTAAGCCTTGGAACTCGGCGGGTAATTTAGCTTTACGCTTATGGGACTGAGCAAAACACGTTAGAGTTTTAATAATGTTTTGTCAGTTAGGAACTATCGTAGTTGAACATGAATATAATAGTGGTGACATGACGCGGTTAGCCTTAGTAGTTTGTGGTATTTAATTTTCTTAAATAAATAAACCGAACATCAAGGCAGACGGGCCGCGTGGTGTTAAGCGATCACCGTCGCCTATAGACACGGGCAACCCCGAGTAGCATTGCCGGCTTTGGAGGAGAGCTTTTTTACAGTTTTCTTGAAGAACCCATGTTATAATCCACTAGGAATGCCTCAGCTGGAAGTTTGTCCCATAACCTATATTATACGTCCGCGGTAAAAAGTGCAAAGGAACGCCACGAGTCAAAATAATATTGTAAAAAGTGTAAGAGTTAATATCGCTTTTCTATTTTTCTTCCATGGATGGTTTGAATGACCTTGTTGGTCTCCTCTAATTTCCATGGCAAAGTACATGTTGGTGGAGATTACTCATTTATTTGCCAAAGTATAATAATCACTTTGTCAAAGTATTACAAACGCTATAGTCCATGGCAAACTACGTGATAGTGAGTTTTAATTATTTGATAAAGTATAATCAACTGGTCCGCAACGGATATAAAAGAACTGAAATAAACGAATCTTTGGGACGTGTTTATGGCATGTGATGTTCAGGAGGAGCCCTCACAAATGCTTTTCTCTATGAAATCGAATTGGGTTGTCATTCAAATTTTAATTAAGTCACTCAAGAGGTAGAAGGAAGGAAGATTGAAGCAAGGAATAAGTGATGTCTATAGCGTTAACTTTCTTCTGTTTGGTTTATTGCGTCCCAATAGGATTGGAAATCTTAGAGGAGCCTGTAGCTTAATCTACTACCCACCCATTCAATCTACTACCCAAATCTAGTTTGATATACCTACCTACTTTTTTTTGGTATCGGGGGGAACCTTCAAAAGGTACCCGGCACCTTGGGAGAGGGTACCGGGTTATGTGGGATTTGACCGCACTAAAACCCCCTCGGTGATCTGCCTCTGCGCTTGGGGAAGACTCCGGGATCTCCAGTGGAACGCACCGGTGACCTCCACGCGCGGCGCCCAGAATGGTCCATCTCGATCCTTACAGTGGCATGCGGACACGCACACACCACATCCTTTCCGGGGCTGCTGGCTGGGCGGATCAAGCTCCCACTCACACCATTCACAACCCCGGAAGCCCCCTTTTAGTCGCCACTTACGATCAGGCAGGGGATACCATAGCTCTATTCTTAATCCCGAAGCTAGAGCGGCCAAACCGATGCATGATGTTTTCACACCGCCCCATCAGGCCTCCGATTAAGAGACAGTAGTTATCTATCGAAAATTATCGAAATCGGCTAGGTACTATGGTCAAGAGTTTGTGAAATTAGGCCTTGCAAATATTATTATGTAGCCAAGACGAGGGCTTACTTTGAGAAAAAGTTATATCTCATGTAGAGTCAAGCTCCTGAATCTAAAAGCCCTAAGTCTACCAGCCCAAACATTACCAGCTTAATATGGGGGTGCATGGTGTCAATAGTATCTTAAAAACCACCCCACGCTTTTTTTACATTAAAATAGATTTTCTTCTTATTTTTTTTTACTTTTTAGTTCGTATTTTCACTAAAGCGTGTTTTTTAGTTTTTTAAACTACATTATTTATTTTTAATTTTTTAGTTGGATTTTTATTTTCATATTATTGCATTGTCATCGGCCCTTGACCCCTGTACAAATTTTAAAGTTAATCAGACGCTTAGACGTGTTAAAATATAAAACTTTATATTTGTTTCATTAAGTACCTTAGGCCACGAACTTATCAGCCGCCCCTCGTATATTTTTTTATCCTGTTGATCCTAGTTAGGACTTTGTTATGAAGTTATGAGATTATTGTATTGTCATCGGCCCTTGACCTCTGTGCAAATTTTCAAGTTAATCAGACTTCTAGAAGTAAGTGAAAATGAAGTTAAAAGATTCCGTTACATACATACATACATACAGGTCAAGTTAATAAAAGCGTGTTAAAAAACGTTTGTTGTATTCGAGCCCCCTTAAATTCTAGTTTCTATTCTTAGTATTTGTTGTTATAGCGGCAACAGAAATACGACACATTAATTGCGAATTCTAATGTGTAGAAATCACGTTTCATGAGGTACAGCCTGATAACAAACAAACGGACACACAGCGAAGGAGCAATAGGGTTCCGTTGGCACCCTTAGGGTACGGAACCCTAAAAACCAATATGTGTAGTTGCATAACATAAAATTAACGAATGCCTTCGTGATGAAAGTAAAAACACGAAGTTACGAGAGATAAAAATTGCCACTTGCTACGCGATTCGGCGTAGTCCCCGTAATGCTACGGCTGCTACGCTAGTTACCCGACAGAACCGTATGCCAAAAGTTATGTTTCCGAAGCCTGGTACCATGACATGAATACATAAACACTTTATCTTCGGCTTCATGGAATAAATTTAATATTTAATACATTTTATTGAGGTTCAAGCGACCTCAATTATTTAAGAACATGTCGTTAGTATGACCCGCGTGGCGCAATGGTTACCATACCGGACTGCCAATTGAGGGGTCCCGGGTTCGGTTCCCGGCGAAACGGAAATTTGGATGATGAGTCTTTGTGTGTGCCCATGGCACCCACGACACAGGGTATTAATTACCTTTTTTTTTTTTTTTTTTTTTTTTCAACCTTTTTTATGTCCCACTACTGGGCACAGGTCTCCTCTCATAAGTGAGAGGGATTTAGGCCATAGTCCACCACGCTGGCCAAGTGCGGATTGGTGGACGTCATGCTTTCGAGAAATTATTAATTTCTCTCAGGCATGCACGGTGATGGAGAACATCATAATTAATTAAATATCACGATATTTTCCATCACCGTGGAGCAGCGATAAATGCGCACATTACAAATTTCTTTGTCAGAGGTGCGCGCCGAGGATTTGAACCTGGGGTCGGTCGCGTCGAAGACCGCGGTTTTTTACCACTCGGCCATCGCTGCTCAATTAATTACCTTACTGTGGGGCTATCAGTGTGTAACTTTTATTTATTTATTAGTATACAAGTAGCTGTAGAAGCATGGTCATAACCTCTAATTAAATAAGCGTACATTAAACCGCGTACATTAAAAAAAATAGATGCGCGCATTGCGCGACGGTTAGCGTAGAACGCAAACGATCTATTCAACTAAGCCAAACGGGAGCGGTCGGGTGTGAGATGGGTGACCGCTAGTGGTAAAAAAAAACATGCGCGTTTCTGTGCTTCAGAGGGCACGTTAAGCCGTCGGTCTCGGTTGTTGTCGATTGATAATAGTCTTTAAACCTTGTCGGAGGCCTTATGGGCGGTTTGAAAACATCCGACAGCGGGTTGGCCACTAACTCGCATCTCTCCCAATAATGGGGAGAGACCCGTGCCCAGCAGCGGGATGTATAAAGGGTTGCAGCCAACCAGCCAGCCACATTAAACCTGTCACGTTTAAATAATTTTTAATCAATAATAATTTATAATTTATTTGCGAGGTAGGTAAAGGGTAAAGGTTGTTCAATTCAAACCATTTAAGACATTATGACTCCTATTTATAAAATTGTTGATGTCCTTGAGGCTGATATCTACGAGTACACTACTCGTATATCCATACTAATATTATAAATGTGAAAGTGTGTTTGTAAGTTTGTTTGTCCTTCTTTCACGTCGCAACGAGGGTTGAGGACTGACATATAGACTACTTTTTACATGGGAAAATTATCTCATTCCTATGAAAACGTGTAACTCTCGCGGGTGGAGCCGCGGGCGGAAAGCTAATTGCTTATATTTAGATGTTTTATTTCTACTCCCCAACTTGGTTTAGTTAATGTTTTATTGTGTAATTTATTTTTAAATGTTTTGAATTTTATGTAATTTTGATTCAATTTGATTTAATGTTAATTTAATTTATTTTAAGTTTTAAAATTTATTTTGATACTTGGTTTATTTGAATTTAATTTTTTATTATTATTTTTATGACTGTAATGTATTAATATTTTTCCTTTTAAATTTATATGTGAACTTAATATATTTAAATTCAATTAACATATTAGGCAATAACATGTAAGTAATGTTAGTTGAGATGGGTTTATCTATACAAATAAATAAAATTAGAGTGTCTGTTTGTAATAATCAAATAACCGCATTTTACTACATCTATATGAATGTATTTACGGTACATATACCAAAAAACATTTTTTACAATTTTTATCTGTCTGTCTGTTTGTTCCGGCTAATCTCTGAAACAGCTAGACCGATTTTGTCGGGATTTTCACTAGCAGTTGGCTAGTAACTAAGGCTACTTTTATAT
The DNA here is from genome assembly GCA_911387765.1 of Pyrgus malvae. Classification (NCBI taxonomy): domain Eukaryota; kingdom Metazoa; phylum Arthropoda; class Insecta; order Lepidoptera; family Hesperiidae; genus Pyrgus; species Pyrgus malvae. The sequence continues at coordinate 23,317,761 of OU426948.1, forward strand.
CCGAAAAAATCTGAATCGAAGTCCACGCGGACAAAGTCGCGGCCGGCCGCTAGAAAATAAATAAAATCTTGTTGATATCATCTTCATCGTAACGCGCCTTCCATTCATCAATTAACTAAAATCATTTATTTTCAGATCGACGACTCAAGTCGAAAGGGCGGAGGGCCGAGTACATTTCTAGTACCTATGAACGGTGGAATCTGGACCATGTGCGTGTCTCTTGAAGGTACTTTTCTTTATTAGATTTATCATTAATTAAATTTTTATAGCATAAATATGTACAGTATAGACTACATTTCTTATTAATAACTTTATTATTCATTGGATATTAAATAACTGACTTTTTTCTCCCTTACTATTTTCATTTTACATAAACTCTATTACCTCCTTCACCGATTGTTCGTACCATATGTATGCAGATGATCTTCAACTGTATGTCCACACTACTATTGATGATCTTCCAAATGCTATCAACTTAGTAAATAAAAATCTGGAAGCCGTTAGGATTTGGTGTCATCGATATGGTATTGTAGTCAACCCCGCAAAATGTCAGGGTATCATAGTGGGTAGTTCGAGACTCTTGACCAGGATCAATACTGCAGATCTTCCAAAACTAAAGTATGACGCAAATTCTATTCCTTTCAGTAATAGTGTAAAGAATCTAGGTTTGTACATAGATAGCTTTATGAACTGGCGGGTCCAAGTTTCTGAAATATGTCGCAAAGAAAATGGAACGTTGCAGTCTTTATATCGGTTTAGAAATTTTCTGCCTTACAGCACAAAACTTCTTTTGATCCAGAGTCTCGTTTTACCCATTATAGACTATTCTGACGTGTGCTACCCAGACCTGAGCGAAGAACTTCTAAACAAGCTAGAGCGCCTTCTAAACAGCTGTATCCGATTTATTTTCAATCTGCGCAAGTATGATCACATCTCAAGTTATCGAAGCCAGCTGAAGTGGCTTACTATTCGTCAGAGGCGTCACTCTAGAATTCTCTTGGTCTTGTATTCAATTTTACATGATCCAACTTCTCCGCACTATTTAAAGGAAAAATTTCAGTACCTCTGTTCATCTCATAACAGGGGACTCCGATCAACTAGTAATCTCAAACTTTTTACACCTCCACACAATAGTGATTTCTTCCGTTATTCATTTAATGTTCAAGCTATACTTCTCTGGAACGCCCTACCCGATAATATCCGGAAGGCTTCAACTAAGTGCACATTCAAAAAATTGCTGCGTAAACATTTAATAGCAAGCAATTAATGGATCCCTACAAGAATTCGAGTTATCATCACAAAACATGTATGTTATTATTATGTATTTATTTATGTATTAATAATATATGTATGTGTATGTATGTATGTATGTATGTATGTATGATATATTTATTTATATTTAGGTATATGTCTATATTTATATTTAGTTTATATTAGATTATATTTCATAATGACAAGGTATAATTACGTAATATATCCAATATAATAGTTATTTTTAAATCATTGTTTTCCGTCCGCCTACCTTAAGTTCTATCCATCACCCAGGATTGACTGGTGGAGAATGCCATTAGGCATTAAGTTTGCCCTGTAGCCCTTAGTTTTAGGTGGTTACAAAATAATAAATAAATAAATAAATAAATAACTGATAAGAATATAGATTACTTGTAACATCAACATATTTAAATTTAACACATGCAAATTATTACACAAATTACTAAAAATATATAATAATTTACCTGAATCTCTCAAATCTAAAACAAATTGTGATTTTAAACGAGCACTTAAAACGTTCTTATTTATAAAAGCGTGCTACTAAGCGTACTACTTTCGGAATTTCTAAATTATGATGCTCTGTTTTGAGGCGAAGCACGTGTTGGTGGGTGTACGTCTGTTGGTGTATATGTACATATTTTTATTGTTGCATGTGCATGTATACACCATTATACGTTCTGATTGCAGATTGTTGCAAAGTAGTTTTTACATAACTTTATAACAACGGAGTTCAGCAAAGTAATGCCTATGACACAATACAAAGAGCGCCTTTCCTATGACGTGTTCATCAGCCTTCGATGTAATAACGCAACTGTTTTTATTTATTTGGTGCAAGACTCGGACTGTAACTGACCACTTTACACGTGGCCCGCTTGATTTACTGCTGCTAAAACTATTCTCGCAGCGACTTACGTCGTTACGTTTCGAATTATCGCTATATTTTACACTATTAAACTTAATTCAAAAATGTCTTTGTTTTCAGAGGAGGAGATAGAGATCCTATCTAGGATTGGGTTCCCTACTCAGCCGCTTTGCACAAATTATTTAGCAAATAGTGATGATGAAGAGCCAAGGGCTGATTGGCAACATCGTGAGTATAATTATAGTTAGTATTTACAGCTTTTACGTAATAATTTTAAACAATGTTTTAAACTTTTCCCGCCCATTACCTCCACAGAAGCGCGCATGGCTCGGCGGCTAACGTAGAGTGCAAGCGGTCTATGCAGTAAGCCAAACGGGTGCGGTCGGGTGTAGGGTGACCGCTAGTCGCAAAAATTTTCATGCGCGTTTTCGTGCTTCGGAAGACATGTTAAGCCGTCTGGTTGTTTTCGATAGATAACAGTTGTTAAACGTTGTCGGAAGCCTTATGGGCGGTTTGAAAACATCCGACAACGGTTTGGCCAATATTGGACCAGCGTGGTGGAGTAAGCTCCTGGCCTCCCCAATGAGGGGGAGAGACCCGTGCCCAGTAGCAAAAAGGGTTGCAGCCGTCTCTGCTGCTGGGCCCAGGTCCTTTTTAACTCTTTTAATTCAATATTGAAAAGAACTTAAGCCATGCTACAAGCTGGCCAAATATGGGTTGATGAAATTTTGTATTACTTTTTGGCATGCACGGTGAAGGAAAACATTGTAATGTAATGTTACATTGACGATATGGCGCAGTGCTCACCGAGCTGTGCCATCCAGCAGGTCGTGGGTTCAATTCCCAGCGCGGAGATAACTAAATAATGATTTTAGAAGTGTTTTCCTGGTCTGGGTATTTGTGTGCTTGTTTTTGTGTGTGTACATGGTACCCACGACAGAGGGTATACCCCACCTACCCTATTTATTATTCCTCCAGTCTAGAACAGAAGGTTAATACGCAAATAATAAAATTTCTCAGTCAGAGATTCGCGATGAAACTCGGCTTTGCCATTCAGCCGACATTTTTTTATTTAAAATTTCTTCAAATCCTTAGCGCGCACCTCTGACAAAGAAATTTGTAATGTGCGCATTTATCGCTGCTCCACGTTGATGGAAAATATCGTAATATTTCATTGATTACGATGTTCTCCATCGCCGTGCATGCCTGTGAGAAATTCATAATTTCTCGAAAGCATGACGTCTAGTCGTCCACCAATCCTCACTTGGCCAGCGTGGTGGACTATGGCCTAAATTCCTCTCTCGTGTGAGAGGAGACCTATGCCCAGTAGTGGGGCATAAAATAGGTTGAAAAAAAAATTGTAGGTGTCGAAAAAAATTCTAAGTCTTAGGTAGTTATTATTGTTATGGTTGATTGGTTTAAATGGGAAATTATAACCACTGCTGTACTTTTGATTCCGTGAACCAACTCAATTTTGTTTCGGGGTAAATGTGCGGTCGCCAATAATAATTTAATTATGTGCCCATCAGTACGCTCGTCTATTAATTTGCCTTAAAACATACAAGAATCTTACTTATTAAAAATAAAAAGTTCATTGTTATATCTCAAACAAGAAAACATCTTAATAAGACTGGAATTAAAATGCTCGGCAAATATAACCTTCTTGCTTATGAGTTACGAGACTTGAGTTCGTTATACTTTTATTAAAATACTAAAAGTCTTTAAATAAAAAGGTTAATTCTACCTTTTTATGTGTTATATAGACAATTATATATTGTTTATTGTGTCTCTGTAGGTTACGATCAGTTATGTATATTAAAGATGGGTTTTTGAAGAAAACTTATGATGCACCAATTACGGAGCATCTATTGTTTGAGAACAAAGATGCGGTTGCCGGCCAGAGAAGAGGCGACCATCAGCCTACGGAGTAGCAACGCAGCGGAGTAGCATACGAAATCAAATGAAATAAAATTAATATTTCCGTGGGCTGCACGATCTCTAAACACCACTTCTGCGTTAGCGTCAGTGTAGTACAAAGTGTGTGGTTACTTCAATTAATTAATTACGGAACCGAGGGCACATTTCGTGAGACGTTTCACATAATTTCGTCTTTTGTTTAAAATGGATTCTCATTAGTCCAATAAATATTCTCCCTTTAAACTGTTCCGTTTTTTTCCCTTTTTTTTGGGACCTTTTTACGTCCCAGACACAGGTTTTACTGAGGAAGTGAGAGGAATTTAGACCATAATCCAATTCGCTAGCTACGTAAGTGCGGATTGGCGGACATCAAATTACGAATTACTTTCAGCCATGCACAGAGATGGAAAATATTGTAATTAATTAAATATCACAATAATTCTCCTTCACCGTGGAGCAGCGAAAAATACACACTTAATAAATTTCTTTTGTAGAGGTTTGAATGCTGTATCCCCCTGTTGGTCTTTACCTCTCGGCTATCGCTGTTCTCGATTAAACATACTTTTTTTCTGCAATTATGGTATCGCAATATAATATTGCCAGCGTCAAAATGCACAGTTTTGCGATATATAATTATTGGATCAATTTATTGCCAGTTTCAATAAAACTGTACGAAGTAATAATAAACAAAGTCAGTAAGTCGTCAGTACCGATTACTGAGGACTCACTGACAAGTCAAGTCAATCAAACATTCAAAACACAGTTCAATTCAAAATACAATTCAAACTAACAAACAAACTTTTTCCACAGGTATGCAGAACTTATCCATATCGTGCGCACTCGTCTGCCTCATAGTGCTGGGCAGTGCGGCCCTCGTCGGTACCTTCGGAGTGTGCAAACACCAAATCAGTGCCGTACTCATCACAGGAGTCATGTACCTGTTGGCTGGTATGTACGACAATGACCCTTTGTACGTCCCTCTACTAGGCTTAGGTATCCATTTTTAGTCCCTGTAGCTTCGGGATTAATAATAGAGCTACGGTATCCCCTGCCTGATCGTAAAGGGAGACTAAAAGGGGGCTTCCGGGGTTGTGGGCGGTGAGAGTGGGAGGTCGATCCGTTCAGTCAGCCGTCCCGGGAAGGAGGCGGTGTGTGAGTGGCCGCATGCCGCCGTAAACATCGGAGGGTACAGGAGAGCACGTCCGTTCTAGGGCGCCTCGCGTGAAGGACACCGGTGCGTTCCACTGGAGATCCCGGGTTCCTCCCCAAGCGCAGAGGGAGTTTCAGTGCGGTACAAATCCAACATAACCCGGTATCGTCTCCCAAGGCGCTGGGTACCTTTTGAAGGTTTCCCCCGATACCAAAAAAGGTATCCATTTATATTAAGGGAAAGTTTCCAGGGTTTCAGCAACCACCAAGGAACGACGGCGTTATGTGTGAGGTCACAGTTAATTACAAACAAATTAAAGACAGACATATTTGCACAAAAATGGGTGCTTACAAAAGCTGTTTTTATATATTTGGTTCTCCATATTTACGTTCATGAGGTATGCAAATATGTATTACAATAATTAAAAACGTAAATAATTACAAATATAAAATTGTACATTGAAATAGATTTATTTATTATATTATACTTATATTTTATTATTATCATCATTCTTTGTACCCATGTTGTGCTTTTTATAGATTAATTTTTATTTATTTATTTTTAATTTTCGGATCGGATCCGCACGTCCACTGGTCCTAGTAAAATAATTATAAATATAAATTATTACATAAACTGTAATAATTTATATTTATAATTATTTTGCTTTACTTATTAATGTACATTTTTACTTAAGTACTTATTATTTTGAGCAATCTGCACGAAAGCGAGGAGCTAGCAATATCACAGATAATGAAAATTTATTATGTCTAAAAGATAGAAAGTAATACCTACTTACCGTTTGTACAGTCTATTAATAATTAAGTTTGGGTATTTTATTTATCTCTAATCCATTGTTCAATCTTTTTTAATTTGATATTAACATTAAAGTGCGACTCCGTAAGTAATATTTATTAAGGACACAATTCATTGCACATCTAAACATAGCTAACACTTGTTTATTGCCTCCTTAGTTTACGGCAGTGTCTAAATGGGTCACAAAAGTTTTACGAGTAGCGTCACCTCCTTTGGGATTTAATGTCACAGACACTAAATGGAATACGGAAATTTGTTTGTTAAAGTGCTGCGTCTTTTATGCATTTGTTCTATTTATTATTCTTTTTAAAATTTATTGTCGACAATAATGGGCAATGCTGTATTTTTTCTACATTTTTATGCCCCTGTCCCACAGCTGGGCACAGTATATATGTCGCAGTCGGATAGTATAATCCGCCGTATAACATTACAGCTAGCTGGTTCCTAAAACAGGGCCGTTCTGTATTGTGGCGGGTCCACGATTAACCGGATTCTTATTGCGATACGTTCTGCAATGTGGCGGCTCACGTTTAGCCTCATTGTAATGAAGCCTCGTAGCCACCCACACTGCTTATGATTATGACCGCACTCGACATTGCTAAGCTTTATTGACACCCATCCTACTTTTGACCGCACTAGATGTTTCTTAATGGCCACCCATCCTACCTTTGATCGCACTCGATACTGCTTAGCTTTATTAACACCCATACTTCTTATGACTGCACGACATGTTGGTTAATGACCACCCATCCAACTTTTGACCGCAGGTATCATTGAGCTAAGCAATGTCCCTGAAACACAGTTTCACTATAATTATTTATATTCGAAAAATACCCAAACCGAATCAGAGCACCCCACTATCCACGTGGTCTTGTCTGTACTACCCCTAGAGTGTATATAAAAAGCCAGAGGCGTGGAGGGAGACCACTCCCCGCCCGCCGTAGGAAAGCACAGGCATCAAGAGAGCCGTAGCGGCTGAGGCAGGTCGTCGAAGGCGACCAAAAAGCCGAAGCTGCGAAGGCGAGCGCAGGTGCCGCGCTTTCTTACGCTGGGGCGGAGGGAGTGGTCTTCCCGCAGCGCCGGAGATGTCACAGAGCCACTTATTTTATTACATTATCCAAGCCTTGGAAGATATTATATAAAATTGCTAGTTAATATGATTAATTCATTGTCAATTATCACTTTATCTAAATTGAGTAGATATTATAAATAATGGCAAGATATTATATAATATCCGGATTTATTACTTTGGCTGTAATATATAGACAATTGGGCGGCACGATATTACGCCGCTTTGACGAACGCTAAGAGCTCATACAATACAACGTTCGCTAATTTAGCTGAATTGCAATCCGGCTGAACGAGAGTGCGCCGCATTACAATACAGCCCTGTTTTAGGAAATAGCTAGCCGGAATGTAATACGGCGAAATATACAATCCGACTGCGACATATACACCACGCTGGCGAAGTGCGGATTAGTGGGCGGTTGGATGATTGTGGACAGCTTTTGAGAAATTATGAGTTTCTCTAAGGCATACACGGTGATGGAAAATGAAGTTTAGGGGTATGAAAATGAAGGGGTTTAGGGGTAGATGTTGACCCATTCTCAGACCTAGCCAATATGCACACAACATTTTATGAGAATCGGTCGAGCTGTTGCGGAGAAGTTAGGCAACAAACTCTGCGACACGAGAATTTTATATATTAGATGGACACAACACAATTCCTTCCACATCTAAAGATATATGTTACACTTCTACTCGTATATTGCGTCCTTAGTTTACGGCAATGTCTAAAAAGGTCACAAAAGTTTTACGAGTAGTTTTAGAGTAGAGTACCTCCTTTAGGATTTTATAATACAGACATTAAACGAATTTCGGAAATGTTTGTTAAAGTGCTCATTCTTTTTTGCCTTTGTTGTATACTTATTTATTACTAGTATTTCGCCAGCGGCTTCGCCCGCGTGGACTCTTTTTATAGGTTCCCGTAGAATAAAAACCAATCTGTGATCCAAATTTCAATAAATTTGGATCAGTGGTTTAAACGGGAAAGCGTAGCAGACACAGACAGAGTTACTTTCGAATTTATAATATTAGTATGGATTTTATTATTACTTACCATGTTTTGCATCACTGTGTTAAATAAAACGTCCACCATCCCGCACTTGGCCATCATGATTGATTATGTCCTAGATCATTCTCATTTTCGAGGGGAGACTTAATTGTCTCCAGCAGCGGGACTTAAAAAATGGTTGATAAATATTAACTGTTTTGTTGCAGGACTTTTCGCGATGTTCACGCTAATGATAATACACTTCAAGCGGGTCCAGCGGGTGTCCTCGCGCGGCATCCACGGGGACGACACGTGCGACGGGGTCATCGGCCCCCGGCACCCCGCCATGCCGCTCCTCTCCGCGAGAGAGTTCACCACCGCCTGGTCGCTGGAGCTCGGCTGGGGCGGCGTCGTGCTGGTCACCACCACGTCTCTACTGTGGATCTTACTGTCCAAAATTATGCGATACAACCCCATCTCGTCTATGCTGCTGTGAACTTGTAAGTTTGAGACGTATTGACTAACAACTTTGCGTCTAAAACGAGATTTTTTTTTCATTATTCCAATAATAACGCCGTAAGATCAGTGCATATTGTCAGTATCAAGAAAAAGTAATGAATATTTCGTCAGCATCTAGTCAGTCAGATATCAGAATAAAGGGATGGAGGGAGGGACCAGAACATTCTTTCATGGAGTTTTAGATGCAAACCAAAAACCCATGATTTGCAGTAATCCCCAATATTGGGATCTAGTTAACCAATATTGAACAAAAAATTCATCGAGTCTAATCGATATAACTAAAAAAAACACTAAAAAATGGTGAAACATGAATACTATATGCCCCTATTCCATTTAAGGGTTCGCCTTTTGATATTTTCGTAACGCATCATGCTTTTTAGTAGGACAAAACCTTAAGACTTTATTAGCATAATACGGGTCATGTCATGGCGCATCTTATTGCACTGCGCTTGAAATAGCTTAATTTTGGGACCGTAATAGCATCAATTCAGTTGACTACGCCGTAGTCGCGTAGTAGCTTACTAAACGTCTACGGTGTAAACGCGTTGCATAAAAGATCTGGTAATTAAGCGAATGGGAGAAAGCAAGAAAGAACCCCAAAAATTTATAAGCATTATTTTTTCCGTTTTAGAGCAAAGTTTTTAGTACTTTCTCGAATGGTCTGTGTGTAAATGTATGTATGTTAATGGTCAATTATATATACTGGGTGTATGATGCATTTTTCAGACTATAAATACCAAATCGTAACTACTAACTGAATGTAATGCTACCAGTGATAAGAGGCCTTAGTGTAAGTCTGCACACGCGAAAACGTTACTACGCGTTTGTGTTAAAAATTTAATTATCGACCTTATTTTTTTTCAACCTTTTTTATATCCCACTGCTGGGCACAAGTCTCCTCTGACAACTGAGAGGGATTTAGGCCATCGTCCACCACTCTGGCCAAGTGCGGATTCGTGGACGTCATGCTTTCGAGAAATTATGAATTTCTCTCAGGCATGCACGGCGATGGGGAACATCGTAATCTATTAAATATCACGATATTTTCCATCACCTTGGAGCAGCGATAAATGCGCACATTACAAATTTCTTTGTCAGAGGTGCGCGCCGAGGATTTGAACCCGGAATCGGTCGCGTCGAAGACCGCGGTTTTTTACCACTCTGCCATCGCCGCTCACTTAATACTTGCAGGTTAAGATCTATCTGTCCAATTTTAACTCGGACGCAGTAGTAACGTTTGTTCGTTTACAAACTTACACTAAGGGCTCAGGACAGAGGGCCCACTCTGTACGCCCGTATCCGAAACTAAGTGAATTTTCGGGCCTTATTTTTGAATTAGATTGAAGAAATTCTAGCAATATTATTTATTCAATAGCTTAATATCATCAATGACAACGCTTTTCTTATTAATTCATGAAAAAGAAGCGATCTGAGTATGCTAAAAATGATTCCGAAAATGTTGGTATTTACGGACGAATGCTTACAGAGTGGGCCCTAGGATCGGATAACGATAAATAAAATATTTTTAGATTAGGTATGCTTTTGCAGTTACTGTAGAATCCATTGAAATCTTTTTTATTTCTATGAAATGTTATTTAGCGCAATAATTTAACTTTAGTATAAAATACAGATAGATTGTAAGTTTAACTCAATAAAAATAACTTTTTACATTAAAAAATTTAACTTAATAAATTACTTAGCCCTAATGATAACTCCGTATAATTTTTTTATTCTGTAATAAATTTTGAATATATATAATTGATGTGTCATAATAAATACCTGTTTTAAACGATTTTAAAGAAGAAAAATATAGTTAAATGCTTTTTAAAATTAGCTTAAGCCAAGCTTGCTGCCGTCCATTGCTGTGGTTAATATTTTGTATTAATGGTTTTTATTTTATTTTTTGCTTAAAAAATGACTTCGATAATGTGCACCATGATAAATATGTTTAATGTTAAGGACTCGATCATTGTCAGTCGATTTGTATTTTACTTTTTAATGCACAACGGCATAATTTTTTTTTAAGAAAATACAAATTATAAAGTATACAAATTCAAAACATTGATCGAGTTAAGTACAACTTGCCTTATGTTAATTTTTCTGCAAACCTTGAGCTTCTTAATATAGTATTAATACCTACCTGTACCTACTTACGAGTATTGTGGACTTTGTATACTACACGTGGCAGTTTATTGTACCTTTAAAATCAGAACCATTGTATCACGACTATTATTACTTGGGTTTATCTGAATATAATATTTTCACTCCAATGTTTGTTAAAATGAATAGGTTCTTCCCTACAATGAACTATGCAAATTCATAATGGCGACATAATAGCCCAGTGCAGAATCTGAATACAACAAAAGAGCAGTTATTAAAGAAAGTAATCTTTTCGCAAATACGAACAATGCCAGCAAATGAACAGCGGGTAGAATAACTTGGCGCATAATTAACATTTAGCGTCATATTCTAAATGCGAAGGTCGCTCTGGCAACACTGGCATTGTTTTAAGTTTTAACGTTTTTATTTAAAGACCCTTTCTTTCTAGTAAACAAGGGAAGTCTTGTAGTAAAAATTATTCTAATATATTTGTAAATTAAAACATATTTTATAATAAAATTACTTTTGGTGAACCTCATCATCGTTTAATTTTAATACTTATGTATTACATAATTATTATTATGAGATTATACTAAATATTTCTTGTTTTTTGTGTTTATGTATATTAATTGTGGTCATTGATTATTTAATAAAATGATACAAAAGTTTAAATTATATGTAATAAAATTATTATGTTTTTAAAAGTAATAAAGATTGTATACATATATGTAATAGCTAAAATCTATGTATAATTAATTCGTTGCGAATATGAGATTTGGCGAAAGTTGGTGCTGAGAGTTATTTTTTAGTTATTTAGAGATAAATAAAATATTATTATTTTAAATTATATTAGCATGGCTATGTTAAAATGTATGTCGGTAATCATATAATTTTTAAAACGCTTAAGTTGCGATGTTTTCCCCAACATTTGAATAAGTAAATTATATTATTTTCGTATAAAAAATGTTAGTAATAAAAATAATATAATTAATGTAGAATTACATTATGTTATGGCAACTCGCATAGTTTATAAAAAAGTTAAGTAATTAATAAATAATTTTGTCATAGCCTATAGATAGACCAATGAAAATTATTTTGATGACTTCGAATAATAAATTCGATTCTAATGATGATTTTTAGTAAGTACTCTAAAGATTATTTTTAATACAGAATGCACAATATTTTAAATACTTTCAAATAGATAATAATATAGTATTAAGTTCTGAATTCTTAAAGCTTCTATGCACGATGAAAATGCGTTGTTTACATTGTGATGTTAGAATTTTATTGATTAATGTTGTCTATTCGTTGTGTTACATTATTTTGTACTTTGAATGCATAAAGCAATATTATTTTGTTTAATTACAGTTGTTTTATTTACCCAGCCATTTAAACTCATAAAGAAAATATAATATAAAAACGCCACACATGCACAGCTCCACAACATAGAGTAAAATAAAACTTCAGAATATTAAACATATTTTTATTATGTAATACATAAGTAACATATTTACAAAACTAAGTAATAGGTAATATGTACAGTAATAATATTATTTGGAAAAAAAAATGATCACAATATTACAAATAACATATAAGTCATTCACAATAAGTCTTTACAAATTATATGATCACTTTATCCTCAGTGCATTGACCTTGCAAGTTTCATCACGTTTAAATATTCAAAATCTATTCATCATTCAACAATCCCGCTTCGAGGTCAATGTCCTCAGCCTTCCGTTTCTTCCCTCTGGGCTTCTTTCCATGCATCATCTCCAGCTTCATCTTCTTGGCCTGTTTCTTCTTTTCTCGGAGTTGCAGCTTTCTCTTTGCTGCCTTTTCTGGATTGTGCACTTTCTCTTGGAGTAGTATCTGTAAATAAATAAGATATTAAAGCTACGTGAAAAGGGAGGTTTAATAGTTAGTACAATTTTCATGGTTTTATTCTAATAACTTTCTTTTTTGATATCGAGGGAAAACCGTACCATACTTTCAAAAGGTTCCCAGCACCTTGGGGGAGGACACAGGGTAATGTGGGATTTGTACCGTACTAAAACCCCCTCAGCGGAGCTGAGCAGCGATGGCCGAGTGGTATAAATCCCCGGTCTTCGACGCGATCGATCCCGGGTTCAAATCCTCGGCGCGCACCTCTGACAAAGAAATTTGTAATGTGCGCATTTATCGCTGCTCCACGGTGATGAAAAAATCGTGATATTTAATTGATTACGATGTTCTCCATCGCCGTGCATGCCTGAGAGGAATTCATAATTTCTCGAAAGCATGACGTCCACCAATCCGCACTTGGCCAGCGTGGTGGACTATGGCCTAAATCCCTCTCACTAGTGAGAGGAGACTTGTGCCCAGCAGTGGGACATAAAAAGGTTGAAAAAAAAACCCCCTCAGTGGCCTGCTTCTCCGCACAGGGAGGTCCGGGATCTCCAGTGAATCTCTCCACACGCGGCGCCCCACAACGGACCCATCCTCGGGAGAGCAGATGTGCTCTCCTGCACCCTCCGCTGTTAACGGCGGAATGCGGCCACGCACACACCGCCGCCCTTCCCGGGGCCCCTAGCTGAACGGATCGAGCCTCTCATCCCACTCTCACCACCCGCTACTCTGGAAGCCCCCTTTTAGTCGCCTCTTACGATCAGGCAGGGGATACTGTAGTACTATTCATAATCCCGAAGCTACAGGGACTAATGAAGTAATTGTGTTTTAATAAAAAAAGTGTGATTGGTAACACAAGAGGCGACCACTCGAGGCGAAACTCAAGTCAAGTCAAGCTTGCTTAAGATTGGGTGTAGATGTATAGACATCTACACCTAAAAAGGGTTGCAGCCAGCCATAGGGCTGGCTGCAACCCTTTTTAAGTCCCACTATTAATTACTTTACCATCGCGTTAATCGAATAAACGTCAAACGTGTCGACAATCGAAAGCATGCGAGTGTGCGAAGTGTCAAAAATGTAAACTCGCACTCGCTATAACACATAATCAACCAATCACTTTGGGGGATTCGTTACTCATTGACCAATCACGAGCGCTGACCTCGTCACTATCGAGTGTCGTTTGATACTCGATGCTCGAAACCGAAGACGTAAAAAACTTGCACTCGCAAAAAATGTTTCATATTACTACAGCTAGATGGCACTGCTTCGATTCCATACAAATCGCGTAAACGCAAACGCGATCGAGTAGGTGATAAAAACTCGCACTTAGCACACAGGTCTCTCCCAATTATTGGGGAGGCCTGAAGCTTACTCCACCACGCTGCTCCAATGCGGGTAGGAGGAGGTGTAGGTGTCTATAGGCTGCAGAAACTAGTATCTTAAATGGCATGTGGCAACATATCTGAATAAGAAAATTGATTTGTGATCTGCAGCTTTCATTCACAGAGATAATATTTACAAGTTCACAAGAGACTTTGTTTAGAAAACCAACCTTTTTCCTCTCAGCGCGTTTCACATTCAATTTAGACTGCACTTCGGCAGCCATTTTGCTGTACTCAATATCCCCGATCATCCTTCTCAACTTCTTCCCGAGTCTTCCCGCCAACTGCTTGACAGGCGACGCTGGCGCCATCGCGTCCCCGGTGGACAGTTCGCGAACTATCGGCGGCAGGATGACGTCAACCACTTTGTTGAGGTCTTCGGTCTCTAATGAACTGATGACGTGGAGCCAAGCGGTAAATACTGCGGTGCGCTGGAAAATGAAGAAATTAATTACAAAACGAAGAACAGAATCTTCTGTTCTTTGAGAAATTTACCTTAGGATTCAATTATATTAAGATATTCATGAAAATTTATACTAATTTTAAAAATGCGAATGTTTTTATGGATCGAACGGATCGGGATGAAATTTGTCACAGAGATAGATTATAGTCTGAAATAGCACATAAAAACTTTTTTTTATTCCAGACAAATATATTGTCAACGACGTACAGATTAGTATAATCATAAAAACTTAATGCCCCTGAGTGAAGCTGGGCCCTGTAACTATGTTTCAATAGAGATTTTAGAGATTCATCTCTCAGATTTCTATTTATTTGAAAATCGATACATCAGCGTCTGATTCGAACTGAATATTGTCTGAAAGAATGGACTATTCCTATAGTAGAACAGCAAAAAAAGTAGACCAAAACCACAAAGAACAGTTTAAGTATTTCAAACAATAATAAAATAACAAACAAAAATAATAACAATAATATAATTTGTTGTAGTATAAACTTAGAGCATCAAAGGTACTGACTCACCCTTCAGTAGAGACGGCATAGCGCCTCGCTTCGATACATAATTTTTGTGCCAAATCTGGTGCGGGGGGAAGAACGCACACATTTTAATTTTGTCACACATTCACAAATATTCTTTCATCGCTACAGACGCATTCATTTCTAAATATGTCAATTAAAATTAACAACGTCATTTTCTACGCACCGACAACACTGACACCGACACACACAGACACAATAGTTGTATAACTAGAAGGCACACTGTGCATGGACGTTGGGACGAGGGGTTCGCCCGTAAAGGCCACTCCTCTGACGGGTGTCATACCTGTCAATATCTTGATGCTCTAAGAGTATAGGCAATAATGAACAGTAATCTATACATACTTCAACTCAGTTGTGCGCGCGGCGCTATGTGTGCGTGGGCTAGTAATTATGCAGCTTTAATTTGTGTGACAGTGACGCGGCCGTGATTTTCCAAACAACTTCACTGTACCTCTTGTCACGCACACAAAGTCACTGTGTATATACAGGTTTACCCACACATAGCGCCGCGCGCACAACTCAGTTGAAGTATCTATACATCTATATGACAATGATCATTATTTTAACATATTTTGTGAATTTAATCAATACGTTAACGTTACAATAATAACTACAAATCAACTTATAAGTGAAAATAACTTACAATGTTCATACAAAGAGGTGCCTTAGCCACTTCCGCATTTATAGCTTTCCTAAGCTTGAATAATATCCATCGTATATTCACTTTCGTACTGCCTTCCAATTCGCTGATATCTTCTGGATCTTTGCTTGGCAATTTGAAATACGACATCGAATGTACTATTTTCATAATTTCGAATATTACCGATGTAACCTGAAAGTCAAAAGTATATAAATATTTTACTTAAGGAATTAAAAGAGATGTGAATTATTTTTTATTGATTTAAAGTATTATTTTTGAACAAAAAGTAAATATAATTCTGAATTTGAAAACATAGAAATTCGCAACTTATGAATTTTTAAATCTTAGCATTAGATAGAAAAGTAAATAGCACGGCATATCGTTACAACGTTGCATTTTCATATGATATCAACATACTCAGTATTAGGGCACAAATTTACACTATTAATCCGGCTCGAAGGACCACCATTAATAAAAAAAATTATTTCAAGTTTATCTTACTAAAACATATTGCATACAATGTAATTTATATAGGTTAGTACTAAACATACCTGATCCGCCATATCTTTCGAAACATTCGGCGTATATTGCGCACATAAATCGAGCACTAGACTTCTAAATGCGTTTTCCGTTTCGTAGTAAATAAAGCCTCTATCTCCGTCTTTCTGCTTGACTATCGTATCCAATTCCTCTGCATCTACCGCTGATAGAATCTGCCCTAATATCTTAGCAGCTCTTAACCTAACCCACGCGTGGGGATACGCCAGCAACGCTTGACAATGCTGAGCAATATCGTCATAATCGCTACAGAACTTCTTGTTCTTCATAGTGGCCGCGCAATGGACTGTGATCTTATCGATTAAGTTCAGTATCTGGATCAAACTGTGGTCCTTTTCGCTCTGTTTTTCCTCATCAGTCTTATTCTCCTCTTGGTGTAAGGTTAACTTGACGAACCGGCCCTCGGTAATGTCGTTGCTGAGTAGTAGAATTTTGCCGCATACTAAAGACAGGAGGGTTGGCAGTCGAGATTTGAAATCAGCCTCTTCGACGTTGACGAAACGAATACTGAGTTGCGCTGCGAGCTCGAAGTGGACCGGCTGTAACAAATTAAAGTTTTCATCAAGAACTTGCTTAGATATACGACGAAAAATTAGTCAATTACGGGGATACAATTATTATTATTTTTTTATTTATTTATTTAATTTAATTAATTAGCACGGACAAACCAATTACACTAATTATTATAATAATGCCACTAAATTTGAATTAATAATAAATAATAATTAAAGATAATAAAAATAATAACACAAATATCAAATTATAACGAAAATTAAATAAAACACAATATCAAATAACATTAAAAAAAACAAATGTCATAGCAAAATAGTACACACATACATCACGCATTCATGGCACAAAACTTCAGACACTCCATCAATATTTTCTTCCAGTCATCCGCGAATAGGTCACAATTGGGAGAAGCGTCCAGGAGAGCATTGAGGGCCTTGAGTGAACGCGGAATGGGCGACCTTGCGCGCGCTACTGTACGACACATGGGTACGGCGAAAAGTATGTGTTTCCTCGCGCGGTTGTAATTATTAGGGACAAACAGTCTACATAGCTTTTCGTGGAGTTCTGGGGCATCGACTTCACCTCTAAGAATCTTGCATATTAATAATAATTGATCCCTCCATCTTCTGACCTCAAGGGAGTTATAGCCGAGGCATCCGAGGAGAAACCTAGTTGGGTACAAATATGGGTAGTAACCATACGTGCGCTTATATAGGTATCTTAGAAAGGCCTTCTGGACCTTTTCTAATAGAAGCGTATACGTACTCTCATGCGGATGCCACACACACGCACTTGCTTCCAACTTGCTTCGAACCAAAGCTCCAAAAATGAGTCTTATTACTCCCACATTATTGAAATCCTTTGAATTTCGTAAAACGAAACCCAAGCGCCTAAATGACTCCCTAGCTACTGCAGTAACATGGTCATGGAAGGTGAGCCTTCGGTCAAATGTGACTCCAAGGTCCTTAGTAGTCGTTAGTCTCGACAAAGTATCACTACCGAGTTTGTATTTATATTCGATTGGAAGTCGCATTCGGCCGAAAGTCATCACCGAACATTTTGAGGAATTAAATTCCATTTTGTTCCTCGTTCCCCATTCGAATACTGCATCTATGTCGCGTTGAAGTAATAGACAGTCCTCTTCTGTTTTAATTTCCATAAACAGTTTCAAGTCATCTGCATATAGAAGACATTTTGCAAACTTAACGACTGTAGGAAGATCGTTAATCATTAGGATAAACAGAAGAGGACCGAGGACTGACCCTTGGCTGACTCCGGAACGAGTATGATAGGGCCGTGACTCGTAGAGTCCGAGTCGAACATACTGCTGACGATCGCGCAGGTAGTCGGCGATGAACTGGAGTAGGTTTGAAGTTAAACCTAGGTTATTCAGCTTCTCCAGCAGTATGTCATTGTTAACACTATCAAACGCTTTCCGGAAGTCAAAATATAAGACATCAACCTGCCCCCCATGGTCAAGACTGCTCGAAATAAAATCTACAACTGTTAAGAGATTGGTATTTATTGATCTTCTTCTTCTAAAACCATGCTGTTCGTTACACAGATATGGTTCTACCTGCTTATAAAGCTTACTATGAATAACATGTTCAAAAAGTTTGGCTATGGTAGAGAGTATAGCTATGGGGCGATATTCTTCAACGCTAGATTTCTTAGAACTTTTTGGAATGGGAGTGACTCGAGATAATTTCCATTGGGACGGGTAGTGTCTAGTTTTCATAGCGACATTAAATAGATGGCAAATTGGATCGATAAGCAAGTCTCTACCTTCCTTGATGAACCAAGGTGGTATGCAATCAGGCCCCACTGATGCACCTGTTTTTAAATTCCTGATTGCGATTGCTACATCTTTTTTAGATATCTCATTAATACCGATGTACCCACTTGAGTTTATCTGGTTTTGGCTGTTTGTACTTATGTTATCAACGTCAAGACTTGGTATCTCTGGTAAGAAAACACTCGAAAAAAATTCTGCAAAAGCTTCAGCAGCTACAACTCCACTCACATTGTTCCCTTTAAACTCTACATTAGGTTCAAAGCCACCCTTAGAGCGGAGACTAGAGATGTGACTCCAGAACTGACGCGGGTTAGTTTTAATGTTATGCTCCACTTTGGTCATATAGGAAGCATAGGCACTTGCGATTCGTTCCTTTAGTTCACGCCTCAAATTAGAAAAAGACTGATAGGAGTCCTCTGATTTAGATAGTTTCCAATCCCTGTGTAATTGTAATTTCACGCCTATATCTTTGATAATATCTCTAGTGAACCAAACCGGATACCGAGTACCTACTGAAATTGCCCGATTTTTTTTTGGTATACACGAGTCAAATATACTATAAATAGTTTCATAAAAATAATTTGTACATAATTGAGCATTGTCCAGCTTATATAGATGATACCATGACGTCCTATTAAGTATTTCGTTTAGCGATTCACGGTCTACCCGTTTAAAGTTCCAATCCTTCGAGTTTTCTATGTTTGTGGGCTCTATTCGATTTGAATCGCGCAAGGGTAAGATGTTTATATTTATATCAAGGGGAGGGTGATAATCGTCAGGTGGTACTAGACCTTCCGTAGCTATAACACAAGTCTCACGCGCATCAATACTCTCCCGCACCAAAACTACATCTAATATTCCGCCACGCATATTTGTCACAAAATTACATTCAATTAAGTTACAAAATGTTAAAAAGCAATGATAATAATTATTTACATTAATTGAAGCACTATTTAAATTTAAGTCACCAAAAATAATAACAATTCCTTTTAAATTATGTATAAAACTTTCGACTTTAGTAAACCAAGTCATGTAGTAGTCATCGCTAGCACTTGGTTTTATGTATACAACACACACATAAAAAATACGGCCATGCCAGGAAAAGTTAGTCCACAAATCCTCACCAATGTCCGTCTCGAGGTCCTGCTTCCGACGTAACGCAATTGGTGCACGCGCGGCCAACAGGACGCCGCCACACGGTGTACCTCTGTCGCGTCGCACCAGACTCCAGTCTGCACACGTAAGTTCTGCGTCTTCCACGGATGCATCAAGGAATGATTCCGTTACAGCAACAATTACGTGTTCTAGTGACGCAAGGTTATTACGCCAGACGGAGAGCTTTGTTTTTAATCCTCGTACATTTTGATAAAACAGCTGCATCTGAGTAGATTTATTCCACTGCTTCTGAGCGACGAAAGGGCTGCTTATTCACATTAGTCATGGTCTCTAACCCCGAGGAACTTCTACGTGGTTTTCTAAGATTTATCCAGGTCTTAATCCTAGCATTGACAGGCCAAACGTCAGTCGAGAAGCATTTCTCGTAGTAAACGACTGGAACACCTATTTTGTAGGATTTATAATTTCCCTTAGATTTAAGTTCTTCTACACTGCATGTCCCCGTCGGGCACAACTGCTCTACATATTGTTTTATCTCATCGCTACTGGAAATCATATTCCACAAATGAAAATACTTTACAGGTTCTACAGCTTTAAGAACAGTTACTGCCGGTCCAGCCGTACCACATTTTGACATGGGAGCACGGCTTCGTTTTCTAACTTCAGTCCATCGTTGACCATCTTGGAGAGTACTATTTCCCGTGTCTACATCATTGTCACGAGGGGTTGGCATCTCGAAACCTTTGTTCACAATTGTCATTGCAGTGACTTCTGCAGTCTTATTTGGCAGAGGTTTTTCCTGTTGAGGGTTACTTTTATAAACAGGCTTTTGCAGTGGCATCGCTTTTTGTTGTTTTTCTGATGTAGGTATAGTCTGAGAACTTGTATTCGACATTCTTACGGGAACGTTCCTTTGATACTCTTCTAACTTGGCACTCAATTCAATTACTTGCGCAGCGTAATTTTCTAGCTTTGATTCATAACTGCTGATGAGACCGACGGCGTTAATTAGATGATCTCTTAAAACCGACATTTCTGATCTCAGACTGCGAATTTCGACGGCGAGCTCGCTAGGTTCATCATAACTAGGCTGTACTACCTTGACAGTTTTCTTCCTAAATGTTATGTTCATATCCTGGGTCTTTTTGGACAATCCAACGGGAGTAAGGCTGTTATCTCCACCTTTCTTAGCACCACATTGACATTCAGGGCACACCCACGAGATTTTATCATCCTTTGTCACATCTATTATCCCAGAACATAAAAGATGATACGTTTTCTTGCAGTTGTCTAGTGTACAGTGTAAATAGTCCTCTTGGACTTTTATAGCACTTCGACACGCGGAGCAATTCATGGCAGATATTTTAATTCCAAAGAAAAATTAATATAAAAAAGCCGAGCTACGCGGCACAAAACCCTTTTGTTATTATCACGGGCAAGTGCGATCGGTGGTGAGGATGACTCATCAACCGAAGTCGAACAATGTCCAAGCGAGCAAGCAAGCAGCGGCCGGTGCACGAGTTATCGTAGGTCAGTACCACGACCGGTAACGCACAATTTTGAAATTGTTTTTGTTTGTATTTACTGAACCACTGCGTCGATTTTGATAAAACAAGTGTCACTTTGTAGAACTTTTCACTGGTCACAAAAATATATAAGTCACTATATGGATAGTTCCGAAAAAACTACTTTACTGATTAAAAAATGACGGAGCAATCAAACGTAGTGTTGCTTACAAGAGGTGCATCGCAAAAACTATTATGATCCAGACTATTATGACCCAGCAGCTTGGGTGAGACAATGTGTTGGGTGGGATTTGTACCACACTAAATCTCCAACCCGTATTGGAACAGCGTGGTGTAGTGAGCCTCCAGGCCTCGCCAATAACGAGAGGTCCGTGTCCAGAAGTGGGATCCAAAAAGGGTTACAGCAAAAACACTATCAGTGTGAGCGGCTTCAGCAGCTGGGACAAACTTCAGAATCTTCAGAGGAACGCACAGGTGTTCTCTATTTGCGGCGCCATAAACGGTTCTAGCTAGAGAGCCATGTAGCTCTCCTATACCCACAGATGCCTATAAGACATTAAGGGTCTCTTTCACTATCTCCAAGTAAAGTGTTGATTAGTTACGTCCCAAGTAAAGTTAATTTCCAAGCAAAAGCTATGAGTAAGATCAGGGCAGCCCCCTTTTGTAATTCTGAAAGAAATTATTTCAATCAAAGTAAATGAAATAATTTCTTTCAGAATTACAAAATCAGCCCTCAGTTTATCATATGAATTAGTGCTACTCGAACATCGTGAAATTGAAATTGAAGTTACGGGTGACTAACCGACAATTAGCGTACTTGTCACTTACTTGAAGGTGGTTGAAAGAAGCCCTTAGTGACCCAGGTTACTACTAACCTGCGTATCCTGGAAGAAAGCCAGCACCAAATCGAACAACTTATTGCGTTCCATAGCAGGAAGTTTCTTTAGCATGGCTTCGATACAGGCGGCAGCGGCCGAGCGACACTCGGGCGCGGCGTCGTTCACCATGCAAGCACCCAGCGCCAGGAACATGTACGCGCTGTGCTTTGTCAGTTGGGCCTGGAAGAATGAATGGATGAATGAATGAATGAATAAATGAATGAAGGAATTAATGAATTTATTGATATGCATAAATATGCGTACATATACATAAGTTGTCACATTATAATTAATTATCCTGCATATTTTACCGATTTAACTCGGCGTGCAAATTTTTAACAATTTTAAATAAATTAAGTTAACAGACACAATTACTAGGATACAAGTAACACATTTTTTTTTTCAACCTTTTTTATGTCCCACTGCTGGGCACAGGTCTCCTTCTGACAAGTGAGAGGGATTTAGGCCATAGTCCACCACGCTGGCCAAGTGCGGATTGGTGGACGTCATGCTTTCGAGAAATTATGAATTTCTCTCAGGCATGCACGGCGATGAAGAACATCGTAATCAATTAAATATCACGATATTTACCATCACCGTGGAGCAGCGATAAATGCGCACATTACAAATTTCTTTGTCAGAGGTGCGCGCCGAGGATTTGAACCCGGGATCGGTCGCGTAGAAGACCGCGGCTTTTACCACTCGGCCATCGCTGCTCTATTAGTAAGTAAATTATTCATCAATCTTTACTTTCATCAATATTTACTTACTAATTATTATTAGTATTAATATTGATGAATTAACAATTAAGTTCATTTAAAAAATGTCAGAAATTCAAGTCATGTAAATGTCAATAGTTATAATTTATGTTGGATAAAGATTTAAGAAATTTAAGGTAAGTATTAAGTTTTATTTATTAGTATAAATTTCTCATTTTACATCATAACTTATAAAATGTATCAACACTTCTAATGCTACACATTACTTTCTGGTAAAGTAGCCATCGATTTACTTGGATAAATGACTGACGATTGACAGGTCACTGACAGACTGAATTTACTTCTGTTATTTTTATCAACGAAATAGGCAAAATCGTATTAAATTGCTTTACTTGATACTGACAATTATCACAGGAAGTATAATGAATAACTAGATGGGAATCGAACCCAGGCCATGTAGTGTTAAGTGTACGTCTTTACTTAAGAGGAAACGCAGCTTCCGCCGAATTAGAAAGATAGGTATTTTAGAGTAACTGTTCCTATCGCACTGCTCCCTGCGCTATCCGCCGCGTGCGATAGGGACAGATGCAGCTCAGACCGATTATACCTACAAACTTTCTGACTAAATCGACGTTTCGTATTCTCCTGTTTTCTCCTTCAAAATTGAGTTTATTAATATTTTTTCACAAATATCAAGAAATAGAATAAGTCTATGCCCCTATGTTTTTATTTGGTTTTAAAAACCTTGCAAATTTGTTTTGCAGTTGTTGAATTAGGGCTGTATGAAAGAGTCATTTTCAACGATTTTTGAAGAGTCATATTTTCTGATATAATTAGTTAATTGAAAAAAAAAACAAATCCTAGGGACATAGCTTTAGCAGACTTAGATATTGTCACAAAAAATCATTCCTCTAGAAACATTGTCCAGGGAGAAAATATGAGTATACATTTGTATGGGAATACGCCGCTAGCTTTCCTCTTAATGGCTGAAATTGTGGCAGCAGCTGTGATACCTCAGCTTTCGAACTATAAAAGTTTTACTTCCTATAGTCCAATTTCTTTGAAAGTTTTGTTCCATCAAGCGACCTGAGACCAGAGGGCTGTTTTTTTTTTTAATTTTGACAGAAATTATTTCAATCAAAGTAATTGAAATAATTTCTTTCAAAGTTACAAAATCATGGGGCGGAGCTTTATAAATTATAACGTTATAAAAAATAACAAAATATAATGTTAATAAACGTTATAAGTATTTCGTTTTGTTATAATATTAACAAATCCATCTAAAAGACGAATAGCGGTATCAGAAGAATAGTGTTATGGAAAATCGATTTCGGAATAAAATAACGGTATAATATCGTTATAGATAAGCGACGTTGTCAGCTTATTTCTTCAAATTTAGTTTCTTTTTAGTTCAATCGATCTGTTTTTAAGTAAAGCAAGCAAAGTAAGCGGCTTAACAAAATCCACACGAGCATGTACAGTTTGAAACGTCGCGCTCAGCAGTCTGTTATCCCCCGTAGATGTAACGTTATTTAGATCGTTATTTATATCGATATTTTGTAAGTAGCGTTTACTGATATAGTCACGGAGTTGCAAATATCGCGCACACCCCCCAAGGGAGATGGTACGAAGCGTCGCTAATGTTGCCCTAGGTAAGCGCGATCACGCTGCGCTAACTGGCACCGCACACAACCGCACACTTCAGATGTCTTCAGTCGTGACAGATGCGGTTCGGCGGCCATTACCATCAAATTTCTCGTTCCCGATACCAAATATTTGTATTTGATAAATTATGGCTCTCTGCGCTATTTTAAATTGCGGTAATGATAGCACGAAAAAAAAATTCAATTGGAGGTGTATCATACCATCGGTATGTATTATTTATTTTAAAATAAAATATAAAATTTCTGGAAATATTTCAAACGAAAAACTACCTTGTGGGTACGGGAGCAAGGTCTAAAATTAAAAGTCATAAGAATCATAAAATTCTGAGACGTTCGGCGCTACTCGGTAAGTGATGTGAAACATTTATCGATAGCAAATTATGTTTTGAAATACACATTTTATTTTAAATTACGAATAAATTATAAGACATTGGACCTTATTATTTTGAATTATTTTTTGTTATTAGCTATTGTTGAGCGCAGCTCACTTCACTCCTTGATCTTAGTTATTTTATAAAATATGATATTTTTTTATAAAATATATTGAAACAATTAAAAAAATATAATTTAATGTCGTCAGATTTCTAAAGTATGTTTGCTCAAAAGAAAATTAGATAAAAGCAACGGGTCGTTATGATTGGACGCCGTCAAAAAAAAGCACAATATGTGCGGACCATTGGTTCGGACCATTTCGATGAAAAGCTAATCACTATATCTAAACAGGGACTTAGATGCTTATCTTAAACGCAATTCCCAGTTGAAAAAAAAATTTTTCATGTAAGTTTTTACAACATTATGCAAATTAGCGAAACCATATCGTATTATTTATATCCTATATGGTTACTTTATACAGAAAACACTAATTTTAAACATAATGTATACCTCAACTTATTGATAATTCACTTGAGTTTATAAAATGTACTCATAATATAATATAAATAAATATTTGTAAATAATAAACATCAACAAATATTATATGCATGCATATATAATTTTATATACGAATATGAGAATATTAGATAAATAGATGTTGGATTGCCTCTATAACTTTAACCTACTTCTGTTGTAATATAATATATATGAATATTTTGCACAAGATTCTTACGATAGTAATATTAAAAATTATTTTTTATTTTTATTATTTGATCTATATTAAAAGCACAATGTATTGAAGGTACTTAATTGAATAAGGGTTAATGCTATATTGTTTTTAAGTTGCTTCGTAAATAAGCCATTATTTAGCTGTCATCACCCTGGTCTGAAATCGTCTTTGTTTCATCCCGTGCCACACACTGTTTTCTTCATATCACATGTAATAAAACAACGAGTTTTGATTTCTGTAGCCAGTCGAAGTAAGACTATTTCAGACAAATAGCGCCGTAATATCTTTTGACTTAACAACGATTTGACGACAGTTGTCAGTGCGATTCTGACAGACTTGAAATAAAGACGTAAATAATAAAAAAACCGGCCAAGTGCGAGTCGGACTCACGCACGAAGGGTTCCGTACCATTATCTATAGAAAATCACGTTTATTGTATGGGAGCCCCTTTAAATATTTATTATATTATATTTTTAGTATTTGTATAACAATAGTGGCAACAGAGATACATCATTGCCTTTGATTATGAATGAAAGGTAAATTGTGGTTTACGATTTATGACGTATTAAAAAAAACTACATACTAGATCTCGTTTAAACCAATTTTCGGTGGAAGTTTGCATCGTAATGTATATCATATATTTTTTTTAGTTTTATCTTCATTTTATTCTCTTATTTTAGAAGTTACGGGGGGGGCGGGGGGACACACATTTTACCACTTTGGAAGTGTCTTTCGCGCAAACTATTCAGTTCAGAAAAAAATGATATAAGAAATCTCAATATCATTTTTGAAGACCTACCCATAAATACCCCACACGTATGGGTTTGATGAAAAAAAATTTTTTGAGTTTCAGTTCTAAGTATGGGGATCCCTCAAAATTTATTGCATTTTTCTATTTTTGTGTAAAAATCTTAATGTGGTTCACAGAATACATCTACGTACCGAGTTTCAACAGTATAGTTCTTATAGTTTCGGAAAAAAGTGGCTGTGACATACGGACGGACAGACAGACATCACGAATCCATAAGGGTTTCGTTTTTTGCCATTTGGCTACGGAACCCTAATAAATGAAGGTGCCAGGTAGAAACAGCGTTGTTTCTCCCCTAGGTCAGAAACAACGTTGTTTCTGACTGACACATTCGCATTGGTTTGAAATTGTTTTATTTCGACTGGCAAAACAGAGACTAAATCTCGCTGTTTCAATGCATGTGATATAAAAAGTGTATTATTGACCATTCATTGAAAATAAATGCCCAGCATTTTTACATTTACCTGTAAATGTTTAATGAAACGTTATTTAAAATATCGACATTTTTAATCGACTTCGTCTGCAACACTCATAGACTTGAACGATTAGAAGTAACCGTTAAGGTACTATGATCCTTATTTCTTAGATTTTAAAGTATTTAATGGAAAACATGGGTTCTAAGCGACATCTAGCGACGAGTAGCAGCATTACTTGAATTTCTTTTTCGGAGGAAAAATGTCGCAAGTTAAATCGTATTTACGGAAATATTAATTTTGCTCACATTACTTTAAAGTCTAATATTGAATGTCAATAAAAGCGTGATACTGCCAAGGTAAATTAAAAAATCGTGGCCAATTATATTAGTCTTTTCTATGTATTATTATATGTTACTGATTTTTTAAATGTGTGTATTTGGCGACACTGGTTCTGGTACAAATACAAGGTTAGGGCACCTCTACTACTTGTTTTCTTCTCTGTGGATAGTGTTATTGTGATAGATAAATAACGCTTAGATGTAAAACGTTATGTAATATGTTTATGAAACGGAACAGACACAAATAGTCGATAACGTTATAATTTTATAGCGGTATTTGAAGCTCCTGAGACCTCCAATGATACCAATAACAAATAAATTTTTTTTATAACTTACAGCAGGCAGTTTATTTATAATCATGTCCAAGAATTTCAGCGAAGATTCCCTGCCATGCTGAAGCTCGTAGTTCAGCTGCGACACGAAGAATTGGATGTATTTTTCCATCCGCTTGCCTGGTGAATAGTGCGTTAGGTAGTTTACGAATATTGAACGCGCTTCGTCCCTGAAAAAGAATTTTACATATAATAAAATTGACGACGACTCTTTGGCGCAATGGTTACCATGCCGGCCTGCCATTCGGAGGGTCCCAGGTCCTAATCCCGCCGAAGCGGAAATTTGAATGATGAGTTTAAATTTCAGTTCTCGGTCTGGGTGTTTGTGTTTCTATCATTGTGTGTGTCCATGGCACCCACAACACGGGATGTCTACCTTAATGTGGGGCTATAAGAGTGAAACATTACTTATTTATTTATTTAATAAAATTGTAACTAGCA
Source organism: Pyrgus malvae (assembly GCA_911387765.1). Lineage (NCBI taxonomy): Eukaryota > Metazoa > Arthropoda > Insecta > Lepidoptera > Hesperiidae > Pyrgus > Pyrgus malvae. The sequence continues at coordinate 23,345,558 of OU426948.1, forward strand.
CATGTCTGTACATTATAGATTTGGCAAATCTCTCGCCAGGTGCGGTTTTCATGTCCGGAGAGCGGCCTAGCTTCAATTGACTCGATTCAGAGCTTGCATATATGGTCGGATATACAGAAAACTTAGATAGCGTGATTCAAGTATACCCGTGGCGCCATCTCTTGATAAGTAACGAAAGGTCGCCATAATATCAAAATTATCTCAGATTTGGTTGTGTTTTGTGTTTCCTTATTATAGTCAAAAAGAATCCAAAGAACTAAAAATACTTTATGTATGTCTGTTTGTCTGTCGATATTTTTTTGCTCAGTCACTGAAAATTACTGCATGAAAATGTATGCTCTTTTCCACGATATATCGCTAGAAGTTTAGCTTGAATATGACTTTTGCAATATAAAACACGGAAATTTGCAAATATCATAAAGAATTAAAATAGGTATAACATAAAGGTGAATATAACCCTTAGAGCATCAAGGTATGACAGTTATGACACCCGTCAGAGAGGACTGGCCTTGAACCCCTCGTCCCGACGTCCATGCACAATGTGCCTTCTAGTTATACAACTAGTGTGTCTGTGTGTGTCGGTGTCAGTGTTGACGGTGCATAGAAAATGACGTTGTTAATTGAAATTGACATATTTAGAAATGAATGCGTCTGTAGCGATGAAAGAATATTTGTGAATGTGTAACAAAATCAAAATGCGTGCGTTCCTTCCCCGCACCAGATTTGGCACAAAAATTATATATCGAAGCGAGGCGGTATGCCGTCTCTACTGAAGGGTGAGTCAGTAACTTTGATGCTCTAAGATATAACCTCATAATTAATTGTTTAGTAAAACTTATCTTAGCTTAATGTAGATAAATTAAGATAATGAAACGTATTTAATTTTTGAATTGGAAAATTGGGATTAGGAATAAAGAAGATCTTACATACCTGGACCTAGCAGATTCGCTCAGTATGCAAATCTTGGAGACTTTCTCCATAACTTCGTGAAGCTCTGGAGAAACCAGCTTAGCTTCCAAAATGGCTTTCAACAACGAGAACGAGTTGGATTGTCTCTCGTCGTTCTGACAGTCCTCTTCGGCATATAGGAGAAGAGTTTTCAGCTGTTCTGCTTCTAATGTGTAGTACTTCACGTTGCGGATTAGTACTGTAACCGCCTGGAGAAAGGTATTTAATAATAATAATAATAATAATAAACGTTACACACTCATAGCCCCACAGTAAGGTAATTAATACCCTGTGTCGTGGGTACCATAGACACATACAAAGACAGAAACACAAACACCCAGACCGAGAACAGAAATTTAAACTCATCATTCAAATTTCTGTTTCGCCGGGAATTGAACCCGGGACCCGTCGATTGGCAGTCCAGCATGGTAACCATTGCGCCACGCGGGTCGTCTAATTTAATTAGCTGCTCCTTGAGAATTTGCGTTTGAAAGGATCAAAAACATTGCATTAATAAAAAATAACGATACACACTCATAGCCCTACACTATTATACCCTGAGTCGTACCTGTAGCTTCGGGATTAAGAATAGAGCTACGGTATCCCCTGCCTGATCTTAAGAGGCGACTAAAAGGGGGTTTCCGGGGTTGTGGGCGATGAGAGTGGGAGCTCGACCCATCCAGCCAGCAGCCCCGGGAAGAACGGCGGTGTGTCCGTTGCCGCATCCCAGAGTCCTCCCCAAGCGCAGAGGCAGCCACCGAGGGGGTTTTAGTGCGGACAAATCCTACATACCCCGGTATCCCCTCCCAAGGTGCCGGGCATCTTATGAAGGTTTTCCCCCGTATATCAAAAAAAAGGATAGGTACCTTGTGTTGTGAGTACCATGGACACCCACAAAGATAGAAACACAAAACACCCAGACCGAGAATGAATCGCCTTTGTTGGGCGATAGCTATTGTGGTGTGTGTTAGTGCTACTTATTATTGAAATCTATACTAATATATAAAGCTGTAGAGTTTGTTTGTTTGAACGCGCTTGTCTCAGGAACTACTGGATCAAATTGAAAAAATATTTATGTGTTGGATAGTCCATTTATCGAGGAAAGCTTTAGGCTATATAACATCATTCTATGACTAATACCAAAGTCCACGCGGACGAAGTCGCGAGCGGCCGCTAGTGAGTTATATGCGTACATTTTTTTTATGATATCGAGGGGGGGGAACCTTCAAAAGATACCCGGCACCTTGGGAGAGAATACCGGGTAATGTGGGATTCGCACCACACTAAACCCCCTCGGTGGCCTGCATCTGCGCTTGGGGAGGACTGTGGGATCTCCGGTGGAACGCAATGGTGTCCTCCACGCGCTCCATCTTCGGGAGAGCAGATGTGCTCTCCTGCACCCTCAGGCGCTCACGGCGGCATGCGGCTCTGCAGTACTCTGCACACACCGCCGTCCTTCCCGGGATACCGTAGCTCTATTCTTAATCCCGAAGCTAAAGTAAGACACCTAATTGTTCATTTAAGAAACTATGTTATTACAACTTCTGTTTTTATTTTGATACATACCTTAAAAGCGTTTCTCACTAAATGATAATTGTCGTTCTGTTTACTAATTTCAAACGTCGCATACTTATGTAACATAGCAAATATTGTCTTTACTATTTCTTGAACCATTTCTTCCAAGGTTGGCGTACTAACTCTAATAGTCCATAGTGATCCAATACATTTTAAAGCAACTGTTGCCACTTTAACATGGTCGCTTTTCAACGCATCTACTAACAAAGGAATGAGTGGATCAACGAATGCTCTGCAATCCATTCTTGGAACCTTTTCTCTTTTAAGTATCACATATAGAATATTCAGACTAAATTCTACTAAAACATGCGCGTTCGCTTTTGAGGAAGTCTTGACGTGTCTCGCTTGCGATTCCTTGTTTCTTTTTGGCGCTTCGGGTATAATGAAACAGTCTGGTTTCGCCCTTAACATTTTCTCTCTTTGCGCTTCAGTTAACTCTCTCTTCGGTGCCCCTAGCACGAATTCTGGTATACTCTCCGACGCAATGCCGTGAAGGAAAACGAAAAGGGACTCGATATCTATAAACTTATTTGTAACTAAACCGCTTGTTATATGCAGTAACGCTTCTTGAACCTTCACTACTATCTTTTTCGAGTGATGTTTCTGTAACACCTCTTTGAATGGTAGCAATAAGTTTATCAAACAGTTCTCTGTTATATTCTGGGCCATAATCATTAGCGTCACGTAACTCTTCTTGCTCGGTTTCGCTTCTGGCGTTTTATAATGTAACTTATCGACTTCTTTTTCTTCTGATAAAGCTCCAAACAAATCATTTACGCATACATCGAGAATGGACTCGAGGTTGTTGTTTATATCGCCTGCTTTGAATTCACTTTTGAGGGCATCTAATACTGTGTGAATTGTTGCTACTAAGACGTGGACCTGGAAACCCCTTGTGAGTAACATTGTCACGTGTTCAAGAAAAACGCCGAGGTATGGCGTGCCAACAGTTATCATGACTTTCTTTACGATATCTCGTGCTGCTATTCGCACTTGTTTTAAAGGTGATTTCAGGAAGGAGCATAACTTTATTATAATTCTGAAATAGAACACTAAAATTAGAAATCCGATGTATAAAACTAATTAAGAATGTACATATTTAAAAATTATTATTATGAGACTTAATTATATTTGTGCGCATACTTATGGTAAAAACATTTGTATTTTCAGCCTAATAAGAAAATATAAATTCACTTGTATGGAAACCGATTATGTATGTATTGACTGCAACCCTTTTTGCATCCCACTGTTGGGCACGGTCTCTCCCTATTATTGGGGAGGCCTGGAGGAGATATATGTATAATCATAAATATTTAATTGGTAAGGTCGGTTCCTACATATTATTTAAAAAAATAACATGCGTTTATGTATATTGCTTGTACAGAATATAAGACAACACGCACTGAATAAAGCGCTCTTTTAAATCATTATTTTCACTATGTTTCCTAGCACCATTTTAATTTTGTTTAATCATATTCTTGCCCAACTGACGCAACTTAATTTTTTTTATTTTTAAAGATTACTCAGAATGCCACCTTCGAGAAACCACATTTATTAACTGTAAGTAACCCTTTCCTCCTATCTTTGATTGCGACTTACCCAGGTAGCTGATGCTTAAGCAAGTCTCCCGGCAGTTGCTGCAACAGCTTGACTAAAGCCAGCGCTATGGGCACTCTCAACATATCTTCTTCCTGTCGCTGGAGACCGGTGCGACGGCGATTCAACTTGTGAGATTCTTCGTGTTCCGTCATCTTTCCAATCGCTCTGTAATAGTTCAATGAAATATGTATATGATTTTAATTGTATATTGGCTTAAGTAGCTACTGATTTTAATAGCAGATTAGCATAACTTTTTGTTTTATGATAAAACAGCATTCTTTTGATTTGTTGTGGAGATGTTGGTAAAACCAACTAATTAACTTCAAAATGGGAAAATGAATGAATAAAAAAACTTAATCCAGACAAGCGATACTTACCTATTTAACTGTGGTAGAAGACCAGCTGATAAAGACTTGATAATTCTATTTGCCACAGAAGGAGACACACTTGTTACTCTTTCAAATGCTGGCACATTTTGCTCATCTTTAGATGGCACACTTTGATCCTCGGTTTCTGCTTTGTCGTCAGCCTGTAATAATTCTGTTTCCATATCCTCAGTTCTCTCATTGTCATCCTCCTTGTCAACTTCATCTTCTTTCACGTCAGCCTCATTTTCCTCCTTTGCCTTAGTTTCTACTTTTTGAGATTTTAACGATGACGTCAAAGCTTTAGGCAGCTCAATATTTTTAACTTTGGAAAAATCGAAATGGAACGCATCTATAATTCCGACTATTATACGAGTCAGCTGTTTTTGATGTTCAGTCGAGTGCCGCATTTTGTTCAAATATAACTTGAGAATTACTTCGTAGTGGTACCAAGGCAATAATCTACAGGAAGTTGATATTACTTCAATGCATGCGTCTATTAACGTATTTTTATCCGTATACTTTTCATCGCAAATGAACATGGTCGCTAAGGGTAAAATAAAATTAGTTAAAGTTCGTGGAGTTGGACATTTTACGACTTTTCTGAAGACTTTACTGAATTTCAGAAGCGCTCTTACACGTCTATGTAACTGAAGGTGGCACATGTTATCGAAGAAATCTACCTCCCTATCTTCTTTGTTCACTAGATTTGATAAATCTGTGAGAACTACATCCGCATCTGGACATTCCCTTGATAATTCGCCCAACAACATTATTGATTCATTGCGTAAGAAATCATTTTTAGTGTCTCTTATTCCAGCTGCTATTAAAGACAAAACTGTATCTCTTATCAAGAATTGGCCGTCAGTAGCAGATCGGTACTTAAGAAGTAATTTTGGAAGAATCTTTTTTAAACATAATCCAGCACTATCACGCAATCCAATATCTTTTTCCGTGCGTATAAAGTAGAAACAGTTATTTACAATCAATATAGCGAGATCAACTCCAATTTCATTGTTTTCTAACATTTGATATATTTCTTTGTAAGCATCTAATCGTCTATCGAAATCTGGCTGCTCTATCCATCTTTTGTTAAATGCATTCATTTCACATACAATATAAGCCATTCTTTCATACAACTGTTTATTTGTGGATATGTTTTCAGCAATGGATGTGATTAGCTTAATAAGAAGCTTTCTAACTTCAATCACGCTCACTTTGTTAAACAAGACTGCGATATTCTTGATGTAAACTTGAGGATTGCTGCTATGGCCGAGAAGATTGATGATGGTAGTGACTGCATGTTCCATGTTTTCTTCTGCCATATTCATGCAAATCTTTTTCACAAGAATTGGTAAGAGCAAACTGAGTAATTCATCACACATCTCTGGTGTAGTAACCATTTCTGTCACTCTAGACAAAATTAATAGATCTCTTTTATTCACAGTGTTAGATTTCGCTGAGTTAGCAATACGTCTCTTCATTACCTCCAATATACTGGGCAAATGAGGAATAAGAATTTTACTACCAAAATTAAGTTCCTTATGAGTATCCACTACATCAATGATATTAAAAGTTTCTATAGCTAGTACTTCGTTATCTTCCTCATCTACTGTCAACGTTAATAATTTTTCAATCATATCTAATATTACATTCACAACACCCGTACTAGTTTTCGGCGCTAATAGAAGTTTAAAAATTGCGGGTAAAACGCTTTGTGATGCATCGCCGTTTGAAGTGGTTACCAGCAAAACATAATATCTTGGATTCTGACACCATACATTTAATAACTTGAGTAAAGCTGTAGGACTATGAATGCCTTCAATATGTAACCTGGGAATCAACGGCCAAATTAAAGTAGCAAATACTACTTGTAACTCTTCTCTTGTCCATCCATATTTATCGAATTGATCAAATAATTTACGCAAAGTGACAAGAGCAAGGGTTCTCAGATTTTTCATAACTTTCACATACCCAACGTGTACTTTATCAACCTGCGCCAAAACATTGCCTATATTTGAACACACAGCATAAAATATTTTTATGACATGTGACAGCAATTGATTGCTAATATGGCCTCCAAAATATTCTCTAACAACATCAAATAAATTGAGAATACTATGTAATTTACTTGGACTTATAACAGATTTAAGATCCAAGTTGGCTTTAATATGTTCAAATATTTCAAGTGGTTCCATTGTCATATATTGCTTCATAAAGGAAAATGCCATTTCAATAAATGCTTTGATCTCTTCTTCATTACAGCCACTTAAATACCTCATAACTAACGCTCTTCTGGTTTGACCGCCGCCTTTCTTATCTGCTCCTAGTTTAGACGTCATTTTACCGTAAAGAATTCTTAAAACGATTGGAATAACATGCTCGCGGTCTTCAAGTTGTACATTTTGGGAATCTTCAGTAATCTTAAACTGTGTGAGCTCATCTTTAAATTTCTTTTCATCAACCAAATTATGCAAGTGGTCTTTATAAGCCACAACATTCTTGTTCTTATAATTCAATACACAATCTAATGCATATTTTTGAAGACCAGGATTTTTATTTTTTAAAAACTCCATGTAAAGCTCCCAGAAAATTGGTTCTTTATGAAGCGCTCTTGGATTTTTAAACTGAGATAAAACTTGCATAATATTAATGAGAGTTTTAAATATAACTTTACCATTGGCTGTTTCTTGTACATTTTCTATGACCTCATCAATGGCTTCTATTGCTACTTCGTTCTCTTCTACATTTACATCTTCAACATCCATAGCGTCTTTATTATGAGTTTCAATATCAACTTTAAGTGCATTTGTATGATCGTTTCTTCTATATTCTTCATCAATAAACTTTAAGAACAGAATAACCACGTCTCTATTTCTTGCTTCACATACTTGAATGCAATTAACCATTGTTTTCAGAATAAGGTTTCTGTAATTATACAAATCAGGTCTTTCAGAAATGCTGTTATAATCTGAATACAAGTTATTCAAAATTTCATAGTCAGTTTCAATGTCTGAACTGAACTGAAAGTTTTTCATGTTATTTTTTGCATTTGCAAACGCACTTTCCAAAGCTTTGTGAAATATTGGCCAAAAATCATCCACAGGTAATGCATTTCCAAATCCAGCTATGAATTCTGATACAGGTTCCCAAAGTAATTTAAAGTTTACATATAATACTCCTAGCATATAATCTAATGGAAATAGATGGAAATCAGTTTGTTTGGCAAGCTCATATTGAGTTGTATTAAATGCCATCTTTTGCAAAATGTTCAGTTGACTTCGATACTCCTGGATGGATGGTGAAATATTTTCCACTTCAAAACATTTACTAAATATTGAAAACTTTTCAATGTTTCCACCAATATCTGCTTCTGTTTTATTAAGCTCTTCAACACATTCAAAGAGTTTATAGATGTGTGTAGTGAGAAGGCGTACCTGAAAGTAAATATAAAACGATGAATTGATGTCCTCATAAGTAAATCAATCAACATTTTTTTATAGAAATAGTTTTAAAATTTTATAGTTTAAGTTGAATTTAACACAGCTACCGCATGGATTTTTTCGTATTTTTGGTAAAGAATTACACAGCTGCCGCATGGATTTTTTTGTATTTTGGTAAAGAATATTGTAAGAAAATGCCTATAAATAATCCACTGTCTTTACTAAGGAATACAATCAATCCCATCTATACTCAGTTGTTTTTAAGCTTTAGTTGTGGAAAACAATCTTTGTGCAACCTAGATTTAGATTTGTGTAAAAAACCCACAAATAAAATTAAATGTTCATCTAAGATTAGTGTTAATCCCAAGATTGTACACTAGTATTTATTATAAGCAATACTTACAATATGAAAAGGTGATGATACATTGCTCCTTAGAAAAGAATCAACCAAGGATAGAAACTGGTATGTCAATCTATTTTCATGTTCATATGCGGTCAAATACAAGTCAACAAGATGCAATGCAACCAAATAATTAGGATCAGCTGCACAAGGTAAAATAATAGGCAATAATTTGTCTATGTCACAAATTGCTTTCAACTTTTTGCAGCTTGATATATGAACAGCGCATTCTATAGTATTTGCTAGAATAAATATAACCTTCCTAATGCATCTTGAAAAGGGTGTTGTATCACAATGATATTTGTTCTCCTTTGATTCCTGTATGTTATAATTTGCTAAAGCATTTAAAAGATTGTCAACTAGGCAACTCAAATAGTTGATACATAATTCTACATCAAGTTTCTCAACATGTGGCAAACAAAATAGCACATTCATTAATTTGTTTGGATGGTCAACAATATTCTCCATGTCATCACTTAGTACCTTTTCACAATGCTTCATAAAAAGTGGTAATCCTTTTCCAAAATCCAGAGGATACTTCACCCATTCAAATAACTTGAGACCATTTTTGGACAGTGGTGACTTTGTCAAGCAGATTTTCGATAATGCACACATAACTTGATCATCAAAGCCAGACTGAACAACAAAATTTAAAAATGGTGGCAGAATGTGCATGTCAAATTGTGAGTAATCAATTACATTTTGCACAAAATTGATTAGAATATTGGGGTAAGGCAGTGGCAGCAACACTTTGACTATGATTCCAGCATGTTCTTGAGACAATGTGATATTAGGTGACAGGAGCAATAGGGCTCCTATTTGTGAACACACTTCTAAGACACTTTCTGAAGACTGTGCACATATTACTTTCACAAGCAGCAGTGAAAATTGTGGTGGATTTATCAGATACTTCCCCTTGTGATGTTCAATGACTTGACCTGCCAAACGCAGGATGTATTCCAAGCCTTTAGTGTCATCTTCTTCTTTTAGAATTTCCTCAGTGTACTTAAGGACACTATTCCAAAATATTTCAAATTCCTTATGAGATATAGTTTGTAAACTATCTTCAATGGTCTGGGTAAGCACTTTGAAAAGGATTTCTTGATCTTCTGTTTTCTCCTTCAGGTGCTGTAATAGAAGAGGCAGGAACGTCTCCACACAGCTATGGAATTTGTTGCTGACTCCTCTAAATATCTCAAATATGAGATGACCACAGCCTGTAATAGCCTGAAATAAATAAGCTTAGGTTGAAATAAAATAATAAGATTCAAAAAACAAAATAAAACTATATAACAAACACACAGCCTAGCATTTTTTTTTGTATAAGTAAAATACAGTTATACTCACATCATCACTGGTCTGTAGGTAATTGAGTATCAGACTGATAAATCTCTCCTTGTCACGAATATCTCTTGCAACAAAAGCAAAACTTTCTGCTGCAAAATTATTGATATACTGTGGATGTGATTCACTTAACAGAGGAATAATTCTCTTCAAAACCACAGCAATATCTTTCTTCAAGTAAGGTTTAAGAATTTTGAACAAGAATGCCAAGCAGACAAGGGTCCACTCCAATCGTTCTGCGTCTTTTGTTTTCAGAAGAGTTATAAGAATATCTAAAAATGTTGGGAAATGTGGATAGAAGTCCTTTCTTAAATCTTTTGCTAATGATACTAAGATCCTGAAATTAAGTTGAGAAAAAAATTTGTTATGTTAGCCTATAGTAAGGCCAAGGAGATGAGATAAAAAATGTAAACAAAGTTTCAGGAGTTCAAAACATTTCTATTTGAATAAATTTTATACATAGCATTACTAGCGACCCGGCCCAGCTTTGCTCGAGCCATATACATTAAAATCTACTTTACAAAAACCTATTTAAGTACTAAAGGCAAAAAAATAGACGCGCGATGAGAATGCGCGCTGGGGGATGTGATGATTTTTGGTAAAACAAAATATCTTCTAAAGTATTTATTTGATTACATTTTTAATCTTAATTGACGAAGCTAATTAACATTTTTATTTAGATTAGGAATAATACTGAACAGAATAAAACAGCTTCGAGATAACGTGATATTTTTCATTAACATTTTACACATAAAAGTAGTTATTGTAAGTCCACCGTAAGAGATAGAGTACACTAATGCGGACTTTTGTATAGCAAATTTATATATCTACAATTCTCTAGAACATCACTTTAATGTTTTTCCGCTGGTTAACGCGGCACAAGAGAATATAACTCTCCCAGTAGGCAAGATTTGTGACAAAAATCGTTATGTTTTAGTCTAGTGACATAAAAGCATAATCAATTATACACCTAAACCTTCCTCAGAAATTACTTTATCTATTTAAAAAAAAACGCTACAAAATCCGTTGGGTAGTTTTAAAGATCTAAGCATACATTGGGCCGCGAGAAAGCGGTGGGAAGCAAATTTGTTATAAAAAATGTAGTGATTTATTATTTTTTACAACACTTCTTCCCAATACCTACTAGAGAAAGTGACACCGCAATTCTAAAAATCATATTTTTGGAGCAGCGGAAAATACGCACATAACAAACTATTTTGCCAAAGGTGCCCGCCGAGGGTTTGAACTCTGTATTTCTGTGTCGGAAACTCTGGTCTTAACCGCTCCACAATCACTGCTCGAATGAATTGATTAGTTGTATGTTTATGTGGTGGATCTGAAGATGATCCCCCGCTGCGGGTGCAGGAATTGTGGACTGTAAGTTGCGGTTCGACATCCGGTTCGATATGATCAAAAATGAGAGAATAAAGGGTGGAAAACGAGAAGGATTGATAAAGGGAGCAAGCGCACTAACCTGGATTATCACAGGGGCTGGAGCAGATGGTATGCTCGTGCTCTGATGAAGCCTCGATCAATCTTCTCTTGCCCGGGAACTGGTGTTGTCCTTCACAATACACTATAGGTACCTATTCATCACTTTGAGTCGTTAAATTACAAACTATTGACAGCGGTGATGGCGGCGATGCGGCGAGTCTAACCACGCATGGTGTGGCTTGCGGTGCGGTTGTCACGAGAGGACTTGCGTGCGCGTCGGCGGTCGGAAGAAGACAGACTGATTAATAGGTCTTCCTGATCCATATACATTCGCCCAGGTGCGAATGATGCCGATATTATATAATAGTGCGCTTGCGGGAAAGAGAGGGAGGATGAAGGTGAGTTAATTGGCGCGAACATTATGAGTACGTGGTTTTATACCACTGCGTCTTCTAAATCCCAATTACAATTACTCAAAGATATACCAAGAACATGAAAATAAAACAAGAGCACAACATATTGTCTTTTTCGACTTCCAGTCAAAACTCGATCAAATGTTGACAACTGCTTTCCTGTACCACAGAACAGCTGTCATCGACTAACTGACGCCATTACTGCATATGAATGATAAGGACAGAGATAATAATTGCTCGCTCTCGCAATAGTAACTTGGTAACGGTCCATTTGTTTACATTCTTTATCTCGTCTTGTTGGCCTGACTATAGACAATTTTCATTTAAGGGTAATAACAGCAGTAGTCTCTTTTCTATCATAATACTTATCAGGTCAAACTGTTGTTTTTATTTATGTACATGTCTTTTAAAAGGATTTCTATGCTATCAAGACCTTTGAAATAATATTTTTGTTGCATAATGTATTTTTGTAGCATAATATAGGATATAAAAATACTATTTCTGCTATTACATTTCATATCTTAATCTAGGTATTTTAAATTTTTACACTTTTGTCCATTTGCTATCTATATAATATTTGAAATCATGGACTAAATAAAGCACATTTTGATACTTACTCTAATAATGGTTGCAAGCACAACTGATCTTCTAATTTTAAATATCTCTCTAATATTTCAATCACCTCATCCTTCTTGTGTATCAACTGCGGGATGGTCACAATGCCAAACACTTCCTTTTTAAACTTTTTAAAATTGTCTGTTAAGTTTAATCCATGCCATTTTTGTATTGCCAAGCTGAAGTGAGTCTGATTTTCCTCTGGCTGACTTGAGTAGGCATGTTCTATGTGGTACAACGCAGCATGCCGTATATCAATAGAATTAATACGTTCGGCGAAAGGTACGAACTGGAATCAGGGACATGATGTATTTTTATTGAATATATTTTTTTATATATTCTATATCAAGTTAAATACTAGGTGCAATTGAACTTTACGTGTAACCTACTATTAAAAAACTAAACTCACCCTGAAAGTGTTTGTTGATTTATGTTTTACAGGTTTACTCTTCATTATTACTTTTTATGTTCCTCTAGTGATTACACATAATTACAACGTTTTTAAAACAATAAATCCAGCTAAATATAAAACGATAACAGCTGAAACCGCAAAATAAGGCACGTGTATTTGACAATACTCTTTGATTGACATTGACTGACAATATTGACAATAGTGACTTTTTTGTCACATAATTGACATTGATTGATCGCAAACTCTATATACCTTAGACTAAGAATAATGTACTTACGTCATAAGAATAAATAGTAGTATTATTTATTCTTATGCTTACGTACTATAGACAGAGTCCTATTTTTCATTACGGCACGCTAAAGCGAGATCGAAATACACTTAATGAACTTGTTAGAAAGAGATGGGAGCGAGATTTTCTGTCCTTTTCGATGGAACCAGTTTTTTTGACATTGCCCTTTAATTAAGTGGCAGACAAACTGTGGAAGTCGGGGTGACATTGTTGTTTTATCATATTTATGTGTTAAAATCGATTCTCTCTGCTGTAAATTGTGTTGAATTAAAAGCAAATAACATTTTTCGTGTTTCACAATATGGTGAGCTGCAGTATTTTAGGTTGTGAGCGTAAACAGGAAGGCTGCCGGAAGGCATTACAATTTACGCGTAAGTTCAATATTTCTTTTGAAATATGTACTAAATATGTATTGTTTATATATAGATATTTAATTACTTTTGTCTTATTACTAGTCATTCAACGTAAATATAGTGAAATTCGTGAAAATAAACTTATATTTGTTCATTTCAAACATTGTCAAATTCGAAATTGTGTTGTCAGATCTCGAATCAAAATATCCTGCCCGTTTTACTAAAAAAATAACCATCTTATTGAAATATAATAATTTTTAACAAAAACAGTGACCATAAATAATAAAATCAAAGATTATGTGTTACCTCATTAGTAGTTAGTTACATTTTAAGCGGGAGGCTCAAATCCCACCTGTTTATTTATAACTATTTAAGTGGAGACCAGTAAAATATTATAAGCTGGGTGCACATTATAAGCATTTTCCCGACATATTAAATTTCACTCAGACAGACTATAAAAAGTTACTCCATACATTGGTTAGTAGACATTATGAGAAATTTACCAGACGAATTTTACTCACGTTGCTGTCATATTTTTTTCAGTTTTTGCAATTGACGCTCTTGCCGAAAATAAATGGATTCAGGTCACTGGACGTATTGACTGGCAACCATCAATATAATTCCGAATTTGTTCGGTCTATTTTGAAAGCCATTTATTGACCAAAAGGATAAAGAGAAGATAAATAAAAATAATAATAAAATTGATATAAATGTACATTTTTATAAATTGCGTTATATTATAACTAAGTGTTTACTTTTATCTTTGTAATATTTGCATACCTCATTAAGGTAAATATGACGTACTAAATATGTATTAACAGCTTTTGTAAACACCCATATTGGTGCCATTAAAAATCTTTGTATTTGTCTTTTATTTTCTCCTATATGTATGTCCTGTAATTTGCTGACCCAATTAACTTTATGCCAGTCAACCAATCTAAACTCACAAAAAACCAACCATAATGCACAAGCATATAAATCCTTTCACAGTTTGGACTGCCAATGTTTATAGTTTACTTGCTTGATATTGTAGATTACCAAATTTGGGGGAAAATATGATAAGTGGGTAACACTGGCTGCGAAAAATAGATGCCAACAAAGTGGTTACACCGACCCGCTATCTTTAGGATTATTGGTCTTTGCTTTATACTATATATAATGTACTCTGTGCTTTATACGCTCTATACAATGACATACATATACCAGCATCAACTATAATTTTTGCATCACTTTTTTGCCAGGTTCGTTGAAATTATTCGTCATAATTCGTCAGTATTCAGTCAAACAAAATGCCACAATATAACTCATAAATAAAAATGTACTCTGTGCTCATAAATACACCTGGGGCCTTACCACAGCCAGTTCAAAAGCAGGGCTGCTTTTTTTTTTCAATTATGGCATCGCAAACTCTGTGCATACTGCCAGCATCAAGTATAATTTTTGCATCAATTTTTTGCCAGTTTCAATGAAACTGGACGAAGTAATAACAAAGTCAGTAAGTAAGTCGTCAGTAATCAGTCAGTCTAGTCAGTCCAACATTCAAGTAAAGCGTTAAGCGATGGCTACTTTACTAGAACGTGTCCGATGGAATTTTGGAGGCAAGCAGAAAAAACATATTTTAGCACTGTTATACACAGAGTACTTTTTATATACACAAGACTGTTATATTCTATTTCACAAACACTCGTGCACTGTAATTAACCTATATCAAACAAAATGTCATCAACTTTATCCGATATAACTCAAAAATACACAAAGAAAATGAAAATAAAACAAGAGCACAATATGTCTTCTTCGACTTCCCGCCAAAAAACCCAGGGCTGCTTTTGGATTGTTAAAATTCTTACCATGACATCATTAAAGGTGAACAAATATTGAAATTGAATTGAACTCAATATTAATCTATGCTCACAACTGTCATAACGCTACCTGTTCATGGCTGTTTTTTCTGTGTTTTTTGCGATATTTATTCACGACCCGGCTCGATTTTGGATTTGGAGACCCTCCCTGCTTACATTTTGACCCATGCTTGTTTACCTGGACTATTTTGATTAGCCTTGTGATTAGGATCTTGATGAAAATGTCTCTAAAAAAATGTTGTGTATCTAACTGCAATAAGACCCGTAAGTATCTAAACTATTTTACCATGAATTTACTGATAAATTATAATGTTAACTTATTGTCAGTATAAGACAATTGTACTGTATGATACCTATAGGGTAAACTTAATTATACTCAGTTTATTTTTTATTTGTATGTATGGTTGTAGTATATAGACTGACTTTTTGTCAAGCTTTTTTCGTCTTTGCTATGTATCAAATATACAGTGGGCCGCCGGTAACATAGAGAAATTAAACACTACGGCCGGTACGGTAATTCGACAAACGTTTTGCAGGGCAGTGTCGAACTATCGAATTTGTCGGATTATACAGTACTACCTAAGACCCCCTATGGTTCGGATTTTTTTACAAAAGAGTACCTTGGAATCCGACAAATTACAGATCCAATTATCAAATTCTTTATGTTATACATACTTTGAAGTACAAATCAAACTTCATTATGTATGTTGAATTTAGTAAATTAAAAAAACACAACAAAGAGTTAAATTAACGTCATTAATGCTGAAGAATTTACAAAAAATAATAACTTTTAGGAAATAATTGTGTAGATTACTAGACATGTCAGATTACTGGGGATGCCGGATTACCGGGGGCCCACTGTATTGCAGAAGCTATAGGGCTGTGCTCAGTAGTAGGCTATCAAAAAGCCTTCTTTACTATCAAAATTTGATGAACCTTAATGAAGATTATTATTTAAATAAAATTATTATAACATACTCTCTATTCATATAGTCTAATTTTATTTTTTATTTTTAGGTGAAGATAGCACTACACTGCATTTGTTCCCAAACCCAGATAAAGATCCTACAAGGATTTTGACATGGGTAAATGCTGTTGGTGGTGATATTGTCTCAATGGATCATGAAAGAATCTTCAAGACACGCAGAGTTTGTCATTTACATTTTGAGCAGCGCTATCACACTAGAAGTAAAAGACTTAGTGCTAATGCAGTACCCACATTGGGATTATCTGGTAAGAGTGCATGTTGTTGCATCTATTTTATATATGAGTGGATAATGATGTAATAGGCAGAGCAAGTCTATACTTTTTTATTTTATTTGAATGGAGTAGCAGACAAGCATGTAAGGTGTTAAGTGGTTGCTGCAGCCTATAGACATCTACATACAACCTCAAGCAAGCATAGGTAAGTCTTGTCTGAGGTCGCATGCAGTTGTGCTGCTACTCCGGAGGCTGCCATGTACATATGGACTGTAACTGCACTTTGCCACCGAAACACAATAGAATTGCTTCACAGCGGAAGTGGGCGCAGTGGTGGTACTTCCCCAGTCGAACCATAATAGTTCTACCACCTACATTTTTTATATACTTTTATATTTATTTATACTATAATATAAAGGTGACAAGGTGCAGTTTTTTTGAATGCTCATTTCATGAGCTACTTATTTGGATTATGAAATAGCATTTAATAGTTTATTTATTTTGAAACATTACTACACTTTTTTTTTAAATTAATTGGTTGATGCAATCTGTAAACACAGTTAGTATAATAATGTATATTAGATAAATATATACATATTAGATCTACAACTAACAGATTCATTTAAACTTTCATACCATGTTTGATTATTGTAGCGGAATTAAAAAAAGAGCCAGACCTTCAACAACCTCTGCAAGATGTGACCAACAGTCTCCCTGCTTATGGGGAGCAAGCCCCATCAACTTCCAGACAATCTACTACTGAATTGAACATAGAACAAGTATCAACTTTTGCAATCCAGCCCACCAAATCACCAACTTTCAGTGGTAAGCTTTTAATATTCAGCATAGGTATTTGTAGCATATAGTTTTGAATCCTTTATATCACTATTCTATTATTTATACTGACATATAGCCATTGCTATATTTAAGTATGATTTTAGAAGTATACAACATATCACATACCTCTAATTTTTTTTTGTTGTTTTAAAAGATTTTATATACATATGTATAATTATTATAGCTGCTATTATACATTTGATGTATGTATTAATATGCTCTATCTATATGATTTGTTGTAAATAACAAGTTAACAAGAGAATACAAAGAAACTGAATATGCATTATAATCACATCCTTCTATTGATTTCTTTGAAATTTGCTGCAATTAGTTTTATAATGTTGACATCTAATAGTATATCATCTATAGGAAACATCAAGTTCTGTTCTGAAGAGCTAAGTATTTTGGTGAAGAAATTGAAGAAGTTGCGGAATACAAAGGATTCAACAATGGCTAAATTAAAGAAATCTTTAAAGCTCTCTCAAAATAGTGCTTTTCAAAAAGCCATATCTAAATTTACAGCTGCAGCTTTAATATTTACAATGCTGCAATTTAGAGAGAGTGGAAAACATAAAATGGGGAGACGATTTAAAAAAGAAGAAAAAGTGATGGCATTGGCTCTTTATAAACAGGGTCCAAGAGCATACCGCTGGATGAGCAAATTTTTTGTACTTCCTTCACCTGTAACCCTAAGTAGAATGATATCTACAGCATCACTAAAGGCTGGTATAAATAAAAATTTATTCCAGCTCTTAGAAAAAAAAAACAAAAAAAATGCATTACCTTGACAAACTTTGTTTGCTCATATTTGATGAGATTGCTTTGACTCCACATTTCCAATATAATCACAGATGTGATAGAATTAATGGCTTTGTGAATGATAGAAAAACGAGACAAAGCAAAATAGCATTTTTCTTATATGTAAACCGAACAAAAAGGCAGACGGGCCGCGTGGTGTTAAGCGATCACCGTCGCCTATGGACACGGGCAACCCCAGGGGAGCCACCCGAGCATTGCCGACTTTGAAGGAGAGCTTTTTTTACAGCTTTCTTGAAGAACCCCATGTTATAGTCCACTGGGAATGCCTCAGCTGGAAGGTTGTCCCATAACCTACACGTCCGTGGTAAAAAGGAGCGTGCAAAGCGGACTGTGGAGGACCGCCACGAGTCCAGATGGTGCCTGTGGAACTTTAACCTTCGCCTGGTGGTATAATCATGGAATGGTGATGTAGGCATGAGTTTGAAAAGTTCCTCGGAGCACTCACCATAGTAAAGTCGGTAGAACACGCAGAGCGAGCCTATGTCTCTTCGCAAGCTGAGCGGTTCTAGCCTGTCAGTCAGATCATGCTTTGGTATTTTTACTAAGAGGAGTACATAAAAATTATAAGCAGCCTCTTGGGTACTCCTTTTGCGCAAGCACCACACCAAAGGAAGTTTTAGCTGCTCAAATAAAACAATATATAGAAAAATTAAACTCAATTGGATTCATAGTAGTTGCTACAGTATGTGACCAAGGTGCTACAAATGTGAGTGCAATCAATCTTTTAATAAATGAAACCAGGCAAAAACACATCAGAATAAATAAAGAACATAGAAGGAATACTTTTGAAGTAAATGACAGAGAGATTGTTCCCTTATATGATCCTCCACATTTAATTAAAGGAATAAGAAACAATCTATTAAAAAAAAAAAAACTCAATTGATGGGCAACAGTGTGTAGCAAAGTGGGATCACATTATTATGCTATACAATGAAAATCCATCATATTAGGGTCTTAGACTTTTGCCAAAACTAACAGAAAACCATGTGATCCCACAGAAAATATATAAAATGAAAGTTAAATGTGCTACACAAGTATTCAGTAAGACAGTTGGATTAAATATGGGCTATCTAGCCAGTAAAGGATTGTTGCCAGCTGAATGTGAGGACACAGCTAAAGTACTAATCTTTTTTGACGATTTATTCGATTCCCTTAATGGGAGTTACCAAAATTTTAAGAAGAGGAGTGGGAAAGCTCTTCTTGGGCCAGTGACACCGAGCTCTGTGCATAAGAAAATATGGACAGAAAGTAAAAGAATATTAAAATCGATGAAATTTACTCAGAATAATTGTGATGACACTGTTCCCTCAATAAAGAATTTTATTTTCACAATAGAAAATATTGAATATTTAAGTGAAAAACTTCACAAAAACTATAATTTGTCTTCAATATGGATGAGACACTTTAATCAAGACACCCTTGAAAATTTTTTTGGCTCTATTCGTAGTCATGGCTACAGAAACATTTCACCATCATGTGCAGGTTTTGAAATAGCTTTTGTAGCCCTACTCATTAATAATTTGAATAGTTTGCACTCTCCTGGGGCAAATTGTGAAGCAGACACGTGCAGAGGATTTAAAACATTAAACAAACTTTTTTTTTGTAAAGACACAGACAACAAACAAAACAACGGAAGTTGATTATGATGATTTAAATGATAATATTATAGTTGATTATAAAATTAAATTAGCAAATGTTAAGTATAAAGCCCAAATAGAGTATGTGACGGGGTATGTCTTACATAAATTAAAATCAAAATTTTTTAAAAATTGCAATACTTGCATGACCTGCTTGCATAGTCAGGAAAGTAGCTGTAGTGCCATAAGCACAAGAGAATATAATAAAAATAAAAGAAGTTTGACATACCCCTCACAAAATTTAATTGAATGTTTTTCAAATATGCAGGACATCATAATTCATGTAATTAGAAAAGATGCACAAAAATGTAATATTAAATGTTACCTCAAAACCATTTTATCAATAATGATTAGTTATGATTTTATTAATTGAATATCTAAATACTATAAGGGCACATGTCACACATTAAACATGAAGTAAAAATTTTACAGGAAATATAAAAAACAAAATATATGTAAGACCCTTTTTATTTAGTCTGTGATTTTAATATATGTTAAAGATTACATAAATAGCAATATATTTTAATATAAAAATTAATATATATCTTTATACATTTTAAGATATAGCTTCAAATAAATCATGGACAAGTGACCTTTTAGTAATAAATCATGTACATGATGGAAATGAGCCCCTTTAACACCAAAGGATATTAACCCTTAGCCAGGCCTGGCGCCTATTTTTCTTTTATATAGGAATTATGATAGATTAAAGGGTAATAAAAAAACTAATTTCTTGATTTTTTTTTATTCTTGCAAATTCCTTTAAAAAACCCATGTGGTTTGTATATGTCCACTGCCTATGTAAATAATCATTATGTGGTTTTCATCTGGCCACTGCCTGACAAGGTATGTTCATAACAAATAAAGGTGAAAACTCACTATTGTAATTTTGTTAATTATTTATTTTTTATTAAAAATTTGTATTCAAATTCAAATAAGACATTTTTACCAATAATTATAAATAAAAAGTAATTCACAAAATTATTGAAAACTTGAAATTGTTGAACAATTTAGAAACATAAATCAAAATATTTCTATTTAGAAATTTAAAAAAATATCAGAGCATTTTCATCTTTATGGTTCCTACATTTCACCATAACGATGAAAATTTGCAAAACATGGTGCAGGGCATAGCGGTACTTGACACAAATTGCACATTATTTTAGATCTTTGGGGCTTTTCTCTAGTGCTGCAGTAGCGGCAGCGTCTTCTTGTACCTTCACAAGGCATATGAATACCTACTCTGTTCAGTCTCAACTCGTCCGATACTCCAAAGCCACCTTTTTTATTTTTGTATATTGGGGGTGCTCTAACTCGAGTTGTGAAATTGTCAATCAGGCTCCTTGATAAGCTCAGTCTGAAATCTCGGTGGCTGCTGCTCGTCTTTTTGTGAGTTAAGCTGTAAACAATGTATGCATTAATGCATGCAGCTTCCAGCATAAACCAGAAGAGACGTATCCAATTTTTCTTTGTAGACTTCCTACCGATGGAATATGAAGATCGGTAGTGGTCAAACCTGTCCACGCCGCCCATATACCTGGTGTACTGTTCTATTGCTAGTGGACAGGTCATCGATGCTTTTTGACCATCCTTCTGTGTTCGCTGTATGGTCACTACTGCTTTTGGATCATAAGCGGTTGTACATACATACACATCTTTAGTGTCTTTCCATTTTATCACGGAAACCGGATCAGAATGCTGAAACATGAATTCACCCACTTTTAATTTGTTTTCCTTTTTATCTCCCTTATTAGGTAAAAGGCGAGGTGGCAAGCCTTTCCTATTTAGCCTTACAGTGCCGACAGAAAATATGTTTTTGAAATACAGCATCTCCAATAAAGGTAAACTGGTAAAAAAATTGTCAAAAACTATTAACGTATTAGGACCAACTTCTCTACATAATTTCATGACGACTTTATATCCAAGACCACCGTCACCATCTTCAGCAGTTTCACTTTTGCCGCAATATACATCAAACTGGTACAAATACCCAGACTCCGAGTCGCACCGAGCCCATACTTTGTACCCTCTCTTAATGGGCTTTTGAGGCATATATTGCTTCATAACGCTTTTTCCTTTAAATTTAACCATACTCTCGTCTATTGCCTGTGTATGAGATCCAATGCAGTTATTTTGAAAGCTGTTGTTCAAGATATTCATTACAGGTCGAATTTTTGCTAGTTTATCATATCCTGGTTGAGTACGGGGTATTTCAGTGGACTTGTCATTTATATGTAAATTCTCTGTCAGTTTTTTAAACCGTTTGCAAGTCATTACCGCACTGATTATTGGGTTGTGATAGAAGGGGTCTGAAGACCGATAAAGTTCTAATTCTGATAGAGGATGCAAGCCCATCATTATAACTAAACCCAAATACGCTCTTATTTCTGTGGCATCTGTTGGAGACCAGTGAAGAGAGTGCATAAATGAGGCATATGAATTAGTATTTTCTGCTATTATAGTAAAAATTTCATTATCAAACATATTTAGGAAGTAGTCTATAGGAAGACTTCTATTATTATAAAGTTTGGTCGATTTCAACTTCCGTGAAAAATCATGAGCAGGAAATCTTGTTGTATTATTAGACCAGTTTCTGTCTTTGTTTATTAGTTCTTGCAATAAGGCACTTTGGTCTGCTGTTGAAGACGAGGACTGGTGAACAGTCTCTGAACGTGAGAGCCGAGGAGCTTCTGTTGAAGGCGAGGGCTGGTAGGCTGATGTTGAAGGTGAGGGCTGGTGGACTGCTGCTGAAGGTAATGGGTGCTGAGCTGCTGCTGGAGGTGAGGCCTGGTGAACTGTCTCTGAAGGTGAGGGTTTGTGAGCTGCTGCTGGACATGAGGACTGTTGAGCCGCTGCTGGAGATGAGACTTGTTGAGCTGCTGGTGGTGGTGAATGCTGAGCAACTGTTGCTGAAGACAAGGGCTGATGAGCTGCTGCAAAAGATTTAGGTTGCTGGGATACTTCTGGAGACACGAGCTGACAGGCGACTGCTGAAGGCAACGCTTCCACTAATACAGCTGGAGATGAGGATTCGCAAGTAAGTCTTAGCTTCTGTGTTCGCTGTTGCTGGGATACTTCTGGAGACACGAGCTGACAGGCGACTGCTGAAGGCAACGCTTCCACTAATACAGCTGGAGATGAGGATTCGCAAGTAAGTCTTAGCTTCTTAGCTGGTGGTGCAGCTGGCGGAAAGGGCTTAGGCGAAGGTGAGTCATCTTTTTGTAGGATTTCCAAAAGATCAGAGTTAGTTATATTTTCTATGCTATCCAATGCTTGATTGATATCATAAGGCGGGTATAACGGAAAAGAACCCGACAACTCTTCGTCTTCAGACCCTTCATCTTCTGATGACGCGTAAATTTCTGCCAAAGCTTGTTCTATGTCTTTTTCGCGAAGATTTTTCTTCTGAAAAGATAAACAGTAAGTACTAAGAATATTTTCCATACAATAAAAATTGTTTATTTCTTTGAATATTAGTAAACCTTATTTTGTATAAAACCTTATTATGTGTAACACCTTTATTTTGTATGGTGGATACTTGCGAGACAGTGGCTTCATACAAACCACATTGCACATTTTTAGATGGGCAGAGGTCATATACAGACCACAAACTTTCGAAGTGAATATTTCGTATTAAAACAAATTTCTTGCATAACTGAAACATACTACACATAATTCAATCTATGTTCTATTATAAAAATGACACAAATATTACTTACCGGATTTATTTTTGGCATTATCACAATTTTCCATTCGCTAATTTCACAAAAATCCACCGTTTTTGCAAGAACTCGACTTTGACAGCTCAAATGTCAAAAAATTGCTTCGATACACGCACTTTTTTTTCCGTTCGGAAATCAACTATGCCATAATGCCATAGACAACATGTAAATGACATTTTGTGGTCTCTACTAGGCATCAGCCCTTCAAAAAAAATATATTTTTAATGTGGTCGCTATATGATCACTGCCTCTCTAAGGGTTAATATCAAATAAATAAAATATAAATAAAACACTAAAATATAATCAAAATGTTTTATTATTCATATAAATTATTATTATTCTGTTGGCCAATCATATATATTGTTCCAGAAAGCCATATATTCCTCCGGAATGTACTCTTTTAACTTTTTCATATCAGTCATCTTGTTTTGTGCTATAGGAATCTTGTTTTCATACATATTTTTCAAGGGAAGATGAAGGTCTGGCTTGTTCCTTTTCCTAAGGTCAAAAGTATGAGATACAAGCCCATCAATCAATTCTTTCACAACAACACTTTGAGATTGTTTTGCACTGAACTGAAACTCATGATATTTGGAGATCATGAATTTCTCCTTTAATTCTTTTTGCTGTGCAGTTTTTGATAACTTAGTTTTATAATAAAACATTGAAAACCAATCTTGAAAATTAAAGATATTTTCATTTTCTACCAAATAAACAGTGAATTTATCTTTTATTTGTGAGCAGTCCAAAATAATAGACTGAACATACTGATCCAAAGTATAAACTCTGTCAATTTTTTTCAATTTTCTCTTTATAAGTCCAAAGCTGCGGTCACAGGGAAGAAAAGAGTGTCCTCGAAATGGAAAATACAGGTGAATTTTCTTGAACATTTTCTTCTCAACAAGTGCCATGAGGAATCTAACCATTGCATGGTTTTTGTTTTGACCCCCACAATTGTCACAGAATAAGTTCAGTTCATCATATTCCCTGTCTAAAAAATTTTGTAAATAGTGCCACAGCAATGAACATACATCATCAGGTGATTTTCGAGCAACACCTTCATGGTACACATAAGTATGTACTTTGTCATTGCCAAAATTATAAATTCCAAATGTATTAACAGAGAGTTGCCTCAAGTAATAAACATCCTGTACTGGTATGCGGGGTAAGTCAGTTACTGCCATATAATCAAAACTCAGAGACAGAATTTTCTCATTTTCTTTTGACATTTGGGTACATGCCTGGATTTTTTTGTAAAACTTTTTGCTACGGTTTTGGTGCACCATTAGCTCTGCAGCATATGTTCTTGTTCTTGTTTCTCAGTTTAGCTTTGAGTGATTCACATTCAGTGCATGCATCCACAACTGGGCGGCCAAAAGACAAACTGAAATTATTTTTGAAGTACTGCCAGTAGAACTGATACTTTACACCAAGCTCTGGATATTTTTGCGTGAATAATTTATGCATTTGTCTAACAGATAGGTCAGCTGCTAAATAGTATCGTATCTCAGATGCATAATGTGTTTCCTTAGTAGGGTATGATGCAATGTGATTGTGTATCATTTCACATATATCTGAAGAGATTGCATTTGCACAAGGATGCTTGCCACGTTTGTCTTGTGGAATATCACCTGCCTCAAGCAAGTTGGCTATGCTGTGAAGACGTTTAGCAGTAATATTATGAGCATTTATAAAGGCTTTTTTGCACACCTTAGTTCGCTTATGGTTTAACAATAGATGATAGACAATATGTTTTGTTTTAGGTTTCCTTTTCGTCACCAATGTAGCATCCCATCCTCTTCTCCTATCCACCCCTTTCAGCTCCATAAGTCTCTGTAGATGTATGTCTTGTTCATCTTTTGTTCCCATCGCGTAGAACGAAGTAAGAACCTCATCAAGCTCTTCTCGAGGATTTATGTTCTTGAGACAATTTGAGTGGCAACTGAAACATTAACAAACAATAACAACATCAGAAAAAGATACATGAGCGACTTAAATATGAGATAATAAAGAATATCATAATTATTTACCAGTTCAGATCAATAATTTCTGGAAGATTTCTTGCAGGAACGTATCGCCCTTTCCAATTTCTATGACCCTCTCCGGAAACCCTACATTTCTTAATTTGATTTCTTCGATATTCTTCTACATGGCGAATTCCCTTTTTCCTCTTTCTTCCATCCATTTTCCACAGTTTAGTTATGTTTTCTATTATAATGTAAGAAAAGAATCGAAAAAACCGTTTCAGATAAACAATGACACAAGCGGGAAAATACGATGACAGTAAAGTGACGTTTGTATGAAACGTTCAGAAATAAATGTCAAAAGGGCACATGTTGTTGGACAAGTGCCCCTTTGGAATTTAACCGTATGTTGACAGGCCTGTCAATACTTATTAAAGCTATACTTATTCTACTCTTTGTATTAAAGACACGGACAAGTGCCCCTGTATCAGAAAACGATGTAAATAGGTGTTGCCAAGATAAAAAAGCGAAAAAAAATTGGATTGAAAATGTGACAAGTGCCCTTTTAGTATTTAGATATTCAATTGTAACCAACATAAAGATGAAATTATCAACATGATGGAAAATTTGTGTATAACTTTCTTTTTATGTAACTGGTGTAAAGACACAAACAAGTTGTTAAACGGGAGGAGATCTGATTTTGATTTGGAGGACAATGTTCAAAAACTTGCAGTTGAATATTGTAAGAAAAGGAGAAAGTTGTAAAAGAGGGCACTTCCAATAAATTGATGTTTTTCTTGAAGTCCTGTATTAAAGCAAATACTTGTTTCTGGGGTATCAAAAATCAATTATTAAAAAGTACAGAGAATGTTATTTTTTGTGTTAATTTTGGTTTGAGGTAACATTTTTGAATAAGATAAATGTACTCTTACAAATAACATAATAACTGTTATGTTCATTTACATATCATGATCAATGTCTGATTTATTTTGGTTTGAGGGAGGTATCATTTTCTGTGTAAATTGACTGTACTTGACTGATATAAAAATAATAATCATGTTACAATATTATCAAGTGTTTTTATTTTCATAGAATAGAATTATATTATTACCATGTAATAATCAATGATTTACATACATATGTACTATGGTAATAATATATTCTATTCTTTTACTCCTACTCTAATAAAAAATAAATAAAAAATTTAAGTATACCCCTACTGTGCGGAATCTCCGATTTTTTGGGAACATATCAACAGATGTCGCTACTACATCGAGGTGAGTGACAACTCTGGCGGCAGGCCTGCTATTAGATGTCATAGTATAGTACAAAAAAGCAGGGCAGTTCAATTATTGCCCTGCTCTAAGAGCTCATAGTAAGCCCCCAAGACGTCCAAGACTATAAAGGTGAACAAAGCTATTGAACGAATTTGAACGGTTATTTTGTCTGTTGTCTGCCCTATTGTACTTCCCGCCAAAACTCATTATAATAACATACTAATATCTATCTTGATCAACAAACTTGCATTATTTTATAATTGATAGGCCTAAATTGATGTTATCCAAAATCGTGTCACTATTTACAAAAAAACACCTATTGACAGTTTTGACATTGTCAAATTGACAACTTTCAACTTTGGTGACAGCAATGTAAAATGAGTACGAAACGAATCATTATCATATACTACATTTATACAATTACATAGAGGAAATCATTATCAAAGATGTAAACTGTAAAAAGAGTAAAGAGGTTTTATGTTGAATTAATTTGTTTTGTTAGCTTAGCAAAAGTTGATAAAATCGGCGATAACAAGAGAGTTAAAATATCTGTCGACCAATTATTTTACTAGTAGGTTCGTTCATGTTTGTTCGAATTTTTACTAACCAAGTAAATCATTCCTCAACGTAGTGGATCACAGTTTTTTCAATACATTTTTTGTTATTTTTTCAATGCTTGCGAGAGTCGTTAATTCTCTGCCTTTTGGGCTGTCGCAACGAATAACTAAATTCTACTTCCAGGGTATGTTTTGAATTAAACAATTGAACTTGTTAATTTTGTAATGTAATTTTAATATTTTTTCTTGTTTTTTGTTACTGCTCAGTCTCATATAGCTTGCCTCTTAGTGTTTTTTCAAAATATATTATTATTACAGTTTATACTATATTCCTTACAGCCTTAACTTGGAACCAACGAGGGTCTCATAGCGCCCAGGAGCTACATCAGTACAAAACCATGGATGTGAAGATTTTACCAGCTCTTCAGGACAATTACATGTACTTGATTGTGGATAAAGCTACCAAGGAAGCAGCTATTGTTGACCCTGTGGAGCCCAAGACTGTACTGAAAGCAATAGAGGAACATGGAGTCAATTTAACCACAGTCCTTACTACACATCATCATTGGTAACTAATTTCTCAAATACTTTGTAAACTTGAGGCAAATCTTGTGTCTTATAAAAGAATAATTTTCTGCTGAACTGATTGAAAAGAATGCTATTTTTATTAGGCTTCTGTACCCGAAAGGTGCCAACGGGACCCTATTACTAAGCCTCCGCTGTCCTTCTGTCTGTCTGTCTGTCATCAGGCTGTATCACATGAACAGAGATAGCTAGACATTAGAAATTTTCACAGATGTATAGTAAACGCCTTTATAACACGTTCTCCTATCACACAAAATGCAAATTTCGTACCCCGTATAACACTGAAATTACCCGCCTATAACGCAAGTATTTCCTACATTTTATTAAAAAAAGACCCCCGTATAATGTGATTTATGGCTGTGCCCTGTAAAAAAATATGTTATATGAGGTCACCCCTACAACGTGAATTCCTATAAAGTGGAACAATCAACCGCATTATCTGTATTTCTGTTGCTTCTATATCAACACATACTTAAAAGTAGAATAAAATAAATATTTAAGGGTCTCCCATACAATAAACATGTTTTTTTTAGATAATAATACATAACCCTGTGTGTGCTAGTCCAACTTACACTTGGCATGTTTTTCTTGTATATAAATGACTTTTATTTCATGTTTACAAAATGATCCAAGAGTCTTTATGGTTATTAATATTGTGAAAGTATGAAATATTTTATGATGACACAACTATCTGTTTTTATAATTTTACTGAGATAAGATACAAAATGTGTACTTGTTTTATCCTTCATACATTATTATCATTTCGGTACCAGTTCAAATAAATATTAGTTAGGACATTTTGCTGCAGATACACTGAATTTGGTTTTTATGTCCCACTACTTGCACTGGTCTACTCTCAGAACTGAGTAGGATTTTACTGCGTGGGAGTGGGAAGCCATAGTCCATGAGCTGTGCAAGTGTGTGATAGTAAAAAAATGCCTCTTTGGTATGCTTCATTCAGGCATCAAGGTTCCTTTTCCGTGCCAGTAATGGGCACGGGGGCCTAAAATATCTAACATTGAATAATCCCTTTTCTATTTTCCAGGGACCATGCAGGAGGGAATGAAGATCTAGTCAAACTCCACCCTGGTCTGACAGTCTATGGAGGCGACGATCGCATTGGCGCCTTGACAAAGAAGGTCCAACATAACACCAAGTTCAACATAGGACATTTGAATGTGGAATGTTTGTTCACGCCTTGTCACACAACTGGTCACATTTGCTATTATGTAACAGCTCCGGAGGAGGGAAATGACATGGCTGTATTTACTGGTAAATTTATGGATATTTTTTTTGCATTACACATTTATTTTTTAATTCACACGTTTAGCAATCAATTAGTATTTTTTGGATTAGTTTTATCATTATCATATCATATATATAAAATAAGCCAAACTTAAGAATGATAAACCAATAGTTAAAGGAAAAACATATATAATATTTAAAAAAAATCATTTTGGTTAAGCAAAAAATCTGATTTGATTATATATTAGTATGTACTATTCAGTATTTAGTTTAGTTTAGTACTGGTTTTTTTTAAGTATTACATCAAAGTTATGTTGTTTCATAGAAATGAAAATATGACTAGGCTAACATCAAACTAAAATTCAATCATATGCAATAAACTATGCAGCTTTTAATAATAAAATATTTATGAAAAAGAAAAAAGGTTCCTGGATGTTGTGTGAGAATCAGATGCTGTCAACTAACTAACAACATGCAGCCTGCATGCTCCTTTGTTACTTAAATAAAAAAATATATCAATTATTGGAGCAATAGCTATGTGGTTCAGACTTCCAGCCTGGAATGTAGTTTAAATTCATCTCAATCTTGAGACGAGATCTGTGCCCAGCAGTGAAACATTTAAAGATTCTACTGACTGAAATCTTTCTGTTTACAGGTGACACATTATTCCTTGGTGGGTGTGGAAGATTCTTTGAGGGCACAGCAGAACAAATGCACAAAGCTCTAATTGAGATTCTTGGAAACCTGCCTGGTGAGACTAAGGTGTTTTGTGGCCATGAGTATACCTTGCAGAATTTGAAGTTTGCTGAACACGTTGAACCTAACAATGAGTATGTTAAGAACAAAATTGCTTGGTCAAAGCAGAGGAGAGAGGAGGGGAAACCAACTGTAAGTGGTTTATGTTTAGGATAATTAGAATTTGATGAAGATTCATAATAATAAATAAACGACTCACACTCATAATTAATGTGGGCCATTAATTTTGTCCCTGTGTTGTGGGTGCCATGGCACAAAGACAGAAACACAAACACCCATGGTAACCATTGTGCTACACATGTCACATAAAAAATATAGAGGCAATTATCATCACAGTAGAGTAGATATCCACTGTGTCTTAGGTGCCATGGACACACTCAAAGCCATGAACACAAACACCCAGACCAAGATCAGAAACTTACTTACTTACTTACTTACTACGGTGGCGCAACAACCCAAAGTGAGTCCTGGCCTCCGACACCAGAAGACGCCACACCTCTCGGTCCTGCGTTAACTCTCGCCAGTCGCTAACGCCGAGGCTGAGCAGGTCTTGAGCTACTTGGTCTTTCCAGCGATATTTAGGACGTCCAACCGGTCGTTTCCCGTTTGGTTGTCCCAAATATGCTCTCTTAACGGCCCGATCCTCTCCTAATCTCTCTAAGTGTCCGAGCCACTGAAGCCTTGCTGCTTTGGTCTCTGCGATGATGTTAGGTTCGGACACCAGGTCTTCTATCTCCAAGTTCTTTCTCACTCTCCATCTCCCGTCTTCCGCTTTTATTGGCCCCAGAATCTTCCGCAGGATCTTCCTTTAATAAACTGTTAGTGGCAGAAAGGAAGATCAGAAACTGAAACTCCTAAATGCAATCTCTGCTTTACTGAAAATCACACCAGTCCCCCAATTGGCAGTCTGGCAAGTGGCATGGTAACCATTGGCTCATACAGGTTGTTGTCATTATTTATATAATAAACATGTTGTAATATTATTTCACTGTGCGGGTTATTTGGAACTCTGTGATTTATATATTATACATGTTGTAATATTATTTATTTGTAATATTATTTATTTACACAAAATAAATTAATAAATTACTAACTAAAATATCAGTTAGTTGTTAATCCAGGAATCAAGTTTTCAGTTTTTCTTTCTATTAAATTAAATTAAAGTTTATACAAACAATAAAACAAACTATTTTGAATTTTAAATATGGGAAGAGCAGGCGCGGTCCTAGGGGACATGACCAAATCCATCAGTCATGCATAGACGAAAGGCGAAACAAGCCAATTTGCGACACCTCTTCCCCCAAATTTCTTAGTTACCTCCCAAAATTTCTTGGCGATCCTCCCCCTCCCCCAAAATTGAAGGCTGCGACCGCGCCTGGGGAAGACTGTGAAAAAAATATAAAATTACAATTACTTACTTATAACAAAATAAATATATATTCCAGATCCAAGTTTTAGTAGTTGCTTGTTTCTGATCTCCTTGAATAGAATAAGTGATAACATGTATAATTAAGTAAATAAATATGTAAAATATAGTATTTAACCTATATTGTGGGTGAGAAATATATTAATTTGAGAATACAAACAGTGGTATAAGTTTTGTATTTCAAGGCATATTTATGTGGCTGGCCATCTTTGTAGCACAGTGATGACCATGCTGGACTGCCATTTGCATTTTGGATTTAAAAGAAGAGTAAACTCTTCTTTTAAATCCATTTCTGTTCTTGGTTTGGGTGTTGCGTCTTTATCTTTGTATTCATCCATGGCATCCATAAGATAGGACATTCTAATGTTGTGGGATTGCAAAATAAGTAATAATAACAATATAATAATATAACAATTAACTTGAATGTTTCAGGTGCCATCAACAATAGCTGAGGAAAAATCTTACAATCCTTTCATGAGGGTCACTGAACCACCAGTAATGCAGCATGCCAAGAGATCAGAAGCGATCGAAACTATGAGGGCAATTCGGCTTGAGAAGGACAGTTTTAGGGGATAGAATAGGGTGCCTCTAAATAAATCCACAAGCATATGCTTTATGTTATTTCCTTATTGCAGTATGAGGTGTTATGTGGAGGGATGGTTTATAAATGGGATTTTCATGGAGTTTTGTACACATTTTCTATATTCTTCAATAAACTTTAATCAATATAAAAAATACTTCCTTTTGTTTTATCTAATTAAACTCATTGGCTGTTGCTTGTGTCAAAATTACACTTCATAAACGACTTAATGGGAACAAATTGGTTATTGTTTTTATTTATTTTTTAAATCTTGGTTTGTACTTGTATATATTTTAAGTTTGTTTGATAATAAATGCACTGAAAAGACAGTCTTTGTATTTTTTATTAATTTAATAAACTTACTTCAAAGTGTTTACTGCAAACAGGCACAATCTATGTCACAAAGTCCATTTGGCTATAAATGTGCACACAGAACATATGGAACATATTAAAAGAGGTAGAATGGCAAGAATGCGCCGTTCGTATAAAAACCGGTGTCGTCGATCCAACCCCACCTTTCACCTCCACTACATCTGTACTATGACGCTTACGCACATATTTGCAATTTCAAATATAGCCAATCTTAGCGCCGAACAATCAGGCGATTTCAAATGAATAAAATAAGCACAAAGGGCGGACTAAATGCCTAATGGTATTATCTGCCAGCCAACCCGTGGCGTTGGTGTGGAGCTGTGGAAGGTGCATTAAACAGAATGGTATTGTGAAGGTAGAAGAAGAAAATATAAATAAAGAATAGTTCATTAAATACCTATATCGCAAAAAAAAACATATCTACTTAATACATAAAATACATAAATACTTTCAGTATAACATACACAAAATGATATTGCTTTGTTTTGAGAAAAACCATTGTAATAGTCATTATAATTATAAAAGGAAAAATTCGGAATTGGTAGTTTTTGAAGAACTTGCCTGTGTGTCTGTGAAACTTTTTTATTTTAACTGACTTCAATCAAAAAGGAGTAGGTTATCAATTCGTCTATATATTTTTTATGTTTGTTACCTCAGAACTTTCGACTGGATGAACAGATTTTGATGATTCTTTTTTTATTTCAAAGCTGATACTTCCCGTGTGGTCCCATTTTAATTTGGTCCAGTTCTGACAATGGTATCCATGCGAAAACCATATTTGCATTAAGTAGCTGCTCTACAAATGGACTAATAACTCAATATCACGCCAACCGATTATGATGATTCTTTTTTTATTGGATTTTTTTTCTTCAAGGGTAGTTTAATAAGAGTTTGGTTAGGTTCCGACTAAGGGATCCATGACAAAATAACGGGACTCTTCAATTCGTAGGAGTAAATTAATGATACTCGATCGAATCTTTTATAGACTAGTAATTGTCGTAATTGAATTTGATGATCAATGAAACTCCTTAACAGCTTACAGTAAGGTTGAAATCTGAGGTAGAACTGTTAACTGTTCCATTTAAACGGCGCTGTCTTAAATGAGCAGCACGTCTAGTATGCCTACCCACATTCAAACAAATAAGTTAGTATACATCAATTTTACTAAAATGTAAAAAATAAACAAAAATTTTAACAAAAAAAAAACCGACTACAAAAGAAAACTATTCCAAAACAAATGAAATTGCACTAAAAAGAAAAAATAATTGCTTATTCTTATACAATTAGATTTAGAATAGTAGACTTACATTTTCTACTCATCAATATGTAGGTACGATCTGTGTTTACGATAATAATATAATGTCAGTACAATTATTATTATTTTTGGAGTCAAGAATTTACAGTCGGGCGGGACCCATTCTTCAATCAATGGATTTTTTCCAAGAAGCCAAGTAAAATTTAAATGGATACTGGTTGTTAATTTTTCTATTTTCAAAAATAATTTATGATATATAGCTTACAAAGCTTGTTTCTTTCTTTTTAGTTTTTACTCCACAGTCGAGGTTTTTGTTTCTTTTATAATTATCAGGGATGTTAGGGAGCTCCGTAACCGTAACCAAAACTATCGGATATCCGATTTTGCAAAATATAATATCTATGTATATATACATAGTACATTTAATGCTATCACAGGTTTAAGTAGTTAACCATGGGGTTTTCCCAATAGTCAGTTTGGTGGCCATAACAGTGAAATTTTGCAATGTTCAGAGGAAAGGTCTATTTATTTATTTATGCTTTATGTACATACCCTAAACAAGGTGTACAAAGGTGGACTTAATGCTATGAGCTTTCTCTGCCAGTCAACCTTCGGGTAGTGAGGAAAGCAGCAATAGGTGGCTTATTTTTAAATATGAGAAAATAACTCTCTCTCATATTGTAATAAAAACATATCTTTGCTTAAAATATTAACACTTTTAATTAATCTATTAACAATACTATTAATTTAACTTAAAGCTGTTGATCACAAGGCATTACAATACTATTATCAGTAGGCTGTACATCTGTGGGTTGCAGTAATTGTCATTGTTCCTTTTTTATATATGCTGACATTTCTTCTGCATATTTTTCCTTTGACCTCTCAAACATTGCTACATACACCTGAAACAACATCTTTCATCAATAAATGTTCAGTGGAATATTTTTAATCTCCTGAATTAATATATGAGCAATTGCAATTACTGTCATATTAGCCCAACCACTATGCCTTAATTTTTAAGCTGTTTATCAAAGTCAAGACAATTATAAAAGTGGAAATGTATCCTTGAAATACAGGCACATAGTAAATTTGCCTTGTCTTGCTTGTATCTAGCCTACATCGAAATGCAAAAATGTAAATGAAATTGCTAAGTAACTATAACTTTCTATTTTTACATCCTTACAAATTAAAACATTTTTCATCATCAACCCTATACATTTCCATGTCAGTTCTGCACAAACATCTTGGCAGGCTGGGAGCTGAGTGTACATTATTACGATTGCTACAAAAAAATAAATAATGAACACTAGACATGAATAATAAGAAAGCAACATACCCTTTTTTCATCATGACTGAGTGATCTCCACCTTGAAGCTAGTTGCCTTGTGATCTCCTGTTTGGTTGGCTCCGAGCCCATTTCTGTTGCAGTCTCTGCTACCACAAGAGGCCTCTGTTCCTGACAGAACTGGAAAAATGCATTGCAAGGCTTCTTGGGAGCATTTGGGTCTCTTTCAGGCTAAAAATTTAACATACATACATACATTATATTGTGAAAGTTTATCATTACAACTTAGAATAATTACAATTACATTATAGAAACCAAGTTTGCACGCCCAAATTGAATCATGTTGATTGGTGCCATTAATGGCACCAAACACCGGGCTGCTAAGTAAGACTTAAGGTTAAATTTTATCTCACTTTTTAAAAACAAAAGGAATCTGATAAAATAACTTTTCTGAGTGTTATATTAATATTTTGTATTTATATATATATATATCAATTTTGAAAGCGCGCTTGTATGAAGACACTCATTCTATACATATTTATTCTAAGTATTACAAGTAAATGAGATTTTACTGTGGCTTAAAGGAATGGTCATACATGAGTTAATGCCATAATTGAGGTAGTTTGAATGTGATTTATTCATGATTGCCAAGCAATTGTAGTGACTTGATTATTTGTGAGTGAAAAATTAAAAATGATTGCTGTCTTCAGGGTATATTAAAATTAGGTAATGCCAAAGTTTTAATTACAAGTCCACCATGACTACAATTCCAATTAAAAGCTTCAAACTTTATTGAGAAGAAATTCTTAGAATATTAGCAAAATTTTAACAAAGTAATCCTAAAACTGTATAGGTATTTAAAGTATGGAGCACTAAAAAAACGTCATTTAAGCAGTCATAGTTCTTTTCAAGTTTCCTTCCTTAATGTACTAACTAAACGTCTAAGAAGCTGTTCTAGTGTAAAACTGAAGTAAATTGTCTACAAATTAAACAAACCTTGTCTGCCTTGCTTTTACGTTTGGCTCCAGTTTTTTTGCCTCCAGTAACATTCTGTTTCTCTATTTGCTTACCAGATGCAGGAGTTTTGGCTCCTGTACGGGGAACCTTTGCTATTATTTCGGGTTTTGTGTCGAACTCCACTGTCGCGGTACGGAAGGGATCGCCATGCTTGTCCAACCTTTCAACTAATAACTTTATATCTTTTTTGTAACGCTTTGTTATTTTCTTCGCCTCGTGTATCCTAAAACCAACGTTAAACTTAAAACGATCTTAAAACATTAACACACCGCGAATTTCGCTAATAAACACCGACCTATTCACTATTCGTTCATTATCCTGTTGCAATACTTCACATCGTTCCAATAACAATTGGTATTTTCGCCTATAAATTTCTTCCTCCGATGGTAAACTAACCATATCATCCGAGTCGTCAGAAATATTCGAGTTAAGCTGTTGTACTGTCATTATAATTTATTTCACAGCTTCAAAGTTCAACACAACAAAATTCCTTTTTCTTTAGTTGTCCAGTCTGACTGACAGCTGCTGACAGGTAAACAGTACGCAATTTATCACGTTGGTACCACTGTCAAAGCAACACTGGATACGTGTACTAAAATAAGAATAAAGTTAGGCATAGTACGTAAAGGGTTGATTACATTGACCAACTTGCAGGGTCTGATTTGGCATACATTGCTGGTTATCTTGAGTATTTTATTACAATGTATTCAGATAACCAGCAATATATGTCGTGTCGGCCGGGCGGCCCCTGCAGGTTGGCCAATGTAATCAGACCATAAGTACATTATTCTTAGTCTAAGGGCATAGAGGTAGGAATAAAGTTAGGTTAATTTAAAACTTTATAGGTAAATGTACGAATACGAAGAAAGATGTCGGGACGTCTCGTGAGGCGAATTTTATTTACCAACTCCTCTGCTACATGTCGATCACGACCACAGAACACCTATACCACAATACAAAGAGCGCCTTTCTAGACCTATACTCTGGCGACCGAGTGAGTGAGAGACGTGAGAGTGTATCGGATAAGAAGAATGAACTATCAAATCCTCCCAGTTCTCGGGCCGCACCTGGTTTGTACATTAGTACTTTATTGGGGGGCTTGATTTCAGTTTTGGAGGAATTAGAGGCTTGTCAAGGGTGAACCTTGAAAAGGGTGGCTTGAGCCCCTAGCCCCCCTCCCCCCGGATCAGCTAGTGAATACTCCTTACGATTATTTGATTTTATTTTATAATTCTTTCCCTATAGTAACTTTCTGGGGTATTATATTCCCTATAAATTTGTAAAAAATTGTCACCATCTTATTTTATCTCCATCAGTATATTACATATTTTATTGAGAAAAAATAAAAAAATATATGAATTAGACTGAATTAGCTTGAACAATGATCATAATAGTCATAATATTATCGTTGGATGATAGTTGGATAGTGAGTTAATTTTTGTAATATAAGTATCCGAGTCAATGCACCACTTCCGGGAAATGGTACGTATGGAATGCAGATAAATTTGTATTTCGCGCCTGCCACAAGGTCCATTAATTTTGATTCTGCTACGCGTTTGCGCTCTATGCAGTACTCTCACTTACTCTAAGAGTAAGCAGACTGCGATAGTATTGATACAAGCAAAACAATAACCTTGTCGTGTCTTAAAAAGATACTTATTCCTTAAAAATGTATATAAAATATTGCATTTCGGTGTCGTTAAGTTACCGGCGTAAAACAATTTTCTAGTGATAGTCTAGTGAATCCCATGTCTGTTTTGGTGTTACTTTGTTCTATATTTTAAGATTAACATTTTCAAGGGATTTATTATTCAAAGTTGCTTTATGAAAATTGCACAAATGAAACGGAATAACAGCAATGAAATGGTTGCCGGCTTTTTCGAAACGAACTATGTTTATATATTTCATATTGTTGTTTCTATTATATTTATTATATGTACTGAATACTTGTTTAGTTGACAACAAAAAGGTTTGTATTACGTTGGTTATTATATAAAATTAATTTTATTAAGGACTATGTACCATCATAATATTCTATATTTCGTTATTTTAAATGTATAAAGGACTTACCTAGTAAGGTAGAATACAAATTATACGTGCGTAATAATATTAAATAAAAAAACGCATCTTTCTTGGAAACTTAATTGAGAAATAAAAATAAACTTTATTTTCTAACTAACTATAATTAAAGAAACTCTTCAAACTACGAGAGCTCGTCAAGACAATGGAACTCGTCACCGTGTGGAGTGCGGTTCTTGACACGTTTGTTAAAGAATATTATCTCCTCGTATTTTACTTTCTTCACCTTTTTCCAAACAAAGTACATTGTATATTAAAATAATTAATTACCTACTTTCATTTTTTTAGTTTAACTTCCACTACTTTATTAAAAATCATGTGAGGGACTACCGTAGTGCGACCATGCGTTTTGCTACGCTATTAGGATATAATTTTGATGATATCAGTAAGCATAGGAGATTGAAACGGAATGAACCTACAAAGAGACTGCCAGATGCCTTGATTATTGGAGTGAAGAAGTGTGGAACCCGCGCGCTTTTGGAATTTTTGAGGTACATTTTAAAATGTTTAAAACTAGTTTAAGATTTTTTTATACTCGTAACAAATATATAAAAAAAAATCTATTGATCATTGTATGCCTTGGCGATAATTGGATCGAATTGATTTTTAAGGGCAAGATAAGACACAAAAAATCTCAGGCCTATTTTTGAGAGGGCAAACCACTTGGCTAACTCTGTCTCGAAATAGTAAAGCAAGCAGCAAATAAAGCAGTGCGACATTAAAACTTAAAAATAAATATTATTTTAAATATTACCTACGTAACGACTCATAAATTTACATCTAAAGACCTACTTAATTAATTTTTATTTTAGGCTACATCCAGATGTAAGGGCTGCCGGTTCGGAAGTCCATTTTTTCGATAAGTTTTATCATAAGGGATTCGAATGGTATAGGTGAGTAAATGTTAGCTTTTTCCACCTTAAACAAAATGTAGATCAAGTAATGGTCATGCTTAGTGTATACTCTAAATGTTCCATGTAGAAACTGATGCAGGAAGTTCAGCATTGACTACGCAGCTGCAGCTGGCTGACTGGAACCCTTTTTAAGTTCCTGTTTAAGGGAGGCCTGGAACTTACTCCACGGTGCTCTAATGATACCCTCAGCTTCAGGTGTAGCTGATTTAATATAAGTAACGAAGAAGTAGGATATCGCAAGACTTCTGTCTTGTTGAATAGATAAATAAATAAAGCTTCATACTCATAGCCCCACAGTAGGGTAGATATACCCTGTGTCGTAGGTACCATGGACACACACAAAGACAGAAACACAAACACCCAGACCGAGAACAGAAATTTAAACTCATCATTCAAATTTCTGTTTCGCCGGGAATCGTAACCATTGCGCCACGCAGGTCGTCTTATGTGAATGGTCGTCTTATGAATGTCATATACATGGTTGTCTCTGTAGTTGGTTGAACTTGGATTGGATTGAATTTCACTGAAAAGTTGCAGTTGCCAGTAGCGCAACTTCGTAAGTCCAAGAAGCACTTTATACCCAAGTATATACATATGGCTGCAACCCTTTTTGCGTCCCACTGCTGGGCACGGGTCTCTCCCCATTATTCGGGAGGCCTGGAGCTTACTCCACCACGCTGCTCCAATGCGGGTTGGTGGAGTATATACGTATACCTACTAAAAATCTCAGATACATAGTTTCGATGCAAAGGTCCAGACGATTACAGTGACATAATAGTAGACTGTCTTCTTTTTCAATCAAGTATATAAGGTGTCACCATTTTAGGGAGAAAATGCCACCAACCCTAGAAGGTCAGATCACGATGGAGAAAACCCCGTCGTACTGGGTGACGAGATCCGCTCCCAAGCGGGTGTTCGCTATGAATCCTTCTGTTAAGCTGTTGGCAGTGGTCCGGGATCCCGTTACTCGAGCTATTAGTGACTATACCCAATCGGCCAGGTAAGTTACAGTTATAGAGATATCTATACATATAAAAGAGGATGTTTGTAAGTATATATGACATCGCAAAACTCAGAAACTATTCGACCGATTATTATGAAAATTGGTATATATATGTATTTTTTCACGGAGAAGGTTTATATGCTATCCATTATTATTATTATTTAATATTTAAACGCGATACGGAGTTCGCGGGGTCAGCTAGTTATGAACATAAAACTGGTTTGTAAACTAAGGAAAAATTCATATACAAATTCACAACAAAACTGTAACAAAAGACGATTCTATGAGAAACGTCTTCGAAACGCGATGCAGCATCGATGCAATAGCAAAATCTCCTAGCATGGCACTTAACATTTAATTAGTCATTATTAGTCCATTAATTACAATAATTGAAATAATATTATCCGTGAAACTAAAATTCATATGCACTCTATACGATAAAAGCTTTTGTAATATTCGCTTTTACATACTTTTTCACAGTAAACGGCCATCACTTCCTCGATTCGAAGACTTAGCTCTAGTCAACAGTACAATCGGATGGGGCGGTCCTTGGTCGGTGGTGGACGCAACATGGCCGCCAGTGAGGTTAGGGATCTACGCAAGGCCTTTCCGCCGGTGGTTGCGGAGATTCCCTCGCTCGAGGTTGCTGCTTATCAGCGGAGAAAGACTAGTGGCCGATCCGGCAGCGGAAATGGCGAGAGTGCAGGTAAATAAAGAACTCAAATAAAGAAATTATCCGTGACCTAGTTTTACTGACAAGAACAATTATTTATCTTTACTAAAAATTGGTACCAAAGATAAAAATCGGTGGCTGATCCGGCTGCGGAAATTGTGAGTACAGGTGATTAGGGACACACACCAGCAAACACCCCAGGCGCGGTCGCAGCCTTCAATTTTGGGAGGGAGAGGGGGTCAGGGGGAAGAGGTTTCCCAAATTTGCCTTCCATCTAGGCATGACTGATGGATTTGGGGGTGGGTCATGTCCCCTGTGACCCCCTGGGACCGCGCCTGATACACCCACACTAAACAATAATCTCCAATCAATCTTCAATTCTCCTCAAATCTCATAATATGATATACATAGATTGTTTAGTCAGCAAACAAATGACACAGCCACATTCCTATTTGAACTGGCAATAGTACAGGCCACTACATTGCAGGCAATTAAAATAGAGAAATTGTCCGTGGTCAAAGTTACTGTTGGTAGAACTTTCATTAATTTATTTATTTGTCATACTCAGGTAAGAGTCAGGCTTGCTTGATTGAATGTCCATGAGCTAAATAATTTATTAATTTGTACAGCGAAAATGAGATTAATATGTACCTACGCTACTTTTTTATTTTCCAGGACTTCTTGGGCCTCAAACACGTAATCACCGAGAAGCACTTCTACTTCAATTCTACTAAAGGTTTTCCGTGTGTGCTTAAATCTGAAAATAGTTCCGTACCACACTGTTTAGGCAAAACTAAGGGTAGAAGTCACCCTCACATAGACCCAGTAGCTATAGAGAGACTAAGGGAATTCTATAGACCCTTCAATGAGAGATTTTATGAACTTTCTGGCATAAATTTTGGTTGGCCTTGAGCCCTTGAAATGTTTGTATTTTGTGTTGATAGAATCTTAAACATATGTAGATAAAGTAGCCTGAGATAAGTGAAAAAATATGATTGAACGAAATTAATAATTTTTCAATTACATATTTCAGTAAATAATTGTAATTGAAAATATTTAGCTGCCTAGAATTTCTCTTAATTGATCTTGAACTTATGTTAAAAATGATTATGAACTTAATATATTATTATCATCAACGATAGGACATTGACTTCAAAATTTATGGTCACAGCAATGTTCAACCGAAATTCCTATTATTTTCTCTAATCCCTACTTCCCTACTTATACTATAAATTCAAAATAACTCTGTCTGTCTGTCTGCTACGCTTGCTCGCTTCAACTACTGAACCAATTTTAATGAAATTTTGAACACAGATAAGTAGAATGGGAACCTTGGGAAAGGACATAGGATGGTTCCTACATGAACCTATAAAACAGATCCACGCGGGCGAAGCCGCTGGCGGAAGGCTAGTGTTGAATAAGACGGCCTCGGCAGAATGAAATTATATATCACATCAAAAACGGAAGCAAAAAATTACTTGTAAAATGAAAAAAAAAGTTAAAGTTTTATAAACTTTAATTTTGCATTACAGATTAAGAAGATTTTTTATAATTTGTTTTTTTTAGCTAGATATAAAACAGTGACATAACTAACATATATTATAATTATATTTTCCGCCTAAGTTCAATGGAGTACGAGTAGTTCCGCTAACGCTCAGTTAAAAAACATCGCTTCTCGTTTGCAAACACTATGAATGCCAACTACCTATACTTTACTATTTTTTAACTCGCGAATCGTGTGTTTACCATGATTATGAGTATAAATACGTGGATTTATGGGTCTATGTACCTTACATGAAGCGTTCAATCAGGCATACCTAAGTTATGTTACCAGTACGAAACTAGATTACTATAGCCGCTGGTGGTAACTTTAGTAACTTCACAGGCCGCTTGCATGTGACTTAGCAGCTCGGCTGCCCCAAATCAAAACCCAGTAAGGGACTTGGAACAAATTTTACAGTAGAGCCAAAAAACGACTTCCCCACTTTGAGCGCGCGCCGCAGCTGGAATATAAAAAGTACGATCATGGGAATTGGCTGAAAAGTTGCGGAATATCCTTGGCTTTAATTTTAATGTATTATTTATCATGTATTTATAATACTGCACGTTAGAAAGCACTCACTAAGAAAATACTTGTTTTAGGTGTATAGATGATGACAGAAAAACCATTTTAAAATCTAGTAAATCTAGGAGCTGCTCCTCCAATCGGCATTTAAACCGCGTTGACAGCTTCTTAGTAGGGCACACAAAACCATGCCAAGACCGCACCGTCGGTTAAATAAAAGAAGCAATGCCACTTTTTGTATGGTAGATATTATTTTCAATCTCATATTTATATCTATCACTTTATGTTTTATCTATTGAAATCTGTCTATTTAGATAAAATGTAGTAAAATCTATATATTTTACATAAATATTAGTTTTTCTTGCATTATATGTTTGTTTTGTAAGTAAATATGTAATTAATTTTTATATTTTACAATATCAAGCGAGGTAAGCCAAAGGTTGTGTATACGTTTACGAATAAATAAGCAAGATATTGCTAAAGATATATTAAAAATATATCACTTTTTGTCCATATACAGTCATATCTCTTTTCAATCGACATATTGTCCGTTACGATGGCTGGTCGCATATTATTGTTTAACAAATATGTTGATTATGATTAACTTATATTTTATAGTCAACATTTCCATGCTATAAGGATAAGACTTGCCATCCTAACGCAAATATAAATTATTGTATTAAAATAAAATTATTTACAAACACGTGTTAGTAAGTAGTTATACATTTTGCACTAAGCCATCCATAATTTCGTGCCATTTAGATGCTTAAAATGTCAGCTTTAAAAACAGCTTAGATTTAGATGAAATGTACCTATATACTCATAAGTATCATAATTCATAATGATGTACTTAGCTGTAAGTAATAATAATAATAATAAATAAATAATAATAAACGTTACACACTCATAGCCCCACAGTAAGGTAATTAATACCCTGTGTCGTGGGTACCATGGACACATACAAAGACAGGAACACAAACACCCAGACCGAGAACAGAAATTTAAACTCATCATTCAAATTTCTGCTTCGCCGGGAATCAAACCCGGGACCCCTCGATTAGCAGTCCAGCATGGTAACCATTGCGCCACGCGGGTCGTCGGGTAGTCATAAACAAATAAAAAGGAAATATTACATATTTGTTTTATTTGTCAGATCTAACTACCAGGCAATATGTACAACCACATTTTAGTAACCTTACTGGCCAAGTATGATTTGGCTCACAAAAAAAATTATATGGAGAACGAGACAAGTGTACAAATATTGTGGTATAGAACTCTTTTTGTGCGAGTCCTGCTCGCACTTTGCCATTAGAATAATAATTGGTATAGCCCTTTTATCTTACTAATGCTCGTTTACTAAGAATGCGCAGGTGTATTCACATGAGTCACATATTTTGTCTCTGTATGCGTTACCTGTCAAATCATAAAAATCGAAAAACATTGTTTTTCTTTGCTCTGTGTGTGAAAGTCATACCGAAGAAACCTTACGGGGTCGTGGTTACTATAGTACCTGTTGGTTACTAAAGTAGCCTGCCGGTAACAATAGAAACTGATGACAGTTTAGTGCTTCTTGGTAGGTAACGCAGATAGGGACAATGTATGTACATTGCATAATAATATATATGCACTCCAAAAACCTTAGTGAAGCCATTCGTGAGATGAAAAAATTATATGGGTAGTCTACTGATTTGAGTATCTATGGTAAGATCGTAAATCTAAAATTCACAGAGAAACATTAGCAAGTTTCTTATACAAGTAACAAGTAATAAAAAAATATTTTTAATATTTATATTACATACATTAAACATTTGACTCAGTTTCGCGTAAAAGACATTGTATT
Organism: Pyrgus malvae; assembly: GCA_911387765.1. Taxonomy (NCBI): domain Eukaryota; kingdom Metazoa; phylum Arthropoda; class Insecta; order Lepidoptera; family Hesperiidae; genus Pyrgus; species Pyrgus malvae. The sequence continues at coordinate 23,389,715 of OU426948.1, forward strand.
ATAATATAGAAATTGGTACATTTTTGTACAAAACTAGTCCATATTAACCTAGTCACCGTCTCTAATTGAATTTGCATTAATCTGAATGGTTAATTTCTTGTGCAACTTGCAACATTGTCTTAACAACTTAGGAAAATATAGACATAGTTATTTATTTGATCTGATTTAATTTCCTCTAATTTGCGATTCCCTGTAGGCACCTGCATCAAAATATTAGTTACTCTTATTATTTGTATTTTTAAATAAAGTAATTTATTTTATGTTACAATATAAAAAAACAACATTTATATCTTAATCTGTATTGGCTACTGGTTCCGTGGGAATACATGAACCTGTTTCTACAGGAATAACTCGTATGTAGGAAATAGAACCGCTTCCCGTGACGGCAAACAAAAGGGGTGGTGATGCCGCTTCGAGATCCGCGTGTAGCCCAGCGATTTGCTCCGTGGAGGGCAATTTTCTTGATTCTCTGGAAAAGAAGAAAAATCTTATCAATATACTTTGTATATATGTGTGACTATTATGTATCCATTTAGTAATAGAGTAGTTATGTACAAGACCGCGTTGGAGCCGTATGTTGAAGTGAAGGAAAGTTTTTCCAGTTACGGGAGTTGCATTCAGCAGTACAATACAAAAAAACGTATTTATTTATAACACGTATTAAATGAAAAAGTAGCAAATCCGATTTTAGGCTTAAAGTTATTAGAAAATATATTAGTGGTCCATAATATATAGATATGAACATGGGCGTACCCAGGGGGGGGGGGGGGCAGGGGGGGGCAGCTGCCCCCCCCAGGATCAAGGTCCAGATTCAGGGATTCAAAAATCCCAAATGATCTAAACGAAAAAAGAAACCTATAAAGAGTACGCTAGATAATATGCCAGCTCCTGTTGTTTCCTTTGTACTTATATTTAATATTTTGTATGCATGTCTTCGTATAATAGACCAGGGTCGATAATTTTGAAAATGGTAAAAAGTGAAAAAATATTATAGTAAGATGAAAGCCACTGGAAAAGGTAGAGAATATAACAAAAATGAAAGGAAAATTTTTACGAAACACATAAGAATACAATATAACATAAAATCTTATGTTTTTCGAGTAATTTAAGTATAAATTTTAATAAATAGCCCAAAATTGTACAAAATGATTCAAAATAAATTCGGATTCGAGTTTTCATTATTGTACTTCCTGAGAACATTTACTGTAGTATTGTATATTTTTATACCATCAGAAAGCAGAGATTTCATCGAACAAAAAGCACACCGACCTTTTAAATTAAAAAAACTAAAAAAAAACACGCATTTTGAAAATACGAACTAAAAAGTTAAAAAATAAGAAGAAAATGTATTTTACTGTAAAAAAAGCGTGGGGAGGTTTTTAAGATACTATTGACACCATGCACCCCACGCATTTTTTTACAGTAAAATACATTTTCTTCTTATTTTTAACACGCTTTTATTAACTTGACCTGTATGTATGTAAGTATGTATGTATGTATGTAATGGAATCTTTGAACTTCATTTTCACTTACTTCTAGGAGTCTGATTAACTTGAAAATTTGCACAGGGGTCAAGGGTCGATGACAATACAATAATCTCATAACTTTATATTAAAGTCGTAACTAGGATCATCAGGATAAGTCCCTGTAGCTTCGGGAGTAAGAATAGAGCTACGGTATCCCCTGCCTGATCGTAAGAGGCGACTAAAAGGGGGCTTCCGGGGCTGCGGGCGGTGAGAGTGGGAGCTCGACCCGTCCAGCCAGCAGCCCCGGGAAGGACGGCGGTGTGTGTGGCCGCATGCCGCCGTAAGCATCGGAAGGTGCAGGAGATCACATCTGCTCTCCCAAAGATGGGCCCTTTCCAGGGCGTCGCGTATGGAGGACACCGGTGCGTTCCATGGGAGATCCCGGAGTCCTCCCCAAACGCAGAGGAGGCCACCGAGGGGGTTTTAGTGAGGTTCAAATCCCACATAACCCGGTGTCCTCTCCCAAGGTGCTGGGTACCTTTTGAAGGTTTCCCCCCCGATACCAAAAAAAAAAAAAAAAAAAAGGATCATCAGGATAAAAGAAAATATACGATATACGTTTTTAAGATACTATTGACACCATGCACCCCACGCTTTTTTGTACAGTAAAATACATTTTCTCCTTATTTTTTTAGTTTTTAGTTCGTATCTTCACAAAAGCGTGTTTTTTAGTTTTTTAAACTACATTATTTTTTACTTTTTAGTTCGTATTTTCACAAAAGCGTGTTTTTTTTAGTTTTTTAAAGTACATTATTTATTTTTAATTTTTTAGTTGGATTTTTTTTCATATTATTGCATTGTCATCGGCCCTTGACCCCTGTGCAAATTTTCAAGTTAATCAGATATTTAGAAGTAGGTGAAAATGAAGTTAAAAGATTCCGTTACATACATACATACAGGTCAAGCTAATAAAAACGTGTTAAAAAAGCAGATAATTTTTCCATTGAAAACTAGGGTGATGTTTCAAAATGAGTTGAAAAACATAAATATTTTAAACCGAAAAAATTACTGTGTGTTTGGTTCATAAAAAGGTAGGTTATCACCAAATTTTGTGAAAAAATATTTTTTTAGCAAAAGACAAAAATAAAAAATTCAAAAACTTATTTATTTGAATATTTCACATGAATTTTGAAGTTATTTGAAAAAAGTGTAAATACAAAAGTTGTAAGTAGATCTTTTTATTACCTACAACTTTGCCATTTAACTTTTTTTAAAGAACTTGTAGTTTTTCCGGAAATCGACATAAACCGTTATTTACCCTTAAAAACTCACCCGCTCCCCCTTCCCGATCTCAGATCGCGCGTAAAAAAATTTCCTTTTACATATTCTCTACCTTTTTCAATGGGTTTCATCCTACTATAATATTTTTTTGGTCTCAAAAATTATCGACACTGGTCTATAACGTGAAAGGCAAATAAACGCGCGGTACCCAGCTTGAAAAAATTTCCCCCCCCTCCCAGATTAACGACCTAAAAATCCCCCCCCCCCGCCCCGACCAAAATTTTGTCCCCTCCTGGCCAAGACTTTGCCCCCACTGGCCAAGACTTTGCCCCCCTCTGGCCAAGACTTTGCCCCCCCCTGGCCAAGAACCTGGGTACGCCCATGGATATGAATAAATAAAAAGTCAAATAAGTACATACTTAGGACTAAAAAAACACGCTTTTGTGAAAAAAAATTAAAAAGTAAAAACTAAGAAGAAAATGTTCCTATATTATTGTAAGAAAAAGCGTGGGGTGCATGGTGTTAGTTAACAGTAATATATTAGTAGAAGGATTATCATTTAAATATCTCAAAAAGCACCCCATCCTTTTTTTTACAATAAAATAGAGGTACATTTTCTAATTATTTTTTTACCTTTTAGTTAGTTTTTCACAAAAGCGTGTTTTTCAGTTTTTAATTTTTTAGTTGGATTTTTTTTCATATTACAGTAGAACCTCGATTATCCAAACCTCGATCATCCGAACCCTCAATTATTCGAACGATGACTTTGTTTATCCGAACGCTCAATTATCCGAACGTTACCGTTGGCGCGAAAGATACATTGTTGCTCACTGTCACCGCCGCGAGCCACAATGATCCTGGGCATCAAATCTTGACGTTGATGAAATTGTTTCATCAATAAAAAATCACGACAACGACAGCAGTAGCGACGAAGCGAAGCGTGGAAGCACCGAAGAAACCTTCGCATGCGGAAGCATTAAATTTGCCGCTTTTGAGACGGGTCTCGAATGGTTTGAGAGACAAGAAGAATATTTATTGCCCAACGCCACTTCTCCTTCCCAAACGGCTGCGAGACTTAGCCGCTCAAAAACGGATTAAGAGGAAACGCTAGCGCCGTATTCCCATACAAATGTATTCTCCTATTTTCTGCTTTAGACTTAGAGGCTTAGACTTATTCTATTTCTTGATATTTGTGATTATTTTTTAATAAACTCAATTCCGAAGGAGGAAACAGGAGAATATGAAACCTCGGTTTAGTCAGAAAGTTTGTAGGTATAATCGGTCTGAGCTGCATTTGTCCCTATCGCACGCAGCGGATAGCGCAGGGCGCAGCGCGATAGCAATAGTCACTCCAAAATATCTATTTTTATAATTCGGCTGAAGCCGCGTTTCCTCTAAAGAAGCATGCTCTATTTATTTAAAAAATGTATGTTGTATGATACTGTAAGCACTATTATCTCACAACAGTAACACATTATTTTATACTGTTGTGCATATGCATGTGCATAAAAGCATTGGATCTACTATATAACTGAAGTAAAAATTGGCGGAAATCTGAGATAAATAAATAAGTTAATTTATGAAATATGGTCATGATGACTCACCTTATACAACTTACATAAAAGTTAGGTGCAGGACGGTGGGACTTTTTGAAATTTTTCAAGTCTCTGAAATACACATCAAAATCAATCTTTGGATCCTCTTCCTCTGAGTCATCGTCTAAGTCTTCGCTCTCTTGCTCTCTTCTATTCTCGTCATTATCGTTACCTAATTTTATATCTAAATGACTTTTAATAATTCGTAATTTCTCCAAAACTACCATGGGATTGGAGAAGTCTTTTGGGCTCGTGAGACTGTTTAGGGTCATAATTCTTTCCGTCTCAGTATCGTTCAATACCTCACTCGTTTTTTGTAGGCATTGATAAAATGATATTTTAACAAAGTCGAATATTAATTCTTCTCTACTAATGTCTATCGTTTCTTTGGCACGATTTATTGAAATAATTTCCGGTCTCCCGAAATCTGTTTTAGGTGGCAACCAATTGTCTTTAAAAGCTTGCAGTAAATGTGGACTATAATTATAATCGCAGTTTGTTAGTTCGTCACTTTCACTTGTGCTTGGAAGTGGTTCAGCCTCTTTTTGTGTTTCAGATAGCTGTTTTAGAATCGAAAATGGATTTTTTAACTTCTTACTTGTGATTGGCGCAGAACTGGTTGTTGCAACTTCTTCTACATCTGATGACGACGAATACGCAGTGAGATCATTTCTGTCAATTAGATAAAAGTTATCATCTAGATAATAGTTTACCTTGTATGTTTCATTGAATCTCTGTATCAACTTGTTAAACATCCTCTTATGTTTGGATGTAGCCTCATTTTTAGTATGAAGCGCCTTTAATTGATCAGCCATGTCTTCTATTTTTTTCAACTTACTTTCAAACGTATTTACAAGCTTCTTCTTCTTCTTCTTAGGTGTCTGTTCGTCATCATCGTCTAAATCAACAGTCTCAACAACATTCTCATTTGGATTCTCCTCAAAAGTAACATTAAAATCGTCTGTAAACCGTACCCTAGTTCGATACCTAGAATTGAATGAGTGCATGAGTTCTTGCAATTTCAAAATATAATAAACCGGCACTTTTGAGTTTAGGATTGCATCTTTGACCCAAAATGCAACATGTTTTATACATTCCATACGTTCTTGCTTTTTCGACCTATCCTGAGATCTCTTTCTTAGTTGGGTATTAAAATTATTTGGAATATTATCGACAAAATGATGTGGAGGGAGCGGGCGGGGTGGAAAGGGAAACACTAACTGCTGCGGAACAAAAGGTGTTTGAAAATTCATATTGAGGTTGGCATAGAAATTTGGTGATGGTCTTATAAACATCATAGGCGGAGGACCTGGAGGAAGTTGCGGATTAGGAAACCTCAAGTCATTCCAAAAGAAATTGATATCATTATATGAGTTTGTATTTGAGGGTCTTGCACTTGTCACATTTTGTTGATTCGCTATAGTTGTACTTGTATCATCATTGCTACTCGTTATCGTATCAGGACTCGTACTTTTTAAAATTGGTTTTGACACAGTAGTGATTCTGCTTATATTTAGGTTATATGATCGGCACGTAAATATCATAATAGGTTGGAAAGTCCTAGGGGTTATGAACATACTGACTTCAGGATATTTAGTAAAATCTGGTATTTCCAAAAACCTATTTGTCAATTCAGTAGTTTGCTTGGTTGGTTTAACTTTTCTATTTTTTAGTTGACGTATTTTATTTGCAACATATTTAGCGACTTTAAAGCTTTTGGCGTTGGATTTTTTCGAGCATTGTGATGACGATGGCTGATTAGCTACTTCCATTAGGTTCATTTCCGTGGGATCTGCGAGGCTTTTATGTTCTTTGTCTGCAAACATTAAAGTGGTTAAGTGGTATACAAGAATAAAAAAATCAAGCAACATTTAGATATTATGAACAGAAATACATAAATTATAGTAATATTTAGTATAAAATAAAGTATAATACTGCCAAAATTTCCAAAAAATAATGGGACCAATACAGATTTACAAAACTCTATACATCTATATCTCTATACATCATAGAAATGAAAAATTACATTGATTAATATAAGCTATCTAGCTGATCTTTTAGGACCTTCAATCTATCTTGGAGTTTTAATATTAAATTCTTGGACATGCATACAAAGTCACAATTAATAGCAATAAAATCTATTTTTATTACTTTTACTTTATTATTAACTTACCAAGAATGTTTTCTGGATTTGAAGAACTATTTTCGACTTGTTGATTTTCACTTTCATTTTCATTTGTTTCAGCATTTCTGCATAGGGAGGTTGCAGATTCATTTTCATGTACTTTATTTTGGTCTGATACAGGTTCTTTTCCATCCTGTGTGGTTTCTGTTTCTTCTGTATCAAGACCGTTCTCATTATCGTTCTCATCTTGTGGAGTATGTCTGTACACTCTATATCCTAATCTACTTAGAGATGCGTACACTTTGTATTTCATTAATGTTAAATTGCCCTGAAGCAATAGTGCATATGCTTGTTGGAATGACACTTTAATTCCACCGTATTTCAGGAGTAGACAATTCTGGAAGGTTAAAAAATATTTATTTTACTTAAATAATATTCATTTTACAATAGAAAATAAAATTAGCTAACACATTTATTATTACATGCATTTTTAATTTACAGATTTTTATCCATTTTTTTTATTTAAATGGAGTAGCAAATAACTAAATTAAATTATCCAAGTTCATACACTACATATTATTGTTTCCTTGTCAAATAATTATAATACGTAGATTGCCTAATCGTCTGTTATCTGAAGCAAATTGCCATGATACTGTTCCAACCTACATCGGAGCAGCATAAATAAATAACGATCCACACTCATAGCTCCATAGTAGGGTACATATACCCTGTGTTGTGAGTACCATGGACACACACAACGATAGAAATACAAACACCCAGACCAAGAACAGAAATTTAAACTCATCATTCAAATTTCTGTTTCGCCGGGAATCGTACCCGGGACCCTTCGATTGGCAGTCCGGCATGGTAACCATTACGCCACGCGGGTCGTCAAATGGCATGGAGGAGTCTTTCGCTAGAGCTATTAAGAAGACAGGCCAAATCACCTCCAAATAGTGTAGATTTCTACTATGATATATTATATACATGTATATATACATATTTATTAATATCAATAATGTAGAAACTTACAACTTCAAGCAAGAACAGTGCTTCTTCAGGATAAAGATACAGTTGTGTTCCCACATTGTGGCCCAAGTATTGCCAGTAGCCACCAACTTTCTGAGTTACTTCTGCCAATTTCAAGTCTTCTCGCCATTCAGCATGGCTTAAAGCTCCACTGGAAGTCATACAAAGCTGTTTACAAGAAAGTAAGTTTAAAAAAAATCATCAAAAATTCGATTCTTTTGAATTTCTTTTAAAATATTGCTTAAAGCAATATTTTACGAAGTTTGATCGGATCTGGTTTTGATAGTATATATATAATCTGCTCTTCTTTAAGAAATTCCTTATTTAAGAGCTCCTTAGTCTTGCAACTCTTCTATTTTTAGTTGTCATGCTGATGTTACTTGACACTGATCACTTGATCACTCTTCAGGTTACACACACTATAACAATGTATATGTACACTCCTCACATTCATAGCCGAACAGACTTTGTGAAGTAGAACATCTGTAGTACCTTTTCAATAAAATAATACAGACATAATCAGAAATACATATGTAAAAGTAAAGTACTGTTATACATTTTCTCAATCCTCTCCGCTTTAATTAACAGCTTCCGAGCCTCCAACGCTTCCTGAATTTGTTTCTCTTCTAGCCAAGTCTTATTAGGCCACACCTCTTTCATGCCCACTTCTGGAAGGGAAGTAGCAGCCTTCAGTGCACCCATGCGTACTAGTGTCCCCCCACTGAAAGAAACATAAAATGAAGTAAAAATTCAGAAATGAGATTTTTAGCTTTTTATACTGTCACATAAAGTAATGAAAAGACATAAGGTATCATAATACAAGGACATAGACTATGTTAAATCACATAGTGTAATGCATAGACGGCTGGACGCACACAGCCGGAATGGCTTGCTGAATTCAGATCCGGAATTAAGAATCTTAATTAAGAACGGCAGGAATACCATACAAAATCACTATGCTCTACACACATTCTGATTTATTCAGAATCTGACATCTGACACTGGAAGTGGCAACGTTTGGACGTGTTGCGTGCGAATTGCGTCCTGTTGATGTGATATCTGACACATAAAGTTTAGTTTAATTCCCCACCAAACATAGTAATTCATCAAATGATGCTACTGACATTCTGTAGTAATCAAAGAATTTGTCAGGATACTGTCGCTCTTTTCTCGACATATACCAAAACTGACTCTCCCTTATTCTGTTCAAATTTAAGGGATGAATCCAGTATTTACGTTTGCATTTCTTTTTTTATTATGTAGAGTCAACCCCAATGCGATAAGTAACTCCTCTTCCGTATAGACGTTTGCGTGTGCCGGGAATCACGAGACTACTGATCAATCTGAATTGTTAAGAATAGTGTGATGTCAGGCACCAGAATTAAGAATTTGAAATCAGAATCTGATATCAGAAAGTCAATTCGGGCTGTGTGAGTCCAGCCTTAGGTGTAATGTAACATCACTGTTCAATCCTTGTGACTGGCTGGTAAGTAATTTTGAAAGAAGAAGTCCATCAACATTGACTTGGATGCCAATGTTGATGACATTCAATTGTCACAACCTGAATGGAGCATAGATTTATTATGACTTTGACTATATTAAGATACCTAGATTAAAATAGATTGGCAATACAAAAGAGAAAGAACATAGTTATGTGTTAGTTAGCACAATCATGGACTTTATTGGCGTAGCGTCATTCTTGACCAAAATAAATTCCGCTTATATTCCTAAAATATCAGGTTTTAAAGTTTAAATTGGTGTTTATTGGACATAAATAAATGGTGTGCAGTGCCTGGGTGTAACTCATCTAAGAAAAAAAAAAACCAAAATAATTATACATTTCACATTTGTACGTACTAATGAAATGTTTAGCAGTCTATGTTATTAAATCCAATGTTTTTGATCTCATATAAAAATGTGCTATATGAACGGACAGGAAAAATTATGTCATTTTATCATAATAATGCTTTAAATGCATAATAGTTATATTTAATACAATTATAAAAATCTGTGAATATCTCGTTTTGTAACCATGATGTAGAGATTGACTGACATCTGACATTATCGATAAGCTTTTGGATATGTCTGTTACCGTCCAAAATATAATATTTTTACATATGAACCTCTAAATTCTCAAAAAGTTTTTTTTTCTAATTGGTGGAATTCATCCCAGGGTCACCGGATAGAAGGCAATGATTTCAACACCACATGATTCAGACAATGAGAGTTGGGAAAGGCTAAAAGATTAAGATTCTGATTGATTATTGCATTCTGTATGCAAGCAACTACGTACAAGCTAGATCCTACACAGTCATATATTGTTTTGTGATTTTTTTCATTCCAGAGCCTCTGGAGTAAACACAGAAATGTATCCTATCTGACTGATTATCTGATTGATAGTGGTGGCAGTGTTAGATTTTGCTTAAACAGTAGACATTTGGAAAAAGACTAAGCGATCACTGTCTAAATTACTAATAAACTAATCTAGGGATATCAGACTTTAGTAAGTAAAATAAAAGAAAATGGATACTACTTTGAGCTTTTAGAGCTATGAATAAAATCTACTCACATTTTATTTAGAGTTTAGTTGATAAAAACAAATGCAAATGTACTCACGATAGGACCCTAGTTTCATCCATTCTCAATGTATCCATGATGATAGGAATGTCTTTAAAATTTTACAGCATAATTCACATTATTTATTCAGACTAAAATCATAGATTGAAACAGTTCCATTCTATTATTTTTCACAAAAAGGAGACGTAAGGTGATTCACTAATAAGCTTAATTAAACACAAGTTATTTATATAAAGATTTCCCTCCGCATAATAAATTTCAGAGAGCAGCCTCAGTGCGCTTCATCACATCAACAGCAGAGCAGGCGCACCAGCATCATAGAGAAATTAAACACTACGACCAGCATCACTCATAATGAATATGGAATTATGGATGGATGTATGTATTTAATAACGTAGTGTTTATGGGATATTCAATGATTAAAGAAAAGAAATTGTTACAGGTATATTCATACTAATCTATGAGAAATTGGATGCAAAGAATAATATGAATTGGATGTCAAATTGTCTTTGTCAATATGTCAATTAAAGTCAATGTCAATTGGCGATTTTTTTTTTAATTTCGTTTTACGGCATTGGATAAAAATCCTTTCAGCCATTCAATATTTACTTTTCAATTTTAATAATGGCGTCGCAAACTATGTGCATATTGCCAGCGTCAGGTAAAATTTTTGCATCACTGTAGTCGTAGAAAAAAGTCAATTAGTCGTCAGGTATCAGTCAGTCTAGTCAGTCAAATGTTCAAGTAAAGTGATGGCTACTTTACCAGAACATGTCCGATGGAATTTTGGAGGCAAGCCGAAAAAACATGTTTTCGCACTGTTATTTTATTTCACAACACTCGTGCCTCATTAACCTATATCGAGCAAAATGCCATCAACTTTATCCGATATAACTCAAAAATACACTAATAAAATGTAAAATAAAACAAGAGCACAACTTGTTCCTTCAGACTTCCCGCCAAAACTCTGTCAATTGGCGATACGCAGCCATAGAGTACGCAGCCACGCACGCACGCAGTAGAGATGTTGAATATAACCATAGATAATACACTATATAAACCAATGAGGAACGAATCCCCCTTTATCAAAGATATAAACCAGAGAAATATAACCATCACCATACAATTATTTTTGAACATCTCCTGTAACAAATAAATTAATCAAAACTTCCGTTCTGGAAATTTTGACTTGAAAAATGAAGCTCGTGGTCGTCCGGAGACTTTGGTCAACAATGATGAATTGAAGGCGATTGTGGAAGCTGCTGACGAAACTCAATCTACAGCTGAGTTAGCAGCAGCCTTTGATGTTAGCATCAAAACAATTTGATTCATTTGCGACAACTAGGCAAGGAAAAAAAACTTTATAGATGGGTGCCCCACGAACTTAACGAGTGCCAGCGCAACACGTGTCGAGACCTGCCTCACGCTGCTCGAAGGCAAAGAAATGAAGGAATTTTGAACCGAATTGTTACGTGATAAGAAAAATGGATTCTGTTCGACAGTCGAAAGCGCTCAGCGAGTTGGTTAGATCCTGGTTCAGCACCAAAACAATACCTTAAACCAAAAATGACCCCTAAAAAGGTGATGGTCACTGTTTGGTGGTCTAGTGCGGGTGTGATTCGCCACAGCTTTTTAAAAAACAACATGATCATTACTGCAGATGTGTACTGTGAAGAACTGGAGACAATGATGGAGAAGCTTGCACCGTCGGCAACCAGCTTTGGTCAATCGGTCGTCCCCACTGCTCCTTCACGACAACGCGCGACCCCATACTGTACAACAGACAGTCTCCAAGCTGCAAGAGCTGGGGTTGGATGCTCTCCCTCATCGGCCATACTCACCAGACCTTGCACCTACCAACTATTACTTTTTCCAAAATTTACACAACTTTTTAGTGGGTAAAAAATTCAATTTTCGAGAGGCAGTACAAAATGCCTTTGAAGAGTTTGTTGCCTCCCGTCCAGCTGATTTTTACAAGAAGGGCATCAATAAATTGCCAATGCGTTGGCAAAGATGCGTCGATTGCATGGGTGATTGATTACTTTGAATAACAGAAATAAAAAAGTTAAAAAAAATAAGTACTTTTTTCACTTATTCCATACAAAACGGCAATTTCATAGGTAAAGCCCTAATATTCTAGCCCAAACTGTTAAGTTATTGTTATATTAAGCCCTGATTAACATCCTAAAATGTACATTGATTTATTTAATTATTTAATTAATATACATATAAAGTCAGTTGATCAATATTGATTGTTGTCGCTAATTAAACTTATGTGAAACGGAACGTTTTTCACCCCACTCTAAAGCAAGGTCATCAGCCATCTTCGATGGCTCAAGTCTAGGGGTGCGAGGCATTCGATCTCGAAGCGTAGAACTAAATAGACCTGATTAGAATTGTTGCTGTACTGTTATATTAAATTATAAATTGTTAAATTGTGTAACCGTATTGCTGCAAGGAAATAAATAAAAGTTTTGAAACTAATACTGTCTTTGGCTTTGATTCTCTAACAGAATCAGAAGCCGGGATTCAAGAGAATAATCTCTTACCACGTCCACTTTCAGATATGGAATCTGAAGGCAATGATATGTCTACCCCAAATTTAATGGCCATGCCTGATGACGAGATGAGACGGATATCCATGGACGTAGAGCAAGAGCAACGTTCGATGGGCCACTCTAGTCGAAATGTCGAGCTCGAGCAACATAACAGAATAAATGAGCTAAACGGTGAAGAGCTTGAGCAACCCCGATTAGCATTTGAAATTAGAGAGATGGGTTCCCGAAGATATAGCCATGAGCAAGAGCAGGGGAATCGTTTGAACACTGTCAGTAATCCGCAACTGCCCTCCAATGTTGAACGGCACTCGGGCAGTAGGAAAAGGAGAATTGAAGATTTTGATCGACGCCAGTACCAGTATCACTGCCGGCACCCTAATGAAGATCGTGATGCGAGAAGTCAGAGTCCGTTGCCCTCCACTAGTCGTCGTGCACGGTATGAAAGTCCTAACGATAATTTATTACAATTTGTAAATGCTTTGAAAGATTTGGTTAATTCTAACGGTAATAAGTTAAATTCTTTAAATAATGTTATACCTGAATTTGACCCGTCTTCTAAAAATCAGACTATCTTGAATTGGTTAACCAAGGTTGAAGAATGTGCCGAAATTTATAATTGGTGTGAGCGCGAAATCATACATTATGCCTTACCGAAACTTACTGGTATAGCTAAAATTTGGTTTCAAAATTTGCCTACTTTACGATACTCGTGGGTAGAATGGAAAAATTTGTTAGTTAAATCATTTCCGTATCAAGAAAATTATGCGGATCTGTTATCTGAAATGCTCTCTTTTAAGGCGCGGTACGGTGAACCTTTAGAACAATATTTTTATACCAAGCTTAATTTATTACATCGCTGTCAAATAGGGGGTAGTAAAGCCGTAGACTGCATCTTACATGGTATAGAAGATAGAAGTATTCGCTTAGGCGCTCAAGCTGTTCAATTTGATTCACCCGAACAGGTTCTAAGATACTTAAAAACTGTTAAGGTAGAAAATTCGCGTGCTAATTCCATTGCCATTAGAAATAGAACTGATAGAAGGCAAACTCAGCATAGTTCGTTTTCCAGAGTCAATCCGTCTTCTAAACCTCCTATTAAATGCTTTAATTGTGGGTTAGAGGGGCACCCAAGTTTTTTATGTACTAAACCAATTGAAAAGTGTAATAATTGCCATCGTATTGGTCATATGATCACTTCTTGTCCTAATCTAATACGTCCACAAAATATTAATATAAATTCAAATAGACAAAATGATAATAAGGAGAAACAAGTTATGCGTGTAACAATGGGTAATGAGTCTCCTTTGAGTAGCGACACATCGGAATGTATGGGATCATTAGTTTCTAACACTAAAACTAAATATTTCATGTCTATAGATGTAAATAACAAGCAACTGGAGTGCTATGTTGATCCTGGAAGCGAATGTTCCTTAATTAGGAATAGTGACTGTGTAGATCTCGGAGTAGATTTCATGTTTGACGATTTGCCGTTGCTCAAAGGTTTAGGTAATAACTTGGTTCCAGCCGTAGCTTATTTTGTTGCTAATGTAACAATTCAAAGTATAACCCTTTCAATAAAGTTGTATGTTGTAGCTGATAATATTATTAGACAGGCCGTATTGCTGGGACACAATTTTACGGAGAACCCCAACATCATGATTACTAAAACCCCTTCACAATTGATTTTTGAATATGTAAACGAATCTCAAAAACTGCTTCTAATAATACTAGACAATATTTGTATAAATCCGGGTGAAATAAAAGCTGTTCCTGTCATTTGTAATAATCTCTATTCTGGTGTTATTTACGTTCACGGTTCTATAAGAGGAAAAGTCGGTTATGAATATTTTCTCCTACCTGGTGAATATAAACTAAGTTTAGGAAAGGGCAGTCTTCTTGTCCAAAATATCACGAATAAAACTGTTACATTTGTTAAAAATGCCCTTTTAACACGTGCTATGATAATGCGTCATGTAAAAGAAATATGTAGCCTTTCTGAAGCGAACGATGTTGAGGATAGTAATCATAACAGTGTAATTAATTGTGGAAGTGACCTGAGCGAAACTCAACACAGGGAACTTAACAATTTAATTGAGAAATATAAAGATTGTTTTTCGAACTCCTTAAAAGATTTAGGTTATACGACTGTAACTGAAATGGAAATTAACTTAACAGATTCTGAACCCGTAGTTTATCGCCCTTACAGATTGTCGCATAGCGAAAGATTATTAGTACAAAATATGATAAGCGAGATGTTAGAAGCTAATGTAATTCGTGAATCCTCGTCCCCTTATGCTAGTCCAATTGTCCTTGTAAAGAAAAAAACTGGCGAAAAACGGCTATGCGTCGATTATAGAGCCTTAAATAGAAAGACTAAAAAAGACCATTATCCGTTGCCTAGAGTAGAAGATCAGCTAGATTTACTTGCGGGATATACTTTATTCATTACATTGGATTTGGCTTCCGGTTACTACCAAATTCCGATTAAAGAAGACTCCATACACAAAACCGCGTTTGTCACCCCCGACGGACAGTTCGAATACCTACGTATGCCTTTTGGCCTTGTCAACGCACCGTCGGTTTTCCAACGTGCCATAAATAAAATCTTAGCCGATGCCAAAATACAGTATGCATTAGTATATATGGATGATATATTAATTCCAGCTCATAGTTTCTCGGAAGGTATGTTGCGATTGGAGGAGGTCTTAGTTTTGTTACGGGCCGGGGGTTTGACATTGAAACTGTGTAAATGTTATTTCTTCTATAATAAAATTGAATATTTAGGATTTGAAGTTGGAGCACAAGGTATCCGTCCTGGCACTCGAAAAATAGATGCTATTTCTAAATTTCCTCCCCCTACCAATCAACATGACGTTCGTAGATTCATTGGTTTAGCCAGTTTCTTCAGGCGGTTTATTAAAAATTTCGCAATAATTGCAGGGCCCTTGACGGACTTACTGAAAAAGAACTCTGTATGGAATTGGTCATCCACTCAGGATAACGCTTTTCGGACACTAAAACAATTCCTTACTGAACGCCCAATTCTTGCCTTGTATGACCCTAGTTTAGCTGTTGAGTTACATACAGACGCCAGCAAGGTTGGTTTAGCTAGCATACTCTTCCAAAAATCATCTGATGGTTTGCTTAGACCTATATCTTATTTTAGCCGCAAAACCACAGAGACAGAACAAAAACTACACTCTTTCGAACTTGAAACACTTGCCGTTATAGCTTCTCTTAGTAGATTTCGTGTTTATTTGATTGGAGTTCCTTTTAAAATCTACACAGACTGCAATGCATTACGTACGACGATGACAAAACGTGATTTGATTCCGAG
This sequence comes from Pyrgus malvae, assembly GCA_911387765.1. Classification (NCBI taxonomy): domain Eukaryota; kingdom Metazoa; phylum Arthropoda; class Insecta; order Lepidoptera; family Hesperiidae; genus Pyrgus; species Pyrgus malvae. The sequence continues at coordinate 23,405,683 of OU426948.1, forward strand.
AATCGCTCGTTGGTGGGTGCAACTGCAGGAATTTGATTGTACCTTTGAATATCGTTCTGGTAGTAGTATGGCTCATGTCGATGCTCTCAGTAGAAGTCCTGTTGACCCAGCTTTTCCAGAATCTCATATATTAGATGTACTTTCAATAGATAAAGATAACTGGATAAGTACAGTACAATTAGCTGATGACGAAATTAACAGTATTAAAGATATATTGTCTAATCCCAACCTAAATAAAATTGCCGATGTTCATGCCAACTATAGTCTTAAAAATGAAAGAGTGTACCGAAAAGTTAATGATGAATTAAAATGGGTGGTCCCAAAGGCTGTTAGGTGGCAATTGTTAAAAATGAACCACGATGACGTGGGACATTTTGGTCTCGAAAAAACACTTTCAAGAATAAAACAGCATTATTGGTTTCCTAAAATGCATAAATTTATTAAAAAGTACGTTTCTTCTTGTCTCGAATGTGCCCATCATAAGGCACAGGGCGGGCCACGCTCTGGCGAACTACATCCAATCCCCAAAATTGAAATACCATTTCATACCATACACTCTGATCATTTAGGGCCTTTTGTCAAGAGTAAACGGGGAAACTCGTACATATTAATAATTATAGACGGGTTCACAAAATACATCAATATAACACCTGTAAGAAATACAAAAGCATTAACCACTATTAGGGTATTTCGGGAGCATATAAGCTATTTTGGGACACCCACACGCCTGATTACTGATCGCGGTTCATGTTTTACTTGCCATTCTTTTAAAAAGTTTATAGACTCTACCGGTATAAAGCACATATTAAACGCAGTTTCATCACCAAGGGCAAATGGACAAGTAGAACGCACTTTCTACAAAGACTCACGGACAAGACGATAGAACATGGGATGAACATCTCCCTGACATACAACTGGGCTTAAATACCACTATTCATACTACAACAAAAAAAAGTCCTTCAGAATTACTTTTTGGGTTAAAATTAACAAACTCCTCAGAATCCATTTTACATGATGTCATAAACGATACCCTTAATATTAGTTCAGGGCAGGAATTAGAAGAGTTACGAGACAAAACGGGCGATTTAATTAGGGAACAGCAAAGTAAAGATGTCAAAAGATTCAATAAAAGTAGGAAAAATAGTTACGTTTTTAAAGAGGGAGATTTAGTGCGATTAGAAAGAGATATTAATTATAATGATGGAAAATCGAAAAAATTAAAACCAAAATTTCATGGCCCGTATCGAATACAAAAAATTCTCCCTAATGACCGATTTATAGTTGAAGATACTCCACTAACTCGAAAGAATAACAGGCGTTATGAAGCTATTGTAGCAATCGATAAAATTCAGCCTTGGTTGAGCTTTTCTTGTAATTATACTGACAGTGATAATGATTCGGATGAAGAAAGCACAGATATTTGTGATTCAGATAAAAACAATGAATAAATTATGTAATTGATAAAATACTAAATTGTTTTTGTATATTGTGTTTTTTTTTCTGTATAAAGCAACAAAGAAATATAATTGTTATATTTTGCTTCACTTGGTTCATTAAATTAATTTAATCATAATGATATCATTTACAAAAATTGTTATTTTTATTAGATAGTTTACATTATATCCCGTACTGATAATTTTGTTGTTAAGATAGATTTTTTTTTTTGTGTTGCATAATAAGTATGAATTGTAACAATTAATGCAATTTCAGACATATTTTTTTTAATCATCCATAAAAACGGGTTTATATTATGTTCTATGAACTAGATTAAGATTTATTTATAAAATGTAAGTAAATAAGAACTTATATTGAATGTAATTTTATTAATTTAATTTTTTTTTAAATATAGGTATTAAACAAAAGCAACTCGTGGACGAGTTGCCTGGTCAGATGGCCGAGCTGTTAAGTTATTGTTATATTAAGCCCTGATTAACATCCTAAAATGTACATTGATTTATTTAATTATTTAATTAATATACATATAAAGTCAGTTGATCAATATTGATTGTTGTCGCTAATTAAACTTATGTGAAACGGAACGTTTTTCACCCCACTCTAAAGCAAGGTCATCAGCCATCTTCGATGGCTCAAGTCTAGGGGTGCGAGGCATTCGATCTCGAAGCGTAGAACTAAATAGACCTGATTAGAATTGTTGCTGTACTGTTATATTAAATTATAAATTGTTAAATTGTGTAACCGTATTGCTGCAAGGAAATAAATAAAAGTTTTGAAACTAATACTGTCTTTGGCTTTGATTCTCTAACAAAACGGGCACATAAATGGGATGACCGGGAAAAAATGACATTATTATGCGAATATTTTGTATTCATAATATAAAATGTTTGATTTTGATTTCCCGATGCGATCCGTCGCGTCGCGACCCGTCGCGTCGCGATGACCGGGGAAAAAAGGACAATATTATTATGCGAATATTTTGTATTCATAATATAAAATGTTTGATTTTGATTTCCCGATGCGATCCGTCGCGACCCGATGCGTCCCGACACGACACGACGCAGCCCGATGCGACCCGACGCGATTCAACGCAACTCGACGTGAACCAACGCGACTCGACGCGACCCGATGGTACCCGACCCTAACGAACGCAACCCGACGCTACACGATACTACCCAACGCGACACGATGCGACCCGATTCAACCCGACGCGATCGAACGCGACTCGAAGCGACACTACGCGATCCGACGCTACCCGACGCGATACGAAACTACCCGACGCACACGACGCGACCCGATGCGATCCGACACGATTCGACGCGACCCGATACCCGATGATAGCATCGACGTATCACGACACGACCCGACGCGATCCAAAGCTACTCGACCCGACCCAATGATACCCGACCACCCTAACGAATGCAACCCGACGCGACTCGACGTGACCCGATTCAACCCGACGCGATCCAACGCGACTCGACGCTACCCGATGATACCCGACCCAAGTGAACGCAACCCGATGCGACACGATACTACCCGACGCGACACGATGCGATACGACGCTACCTGACAGTGCCAGCGCAACACGTGTCGAGACCTGCCTCATGCTGCTCGAAGGCAAAGAAATGAAGGAATTTTGAACATTTTTCATTGCACGTGAATTGTTAGATTCGATTCTGTTCGACAGTCGAAAGCGCTCAGCGAGTTAGTTAGATCCTGGTTCAGCACCAAAACAATACCTTAAACCAAAAATGACCCCTAAAAAGGTGATGGTCACTGTTTGGTGGTCTAGTGCGGGTGTGATTCACCACAGCTTTTTACAAAACAACATGATCATTACTGCAGATGTGTACTGTGAAACTACCCGACGCGACACGACGCGACCCGATGCGATCCGACACGATTCGACGCGACCCGATACCCGATGCTATCCGACGTATCACGACACGACCCGACGCGATCCAAAGCTACTCGACCCGACCCAATGATACCCGACCCTAACGAATGCAACCCGACGCGACTCGACGTGACCTGATTCAACCCGACGCGATCCAACGCGACTCGACGCTACCCGATGATACCCGACCCTAGTGAACGCAACCCGATGCGACACGATACTACCTGACGCGACACGATACGATACGACGCTACCTGACGCGACACGACGCGACCCAATGCGATCCGACACGATTAGACGCGACCCGATGATACCCGACGCTACCCGACGCTAAACGACACGACACGACGCAAAACGTCGTGACCCGACACTACGCAACCAACGTACCGACGTGATACGACGCAACGGCATGATGCAATGACACACCGCGACGTCACGAAGCTACGACAGGACTCAACGACACGTCGCGGTGACCCGACGCTAACCGACGCGACCTGGCATGCCCCGACACGACATGACGTCGGGTCGCATCGGGTCGTACCCGACGTGACACTACTCAAAACGATGCGGCTCGACGGGATCCAACGTGACCCGACGCGACACGACACGACTAGATGCGACACGACGTGACTAGACGCGACTCAATACAATACTACGCGATCCAAAGCGAGCCGACGTGGCACGATGCGACTCAACGCGACCCGACGCAATGACACGACGCTACAACACGACGCAACGACACGACGCTACGCGACCCGACGCGTCCCGACGTTGTACGACGTGACGTGACCCTACGCGACCCTACGATACCCGATACTACCCGACACGACTCAACGTGATACGACACGACACGACAAAACAAGACGCGACCCGAAGCGAGCCGACACGAGCCGACGCGATCCGACGCGACACGACGACGCAACGACATGACTTAACGACACGCATGACGCAGCGACATGATGGAGCTGGAATGTATGTTCGGGTGGAATCTTGCTACTCAATTTTGAAGCAGATATCTTCAACCGATTGAGCCGAAATTTTGTATGTATACACGTTTAGTTTGGATGACTATACGCGATAAGCTATGTGACGTCATTCTAAATCCAATATGGCAGGCAAATTAAGATGGCGGAATTGTTATTTTTATTGCATTTCTACAATATGGGTATCAAATGAAAGGGCTTGTGGAGAGTAATTCAAAAAATAATGACACCTCTTTCTTAATCCAATGTGGTGGAACATCCAAACGCCATTTTGGATGTTCCACCATTAATAGTTATTTTTTATGCACTTCTGAAATATGAGTATCAAATTAAAGTTCTTGCCGAGAATAATTACAATAAATAAAAAGTAATAAATAAATTAAAAGCAAAAATAAAAAAATCTTGTATTTAAATGCACTAAAAAGGAGTAACTAAAACTTTCCTTTAAAATTTTAACTATCAACTTATAACCTCATTATACACATTATTATTATGTTATCATCAAAGATTGTCGCACGATTTACTTGTGGAAATAAACTAGTAACTGTGTACTGTGTGTCCTTTCGCATAGTATTTTCTATGTTTATGCCAAATTTCATCAAATTCTGTTCAGTGGTTTAAGCGGGAAAGGTAACAGACAGACAGAGCTACTTTCAAATTTATAATATTAAGTACGGATTTCGTCTTTATAGAATTCGGACATTCACACTGTGCTTTAATGACACTGACATGACAGCAATGCTTCAGAATACATCACAGAAACAAATCCTGGTGCCTATACGTCCGGACATTGAACTTGATGGCCAGAAACTCAGGGACACCTTCACATGGAATAAGAATGGTACCTAAGTAGAGTTTAAAACTGAAAAATCTAATGCAGCGGGTTATAATACTGTAGCGGCGCTATACCTACAGCAACGTGACCGCGCGCCTCACATGAGGCAAGACGACGCAAGCAGCGAACATTGTAAACAATAGAATACCTACGTCACTATACGTCACACTGAACTGGCCAATCAGAAGACGTATCCTGAATCACGCTATCGAAGTTTCTTAGATTCTCAGTATATATACAAATGGTCCAAAGTTAGCATTCGGACTGCGGTCCCTTAATTCGGGCTTGTAAGCCGATGTATTTCCCACTCATGTTGCTGTCATTATCGTAGCTTTGCCCACAACAATCTTTGATATCTATGCCACTATCACTTAAGAAATCTAATAAACTTTTAGCGAGTTGTTCAGCAGTATGACCTTCCATGTCCAAGAACTTAACAAATCTTTCCACTGGTCCAGAGTCAGTTGGTCTACATGCGATGCGATATATCTGGAGTGGAATCCAATGAAACTGAGTAGTATTTGCATCTCTTAATTTCGCAAATAATTTGATCCAGTATGCTTGATGCAATTAGATGAATAAATTCCTCACAAGTAGTTTTTGATAAATATGATATATGTCCCTTTCCTTTATTAGCATGATTTTGTATATGTTGACCCATAAAAGCGTCAAATTGGGCTATTGATTCTAACAAGCCTAAATAATTCCATTGTGAGGTGAACCAACAATTTCGTCACCACCCCGAAATGCAACACCTCGTTCTGCTAAAAACTTTATTACTGCAATGATTCGTTTTAAGAGTAGCCTCCAATACTTCTGCTCAGTCTCAATTTGGCTCACAAGTTGAGAATCAACACGCGTATTCTTGTTTTTGAGGTTTAACAGCGAAATTATAGCTTGTCTATGCGGAGTGCTTTCTTCATGCCTTGTCAACAAATTGTGCGCATTCTTCCAGTCATCTAATCCGTCTTTTGTAAACCGTGGTGACGAACTATCTGAATTCGTAACTTTACATCCAATGGGGCATCCTATACAATTTGATTTTTGGCGTTTTTTAAAGATACGGAACACTTCGTGGGAGAGTCCGAATCGCCCGAGGCCGTTTTTTGTTTAATTTCTTCATAAGTATACGTAGCAGTAAGTAGGTCTGTATAATGATCTGATAATTGGGGCAGTAAATAGATTTTAGTTTTAGTCAATTTGTAGTTCCAAATTATAAGCTGCAGTCGGCTGATCAATTCGAGAGTTCTATTTACATTATTATCCATAACATTTCCTAGATATTTAATATTACAATCAGTTCAGAGTGAATTTCTATTCTGTATTATTGGAGCAAACTCAATTGTGTGATCCATTTACTGTGTCATTGTAAATCAACATCTATGTCGCAACTTGAACTGAGCAGTGATACAATTAAACCGTGTATAACTGTCGTAGACAGATCTAACAACGCTACTCATTGTTGGGTTAAGTTCGCCGACTTTTCAATTCAGTCGGCTAATAATTGTAGCTAGTGTAGCTACAAAGTTGTAGTCTCGCGTAGTAGCTATCTACGGTGAAACGTAGCATGCCTGACGGGTATCGATTTGCGTGATGGCATTATCCGACAAGCTACGAGCGTAGCCGACCACCGCCGAAGCCTTCCGAGCCTCTTCCTACATAGCGGAAGTAATGAAATGTACAGAAAGATATGAACCGGAAAAATTGTCGCTCTCCTTTTTCTTCGTGCTACGCGTCTTATCCCCATATACAAAGCTACTGTTAGTATTCCCTGTAACCTGCGAACTATATTTGCAAATGGGCATTGAGTATGAAACGCATATTACAATTAGCTTTGGTCATCACAAAAGTATAATACTACTTTTATTATGTAATAATATATTGAGGAAATGCGAACATTAAGCTCGCAGCATTAGTTTCTTCAACTCTAAAGTAGGCGCAACGCCCTCATAAAACGCAAGGAGGACCCTTGCTCTCAAACAGAAAAGCGTCATTAAACTGTTCAAGTTAATTGGCTGTGTATAGGACGAGAGTACTCGAGATGTCGCCTGAAAGTTCCCGCGTTGCGACTGCAGTTGGTGAGGGCTGCAGGCGATGTAACGTATTGTAATACGGGCTTATACGAAGCGCGACCCCCTCGGCTCGAACGGCGTCTTGCCGGCTAGTATCCAAGCTATAGCAAAAACGATAGTTGTACGTTGACGTACGCTCAAGCTGGACGTCAAGATTTAAGCCATTCGGATTTTTTTCAGTTAATTTCGATACGGATATCCGCTCCCGTTAACGCCGGCTGTCCTCGATCGAAGGGCGGGGATGGGGTGCGCGCCCCGCAGCCATACGGTTTTATTTATGGTATATTTTGACGTGCGCTTTCGTTGCTAACTTCACGTCGCGTAGATAATGGGGTGATGGATAGTGTTATCGTGCTATTCAGCGTGAACCGCGAAAGAAACGTGCTCCCAGTATACCCTGTGCAGTGAAAAACTTGATGTGAGTGAATTGTATTATTTGGTTATGTTCTAATAGTGAATCGTAGTCGGCATAACCGGCATTTACTGTAGCAATAATTTCTACATTTAATGCGAGGTTTATTTATGGTTTAATTTTTTAAAGTGAAGTGCTACTTTCAAGTAGATAGTAAACTGCTGCTGCTAAAACTGTGTCTTATTGAAGGTTCATCTTTTATTAAGGTAAGTTTTAGTAATTATTTTAATTAAAACAACTTGATAAAAATTTTGAAACGAAAATTACTACCATCTAAAAAGCTTACATAAAAGTTGACAAGACAGGTACTGTTTTTCAACTGAAAAAATAAATTTAATTAAAATATTTGTTTTTGGATTTGGTATGTGTTCCATAAATTCCTGAAAATTTAGGACAGAATGTATTTAATCATTCAAAGTGCAGTATTTAGTGTAAACAAAATGAAACTAGTAACAGCGCTATCTCTTAGCGACAAGATGCACTACAAGTTAGTTCGTTAAGTGACCACGCTTGACAGCGCCAATGTGTCAGGACGCCGGCACGCCTGCAGTCACGCGGCGTTGACGCGCGTCGCAACATGTTTGCGTGGGTGTAGATCGTTTCGTGATAAACTATTTGGTGTGTTTTCTTTCTTATCAATCATAATATAAGTGAACCTATCTAACCTGTGTTGTTTCACTGCTAACCCAAATCGACCATATTGAATGCAATCGTTTACAGTGGTATATATGAAAGTGCATCTGTGTGTGTTTTGTTGCTGCTGCGACCAACTGAAGGCAGGATTTTGGCGGTGCAGTGAAGGTCTAGGGCCGGCATGAGGAAAATAAACGGTGAGAAACTTTGGTAACAAAGTTCAGAAAAACTTCCTACTCCAGAAACACTAATAGCGAAGTGGCCGTTAACTTTCTGATAAGAAACTTGCGTGTAAAAAGTGACCGGGTTGCGGTCAAAGATAAACATTAGAAAAACATGGCACGACCAGTGATCGCTCTTACGCGCCAGAATGAATAAAATTAATGAATAAGTCCATAATTTCGCAATTCTAATATTTAAGATTATTGTCTGTAAAGATACTTAATTGACACCTACTTTCAATTATATCTGTAAAGTTTTATAACGTCAAATGTTTGTTACTGATAAGGGCTGGATTAATTTAACTTCTCAAATTGCTACTCAATATTGGGGTTAAATATCCGGTTTCAACAAAATAAGACCGTTATGATTGTTGAACTCTAGAAACTTTTCTCCTATTTAAACTGACAATAGCACTATCTCAATAAAAAGTTATTACCTTCGTCTCGAAATAGAGTTGCTTCGCCTAAGCGAGGAACGAAATCATTAAGCGTAGCAGATCCCATACAAATGGCCCATAAACGTAATCCGACAATGTTCGATGGGTCGCCAGTCGAGACCAGTTACGAAACTGACATTTCCTCTGAGGTCAAAGCAGACAATTATATTTTTAACCAAACGATATTACCATGTTCGGCTTCGAATACAATACAAAACGGTGTCAAAACTCCAGATTCAAAAGCAGAAACATGAATGCTGATTACGCAAGAACTATTTTACTATGGCATGTGATAAACATGATTAATCTACCACAGCTTTTAATTTGTTATAGAATGTAAACATCCACGCTACTGATGAAACTCACATTGGGAGGTCGCCATCAGACGCGACAGTTGCAAGATTTATTGTTTAATGATTGCGACAGACACGGCGCAGAACACCTATTTGTTTTAATAATACGCTCGAATGAAGATACATTCAAAACGTCAAGCGCCGCTAGATGGATCGTACCATGTTTACTAATAAAAGATATGCGATCGATTATGATTCTCACCGATTGTATACGATCGTACGTCGATGAAAGAAGAGCGTAAACATTGCATTAGGGCCTTGTGTTAAATGCATAATCGAATAAAAAGCCAAGTGTATCTATTTTTATGAATGGGTACCGTGAACATCAAACTTGAGTTTACGATTCGAGGAGATGACGGAGCAGGCTTCAAAGTTCAATGGTCGGGGTTTAGTTAATATGCCTGCGCGTAGCGGCAGAAAATCAAATAAACAGTCGCTTTCATCTCCGGTTTATCGGCGATGCACTTCGTAGCCTTGCACTTTGCCGTATGTGTTCAACTGTTCACTCGCCGCAGCCATTACTCAGACAGAGGTTGTCGACTTAATAACAATCCGCGCTGTTATCGATTTTGCATTCCTACATGGAAAAATACAACACCAAAATCCTTTTATTTCGTTGAGTAAAGTGTCCGTTGTTCCAAATGTAAATTTTTATTTATTAGCTAACCTCTACGTTTATACCAGAAAATGCAAATTTTGTCTTAATGCCAAGGTGCCAATACTGATGAGTATTCTTTGCGATGGCTTCAGGTATCCTATTTTATAATCTGACTCTATGTACTCTACAACTCTACAACTAGCTTGACTACCTCGCGTTCGAAGCAATATTACCCTTCCAATATTGTTGTTTGCCATTCATTAAGCTGTAAAACAATTTTAAGCAATCATGCGTCTAATATAACCGATAATGTCTCTATTGATTTTACCGGTGGTTCGTAACAGCACTCCAATATTGACAATGAGCGGTAGTTTAGATGCTCCTACGTGATCCGGGAGTTGATGAGGATTCTACGTGACTGCCAGTTCATTGCTCTAGTTTTTTTGGCACTTGATCTTGTGAATGAGTTTGCAGACTTCTCCCGCAGACAAAGATCTCGGTAGACAAGATTTATTTACAGAAACATTTTACTGCTGTCTACTTTGCTTTCACACGTAATAATGACAGAACCTTAGATCCATAACTGAAAGTTACCAAGCTATAACCTGCAACTTAGTGTGTAAATATTGGTTGTAAATGATACTGGCAGTGCAGAGTATCATTACATGGTAATAAAGATGTCCAAATAGCTATCGTTTTCAGGATCGCAGCGTCAGTTCATATGAAATAAATGTGTGTAACTAGGCGTGATACGGCAGGGTCGTCGATGTCGTGAATGCTGATTTTCAATATCAGCACATTAGCAGTAGATGTGGTGGCGCCGCGCGTGATTGCCATGTTGATTGAGATCACACGTCTGTTACAAATTGTTGCTCCAATTCGCATGTGACAGGAATATATTTACTTCGTCCAGAATGACTCTACAATTATCATTTATCATATCAAACTTTCCTTTAATGTACTACACAGTAATTCTAGTGCAGATTTAGTAAAGTGTGCTTTTTAAGTGCTTGCGTTTTATACGTGTCGGTATTAAATCAGTGGCGCTAGAATAACGTTAGAAAAAGATCTGATAGTTAAACCTATTCTGATTCATTTGAATTATAAGATTAGGTTTTTATCTTTAATGTTCTTTACTTCAAAATAGTTAAATGAAAATTTTGTGTAGTCAGTATTTTCTTATTATCAGTCTATGCTCTAAAGAAGGACTTTATAATGTTAATTCAGTTGTTGTTTTTATTCAAATTAACCGGTTTAGCTGTATCGAACGTAATCAAGATACCATCATTTACATTCTCAATCTAAAGCGCAGGTAGACTGAGTTCGCTCGTTTGCGTCCTGAGGGTGGTGTGATATATTCAGGCCCCATTTAAATATTCCCAGGGGTGATAAGGGGAAGGGATGCGCACCGGTTAATCAAGTAACGTGATCCATTTATCTGGAGCACTCTTGATATGGTGTTTCTGAACTTTGGAATATTGTAGAGTCGTTTGGGGGTGAGGCATGTGAAATAGGCTAATGAGATATTGATGTGAATATGCTCTGTGTAATCATGAACACAGCAAATTTAATGTGATAAAGGGTATCCCTGATTAGAAATAAGAGTGCTTTAGAAGTAAGTACTCGTATCGTTAGATAGTCCTTGTTACAGCTTGCAACTTATCAATTATAGTGCACTAATAGTGCTATAATAATCGCCTTCCGGCAATTGCTATTAAGCGATACCTATTTCATTGCTATTTTATCAAAGCTTATTTGACCTCAATTATCGTTTCCTGGATAATAGTGTCACATTAATGATATCAAATTGTGCTATTAAATCAGTGACTTTATACGATCCGTAATCTTTGTAGACGTGTTATCATAGAATTGATACTAGGTACTGTTAAAGGGAAATAGACTGAGCTTTGAGTACATTGAGATTCGACGAAGATCGGCTACGATGAATATTCAATAGTTTTTATCTCTTTAGAGACTGGCACGGTTATCTGCCAGCTAACAATGTAACGTTTCTTCAATGTTTGAGACCGTAAAATGAAAATACTGAACGTCTACGAATAGTAATGGACAACGGAGAAATTACTGAGTTGAGGAAGAGTAATGTAAATCAATGAACTTCCTACAACTAAGTTGATAAATAGGTAAGTGAAAATGGTAATGAAGAAAAGAAGAGTTCTTCATTACCATTTCGACTTACTTACAAGGCAATTATGTAATACAGATTCTGTTTTAAAATAATTAAACCTAATTGAATGTGATTCTTATGATATCAGAAGAAAATGTGTAATTTGCAATTAATATTCAAATTCAAGGCCATATTGATATTTAAATTAAGATCTTCATAGTCGGCAATATCAATGGCATTATACCGATCGCAATGCAGTGGAGAAGGAAGCACGGAAGGAGCCAACTAAACTTAACAAAATAATTATGCTTGATGATGCTGATGTTCTTAAGTTAGACGTGAAGCTGGCAAATATACCTAGTACTGTAATGATATTTAGGATGCTACGGCTGTAGTAAAAACTAATATTCATCTGCTTTTATGATGGGAGAACAAAATGTTTTGATTTTACTACAGATAAGACGACTAGTATTACTCAGTCCTTGAATGTTATGGAGTAAACGTGGATACCTTACTTGATCTATGTGAAATGAAGATATCGATATACCACGGGTCCTGATATAATTAAGAACCTCATTTTTAGGACCCAATTTCTTGAATTTCGATGATGATCGTTGCATTTCTTGTAATAGTTTGTATTGATCGTAGAACGTCGTGGACAGCCGGCACAGTGATGTTTTACTGCCCTTTCTATTTGCGTGTTTATGCGAGACATAAATTTGGGCGCGCTGAACCGTATGCGGAAGTGGCCAAATATCACGCTCAAAATTCACCTACTTCTAAACATTGTTTGAAATCGACAAAACATATATTTTAAGTCCTGAAGAAGGTAACGAACTCATGATACTCAGATATACTCGTATTAATTGCTACCTTTCCACACGGCGTGAACCACAATTTAGTGAAAAGTAGCCTATTATGCTACCTTTAAACTCCCCAACTATCTCTGTAAAGAAATTAGGCCAATGCGTAGCACTGCCGCGACGTGTAAGGACAAACAAACAAATAAACAAACAAAAACTCTTTTACATTTAATTTTATTTAGTGGTAAAGACTTCAGAGAAGACTTAACTCATGTGATTTTTCGTATTTTAATTCTAAATCATATTAATTTAGGACATGGTGAATAATGTTTACACGTCATCTACTTAGAAGTGTTTTAAACAACTAGCACCGTATCTTCAGATTTGGATTCTTCTCTAACATTTATGCCAATTGTCTTTCCATTACTTTTAACTTTTCCATGAAATAAATTATGAAGTTCGTAGTTTCTTGAGTTTGAACATCGTATAGGAAGCAATACTTCCTCCTGCCTTCAGACTAGCTGAAAATCATGGTAGATGGCAGAGAATGGTGTTAAATCGATCGCATTGCGGTAAAATGGGAAGCAGTACGGTGCTGTTTTACTGCATACGATCTATTTACGTGTTTATGGGCTACGTAAAATTGGCGTGCTACCATTTGCCATTTCGTTGCCGGGGTTTATAAATCTTAACTTTGTTATTAATTTTTTCCTTTTTTTCAACATTTTTTGTATCTTACTTCTGGGCACAGAGATATCCTCTCAGAAGGCCATAATCTACCACGCTTACCTAGAGATTTTTTGAGTGCGGTTTTTTACTTAGTTACTACCAATACTACTACAACTAAACTAACAAAGGCTATACCCGTTACTAGCGGCCGCCCGATACTTAGTCCGCGTGGACTTTGGTATTAGTGATAGCATGATGTTATGTATAGCATATAGCCTTTCCCAAAAAATGGACTATCTAAAAAAAATATTTGTCAATTCAAACCAGTAGTCTCAGGAACTACTGGTTTGAATTAGCGCGTTCAAACTAACAAATTCTTCAGATTTTTCCGGTTTTGCAACATTTTTGATGCTTCGTTCCTATTGGTCGCGTAATGTTATATAGTCTAAAGTCTTCCTCGATAAATGGACTATCCAACACAAGAAGAATTTTTCAATTCGAACAAGTAGTTCCTAAGATTAGCGCGTTCAATCAAACAAACTCTTCAGCTTTATGTATTAGTATACATTATACATGTGACGCGCATAAATGGTCATGACTTCAGAACGAAAGTGTTATGAATTTGGCCAAAGTAGTCTAGTATTAATAATTGGAAGTCAAGAAGTAATGTAAGGGTTTGTTGCAAACGGGAATGAGATATTTTCCCGCGGTAAAAAGTAGCCTATGTTCTTTCTCAACGTCCTTTCTATGTTTATGGCAAATTTCATCAAAATCGGTTCAGTGGTTTAAGCGTGAAAGAGTAGCAGACAGACAGACAGACAGACAGAGTTACTTTCAAATTTATAATATTATATTAGTATGGATTGTCAAAATTTAATAATACCATCCGAAATTTTAGATTTATCGTATGTACACATACTGTTATGTAAGTCGTTCTTGTTTGCAATAAGGAAAAAAATATAAAGTTCACTTATTTTAAGTTTGTTTAACTTATGATATCGATTTTTATTCGTACGTGACCTGTCCGATAACTTGGCAAAAATTTTGGCTTTGCAGATAAGATTCAAGGTTTCTGGCAAGCGGAGCCAGAAATTGCATGTTCACATTTAAATTTTCCGCTACGTTTTTCTTGCTCTTGATTTAGGGCAAAATACGATGTTATCTACTTAATCGCAATTCATAATTTGATATGACTTTTTTTACATTTTAAGCTTATCTGAGCAGCGATGGCCGAGTGGTAAAAGCCGCGGTCTTTTACGCGACCGATCCCGGGTTCAAATCCTCGGCGCGCACCTCTGACAAATAAATTTGTAATGTGCGCAATTATCGCTGCTCCACGGTGATGGAAAATATCGTGATATTTAATTGATTACGATGTTATCCATCGCCGTGCATGCCTGAGAGAAATTCATTATTTCTCGAAAGCATGACGTCCACCAATCCGCACTTGGCCAGCTTGGTGGACTATGGCCTAAATCCCTCTCACTTGTGAGAAGAAGACCTGTGCCCAGCAGTGGGACATAAAAAAGGTTGAAAAAAAAGCTTATCTATACTTCTATACTAATATTATAAAGAGGAAAGATTTGTATTTTTGTATGTTTGTAATGAATAAACTCAAAAACTACTGTTCCAATTTGAAAATTCTTTCACCATTAGAAAGCTACATAGGCTACTTTTTACCGCGGGAAAATGCTTCACATCTACGTGAAAACGGGTAATAGGGTTAACGCGGTTGAAGCAACTGGTTAAACGCCTATGATTTTAATATAGCAATGATCCCTGGAATAGCACATAAGTTATTTTTTATCCTACGGGGACCCATTAAACAGGTCCACGCGGGCGAAGCCGCTGGCGGAAGGCTAGTCTAAAATATGTATATCCCATAATAAATTCTAAATTTACTGTGTATGTTACTATTAAGTAAATATTTGCACGATATGTTAGTATCGTTAACTGAGACCTACAGCTGTACCTTTATAGATATTTGATAGCTAGAAATAAAATACAGATACCGACGAAGACTATATCATCATTAAAAGCTAGTTACCATGTAATATAAACCCGGTCAAATTCTTAGAATAATACTCTCTACAATGTATAACAGGCATGTTACCCATAACATTAAACACGCTAAAACAAAGTTTACGACAGTTATTAAAGTATAAATTTGCCGTGGCTTGTTGAACGAGAAGTCGATCATATCACAGAGTGGAGTCAAGAGTCGTGTTACCAGATGAAGTATTTGCCCATAAAAGCCACCATAAACCAATCCCTGGTTCCCTGCATGAATAAATACTTTACACCCACGAACCGATGTGATCTCATGGGAGTTTCGCACAGTTTCTACGACCTTTAAAGGGCAGGCAAACAGTTTTCTTTGCTCCTGTTGTACTGATATGGTTATCGTAGGAATGAAACCATTGTCGTGATATTTAATAGAGAAATGTATAATACAGTAGTGCAGGCCAAGGGTTAACCTTACCTAGTTTGGTTCTGGGATCAAGTTCCGGGAGATATTAAAAACGTTTCAATTCGAAGCGTTTGATGCTACTGATTTTAATGATTTATTTTACTTAACTGTAAGTTGGCAAAATTTGGGTATATTTTAAAACGAATTAATGTTGATAGAATTTTTCTTGTAATATGATTAGGTACCTATATTAAGTTGATAGCTATTAAAATTTTTGTATTTTTTCAGTGTTTTTCCTAGGTGTTTATACCTAAAACCTTCCTCGACAAATGGACAATCCAATGTAAAATAATCTTTCAATTCCAACCAGAAATTAGCGCTTTCAAACAAACAAACTCTTCAACTTTATAATATTAGTGTATAGATTACTTACGTCCTCTGTGTTGAAGCAAACCTTGCGATAAATATTTCCGACGTATCTCAAATTTAAATTTTCTTCAGAGTAGAATTTCAGCTTACTTGCAGTTAGACAACATGATAGATTACTGGTAAATCTGACGACCTGATTGACAACCTGCGTGGCGCAATGGTTACCATGCCGGACTGCCAATCGAAAGGTCCCGGGTTCGATTCCCGGCGAAACAGAAATTTGAATTATGAGTTTATATTTCTGTTCTCAGTCTGGGTGTTTGTGTTTCTGTCTTTGTGTGTGTCCATGGTAACCACGACACTGGGTATATCTACCCTAGTGTGGGGTAGTGGGGGTACTCATAAATAATCCGTGCCCAGCAATGGGTTCTCATCAACTGGACATAAATATGTTCATAGGAAATATGCATAAATTAAATTTTTACGTAAAATGTGTATTACAATTGGAAAATTGCAACTAATAATGACAAAATGGAAAAAAAAGTATGTTTAACACTATGCGGTGAGGTTTAACTTTGGCTCGTATTTCTGTCTTTCGGGGTGTTCCAATCGATGTGATCCTTTAAGAACACTGATCTCTATGCCAAATAGGATCGATTGATACAATAAAAAATCATGAAAGTTCCTTATTGCAGTCAGATGTAAATTACATTGTTATAAATATATTTCTTGCTTATTGCTGTTAATAGGAAGTAAATATTTGTACCCATTCCTCTCACTACCATTTTGGTAAAAGACCTTGTGCAGTTGCCATTTTGGACAATAATATAGTAAACCATGAAGCGTTTCCGTTGCCAAACAACAGCGTATGCGTATTGCTGCAGTCTGCTATAAAAGATAACATTCGTGTTATGTTTACCCAGTAGGTGCCTATTATCTGAAATGTTTTAATACTATAAGCAGATTGCTATTGTTTTCAACCTTTTCCTGTCCCACTGCTGGGCACAGGTCTCCTCTAACAAGTGGGAGGGATTTAGGCTATAGTCCACTGCCTGGTCCTAGTGCGGATTGGTGGACATCATACCTTCGAGAAATTATGAGTTTCTCTCAGGCATGCACGGTGAAGGAAAATTTAAATTTCTGCTTCGCCCGGCGGTATTTAATAGATAAATAAATATCACAATGTTTGCCATCACCGTGGAGGAGCGATGAAATGTGCACATTACAAATTTCTTTTGTCTGGGGTGAGCGCCGAGGATTTGAACCCGGCATCTCGCGTCGGATACCGCAGTCCCTACTCGGCCATCGACGCTCTAGTTGCCAGATAGCACTGCTGGGAGCAAATCCCTTCTCATTTTTGGGGAGACCTGCTGTACTCTACCACGCTGCTATAATGCGGGTTGAGGGAGACTGTTATTAGGAAGTTATATTGCAGCAAATCTCAAAATATTAGCAAATGATACAGCTATACTTTCAATGTTTATGCTGATAATTCTGGTCTTCAAGATAGGCTGATTCAATGATAAAATTAGGATTTAGGATTGAAATAAAGAAACTTTTACCGTAACTTATCGCTATTTATACCGCTGTGCCAAATATATTTCAAAATATACTGCTAGGCAAATATACACTGTATTTTTTGTAATAGTTTGTGGAGAGTAATAAACGAATATTATTATTAATATTATTTATATTATTATTTTACAAAGGTAATCCAGAGTATCGTGAAACAGTAAGTGACTTTAAACATTGAAATTGGTGCATTGATCAGCAGGAACGTATTTTTACATCTTTTTCCATAAATCCTGAACCTTTCTTTAAGGCTTATGTAAAATTGAAAACCTTTTTTGTTTTTTCTTTTGAATGAGCTTTAAATATTTGATTACTTATACTTTTCCATTACATCCATGAGCAGAGATGGACGAATGGCCGCGGCCCTTACCGTGGTCTCCGACACGGAGATATCGGGTTCAAAATCTCGGCGTGCACCTCTAACAAAAATAAATTTGTAATATGCGAATTTTATCACTGCTCCATGGTAGACAAAGAAAGTATTGTGATATTTAATTGATTACGATGTTTTCCATCGCCGTGCATGCCTGAGAGAAAAAATTCTCGAAGGTATGATGTCCACCAATCCGCACTTGGCCAGTGTGGTGGACTATGGCCTAAATCCCTCTCACTTGTAAGATGAGACCTGTGCCCAGCAGTGGGAAATAAAAAAGGTTAAAAATAAGCATGTAAAACTGGTTAATTTAATTTAGGGCTCCATGTATGTATTTGATTTTCATAAAGGGTTCCACCACAAAAAAAAATAGAACCACTGCCTTATACTAAATAAATTATGTTGTAATCTAGTAATCATTTAAATGCATTTTTAAATGCAGTCGAAATGCGAATTCGAACGCAATACTTAGTTATGTCTCTTATAGTATATTTAATTCAGAAATATTATTTTATTGTGTCGTAAATCTCAATCACAATCATTCGGGAACTGTTCCTCTACATTGCACAAAATCAACTTTCTGGCTGTTAACGCCTGCGTTGAAATTGTGATCGTAAATATCTCAAGTTAGTGAATGACAATCTATTTTCTGCTCGACAACGTTCATAAATAAATACCGTTTCACACTCATAACCCCACAGCAGGGTAGACCCAGACCGAGAACAAAAATTTAAACTCATCATTCAAATTCCTGTCTCGCCGGGAATCGACCCCAGGACCCTCCTACTATCATCGGGGAGGCCTGGTGGATTATTCTGCTACGCTCCTTTAATGCGAATTGGCGAAGATGCGGGTTGGTGGTCACCCCGCTGTCGGATGTTTTCAAACCGCCCACAATTTAGGCATTCGACAAGGTTTAACGATGGCTACCTAACGATAACAACCGCGACGACGGCTGACGGCTTGACGTGGCCTCCGAAGCACCACATGAAATTTTTGGCCTCTAGTGGTCACCCATCACACATCCATCCGCTCCCGTTTGAATAACATAGCTGCGTAGATTGCTTGCGTTATACGCCAGCCGCCGGGCCATGGGCTATAGTAATACATAAATAAAAAGAAACAGCGTGTTGGTAGGCTAGTAGGTACCTACTATATTCTATCTTGGTAATATGAACACATCGATCCATTCATGTTTCGTATACGATGCAAAAAACACACAGGTTTGAGAAGATCACGTTCATTTGCATACTATATGAGCTAGTACACTTGCTAGATGTGGGTTTTAGTTTTTTATCTCGCAAACTCGTTTTGATATCAAACCGAAGTAAAAACTAGTATTTATTACCTTATTTTAACGGAACACCTTGATGTATTACAGTTATTAAGGCTGAAGGTTTTGATCAACGTAAGCGCAAATAAAAGTTTGTTTTTTACTGACCATTTTATTCATCTTCTGCATGAGGTTATATGGTTGAACGATTTAATTAAATGCTCAAACGATTTGATGACACATGTGGCGCAATGGTTAGCATGACGGACCGCTGGATGGAAGGGCTCGATTCCGGGCGAGGCAGAAGTTTAAATGATTAATTTAAATTTTTGTTCTCGATCTGGGTGTTTATTTTTCTGTCTATGTCTGTGTACGGTACCCACGACACAGGGAATCCTAGTGTAGGGCCTATAAGTGATAATGGTTATGTTTATTTATTAATTGAATCAGTTTGGATACGTTTTGTTTAAAAAAAAACGGCAAATTGTTTGTAAAGTAGGTTTACGATCGAGATGTTTACGTGATAACGTCCGCACGAGAAAATCTCCATTCGTTTGTATGCCGCTAGAGTGAGAGAGACGGAAGATCGGTCCACTCACTCGAACGCTATGCCAGCCTCCGCTCGTGAGGATTCCGCGTGACAAGTTTCACGGAATGACTGACGGACTGGCAGCGCTCGAGATGAGACGGGAGATCGGTCCGTCTCTCTCTTGTTATATCTGCGATCGCGCTCGTGAGGTTTTGGTGTGACACAAGTTTCTGAACATGTCACCCGACTAAAACGATTTTAAAGACGTTATCACGTCAAAAATATTTAAGAAAAGTTTTTAAAGAAGTCTATAAGCATAACTCTTACTGTCGATGTATCTAAACGCATATTTGTTAATAAACGTAGGAGAAACTGCGTTGCAAGAAGTTTTTTTTTTCTATATGAACAATTTTTTTTTATAAGAACATCTCTCTTCAATAATACACACAAACCAAACTTTGTATTTAGGCTCTAGATAGGAAGTAGTAAAATAATTATTTGTAGAGTTTTTGACATATTGACCTACATAAGGAAGAAATAGGAGATTAAAATTCGTATGGTATTGTAACTGAATTCCACGCGGGCGGATAGCTAGTATTAAATAAAATAAGTTTTTATTTTATGCTATAACGAATTTTTTTAAAAGCTCAGGTTAAGTTACCCCCTGTAAGCGTAACGCGCGCGGGTTACTGTTGGATGTTTTCAATTGCCACCGACAAGCTGTTATCTATCGATAGCAACCGGGGCCAACGCTTTAATGTGTCCTCCGAAGCTCGCATGAACATTCTTAGCTAGCTACGTCCCGACCGCGCTCGTTTGGCCTCTTTTAAACAAAAAAAAAAAATTCAAAAATCGGTCCACAATTGGTGGAGTAATCGGTGAAACCATTCCATTATGATGATAACCTTTTGTCAATTTTTACGATTGTCTTTATTTAGTTGTACCATCGGATCGATTCGGATCGATTTTAGTACCACCGAGTAGTTGGTGGTAATAACCACCTGGTCCGTCGGGAAAAAACAATCCCTGTGGTACAACCAATTGGCCAACGGTTAGAACAAGGGGACGCGCTCAAACGCGGCCCCGGATGTGGCGTCACTTATGTACTCTCGACCTTCACCTAGAGGCACATCGTTAGCGGTGCGCGGGCTCATTTGTGTCTGTTGCATTTGGTATCGGAAATATGGAATGTGTGTGATATGGTAAGATAAGAATATAATTTATATTATAACAATTTATAAACAAAACATCGAAGTGTTCTGGATTCTTATTGGAATTTAAAATTTCTGTTCACGGACTGAGTGCTTTTGTGTCAAGTTTGGGTCAAAAGTTTGGGTATGTTTCGTTTTAAAAATCGAACCAATTATGTCAAAGTGAGCAAATGTCTTATCTGGCAGCATTTCATTTAATTAATAATTACTTTTAAAAGCTCATATTAAGTTACCCTCTGTCGTAATGCGGCCCCGGATATGACGTCACTAACTGTCCTCTTGACCGTCACCCAGAGGCACATCGTTAGCAATGCGGGCTCGGGCTCATTTGTGTCAGTTGCCTTCGGTATTGGAATGTCTGATAATAACAATAATAATGTATTTATAAGATATGTCCCGATGGTTAGCGTAGAACGCGAACGATCTATGCAACCAAGCCAAACGGGCGCGGTCGGGTGTGAGATGGGTGACCGCTAGTGGCAAAAAATTTATGGCCTTATATATGGTTTGAAAACATCCGACAGCGGGTTGGCCACTAACTTGCATCTCCACCAACCCGCATTAGAGCAGCGTGGTGGAGTGAGCTCCAGGCCTACCCAATAATGGGGAGAGACCCGTGCCCAGCAGTGGGACGCAAAAAGGGTTGCAGCCATAAGATATGTCCATTCGTTAGCCGGGAGAGGGTGGCCCCCCCTCGTGCTTTACAATTTTTTTGACCTGCTCCAAAATTTCAGCACTAAACTCCTAGATCCGTAACTGACAAATCATGGCCGACCCGAAAAGACGTAAAGACTGCGATCTTCGACACGGAGATACTGAGTTCAAATCCCGGTCATGCGCGGTCCTAGGGGTCCTAGGGATATGACCCCCCAAAATCCTACAGTCAGTCACAGCGTAGATGGAAGGCGAAACAAGCGAATTTGGGACACCCCTTCCCCCAAATTTCTTAGTGACCCCCCAAAATTTTTTGGCGACCCCTCCCCCCAATAATGAAGGTTGCGACCGCGCCTGATCTCGGAGCGTACCTAAGACAAATTTTTTTTATTTATCGATGCACCACGAAGAGGCAAAACGTTGTGATATTTAATTAGCACGTTTTCCATCACCGTACCAATCCCACTCAGTTCCAAGAGGAGACAAAAAGGGTTGAAAAAAAAGTGTATAATTTGTGGCCGCTTGTGGCATATTTAGTGCGCGTTTTTGCTTCGAAAAGGGCTTTCGGCTGTCGGTCCCGGTTGATATTGATATGCTGGAGGCCTTATGGACGGTTTGAAAACATTGGACCGCGATATGGCCAAAGCCAATAACCTGCATCTCCAGCAGCCCGTATATAATAGCCCGCAGCAGCGGGGTGCAAAAAGCTCCATGTCTCTCCAATATGGGAAGAGAGAGGCCAGCAGTTTGATGAAAAATAGAACTGCAGTCAGAACGGTCAAGAGCTTTTATTGACATCCTTCCAAACAGCATTATAAAGTCAAGAAAATCAATAATCTGAATAAAAAAACTCAGTTTTCACAGAACAGTTGTAACGACATGACGCTCATCGGTCGTGCTTCACGAGGCCGATAACCATCGTGCCGCCTTTGTTTGTGTGAAATGTGCTGCCGGACTTCAAAGTTGAATAAGAACTGTTTGATTAAATTCAATCTGTGCTTATCCTATGCCTTATATATAAAATGATTGTGTCAAGGTATTTGTTAACAAACTCCTCTGAAATGGCTCGATCGATTTCTATGAAATTTTGTGTGCTTATTGGGTAGGTTTGAAAGGTAGTCTGTTAAGGGTGATCCACCCCAAAATTTTATTTTTATAACAATTTTTTTGTTTTTATTTTTTACGATTCAGCATTAAAAATACAAACAACCCAAAATTTTTACCCCTTTACGATCAAACACTGTTTTTTAAAAGCCTGTAAAAGCGGTACGGAGCTCGCGGGGTGAGCTAGTAATATACTGTTATAAGGCCGAGAGATTTGAATGGTGTAGCAGACGAGCAAGCTAGCCACGTGGTGGTAAGTGGTCGCTGCAGCCCATATACATCTACATACAACCTCAAGCAAGTATAGGTAAGTCTTGTCTGAGGTCGTATGCAGTTGCGCTGCTACTTCGGAGGCTGGTGGTCAGTGTGGCCAGCAACTGCACCTTTCCATCGAAACACAATAGAATTGGTTCACAGCAGAAGTGGGTGCAGCGGTGGTACTTCCCCGGGCGAACCGTAATAGTTCTACTACCTACAAAAATTAGGGCTCCAGTACGTTATATGGAGTATGCAAGAGCTTAAGTACGGAGGACACCGAAGTAGTTTTGGTGTGAAATCCTTAATAACCTGTGTCCCTCCCAATATATACCCGGGCATCATGGTTTGGCCGTTACAAAAAATTACTAAGCTTTCACTGCTACCTATATACCTCTCGATAGGAACAAATATTTACATACGCTCTCAAAATCACGCAATCGAAGGTGTGTATGGCAATAGTGGTAATTAGCACGCACGACATCGGATTGTTTATGTCCAACACTAGACGCGGGACTTTATTTGGACATTAGAGAATTGGACTCTCATTAATTGGTATGTTCTTCCGACGTAAAACAAACATAGTGCTGTGGTTTACAATGTGATAGTAATTGTGCTGCGTATTCTGCAGAACGTTGTTTGTTATTGAACCTTATATTTTTAAGCCTATATTTTTTGAACCTATTTGTAAACGAACTGGATAGTAGGACAGGCAAAAGCTCTACCCCTTTTTTTAAATAATCTATCCCTACTAATATTATAAATTCGAAAGTAACTCTGTGTCTGTCTGTCTTTCGCTACGCTTTCCCGTTTAAACTACTGAGCCAATTTTAATGAAATTTGGAACACAGACAGAGTGGACCTTGCGAAAGGACATAGGATGGTTTTTATCCTACGGGAAGCTATAAAACGAGTCCACGCGAAGTTTGGATGTTTGGATGAATGTATGTTGCTCAAAGATTTGGTTATAGTCTGGAATAGTAGGTACAATGTATTCCCATGGGATAGATTAGTCACTAGTAAAATACTATTTCAAGCAAAGCAAGTATATTTCAAAAAAATGCTGCGTTTTTTGAGCCTATTCACTGCGCAACATATTTATTTCAGCATTTTTGGACAATTAACCAAGTAGGGGGTAAAAATTGGTTTGAAATTGAGCCCTTTGAAATTTCCGGAGAATATTCACTTCATAGCAATGATTAATACTCTCTAATACGAGTGGAAGCGCTTGGCACAGCAAGTGTACAATATTTTACCATTGTTGAGTAATTGTATTACTTTAGTCTTACTAATGGTGGGTAGTAGGGCATGCAGAACCGGGTCCAGTTCTAGATTTTGCGTACCCGGTTCTAGGGGTAGTCGGAACCGGGTCACCCGGTGCTACCCGGTTCCAAGCGACCAAATCGATTTTTTTATATATGTTTTTTTATTAATGATAATTTGGAGAGTTTGGTTACGTAGGAAGGAATTATAATGAAATATGAATGTGTTCCGTACGTAAAAACG
Source organism: Pyrgus malvae (assembly GCA_911387765.1). Classification (NCBI taxonomy): domain Eukaryota; kingdom Metazoa; phylum Arthropoda; class Insecta; order Lepidoptera; family Hesperiidae; genus Pyrgus; species Pyrgus malvae. The sequence continues at coordinate 23,430,432 of OU426948.1, forward strand.
AGATGGTTTTGGTGTCAAATCAACGTTTATTCAATTATTATATAATCAACAATTAAGACTAACTTTTAAAACTCTTATTAAATAATCTGTTAAATAAAATTAATCTATTAAATAATCAATAATAATCTAAACAGAAACTTACTCTTAAAACAATTTAAATAATTTGGTTTGAATTTTTTTGGTTTGCGGACGGTAGAAAAGCGCTAATGAGTTTCAGTTTACGCAACCTCAAATAATAGATGCTAAATACTTAAATACGAAATACTTACAACAAAACACGAGATCCATTGGATAGAATATGTAAAAAAAATAACAATAGTTTAGTCGGCAAAATTGGCCAGCGTCGTTCAAGCTACCCGTGGACCCGCTACGGGAGTCGAGCTTTTTGGTCGCTGGCCAAGGCTGTGGAAGGAAATTTCTGTCGGTCGTCTCTTCCATCTCTACGCAAACCGGACGATACTCTGGCTCACACGACAAAAGGGAATGCCGATCTCTTGGGCACCCTATTTGCCTCAAAATCGACTCTGGACGATGGATTTGCCACACCGCCGACCATCAGGCAGTGTGAGAGCTTGATCAAGGACGTGTGCTTCACACAAAAAGCCGTCAGACGAGCTCTGCAAGCCGTCGATGTCAAGAAGTCGAGCGGGCTGGACGATATCCCCGCGATCGTTTTAAAGACGTGCGCTCCCGAGTTGGCTCCCGCCTTAACGCGCTTATTCTCGCTTTCCTACACCACTAGTAAAGTACCGTCTTCGTGGAAGGTAGCCCTAGTACACCCAATCCCAAAAAAGAGTGACCGCAGTAACCCGTCCAAATACAGCCTTTTTACGATAACCTCCCTGCTTTCTAAGGTGATGGAGAGTGTTATAAACACGCAACTCCTTAGGTACCTCGAGAAGCACCTGTTGATCAGCGATCGTCAGTATGGCTTTCGCCAGGGCCAGTCGGCCGGTGATCTCTTGGTGTACCTCACACACCGCTGGGCTGAAGCCGTTGAGGGCAATGGGGAGGCTTTGGCAGTAAGCCTGGATATCGCAAAGGCCTTTGACCGGGTCTGGCACAGGGCCCTTCTCACGAAGCTTCCATTTTACGGTCTTCCCGTGAGGCTATATAAATGGGTAGCAAGCTTTCTGTCTGAGTGGCAGATTAAGGTCGTTGTTGACGGATGCTGCTCAGATATGAAGTCCATTAACGCCGGTGTTCCCCAAGGCTCAGTGCTGTCTCCTACACTATTCATTCTGCATAACAATGAAATGCTGCAACAATCACGCGGTATACATTGCTATGCAGATGATAGTACTGTGAACGCACAAATACACCTGTCGAGCCAATGCCTCTCGGTCACAAGTGGAGGAAAGCAGAATCAAACCTTTGTCTGAAGTCGAGAACTCTCTGGAGCGGATTTCGGAATGGGGTCGATTTAACCTTGTTGAGTTTAACCTTACAAAGACACAAGTTTGCGCGTTTACCGCTAAAAAAACCTATTTGTTATAGCGCCCAAGTTCCAGGGCACCGCACTCACCGTTGGTGAAAGTGCCGGTATCTTGAGTGTGGAAATTACGAGTAAAGTGCAGTATCGTAGTCACTTGGAGAACAAGGCCAAATTGCAGTCAAAAAGCGTGGTGTCCTTAACAGGGCGAGACAGTACTTCACTGCGGGGCAACTCCTGACGCTGTATAAGGCCCAAGTCAGACCCCATATGAAGTACTGCTCCCATTACTGGGCAGGAGCACCAAAATACTAGCTACGCCCATTTGACTCCGTTCAAAAGCGCGCAGTCCGAATCGTCAACGACCCAAAATTGACTGACAGGCTAGAACCGCTAAGCTTGCGAAGAGACATAGCCTCACTCTGCGTGTTCTACCAACTTTACTATGGTGAGTGCTCCGAGGAACTTTTCAAAATGATGCATACGTCACCATTTCATGAATATACCACCAGACGAAGGTTCCAGTTCCACCGTTCCACGTTCCAAAAGTTTCACGACGATTTAAATTAGCAATTTATGTAAAATTATAAAAATCTCATCAGAACCGGGCCAACCCGGTTCCATCGCTCAGAACCGGTTCCACAGACTTATCGAAATACCCGGGTATACCCGGGTATTTCAGAACCGGGTGTACCCGGGTGCATGCCCTAGTGGGTAGGTAAGCCGGATGTGGATATCCTTGAAGTCAAACAGACGGAAATAGGTGCAGGAAGTTGCCACGTAAAATATTTTATTAATGTTATAAAACAGATAGCAAACCAACCTTGCTACAACACAGGCATTAGTGCATTACTTAAACTGCGACCTTTAGAGATAATGAAATGGATACTTGCATGGCTCGATCGGGGAAGTTCCACCGCTGCACCAATATCTGACTTGAACCAATTCTCTTGTCTTTCAATGAAAAGACCTAGTTGATCTTCATGTTTGCAAGTGTTCTTTCCAGTGTTCCTATTGCAATGACAGTGGCAATCTGGTGATGGGAGTCTTAGTAAAAGCAGCATGGCCATATGGCCTCGGACAAGGCTCTAGCTGAGATTGGGTGTAGATGTAGCAAATGTGTGTTGTGTGTAGCAATGGACATTCCATTGGCTGCCGTGACAACTGAACATCTTCTGGCATAATTGCTCATCTGATACTTCAAATTATAAATTTAAAGCTTCTATTTCTCGTTATTCCCATTGTTTGAAAGTTGTAAATTAGCACGGAATGTTTCAAATCCTTCAATTCTCATTCCGTTTACGGTGAAAATAAACAGTTTGTGGCAAAGTTAGCGGTGTTAGCGCCTAATATCGTTGCAAATGGATTGTTTACAGTGCGTACAGCGCTCATTTATGTTGTTTCCAAATGCGGTGTGGATCGATCGTTCGGTTAATTTGTTGCATTGTAGTTTTAAGCCACAGCTTATGGACACCTACACAAAACTTCAAGCGACAGTAAGTCTTGCTTGACTTACTGACGCGTATGTGATCTCTCTACAACTCGGAAGGTGGACGGTCACCTCATGTAGTCTAAACAGCAACCCTACTTGTCTACCTACTGATTTCTGCCGTAGATCAAATCTACCATATAGCAATATTATCTAGGCATCGTCACCAATACTCCCCCTTTTTCCCGTCGCGGAGCACGTGTCATCTCTCAAGCTGAGAAGTCATAGTTTAAGTTGTTTGACTTCACACGCCCTTAAATGTTTGAATAACACATAGGACTTATGTACTGGAGATTCTGTTTATAAAAAAGGGAATTTAAGCTCGTATGTATACCATACTGGTTCGGTAATATTTGAAACTGCATTGAGAATGTTAGAAATAGTCTTCTAGATTATACTTGTTCAACTTTATTCAATATTTTTGATTGCCTTACGTGAATCTAATTGGTTAAAAGCTACTTTTTTGACAAGGCCTCAGAAAAGTACAATTTAAAGGTACAGATAATATGAATTTTTAAGACGGCCTTTCTATTTTCTCTTCGCAAGCCTTTCCAAACTTTGTCTAGAGCTAACTGCTCTTGAATCTTAAGAGCACACTCAAGCTAACCATTCTTCATTACACATTGTTTATTCTGGGTCATGAATCCTTTATTAATTATTCTCACCTATGTGGGTGGTGTCCTCAAACGTCGAGTACCTTCTCATTAGGGTTGGCATAAAGTGTTCGATTCTTTGATGTGGATGGTTATCCATATTATATTTTAGTTATTGTTCTTAATTTTTAACTGAAGTGTTCGACTCCCAATTCAAGCTTAATGCTTTCATCTGCTTTACATTTATTGCTTATTACTTAACAGATATTATTAAACTAAAATTTAACTTTTTATAGCCGTAAAACAAAGGACAGTCTAATTCTTCCTTGACGTAAAATGTAATCCATACTTCCATACTAATGTTATAAATTCGAAAGTAACTCTGTCTGTCTGTATGTCTGTCTGCTACGCTTTCTCGCTTAAACTACTGAACCGATTTTAATGAAATTTGGAATACAGATAGAGTGGACCTTAGGAAAGGACATAAGATGATTTTTATCCTACGGAAGCATTCAAAACAGGTCCACGCGGGCGAAGCCGCTGGTGGAAGACTAGTCAGTGAATAAACCGATTTATAAGAGCTGTAAGTAATCCCATATACAGCAACTACAGCCCTAAGTCCGACACCTTGTTTACAATGGTAATGAGAGAGATGCAGAGATATCATGTATTTTAAGAAGGCGACCCACGTGATGACGTTGGGATTTGTTATTGATGCCATGAACCACGATGCATATTCGGTTGCATTAGTTTTGGTAAACAAACTGATAAATAGAGGCTGGTTTTTACATTTCTCTGGTATAGTCGGTATAGTCTGTATTCCCCGAGAATTATATTTTTTTACGTAGAAAAAAATCGATTTTGCAATTTACTGGCATTCCAAATACAAAGATTTATTATCATCGACCATTTCAAACTTGATTTTTAAAGAATCATAATGTTCTCGTAGGTTAGAATTCAGCCATATTTATCTATTACAAGAAGAAGAGGATTTTGAATAAATAAATAACGCTTCACACTCACAGCCCTACAGTAGGGTAGATATACCCTGTGTCGTAGGTGCCATGGACACAGGAGTAGATAAACGACCAGAGTGAAAGCTTCATACAACCGCGCGAATCGGTTGCACTACTACAAGCACGCGGAGCATGTGTGCGTAACCACTGGCCGCTTTTCGCGTACGCGGCGAGACTGGAAAAAACCGGTTTACGTTGGCACAGCCAGTTGACAATCTCAGGGTTTGTGCGACTACGTTTTTTGTTTTGTTATTTAATTTTGCAAGTTTGAATATTTACTTAATATAAAAACGTGGTATTTTATTAATAACAATGGTTGTTTACTGTACTGTTTGTATGAATAATACTAGAAAAAATAAAAATATATCATACTTTAACTATCCCAAGGAGTAGGTACAATAGGTAAGTAAATATCGTCCCCGTAGTTGAAAAATTAAATAACTCTGATTTTGTAGTTCTGAGATAAACGCGATTTAGTGTTTTTTTTCAGTTAATGTACATTTGTTAAAAAATGTGAGACAATTTTACTGTAGGTAATTTTATATTTTGTGGACCTGATTACCTTTTACGTTATGCTTTAACAAACTGAACTCAATCTTTAACTATAACTAAATAACACATAAAAAATCAAGTTGTTTAATTTTGCCACAACTGTTATTTATAACGTACTACAATTATCTACTTATTTCGGCAATTTATTTAGTTTTCCTACAAACTAAATACATTTGGTAGAGTAAAATTTGGTGAAATAAATGCAGTTATTGAATTTATCAAACTCGAAATATTTTGAAATGTAAAATTTAGTGGCTTTATTATTTTTTATTTAGTTTTCCTAGAACTTAGTTAGTTTTGTGAAAGAATTTTGAAGATGAGGAAAAATTCAACAACTCATGTTTTTTAATTTATTTGACATTCAACTTATCATTGACCACAGTTATTGATTTATTTACTGAGTTATTTATTTTTCCTTTAAAAAAATAGTGTTTGTCTGAAGATATTAATTATTCCATCTGTCCGACTAAAATGGCTATATTTTTGGAACGGAATAAGATACGAAAACGCCTGTAAGGCTCAAATATGCGGCATGTTTTAGGTGTTTTGAAAATAGGGAAAAGTCAATATCGCCAAAATCGGACTTATTTAATTTTCCAACTACGGGGACGATATTTGATTATTACTTTTTCAAGTATGTGGGTACCTGTATTCTATTGTATGATTCTTTTTTTTTAATAATAAGAGGATACTACACAATGTTTTACCTTTTTATTATTATTACGAAATTTTACAAAACATTTGTAGGTATGTGGGTGGGTTGGTATGTGTGTTAAGTTGAAATATCGCAAGTAAGATTTGAACCACTTCCCGATGTTGTATACTTACCTGCGGAACTTTGGTGACAATCCAATAATGATAGATATAACTCCTGACAATTTTATCGCATTTGTTGAATTGCTCGAGCAAAAGTTTCGCGAATATTTTGATCTTGAAGTAAATATTGTCAATGTTGGCAACGAAGTACTTCAACATATTTAAGATTGCAAATTTGATATGCCATGCGAGTGTTTCCCATTAGATTACTTGAAAAAACTATATGTTAGATTTAGAATTTACCACACCATTAAAAGAAACAATAAATTATTAAAAAACAAAAATTGTAAAAAGAAAATTATTAGAGTAAGTAATTTGTAAAGTATTCTATCATACTGAATAATAAAACTATTTAACAAATGTTTTTATTTTATTTGTCTTAACCTATTGTGACAACCCTACCAGAATAGGTAACAATTTTTCCCGTTCTTAAGAAGCTTTCACTCTGGTCGTTTATCTACTCCTGTGCCATGGACACACACAAAGACAAAAACACAAATACCCAGACCGAGAACAGAAACTCAAATTCATCATTCAAATTTCTGCTTCACCGGGAATCGAACCCGGGACCCTCCGATCGGCAGTCCGGTATGGTAACTATTACGCCACGCAGGTAGTCAATTTAGCATTATTTATCTGATTTGTTGTCTTTCCTTACAATATTCCTTCTATTATCCGCTTAGTTCTTTACATCTGAAACATGAATATTTGAAGTTGATTTGTGCTACAATATTTCGACCTATGTATGTATGTATTATTTGGCACAACAAATAAAATCTCACCCGTATGCTACGCTTTGTCTTACTTGAGGTTGTATGCAGTTTTGTTACTATACCGGAGAAAATAAATAGGTGACTGGAGATTGATGGTCGCTATTAGTAAGTCTGACTGACAGCCGCAACTATCTGCCGAAACACAATAGAAATGCTTCATGGTAGAAATTGGTGGAATGACGGTAGGTACGAGTACTTCTCCGTTCGCACCACCAAACTTCTGCCAATTGCCAACTGGACTATATTAGAGTAAATGTGAAATTTAAATTAGCAAACTTAAATTCCAGTTTCCATAACTTAGGACTTATTATCTTAGTGCCTTCGTATGTACAAGTTAGTGATGCGTCGGATATTCGTATCCGTATCCGCGGGTATACGATGGAAAAGAAAGATCGTATCCATGTCCGACGGTTTAGACGGATCACATAAGGATATATTATTATCAATTTTTAATACATAGAAAAAAAAAACTTTATAGGATTATTCTATATATCTATCCACTGAAACACACTTAGATACATGTTAGTGTCACTGTAATCATCACCTTTTGTTCTGTCCAACTTGAAATTGATTATTTGTATGCGGATTTATTCTTCTTCTTTGGGTTTTGTTTTCTGTCGTCTTCGGTTTATCTTCAGAAAAAATGTTGTCATTTGTAGTATTTATAACATATATCCAAATGTTTTTCTCACTTAAATGAAAATATACCTAAATAATGGTAACTAGCTGTGCCCCGAGGTTTCACACGCGTTAGAGAGGATCATTAGCATAAAGTGAAGTCCCTTCTGAAGTGCCGTGGACCGGATTTTTGCAGACTATTTAAGTTATTTAAAAAAATCCAAATGATTCGAGAAGTTTCTGGAACTTTCTCGAACAATTTCTCAATAAAATTAAAATTAAAATAGTTTGCTAGATCATCCCAGAAATTTTGTGATCCACCCAGAAGTCTCTATTGGTTAGAAAAGGACAGATATTTTTTTCAGATTTTTCCACCCACTTCCACCCGCCGCGATCAAACTCCCTTACTATCATCTACGTACTAAGGGGTATTTACCACCCCAACGGGAAGTTGATTGGAGTTAATGATAATAGAGAAAACCGTGTCTTTACGTACAAAGAAAACCCTTTACTTTTTATATATATATTAAGATTAAGATTATGTAGCAGTGAAAACTATCGATTGAGTAAGAAAGCTAAGGTCCGTATCCGTACCACTATCCGGATCCGTATCCGCAGATCTACTTCGTTAATGATCCGGAACATCACTACTTATTACATGTTTCATAGTCTGAACCGTAGCTTGTACTGTCAGACAACGGCCGCCCTCGAGAGTTCAAGATCATGCCCAAGCGGTCACACCGGTCACACGTTGTTGTCTAGAAATTAGACTTTAAGTGGTATTATGGTGGTATAGTGGTATCTATAAATATAAAGCTTTTGACGAATATCGCTCGTATCACGGCTTTATTTTCGAAATTTTGTACTGGGCACCGTCTCCAAATTAAAATTTGTGAGTCTGTGTAATCAGTAAGTAATGATATATCGATTCATCATATGTATATCGGTAGGTACAGCAATTAACACAGGTATCGTTTCAAATCTATTGAAATCGAATAAATCGCGTCAATCGATATGGCTCTCTAAAGATATGGATAGGTATCGAAGAAGAAATTGATTCAACAATTAATGATAAAATTAGATAAAAATAATCGATGCAGCTTTTGGTCGATATTGGTTTCTAAGAATAAAGGTAGGTAGTAAATAAAACTGATCCATCAATAATCGAGCTTATAACCAAAAGTAGTTGGGTAGGTGATAGAACTATTAAGGTTCGCCCGGGGAAGTACCACCGCTGCATCCACTTCTGCCGTGACCCGATTCTATTGCGTTTCGGTGGAAAGGTGCAGTTGCCGGCCACACTTACATGAGGCGACCACCAGCCTCAGGAGAGGCAGCGCAACTCAGACGCGGATCCAGCCCTCAAATAGTGCTGTGGGCACAGCCACCCAAAGATCAGTCAAGTGCGAGTCAGAGTACAAACTCATTGATGAACAATCATGGGACTTACCTCAACCATTTTTTTAATCTTTTTTACATTTTCAAATAATAAAATTGATTACAAAATAAATTATACACCATTTGATATCAAATAATTTTATAAAAACTAGCAACATGCTTAGTTTTTCTACATCAGTGTGAAAATGAGTCTTTTCCAGTTACAAATAGTGAATTAGTGTTGTGGACATGCCCATACTACCCATATGGGTGGATCCGCGCCTTTTTTTTTTTTTAAAGTAGGGAATGCTATTACGCACCGTCTCGACCTCTGTCGAGGGGACAGAGGGAGGTGTGTGGGACTCCCCCCTGCTGTTACGAGGCAGGAGTATACCCACTAAACCCTACTGCGCTCCTCCATCGCCATCGTGACGATGTCGTGGGAAATCGGCAGAGCCTTTGCTTCCACAACATCGTCGCACCTGCCTGTCTTGGCAGGCCCTACACGCTCCCCTTATGGGGAGGCTACAGGAATGACCAGGAGCGCCGGGTCATTCCTGTCCATCAGTGATGGCCTGTGCAATGCAGGTGTAGGCACCCCCATACCTCCAACCTGCAGGCCACCACCGGGGGGAGGGAGAGAACGGTCGTATTGCCGTCTTCTCCTTCCCCTTCTTCGTTTGCGGAGCGGGGGTTGGGACGGATCGTCCTCTCGCTCCCGCTCCGCCGCCTCCTTCTGCGAGATAACTTCCTCACAGAAGGAAGCAACGGCTTTCCAGCCTCTTTCGCTTCCGAGCATGGCCCTAACGATGCTCGGCAGCGAAAGGTCCCGGCCGACAACAGTGCACAAGACTCGGCGCTGTTCATCCCAGCCCTGGCAACTCTCAAGGCTGTGCTGCGCCGAGTCTTCCGCCGCGGTGGATCCGCGCCTGGCGCAACTACATACGACCTCAAACAAGACTTACCTATGCTTGCTTGAAGTTGTATGTAGATGTCCATGGGCTGCAGTAACCACCTAACAGCGCGTGGCCTGCATGCTCGTCTGCTACTCCCTTCAAATAAAAACATAAATAAAAAAAGCTCGATTATTGAAAAATATAATCTCTAAATCCGGACAGACAGACAATGGCCGCCCTCGGAAGTTCAAGATCTTGTCCGCGCGGCCGCATGTAGTCTGCAGACTAGAAATTAATATTCAATCGGTAGCCGTGACTGGTTATCGTTTGCTGTTGTCGAGCTACTTGGTCCGTTCAGTTGATCTATAAGAGGCCATAGCAGAGAGATCGATAAAAAATAAATGGAAAATCGAAGTATTTAATAGGTCGATTCATATATCAAAATAAAAATCGATGTAGCTATCATTATTTAATTCAATATTTCAAGAAGGTAAAAATCGGTTGTCTGTAAAGTCGGTTTACTGACGATAGTTGAACGTGATAACGTCATAAGAATAGTATATTTCATTACAAGTGCGGAAAGGCTGTCATTGCAAGGAGCTCCGACAAATGTCTACCCGAGCCGAGGCGCAGCCGAAGGTGAGGCTTGACAGTCGGAACTCCTTCCAATGACGGTTCCGCACGTGTACTGAACGACTATTTTTAATACAGTTGCGAAAAAATGAAGCAATTTAATAAAATAATAAAAACTCGCAAAGAACATTTTTGAAAAATGACGCCAACCATAAAAGAATACCTATATGCAGAGTTTTTTTTTTGTTTTCTTCACCCATGTTTCCCAGTCAAAAAAATTAAAATGAACGTCAAAATAAAACCAAAGTGGCTATCCCGTGGGATCAAGACGTGCAGCAAGCGTAAAAGAGAAATGCTCTGGTATTACAGGCGACATAAGAATGTTTCAAATAAAATTAAATAAGTACAAAGCATATGCAAAGCGTTATAAAACTATAATAAGACTCACACAAAAATCGCAAAATAATTATTACATCTCCTCTGCATATAACAAATCTATGGCTACTTGGTCGATTATCAAAAACTCCAAAATAAGATACCCTCCCAAGGAAATCGATTGTATACACGTTAAAGGTAAACGTATAAGAAGTCCCAATAAAATGGCTTTAGCATTTAACAACCACTTCATTGATGTAGTAAAAAAACCAAATTGCAACATAAACGAAGCATCTAAGGTAAACTACAGCAACCCTAAATCGATTTTCATGCCTCCTATAATACCGAATGATATCGAACATTTAATTAACTCGCTAAAAACTACAAGTAGCGCAGGTCATGATGGTTTAGTTACGAAAATAATAAAATCGGTAGCTAAACGAATATCGCCAGTACTCAGCTACATTTTCAATATGTGCATTCAGAATGGCATCTTTCCCAAGAGATTAAAATATACTGTTGTTAAACCACTGTTCAAAAAGGGCGATGCTGCAGATATGAATAACTATAGACCTATAGCCCTGTTACCTGTCTTCGCAAAAATTTTTGAAAAATACATTTACAATTGTATTTACAGTTTCCTCGACGTTAATTTAGTATTAAATAAACAGCAATATGGGTTTAGAAAGAACTGTAGTATAAATACCGCAGTCTATAATCTATTATCGCCAATTATAAGTAGCCTTGATAATAAAAAGCCTACAATAGGTCTGTTCATGGACATTACTAAGGCGTTTGATCATGTAGACCACAAAATATTATTAAATAAATTGTATAGCTGTGGTATAAGGGGACAAGCTCATGAACTCCTAAAATCCTACTTAACGGATAGGGAACAAATGACTATGATTTCGAAAATTTGCTCACAAACGAAAGAACTGAATGAATATACATCTCCTTATAGAATTGTAACATATGGCGTACCACAGGGTAGTATTCTTGGACCCTTATTATTTTTGATTTATATTAATGACTTCCCTGACAAAATTAATCATAAAATGACGTTATTTGCTGATGACACTACTATATTATTTACTGCTGACGATGAAAGAGAACTCGAAATTGACATTAATAACTCATTAAAAGACATAATACAATGGTTAGAATGTAATAACTTACAAATTAATTTATCCAAAACAAAGTATATTCACTTTAAAGCACGACATATCGGTAATTCAAAAGAAAACATCAATATCAATTACAAAGGTGATCAAATTGACGATGCCGATACAATAAAATTTTTAGGTTTGCAGGTTGACAAATTAGTCAATTGGAAATCCCATATAGATGTTATTTGTAACAAACTAAATAAATATTCTTATGCATTACGTAGACTACGATGTCTAGTAGATCAACATTCTGTCCTTACTGCCTATCATGGCTTTGTCGCCTCCACGTTGCGTTACGGACTTATATTTTGGGGGAATTCCACTAATAAGCAGCTAGCTTTTAAAGCTCAAAAGCGATGCATTAGGGCAATTTGTAAGTTAAGACAAACAGACTCCTGCAGACCACATTTTAAAAATCTAAAAATTTTGACATTGCCCTCAATGTATATAATGGAATGTGCTACTTTCGTTAAAAAGAATACTCATTTATTTACTTATAGAAGCAGAGAACGTCTTAAAGACACTCTGACTATAATGCCAGGAAATACCCGTTTCTTTAGAAAATCTTTCTTGGGTGTGATTCCAAATATATATAACAATATTCCTAAAGAAATACGTAATATTGAGGACATTACCTTATTTAAACAAAAATTGCAGACCCACTTAATAATAAAGTGCTACTATAGCATAAGTGACTTTTTGAATGATAAGACATAGTTAAGATATTAGAACTTTTTAGTAGTCTGGTTTACTCACATTACAAAATTTGACATTTATTTAATTTGATTTACTAACGTTGAATAATTTAATATTAATCTTGACATTTAAATTTGACAATTGTTTTTCTTAAAAATAACTTGTTTATGCTATCTTAAATATTTAACTTGTGTCTTGAGAAAATTTGATGTATATTAATTACCTTAATTTAAAAACTAAAAGCATTAAGAATAAATTCTATAAGATGTTATTGCATGCCCAAATGGGTCAAATATGAGCGAAATTTCTTTGTTAAGAGCCTATGTAACTACCATATTTTGCAATAAATACTGATTACTGATTACTGATTACCCATTCTGGGTAGGCAAAGGGAACTATGCCCATACAGCCAAGTCTTCAGTAGAAATTTTTTATTGATATGAAATGAAAATGTTAATGAGATGAAATGAAATGTAACCTAACCTAACTCATTGAATCAAATCATTAAATCTGATATTGAAACAAATTAGTAGCTTCTTTTTAGAAATATTTGCATGAATCATAAAAACTTCTAAAACTTGGTTGGTTTTTTTTCTTTTTAATAGACATTATTTTGACAGTTGGGAAAGAGAACGCACGAGTGCGGAAAAGGTAAAGAAAAAGCACGAGTGTGTAATAGCTCACTTCCCGCACGCTTAACGTCCCTGCAATACGTAACTTTTTGAGCAACTGTATTAAAAATACTTGTTGCTATAAACAATTGACCCCACATTCACTTTTCGCTGCACTTCATGCTTGACGAAAACATGTAATGTATAGCAGCTGTCCACGCGGACGCATCGCTTACTCAAGTAGGAGAGAGACAGATGTCGAACGCTGCCGACCGCGGAGGCCGATTGTGCCTGTTTCTCGCTCGTTCCGCGCTCTCGCTTTCACTTCAAGCCTTAAATGGAACGCCTCAGAGCGAGGTAACGCCGCATGAGTCATGTTTTTTCGTGCGTGCAGCCGGCTCCATCGAATTATAAGACGTTGTCACGTCAAAAATAATTCAAATACGTGACTATAAATCTATTTCCTTATTGATGAAAAAACTTAAAGACTATTACTATTACTTATCCCTAGCACAAAAAAGTAAATGTTATTTTTTGATTCTTTCTTAATGTACTTTTTTGTGTGTACATAATACATAAATAAATAAGGTTCAAGATAAAATCCACCCGGCTGCATGCTGCAGTTTAGAAATTAATATTCAATCGGTAGCACTGACTGGTTGTCGTGTGCAGGAACTCGTCGAGCTACTGGGTCCGTTTAGCTGATCTATGAGAGGTCATAGCAGAGAGGAATGTTTAAAATATGTATTTACTACGATAAAATGCTACTTTTCTTAAATCTTTTAAACATCCATAACCTTAGAATTACAAAAATCATTGTATGGCGCGCACCTCTAATTAAGAATTTTGTTACGCGCGTATTTATTGCTGGTCCACGGCTGACCGTGCTTACCCTGAGTAAAGCATTGTTATTACTGATTTCCATCTCCGTACATCTCGAATAAATCTTTCAGGTATATCGTGTCCATCAACTCATAGTGTGGCCATATAAAAAAAATAATTACGCTTATCAATTTGAGTTACGACGGCCGAGAAAAAATAAGTTTTATCTTTCAAAGAACATAGATCATTTGACAAACCTGATTTAGCTATCAGGTTTGTCAAATGATCTATGTAATCACTACAATAATCAAATGTACTTAGGTGTTTTTATGAAATACCAAACATATTTTGGTGTTAAATTTTCAATTTTAGAGCTTATCTGAATGAAGTTTGTAAAACTAGCAATAACCTTTTCGACATATTGCGAGTCGTAATATATTATATCTTTCTATACACATTTCATTTAGTTAAGAATTCTTCTATTTATTTGGACTGAAACTGACTTAGCCAACCTACTACCAGCTCATACAGGGCACATTATTAAAATGTATTCAACTTTTACTATTCAAGTCGTCATGTTGACAGCAGAAATAGCGATTGTATAGCTAAAGGCTATTGTCAGCTATCGGAGACCTATTTGGACAAAATTGACAGCATCTCATGTGATTGTAGGGAATAGAATTTGACAGTAGTTGAAGATTTGAATAAATAGTCTGTTATGAAATAACTTTAACTTGAACCTACGAGTCACGGAAACCTTCCAGTAAGATACATTTATAGCGTAATGCGTACGCACCAAATTATAAAGTATCATGGTATTTTTTATAAATATTAACAGGTCAGAAACAGCTTTTCAAATAAAGTAGATATTTATTTTACACTTTATGAAAATCTAAAAATATAAAATTGAGATTCTTTACGCATTCTGCTTTCTTCACGCTTTAAGCATTCTGAAAATGTTAGTTATAGTTTTTTAAAACAAACGAATTAATTTAATTTAAACCATTTGGAAACGTTCACTTTTTTATCTGTATTTTTAGGCGGCCGCCATTATTTGACGTCATACGGCTATGTAAACAAAAAGGTGATATCTGTGAAGTCAATATAAAAACCAAAAGAAGGGCATTTGTTTACATGACCGAATGACATCACCTAAGACTAAAAATTATATTCAGCGTTTCCGTAAAACTTGACATTAAACTGCACTTAAAATGAAATTGAAGTCAATTATTGATTGCATAAAAAATTGCAGAAGGATTGCATCTAGGGTCTATTTAAGACAGTGGTAACTAGCAAGGTGATAACCATCACAGCAAAAACTAAAAACAAAATAAAATTTAAAACAAGCATTGGGGAAAAATGTTCAGTAAACTTGGCATTATTTCAAGAACGCTCACAATTGCGGACGTAACATCGACCTAACATAAAGTAGACCAGCGAAACAGGAATAAATTCAAGAGCTAGAAAAACACATCCTAAGGAAACTGCAGCGCAAACAATATTGTATCAAGAGAGAAATGGCGTCGTTAGTGTAACGACTAACGCCGTGAATTTCTTTCTTTGGCACCCGCATGCACGACCAAACATGGATGGAACATGAACAAGAATATCGTCCTATATGGCTATGTCACTTGGAATGCATTATGATATAAAAATAAATATGATATATGCCTGGATATTATATACGCTTATTTAAGTATAATTAGTGCGTTTTATTATGATATAAAAGATGATATATATCTTGGAAAATATAAACAATAATGCTTTGATCGAAGAAAAAATGCTTCATGACTCATGACAGAAACAGATGCAGCGGTGGTACGTTCTCAGTTGAACTCTTTACATATTTGTACCTATCTCTATTTGAGGTCAAACACGTGAAATCATGTATAAGGATGATATCTAAAAATTACAAACATTTAGAGGTCAAAATGAGAAATTAATCCATTTTTTCAAGATACAAACAAATATGTACAGTTCCAAAAGAATTTTAATCATTGGCGCGGCCGAGCTGGCACAGCAGACGGAACAAGACTCGAATTTATATCGCGTTATATAACTTGGAATGGTGCGTTATGATATAAAAATTGATATATGTGATGGCCATTACACGTATATCATATACTGGACCTTTATAGCAGACTTGTTGTTTCCGCGACGTCGTCCGCGTGGATAAAGACGTGTAAATCAGAGATATACTCGTATTAACCGTTCCTGTTAGTTGTAACGTGATGTGTTACAGCCTAAAACCTTTCTCGATAACTGAACAATCCATCAAAAACATTTTTCAATTTGAACCCGTAGTTCCTGAGATTAGCTCTTTCATACAAACATAGTCTTCAGCTTTATGATATTAGTATGGATAGGAGTTGAGTGAAAGGTAAAAGGGACACTACCAATTGGATAAAGTAAAAATTTCGTAAAGTACTACTTTTTAAAAAGGTCTGGTTTTTGGCTCCATATAGATAAAACATATCTCAAGAAGGACCTAAAAATGATCAGTATGTTCGGGACTTTGTGAAAAATGTTATAAAATAGTTTCACCAATATCTTAAAATTTATTAGGTATTCAAGGTAAAGCAAAGTAAAATATGCAGTTTAAATAAGCAATGCCTCCTTTCGCAAAAATCATTAAAACAAACAAACTTTACCACTCAAAACAAATTCAACATGCATTCTACCTCGTCTTCCATTGTAAATAGACTTTAGCACAAGACTCCGTACGAGATGCACAATACACAAAATAAAAACAAAACCTTTTGCGGTATTCAATAACATGTGTCTGAAGAATATAAAGATATTGATGTCATCGCGAAGAGTATATTTATAAAGTATCTTATAGTCTGAATGCCTCATTAAAATAAACCTTTAGTAGATTTGAAGTCCTTGAGTTATATCATAAGGTCACCAAATACAATTTTATTGTCAGTAGACACTGTAGACGGCATAGCATAGTTTGGGTACAAAGCAATCATCTTTTATGAACTACCATTGTTTCTATGATGGAATAGCATGGAACATCTTACAACAGTACTTTAGTCTTATTCCAGCTCAGTATATCTACTAATATGTTGTAAATAAATTAATTGTAATATAGTTTTTAGAGCACGCTTATTGTAAGAAGTTGACTTACGCACTTTTGAGATAACTGTATATTTTTGTTTTAATTTGGCATTCAAAATCAAAGGTCCCATTTTATCTAAAAAGTTCTTGAATTAAAATGAACACATTTTTCTTATGGCGCTTTTTTCCTACCTAAAAATTACCTAAGACTTACATCAGATATTTTTATTATTAATTTATAATTAAATTTATACTGCATTTTAGAGGGAGAAAGTAAAATTGCTGCCTTTTTGTAATTATACTCGTATTACGTTTTCAAAAAGAGAAATGTTATCAGTACTCCATTTGTATTTGAGTTAACATTCGTAGTTACTTGCAATTCGCTTGCATGTACGTATATTCTTATCAACTGTGTTATCGTCACAGAAATGACTTACTGCAACAGCTTGCATTTGCTAATCTATAGGTACATTACATACATCGGTACTTTGCAACGATAATAAACGTAAACGTAATTAGATTTCAAAATGGGATTAAAGTGTGCGACACAAACGAACTATTGATGGTCGCTGCATTCCATGCCACTGCAAGGGCTTAAACCAGTGATACCCGTGTCTGAGACCAATGTCTTAAGGCTGCTTAAAAGATTTTATTTATACTCATTACTAAAAACTACATTTGCACTATTTGTGTCTTCAAGTCAGCCAATATTAACTATTAAAGTCAATGTTTAGTAGCATATGTTAAGTTATCTTCTACGTTATCGAGGCAGATATTTCTTATTTCAACAATAAATTATTATGTTACTCCATTTATACACAACTGTGTACACATATTATTGCATTATTTTGCAACATGCGTATTAAGTAGTAGGTAAATATTGAAATCGGTTGCAAGTAAGTATTTTATCGAGACTAGCCGTCAATTATTTACAATTCATTTTAAAGATAGAGTTAAAGCCCGAAGAATATAATTGTAAAATAAAATGAGATTTAAATAAACAACAACTACCGTCTCCAAATAGTGAAAAATAATAGTTTAAGAACATTTCTTCCAAAAGTGTTAATTTCGTAAAGAAGTCCGTAATAAATACTCTAAGAGCAGGTTTGGAAATTTATACAATCAACACAAATCTAAGTATCTAACTTGTTATTTATACGTTTTAAAGAGGGCTGTTAGTCTGTTGTCTTTATGTATGCAACAATACAATGATAACGACTTACGGAGTTACACTTATGCTTGCGACTATCCTTGAGAGTTGTCACTTTCGAGTCGTGACTCACGGCCGACAACTGCGAGCCTTTGTGATTCAACTTACCAAGTTTCTTTTACAGCTGTAAATCTCCCAAGTAAAATAACAAAGCCCTAATTCTAGAACCTCAAGGGCTAAAATCCTACAAAGGATGACAATTCAACAGCAAACCCTAAGCTATTTGATAGGCTTTTCTCTGTCAACGGTCCCATATTCATACTTTCATCAGTTATGTAACTGGTATTAGAAATTGCTTTCATTGCTGTAGAAGTAATCCTATATTGAATGCCATAATTGCTTTTAAATTTTTTATCGATCGTCTCAGAAATTGAGATTGGAGATCCAAAACACTGATTTTCAATTAAAAGGAATTTGATATGGTTTCCATGATTCTCGATCTCTAATCGGATTTAAGATCATACTGGTGTAACTTTTGAATACTTATTACATTTTCTCGTTGTCGTGAACGAACTTTGTGAGGTATGAGGTATGATATAATTTTTATTTTTATTTTACGTCGTAAAAGAGACATTTGAGGTAACATTTATTTTATACCTAAGATTTACTTTTGAGTACTTATCAGGTTTAAACTGAACAGAAATTTGAAGTTTAAGCAACAATTTTCTTTGCACAAAAACTTCAAAATGATAACCGATAAAAGCAATTTGAAGCTTATCCCTATCAAACGGTGTTTGTCATCTAAAAAGCAAGTTATCAAACTTTTATAATCAGCACCGACTTCGCGGGGCGCGCAAAATAAGAGTTCTGCGTAAATAATTTCCATTTCAATTCTATATTTGACTCAGTAATCACATTTTTATATTTGGGGAAACGAACTCAAGCTTTGAGTAATAAGGTTCATTTTGGGTTGAGTGGTCAGCCGAAATCTGTAAAGTACTTAATGTTTTCAATTCTGTATAATCGGTTTAGAATTTTCAGTTCGCCAGTAATTGGATTGGTGGAAGTTGGATGTTAGGGGTGAATTTTTCAACGGACTTAGCGCGGTTTGCTTACAATTCTGGGCGAAATGTATTTAGTCGGTGCTCTGCGATCTGTGTATTGACTGCGAACTCTGTTTTATTGTTCTTTGGAGTTAAATGCTTCACTTTTGCCTGAAAAAACACCCGTTGGAGTTTTCAGAGCGTAAAGGGCGCATAATATTTTTGTATGTAAATACTGGCCATTTTAAAACAGATATAATTTTCTATAATTTAAATTACCTTGCTAGGTACACAATCTGCGTTTATGGCGAATTACTTATTAGATATACTACTTATTTATATCTTGATAGTGAAACATCTGCTAACATGATCATAAGTTTTTCTCCGTCTGCTCTTCATTGCTAAGCGCATCCAGAGCAGACAGAACAAAAAAAAATAACGTTCACTAAGAGTTTGTAAAGGAACCGTACAGTGAATAAAGAATATTTCATTTCATTTCATTTCGTAATCCAAAATATTGTAATGCACTCTTAGAAAAATTACAAATACATTACCTATAGAAACCAAGTTCGCGCGCCCAAATTGAAGCATGTTGATTGGTGCCATTAATGGCACCATACGCCAGGCCGCTCCGTAAGACTTAAGGTTAAATTTTATCACAATACTTTTTAGAAACAAAAGAAATCTAACAAAAACTTTTCACAGTGTTTTCAATATTTTGTAGTATTTTATAGTTAATTTGGTCAAAATAAAATTATTTGGTTTGTCAGATGTGACAGCTGTAGGAATCTATTTAGTGCTTCAATTTTGACAGCGCGCTTGTATGAAGACTGACGTTCTTAACGTTATTATTCTAAGAATACACTCGTCTTTAACAATACATTCAGATCAGATGCTTAGTATACGTCTTTTATACCCGTAGTCTATTATACTATTACCTAGAGAAGCAGGGCTTAAAATTAAATAGTTTGTAAAGCGTCTCTCTTTATAATGCTTAGATTACAAACATTAAAATAAAATAAAAAAATATTACCTACTATCTATAGCTTTATCAGTAGCCATGAAAATTCCAATGGTACACTTTATCACCCTTACCAGAGGTGATAAATTGAGTTGCTGCTACATATCACGGATATTACCCGAACTAAGGGCACCTACCGTGTAATCCACCGTTGATACGCATTCCGTCGCCATACTTCCGGGGTTTTTTTACAAACTCGTTCTCACTTCGTACATCTTTTAATATTGAAAGGGGAGCAGATGTTGAAAACCTTTTACCATCTTTCACCTATACGTGGTATGACCACATTTTTGTTGCGTAGAAACGGGACTTGTCTAGGTATTATTATTATGTAATGATTTAGAAAAAAAAACATCTAAGTCTAATGCTGACTCCAGTAATTGACACCCCTTTATACAGTTTAAAATATTACACATTTTAAAGAAAATCATTTCTGGTAAATCTTCTAATTCTTTCGCTATTTTTCACTGGTGTTTCTATATGAGATTTAAGTAGCTTTACCTATTATAAACCATGTAGTTACTAATAATATGAGTCTTTATATTGATTCTGGCTGCAACTCTTTTTTTCCTCCCAATTTCTCCCCATTGTAGATGCGTGGAACTAACACCACCGCGTTGCTTTAAAACCTGCATTAAAGTACAGTGAAGTCATATCAGACTAGTGCCATGACATGCCATTATTTATAGGAGAGTAATAGAATTAAATTTCCGTTTTTGGCATATCAAAAACGTAAGGATTCTACTTTAAAATACTCTTGATTAAACTGCATTTGTCGGCATTTAAGGGAAAAAGAGATAGCAAAAAAACAGTCTTGTAGTAAGAGCGACGCCTCGTCGTACTATACACCAGTCCCGGATTTATAAATAGGCCGTATAGGCCGCGGCCTAGGGGCGGTAGATTTCAGAGGAGGGCCCCTCGATTTCAGAGTATAGAAGTCTAACACGTTCACTGGTTTTCTCGTGGTTTTTTATATTTTAAAAAACCCCTATAGAAACTCATTCCTGTCGAAACCTATATTATCGTGTGAGTGATAGATGACAGCATCGAGGCGGGCAGACGGCAGTGGCAACGTAGCAATCCCTGCTTTCCGCCCGCACTCTCCGAGCGAGCCGTCTTCGCATGGTATTTAAGTAGAAGTAAAGGTAAAATTACTTTAAACTGAATATTTCTGATACTTTAAAGGCAGAACAAACACTATCGGGTTCGCTAGTTATTATTGTATATGTATGTACATGGGGCGGCGGAAATAAAGTGGCCTACACTCAAAAAAAATATAAATCCTTCACTGCTATACACACGTCTCACAGGAAGCGTAACATACAAGGTGAACTAAAATGTAATGAGAGCTCGTCTGTTGTCGGCGGCGATTAAATTCACGCCGCGCCGGTCCTTCCGATTTATCCAGTTATTAGGTACACGCTGCTCTGTCACAAAAGTTTTTAAAAGTAATAAACTTTCACCAAACAATAATGAACTGGTTACATATCATTATATTCAACGACCCGTGTGGTGAAATGGTTACCATGCCGGGCTGCCAATCGATGGGTCCCGGGTTCGATTCCCAGCGAAACGAAATTTGAATGATGGGTTTAAATTTCTGTTCTCGGTCTGGGTGTTTGTCTTTCTGTCTTTGTATGTGTCCAGGTACCCACAACACAGGGTATATATACCCTACTGTGGGGCTATGAGTGTGAAGCGTTTATTTATTTATTTATATATTTAATTAATTATTTAATTAACTGGTTACATTTACTCCACCACACTGCTCCAATGTGGATTGGTGGAGATGCGTGCTAATGGCTAGCCCGCTGTTGGATGTTTCCAAACCGCTCATAAGACCTCCGACAAAGTTTAACGACTGCTATCTATCGGAACCGATGGCTTCACGAGCCCTCCGAAGCAACGCCCATCCATCTCACATCCAACCGCGCCCGCTTTGCGTACTGCGTAGGTCGCTAGCGTTCTTCGCCAGTTGCTGAGCCATGTACGCTCGTAAGGATGTTTTTTTACTTTGTTTGTTTAAATTGTGAGATCAAGTAGCTATTTCGTACTTTAAAATTGTTCTGCCTTAATCTGTTATTTCCATGTTTGCTGCGTAAAAGAGAAAGAAAAAAAATGAGAGTCCTGTCAAAAGAGCGTTGCCTGGTCGCAATATCCATACGTCTCATAGGGAGCTTGATGTGTAGGGAGAAGTAAAATGTTACGAGAGCTCGTCTGTCGTCGGCGGCGATTAAATTCACGCCGGTCCTCTCGATTTATGCAGCTATTACACGCTGCTCTGTATTTTTTTAACTCTCTTACCTGTCTGTTTATGTTGGTATTATTGGTTGAAGGTGGCTTGAAGTTTCTCTGTTCTGTGAAATTTGTTTCTTTTTCGGATTTCTTATCTGTTATGTTCCTATGGCTTGAAGAAGGCATGGAATCTCTGCTCTGTGAAATTTGTTTTTTTTACAGTTCTCTAACTTGTTTTATTATCTTACTTCAAGGAGGATTGGAGTCTTTGATATTAAGCATGAGGATGTCATTCTAATTTTATTTTATTTAGTTACATTGTGAAATCCAGAATATTAAAAAAAGAACCGCGAGGAATACGTATAGCTTTAGCTGTAATAGTTTATACCATGCATTATACTTATGTGGCGAGTGCCATAAAGTTTTTGAAGCAAAGCGGTTTTATAAAAAAAGAGCCTAAACAAAATGAATACTTGTGCATTTAATTGTACCTAATTACAATTGCAAAGCAGAACAAAAACATCCCTTCAAAATAATACAAAAGATACTGAGAAGTCTCATGTTCTGTATTTTTCTTATGGATAACGGATAACTCACTGTATGAGGTGAAGTTGTTACAATAGGCATGATGACACTATTAAAGAATCAGAGAATAAATGGTTTTACAGAAAAATATATGCTAAAAAATATATATAAGATATATTCATGTAAGATATATTCATGATAATATTCAAGATTCCTCTCCAGCTGATGTATGGAAATTTCTTCGCTCTATTGGAATCTGTAAACCACCAACATATGATCGCATTCCAACTAGGGCTTGAATATCGGACGCTTTTTCAATTCCGGAATTGGGTTTCGATATTCAATATTTCAATTCCGGAATTCCGGAATTCCGGAACTCAAGTGTCTTTTTGTACAAAATAGTGATACATAAAAGTTGAAACTGACTCTAAGAAGACTATAAGTGTAAAAAAATTGCCAAAAAATCATAAGGTAAAAGCACCAATGCCCGACAGGTAACCAAAGGATAACACTTTCGAAAAAACTCAAATAATAAGAATGTTCTTGTTTATATGCCAATTAATTTGATGACAAGAGACTCCTAGCATCATCGGTTTCAAGATAAAGCAAGAATACAATGCAGTTCCCCTTTAAAAGTTACAATACAAACATTTGTTATTTACAATGTGACAGAAAAATACATATTTGCTGCCATTGTCTGCTTTTATAGTCCCTTGTTGGACATAGGCCTCCCCTAACGTTCGCCACTCCTCCCGGTCCTGGGCCTTCTGAATCCAGCGACTACCCGCTGTCTTCTTCAGGTCATCAGTCCACCTGGTTGGAGGGCGGCCTGTACTCCTTTTGCCGAGAAGTGGTCGCCATTCGAGGACCTTTCTTCCCCATCGGTTGTCGGTCCTCCTTACTATAGTCGTGCCCATTGCCACATCAGCTAGCAGATTTTGAGAGCTATGTCGGTAACCTTCGTTCTTCTACGGATTTTATCGTTACGGATTCTGTCACGTAGAGAAATACCAAGCATAGCCCTCTCCATCGCTCACTGAGCGTCCTTGAGCTTATGGAAAAGGCCAACTGTAAAGGACCACGTCTCAGCGCCGTAGGTCATCACTGGCAACACACACTGCTCGAAAACTTTCGACTTCAGGCACTGAGGTATTCTGGACGAGAAGACACGTTGTAATTTCCCGAACGCTGCCCAACCGAGTTGGATTCTACGAGTTACCTCTCTCTTGAAGCTGGACTTACCCATACGGATCGCTTGTCCCAGGTACTCGTCGACAACTTCTAGAGTAGCACCATCAACAACGACCGGTATAGGTGTGACATGGACGTTAGATAGATCTTAGTCTTGTCCATGTTCATCTTAAGACCTACTAGCCCGTTCCACTCCATCAGCTTGAATACGTCTTCCAGTGCAGCGGTAAACAGTTTCGGAGATATAACATCCCCTTGTCGTACTCCGCGCTGCAGTGGAATAGGTCCACTGCTTCCGTCGTGGACTAGGACTGTCATGGTTTCGGCTTTGTATAAACACTTCAACACCTCGATGTACTCATACCGATAGTCAATCTGGCATCGCTGGAGAGACTCTAGCACCGCGCAGGTCTCGATAGAATCGGAGGCTTTCTCATAGTCCACATACGCAATACATAGCGGCAGATTATACTCCTCGGTCTTTTGTATAACCTGCAGCAGCATGTGTATGTACTATACTACCACGGTACTATAGCCTTTTCGGAATCCGGCGGAATCCGGATTAGTAAGAACCCTTGAAAACAGCTTATAGGCGTGGCTCAGAACCGCGATGGGTCTATAGTTCTTTAAAAGGGCTCTGTCACCCTTTTTATAGAACAACGCCACTACGCTTCTCCTCTACGCCTCCGCGACAGTTCCAGTACTGATGACGGTATCAAACAGTTTTTGGAGCGCCACTAGAAGGGATTTCCCTCCAGCTTTCAGCAGCTCTGATGTGATACCGTCATCGCCCGGAGCTTTGTTGTTTTTAATCTGACTAAGGGCCCTTCTAATTTCGTACAGGCTGACGTCCGGAATATCTTCGGTATAGTGTCGGGTCAATTTGGCTCTCTTATCGTTCACCACATTGGCAACGGGAGCTTTTGAGAAACTGTACAACGGTCCGTACTACCTCTCAATTTCTCTCTGAACTTCCGGCTTAGACGAAACTATAGTGCCAGACTCCGTCTTCAATCTTGTCAACTGGCTTTGCCCAATACTCAAATCCCTTGAGAACACTTTAGTGCCTTGGTTCCGCTCTTTAGTGTTTTTGACGCGCTTTGTGTTATGAGCACGCAGATCGCGTGATCGCAGATCGATATGTCCTTAGTGATAATTTTTTTTCAATATCGAAATTTCGATATTGGTCTCGCCAATTCCGGAATCGGAAACGATATTGGATTCTACCGGAATTCCGGAATTATGCGAATTCCGGAATTCCGGAGCTCAAGCCCTAATTCCAACCCTAACCCCTGATGTCTTGAACCAACATTTTCTCTCTATGTCATTAATAGACCCCGAAATTAAACAGCAAACGTTATCTTCAATTGCCCTCATGCCGTCGCCGAACATTCCCAACTTTCAATTCTCACCTGTGACGCATGCAGAGGTAATGAAGATAATTGTTTCTCTAAAATCGAAAGCCGTTGGATGCGATTCCATTGGTAAAATGATGTTAGGTCCTATCGTAGAGACCCTGTTGCCCATAATCACAAATATTATTAACAGCTCTCTCACAACAGGCGAATACCCAAGTCTCTGGAAAAAGGCACACGTAAGACCAATTCCTAAAGTGGCCAACCCTACACTGGTAAACCAATTCCGTCCAATATCTATTCTCCCTTTCCTCTCCAAAGTTCTGGAAGCCTGTGTACATAAGCAAGTCTCCTCTTTCATACATGAACATAACCTACTGAGTGCACACCAGTCTGGGTTCCGTCCTGGTCATAGCACCACTACTGCACTGATCAAAGTCATTGATAGTATCAGGTCAGGTATGAACGACAAGATGGTTACAGTATTGGTGCTTATTGACTTTTCAAATGCTTTCAACACAGTGGACCATGATTTACTCCTATTCACTCTTTCCCGCCTTAAATTTTCACAAACAGCATTATCGTGGTTCGATTCCTATCTTCGCGATCGTCAGCAATCTGTACATATTGGGCAGAAGTGTTCTGCATGGGCTAAAGTACGTGCTGGCGTTCCACAAGGCGGAATACTTTCTCCTTTATTGTTTTCGATATTTATCAACTCAATCACCTCCTATATTAATTGTTCTTACCATCTGTATGCCGACGATCTTCAATTATATACTCATACCACCATAGATAACCTATCAATCGCTATCGATCTGGTAAATAGGAACTTGGCTAAGGTTAAAACTTGGTGTGATCAGTATGGAGTTACAGTTAATCCTGCGAAATGTCAGGGTATCATCGTGGGTAGCGCGAGACAGTTGGCCAAAGTTGATATTGCATGTCTGCCAACGTTAACTTATGACACTCATGTTATACCTTTTAGAGACAGTGTAGTTAATTTAGGCCTTAATATTGACAGTTGCATGAACTGGCGCAAAGAAGTAACAGAAATATGCCGTAAAGTCAATGGAACGCTTCAGTCACTCTATCGTTTTAAAAAATTTCTACCCTACAAGACTAAGCTTATGTTGATTAACAGTCTCGCTCTACCCATCATTGACTATGCTGACGTGTGCTACCCGGACCTGAACGAAGAACTTCTAAATAAGCTAGAGCGCCTCCTTAACAATTGCATCCGATTCATTTTCAATCTACGCAAGTATGATCATATCTCAAGTTATCGAAGTCAGCTTAAATGGCTTACTATTCGTCAGAGGCGTAAATCTAGAATTCTTTTGGTTCTGTATTCAATCTTACAGGATCCAACTTCTCCAAATTATCTAAAGGAAAATTTTCAGTACCTGTGTTCAGTTCACGACAAAGGTCTTCGTTCCACTAATAATCTTATGCTTTGTATACCTCCACACAATAGTGATTTTTTCCGATACTCATTTAATGTTCAGGCTATACTGCTCTGGAATGCCCTGCCCGAAATCATCAGAAAGGCGCGAACAAAGACTGCATTTAAGGGGATGCTACGGAAACACCTATTAGACAGTAACGAATGAGTCATAATAATTAACCACCTTTTGACATTCGTATCTTGTATATATATATATATATATATGTACATGTATGTATGTATGTACGTATGTAGGTATTTATGTATGTATGTTTGTATGTATGTATTTATTTATGTATGTATGTGTCTATCTATGTATGTGTTTATTTAGTCTTTAGGTATATTTATCTACATATTAATATATCTTTTTTCTAATTAATAATCCTTTAA
This sequence comes from Pyrgus malvae, assembly GCA_911387765.1. NCBI lineage: Eukaryota > Metazoa > Arthropoda > Insecta > Lepidoptera > Hesperiidae > Pyrgus > Pyrgus malvae. The sequence continues at coordinate 23,457,660 of OU426948.1, forward strand.
AAGTAAATATTTTCCTGCCTACCGTAACTTCTAGCCATCACCCAGGGTTGACTGGCAGAGAATGCCATTAGGCATTAAGTCTTACCCTGTAACCCTTATACTTTAAGGAGCTACAAATAATAAATAAATAAATAAATAAATAAAAAAGTTCTAAAATATGATCCCGTTTTAATATAAACATTAAGATTAATAAGATTTTCAATAAAATAAAAGTATTAAATACAGCAATCGGCCATGTTATCTGAAACGCCAATCAAAAGGAATGACGTCACGTCACAGTAAATGACATCGTGTTGCTTGAAGTTTGACGAGCAAGCCGACGCCATGACACCTACGAGCGTTTTCGCGCTTAATTGAAATTACATATCAGAAAATACATTAATTTACGTTAAAACTCAAGTTTATTGCTGAAATAAACTTTTTTTCGCAACTAGGAGACGTGTACCTACAATAAGGAAAGGTATTTAAAAATCTGTCATCATGCCCATTGTGTGAATTATTTCAAAAAAATTACAGGTTTTTTTAAACATTGATAAACTTTTTAGTAATTTTGTTACATTACTTTCAACATCCTTTTGTCACGGTTACAATTACCACCATGGATATCAAACAAAACGTCGCACAATATTATCGTAATAGAATATCTCTAGGTGTCACTTACACCGCGTGCACTTTCTGTCACTCCGTTACGAAATATTGTCACCGGGGCCTGGGGGCAGGGGATCGGAGTTCAAAGAGAATTTTTATTTGGTGAAAGGAATTTTAAATTCGAATACAAAAGATAGGTATGGTGTTTCATGTTCCATATTTTCCAAAGAGCATAACTAATTGTTAGGGACGGTTAGACTTCTAGGAACATATAACGTGGTAAATTAAGAGAATTTTTAGAGATAGGTAAGGTTAATAAATATATCTCTTTTTAATTAAAATTACAGTTTACGGCATGTATTTCATTTCCTCCAGTGATTTACAAAATTCATCTTAAGAAGTAATAACAACGTTAAAACGAAATAGAAAATCGCTGTCACCTAATAATTTTATATTTCTTACATACACGCTTTTCTTAGTAAAAGTACCTGGACGCCCGAGCGTTGCTTGGATAAAAACAAATGATTTTCTTGATTTATTTTTAAGCAAAACATTCATTGGCTTAGTGTTACTTAACAAAGCCTTGTGAAATACCTAACTTCCGATTTTTAAAAAAATGTCACAAAAAATAAAAATAACGCAACTTGCGTACTTGAGGTTTGAACCCGGGTCTCTAGCTCTGTAGTCAGCTTTCATAACCATTCGACCAATAAAGCTTTAATTTCATATACGAAAATTTTATAGAGGTCTTTCATATTGACATTGTCATTTGTTTGAAGGGCGGATTGACGGTCGACATTTGACGGCTTTCTACGCCATAATATTATTATTATTATTCTCCAATCAGTTATTCAATTATTCTTCAGTCAGTAAGAGTAATTTTATATTTAACGGCATAAACATTAAATAAAATGACAATTTCTATCAATAAAAATTTGCTGAATCGATTCTTCATCCCCGAAACCATGGTACTAAATTTCATTAAAATCTTTGGGGCCGTTTCCGAGATTCAAGGGGATTCAAGGCACACGTTTTACCACTTTGGAAGTGTCTGTCGCGCAAACTATTCAGTTTAGAAAAAATATAGGTATGTTAGAAACCTCAATATCATTTTTGAAGATTTATCCATAGATACTCCACACGTATGGGTTTGATGAAAAAAAAATTTGAAATTCGGTTCCAAGTATGGGAAACCCCCAAAATTTATCGTTTTTTTTTTCTATTTTTGTGTGAAAATCTTAATGCGGTTCACAGAATACATCTACCTACCAAGTTTCAACAGTATAGTTCTTATAGTATCGGAAAAAAGCGGCTGTGACATAGGTACGGACAGACAGACAGACATAGACATGACGAATCCATAAGGGTTCCGTTTTTTCCATTTGGCTAAGGAACCCTAAAAAGCAGAAATATTTTAGTACGAATTTTAAAAACGCTCTGTACATAATTTTGTGTCATAAACTGACTTTAAAATTAAGTTTCAGAACACAAAAGTACTTCAAATCTAAGTATGGAGTTGGACTCTAAATTCCACGTGTTACGACAGTCGTGGTCCAGCATTTTTGAAATAGTACCCCATAATTACAGTCGATAACCCGGTTCAAAAGGGCGATTGTCTGAAACGGGAGTCCGTGGCACGTTTGAAATATTCAGAAGTATCCCAACTTAATTAGGGTGGTACTTTTGTAGAACAGAATTTATGACGCGCGCCGGGTCGTCAGCCAGAAGTCACGGCCTGTGCGATAGGGCGGCCATCTAGTCTCTCTCATAAGGGACAATAATAAAATAAGAATTACTTTGGTTATTTTTATAAACATATTATAGCCTTCAGCCATCGGCTTCGCCCGCGTGGACCCGTTTAATGGGTTCCCGTAGGATAAAAAATGGCCTATGTGCTATTCCAGGCTTCATCGCTATATTAAAATCATAGGCGTTTAGCCAGTTGTTTCAACCGCGTTGACCCTATTACCCGTTTTCACGTGGGAATGAAGCCTTTTCCCGCGGTAAAAAGTAGCCTATGTTACTCAGAGTGAATGGTGAAAGAGTTTTAAAAATAAGATCAGTAGTTTATGCACTTATTCAATACAAACATACAAAAATACAAATTTTTCCTCTTTACAATATTAGTATAGATAAGAGTTCAATTGTATTATTATCATCATTGCGTGTGTAAATTTTACATGTTATTTATAAAATTTCGTAGCACTGATATCATTGTTGTAGCTTGTAGCTTTTTCCTGCAGGCTTAGCATATATTTTCTTCATGTAGATAAAAATATTTCTTAGTTGTTATGTTTGTGAAAGTTCTTTGTTATTTGTGTTAACAATGTATTTTTGATAGGAAATAAATATTTTTCTACCGTCCTTATAACTTGGTTATCCTAGTTATAATTCAGCCAAAATGAGTGAGAGTTGTAATGTATGTAAGGGTGTGTATTCTCTTCTTGGCCGTTGAACGTACCGGCGCCATGCCGTCTAGGGCTGACCGCACCCGGTTATCGATTTTAGGGAAACCCCGGCGTTATTACCGCTAATTACTTCTGGCTTTGGTGTTGTGTATCACTTTTCATTAGGTTGTGGGTAGAACAGAAATTGGGAAAATCATGTCAGGAAGTAAATAGAAGCAGACTTTTAAAAAAGTTGTACTAAAAGTGGTATTAATTACGTACATAGTTTATATGTTATGTTCAAAGAAGGATTTTAATTTAATTTCATGTGTTTAAAACAGAATGGTTATTGCCAGTATATTCTTAGTCTATGGTTATTGGTTACAACTTATGCTCCCTTTACATCCGTCAATAAATTTGTATATTTTGCAGGGGGAGGAACGGACACATTCTAATTTATTCTCACATTGACACCGTTTGTTTTCGCCGCTACAAACGCTCTTGTATACAAAAAATAAGATAACGTCATTTTCTATGCATCAAAATCATTCTACCCTGACATTGATTTCGGTGAATTACGACTAGTTATATGTTAGCGTCCTAATTTTTTTACCATGACTACTTTCCGAGAGAAGGAGGCCTTATCTTACGTGTGACAGCGCAGGCTGGCTTTCGTCGTTGCTCTAAGGACAATGGTGTACATTGAGATTAAAAAATAATACGAGGTTACCAAAGCCATGAAGAAAAATCTCTAGGTATATATATTTTGAAGGTGAATTAGACACATTAATGCGATACGTGCCATTATTATTTTTCTTAACCATTTCGTTTTGGAACATTGCGTTAAAGTAGGATCCAGTCTTCGCAATATAGTGATCTTGATAAACACTGGTACACTACGAATTCAGGCATCAAATGTATACTGTATAGAGGTTTTGGGTACTTTATTCATAAACTCTTTTGTTGCGAAAAAAACAAAGTTTACCGCTATGGTGACGTAAATCGCATATTCGTTCTCGTATGACGTAAGCGCTGAAACAATTCTGCTAAGTATATTAGTATGGCTAAGAAAAATGCGGGTTGTCACAGGCCATTTCCTCTATACCCACTTGACGCAGTCGAAGGCTCTTATGTTATACCCGTATGTATTATTTTTAGAACGTTTTTCTTCCTCTCGACCAATCTCTCTGTTGGCATTGTTCATATGAACGTTTTGAGACTAAAGTGTTTCATATAAAAATGAATTTTGTGAAATAATAAAAAAACATTTAAGAACTAAAATCAAAACTATGATAAACGACTTTAACGATAAACGTTATTTAAAATTAGAATCGGATAAGCACGCAGGCTACGTGATACTAAGTGGTTACTGCAGCCTAACGATATCTACATCCGACCTGATGCAAGAATCATGTAAGTCTGGCCAGCAGGGGAGGGGAGGTGAGGGGAGAAGAAAAGATAAGAGAAGGAAAGAAAAGAAAAGAAAAGAGAAGAAAAAAGAAGAGAAGAGAAAAATAAAAGAAAACTCATAAAATTTCTCAAAGAAATGATGTCCACCAATCCGCACTTGGTCAGCCTTGTGGAGTATAGCCTAAAATGGCCTAAATCCCTCTCACTTGTGAGAGGAGACCAGTGCTCAGCAGTGGAACATAAAAATGGCTGGAAAGAAAAAAGAACTGCTTCGTACCATAAAAATGATATCGCCAAGCTTGCTTGAGGTTGTATGTAGATGCCCATGGGCTTCGGCCGCCACTTAACTCTACCTGGTGTGCAAGCTCTTTTGTTACTCAATTTAAATAATAAGTACCTGGACGACCAGACGGATCAAAACTATTCAATTTCTTGGTTTAGTTTCTAACGAAACACTCATTTGCTTAGTGTTACTTAACAACGCCATTTGAAATAGCTCCCAATAAAAAAAACATTAAAAATAAAATATAAACGCAATATGGTTTTGATTGAGGTTTGAAATCGGGTCTATAGTTTCGCAGTTAGCCCACGTAACCATTCGGCCACGGAAGCTTTAATTCAATGAACGAAATTTTTATAGAGCTCTTTCAAATCGACATTGTCATTTCTTTGACCGTCGAATTGGTGCATTTGACGGCGTTCTACGCCACAATATTATTATTACTCTCCAGTAGACGTCAGGAAGAGTCGTATTTTTCAGTTTATATTTAAGTTGATTATCGCTGAATATTTTTTTATATATTTAAAATTACTAAAAATGAAACAATGCTGGTTCGATTTATCACCCCCGAAATCAGGTTACTAAATTTCATCAAAATCGTTGGAGCCGTTCCCGAGATTCAATACATATGTACATATATACGTATATACAAGAACTAGTCTTCTGCCAGCGGCTTTGCTCGCGTGGACCCGTTTTATAGGTTCCCGTAGGATAAGAACCATCCTATATCCTTTCCCAAGGTCCACTCTATCCGTGTTCCAAATTTCATTAAAATTGGTTCAGTAGTTTAAGAGGGAAAGCGTAACAGACAGACAGACAGACAGACAGACAGACAGACAGACAGAGTTACTTTCGAATTTATAATATTAAGTATGGATATTAGTATGGATTGCTCTTTTAAAGGTATTAGATAGATAAAGAGAGTACTTTCGTGCCTTTATATATATTATGGATTATAGCAAAACCAATTAGGTAAATTGGATGTTTGAGTTTGTTATTAGTAATGTGTTTGGGACTTACGAGTATCAAGGTTACGACTTTTTAATGATTGTTGTTTATTATTTGCTATAATAGTAGAGTTTTCAAGTAATTAAGATGATTTACTACTATATTTAACAGTTACATACGTATTTTCTTTAAAATATGGCGTGTAGATTAATTTTGTACCATTACTTTAAATGTATTGCTTTCATCATAATTTCTATGCTGATAAATAATTAAGTAATTCCAATGATAAATACCAAATTTAAATATTTCAAACAAAAAAATGAAACCGACTTCAAACAGCAAAAATAAAATTGTTAGTACTTGGCATATGATACATTTTTGCCAATGGTAATGACTCTTATTACTATTGGAGTCGGTTCGCACCCCATTCCATCCCAGCCAAATTTATGCCTTTACTAAGGGCCCGAATTTCAACCTTTATAAGTCATTAAAATTAATTTTGTACTAATGTTCATGTTTTTTTTAAATAAACCTAGTACATGAATATTACATCTTGCTCCCTTTGAATGAAATTCAATGAAAAAACAGATAAACAGAGGATAATTCTAAAAAACATTGTTTTGGGTTCTATTACGCTAATAAATAGCCCTAGTGACAGTTTTTCTCAAATATCTTCAATCTACAGAAACCGACTTCTTACAGATTTATTATATGTATAGATTTATAAAAAATACATTTAAGTGCCTCAATTTTATTATTATTTGTTCCCGTATTGCGTCTCTTATAAATTTATATTTTATTTATTTATTCATCTTCAATAATATTAACACTAATAATAAGTACCTACTCATGTTTTATTCAAAATCAATTAGTAAATGTTATATCTTGCTCTCTTACAAAGCGTTTAACTTGGAAACCCCTGGCAATTTCTATGCGACAGGTGTTCCCCGGTTATAAACCAAGTTAAGCACAGAAGTGGAATTTTCGTAAAATTTTGGGGCTTTGCTGAATTAGGAGTGACGGTTGTTACAGTTCAGTTGATTTCTTTAACCGTTTGAATCCCCGGTCTCATATGGTGAAAAATGTTATTATAAATCTTTGTGTCGAAAACCCACACCAGATCCAGCTACCATCACTGTGACATTAAGTGGCGCAATAACTATTAGTCGATTCATCCATCTATCAGCGTTTACAAGTCCAGCGCTGGACATATGCCTTTCCCATTCCCCGCTCCTTCCGGTCTTGCGCCCTCTCAATCTAGCGGTTTCGGTAACGCTTCTTCCGATCGTCAGTCCATCTGGCTGGAAAGTGGTCAGTGTGCTCCTTTTTCCAAGACGTTGTCGTCGTTCAAGGACCTTTCTTCTCCATAGGTTGTCAGTCTTCGTACTATTTACTATTAATCCAAAAATATATCTTTATGTTATATTTAAAATCAATTAGGACATATTACGTCCCCCTTCATAAGGCAAATATTTTATAGGATAACTTGGTAACCCCTGGCAGTTTCTGTGCGACAGGTGTTGCCCGGTAATAAACCAAGTTACGCACAGAAACTGAGGTTTCTTAGAATTATTTGGGGCTTTGATGAATTAGTAGGGGCGGTTACAGTTCAGTTGATTTCTTTTACCCTATCAAATATGGTGAAAAATGCTTCTATAAATCTTTGAGGCAGTAATTGATAAAAACTCAAATAATTGTTTGATGTAGCAATTAATTGTTTTGGTAACAATTACCTCCACCAGATCCCGCTTCTCTCACTATTATATTTTGTAGAATAATAACTATTAGTTATCCATCCATCCATCCATCAGCCTTTAGAAGTCCACTGCTGGACACAAGATTCCCCTAAAATTCGCCACTCCGTACGGTTCTAGGATCTCTGAATCCAGCGGTTTTCCGCTGTTTTCTTCAGGTCGTCATTTTATCTGATTGGAAAGCGGGCTACTTTTTTGAAGCCGAGATGTAGTCGCCAATCAAGGATTTTTCTTCCACGTCGGTTGTCAGTCCTACTATTAATAAATATTAGTACAAAATTATTGTCTTCATATTATATTTATTTTATTTATTATATTCATATTTATTTTATTTATTTATTAAATAAATAAATAAAATAAATATATTTAAAATCAATTAGGACATAATAATATAAGGTCCCATTTCTCAAGGCGTTATAGTGGATAACTTGGCAATCCCTGGAAAGTTCTGTGCGACAGGTGTTGCCCGGTAATAAACTAGTTACGCACAGAAGCGGAGTTTTCCTCGAATTATTTGGGGCTTTGATAAATTAGGAGGAACGCTTACAGTTCAGTTCATTTCTTTTATTGTCTAAATCCCCGGACCAATATGGCGACGAATGTTATGAGAATATTTGAACCAGTAACGAAAGAAACTTGTAAGAATTGCTTCAGACCGGAACTGTCTTTGAATTGTGTTTATAGTTATAAATATAAATTACTTTTGATTTTGTAAATGGTGTTTGTAATTTAATTTATTAAAATTACAAAACTTATTCGATCATTTTGGTCTTTCGTTAATTTATTTGGCTTTATTTATATGGCTCTTTATTTTATTTTAAGCCTCTTTATATCTTAGCGATGATGAAGTAAATATTTATTATATTTCTCTTTCAAACTTTTAAGTCCTAAGTTTAATTTTTTAACACCAAATATCTCATTGACTGTTATTGTTTTTAAATATCAAGTGCTGATTTGACATTTTGACAAGTGCTGGTTTGCATTGACCGGTTCCTTTTAACTCACAAAAAACAAACTGTAAATACCTATGTAAAATTAAAACACAATAAATCAAGGGCAAACAGGGTCAAACAAGTGGACGTAAATCCAAAACATTTTGTCCTTGGAAATTACCAAAAAGAAATACGACGCTTTCGCTAAACAAAACAGCACACAGTGAGTCGTATGTGAAACGCAAATATGCTAATCCCAAACCAAACATTGGACGACCATTGTTTAAATGTGAGCGCGTGCAAAATATTCCCAATGTATTTATATTCGCTGGCACTTTTACTAGTCACGTGTAGGCTTACTAAAACTTTACCCCGCATCTACTAAAATTCTTTTTCATATCACATGTAATGAAACAACGAGTTTTGATTTCTGTTTTGCCAGTCGAAATAAGACAATTTCAAACCAATGCGAATGTGTCAGTCAGAAACAACGTTGTTTCTGCCCTTGGAGACAAACAACGTTGTTTCTACCCGGCACATTCATTTGTTATAAACAAAAGGAGATCAAAAATCGCTGTGTCAATGCATGTGATATGAAAAATAATAATCATCTGACAGCTGTCGTCAAATCGTTGTCAAAGATTTTAATAAATTTAATGAGTTTTGGCGGGAAGTCGAAAAAGAGATATTGTGCTCTTGTTTTATTTTCATTTTCTTGGTGTATTTTTGAGTTATATCGGAATACTTGATGGCATTTTGCTCGATATAGGTTAATGACAGTGCACAAGTGTTTGTGAAATAGAATAACAGTGCTAAAATATGTTTTTTCTACTTGCCTCCAAAATTCCATCAGACACGTTCTAGTAAAGTAGCCATCGCTTTACTTGAATGTTGGACTGACTAGACTGACTGATTACTGACGACTTACTTACTGACTTTGTTATTACTTCGGTTCGTCCAGTTTCATTGAAACTGGCAAAAAATTGATGCAAAAATTATACTTGACGCTGGCAGTAAGCACAGAGTTTGCGATGCCATAATTGAAAAAAAATAATTTAACAGTATAAGATATTACTGCGCTATTTGTCTGAAATAGTCTTCTTCAACTGGCTACAGATATCAAAATTCGCTGTTTCATTACATGTGATATGAAAAATACAGTGTGTGGCACGGGATGAAACAAAGACGATACCTGACGAGGGCGATAAACTCTCGCCCATATACTATTTATTACTGGATTGTCTAATCCGGTTAACATAATAATATGTACATGTCAAAGATGCATTGACGTTGTAAACTGTAATTTTTTCGATTTATATGACCAAGTGAGGTATGTATGGCGAACATGGCATGAAATGGAGAAAAGTTTTCAAACTCAGTGCTAGAAACCATTGTAATTAAATAGTATATTTCATGTGCGGAAAGACTGTCATTGCAATGAGTTCCGACAAATGTCTACCCGAGCCGAGTCGTAGCCGAAGGTAGGAGTTGACAGTCGGAGTTAGTAGCTTCTTTTTAGAAATATTCGCATGAATCAGAAAAATTTCTAAAACTTCGAGGTTGTTTTTTTCTTTTTAATAGACATTATTTTGACAGTTGGGAAAGAGAACGCACGAGTGCGGAAAAGGTAAAGAAAAAGCACGAGTGTGTTATAGCCCGCTTCCTGCACGCTATACGTCTCTGCAATACGTCACTTTTTGAGCAACTGTATTAAAAATTATATTATAAGGTTTCCCCTATCGTACAGCAGAGAACTCTATTAATCTTAAAACCGGCCTTATAAAAGGGGAGAAGTAAAACTATAAATATTACGCTTATGAAAAACAATGATATATGTATGTATACTATAAGTGTAATAACAATAATTGGGTAGGTAACTGATATTAAATATGTGGTTTTAATTTTTTTGTTTGGTTAAAAATAGCAAAATATTAAGTGTGTTTAGATTTATCTATCCCTCTCTAGCCTCTAGCAAAATTAAGTTTTTCCATTGTGATACAGGCAAGTAACGTCAAATTAATATATACTGCTTATTTTTGTGTTATTAATTCTCATCCCCTAAGCATTTTTATTGCTTGATTGCTTATAGAACTATTTAAAGAAATATTTGTAAATCGCTATTAGTTATCTATCAGCTATATAAAGATCAAAAGGTAAAGGTAAAAAATATATTTATACATACATGCTTACTACTCTTTTTAACACGCTTTTATTAGCTTGACCTATATATATGTATGTAACGGAATCTTTTAACTTCATTTTGGCCGATGACAATGCAATAATATGACAAAAAAAAATCCAAATAAAAAATTAAAAATAAATAATGTAGTTTAAAAAACTAAAAAACACGCTTTGACACGGTACATGGTGTCAATAGTATCTTAAAAACCACCCCACGTTTTTTTACAGTAAAATACATTTTCTTCTTATTTTTTACTTTATAGTTCGTATTTTCACAAAAGCGTGTTTTTTAGTTTTTTAAATTACATTATTTCCCATTCGTTCCCATTTCCATTGGATATTCCTAGAACGCAGCGCGGCGCCCCAATAATGTCATACTGTCAAAGGAAGTATAAAGTGAAACGTGTTTACAGTGACAGCACTGTGCGTCTTTGTTAAACAATGTGCAGGATGTGCGAAACGAAACAATTTTGTCACAACTCCAATAATGATAGGTCTGAATTTTATTGGGTGTTTTGTTAAGGTGAATGCAGTAAGGACCAGCTTTTGTGATGATGATTTTATCATTTTTTTAAATTGAAAAAACAGACGAGCATGCAGGCCAAGTTGTGTTGAGTGGTCACTGCGGATCATGGACAATTAGACTTGCTACTCCAGGGGCTGATGGTCTCATGAAAGATGGCCGGCAACCGCACTTTACTATCAAAACACTATAGAATTGCCTCATGGCAAATATCGGTACAGCGGTAATCCATCGGATATTCCTAGAACGTGGCGCTCTAATAACAATGCGATGTGCGAAACAAACAGTTTTTAGTGACTAAACCATTGCTGTAGTTGTGACAAATAATCATCAATAAGATTCGAAACACTAAAGTTTAGTTTGATCGGATGAGAATGTACCAAGAAGCAGCTCTTTTTATACTACGTGCGTCGACCAAAAGAAATCCTGCAAGATTTCTTTTGGTCGACGTAGCACTTCACGTTAATCAAAAGAAAAGCTACCTAAGTATGTGTTCCCGTTTGTTTTCTTCGGTGCATATTCGTAGCGGGCTGCTTCGTCGCGGTCTCCCAAAATGGTGAGCCGCGTCCAGTCGCTCGATCGCGGTCACGGTTGATGTAGAGATAGAAAGGTAATATCGATAAAAATAATATTCAGGATTCGAATAAAATATCTGCATTGGGAGATAAAAGTCACTCTGTCATTCCTATCTAAAGCTATGATGGACTGCAGGTTGTATTTTTTTTATTTTTTTTAGTTTTTCGACCTTCTTTTATGTCCCACTGCTGGGCACATGTCTCCCCTAATAAATGAGGATTTAGGCATTAATGCTTCACGCCGGCTAAGTGCAGATAGATAGAGATCATGCCTTTGAGAAATTATAAGTTTCTCTCAGGCATGATCGTTGAAAATATCGTCATTAATTGAATATCAATATATTTTTAATCGCCTTGGAGCAGCGATAAATACGCATATTACACACATTTTTATGTCAGTTTGAACCTTTACAAAAAATTATTAATTTCTAATCTACATATGTATAGTTCGCACTATACATATACATTAGTCCACACTTTCATTAAGTACATACTGCAAGTGTACGCGCATAGACTCTTCAAACATAGTAAAGCCGAATTCATAAGATAAAAAACGCTCCCGTAATTATTATACCGAAATATTTTGTAATATTTTTAATCTGACGTGCTACGGTGTTTGAGTCTTAATAAGTGGGATACGTGGAAAGATTTGGACTATTGAGTTTTATTTAAAATAATAGTTCTCGAATTGATTTCACTTACATTTTTATGAAAATGAATTATAATTGCAAAAAAATAACGATTCAATAAAAATATTTTTTATCGAACGTAACAGCACATCACTATAATGGTTGGTGCACGTAACTTAGAAGAAACGCGACGAGTGGTAAATCAGGTTTAGCGCCCGAAGGATAAGGACCGACTAAGCAACAATTAACAAGTCAACTTGATTGCAAAAACTGCGCTTTATTGTACCACATTACTCACCTTTCTTCTATACTACAAAATTACAATAAGAAAGAAAGAAAGAAAGAAAACGTTTATTCATCTCGTGAATTCTGCACCTATACTAATGCAGCATCTAAACATAATAAAAACTTAATAATACTCGTACAATAATACCAGACAATAACGTTGCACACACAGTAGGGTAGATATACCCTGTGTCGTGGGTAACAGGGACACATACAAAGACAGAAACACAAATACCCAGACCGAGAACAGAAATTTAAACTCATCATTCAAATTTCTGTTTCGCCGGGAATCGAACCCGGGACGCTCCGATTGGCAGTCCGGTATGTTAACCATTGCGCCACATGGGTCGTCATATAAGAATATTTTTTATTTCTTTACAGGTAAATTAAATTAATACAGCGATAGCCGAGTGGGTAAGAATGCATTCACCGACGCAGAGGCATCGGTTCAAAACCCAGCGCGTGCCTCTGATTAAGTAATTTGTTATTTACGAATGTATCGCTGCTTCACGGTAAGGGAAGATATTGAATATTTCATTACTATTGTTACACAAAACTTGTAACAGGCACACATATTCATACCATAGATGGGTCGATAACCCACAAATGGCCGAGACCAGCATTGGGACATTAAAAAGCGCTTTAAAAATGCATTTATTTATAAGTGAAGAATTAAGAACAAGGATAAGAGATAAGTAGCGTAAAGTCTTAATTTTGGATTGTGTGGCTTCTATGCAAATAAAAGCTTCAGAAACCTGAGTTTACCTAAGTTCGATAGCATTACCACTATAGGTACAGATCTATTTCCACTATGGTATAAATAATAATGTTATCATAATTAGTGTTAATGACAAGGTTTTACATATAATTTGTTTCTTTCAATAGGCATGCGAGGGGTGCGCGAAGAACGCGTCTTAATTTTAAATATGACACTTTGGAAAAATAATAGACAATTGTCTTGTCCGCACGCCCTTCCTATGCGATAATTTTCTGTGTTTCGTGTTTTTATACAGTTCATTAATATAATATATTCGTTTACCGCGCACAAGTTGGTTTTGCTTTTTCCATCTTAGCCCTAAAGTTTACAATTAGGACGGTACAATAACTGATAGTTACAGCCATTCCTGGACAATGTAATCGATACTTAACGCCGTTACCGCCAGTGCCTGTGATTGATGGCTCAATGTGGTTTACAATTGACTTGTTTGTAACTATGGTGAGATTGGACGAGGTAAAGGTAGAGCATTTCAATCTTACCGGTTTTTGAAATGACCACGTTGTAGGTAGATTGGGCGACACCTTTACAATAAATGCAAATACATATTTTATGATATAGAATCTATTAATTAACCGACTTCATTAAAAAAGGAGGAGGTTATCAATTGGACCGTATTTTTTTTTTACATCTAATACAGCGAGCATGATTTGATTTATCGGTGTGGCGACGCATAACTTTACTGTCTACGCCAGTACATCCCTACTAATATTATAAATTCGAAAGTAACTCTGTCTGTCTGTCTGCTACGATTTACCGCTTAAACTACTGAACCAATTTAAATGAAATTTGGAACACAGATAGAGTGAACCTTGGGAAAGGACATAGGATAGTTTTTATCCTACGGGAACCTATAAAATAGGTCCACGCGGGCGAAGCTGCTGGCGGAAGGCTAATCTATACATATAATAAAACTGTAAGCAGGGTCAATTCTGTACATTGCATATAAATTTAAAAAAATACTTCTAGGGGTCTTTTTATAAGTAACAGAAGCTAAAAATATAAGTTTTGAAATTATTGTCTGTCTGTCTGTCTGTCTGTCTGTCTGTCTGTCTGTTGTTAGCTTTTCACGCAAAAACTACTGGACGGATTTTGATGAAACTTTTTTTGGTTTATATATATTGGTCCTCGCTAACATTTAGGCTATAGATAATTTTAAAAATCACCCTTTAAGGGTGTGAAATGAGCGATGAAAATTTGTATGGAAAATTTGGATTTTTTCAATAGATTTTCTTGAAATTTGGTATAAATATTTTCTAACCAAAATAAAAGAATACGTGTTTCAGCATTTCCCAAAATTCACCCTTTAAATGTCAATTTTCTTTAAAACTCTTTGAAAATTGAATGTCGAAACTTGATGTACAGAATATTTTTGTGCAGAGTAATATACTTATAATTTTGAATTTGTAATTTTTACTAACATAGTAAGAATTCTATTTAAGCTTTTTTCAAAACTACCCCTCAATAGCAAATAAAATGGATTCGAAAGTTGGTATCTCAAGCGTACAATAATTAACCTTAACTTAATATTTCATTCTCAAATTCTTTTCCCTTCTTTGAATGATGTGTTTACTGATATATTGTTGAATGAATTTCCGTAACATTAGTGTGTATTTCATATCAATCGGGTGATAAACAAAAAGTTATGTTCATTTACACAATACGCGACATAAACTTAAAAGGCACTTTGGGGAATTTGTATGAAAGTTTCGATAACAGCCCATTCAAAACCATAAATAAAAGTTTAAATTTAAGTAAAATTATTTTGAACTCTCACTAATATTGTCGACTATATTAAATATACTTAGATTAGCTTACTGTATTTTCTTTCGTTGGCCGAGTATGGCTAGACTATAGGTATCTAATAAGCACATCGCGAGCCTTACCGCCGCCGAACCTATCACAGGCTCCATTGAGTTAGTTGCTCAGCTTATTAGTCTTCTTTTGGGGTGGAAGATTATGCAGCTGAAACGATTATTATCGCTACATTATATCAAGCTGCAACCTTTTTAGCATTCCACTCCTGAGCATGGAGTTCTCCCAATATTGAGGAGGCCTCAAGCTCCGATGAACCGAAATCCAAATCTTACAATCTCAATGCATCCAGCATTAAGGTTGTAAGATACGGAATCTAAACCTTCATACAGAATGTACAAAGCCTTAACAAAACGAGACTACTGCAGACATCTAGGTGACGAATAGTTAAACTTTTAGTGAACCAACTGTTAATCTCATAATTTGACATTCGATTTATCAACCACAAAGTTTACATGCCATACGGTAGATGGCGTTATTGAGTAATATTCATTTCTTCTCCAAAGTGAATCGATGGAGATAATTTCAAATAAAAGCCTTAAGTCTAATAAAAGTAAGTACATAGTGTAAAAAAAATAAAAAATAACATTTCACACGTATAGCCTCACATTAGGGTAGATATACCCTGTGTCGTGGGTGCCATGATCACACATAGAGACAGAAACACAACCACCCAGACCGAGAACAGTTTAAACTCATCATTGAAATATCTGCCGGATTTGATGCCGGATTCTAACCCGGGACAGTTCGATTAGCAGTCCGCCATGGTAAACATTGCACCACGCGGGTTGTCCCATCGTTGGGAAGGTATACGTATGATGTAGAACATTGTTAATTGGACCAATGATAACTTAACTCATTTTTTGCGTCTCTTTATTGCGTACGGGCTGAGGGCTCATCCACACACGTTGATTGATGGAGATATTAAGGATTCTTTAAAGATTCTTTATAAAAATATTCTTTATTTCCAAATACAGATAGCACAATGTGTAGAGACCCTGCCTTCTGCTTTAGTTTTCACAATGTTATATGAGTTATGACTTATGACCAAACTGCTGTCCGCAAGTTTTAAACCTATAGTTTATTAATTGACCTTACAAATATTTTTCCGATTGTTTAATCCTAAGCACGTGTATGTTTAGAAATTTTATCTCCCAGGTACAAGTAGTTGTATAGTGCACCTCTTTTCTGCAGTAGGTTAAAGCTATGTATATAGAATGAGTATATACATTCTTTGCAGTATAAATTTACCCAATTTACTAAAGATACTTTTTAACATAGATGAAGCCACGGGCACAGCAGTATCTCTTAACTTTAATAAACGAGGTACATATTTGTAAAGAGAATCTGATTGCGCGAGAAAAGCGAAATGTGAGAAAGTGGATAGTAAGATCAGTACAGTAAGCATTCCTTACTGTTTTAGGTTTGAAGGATTTAGGAAAAATACATTAGGTTTCTTCTGAACATATGAACATTGCATTATAAGTGATTTCACTATATGTAAGTATAATCTACCTGCTACTTATTCAATGCAGATAAATAATCTTTAATTTTTAATCAATCCATTTTATAAAAGTCTTTATACACGCGGACGACGTCGCGGGCACAGCTAGTAGTATATAAATCAATGGTCTACTACGAAGTAACATCGTTAACGAGATTCAGAAACCGGTACAACATAGCTTAAAACGGATTCAAACCAGCGTTCTTTTCGGTGCGTTCGCGTCTTTCCTTTGTTTTATGAAGCGATTGTAGCCACGAAACGTCACGAAGTAGCGCGTGTAATGCGCCCTTTACGAAACCACCGTGTTTTTTTTTCAACCTATTTTTTTATGTCCCACTGCTGGGCACAGGTCTCCTTCTCACTTGTTGAGAGGGATTTAGGCCATAGTCCACCACGCTGGCCAAGTGCGGATTGGTGGACGTCATGCTTTCGAGAAATTATGAATTTCTCTCAGGCATGCACGGCGATGAAGAACATCGTAATCAATTAAATATTACGATATTTTCCATCACCGTGGAGCAGCGATAAATGCGCACATTACAAATTTCTTTGTCAGAGGTGCGCGCCGAGGATTTGAACCCGGGATCAGTCGCGTAGAAGACCGCGGCTTTTACCACTCGGCCATCGCTGCTCAACCACCGTATACGCGCCGAAAAATACGCTAAATTGAAACCGCACTTATTGATTTTGCAATTTTAATTTTTTGCTCAGTATATACCTATTTATTACTTATTATAGAGTATCTTTTTATTTTGTTGTGATTTTTTTAATGTTACAGTTGCAGTTTTTCAACGACGGCTCACGTTTTTTTTGTAGGAGCTTCTTCGAAAGGACTAGAATAAACCATATAAATACTGCTTGTACTGCTTGTACTTTTTTACCTACAGCATTTCCCTTCTTAAGTCCTCACGGTGCCTTAGATATTCTTATTTTTAAATTGGTGTAGATTTCTTCGGATTCGAATTCGGGATTTCTTCTAGGAATGTAAATTTCCTTATACCAAATAGAATTACGTACGGATATTTGACGCTATTGTCTCCAGAACAGACGGACGGTCCTGACAGACCTGTAATTAACCCTCAGTTAATCTGGTGCCTAAATATACTCTAATTTATCTGGTGGAGTCCAAGGGACTCTACCAACATTTTTTTGGTTTAAATAAAAACACATTTACAAATAGTAACAAAATTAGGTATTTATTTGAGTATCAATTAATACACTATCAGAATTTTAAATCAGACTTTGGTATTTATAATCACTTAAGTTTTTAAAAATAGAAAAAAAATATCTTCTAAATTCAACTATCAAAAAGTAGTGCCAACTTCTGGCTATCATTAAAAATATAAACTTAAGTATATTTTAACTTTTTATTTATGAATAATAATAAAAATATAGTATAATTTTAGGAAAATAAAGATAAGTTTTTATATAAAAATAAAAAAACGTGCAGCTGTTAGTCTCTAGTTGAGGTGACATTGGGTACAAATTTTTCTAGTACAGCTTATATATACGGGCTTTTACAGTTATGACATAAATATACAGTCTTTATCTTTAGGCGTGAAAGACATAATTATGTGACAATATTTTCTTTGGTTCGTAGGCAATTTGTCATCATCATCTTGTTCTTCGTTCACCAAAGGTACTTTTGCGATGTCAGATATCAACTCGCGCAGCTGACGAGGAAGTATATCATTGTATAGACGCAATATTACAATAGATTCAGCATCTAGATGATCTAAATTCACTATCTGTCTACTGGGCGCCATTTTGTAGCCTAAAAAGAAGAAATTCTATCATAAAACTACAAAAATACAAAGTTATGGAATTAGTAAAAAAGTAACACAAACGCTCTGGTGGAGTCCCGTGGACTCCATGAACGTAATAACTCACCAATAAATGAGCGCACACGCACGTTCTTCCGCTCCCGCACGCCGTGCGCTATTGGAGTAAGGTACTGAGACGCATGAACTTTGATGTGAAATAACAATATTTTTACAACGCTTTGAAAATTCTGTGGAGTCCCTGGGACCTAACAGATCAATTAAGGGTTAAGTTTACAAAGATTTCAAGTGAACGTTATTACACGTCCGATTCAATTTTAAAATGAACTGTTACCCAGCGAAGCAAAACGGTCTCAATAGGCAGGAAGACGGGAGGCTGCGATTGGTAAATTGGTACGACGACTCGTATCGTATGGCGCGATGGTACGAGTATAGCGACCATTTGATTCTTTTCTTACCGAAGGGCGCATGTACTTTCGCTGCAACTCAAAAAGTTGATGGTCGCTTACGTAAGTCTGTATATGTGTAAGTATTAAGAGGCCGTATAGGAAATTTTGCCAAATTCGCTGATTTCCCTGATTTTACACATGACATTTTGCAGTTAAAATACAGTAATTCCATAAGTTTTATTGCACAATATGAGTGATCATTTCAATAATAATCTTTAAAAAATTCGTATACGGCCTCTTAATAACACTGCACACTCATAGCCCCAAACTAGGCTTCCCTGTGTCGTGGGTACAATGGACAAAGAAAGGAGCACAAACACCCAGACCAAGAACAAAAATTTAAACTCATCATTCCGTGATTAGCAGTTCGGAATGGTAACCATGGACTACGCGGGTCGTCAATAAAATTGAACTATGCAAATTTTACCAGATCTAAATTGATAGTTTGATATAATATATCTGAAATAAAAGCTTTGTATCTACACACCCTCAATTGTAGAAGCGTGTAATGACTACATACAACTACATCATTACGAGATTCACAAGACGACAACGATATGACTATTAGCGAATCTTGTTTTCTAGTTAATTTGTGAGAATGCTGGATAATTTGTGTCTTTATTGCTTTACCGTGAGATCCCATTGTAATGACTCTGTAGACGTGTGAAGTATTAAATATCGCCAATTTCTGTTATAAATAGTACGACGACGTGAGTTTCTCACTTGTTAATGATTGGATAGATATAGCTGTTTTTTACAGATAACATTTTAAATAGGTAAATATTTTAGATTGTAGGTAGGTAGTTAAAAATAGTGAAGTGGGGCTTCCGGGGTGGGGGGCGGCGATAGGTAGAAATTCAACCGTCAAAGCGACCCCGGAAAGGAACGCGGTGTGTGCGTGGCCGCATGCAATCGCAGGCACTGCAAGTTGCAGGAGAGCACCGTCGTCACCACACATGATAGGTCCACACCACACCACACCACACCACAGATGATAGGTCTGTTTTGGGTAGCCGTGCGTGGAGGACAACGGTGCGTTCCTTTGGAGATACCGGAGTTCTGCCCAAGTTTCCAGTTGAATAGAATGTTCAAAAGTGGTATGACGTATGACTTGTTGAAGTAAACTAAATTCACAAAAAAACTGACGAAGAGTGATAGCCGAGTGGTTTAGTCATCGGACTTCTACAGTAATGAACAGATTGAACAGTAGGTACCGGACGTAGTGGCGAACATTAGGTGAGGCCTATGTCCAGCAGTGGACTTTAAAAGGCTGAGAGATGGAAGGATGGATGGAAGAACAGTACGAAATCATAGTGCGAAACTCTTTTTTACATGCGCACTTATCATTTCACCCACAATCAAGTGCCTGAGAGTTATACAAAATTTCTCAATTTGTCTTGTGCATCAATCCGAATTTTGCCGGTGTCGGGCATTGAAAGAGTTTGAAAAAAAATCTACCTATTTTCATTGTCTAGGTTTTGGCGAATCATGAATATTTAGCACTAGCACAATGGTAGGCATATAGATTCGTTACTATGCATTCGCCTTGACCACTAGCAACAAAGCAATGAGCAGGATAAATAACTACGCTGTCGAGATAACAGATAACAACAACAATACAACCAGTAGCCGTAAACAGAGAAACAGCTGTTCGTTTACTGCAACAATGCGCTAAATGGGAGTTGTGGCCATTGCTGGCAACTAAGCAGGCGTGCTTTTTAATGGTAAAACTTTCAGAAACTCAATTTGGAGGCGTGCCCCAGGGCTCTTATTGTGTTCGCTATTCGTAATTAATGGGCAGCGATTGCGATTTTTTTATTTATTAAACGCAATTTGCATGCAAGTTGGTCTCCAATATGGATTACGGCCCATATCATATCGATGTTTGGATGTACTGAACACACGATTTAGTATTGGTATATCCAGGGATACAAAATGTATAATCATAGAAACAGAATAATCACTGCTCAAAACTTCAGAAGAAGAACAGAAAATTGTATAAAATCTAAAAAAAGCAAAAAGTGACTGACTCACTTATCACCATGTCTTGAAAACCGGTTGACATATAAAGATGAAATTTACCAAAAAACTTAAAAGAAATATGGAGGAATAAACTAAAGAACAAAAAGGAATAAAAGTTTGGGTTGCAATTGTCACCCATAAAATCTCAAGATTTAATTAAGTTAATTTTCCTTACTAGTGCGGGTAAAACCGCGAGGCACGCCTAGTATCTGTATATTACCGTTACACAGCTTGTTTTTGAAGTGAAAACTTCTTTAGCGGCGTTGAGCACTTTTGTGGGATGGGTAAAAACTGTGAAACTCGCGCGAGGTCACGTGTGCTGATCGAAAAATTTCGTAAGATAGTAGAGGTGACGTGGAAGATCGACCTTCACCGATCTGATAATTCGATGAGACATATTTTTTACCAAATATAAACATATATGTATATATAAACATATATGCCTATGATAACTTGACTACGAAAAGTGTCCATAGCTATTTTTAATTTAATTAATTTTAATCAATTTTCTTTCATATCACCTTCACTCTTGTAATAACCGAACGAGTGAATATCTTCACCGGCTCTTAGACCAAGACGCACGGAGGGGTGACAGCTGATGACGGCTCGTCTGACGGCTGTCTATACTTTTTTTTCTTCAATTATGGAATCGCAAACTCTGCATATTGCCAGCGTCAAGTATAATTTTATCTTAAAATTCGTTTATATCAAGTATTTAAAATATTGAACAAAGTGCATCCATTAATGAAAAAAGTGACGAAGAAATAGTGAAAGAAAATGAGTGAGTACCTACTTTATCAAAATACTAGATGAAAACCTACTGAAAATATTATTTCCCAACCATTCCAAAATATCAAAACTGCACAACGTTAATATTCAAGTTTTCACTTCTGCCGGCACTCCCGGAGTGCAACCCGTCGTATTTTATCTCTTAGCGTGTCAAAATTTAAAACTTAATCCCTGTATTATTAAAGTAGGTAGGTATGCTTTAAAAGTGCCGCCCAATTTACGATTCACCGACACCATACAACAGCCTACAAAGACTAAACAAGTAACATAAAATTTCCTTAAACACTTGAGCATAACAAAGTTGGTCTGCTCGTAAAAATGTGCTTAACATTTCCAGCCTCTTCAAGTTTGTGTCAGGCCTAAAACTTGATAGCCCAAGAGGGGATTTTTTGCATTTTCTCGAGCGCGTCAGATTATTAGATAAGGGGTTTTATCTAGCACTCTGTTGTGCCAGAATAACAAAAGTCCTCTACATAGAAATGCTAAAGTTTTTGCATATTTTTCTCACTTCCAATTGTCAAAATAGTCAGATTAGAATATCATGTTTTCTTTTGGCGACTAACTTTTAAAAATAATAATAAACATCCAACCTTTCCCCAGAGTGTAGAATTTTTATTTTTTATTTTGCAGATTTGTGACCATGTCCACCCCACCCTCCTATTTATACTAAAATCATCAGATTAAGTACTGAAATATTACTCTATTCAACTTTAATTTGCCACGTGTGATATTTTTATTATTTTATTTTATAATATTTTTAAAAACCTGTAGACACTCTCCTCCTCTAAAATATCAAACATAATATAAGCTTTTTTTCGTTTTAGGACCTAATCTTCACAATCCAATAGCCCCCACCTCTGGCGCTTTAGTAACTGGACATTGAGCATCCCGGGCTTCCCTACTTTGAAGAAAGGCCGTAAAATTAAACAAAACCGTGCAGGCACCACCTGCCACCATCAGTAACAAAGTTACTCATTCATGAAGAACACGGGTTGCCATCACCGTTATGCGATGCAAACGAGGTTATAATCGACGGAGCCTGATTCGAGTGAATGTCCTGAGAGCTGAGCGATCGAAAAATGCAAGCATTTTCTAAAAGTTTTAGTAAAATCACTTCACATTGGTGGAATTAAGAAATGCGAGTAGCTTTACTGATGGGTCAGCTAAATTGTTTAACATTTTTTGGGTTTAGTGCGCCGTTTATTTTAGACTGCCTCAAAATAGACTGGTAAAGAGTAACATCTATTAAAATAAAAGCTGATAGTTGCTCTTGTCCATTAATATGACGTTAAATTAATAAATCAACTTTCAAAAATGCTTACAGTTTTTGTTCGCTTACCTGCCGGACTATAGACAACTTTTCAAATAAAATTCCCCACCCCTACTTGTTTGCGCGTATTACCCCTTGATGTATATTAAAGAAATATTTTAAATTGAGCGTGCATTATTTCGAAGAGGATTAATAAATATAGCAGCACACTGAAAACATTGTGAGCTTTCTTCTTGGCTGCAACCTTTTTTGCGTCTTACAGCTGGGCATGAGTCTCTTCGCATTATTGGGAATCCCTGGAGTTTACTCCACCATGAGCTGTGGATTAGTGGTCTACTCGTCCATAAGTCTTCCGATAAAGTTTAACAACTGCTATCTATACCTAGATAACAACAGAATTCGTCAGTGCTGTAGCCCATAGACATGCAACCCTGACTAAGTTTGGCCGGCAACAGTGCCTTTAGACGAATCATAATAGAATTGCTACCCGGCAGAAATGTAGTACTTCCAAGGTCTTGGATGTTCTACCATGGAGACGCATGGAGAGATTTAGATGTGCTATTGAAAATGGGTTTCCTATTCCAGCCCATAAAAATGTAAATAAACATTATGGGACATTATGTTCTCATATACACAAAATGTATAATACTGTTTTTATATCAAAAACAATCTCTCCAAAAAATTGTAAATCATTCAGTGATTGGGCGACTTTAGGGATACATAAAAGCAGACAAAAATTATATGACCTCTATGAAGAGAGATCGTATAATCGAGACGAGTCCTTTTGCGCACACTTTAGAAATTATTCGAAATTGTTTAAGCAAGTTTGTATCGCGGCCAAGTCATTGCATATTGGTAACCAAATTAAATCTAGTAAGAATAAAATTAAAACGACTTGGAACATTATAAACGCCGAGACTGGAAGAGTCAATGACCGTCATCGTGTCTATAAACTTATTATGGATGGTACCGTCATTGAATCAGACGAACTTGTAGCAAAAACATTTGAAAAATACTTTGCTGACATTCCAGTCTCAACGACTAAATCGCTTAGGCCTTCCCCTGATCGGCGGCTTCGCCGAATCATTGCTTAAGAAAAATGTAAGCGAATGCAAATGTAAGTTTACTTTCAGGCCCGTAGACGCTAAACACATTGTAAAGATATTTAAGACTTTAGAAATTAAGAACACTACTGATCTTTGGGGTATCTCTGTAAAAATTCTTAGTTCAATAATTGACTTAATAGCACCCCACTTAGCTATAATATTCAATAACTGTATTAAAAGTGGTGACTTTCCTGATCTAATGAAACATAGTAAAGTGATACCTTTATTTAAGTCGGGCAGTACTTCAGATCCCTCCAACTTTAGACCTATTTCAATTCTGCCCTCCATTAGTAAAATCTTTGAGAAAATAATTTTAGAACAACTTCTAAAACACTTTACTAATAATAGACTTATACATAAAAATCAATTCGGTTTTACGAGGGGTCGATCAACCACAGATGCCGGTGTAGAGCTTTTTAAGACCATAGTGGATGCTTGGGAGACGTCACGGGATGCTTTAGGTATCTTTTGTGACTTATCTAAGGCATTTGACTGTGTACACCATGAAACATTGATCAGGAAACTCAATCACTATGGCATCAAAGAAACCGCGCTCAGGCTTCTGGAGTCTTATCTGAGTGATAGGATCCAGAAGGTTGAAGTGAACGGTAAAAGGTCAAACGGGTCTGTAGTTCATTTGGGGGTCCCACAGGGCTCAATCCTCGGCCCCTTCTTATTTTTAATATATACTAGCTGACCCGACAGACGTTTTCCTGTCTTAACTATGGATATTGAAATCGAATTTGTAAAAAATTTTATAGTGGTTAAGTATTCTTTAATTTTCTAATTTTCCGCGCAATTTTCTTATTTTTTTTTTCATTGATAAGAACCTTCTCCTGATAATAACAATCACAACAAAAAAGAATTATCGAAATCGGTCTAACCATTCACACGTGAGGCCGAGACCAAGGGAAATAGGAATTCAGTTTTATACATTATAGAGTTAGAGATGTGTTTTGCCCGTGACTTCTTCCGCGTGTACTTTAGTTATCAGGACTCAGTTTTAATTAACCCCGTTATAATTGTGACATACGTATCTGTTCTGCGTCTGCAAGTACTGCTATAAAAGATAGGTAACAGGTTACTACAGTACATACTTCGTTTTGGAGCTGGTGCTAAGTTATTTGGTGCACTAACCCGCTAGCAAGCCATATAAACCTGACCGTGAGAAAAACAGCTCCCTTTTTAAATTGGTCCGACGAAATATATAGGTTGTCACAATCATATTTTTAAGAAATAAGAAAGTCAGGCCCTTTATACCAACGTTTATACTGCGAAGTTCAGAAATGAGATGATAAATTTCTATTATATTATTTTACTTAACCCTTCCCTTAAAAAGGCGGTTTTTACCCTTTTAGGCGGAGGTTTATCCACTTCACCTGCACAAATCATTTTAAATGTAATCAATCACATACTCGTATGTATATACCTACTCTACTTATTAGAAGTATAAGTAGAGTAGGTGTATATATATAGAGTAGGTCCAGAAATGAGAAAATTCCATGTAAACTTCACCCTCCTATTTCACTCTCGTAGGAGTTAGTTTACTTATTGTTTTTAAAGGCTCAAAAATATTTTGAGTAAATCTAGTATCGTGTTGCAGAGCCATCTCCTGATTAACCTAATAACTTTATTCAACAATTAATTATTTTCACTTAAATCTACCTTCTTTTGGTATCTGAGGCTACGCCCGAGAGAGACAGCGAGTTAATTATTTAACATTTCAACCACACTAAAACCCACTGAATAGGATTTTCAGCGAAACCTGCCAATGTCTTCCATGCGCGGCGATGTACTCTGTGGCGCGGCGTTACAAATGGGCTCTTGAGTGAGCAATGTAGGTAGTTCTGCCAGAAGTCGTGCGGCTGAACACGCCGTCGTTTTATCCGTGGCTGCTGGTCCGAGATCCCACTATAGCCGTGTACACCCCCGAAAGCCTTTACTTAGTCGCCTTTTATGATTACGTGGAGGACACCATATTTCATATTGTTAATGCCGAGGTAACTTTTATGTTTTTGGGACGAAATCTTCGCAAGGTACGTGTCAGATTGAGAGGTGATACCGGGTTATGTGGGATTTATACCGCACTAAAACCTCCTCAGTGGCCTGCCTGAGTGTTCAGAGGACTCCGATATCTCCAGTAGAACATACTGATGCCCTCCATGCGCGGTGCTCCAAATCCCCGCCCACAACTCCAGAAGTTCACATTTATTCGCCTCTTACGATTAGGTAGCTGATCTGTTCTTACTGTATCTAGTCTTATTGTAGCTCATATTCATAACTTCCACCTACGGAGAGCAATCCCGAGCTAGCCAGTTTAGCTTCTTGAAGAAACTACCTACATTGTACAGAAACCTACAACAAATGTATGAAGAGTATTTTTTAAGTATTCATATTATATTATCTATGAAGTTTTTAGGTTACTGTCCAATAAACTGTCATGGAAGAAAATAAAATAATGACAGATCTCGTTTTAACGTTTGATTCCAAGAGCTATTTCGAGAGAAAGCGACAAAAAAGTACAAACATTTTTAAATAGCTATTTTTTTATATTCCGTCAAATTGGTGGAGCATAGAAATATTTTTGTCAGTCAGCAGGAATTCTTAACGTTTGGCGTAGAAGGTACTTACCTCAATTTAAAAATAAATATTCACTGCAGTAACTTTTCTAAAACCATAAAAAATAAGAAGAAGCAAGCAGTCAATTAATGATAAGTTTCACAGTGTTCAGTCATGCAAAACTTGTAACTCGGTGTATCACGTATGAAAGTCGATAAAAATAGTAACTAACATTTTGCAAGTTCAAGAGTTTTCATATAAAAAATCAAAATCTTTTCCATAACTGATGATCAACGCTTAATTTTTTATTACCGTGCAACAGTTCATCATGGATTTCAAATACTAAGAAATTTAGCTGATGTGACGTAATTAAAACAAAATATTAGAAAATGGTTGCAAGTTTTCATTGCTTAGCTCTCCGAATATTTTATGTGAGTCACATTTTTGAAGGACGCTGTCTTGTCTTAAATGTTAATGTTGCATTCGAATTGGAAAATAGTTTTTAAATTTTCTAAGTTTTCGTGATATTTCCTTAATGTTTTATTACATAAGTACCTTCTTCTGCCAATTACAAACACAACAAAAGAAGAATTAGCGAAATCGGTCCAGCCGTTCACGCGTGATGTCGTGACCAAGGGAAAATGGGATTCATTTTTATATTAATATATATTAACGATCTGCCATATATGGTGGAGAATAATCACGAGATAGTATTGTTTGCAGATGATACTTCCTTAATTTTCAAAACTAATAGACATACTGATGATTATGACGATGTGAACAATGCTCTCTCTGAGGTGGTAAATTGGTTTAATGTAAATAACTTACTACTCAATAATAAAAAGACCAATTGTATTAAGTTTTCACCACCTAATGTTAAAGAAATTATTGTAAAACCACAATTGAATGGCGAGGAAATGAGCTTTGTTGATGAAGCTGTATTTCTTGGATTAACTGTAGATTCTAGGCTTCAATGGGGACCCCATATCTCTCGGTTAGCGAATAGACTAAGCTCTGCCGTCTTTGCAATAAAAAAAATAAGATTACTTACAAATGTCGATACAGCCAGACTGGTCTATTTTAGTTATTTCCATAGTATAATGTCGTATGGTATTTTACTGTGGGGAAATGCTGCTAATATCGACACAATATTTATTTTGCAGAAGAGGGCTATTCGCGCAATTTATAAATTAAATTCTAGAGAGTCTCTGAGAGAAAAATTTAAGGAAACTAATATACTGACATTTGCATCGCAATATATTTATGAAAATATAATGTATGTTCGTAAAAATAAACACGAATTTATGACCCTTTTGGATTTACATAGTTCGAACTGTGTTTCGACAAGGAATGGCCACAAACTTGCATTCCCCAAGTGTAGGCTCCGCAAAAAGAGCCACTCTTTTATCGGGATGTCTATCAGAATATATAATAAAATCCCGGAAAGTGTTCAATCCCTTCCTTTGCACAGATTTAAAAAGAAAGTCAAACAAGTCCTGTGCCGCAAGGCTTATTACGATCTTAAGGACTATTTAATTGATAAAAAAGCTTGGGATTGAGCTGTAGTCCCACAAGGCTGTTTCTATAACTGATGTTATAGATTTAAATCAATCAAACTGCCACTGTTAACAGATAGCTGTGGGACGACATTGACACATGCGGTAGCTGTCACGTATGTTCCTTATCTGCCCATAGCTACTCTGTAAGAAAGCTTATTATTGTATACCTCATATTTTAAAACAGGGCTGAAGTTTTTCTCCGTCTGCTCTTTTCTTCAGCTCAGCATTGCCTAAGCGCACCCAGAGCAGACAGAACAAAAAAAAACGTTCACTAAGAGTTTGTAAATGAACCATACAGTGAATAAAGAATATATTTCATTTCATTTCATTTCACCACCTAGAAGAGGTGGGAAAATATTAACGTTGTGCATTTTTGATGTCTTGCAATCGTTTGGGAATAATTCCGCACGAATTGCTTGAATTATCAGTATTAATTTCTATCTAGTATTTTTATAAAGTACTCACTCATTTTCTTTCACTATTTATAATTTATAATAACGAATTTCCCAAGTATAGACAGTCGAGCAGTCATCAGCTGTCACCACTCCATCCTACGAATATTCGATCAGGCCACGTGTCCTGACGTGAGTTTAACATTTTTTACCCATCCCAAAAAAAGTGCACAACGCCGCTAAAGATGTTTTCACTTCAAAAGTTACAGGCCAAACATGCGGGGATAATTTTCTAATCGAAACTAACAAGTACTAAACGAGTATAAGGTGATTAAAGAGCTCCTTTAAATTTCACAATATTTATGGCCATTTTCATCTATTCATGACTTCTTGAATTCAGTTATCTCGAAATTTATGAGCCGTTAAGTTTCTAAACTTTCTACTGAACTGGTTAAATTAGATTACAACTCGTAAACTGTTTGATGACTGGTAGCAAATATTAATTGAATCAATCTAGTTCAAAGTAAATTAAATTACGCGATTTTGCGAATCATGTAAAAGGTATAGTCATATGGACTAAAGTGTTTGCTTTGATCTGAAAATTTTGTAGAAGGCAGATGAAAAGAGTTTGAAGTTATTCATAATCGAATAATTTATCGAATAGCTTATCAAATAAATACAACGTGTGTATTAACTTGCTTGAATCGACAAAACTATCATCGCAGCAGCCATTTCAGCCGTGAAATAATCCTATTGCGTTTCGATCAATATGGACAGACTTACATGAGGCGACCATCAGTTGCAACTTTGTAAGACCTAAGCCAAGACGAAAATTTGAAAGAATGCCACTTTTCTACCACGCAAAACGGAGGAGTGAAATTCTCTGCTGTTCTCAATTTTCCCAAACCGTATAACCCTGATTCTCAAGACACATGCTTATAATAATAATAATAATAAACGCTTCATACTCATAGCCCCACAGTAGGGTATATATACCCTGTGTCGTAGGTACCATGGACACACACAAAGACAGAAACAAAAACACAAATTTAAATTCATCATTCAAATTTCTGTTTCGCCGGGAATCGAACCCGGGATTAATTGGCAGTCCGGCATGGTAACCATTGCCGGTCAAAGCCGTCGTCGGAAAAAAAATGCGTCGCTTAGAAGAACATTAATGTACACGTTAAGAACAAAACAACAGACCGTTAGCATGATGCAACAGCGGCAATCAACATGTATATACTGTTAGGAAATGATCATTTTACTAATGCAAAATAAAATTTTAAACAGGCCATACGAGCCACTTTATAAACTGAAGCACTCAAGTGAGATAGCTTCGATTGAGCAAGTTATGTCGCATGTGACTCAATCGTGATGTCGTGAATCTTTGATTAAAGGCATATGGAGCTTGATACTCAAGTATAAGGAGTTCGGGTTTGTTCATTCCTTTGAGAACACTGTTTGTTCAATCTAAAGTTTGCCTGAGTCAGTTAGGTTTTCGGTAGGCTATTTAATTGTCAATTCAGTATTAACATTTTCTCAGTCAAATAAGGTAATCATTATTATATTGTTGATACAAAAATTGTTTTCATAGCCTGCATGAGTTACACGACTCTTCCCGCAGGAATGAGATATTTTCCTCGGTTGAAAAGTAGCCTATGCCACTCTCCAATCCCAAAACTATCTCTATACAAAAAAACATGTCAATCCGGAGAACCGTTTTACTTGAAAGAACGACAAACGAATAAGCATACTTTTTTGATTTATGATATTTGTGCATGTTTCTCTGCCTATTACTGGGAAGGTCTATCCTAACATCACCAGTATCACCACGCTCATTCAATGCAATGCTATATGAAAGGAAAAGGAGAAACATATTGTAGTCCACTAGCAGTCGAATGTTTTTTAAGCACACATAAGACCTTGATAAACTTTTAAATAATTATGTTATTAACAGTCTATAACAAACAGCACCGATAGCCTAACGTTCTCACCTAAATACGGAAACGCACACAAAATTATCACTAGCAGTCACCCATCTAACTCTTGACTTTGATATTGCTGAGTAGATAGAGTTTACGCCAGTCTGCTACCGTGTCGTGTAAATCATTGATAAAGCTTTTACTCCATCGGCAATAAAATTCAGTCTAATCAATATTTAGAATATTCAACCTTTAGCTGCTTCTAAAGTAACTTGTGCGTGTCAAAACTTCGAGTCTCTCTGTCACTACGCTGTACTAACTTCGGAACTCTATTTATACTGAGAGTTGCCCCATTACTCTTAAAGCCGTCAATGTTTAGCGTCCATCTTGACTCTAAACCATTTTTCGAGTTCCGCGTTTCCCACAGACGTACAGACGTATTTGTTAGTTGAGGCAACGATATGTATAATTCACGAGACACCATATGAGCCGCTGAAGCGCCGGGAGGTGTCCGGCATGCTAACGCCATTTTGGTAAACCTCTCCCGATAATGTGGACGAGGAAGACGGACACAGAATATAAAACAGTGCCTGCGTATGGACGGGCCCTTTAAGGTTTTGGAACATAATTAGAAGTAACTGGGATTTTTACTTGAAACCGTGAAGGTGAGATTAATAAGTACTTGTAAGTAATAAGTTCAGGGAATCCTTTTAGGAAATCTTCGCGTACCGAATTGGGGCTAGGGATTTGCGTATAGACCAAGTCTGACTTAGACTGTTTTATTTTAGGGAATAATTATTCCTTTCAGTCGGTATTTTGCATTAGGACATATTTTACTATGTACACATTTAACGTAAGTATTAAGTAAGGCTATATTCCTAAAGCATAAAAGTCTCATCGATCCGACATAAATTTAATTGACCAATAGCTTAAGTTTTATCTGTAAAAGTTGCGACATCTCTAAAAGGTGGATAAATAAATGATTATTAATTTTTGCGCGAATATCAGCTCATATAGAACAATTCTATATTCAACCTTAAGAAACATACAGGAACATTGTGTTTCTTCTAAATCTCCGATAAAACCTGTTCCCTTTGACCGGGGGGTCCTTGTAGCCCTCAGTTATAAATAACCATGTGTTGTGTGTAGAGTCAGGATTGACACTCACGGCAGGTATAAAGTGAGCACTTTACAGCAAAAACCACATTACAAGAACCTCAGACGCGTCAAGGAATAAAATTTAGGGATTATTCAAAGAAGATGGAAATAGATTGAAAGCATTTATGGGGCACCATCAATTCATCAGCCATGACATGTATTCATGGCCCGCATTCACCAATTATCAGCCAATAAAGCGTCGATACTAACTAACGTGGTATGTTTTGTTTTGAAACATCGCTCGTAAAATGAAGATCTATTTCAATCTATCGACGTACGGGCCCCGTAAGCATGTGCTACATAGCGCATTTGAATGTATTTAGATTGTACTTTACAGAAGAGTCTCTGTCATCTGATCTTCTTAGCTGAGCAATGCAAAGCACTGTGTAAATTTGTGTGAGTGACCGTTAGTGGCATTATTACATGCCAACTTTAGTACTTTTGAGTGCATGTTTTAATTTAGGTATTGTTGTAGCATACGAGCACCTTAGCCAAAAGTTGTGTTAGGTGGTCACTGCAGTATAACCTCAAGTGCCGTCACCGTTGTGGACGTAATGGTTACCATGCTGGACTCAAGATCGGAAGGTCTTGGGTTCGATTCCCGGCGAAGCTAAAATTTGAATGATGAGTTTAAAATTTCTGTTCGCGGTCAGGGTGTTTGTGTTTCTGTATTTGTGTGTCCATGGCACCCACGACACAGGGTATATCTACCTAACTGTGGGGCTATGAGTGTAGAATGTTTATTATTAAACCTGAGCCTTGCATGAGATTTCTGAAGGCTGCTGGTCCGTATAGTTAGTTGCCATCGAAATACAATGAAATTGCTTCACGACCGAATTGGGTGCAACGGTGGTCCTAACAAAGTTCTACGAACTACATACTCGTATATAAGCCACTGATAGTATCAAACCTATTCGAAAACTTAATGGGTGGTTTGATTATAACCGATAACTATTTAGCCCTCATTCATCACATGTATTTTAGCAACGTGGTGATGTAAGCTTCAAGCTTTTCTGCTGCTGAGGAATGAACCGAGTCCAGGTTCGAATGGTTTTTTGAACAATTTTTTTTTCAAACTTTTTTTTATGTCCCACTGCTGGGCACAGGTGTTCTCACAAGTGAGAGGGAATTAGGCCATAGTCCACCACGCTGGTCAACTGCGGATTGGTGGACGTCATGCTTTCGAAAAATTATGAATTTCTCGAAAACCATCATACAGATAGAACATCATAATCAATTTAATATCACGATATTTTCCATCACCGTGGAGCAGCGATAAATGCGCACATTACAAATTTCTTTGTCAGAGGTGCGCGCCGAGGTTTTGAACCCGGGACCGGTCGTGTCGATGACCGCGGTTTCTTACCATTCGGCCATCGCTGCTGCTTTTGGGCTATTGGTAATATTAAACTGTCGAAAACCATATAGGCGTTTTGAAAACATTCCAACCCAACATACTGATATTCATCCACCCGACTGCGTTATTTTGAAAACTTCCCCAATTTTAAATATACACAATCTCCGTAATATTCGTAAAATATTCGAAACCATCTTAACCGATTTCAGTATTGGCACTTAATTTCTATAGATCTCCGCATATTTTTTAATGCTTCCGAATACAACCTTCTAAGCAAACTATCTTCATCGATAACGAAGTCTTGGTTCGTTGGTTCACGCAATTCGATATATCTTCGCACTCGTCCCTTATTTAGTTAAATGGCGGTTGTTACTAACTTTTAGTTTCTGTGAGTACGGTCACGGACGTTGCGAACTTTCATCTCGTATTTCCCGTATTTAACCACTAGTTACGTTGGTAAATTAGATTTTGATACTGACGTGTGAAATTAGTATAGAATTTGTTCAAAGCTTTTGATGAGTTATTTATAATATAAAAATGAGACGCAAAATGTGTTGGTAAGCGCATAACTCAACAATGCCTAGACCAATTTGGCCAATTGTTTTTTTAAATGTTCGTTGAAGTTCAAGGATGGTTTATACGGCGAGAAAAATTCGAATAATTGCCGGAAAAACCATAAAAACAGCCCTTTTCTTTTTCCCATACAAATGTTTTCTAACTTAATACTAGGGCTTGAGCTCCGGAATTCCGGAATTCGCATAATTCCGGAATTCCGGTAGAATCCAATATCGTTTCCGATTCCGGAATTGGCGAGACCAATATCGAAATTTCGATATTGACAAAAATAAAATTATCACTAAGAACATATCGATCTGCGATCACGCGATCTGCGTGCTCATAACACAAAGCGCGTCAAAAACACTAAAGAGCGGAACCAAGGCACTAAAGTGTTCTCAAGGGATTTGAGTATTGGGCAAAGCCAGTTGACAAGATTGAAGACGGAGTCTGGCACTATAGTTTCGTCTGAAGAGAGATTGAGAGGTAGTACGGACCGTTGTACAGCTTCTCAAAAGCTCCCGTTGCCAATGTGGTGAACGATAAGAGAGCCAAATTGACCCGACACTATACCGATGATATTCCGGACGTCAGCCTGTACGAAATTAGAAGGGCCCTTAGTCAGATTAAAAACAACAAAGCTCCGGGCGATGACGGTATCACATCAGAGCTGCTGAAAGCTGGAGGGAAATCCCTTCTAGTGGCGCTCCAAAAACTGTTTGATACCGTCATCAGTAGTGGAACTGTCGCGGAGGCGTAGAGGAGAAGCGTAGTGGTGTTGTTCTATAAAAAGGGTGACAGAGCCCTTTTAAAGAACTATAGACCCATCGCGGTTCTGAGCCATGCCTATAAGCTGTTTTCAAGGGTTCTTACTAATCCGGATTCCGCCGGATTCCGAAAAGGCTATAGTACCATGGTAGTATAGTACATACACACGCTGCTACAGGTTATACAAAAGACCGAGGAGTATAATCTGCCGCTATGTATTGCGTATGTGGACTATGAGAAAGCCTCCGATTCTATCGAGATCTGCGCGGTGCTAGAGTCTCTCCAGCGATGCCAGATTGACTATCGGTACGAGTACATCGAGGTGTTGAAGTGTTTATACAAAGCCGAAACCATGACAGTCCTAGTCGACGACGGAAGCAGTGGACCTATTCCACTGCAGCGCGGAGTACGACAAGGGGATGTTATATCTCCGAAACTGTTTACCGCTGCACTGGAAGACGTATTCAAGCTGATGGAGTGGAACGGGCTAGTAGGTCTTAAGATGAACATGGACAAGACTAAGATCTATCTAACGTCCATGTCACACCTATACCGGTCGTTTTTGATGGTGCTACTCTAGAAGTTGTCGACGAGTACATCTACCTGGGACAAGCGATCCGTATGGGTAAGTCCAGCTTCAAGAGAGAGGTAACTCGTAGAATCCAACTCGGTTGGGCAGCGTTCGGGAAATTACAACGTGTCTTCTCGTCCAGAATACCTCAGTGCCTGAAGTCGAAAGTTTTCGAGCAGTGTGTGTTGCCAGTGATGACCTACGGCGCTGAGACGTGGTCCTTTACAGTTGGCCTTTTCCATAAGCTCAAGGTCGCTCAGCGAGCGATGGAGAGGGCTATGCTTGGTATTTCTCTACGCGACAGAATCCGTAACGATAAAATCCGTAGAAGAACGAAGGTTACCGACATAGCTCTCAAAATCTGCAAGCTGATGTGGCAATGGGCAGGCCTATAGTAAGGAGGACCGACAACCGATGGGGAAGAAAGGTCCTCGAATGGCGACCACTTCTCGGCAAAAGGAGTACAGGCCGCCCTCCAACCAGGTGGACTGATGACCTGAAGAAGACAGCGGGTAGTCGCTGGATTCAGAAGGCCCAGGACCGGGAGGAGTGGCGAACGTTAGGGGAGGCCTATGTCCAACAAGGGACTATAAAAGCAGACAATGGCAGCAAATATGTATTTTTCTGTCACATTGTAAATAACAAATGTTTGTATTGTAACTTTTAAAGGGGAACTGCATTGTATTCTTGCTTTATCTTGAAACCGATGATGCTAGGAGTCTCTTGTCATCAAATTAATTGGCATATAAACAAGAACATTCTTATTATTTGAGTTTTTTCGAAAGTATTATCCTTTGGTTACCTGTCGGGCATTGGTGCTTTTACCTTATGATTTTTTGGCAATTTTTTTACACTTATAGTCTTCTTAAAGTCAGTTTCAACTTTTATGTATCACTATTTTGTACAAAAAGACACTTGAGTTCCGGAATTCCGGAATTCCGGAATTGAAATATTGAATATCGAAACCCAATTCCGGAATTGAAAAAGCGTCCGATATTCAAGCCCTACTTAATACGTAGTCAATTTGAGCTTTATTGCTATTGTATAAAGTTCATATTAAATTACAAGCACTCACTGTTGTCTAAGCAATTTAGGTGTGTTCCTAACGTCAAAGATCATATCTATCAAAATAGTGTGCGTGTTTGCGTTGGAGCACAGAATACATCGTTGGAGGAGTATAATGTCGCATAGCATGTTATATAGCTTATAGCCTTCCCTAATAACTGGACTATTCAACACAAAAAGAATTTTTCAATTCGAACCAGTAGTTCCTGAGATTAGCGTGTTCAAACAATCAAACATCCACGCGGACGAAGTCGCGGGCGGCCGCTATCCCTACTAATATTATAAATTCGAAAGTAACTCTGTCTGTCAGTCTGTTACGCTTTCTCGCTTAAACTAATGAACCAATTTTAATGAAATTTGGAACACAGATAGAGTGGACCTTGGGAAAGGACATAGGATGGTTATTATCCTACGGGAACCTATAAAACGGGTCCACGCGGGCGAAGCCGCTGGCGAAAGGCTATTACAAATAAAAATGACCTGCGTAGGTAAAAATTCAAAAAATTAAAATATGGGTATGAAATAGGACACATGAAATCTGCAGAATATATTCACTTCATGCTAATGATCCTTTCTAACGCGAGTGAAACCGCGGGGCACAGCTAGTTTAAAATAAAAACAACGATTTACACTCATAGCCCCACAGTAGGGTAGTTACACCCTGTGTCGTGGGTGCCATGGACACACACAAAGACAAGAACACAAACACCCAGACCGGAAACAGAAATTTAACCTCATCATTCAAATTTCTGCTTCGCCGGTAATCGAACCCGGGACCCTCCGATCGGGAGTCCGGCATGGTAACCATTACGCCACGCGGGTCGTCAAATCAAGTCGTTATTTATGACTTACGATTAGGTGTCTATTTAAGTGCAAGAGCGACTATGAGTAATTCATTTATATGTACTGGTTTTCGCAACTCTCCATAAATAAGGATAAAAAATAACGAAAACGAACTGCGCATCTTGCATCCAATAAAACAAATTCTTCATTCGGCGATAACAGTTTTGTAAAGCAAATACAAGGTAATTTGGATCTTTGATGCAGAAATCCAAGCGAGATTCTTCACCACAGCACTGTTCAAGTGATAAGAAGTTGATTATACGTAGGGCTGCCATCACCTAAATTGAAGTAAATTGCCGACGCCGGATGAACACGGCAAAAATCCCGGACATTTGGGCGAAATATGATTTTCCCCCCGGACATCTCTGGAAAATTATTTTTTGCTACAAAAATAAAACATACAGGACATACATAGGACAAATCCGGGGAAATCCGGACGGATGGCAGCCCTAATTATACGTCACATTGAGCCTGTCTTAAATGCATTTTGTAGTTCCTTATAGAGTTACAGCTGCTGTAAAACGCACCATCATTGACAGTGCCGGAAGAAGATAATTACACATTCATTTACATTCCGCTCAAAAACGCTTTAAATCTTCGCTAGTCCGCCACTGAATTAAGTTACTAGCGAATGAACATTATAATTAGCGAAACGATCTTATAGGAAATCGACGTTGACTGCTTTTATAGCATTGCATTCCCGTTCCGCAACTTTATGTTCCTCTAGTTAGTTTCCACCACTTTGCATTCGAAGTAAAGTTCGTCTTGTTTCAAAGTCTACAAAGTTTAGTTTGGCTGTATCTACCGATCGTTATATCTTCCTGCGTTGGCAGCTAATTCATTTTGCATTTCTTTATTGTATGCAAATAGAGTACCTACGGCTAACGAGATGACTTCATTTATTCATAGTAACTGTTGGGCTTTCTACTATTTACAATGTTATAGATGAAGAAAAGATTGTGTTGTGATCTTCCAAATTTGTTTGGTTAAAAATTTACAATTTATTATAAATTCTTAGCACGTTTTGGCAACTTGCTCTTTTGTTTTTGTCCGATTTTGTTTTATACCCTGTTCATTTAAATTTGTTTTGGGAGCTTGCTATTTTCTTAAAGTCCCAATAACTATTTTTATTACTTTTTTTTGGGTTTGAAATTGTCGATAAACTTTCTATCTTTTGAATATTTTATTGTCTTTATAAACCTAAAACTTTTGACTATTCCTTATGCTTCTTATTTTTGTTTGTTCCTTATAAATCATTCTTAACTTCAGTAGTAAAATTATTTCCACCATTTTCCTGAACTTGATTGAGTAAACCACGCAGTGCCGTTCATCCAAAAACGGTTTCTGCGCATACTTGCGGTCTGCGGTCACATGCCTTCTGAACTTGGCGCGAATGTCTGACAGCAGCGAATGCGGAAGCCTGTAAGGGTGCGCCGTCCCTTTTATTCTTCATCGCAACTCCAATAGATGTAATAGTTAAATAGAGACAGGTTATATTATACAACTGATCATTACTGTAGACAAAGATGTCGAGATTATCTTATCTGTACGTAACTGATCGTTGGCAAGTCTATTAGTTATAGTAAGCTGTAAGCAATACTATTATGATGTAAATACTTAAGAAAGGGTAAAACCAATTGCAGGACAATTGGTTATAATAAAATTTAGTTCAGTTATAGAATTCTTGGTCTTTGCACGGTTTGCATTATTAAGTATGAAATACTAAAAATGATCCATTTAATTTTGCACTTTAATGAGCTTTTACAAATATTTTTCTAAAAGATTCTCTGCCGAGATATGGAAACTACTCAGCTATATGTATTTTTAAGGGCGTAGCAGACCTGGGGTTAAGTGGTTGCTAGCCCATGAAAATCTACATCAAGCCCAAGCATGCCTAAGTCTTGCTTTTGTCGAAGATCATATGTAGTCGGCCAGCATCTGGCATGCTAATCTTTTCACTGTTACACCCTTTTAAAACAGAAATGGGTGAACCGGTGGTACTTCTCCAGTTCAACTATGTAAGTTTTATTACCTTCGGAAGATTACTATAGTCATTAAATATCAATGTAGGCATTTTAATTTGGTACTCCAATATGTATCCATTAAAAAAATTATAAATGTGAAAGTGTATTACTTCACATCGAAGCAATGATAGCAAATTGCAAAAAATTAGGTCAGGGGTTCAGATATTTTATGTGTGGGGTATTAACGTACATAGACTTCTTTTTACCCGGGGAAAATATCTCATTTTATGGGAAGTAATATGTAGTCTTTGCGGGCGAGCCACTAGCGAAAAGCTAGTAAAATATAAAAGTATTTGTAAAAACAGATCAGGTATTTACGAAAGTTACGTCTCAAACTTTCCAAAACCTAACTATTTCTCTCTAAATATTTCAAACCTCTGATGTGGTCCCACAAAAAGGTGCAAAAAGTGTGTTTTTCGACGTTCTGCAGAAAAAAGTGATTGATGATTACTGTATATCTGATCTGGACAGGTTCTTTTGTCGCTTTTTCATCAGAGACGTGAACATACAGAGGCGCCTGAATGTGATTTTAAATGGGAGCGTAAAATATTGAGTTTCTTTTGAACTTGTACGTGTCGCTTTATAGGTAACGAAAGATTGAAAAATATGAGTAGATTGAGTAGGCGTCACCTAAGAAATCTGAAGATTATTTTCCTGTTTTGGAATTGCGAATAATATTAAAATCTTTTTACTGCATAATTTCGAACTTGAAAGAGCTTGATACTGAGTTATAAGTTAATAGAAACAGTTACAAAACTGCGGTAGATATACTAAAAATCATACCTACAGAATAGACCAGGTACAAATAAAACTAAGTTATCCTGAGTTATATTTGTACCTGGCGAAACGATAAGATAAATAGTAGATAAATTAGCTGACTCCGCGAACTCCGTATCCAGTTAAAATTTTTGGGGTGGAGTACCTTTAACATTTATGGTTGGTATAACTGCACTAAAAATGAGGGCTCATGGCCCAGCGGCTGACGTGGGACGCAAGCGATCTACGCAACTAAGCGAAACAGTTGAACGTTAGTGGCTAATTTTATGCGCATTACCAACCGTGCTTCCGAGGTTATGATAAGCCGTGGGTTCTGGTTTTATCGATAGATAGCATCGTTATCGGAGGCCTTACTGGTGGTTTAAAATCATCCGATGGCGGGTTGGCCCACGTAGGAGTAGCGGGATGGAGTGGTGGGGTAAGCCAACCTACCAAATTATAGGGTATAGACCTGTGCGTAAAAATATGATATAGATATTGTTGCAGCCAAAACTGCGGTAGATATACTAAAAATCATGCCTACAGAATAGACCAGGTACAAATAAAACTAATTTATCCTTAAATGCGATAGGATAAATAGTATATAATAACTAGCTGAACCCGCGAACTCCGTACCCAGTTTAAATTATTGGGGTGGACTACCCTTAACATTTAGGTGATACCTATGAAATATAGATGTTGACCAATTCTCAGACCTACCGGATATGCACACAAAAATTCTTGAGAATCGGTCGACCCATTTCGGTGAAGTTTGGCAACAGACACTGCGACACGAGAATTTTGTATATTAAATGTATTTGTTGATATATCTGTATATTTACATGATTTATGTACAATTCAAATGCGACCCCGACAAACATGAATTTTAACATATCCGTAACTTAAAAAGCCATTATTCTAAGAATTTATAAACGTCATAAATATATATTTTCACGTATAATGTCGTGAGGACGTAGGGGTCACGACACAGCACGAGGAAGGTGGTTACATGAAAACATCAAATAAGAATCATTTTCTATCAGAATATACGTACAAAGATCACTTCCATTATTATTTATAGCTGAGCAGTAACTATAAACCAGTCCCTGATCGTGCATTGTTTTTGAGCAACGCGGCTGCCATTGGAGTAGCCACAGAGTTGTCGAGTTAACCCTTTTTTCGACTCCAACGCATTATTAATTATTAGGGATGTCTGAAAATTAATTAAAATCAATCCTGGTTTTTGTAATCTCCAGACTTTTTGCTCATTTGCTCTCCTCAACCCTCACGGAGGGTTGGACCCCGAGTACACCTTACTGTCTTGCATTGTACAGGTTTAGCCGCGTTGCTCCAAGTTCGCTGTAGATTAGATCTAGTCAACTATTTTGTCGCCGAGAAAGTGTTTTATCGCCGAATTAAAATGTAATCTTTTGTTACATTTTGATCTTGTCTTTTTATTACCATTTCTTTCATGACTACTCAGTTTCAATGTACGCTCATTAAAATTTAATGTATGTTCATTGAAATTTATTCATTCGGTTTTCGGTTTTTCAATTAATTTTATAATAAAAATAAATTAATATTTTTAGTGACTTTACCTCGACTGGTGTCTTTGGAATCTCGAACGACGCGTGCAATCTCCTAGTTAATAAAATATACTTATCTACCATTGATTACTGCTACTAATAAACATTTTGAATTCCTTTAACTTTTTTGCTGTATAACCAATTTTAAAATAAGTATTTATACATATTATTAATAAATACAATATATTCATCATTAGGTCACTATCTAGTCCTGCTATATGAGTAGAGCCAGACAATGT
Source organism: Pyrgus malvae (assembly GCA_911387765.1). Lineage (NCBI taxonomy): Eukaryota > Metazoa > Arthropoda > Insecta > Lepidoptera > Hesperiidae > Pyrgus > Pyrgus malvae. The sequence continues at coordinate 23,499,020 of OU426948.1, forward strand.
TTTGTGTGAGAGTTCGATGGAAGGCGATTTTGTATATTTAGTTAACTGTAATTAATCAAAAAAGATAGAGAAACTTTTGGAAAAAAGTGTGACGAGAAGAAATTTTATACTTTTTTATACATCGTACACTTACGATATTATTTACTTAGTGCATCCTGCACGATATTTAATATCGTATCTAGAGCATTCAGATGCTTCAGGACAACAATGATGTCGCAGTACGGAAGTTTTGGCAAAGTACGCATTCCGAATATCTCTCGAAATTTACAATTCCTTGTTGTTTACATGAACAACGCGATGTTAAACAAATCCGTGAAAGCTAGCTCGTGGTGGCCCCGATGCATGGAGATGCATTTTTATTCTGTCGCGGCTCAGATCAACGTGATTTTTTCTCATTATTTTTTACAGTTTTAAAGCGAAAATTTCGGATAATCGTGTTTGAAGATAAAGGCCAAGATTTACCAAAGTCTTGTCTTCAAGATTTTTTTATCCTGTTTTTAATGTCCCAGTGCTGGGCACAGGTCTACTCACAGATTTGAGAAAAATTTGCGTCATCATCAACCTTGCTGGTCAAGTTTGTCAACCTTGGTTGACAAATAGACTACTTATATCGGATATTTGATTTCATTTAAAAACGTTTTTGTAGGCTTAAATTTTGTTATGAAAGTGTGTTTGTCCTTCTTTCACATCGCTATGTGTAGATCTTATGGAATGATTTTTGTGCTTGGAATTGTTAGGAGACTAGAGTGACAGAGGCTACTTTTTACCGTGGAATCATCCCTATAGGAACATCCATTAAATGTAGTTCATCCTTTTAATCCTCAAGTCTTTTTTGATATACCCCTTGAATCAACATTAAAAACATTGATGCGAAGTCAAATTAATTTAGTACGTACCATTGGTACGAAAAGATATTTGAATTCGATACAGCTTACTGAAAGTTTTTTACCCTTTCGCCATGACAACACACGTATATATCGTATGTGATATTCTGAATTCAATTTTGCAAATAAAAATAATCTTTTGGAGCTCGACACGTTTTTTAAAAATCCGAATCCAATTTGAAACAAACGATTTTTTTTTACCAACACATCGGTAATGCCTACAACATTGCATGCCGGAACATATTCGTAGTGAGTGTGTTCGTTTTAATTCACTTTTGACTGATGCGTTGTGATTTTTTATCTGTTTTAAAACGGTTAAAACTGCGACTAGATTTTATAATTGTTTTGTTGTTCTGATTTAGTGCTTTATGTTTTTCAAAAATAATGTTGTTTTTTGTCCCAATTAAATTCCTTCGGTAACTTCTATAGATGTCCATAGATAACATATTTATTGTTGTACAAACATCCTTAAAAGTTTTAAGGATGTTTAAAACTGTTGAAACTTAATGTTGGCAGAACATTAGAGTTTTTTGACCGTAGTCCGAGAGTAGGTGATTATTTAAAGTAAAAAGGTTTTTGTAGTTTTTTTTTAATATGAAGTAAGTACCTACTTTTTGTTAGGATCAATCTCACCAAAGTATTGACAGAACAGTTGACTTAAAATTTCTATAAAAGTCATGTATGTATGATCCCAATTTGGTTCTTTAGATTCCTAGCCTTAAAGTTTGTAGCTTAGTTTAGAACTAATATGGTTCGAAGTGAAAGTACCACAACCTAGATAAGTAGATACATACAACCTGTTGACTATTATTAATACCACTATCTAAACTAAACCATATTAAGCCGTAATTTAATGTAACTAATACGTTTCATTATGCGAGCACGACGCGGTGACTTTGGACGAGCGTGTAGCAGTCGACACGTTCCCTTGCAAATGTCAATGTTACGCTTCTCACGTCAGCTGTCTCGCGAACCGAGATGTGCGGGGTCGAGCGAGTGGTACTATCGCAGTTCAGCGTATTTGTAGCTAGGGTAGTACCATAATAATATTGTCCCGTGAAACGAGAAAAGGTGTGGCGTTGAGTGGTGATAATATTTTCCGCTAAATCGTACTTGGCTTGTGAGGTGGACTATGACCTAACTCCCTTTCAATTGCGAGAGGAGAGATGTGCCTAGTAGGATATTAAGAACGCTGAAAAAACTATTATTTTACATGGTTCTACTGAAAAATTGCGACTAAAAAGGTTCAGCTGTGGCAATACCACAAACAATTGATCTATTGATAAAAAAAATCTCTACCTACAGCGTGTTCAAACCATATTAAGCCGTACTTTAATGTAATTAATACGTTTCATTATGGGAGCACGCCGCGGTGACATTGAAAGAGCGTGTAGCAGCCGGAACGTTCCCTTGCAAATGTCAATGTTACGCTCCTCCCTCACGTCAGCTGTCTCGCGAACCGAGGTTGCGGAGGTCGAATGGTAGTATCGCCGCACTGGAAAGGTGCAGTTGCCATCCACCTACGAAGCAGCAGTGCTACAGCACACGAATTCAAATAAAATTTGAGCAAGCTCGAGTCTTGATTTACATGTTCACTTGCTGCGGTTGCTGTGCTTGTGAAGCACGTCTCTTTCTTTTATTTTATTAAAATAGTAACAATGATGTTGAAAAACAACTAATTTTTATTTTTTCTACTTACTATATTTTGTTCCTTGTGCATGTCTTATAGGAGACGTTCACGAAGTTTTTCGTAAAGCTTAATGTATACCTCAAAGCCTAAAAAAAGAAGATTTTGGGTTGCCTTGACATTTCCATACATAAATGTTTTTAGTATCCTAACTTTTATTAGGTATACTTTTAAAAAGTCACGTTCCCTGTACTTAGCTGTCATTTTTTATTACAATTTTATTGCGCCACAAATTTGTTGTAAGGGATCCAGCCGAGTGCCAGCTCTCGTGGCTTTGAGTGAGTTTTAGAGGAGGTTCTAAGAGGTCCTCACACAGTACCTCCTGAAGAGGTCACCCGCTCCCCTAATGAGTGACTTGACTTTATATCTGTAACAAATAACAGGCCAGGTTTTGTGTTCAGCAGTGAGTAAAAAGATTACGTATACTTTGTTTTTTTTTGGAGATAGCGCGAGTAATTTTGGTACTTACTATTTTTGTTGAAATATGTATAAAAAAACAATTAATAGTAAACGGAAGTTTGTGTTTGGATTAAATAACCAATTGACAAAATTAAGTTTTTAACAAAAAAATAGAACCGACTTCAAACGGTAAAAAATAAAATTGTTCAGTACCTACTTCTTCTTGCTTATGGTAATGACTCTTAAAACTATTTTTGGAGTCGGGCCCCTACTAAAATGTCGTACCATTCCTTCTAAATGGGCACCGACAATACAGACAGTGGGACAGTACCTACTTCTTTTTGCTTATGGTAATGACTGTTAAAACTATATTGGAGTTGGTGTCCATTCAGAACGAAAGGTACACTATATTTACTAAGACAGGACATTTTACTAAGGGCCCGACTCCAAAAATAGTTTTAAGAGTCATTACCATAAGCAAGAAGAAGTAGGTACTGAACAATTTTATTTTTTACCGTTTGAAGTCGGTTCTATTTTTTTGTTAAAAACTTAATTTATTTCACTCTTTTTAGTAATTTTAATAATTCTTCACATATGTATAAGCATAATTGGAATTTTTTTCACTTAACTTCTTAACGTTAAAGAGATACCTTTTATAATCATGTTTATCTAATAGCCATCTTATAGCCTGAAAGAATACTACTATCAGTCCACCTCAACGTATAAATTAATAAAAGAATTTGCTCTCAGCTCCTAACCGTTGAGGAGTTGTACCTTCAATCATCAGCTTAGCAACATGAGGTGATAATTACCGGACATAAATATTTGTACTATGTTAAAAAATATGACTAAAAGAATGTGTGTGCCTATTAAGTTTCAGTGTTTCCCTCGATTTCCCTAGTATCACATCATCAGATTTTGCCATTGTGACAGTTGGACCACCTCAGGAATGTAAGATTTCCAACAAAAAACCATTTATTGAAAGAATTTGCTCTCAACTCCTAACCGTCATAGTACCGTCCATCATCAGCTCAGCAACATGATATGATGATAATTATACACAAATACCTATTTTGCTTTAATAAAAATATGAAAATCACTTGTTGTGCTATAAAATTTGAATGTTCCTTTCGATTTCTTTGGGATACCATCATCAGACTTTGAGTTGGTGACAGTTGGACCACCTCAGGAATGTAAGATTTCCAACAAAAAAACATTTATTGAAAGAATTTTCTCTCAACTCCTAACCTTCGAAGTACCTTCCATCATCAGCTCAGCAACATGATATGATGATAATTATACAAAAATGCCTGTTTTGCTTTAGTAAAAATATGAAAATCATTTGTTGTGCTATTAAATTTGAATGTTCCCTTCGATTTCTCCGGGATCCCCTCATCAAACTTTGCCTTGGTGACAGTTGGACCACCTCAGGAATGTAAGATTTGGAATAAAAAACTATTTATTGAAAAAAATTGCTTTCAACTCCTCACTGTTGCAGTACCTTCCATCATCAGCTCAGCAACATGAGATGATGATTACTATGCACAAATATCTCTTATGCTTCAGAAAGTATAAGAAAATCAATGTGTGTGCCTATAAAATTTGAGAGTTCCCCTCGATTTCCCTGGGATCCCATCAACAGATCCCGATTTGGTGACAATGGGACCACCTCGGGAGTATAAGCATACGAACAAAAAAAGAATTTTTAAAATCGGTCCACAAACGGCGGAGTAATCGGTGAACATATATAAAAAAAAAAAAAAATACATACAGCCGAATACAGTACCTCCTTCTTTTGGAAGTCGGTAAAAAATACACATTACTTTTTTGTCAACACCATTCATGGAATAAATTAAAGCCCTACCAATATTAATTTATTTGTAAAACATTTTGAAGGCATCTACTTAAATAAATTGTAATCGTGATATATTTGTTGCTATATTGTAGGAATTTTGGTAATATTACCATCTTGGAATGAAATCAATTCAGTCAGATCAGCTGCTTTCGCGTACCCATTTATCAAAGGAATTGTAGGAAAACAAATCAGTTTCATTGTTTAAGGGAAAAATCCTGATTTTGATAATGTTCAATGTGTTATGTTTGTCAATTTATTCTTCGTTGTCGCTTTGTTTTCATGTTCACAATATATTTCAATATTTTATATACTCCTATATATTGTTCCATTTCTTACTCTTGCGAAGTCCCTGCCAGTGCCATGACGCAATTTGAATAATGTTAATGACAGGGTCTGGCGTCTGCTATTGTTTATTTATTAGTTAGTTTATTTATTTTTATTATTCCATCTATTGAGTGGCTATGTCCGCTAAGCGGTGAAATATACGGCTAATATAATATTCATCTTATGGATTTTATCAATATCTGAGATAAAGCAAATTTTCTTGTATTTATAAAAATTAATTACTTTATGTATCTTGTTATATATTATGATAGGTATTATTGTTTAGGACTTTTTTAGGGTTGCTATCAAGTGGACGCAATGTAATAATGTAAAATTATTTGGCTGTGGTTTTCTTAAACTTGTTGGAAAAATAACCTTTACTTTAACCTAAGTAATGACCTAGATTCTTTAGTTACTCTTTTACCAATAATAAAATTTGAATTAATTTTATGAAGAGATATTTATAGGCAAGTTGTGGGCGAAAAATCAAAAATTCATCACTTACCCCAAATAGTACCTACTGGAAATTAATTGTACATGTTGATAATTGTGTATATACAACGTTATAGGATCTTTAATGATCTATTGAAAATCTCTCATACAGTTACCACATGACAAACGGCGAGGCGACTCATAAAGTGTGGCTCTTCGCTTCTTCGACACATAAAATGGTCGTTATTTATTTAAATTTTTATTTTAATAACCCATCAAAAACTATTAACACGAAAACCAGTCATTCTCATGTTACTCAAACGTGTGGTTCCAACGAATCGATTTGGCTTTGATTATCTCGTATTTGAAATGATTGAAACTTGATAGTTATTGGTAATATCGGGTTTTTATGGGCGTTCTGGTAATTATAACGTGCATTCGACGCCCGTTTGTAAAATATACGTAAGTTTATCAGAAAGCTACATTCGTTGATAAAGCGTGCTATTTAATGAGTAAAATATATTGGCTAGATTAATAACGTATTATGTGTATTAATCGAAAAGTTTCAAACTAAAACGGCACAAAATGGAAATGATAATACATATATTGGCAAGATAGCCGTCGTCAGTTTTAACACGCTTTTCAGTAGCTTGGTTGGTTGAACATCTATCGAAGTCTTTAAACTTAACTTTCTTTAACTTTAAGAAGTCCAAATCCTTTAAAAAAATTACTCTTATTAATAACAAATGACAATACATTTATTTTATACTCAGCGGCTTCGCCCGCGTGGACCCGTTTTATAGGTTCCCGTAGGATAAAAACCATCCTATGTCCTTTCCCAAGGTCCACTCTATCTGTGTTCCAAATTTCATTAAAATTGGTACATTACTTTAAGCGAGAAAGCGTAACAGACAGACAGACAGAGTTACTTTCGAATTTATAATATTAGTAGGGATAGCGGCCGCCCGCGACTTCGTCCGCGTGGATGTTTGATTGTTTGAACACGCTAATCACAGGAACTACTGAAAAATTCTTTTTGTGTTGAATAGCCCAGTTATTAGGGAAGGCTATAAGCTATATAACATCATGCTATGCGACATTAAACTCCTCCAACGATGTATTCTGTGCTCCAACGCACACACACACACTGTTTTGATAGATATGATCTTTGACGTTAGGAACACACCTACATTGCTTAGACAACAGTGAGTGCTTGTAATTTAATATGAACTTTATACAATAGCAATAAAGCTCAAATTGACTACGTTTTAGTTAGAAAACATTTGTATGGGAAAAAGAAAAGGGCCGTTTTTATGGTTTTTCCGGCAATTATTTTAATTTTTCTCGCCGTAAAAACCATCCTTGAACTTCAACGAACATTTAAAAAAACAATTGGCCAAATTGGTCTAGGCGTTGTTGAGTTATGCGCTTACCAACACATTTTGCGATTCATTTTTATATTATAAGATAACGTAGGTAAAGCCCAAGAACTTATGTCGTTCTTTGGGTATATGCTACAAGCTACTTAGTCTTAACATAGTTATATAGATGACATACATCAATATTCATTACGAAGTTTAAAAAAATTACACTTGATTTTTTTTAATTCTTGTAAAAATATACGAGAGTATTTAATTTTAAGGTTCATATGAAAGCGTAAGGCACCTGTCTGTCTACCTTTGAATTCCTCAAAGGAATGTTCACTCAACTATAAATAATATGAATTTTAAATACCTCGTGTTCAACGAGAAATGGAATGCCATTTAAATGCTCCAAATATTTTATCGGATCACGATATTTTAAATAGTGTTCCGTGTCTCAGAAGGAAGTGTGGATCCTTTATAAGATCACTCTGTATTTCGTCTGGTTCAAGCTGAAATAATCAATTATAAATATCAAGTAAATTAAATACTGATCTACAATTTTGCAGTTGAAAATAATGCATATATGTATATGTACCTATATAACCTTCTTCCCAGTTCAAAATAACACATGCCAAAGTAAAGCGAAATCTGTATTACAAAAAATGTTTTCGATGATTCTCGATTTATTTTATTGTTAAAGTAGCTTTCCGGCTGCGGCTCCAGCCGGTTGGGGTCCCGTTTTTATTTTTATTTTACAATAGTTTAACTCAACGGACTTAGCGTCCGTAACTTTTTTTGCGTCAATTTATTTTGTTTGTTCTTTTTTTATTCTTTTTCGTCACGATGAAACATTTGCTCCAGATTTTTTTATTTCGCTTTTTAGTATTTTTTTGTGTTTAAAAATATCTATTAGGTATATATTTTTTATATAAAATATGTTCTGTTTTTTATATTTTTTTTGAAATAAAAATATATCATATATTTTTTATTAGTGGTGTTAGTATATAGTCCGTTGAGGTACCGGCGGCGGCGTATCGTCCCGGGAGTCGTTTTACACGGAGCTTGTAGCTCCGTGTACAACAACATGTATGTTTGTCCCCATAGGAATGACATGTTTTCCCAAAGGAAAAAAGCAGCCCATGTCACTGTCTAAAGTGTCTAACACCCTAACTACATATGTCCATACAAAAATGGTGAATCCGCACTGTTGCGACATAAAATAAGGACAAACAAAAAACACACTTTCACATTAATAATATTAGTATGTATACTTTATAGTGATACGGAACCGAACCCTCTTTGATCAATAGCAGATCACACTTGCCTGTTTTTTATTACCTAGATCACTCGTACGACTCGTGTAGGCGTATTTATTTATATGTAACTAACCTTTCCTAATATAGTTTGTATTGTTGCAGGTCAGTATCGACTATCGAGCGTTCTTTATATTCACTGAATGAATATTGATGAGTGAAGGTAATGGTACGATTGTTAATTACATTTGTATTATTTAATTTGCAACTAATTATTACAATTTATTCTACAACGAATATTTACCTCGTGTATAACTATTTGATTTTTTTTATAATACTAGTAGTAATAAAATTCATATATATGATATAAAGATAATATAATATTTTTAAACATTATTTTCGGATTTAGAATTAATTTCATAAACTAATTACATGTAACTATGATAGATAAAGAATAGGTTCATAATAATCTAATAGTCTCTTGATTAATAAATTGATAAGTTCTTCTATGAATTATTTTTAATATGAAAAAAAAAAAAACTTCAAACTCTATTTAAACATAACTTCAGGAAGTTTACGAAATATAACTTTTAGAAATACGCAATAAAGTAAAACGACGAAATAAATAAAATAAGCACCTATTTTAATTAGTCATGGAGCAAGTGGTGACCTACACACGTGCGCCGGGATTTTTATCCGCTTCCCCGACTTTGAGCTTCGTTGTACTCGTATTAACACTCGGCTATCACTGCTCACTTTTTAAATTTCAAAATGTTAATATTCTCAACTATTAAAATCAAGGGTATAGATTATAATGTCATCAAAAGTTCTAAAGTCTCGCTCTCAAGGCCAAGAGATCACAGACAGATCTCGTTAAGACTTCAGAACGACGAGGTCAAGTTTCAGACCGAGGTCATATTGAAATCGCTGCTAACGAAGAGGACGTCAGCTTCACTGATTTTTTTTGATCTAAAATCTTCTAAATCTTAAGACGTCTTTTATATTTTATGTTCAAAAATGTCGATAAAAGGATTTTTTTGCGGCTGTTAAAATGTAAATACATATAATATATATAAATAAGTATGTAAATATATAAATAGAACATTATTTTTTATTCTTTTCTTAAATTTAATTATAATGATTTTTTATTGTGCCTACGGCCCGAAATTTTTGATGTGACAGATTTTAAAGACGTTAAAAGACTTTCTTAGATGATGAAGATGATCTTAGAGCTTCTATTTCATAAACATATCTATCTATGTCTTCTTTACATATAATAAATCTGTACCAAGTCGGTTTCTGTACATTGAAGATATTTGAGAAAAATTGTCACTAGGACTATTTATTAGCGTAATAGAACACCCACACGATGGGATCCCAATCCCACACGTCGACAATAATTAATCAATATTTTAATCTATACATAAGCTGAAGAGTTTGTTCGTTCGTTCGTTTGTAAGTTTGTTAGAACGCACAAATCTCAGGAACTACCAATTGAAACAGGTTCCAATTGAAAAAAACTTTTTTTGTGTTGGATAGTCCATTTATCGGGGAAGGCTTTTTTTTAAAGGCAGACGGGCCGCGTGGTTTTAAGCGATCACCGTCGCCTATGGACACGGGCAACCCCAGGGGAGCCACCCGAGGGCTTTAGGCTATATTATAACATCATGCTATGACTAATACCGAAATCCACGCGGACGAAGACGCGGCCGGCCACTAGTGTATTAATATTCATTTAGGTACGTATATTATTGATGACCATTTTATTAAAAACACGGATACGTACATTTACGGATACTTTATTACACAGACCGAAAAACACTTTGTTCTTTTACTAGTCCACTAAAAATGCGTGTGATGATCATCATTTCCAGTTTCAGGCCACCAGTATCTAGTTGATCCAATATCTTATAAACTTCCTACAAGAACCCCGACGAAGTAAAAAATGGCATACATGCTCTTTGTCGACGTCGGTACGATATTTTCAATTTCCCTCCCAATATTACAATGATGAATGGTTTGGATAAAATATTGAATTACTGGGGCGTAAAGATGTTCGCTTTTTGCGAGAACCAAGATCCGGCTCAGATGCTCGGTCTAGAGACTTGCAAAAACTTTGCAGTTCTAGGAATCTGTTTTTATGCCCTCAGTTCCAATCTATTGTTGTTTGAATGGAGTTACTTATACAACAGTTGAAAATTGAAATTGACTTCACTGTCTCCTATTAAATATTTAGACACTTAAGAGATGTCGATGTATTCGTTTACAGGATTGCTAGGTACACCTATTTTACAAAATAAGGAGTCCCTGTAGCTTCGGGATTAAGAATAGAGCTACGGTATCTCCTGCCTGATCATAAGAGGCGACTAAAAGGGACTTCCGGGGTTGCGGACGGTGAGAGTGGGAGCTTGACCCGTCCAGCCAGCAGCCCCGGGAAGGAAGGTGGTGTGTCCGTGGCTGCATGTCGCCATAAACACCTAAAGGTGCAGGAGAGCACATCTGCTCTTTCGAAGATGGGCCCGTTCTGGAGCGCCGCGCGTGGAGTACACCGGTGCGTTCCTATGGAGATCCCGGAGTCCTCCCAAGCGCAGAGGCAGGCCACCAAGGGGGTTTTAGTACGGTCAAATCCCACATAACCCGGTAACTTCTCCCAAGGTGCTGGGTACCTTTTGAAGGTTTCCCCGCCGATACAAAAAAAGGTGTAAAAGAAGGAGGTCAATTCACTTTCTGATGGAATATGTACAGTTTTAGTGGGGAAATTCAACGTTGCATCAATTTTCCTGTTGGTGTGGAAAGGCAGAGAAAGTTGCAAAAGGCAAACCGTTCATCAAAAAGTACCCAGCACCTTGGGAGAGGATTGCACTAAACCCCTCGGCGGCCTGCCTCTGCGCTTGGGAGGACTTCGAGATACAGTGGAACGTTCTATCTTAAACTTCTGTTATCATTGTAACTAAAACACTTTTTGTAGCTTGTTTTGCTAATTTAGTTTAACATTGAACTTTGAAAAACAATCTGTTGCCCAACGAACTACGTAGTTCAATTGTAATCTTTGCAACTCGGATTAAATATCTTTTCAGCTGCGGTTTAACCTACTTTCAATTAGCTCGAGGCTTTTAAGAATTGGATACATTGATGTAAATCGATTAAATGATCTTAAAATCTCACGTTGTGGTAGAGTAGTGTCGTGTGGTAGAGTTGTGTTCAAAATTAATGGTCGATATAATAATATAATATTATAATCATGAGTATGGTTACTTAAATCTACGTCACTCCTAGTTACTATTTATTAGTTACGTACAGAGGATACAGTCATGGGCGTACCGAGGGGTGGAGGGGGACAGGGGGGGGAGCTGCCCCTCCCTGGATCAAGGTCCAGATTCAGGGATTCAAAAATCTCAAAAGATATCCTAAACGAAAAAAGAAACCTATGAAGAATAAGCTAGATATGCTACCTCCTGATGTTTCCTTTGTATCTATACTAATATATAAAGCTGAAGAGTTTGTTTGTTTGAACGTGCTAATCTCAGGAACTACTGGTTCAAATTGAAAAATTATTTTTGTGTTGAATAGTCCATTTATTATTAAATGTTTTGTGTACGTGTCTTCGTGTAACGTAGAAGGCAAATTTACGCACGGTACCCAGTTTGAAAAAAAAAATTGCCCCCCTCCTCTGTCAAGAATCTAAAAATTTGCTCCTCCCGCCCATTCTAAGAACTTGCCCCCCCTGACCAAGCCCCCTCCTGACAAAGTTCTTGTACCCCCCTGACCAAGAACCTGGGTACGCCCATGGATTATGGATACTTCATTTTCTAGATCCGCCACTGATACTATGTGTCGTGGGTGCCATTGACACTCACAAAGAAATCAACACAAACACCCAGACTCGGAAAATCTCGTTTGCTGGTAGTAAGACCCAGGACCTCTTGCACATCACTTGTGTAATGACCGCTACGACAAATAGGACTGGTAGGTTCAGATTCTTTGTTAACTCTTCACAAGCTTACGCACACAACCCTTGTCAGTCACATCACTAGTAGTGAGCACTGTAGTAGTCCATCAGGGGCGATCGGACTTCGTGAAATAGAATAGCTATAGCACGTGCCTATCACGTGACGACCTGCGTGGCGCAATGGTTTTCATGCTGGACTGCCAATCGAAAGGTTCAATTCCCGGCGAAACAGAAATTTGAATGATGAGTTTTCTGTACTCGGTCTGGGTGTTTGTGTTTCTGTCTTTGTGTGTGTCCATGGTACCCACGATACAGGGTATATCTACACTACTGTGGAGCTATGAGTGTGAAGCGTTATTTTTTTTTCAGTAATCGACCTAAGTACACGAACCGTCGTTAATAAGCCGACCCAATTACGTGCTTCTACCGTTCTACCTCCTTGATTAGACAATAGAGGAAGCAATTGAACTGACTGCATTCAGCCGTAAATTGCCGTGTATAAAACAGCTCCCAAAATACTCTGTACCTATAAATTAAGTTCAAACAATTTATGCCTTTTGTTCGGTTTAGGGGTAATGAAGGAGAATACTCGAATCACTGGATACTTCTCGATATTCTGAAAGATTTATAACTATCAGTTTTGATTTTAAATAATTTACACTAACTCTTTCTGAACTTTTATTTGTTTCAAGGAAAAGAGTCGAAGTGCGTTCTTTTTGTACGAGTGACAGTTTTACAGTTTAAACGTGTTGTATAAAATTTAGTAAATACATAGTAGTTTTTCGTGCTTCGGAGGATACGTCAAGTCGTCGGGCCTGGTTGTTATCGATAGGAAACAGTCGTTGAACCTTGTGGGAGTTCTTAATGGCAGTTTGTAAACATCTGAGAGCGGGTTGGGTATTTACCCAAATCTCCACAAACCCGCATTGGAGCAGCGTGGTGGGGTAAGCTACAGGATTTGCAAACGGGACGCAAAAAGGGTTGCATACAAGTCCAAATAGATAGTAGAAGACGTACAGACAAAATTGCTGAGATAGGCCACCGAATCGGTGTTAGTGAGAACAAAATCCAGTATACATAGGCTGTTATCTGTTTCAGAAAGTAACAACACTCAAAAGGTGTTATTTATTAAACATCATTTCATCTATCAGTCACACAACTAAAGACCGAGGTTGCCACACTACATCCGGCGTCCGCCAACAATTGACGCATTTGTCACTTCACCGGAGACGTCCCTCAGAGGGTCACACTTTTTATTTACACGTTCGGATGATAGCTACGAACAACGACCTCTGAACCCTTTCGGATACGAGATATATTTCACACTTATTCAATGTGCGAATACCACTTGATTTATTGGTGGAATTACAGACTTATGGACATGGACCGAAAGTTCTAGAAATATTTCGCTTTTTGATTTTGGAATATATTTAGTCGCAATCGTGTTTTACGATTGAGGCCGCGTAGATTATGAGTACGAGTTTGTTAACAGAGTTGATCTTGACAATCATCACTGGAAATAAATAATAATAGTAGAAGTTCTTTTACAAGCTTTTGGCATAAGAATCAGTATTACCAAATGTGTTTCATAAAATTAAGTAGTACATAGTACAAGAGCGTGGACGTATAGTTGTATAGGCCGAAAAGATGCGGTGCGATCTACGGCAGATTCCAGAGTTGTTCTCTGCAGCGAAAATTGCTGAAAAAGGCAACCAAATCAGGTTTTAATGATATCAAATTCCACATACGCCGGTATCTCTCTCAGAATATCCTGGAGTACTTTTTTTAACATAACCCAAAAGGTACATCATTCCATCTATCAGTCACACAACTAAAGACCGGGGTTGCACAGTACATCCGGCGTCCGCCAACAATTGACGCATTTGTCACTTCACCGGAGACGTCCCTCAGAGGGTCACACTTTTTATTTACACGTTAGGATGATAGCTACGGACAACGACCTCTGAACCCTTTCGGATATGAGTTATATTTCACGATTATTCAATGTGCGAACGCCACTTGATTTATTGGCGAAGTTAGAGACTCATGACGCGAGAAACTTCTGGAATATACTACGCCTTTTGATTTTGATGTTTTTGACCGATTGGGGCCACGAAGAAAAGTACTAGATTTTATAAACATAATCATAACCATAATCAAGATAAGATATTAGAAGTACCAACATGCATTTTATACGAGCGAGATCCAGTAGTGTTTAAAAAATCATATCGAAAAGAGCTATCTACGAGTATATCGATTTAAAATGGAATCTTATAATAAGACTGGAAATGGATTATACAATTCCTCAGCCCAAGCCTTTGATGCTTCATGGACTCGAATAATTCTATGAACGTCAGTAATGACATTATCATCAACTAGATTGACAATCTTCGCCCCAACTACATATGTGACTACCGCAAAACCATTGCTTTTGCGCATCCCCTTTTGAAGCAATATCATTTGTTACTTCGCAAAAAGCAGTTTTTACACGCTTTTTATTAGCTTCACCTGTATGTTTGTATGTTTGTATGTTTGTATGTTTGTAACCGACTTCTTTGGGCGCGATTTTGACCCACTTTAAACGGCCAGATTTCGTTCAAACTTTGTAGATTTATTGAGGACCGATGACAATACACTAATTTGATAAAATTATTCCATTTTTCAATTTGCAAAATATGATTTTTGTTCGATTGCGTTTATAGAGCTACAGCTATTATACGACTGTTATAGATCAAACGATCTAATAACGAGTATTTTAGCCACTTTAATTCAGCATCTGCTAAAAGGTGGAGTAAAAGTGCTAAAACATAGTGCTGTAAACGTTTATTCGACGTCTTTAAAGCACACATTAGCAAATATTGCCAAATAGTCGAGATAACCGCTATTACACGATAAATGGGTGTTTTAAGAACGGTTACTCGGCTCTTATACGATTAAAGGCTGAGTAATCTAATTACTATTCGACTATTTTGCTGCTTGGGTTGCTCATATTTATGTAGGGGAGTAGACTATTGGTGCTCAGTAACCGAAAACGTGTATGAGATATATAAAGAATATAAATAATTTGTTAAGTCGTAACACAGGTGAAATTTTATGAAAACGTAAAAATTAAAAAAATATGTAACCTTGTTATGTAACAAGCCTAATGATAGATAAAGATATTTTTGAAAGAAAGAAGAAGGTTCTCAGTAACCAGTCCATTGCTCGTGGAAACATCATGGAAAGAATAAATAATCCAAACTAAAAAGTAGAAAATAAATAATAGTTTAAAAAACTAAAAAACACGCTTTTTATAGAAAACCGAACTAAAAAATAGAAAATAAATTTTAATGAATTTAAATTAAGAAAATAGTGTTAAAAATTTCAATGAATATAAGTTAATAATAGTGTGAATAAAAAAAATATTTTATTTAAAAAAAAGCGTGGGGTGCTTTTTAAAATATTATCGAAATGATAATCACTCTACTCATATCTGTCAATAAAATATTTATAACTATTGACACCATGCACCCCACGCTTTTTTTTAAATAATTTTTTTTTTATTCACACTATTATTAACTTATATTCATTGAAATTTTTAACACTATTTTCTTAATTTAAATTCATTAAAATTTATTTTCTATTTTTTAGTTCGGTTTTCTATAAAAAGCGTGTTTTTTAGTTTTTTTAAACTATTATTTATTCGTATGTCTATTACTTTATTTGTCAGTTTGTTAAATAAAACCAAATCAATTCCCAAGTAACACGAAGATCCAAAAACCTATTACGAATCAAACAAAACTTTTTGTACCCACATAAAATCAGTACAAGAAAGTCCTGCATATTTCTTAAACTTTTGGCTCAGCGGCCCTCGCGTGACTTGACCGTTTCTAGGGAAATTTATAGTCAGGTCCCATCCGATCGGAAGATCGGTTATTTTAATACTGGACCCGTCACTTGTAAATCGAAAAGCTGAAATATTTGTGGGGCGAGATCTGAATTTATCTACTGAACAAGCTGCTGTTTGGTACGTTGAAGAAAAACTTTTATTATGCAGAGTTCTATAACGAATGACAAAACGGAGCCCTTATTCAAGTTCAAGTAGCACTTTTTAATAAAATAATAATAATAATAATATCTTTGGACAATTCACACAACACCATCTGATTTCAAACTAAGCAGAGCTTGTACTATGGTAATCAGAAAGCTGATAAACATACTTATATAATTCTAAATACATACTTAAATAGATAAATTAACACCCAGACACAGAAAAAATAGTCATGTTCATCACACAAATATTTGTCCTGGGTGGGAATCGAACCCACGACCTCACGCTTCGCAGTCGGCTCATCACCCACTACGCCACGGAGACTGTCTAAAGGCTGTTTCAGTTTAATTATGCAAGAATGATACATACATTACAATATACGAAGAGATATATCTTTTATATATATATTTTCAGAAGTATTTATATAAGAAGTATAAAATAACGGAAAATCCTAATAACGCAAGTACGAGGTCAGTGTTTCTACTGCCGTCTTTACGCGGCTATTATCCTTATAAAGTTATTATCTCATTTTATCAGATTCAGTCACCATTTTTGCACCCCCAATATGCGTAGAAGTCTGAGGATAGTATCCATTGGTCTTGGAACGACTGATTTATTTAATTTAATAAACCTCTTAAAGTATATGTATATTGCAATATTATTTTTCGAAATAACTAATAAAAAATTCAGTCCTCTGACTTTCTCATATAAAGTAAGAACAATTGTAGAAAACTTTTTTGAACCAGCAAAGTAACTATTATTTTATCTCTCGAATAGTGAAGCGAATAGTGTGAAATCATATAACCGATATATTTTAGAATTTGGGGCATGGGAAGCGCCGCTTGTCATTTCCAGGGGTCTCGTGATGACCCCGTCCATTCCACTGAGTTCCGTATACAATAGCGCAGGGTCTATTACAGGGCGGATGCGGCGAATGGAGGGACCATACGTTCACAATATCTGCACCTTCCATTTACACTTATTGAACTCATTGGTTTGTTTCTGCCGGAGGATCTTTTTTTGTTTGTCTTGGTCATTATGTTTTTGTCAAATGTTTGAAGCGCAATTTTAAAAAATAGTTTATTCAGAAATTTACATGCATAAAATATTACAACCATACCGCCAAACTATCAAGTATTTTGTAGGCGGGGATTATACTCTCTTATTTTACTGCACATTACTTAAAAGTGGGTACATAATTTTACAGTGTATAACACGATTTTGCTACTAGTGTACACAAAACAATAGTAAAAACAATAGTTAAAACAAAAGTACCTATCTAATTAATTTAATAAAAAAGTACTAATTTAACAAATTTCAATGTAAAGCATACGAGTATATCTAATATATAAAATTCTCGTGTCACAGTTTTCGTTGCCATACTCCTCCGAAACGGCTTGACCGATTCTCATGAAATTTTGTGAGCATATTGAGTAGGTCTGAGAATCGGCCAACATCTATTTTTCATCCCCCTAAGTAATAAGGGTGGCCCACCCCAAACATTTGAACGCGGTACGGAGTTCGCGGGGTCAGCTAGTTAATCATACAAAATTTAGACACAGTTTTAATCAAGAAGCCGATGCAGCCTCTAAGTAATGGCCTCCAAAAAGTATTGTAGAATTTTTAACTTTCTGATTCTAAACAGAGTTTTGATGTGAGACATATAAAGCGTCGAGTTACACTGATTTTCGGCTGGTGACGTATGTTATGTGATGACCCCGTTCCAATGACTTCCGTATACAATACCGCTGGGTCTATTACAAGGCGGATGCGTCGAATGGCGGGACCCCATATGTTCACACGATTTGGTCCTTCAATTTACACTTATTGAACTCATTGATTTGATTTTGCTGGATGAAGCCCGCCCACTTTAGGGTTCCGTAGCTGAATAGTAAACAACGGAAAGTTTATATATTCGCCTGGATGTCTGTCCGTATTTCACACAACTTTATTCTGATACAAACGCAACTTGCTTGGTAGATGTATTTTGTTCATAGGTATTGTGTGGTGACGGGGAGCCACACAATCAACTCAAATCAAGCACTATGAAAAACAAAGTGATTTTTGATTTCCAAAAAGCGATATTATAATAATATTAAGATATTTTGGCTCCCTATGCTTGCTCATATGGTCACTCCACCACATTTCGAAGATTTTTTTAAATCATCTTGATCGTTACGTTACATTTGCTAAATGTTGATAACACCCTATATTAAAAGGGTCTTGGACACTATGCACAAAAAAATTCAAAATCCTTACCTTAAAAAGGTTGCACTCAATCACGATTGGAAAGCAATGTAATTGTTAATTCTTTTTTTATACTTACATGATTTTTATTACCGCTTAAATCAATAACAATGAAGTCAATTGACTATATATGATAAGTGACGTCACTTATCATGTTCTCATACAAAATGTATGGGGATGTCACGTTTTGACAGCTCATTAAAAGTATCTCAATTGACTTGATAGTCCAAGACCGGATTGGATTTTATGTATGTATCTTCCCAAACTGAATGGTAAAGGTATGGTAATGGCCATACTACGCAATAACTACGCTGAGCGACTTTATGTGTGTAATGTATATAAAGCTTATGCCCGTGCTTAGCAATATTAAGTTTGCCTTCACCACTCTTGAGTGATTATGGTTCCAATGATAAGATATTCATGAAAAAGATGCAAAATTTGAACTACAAAAATATCAAAACATCATCTTGTCATAGTTTGAAAAATTCTTACTTTCCCCTTCTCATTTGAGACAGGGATACATACATATAGCAAAGCGTATTGTAGGTACGTCATGCTGATGTCTGTCCCTCAGTACCTACGCTTAGAACTCGAGTGCCACTGAACACATTTTGACGAGGATGTCAAATGAAAATGAAATGAAATGAAATGAAATGAAATGAAATTTTTTTATTTTTATTTGCTAAAATGTGGTATACAATGTCAAGATATTGGATATAAAGATAAAGACCTCACATTTACCAATATTAGGTGTGCAAATTTACAAAGATATGGTTAAGTTTTACAGTAGTCATTCAATAAGTAGTACATTATTCCAAGTTTCATAAATTAATAATTATAACAATATGTACCTATGTCAGTTGTCTAAGAAAATGAGTAACAATTAAATTATTATAATATTTTAGTGTATGTCATAAGATTTTAGTGTATGTCATAAGTTTTGTTACCATCCTCCATAAATTCTTTGAGACTATAGTAACATTTCTCAAGAAGGAAAATTTGTAAATGTTTTTTAAATTTTTCTGTAGTGAGATTTTTAAGGTTTTTAGGTAGCTTATTGTATACCTTAATGCACATGTGATAGCAGTTTTTTGATCTCATAGCAGATTTGCTTAATGGTAAGCATAGTCGATCAGGATATCGAGTTAGGAAGTTACAATAATCGTCTTTTGTTGTAAATAAAAACCTATGTGTCTTTACAAATAAGCAGACTTCATATATATATAGACAAGGTAGAGACAATATTTTAAAGCTCTTAAAGAGAGGCTTGCAGCTAGTCAACGGAGTAGTATTAGCAATAGCGCGAATACATCTTTTTTGTGTTATAAACGCTTTGTTAAAGTCTACCGAGTTTCCCCATAGCAGGATTCCGTATCTGAGATTTGAGGAGACATATCCATGATATGCTTTTAGTGCTGTCGACTTACTACTTATTATAGGGAGTCTCCATAAGGGGAAAATAAATCTACTTATTTTGGAGCAAATCCTTTCGATATGATTTTTCCATGAGCAACAGTCATCCAAGTCTATACCCAAAAATTTTATTGAATTCACTTCTTCAATTTGGTGGTTATCATAAGATACTTTTATATCAAGTTTTTTTGAGCCTCTATTCCGGAATTGTATGAATTTTGTTTTGTTCACATTTAACTGTAAGTTATTGTCATTAAGCCATTTAACAATTTTAGTGACTGCGTCGTGTATTTTAGCTTCGTAATGCTCAATGGATTTATCAGTTATTATTAAGGCTATATCGTCAGCAAACAAAGAATATTGATAATTTGTAGTCTTGACTATATCATTTATATACAAAATAAAGAGAAAGGGTCCCAGTCGTCGTTAATTAGGCTGTTTTTGGAATGATGTTTTGTATAACGCTTCCAAGTGCAGTTGTACGTAAAAGCGAGTTAATGACACTCGTCTGTAGCAGAATACAGAGGTTTTGCTTAGGATTTTTTGCTGCGTAGTACTAGTAATGTTTTGGTCAAAGGCAGTCAGATTAAAGCGCTGCGTAAACGTGTGGCTTCAACTGGCGACTTTTAGTTTCCAGTTACCGACACCCAACATTTTTTTACCGGCAACGATTTACCGCAAAGAGGTTTTTTTGAAGTGAAAACGACTTTAGCGGCGTTGTACACTTTTTTTGGGATGGGTAAAAAATGTTAAACTCGCGAGGACACGTGGCCTGATCGAATATTCGTAAGACGGAGGGGTGACAGCTGATGACGGCTCGACTGTCTATACTTGTAAAATTGGTTTATATCAAGTATTTAAAATATGGACATTGAACAAAGTGCATCTATTAAAAAAAAGTGACGAGGAAATAGTGAAAGAAAATGAGTGAGTACTTTATAAAAATACTAGATGAAAACCTACTAAAAATACTAGATGAAAAATAATACTGATAATAAAAGCAATTCGTACGAAATTATTCCCTAACCATTCCAAAATATCAAAAATGCACAACGTTAATGTTCAAGTTTTCACTTCTGCCGGCACTACCGGAGTGCAACGCGTTGTTTAAATAGATATTCCGTTTATTTCAAAAACAAGATTTAGTACCCGGATGACGGTACAAGTAAGGAAACAATTGATTTTCGTAGTCTAAATTCAAACCAAACACTCATCAATCTACAGAGATATTGTAGTTGTTTTTATTGCCTGAAAACACGGTTCTGTAGGTGGTAGAACTATTATGGTTCGCACGGGGAAGTACCACCAGCCTCCGGAGTAGCAGCGCAACTAAATACGACCTCAGACAAGACTTACCTATGCTTGATTGAGGTTCTGTGTAGATGTCCATGGGCTGCAGCGACCACTTAACACCACGTGGCCTGCATGCTCGTCTGCTACTGCATTAAAAATAAACCAATATTTATTTCCTAAAATTAAACCTAGCTTGATCGATTCACCGCCCCCCGGAACCTCCTGCATACTACATTTCATAAAAATCGTGAGAGCCGTTTCCTGGGATTCTCATTCTATTTATATACTTACCTATAAATATTGCTTGATGAGTGATGTATTACATGCCTGTTTCAAGTATAAGATTTGCTAAACTTCTTTTACGAATTAGAGCAAAATAGATACTAAATGTAAACTTAAAGCATATTGCATGCATGCTGTGTAGAGCAAGTATATTATCTCCTATATTACATGCAAAATAAAGCGTTTACAAGTTCAAGCCAAATAGGTATGCTGTAGAAACATAACATTTTTTTTCGATCAATAATGTAAATAAAAAGCTCATAAAATGAAGTAATAAATACAGTTGTTTAATTATTGGAAGGAAGTTCCTTATGGGGCGTTGTGGAGAGGTACCCTAGACGGGAAAAAACGTCCGTAACGTAAGATTTGTATGTATAGTCTATGTATTGTGCCTAATGTATAATAGTCTACGTGATGACTGTTATTATTTTATAAATCATTGTAAATAAAATAAAGATGTTAAGATAATTTTGTAAAGTAGTTTCTTTGCTTTTAATCGATAAAAAATCATAATTAAAAATTTATACTTATATATTAATATTTTTATGATAAGGAACTTCGTTCCTATTCGGTGTCCCACGATGCCACACCACTATTATTAATTTATAATATTATTACTTACTTGGTACGAGTAATCTGCTTTGAAGCACTGCATGCCCACTTGGTCAAAATTTCCTAGCCCCATAACTCTCTAATCAGTCACTATAATACAAAAATATTTGGTACACATATCAAGGACGTGTAGGTATAGTTAGAACATACTTCAAAATTACTAAAATCGGGAACATCGACTTTTATACCTGCCCGCTTCGCATAGATTGCCTCATAAGTGCTCTCATACAGCTTTTTATTATATGTGTTTCAGGTTAATGTTTTCTGCAACTAAATAACAAATTTAATATGCTATAATACGTTTGTTGGTGAAAGTCTAGGAGCTGTAATGATGTCGTAATGTATTTGAGTATCAATTTTCTACTATATCGTCTAATACGCTTACCGCTAGCTTATTTCACTATTGTTTTTGAAATACCGGCAAGGCATAAATCCGCAGAACCAATAATTTACCGTTTTCACAATTATGTGATAATTCTGAACATTTTTATTGTTATTAGAATCGACCACATGGTTTCGATCTCTTGTTACGTATAGCTTTGCTTATGTTAAGTATATTGCGATTTAGAGACGTTTTAAACCTAAAATATGTATAATATTACGTTACACACTAAAACCTCCACAGTAGGGTAGATGCCTTGTGTCGTGGGTACCTTTGGTGCGTGACAAAGACATGAACACAAACACCCAGACCGAGAACAGAAAGTAAAACGAATCATTTCAATCTTTGTTTCGCCGGGAATCGAACCCGGGACCCTCGATTAGCAATCCGGCATGGTAACCCTTGCGACACATGGATCGTCAAAAGATTATTAGGACTTTATCCTTAAAAAGAGTTACGACATCTACATATGCATATAAAGATACATCTACTTATATAAGCCCAGCATACAGGCATGTTACGATAAAATAAGCCTTAGTTGCAATATTTCAAGCTATATTAGCTCATTATGTGCAAATGATCGCCCATAAACATTGCTACTATTTCCAAGATCCTTTAAGATATCATCCCGGAAACTTTTCAGTTCATCGCCGTATTTCTATAAAAGAAAATGCTATCGGTGGAAGTTAATCCGAAAAACGCCATCGCAAGAAATAATAACGAAGGCACAACTCTATAAACGGCGACGAATGCGAACTCGCAAATCCCATGACCCCTCAATTTATTACGTGGTCTCCAACACCAGTTGTAGACAACAAAAAGTATTATACATTTCTTACCGGCCACACTTAAGGACTAAAGCACTTCTTTCGCAGTGAGCAATGTATAGCGCTGCATACAAAACATAGTGCATTGAAGGATTTGCAGTACAGGTTTACGTGCTCGCCATAGCAACTCGTGCGTTCAGCGACATCCACAAATGGACGTTGACAGACTTCCTATTCCATAATAATTCACATCACAGCACCCACTCTTCCTTACGATGCACATTGAAGGGTGAGAGAGATGGAATACCTTTCTACAGAGGTCTTTGTACCACCTACATCGTATGTTTTCCTAGTGAAATTTGTGTCGAAAAATACAAAAAAAAAAACAAGTGTTACAACAATAACAAATTAACTAACCAAACTTTTAGATTCTTGGACTTGGACAATATTCTTAGACTACATTTCTTAAGCGACCACGACGACGACGACCCACGTCGCGCAATGGTTACCATGACGGACTGGCAATCAAGGGGTCCCGGGTTCGATTCCCGGCGATAAAGAAATTTGAATGATTAGTTTAAATTTCTGTTCTCGGTCAGGGTGTTTGTGTTTCTGTCTTTGTGTGTGTCCATGGTACTCATAACACAGGGTATATATACCCTACTGTGGGGCTATGAGTGTGAAGCGTTATTTATTATAAACTCGTCAAAGAGCTCATGATTACTCAGAAAATTGGGAGGAGCCAAGGCCTACAGTTTCTGAAAAAATAAAGGAAAACGATCATCCTCAATTGCTGCAAAATTACTGCAAGTTCATTCTGTCATTAATTTTAATTTTATTTGATTTTAAAAACCTTGGAAAAGCTTGCCCCTTTCCCCTTAAACTTAGAGTTTTTAAAGAGTTGAGTAAGAAATAATTTACTAACGAAACCGGAAACTCAATCTGACTTATAATAAATTATAATATTTTTATAATTTACAGTCAAACAAAATTCTAAGTACTGTGTATAATTTGGACTCCGTCGCTTTAATAAACACACCTGAAAGTTGTTTTTCTTCCATAAGAACCTAAAAAGTACAGCTTGTTACAATTATTACCATTGTTATTTCTACAAGAAAATAACAATGCAATTGCAACAAAGCAAAATCTCGACATTTTACCTCGTAAAGCTGCACCGCATAATTCACGTTTAAAGATAAAATATTGACACGCACGAGCTTTCTATTCACAAAATTATTCTCCTAACGCGTAAATGAGTTTATCTGATACAGATTTTATCCGCCTTCATATACTAAACAAGATAAAACGCAGCTTTCTCTTCATTATGCCCACACTAATTACTGGGTACTAGTATAAGTTCTGAGTATATTAAGGTTCAAAGCTTTTTAGGCGAAAATGTGGTGAGCACCGCATTAATGCTCATATTTTGGGTTTCACGGTAAACTTAAGTTAGGCACCTAGCTATTTGCTTGAAATGAGGAAAACGTTTCCATCTTTTAGTATCTGAAAATTATTATAAACTGATTTTGGAATGTGTGTCAACTTGTCTACTTGTCAGAGGCTCATAGGGGTATTAATCTAAACAAAATTGTTATTATGTTTCTATAAAAGTCCGGTTGGTTGGTTTGGTTTAACTGGAGATGGAAATTTTCCAGTTAATTAGGCTTAGCTGGAAAATTTCCATCTCCAGTTTTACCAACCTGTAATGGTAAAAGTCCGGACTGCTCAAGAAGTATAGTTCATTTTGAAGTATCGTATCTTATCGTATCTCGTACTCGTACGTAAAAAGCTTAGGCTTTTTCCTCAGATAAAGGTAAATTTTAAAACGTATACAAGTTCACGTTCTCCCAAGACCTCAAGAGGACTGTCCTCCCTAAACGCTGAGGCAGATTTAACATTTTAGTGCTGTACAAATACTAAATTTCATCTCTGCCCTTTTATAAAAGAACAGATACCTTCTAGTGACAAATGCTCGACGCCACTGTTCCCTCGTCGCTTGTCATATATTTATTGGGAAAGCTCATGAGGCATCACTTGCACTCCTTTCCCTTTCGACATTTAATGGACCTACGATATCATTACGTATTTATATATATGAATGTACTCACTTCTGGATGTTATTATGTTATATTACTCATATAGTGAATTTTTTGAACACGTCCACATTAGTTCACATCTAGCATCACTGTCGGCACATTGGGTTTAATAGAAACCTTTTTAAACATTTTTGATTCTGATGGTTTAATTTTATTGCCTTTTAATTATGAACAGCTGAGTACCTATTCTTGAATATTGTGTGTATCTGCGTCTAAATCTTTCTGTTTGTATTTCTTAACGTGTATTCTACATGTAACACTATCGGCATATTGCGGTTTCCTTGCAAGTCCCTTATTGGGTACGTGTTTTTGAAACGCCTTCATGTATCAAAGCTCAAGCGAGCTTTCCTGATCTCAAGTGTTTGGTTTTTAACCTGTAATAAAAAGATAAACTATAATAATATAAACATAACCTTTTATAAATTGTACGGTATTGTTTTTTTTTTGCGTTATTGTCAATAATAAGGAAATTTACCACAGACCATGAAACTTACTAAGAAGGGCCCAAGAAGCTCCCCTTTGAGCTTTAAATCTGCTAAAACTTATGGCTTGCACCAGAACTAATGGACACCGGGAGAAGCAGGGATAATTTCCGATTTGAGACGCCCAGCCTCGCACACTTTCTCTACGTTTCTACAATGTTGCGAAGAGCCTCGCTATCTATTTGAATAGAATGGTAGTTAAATTAAGACTTAGAGTCTGATATCAAGGAGAATAGGCGTACTTTGTGAACTTATGAAAATTCCATAAAAAATATAAGAGCTTCAACTTTGATGAAGAAACGAGGAATATGAGGAAATAACCCGCGGACCTCTTTCTGCAATCAACATCAAGTAAGGTCCGCAAAAATAAAATAGTATGTTTTATGCAGCTTGTTGCAGTAGTAGAAGTAGTAGTGACTGGTGTAGAACTCGAGCGATCTACGCAGCTAAGTAAAACGAGCGCGGTCAGGTGTGAGATGAGTGACCGCTAGTGGCAGAAATTTCCTGCGCGTTTCCGAGGCATTATTTATCAATTACATTTAACTCTTTCTGTGGCCTTATTGTTGCCTGAGGTCGCATTCAGTTGCGCTGCTGCTATGGGTGATGAAGGATTTTAGAAAAAGGGTGGTTTTTTCCAAAATTAAGGGAGTGAAATAAGTCTTGAAAGTTTGTTCTCTACGCCGTATTTAGGTCCTTGAACGTAACTATTTTTAGAGTTATATTTCGTGAGCGTTGGCTCTGGGTTTGTTTTTGTTCATACTAATTAAGTATTCTCCTTTAATCGTCAAATATCTTGATAGCTAAAACTGGAATATTTAAAATTTCAAATAGTGATTTATTAGCTTTATTTTTACAGGTCGCCGGCATAATATATTGTGACATTAGGTAATTTCTCATTTAGGGTAGGCAATTACGAACATTCTGAGAATGGATTTCATGTCAGTTTAACCTGGATTTTTTGAAATATTTTCGTGATCATTTTTCTTGGCGAAGTAGGTCGTCTATAAGGCTTATCAGAAAAATATTTGAGCGCAGAGGAGTTTAATCAATATAGCTTAGTCTGAGAGCGAGTTTAAAACAACTTCACGGAGAATTTTCCGTCGGATTAGTGCTTTTGCTAAGTGAATAGCCCGGCTTCAGATTTATTAAACTTAAGTGATTAGGGGAACGAGTTTATACTTTCGAGTTGAATATAATTTCTGTGGTTAAAACAATGGCATTATAAAAAAAACAACCGGTTGCACTCCGGTAGTGCCGGCAGAAGTGAAAACTTGAACATTAACGTTGTGCATTTATGATATTTTGGAATGGTTAGGGAATAATTTCGCACGAATTGCTTTTATTATCAGTATTATTTTTCATCTAGTATTTTCAGTAGGTTTTCATCTAGTATTTTTATAAAGTAAGTACTCACCCATTTTCTTTCACTATTTCTTCGTCACTTTTTTCATTAATAAATGCACTTTGTTTAAAATCCATATTTTAAATACTTGATTTAAACGAATTTTACAAGTATAGACAGTCGAGCCGTCATCAGCTGTCACCCCCGTCTTACGAATATTCGATCAGGCCACGTGCCCTTACGCGAGTTTTCCATTTTGTACCCATTCTAAAAAATAATGTTGTTTATAAAACTAAAAAACACGCTTTTTTACAGTAAAATACATTTTCTTCTTATTTTTTTACTTTTTAGTTCGCATTTTCACAAAAGCGTGTTTTTTAGTTTTTTAAACTACATTATTTATTTTTAATTTTTTAGTTGGATTTTTATTCTCATATTATTGCATTGTCATCGGCCCTTGACCCCTTTGCAAATTTTCAAGTTAAACAGACACTTAGACGTGATAAAAAACTTTATATTTGTTTCATTAAGTACCTTAGGCCACGAACTTATCAGCCGCCCCTCGTATATATTTATTTAATCCAAACGATCCTAGTTAGGACTTTATTATAAAGTTATGAGATTATTGTATTGTCATCGGCCCTTGACCCCTATGCAAATTTTTCAAGTTAATCAGACTCCTAGAAGTAAGTGAAAATGAAGTTAAAAGATTCCTTTACATACATACATACATACATACATACATACATACATACATACAGGTCAAGTTAATAAAAGCGTGTTAAAAAAGTGCACAACGCCGCTAAAGAATTTTTCACTATAAAAACTTGTACACATGTTATATGTATGAAATTTCAAAATTGTCCTTCGAATGTCTTCATGTAGTTTGCGACACTGATCAAAATGGGAAGAGACGCTGACGCGTTTAATGAGGACAAATGTGTCATGTGCCAAAGGCTATTTTTTGATCGGCTATATAGTCATATCTACTAATTACTTTCTAATATCATTGGTATGCTATTATATTATGCTTCATACAATTTACAGTTATGAACCAGAAAGCAAGGTGTAACACAATACAAGTAAGCGAATTTCACGTTTAAAGTTACTTATTTATGGGCATACGGGAGGTATTTAATATGGACTTATTATGGACAGGTTTTTTATTACACTACATGTTTTTAAATATGTGCATCACTATTGTCTGTGTCCAACTATTGAGAAAATCATAATAACAGATGAATCTGCTACATTTATACAATATTATTATAGGTTCGGTGTTAAGTACTTGCATTTGCGAAAATTGTAGCTACGTATATTTAAATTTATTTGTTTGTTTTTCTACCATAAACTTTGTCCTTTTGTTTTTTACTGACAATTCTATTAGCACGTGTATGCCCCAGGGGCGAAGCGGAAACGGGAGAAGTGAAAATAAATAGAGGACCCGCGGCCCTATCCGTGAAAATGTCAAATGATTAAAAAATAGTATTCATACTAGTGATCCGGCTCGGATTCACTCGGATGATTTGAGTTTAAATAAAGACATGCACACAAAATAATAAATATTAATAAATATACAAATGAAACAACAGAAGGTACTCGTAGCATATATAGCTTATTCTTTATAGGTTTCTATTTTCGTTTGGGAGATCTTGAAAGGGGCAGCTGCCCCCCCCCCCTCCAGGATAAAAAGTAACCTTGAAAAGGCTTGAAGATTTGGAGATTGACTTCCCAAATGTACACATACATTACTGAAAGGTGGCGTGTGCAATACACTAAACATATAATATGCGAGTGTATATTGTTTGTGAGGCGATCTTAACACTACATTCGTGCATTAAGCACGATACCACCGATTACCGCAAGCGCAACATGAAAATGCATTTGTGTGAAATTATTGCGAGCCCGTTTTCAGTAATCGGTATGTAAGAATCTCTACCAATGCACATTATAATAGCACAATAAAAGAACATTCATATCTTTCAAATAGATCTAAACCCTTGCCCTGAAGTGGGATACATATTAATTCTCACCTCAACGTTTTGTTTTAATTCGCTTTTTTTAAATTTTGTTTATTTTTCGTAAATTGTTACAGTAAAAAAATACTTTAACCAAATGAACATGGAATGTTACGTTTTCATTTTGTTGTGCCAACTGTAATTCTGTTTGCAGTTACGAATATGCCCCACAGGGCTATAAGCGTAGTGCGATGTAAGTGGAAATGAAATGGGGATACAATTGTTTTTAATAGTATAAACCAATAGTTGTTGACGGGAAAATTGATTTAAATAATAGTATTCAGAGATAGACACTGTGATTTAACGTCACTGTCACTGACTGAGATAAAATTACATTTATTGTGGTACTCTTCATAACTTGTCGGAAAACTTATTAAGAAAATTTTCGTGCGTAATTTTTCGGAAAGAAAGTACTAAATAAGTACAATTTTTACTATGTGATGACGTCACTGGGTTATGTAGAAACTAAAGTAAATTAGGGACTTGACAGCTGTTGTCACCTTTTGGTTTCATAACCGTATGACATTATCGTAATGGTCTCTCGAGTGTTAGGAGCGCATGCTGTTTTTCTGAAGTTCCATCTATTCCAAATAAATCAAATAATATCTTATGAATGCCTATAATACTAATAAAACAATGAAATGTGATCCAATCTTCCATTGACTGCATCCACGCAATCTAGTTAATTTCTTCATAAGATCTAGAGATGTCTTCAATACAAAGTGAAACCCGAAGCGTGTCGTGTACACTTGACACTGCTTCGCAGCGGCTTAATGCGTACCGCATTTCATTGCGACCACAATTATGTGCTACTTGCAGATAGATGCTGGTGAAATTGCTTGAAATCATACTATACATACTTCATGGTGGAAGAGCTTTAATAATTCGACTCAAGAAGTATCACCGCTGCACCCACCTCTGCCATTACTGCCAATTCTACTGTTTTTCGGAAGAAATGTGTATTTGCCGGCAAGGCTTACATAAGGTTTCCGGGGTTGTGGGCGGTGAGAGTGGGAGCTCGATCCGTTCAGCCAGCGGCCCTGGGAAGGACGGCGGTGTATGCGTGGCCGCATGCCGCCGTAAGCATCGGAAGGTGCAGGAGACCACCAAAGATTGCTGCGTTCCACTGGAGATCCCAGAGTCCTCCCCAAGCACAGAAGCAGGCCACCAAGGGAGTTTTAGTGCGGTCAAATCCCACATAACACGGTATCCTCTCCCAAGGTGCCGGGTACCTTTTGAAGGTTTCCCAACCGATACAAAAAGAGGGCCATCAGCCTCCGGAGTAGCAGCGCAACTATATACACATACTTGCTACAGGCAAGACTAAGGTTTGCTTGAGGTTGTGTGTTGATGGTCTGCAGAGACTATTTAACATTACGTGGCCTGCATGCTCGTCTTCTACTCAATTCAAATAAAAAAGAAAGTAAAATGCTTTGTAATATCACACCACATGCGTACATGACATTTTAATTCTTTGTTCTAAACAGGGTAATCTATAAACGAACCCATTATGTCAGAGTTGTAACCTTATACGCTTGTTACAAGGCAGTAATCTTTAGAAAGTGGCGACCATTATTATGGTGTTTAAGTAAGGTACTGCTTTTGCTAGTGAGCCCTCACTTGCCGTATCGATGGGAATTTTAAAACTTTTAATGCCATGCCATCTCTAAAATTTCTCAACCAGGACAAGACGCGTTAAAACCCCGGATTTTAGAGCCCAAAACCCAGACTTGTCAACAGCGGGGGAACAGTGAATTTAGCGACTTTAGCGAGACGGTTCGTCAGTTGACCGCGGCGTGCGGCGATCGACACACAGTGCGTGTGTCGCGGGCGGCCCAAGACTTTATTCTTTTTAAACCCAGATTACCAATGAAGTCCGGCCCGGACGCCCTCTAAACTAAGACAAATCAGGGGAAACCCGGAGGCATGGCAACTCTACTAAATACGACACTTAAGGTCAATTCTCCTCCGGTGAAGTCATCCCGGATAACAACTTGTTTTACTTAATCTTTTTGAATGTACAGTAAGGTGCAGAGTACTGCAGAGGTGGTTGTTTAGTTGCCACCAGATAAAATTAATATCAAAATAATTAATCTACGAAGCTACTTATAAGAATTGTGAGTTTTATTCAGGATACGCTATTGGGAATCTCCACCAGGGTGAAGCGCGCGATACGTACGGGTGTCCGTGGTCATGATCGGTCCGAAATCGGTTACATATTATTGGAAAGCGGTTACATATTATTGCATTAGGAGTATACATGGGAAGGTTTTCGTCGCGTAATCCTCGGGACTGAAGTTTGGTGTAGTGTCGACGACGGTGACGTGGGCCCCCGTGGTGGCTATTACGTGCAAGGGTGCACTGACCACGCGGATTGTGTACGAGGCCGGGTTCCCTTGGAAAAATATACTCGATTTTACTTAGGTACTGGGGTTCTAATCCCATAGTAGTCCCATAGTATATAATTTAGGTTTTATTATTTTTATTCCCTACTTCATTTTGGGTAACCGAACCCTCTTTAACCTATATCTACTGACTCTACTCTGATTTCTTCGGTAAGTAAGCTCACTAGTCATTCTCTTATATCAATTTTGCATATTGTATGTACGCGTGTCCATTTTTGAGCTTGTGGCGTCGGGCTGTTGAAATAACTATCTCGTGAGATTGTTATCGCACTTATGACCTTCTTCCATGAGCATATCATATTAGCTCAGAACATAGATAGAATGCTTGAAGTGTGCAGGCAAAATCGACGAAAGAGGCTACACGATACCACTTTTAAATCCAAGGGTTGTACACATATTTATTAAATTTATATTTGACACAAACGATGAAATGTAAAGCTCACTCAATGATATCACATATCACAGATCACACAATGTGTAATAATCATATGAAATACTTTAACATCTTGAATTACTTTGTTATTATATCGTTGACCAGACATAGATTATAGTCTGTAAAAGCACATAGGCGTTTCATCTCGTAAAAATGTACTTTTTATTGTTCCCGTGGGATAAATAAATATAATAATATAAACTCAAATCACCCGAGCGAAGCCGGGCCGAAGTTATTCATGAACAAAAAAGCTACAAAGTAAAATATTACTGGATCCTTGGAAACAGTTCGATAGGTCTGTACATGATATATAACGGACGTTATGAACGGAACTGAACGAGACAACGAGGCATCGATAAATACTCTAGAAATGCAAGGAGCGCGACCGATTTCACTTCTATTAAAATACTGTTAATCTGATATGTTTTAACCCGCTTGTGTATTCAGATTACAATAATAAATCCTGGGAATCTATTATGCTATATCTCCACCCTAAGTGTGCGTCTTTAATCATACTTTCTGGTTCTAAGTGTTTCAAACACTTGTCGTATGAAGGGCTAGTAAGCGATGCTTTTGTTTAAAACTTATTTTTGGGTTTTACCTCATCTTACTAAACACATTAATAACTAAAAATGCTTAATTGTTCAATTTTCACAGTACAGCTGGCGAAATACCACCGCTGCACCCATTTCTGTCGTAAACAATTCTGTTGGTTTTTGAAGTTATACTTCTTTTGGCACGTTTGGATGAGAGTGAATTTGTGAGCTGCGCGCGCAGGAACGACATGATGAAGTTAGCCACAGAATAGAAATAATATCAACACTGAATATAGTTACAGTACTTAGTGTCCATACTATATAGTAGATAGATGTTCATAAGCCAGTTAAGCCAGTGTTGTGAAACATAGTATCCTTAAGAATAATAATTTTAAATTTTAATTTAAAATAATTATTACGTTACATAATAAAACTTTTTTTTATATAAACAATATATATTTTTTTAGTTATTTTATACTTTATTCATACATTATTAGATCGCGTGTATATAAGTACACTCACTCTTTTTTTATGGAACGACGTGATTTACGGCTAGACTTACAGAAGTCCAGGCAATACGTTTAGGCAACTTAACGCGAGAAATCTAATACCTAAGATTATTTGCAACTGGGAAATTGCTTAATTTTGCTTTGCTTCGATTAGTTTTAGCATTTATATTTCGATGATATATCGTTATAATTAATCAACTACGAGTACTTACTTAAAACCCTGTTACATTTATAAGATACGTTTTATACAATTTATCGCAACACAGTAGATTTGATTCGTCTTTCCTGCATCAACAGTGTAAAAGTCAATTTTCTTTGCTGATCTCAGAGCAACATTTGTCACACAGATGCTAGTCGCAAAACGTCGCCCTCGTAGTGAGAAACTAGTTATAGGAAATTAATAACCGGCACACAAACTAAATCACGCGACATTTGCCATAGACATTTGCACCACAACTGGGCGGCGACTTTCCCGTAAATCCGCCGTGTCTGTTCGCTCCTGCATCCGACTTTCCTGTTCTTACAGTTATTCTCAAAGTTTCTTTAAACTTAATATTGTCTTAGTAATTTTCTTAGATGAAATATTTTTTAAAAAACTCGCATATTTTTGCATGCTGTTCCAATGCTGACTAGGTCATTTCATGTTAGAAGTTAGCCCCTTGTAGAATGACTTAAAAATAATAAAGGAGTCCAATAAAAATAAACGATTGGTAAGCTTACCATTTTAATGTTGGATCCTAGGCATGGGTCGCGTAAGCTTTTTAAACAGGAAAGTGTATTTATGTAACAAATGGAACACACATGTTTTTGCAGGACATATTTTCTCAAAGCTACAAAGCCTACATTTATTTTTCCCGATTTGTATATCGTTAGCTTCCACAAAATTTTACTGTCATTTTGTAGGTATTTACTTCTACAGAATACTTACTCCAGTTACTCTACAAATACAACCGTCTGTGATAAAAGCATTAATAAAAACGTTTTGATATATCATATTTGAGAACCGCTACCACAATCTATAGCAAGTTATTGCCAGCATAGCGCTCGTAAAGCACAGCGCGGTGTTGTCGCGCCGGAACACTGATACCGATCTGGAGCATTCCATATTGATCTGGAATGCTCCACTATTCCAATGTCAGGGCGACTGGAACTGTAACAAATAATTTTTATTTATTGACGATAATTAACGTTATATGTATAATATACTATTGTGATACATCGTTTTCATTATATTAGAATTTGTTATCGGAAGTTAGATTATGTAATTTGAGGTCTGACAACCGATGGAGAAGAAAGGTCCTTGAATGGCGACCACATTTCGGCCCTCCAACCAGATGAACTCACGAACTGAAAAAACAATGGGATACCATTGTTTCCATCAAAGGGCGCAGGGACGGATGAAGTAGCGAATGTTAGGGGAGGCCTATGTTGAGGGTTTTCTTCTGCGAGCAAGTGATGTCGCAGAAGGAAGCTGCAGAGCAGGTGAGGGAAATAACAACGGACCTTCCTATTCGCAGCAGGAGAGCAGGGCGTCGGAGGAGGATCTACCACGCCCTCCTCCAGCCTGAGCCTCACAAAAAGTGTGCTGAGACCGTGGGGTTTTAGCCGGTTGCAGTCCGGCATAACCTCTCTGTTGCCCTCGTAACAGAGGGGTATCCATGATGGATTTCCCCACGAAAAAAGGGGGTGGCCTATGTTCAGCAGTGGACTTCATAAGTCAGATCGATGGATGGTTGGATGTATGACCTTATTTTTTTTATCTTGTCTTATTATCATTCTATCCTTTGGATGCCTGCTGCTGGATATAGGCCTAGTATTCGTCACTACGTATAAATTTTAAAGTATTAATAAAAAGTATTGAAAGGTAAAATTGAACAAAAGGTAGAGCTTTGGAAAAAATGTAAAGCATATTCATATATCTTTAAAGTATCATATAAAATAGTAAATCGTTCAGAATGAGTTTAGGCGTTGTTGTTTTATGAATTTATAAAAAGTTCATATAAAACAAAGACAAGACTATGAAATCGTCACATAGAGCCCAGGGTTTTATTGAATACTTATTCTAATCAGATTGAACTTCTCTATCCGATATTTTTTTTTCTTTTAAATATCTTTGGACAATTCACACAACACCATCTGATTCCAAACTAAGCAGAGCTTGTGCTATGGTAATCAGAAAGCTTATATAATTCTAAATACACACTTAAATAGATAAATTAACACCCAGACCCAGAACAAATAGTCATATTCATCACACAAATATTTGTCCTGGGTGGGAATCGAACCCACGACCTCACGTTTCGCAGTCGGCTCATCACCCACTACACCACGGAGGTTGTCATTTCGTAAAGTATAATTGATAGAACGCTAATTTGTAAGGCAAATATACCTTTAGGCAGGTCTGGCCATTATTTTATCTTTAACAGTCGTGAAATATTATTAGTCTGTATCATTTGTATTATTTTTTAAAACACGCGAATGAAGGCACGAATAATAATTAGTTTTGTTTAATCTTGATTATGAAAGACGGGTGTCCCGCTCGACCAAGGTAATGCAATTCGCAACAATGTTACAAAGTATCCTTAATCTTTATCTTTACAGAGGAATTGACCGCTTCATAAATAAAAGTTTTATGGCATGTTATTAAAAATCGAAAGCCAACTGCCAAAAGTGTATCGCATGGATGGTTTCGCAATTCGATTAAGTAGTCCAAATCATAAAAACATTAAAATGTGGGCAAGTATTTTGCAAACATGTGGGATTCAAGATAAACATTGTAGGTTATCTTAAGGTCTTCGGATACACTTTAGGGTTATGTATGAACAGAGATATGATGGAAACATTCCATTAGCGCAAATATATGTATGTATTATACAAGATTTTATAATTATAAACAACTTCAACGATCAGTGGTGGGCTATGGATTTTTCAGGGAATAAGCATAGAGTTTAAGAATTTAAACTCAATTTCGAAATCAACTCAATCACTCAATCAATCAAGTCCCATGCGAGTGCGTATTTAGCTAATGGATTTCTCAGGCTGTTTATGTATATCCACATTTTTTATTTATTTATTTCATTATTTTTATTTGAATAGAGTAGCAGACGAACATGCAAATTACGTGGTGTTTAGTGGGCGCTACAGCCCACGGACATCTACACAACCTCAAGCAAGCGCCGTCTTGCTTGTGGTCGTATGCGGTTGCGCTGCTACTCCGAAGGCTGATGGTCGCCTCATGTAAGTCATGCCGGCAACTGCAGCTTTCCACCGAAAAACAAAAGAATTTCTTCAAGGTAGAAGTGGGTGCAGCAGTGGTGAGGCTTCTCCGGTCGTACCATTAAAGTTCTACTTAGGTATGTAACACGCTATAATTTTAATTTTGAAAACTAGGAATTGGGAATGAATCTCGCTCACACAAGGCTTTTTCTTCATAGAATGTATTAGTTTTTTAATTACTCGCATCTGTGAGCAGGTGGAAGTGGGTTGATAGTGTCTCACACGATCAGCTGTGTGAGTGAGATGATCAACGTGTGACCATTATCAACCTATTGTCATTCTGTTATCTCAAATATATAATGTACTTTTTCTTAAAAGAGTGCTGCTGGGAGTTTGTTTCCGCCGCCTTTTTTCTCTCAGCTCAACATCTAGCCCAAACGGGCACCTAAAGGCGATGACCGGGAAAAAATGACATTCATTAAGCGAATATTTTGTATTTCTAATATGAAATAAATATTTTTTCTTTTCTTTTCCTTTCTAGGATTTGTGTAAGGATCTCATTCTTAGTCCTTTTGTGCCTGTAAATAAAATTGAATTTTATTTAAAAAATCTGATTTCAATTTTCTGTTTGGTAAAACCACGACAGCAAATTATTTTCTGCTACATCTTCCTATCTCCCATAAATAGGACATCAAATTTGTCTACACTAGACGCCGGAGTTTAAACTGTAAAGTAGGAGTAATTTCTTAATAGATCTCAGTTTTGTGCACACTCATGCGAGGATCCTGCATTTTGCTCTGTAACACTCATTCATCACCTTCCTGACGGCGCAAAGACACGTTACTTATGAAATATTATCTTCTGAGTTTTTGTGCTGTATTTTTTAATTACATAGACATAGCCCTTACTCTAGACTAGGGTTCTAATTTAGATTTATGTTATGCATGAATTAGGTATTACTGAGTTTATGCATTAAATGTCTACAGTGGCGGATTTAGAAATTTGCCGCTCTTTCCCACTCCCCCTGTACTGACACTCTGAAATTCGGTTCTCTAAAAAAACTAGCAAGCTTTAACAAGTTAATATTGATAAGTATTAGTCATATAGTCTTTTATTACTATTTATTCAATTTAGAAGCATTGTGAAACAGTTGATTATGTGAAACATTCCCCATCTTCAAAATATATTCGACGAATAACGATGTAATATTTTATTTATTTTATTTTGTCTTTTGGATGGCAGATACATTTTGTAAAATATGTATATAATTTTTTTCCTTTTTTATATAGTTGTAAATTACTTAGATACCTAATTATTTATTAGTCATTTTATTTTATTTATGTTATTTTGTTTTTTTTATAACAATTTCATATTATAAAACGATTTACTTTTCATGTTAGTAAAATACTTACATCATTTTTCGTCGAATATTTGAATATGGTCTTTTAATTTTGAGAAAAAAATTTGGGCCAATTTTGCCGCCCCCCAAAATCTGCCGCCCTGGGCTCCAGCCTACTCAGCCTTTTGATAAATCCAGAACTGAATATCCACCAATTATATTATTATGTCCACCAATCTGCACTGGACCAGCGTGGTGGGCTACGACCTAAATCTTCTCCCTTCCGAGAGCTGGAGCCGGAGACCTGTGCCCAGCAGTGGGCCATAAAAAGGGTTGGAAAAAATTCATTAAAGACATGGGTTCTCGTTCTGAAAAAAATATTATGTTTTTAAAAGATTTACTCGTATACAGAAAATTCTAGTTAAGATTTATGTAAAAGCATTATCTTGATAAATAAATAAAATATCAATATATTTTATTTATCTATCAAACTCAGTTTTGCAACTGATTTATTATAAGGTAGTATTAGGAACAAACATTTTTGACAGTTTAGATTTCAGCAAATTCTTGTTTCAGGTATGAGTAAAGTATGAAAAAGATAGCGTAACAAAAGAATTTAAATATTTTAAGATTTTAAGTCACATTTAATCGTTATCAAAAGAAAGTCCGGTTCATAGATTAAGAAATAAGCAAGTTATAAGTGCACTTTTAGAGGTGTTATCTTTAAGCTATCATTATCACCTATAAAAATGCACTTGACTATATCGTCCGCGTCGATACTTCGCTCACATTACAACAAATCGTGTTAATCCTAAGATAGATGCTCCAACATTAAGTAAATTAATTTGATTATCATATCAGTCGCTTACTAACCTCTACTGTTTATTGATCACTAGCGTTTATCTAGTACATTAGAATCGTTTTAGATTTACTCATTATCACGGCTACAACGACGTATACGCCAGATGGCGCTTATGCCTTTTCGTGCTCTTTACTAGACGTTTGACGCAACTCGCCAAAGTGCCTGTATTATTGTGAGGAGTATATGTGTTCTGTGATTGTGATGTACTATGTCACGAAGTCCGTTCGACTGTTGTGAGGCGTGTTCGCGAACATTGTTTTAGTGTCGACTCACATGGTATTTTTATGTTTTGCCCACTAAAAAATATGACTCTTCCTGACATCTATTAGCGAAGTATGTAATACTATATTTTTAATTGGGAGCTACTTCAGTAGGTGCTAAGCTAATGAGTCTCTGAAGAAAATCTATGGTCTGTATCCGAGCGACGCTCGGCCATCCATCTGGGTACTAGAATATCTAGTCCCTGTAACTTCGGGATTACGAATAGAGCTACGGTATCCCCTGCCTGATCGTAAGAGGCGACTAAAAGGGGTCCAGCAGCCCCGGGAAGGACGGCAGTGTGTGCGTGTGGCCGCATGCCGCCGTAAACATCGGAAAGTGCAGGAGAGCACATCTAACCTCCGAAGATGGGCCCATTCTGGTCTCTGCGCGTGGAGAACACAGGTGCGTTCCTTAGGAGATCCCGGAGTCCTCCCCAAGCGCAGAGGCAGGCCACCCAGGGGGTTTTAGTGCGGTCAAATCCCACATAACCCGGTATCCTCTCCCTAGGTGCCGGGTACCTTTTGAAGGTTTTCCCCCCGACACCAAAAAATAAATCTATGCTAGACGTTTGACGCAACTCAGTGCAAATTTAAAATGTCTTAAGCGTCTGTAAGATTTCAGTTTGTAATCCAGCGTTCATCCCACCTGCCGCAGGATGGTTAATTACCACGATCCATCACCACTGACCTGAGGTCGCAGATAAATGCTGCGCGCATTGATTGTGAAGACGTATTACATGCAATGAAACAGTTAATGTGTTTGGAGGGCGGTCTAAGGAAGATGGTTGTTTGTTCGCGACCTTGTAATGGTACACTAATGAAAGTAATTAATAGATATTACATGTATTTTGCTTAAGAGAGAATCGATGAGTCATTCGTAGGAAAAGTGCGAAGTTAATCAATGTTTGGGTCCATTCATTTGTAGCACACATTGGTATTTTTTAAGTTAGATTTACAATCTGAATAATAGTCACGTCTAGTCACTTTACACGTAACGCATAGTCATTGATTGAAACTGATGTGTAATAATAATTACCAATTAAGAATTTATGACTTATGACTTAAATAATTCCAAATGTTTGTTGTGAAGCCCCGTTGAATCTCTAGTATTTCTAAACATATTAATAATTCAATTTTGTCCTGCTAGGAATCTAACTTACACTCTAGATATTGCAGCCACTGCGCTAAAACAGTTGTCAAACATTAAACCAAAGGTCATCGAATCAAATCCTTAATAAATATTCCGAAGAAACACTATCTTTTGCATTCATACAAAAAATACAGTTATTATAGAGTCTCCTAAGTCTAGATTAAAAGCTTAAAGTTTGGGTTCTAAAGCCGTCTTAGTAATTAAAAAAATCAGAACAAAAAGTCGGAAGACAATATTTCATATGCGACGTCTCTTTGTCTCAGCGCTGTCGGGAAGGTGATGAATGAGTGTTACGGAGCAAAATGCAAGACGCATGAGTGTATAGAAAACTAAGATCTCTGAAGAAATGACTCTCGCGTTTGAGTTAAAGCTCCTCTAAATTTGATGTTTTATTTATGAGAGATAGGAAGGCGAGGCAGAAATTAATTTCATGGATTTGTCTGTAGTTTTTCTAAATATGAATTTAAGTAAAATCAAGGTTGTCAAATCCGATCAAATTACTATTAGAATTGTTTTTAGCTTTACTGTCCCACTACTAGCAAAGGTCTCCCCCACGGTTTTCCTGTAATGCGGGTTGTCCGCTACCTCTCACCAATTTTCCCTAAATGCACCGAAATCGTCACGCCATTGCCAGCGCTTTTATGGCGCTTTTTTGGTCTTCAGATTAAAGTGCGAATGGGTGGGTTATGTTATGTCAGTTGCATGCATCAGAAAAGGTGGGAAATTATGATCACTCAAAGGAAGCCAGCAAATTACAATATTAATAACTAGCCTTCCACCAGTGGCTTCGCCCGCGTGGACCCGTTTAATGGGTCCCCCAGGTTAAAAAATAGCCTATTTGCTATTCCAGGCTTCATTGCTATATTAAAATCATAGGCGTTTAGCCAGTTGCTTCAACCGCGTTGACCCTATTACCCGTTTCCACGCAGGAATGAAGCATTTTCCCTTGGTTAAAAATAGCGTCTTATGTTACTCAGGGTGAATGTAGCTTTCTAATGGTGAAAGATTTTTTTAAAATCGTAACAGTAGTTTCTGAGTTTATTCATCACAAACATACAAAAATACAAATCTTTCCTCTTTATAATATTAGTATAGATATAGATTTAATATTATTGTTTGATTTTACAGACATTCCATGTATGGGACATACATTTTAAAACCCACAGCTGGGTACCGGTATTTTATCAAAATGATATATTTTCGTTCATGATGAAAAAGTTTAGTTTCTTCACTACATTTTTCTTCACGTTATAAATACACGCATACATTAGCCCGAGGTTGCATACCTACCCAATGTTGACGATCGGAACCGATCCGAAATATAAATAAATTAATATTTTAATTTATAAAAGGCGCAATAAAGGACAAATAAAAATAATAGTAAAATAGATGTTAATGTACATACATTTCGTAATTGTGTTACAGTTAAGTTTTTTCCTTTTATATTTTTAACATTGTATATTTGTATATCTACCTCATGAAGGTAAATATGGCGAACGAAATAAATATAAACAACTTTGTAAATACCCATATTTGTGCAAATAAATGTCTTTGTGTTTGTCTTTGAGGTGCATGTGAGGATTAGAAACCGACTCTTTATTCACATTTGGTAACTTAAATAGTTACTAGTCCATCGTTGCTTTAATACCATACCAACAACATATGTTTGGGTAACAAGAATGTAAAATCACCTTTTTGTAGATAATTCAATAACGATATGTCACTAACATAATTTATCAATATTGTAATTTTGTATAAGTACACTTCAATGTCAAGGACTGCAAAATAATGATGAATTAATTAATTGCCGCCAAAAAAGTCAATACATGCGTTGTACAGATATATTTGATAAATTTTATATCCGACACGATAGGCTTATCAGTTTATCAACATTTTTACCTTAGGACGCAAAAACGCTGAATTCTATTTTGCGATTTTGCGACTTTAAATGCCCTCTTTTAGTTAAATTTAAGCTGCTTTTCGTTTTTTAGCAATAAACTACTTTATCATCCAAATCCAAATCAGATTTGTATTTAATATCAATATAGAATGATTTTATGTTCCTATAGATCTATTCATAGTTTTAGTTTTTAAACATTTTAATGCCATTTATTAACTGAAAAAAAAACAAAAATCCATATAAACCTAATCTTAAATTACACCATGCTTAAAAGTCTATGAAAAAAGATGATAAATACAGATTTTAAATCTAGAATAAATTTACTCCGAGTGATTAATGAAACGTTAAGCATTTGTAAAATGTGTAAAATCTTTTTAGTGTTGATGTTTGTATCTTTAACTGCTTGTGTGTCCATGGTATCCACGACACAGATTATCATGGTGTTACTCTGAAAGTATGAACCATATTATTTATTGTTGAGACCAAAGATAGGTAATTATAATAGTAAGTTTCGTAGATACCTCACAAGCGCCTTTACGCATCGCCCAGGTGAACGGACCCTTACATTAAGGAGCGGCGACACTGATCTCACTGAAGTGTCACCGGAACTGTGTACATGGGTGCTCTCACGTACGCAAACAGAAATTAGAAAACAATGCTCCACTTGTTTTTTATCTGTCCACAAACATGGACACTTAGAGGCGCTTAGCTCTTTAGGCTTAGAATTCACCAGTACATTACTTTGGTATTGTTCATTGATGCCCCACGGGAGATATCTTTACATGGCTGGTTTCGCGTTTCATTGACATGTCGGCCATAGCCGGCCACACTTACATGAGGCGACCACCAGCCTCCGGAGTAGCAGCGCAACTACATACGACCTCAGAAAATACTTACCTATACTTGCTTGAGGTTGTATGTAGATGTCCATGGGCTGCAGCGACCTTGGGGGATGTTCCACAGAGTT
The DNA here is from genome assembly GCA_911387765.1 of Pyrgus malvae. Classification (NCBI taxonomy): domain Eukaryota; kingdom Metazoa; phylum Arthropoda; class Insecta; order Lepidoptera; family Hesperiidae; genus Pyrgus; species Pyrgus malvae. The sequence continues at coordinate 23,541,708 of OU426948.1, forward strand.
TACGTCCACGTCGTATCCCCCGGTAACGTCGCGCTTGTCCACGGTAACGCAGTGGCAGGCCGGCGGCTAAACGACTCTGTGCTTTCGATTGCGATCAGTGCGCCCATTTGCGATTTCCTAGTGCTTCGAGTTGCTCCTAGTTCGTCCCTGCTACCTGACTGTTGAGGCTTACTCCGGTTCAGGCTGAGCGGGCAACTAGGCTCTCGCTGTGCTGTGTGATTGTTTGTGTGCGTTGTCGAATTCTTTTTAGAATTTGATGGAGGGTGAAGACCCTTTTGTTAGGCCCTCGGAGCCTGTCTCCAAGGCGGAGAGTTTGCAGGTCGGCGCTGGTGACGCTAGTCGTCCCAGCAGTTCTTTGTCCGACAGGGTGGGAGAACGGACCCCGAGGGTGGAGCTGTCACGGCTTCCACTCTCCGGGAGCCGTTATTTTCGAGAGGGTGATGCGTCCGATTCCTCGGACACATCTACCCTGACCGACGAGGGTGGGGTAACAACCCGCTCTCGTTTCTTACGAAAGCGTAAGACAAGGGAGGAGTCCGGTGGCTCGGACACTCCCTCTGTAAAGTCGGCTAAGGCCTCACCGACGCGTGTGCCTTCTACGGCAAGTCGAGGGCGCAAGCCAACGGCCGGCCATTTTGTGGGTCTCTCTGAGGCACAAAAAAGCCTAAGCGCCCTCAAAAGGGACGCGGTCCAGCAGGAGCTGGAGGAGCGCGCTGCCGCGAAGGAGCGACAGGAGCGTCTTGCCCGTGCCAAACAAGGTTACGGGCCGATGCTCTTTGTCGACAAGACGGTGGCGGAGCTAGAGGCGATGGTGGCGGAGGAGGCCGCCGGAATTGCGGAGATCGCCTCGAAGTGCTCCAATATAAAGGGCACCCTCCAAAAGGCCCTTAAATTACGGGCCTACAATTTGCAGGCTATAATGTCTGAGATGGCCAAGCGCTCTACTTCCGAGGAGACGCAGAGGCTGCAGGCGACCGTCGACCGCCAGCAAACGGTCATCGACAGTCTGCAAAAAGAGGTCGCTAGGCTGAAGGCTGCCGGCGACGCTACAGCTCCTGAGACACAGGTAGCTGTAGAAATGGAAGTGGCCCCGGACGCTCAGCCAGACTTTTTGTCGGTATTAAGGAAGGTCCTCATGGAGGAACGAGCCTTTACGAGGGCCTGCTTTGCGGGCATTGAGGACCGCCTCCTGCCCGAAAAGCGGGTGCGTCCGCCTCTAGCGGCGGATAAAAAGAAGGCAGCGGCCGAGGTAGCTGCGGCTGGCGTACCCCAGTCCAAGGGGAAGGGGAAGGGAAAGGGAAAGGGCAAGGGCAAGGCCTCTGAGGCCGAGTCACTGGCCACTCCCGCTCCTGGTCCCCCAGCGCCAAAGCCCGGCAAATCCTATGCCGCTGCTGCGACTTCTAAGCAGAGTCAAGTTGGGGCCAAGGAGCCCAGAGCTGGCTCTGCTAAGGTTTCGGAGCCTAAGCCCGGCCCGTCGAGGCCTCCTGTGCTCCCACAGGAGGACCTCATGCTGCCCACCACCACGGCCACCAACGACCAGTGGACAAAGGTGGGCAAGAAGAAGAGGGGAAGGAAAGGGAAGGCTGCCGCAGCTCCTCCTCCAGCACCCGCGCAACCGACTCCTAAGCCGGTCAGCAAGGGGAAGAAGGGAGCCCCACCGACCAAGGCCCAAAAGGCCAAGAAAATGGCTCCCCCCAGTACCGCGGCCGTTGTGGTGACTATTTCACCGGAGGCCGCGAAAGGGGGGGCTACTTACGAGTCGGTGTTGGCCATGGCGCGCGAGACAGTGAAGCCGCAGGAGATGGGAATTGCGGCCGTCCGCTGCCGCCAGACGCAAACCGGGGCTCGTATATTCGAGTTCTCAGGCGCCGAGCGTGAGCGGCACGCCGATCTCTTTGCTGCAAAAATGCAGGAGGCCGTCTCCGCCGTGGCCAAGGTATCGAGGCCGGTTAAGACGTCGCCCCTGGTCATCTCTGAGCTGGATGACTCAGTCACCAAGGACGACGTGGTCGCTGCAATCGCGGCGGCCGGAGGTTGCAGCGCGGAATCAATTCGCGCAGGTGGGATAAGGCGCGGCCGAGGGGGCCTAGGCGCCATCCGCGTGGAGTGCCCAGTGGCCGCCGCAAAAGCCGTCCTCCTCAAGGGGCGGCTACTAGTAGGGTTTAGTTCGGGTGTGGTCCGAGCGCCTGAGGAGCAGCCAATGCGCTGCTTCAAGTGCCTCAGCATCGGCCACACTCGTCCTCGTTGCCCCTCGAGTGAGGACAGGTCGGAGTTGTGCTTCCGCTGTGGCCAAGCGGGCCACAAGGCAAACACCTGCAGCGGAAAGCCAAAGTGCGCCGTGTGCGCAGCGAGTGGGCGGCCCGCGGGTCACATCATGGGGGGCTCCAAATGCAAGCCCCCTGCCAAGAAGGGCAAGACGCAGGCCCCTACGCAGCCTGCCGGTGCGCCTGAGGCTGGTTCAGCCCCAGTCGAGAGTGGTACAATGTCCGAATAATGACCCAGGTTCGACATTGTACCACAATAATGCAGGCGAACGCCAACCACTGCAGAGCCGCCCAGGACCTATTGTCCCATGGCCGAGTGGTTGGCGGAAGTGGCTGTGGTCGCTGAGCCGTATTCGGTCCCTGCCAACTGGCTGGGGGACCGTGATGGCTTGGTGGCCATCGTTCCGCGGCCCTCCACAGATTCCCCACCCCTCTCGCTCATCGAGAGGGGTCATGGATACGTGGCCGCCGCGTGGGGGGAGATTGCCATTCTTGGTACCTACTTCTCCCCAAACCGGCCGTTCGCGGAGTTTGAGAGGTTCCTGGAGATACTGGCAGCCGTAGTCCTTGGACTACCGCCCCTAAAACTGTTGGTCCTCGGCGACTTCAACGCCAAATCGGTGCACTGGGGCAACCCAGTCACTGACGTGCGGGGAGCCGCCCTCGAGTTGTGGGCGGCATCTATCGGTGTGTCCCTCCTTAACAGAGGGACAACACACACGTGTGTGCGGCGGCAGGGGGGGTCAGTGGTGGACGTTTCGTTCGCCGCCCCTGCACTCGCCATTCAACTTGTGAGCTGGCGGGTGGACTTGGCGGAGACTATGTCCGATCACCGGTACATCCGGATAGACTTCTCCGCCGAGAACCCGTCGCACGCGCCCCGCACGCGGCAGTCGCCGTTCCCCCGGTGGGCTCTCACCCACCTGGACCGAGGGATGGCCAACGAGGTGGCGTTCGTCCAGGACTGGTTTGGTGCGCCCGCCAGTACCGACGTCGACGCGGCTGCGCTGCAGCTTCGAGAGGCCCTAACCGAGGTGTGCGATGCCAGCATGCCTCGGTCCCGCAGGCCGCCTCCTAGACGCGCCGTGTATTGGTGGTCACAGGAGCTGGCGGACCTGCGGAGAAGCTGCATCGCAGCCAACAGGGAGTACACGAGGAGCCGACGTCGGCGTCGCAGGGACCTCTCAAACGAGGACCTCCTCTATGCCTCCTACCAGGAGGCAAAGTGCCGTCTTAAGGTGGCCATTGCCGAGGCAAAAGACCACGCCAGGGCGGAAATGCTGGAGGGTTTGGACAAAGACCCGTGGGGGAGACCGTATAGAGCGGCGCGTAACTGTCTGCGCCCCATCGGTCCCCCGGTGACGGAGACCCTCCAGCCGGATTTACTGGATGGAGTGATCCAGGTTCTGTTCCCGGTTGGAACCGACTTCGCCCCACCAGTGATGAATCCGCCTGTGGGCAGCAGTCCGCCGGCAGAGGACTTCGTTCCCCTCACGCCGGCGGAGTTTGAGTCTGCGGCAAAATGCCTGAGTGGCAAGAAGACGGCACCAGGCCCAGATGGAGTGCCAGCACGTGTGCTCGCCATCGCCGCCAAGCACATGGAGGAGCGGTTTCGGGACCTCTTTGATCGGTGTTTTGCCACCGGGAGGTTCCCGAAACCCTGGAAGGAGGGACAGTTGTGCCTCCTTCGCAAAGAGGGGCGGCCGGCGGACTCACCGTCGGGCTACCGCCCCATCGTGCTCCTCGATGAGGCGGCGAAGCTGTTTGAGCGGGTCATTGCGATCCGTCTCAACGAGCACCTGTCGTGGACCGGCCCGGATCTCTCCGACGCGCAGTTCGGGTTTAGAGTGGGCCGATCCACGATTGACGCCCTCAAGAGGCTGAAGAGCCTCACAGTGGAGGCCGCGGAGCGGGGGCAGGGAGTCCTGGCGGTGTCCTTTGACATCGCCAACGCTTTTAACTCCATCCCCCACTCCACGATTATGGAGGCACTTCGGTTTCACGGGGTGCCTCTGTACTTGAGGGCGTTGCTGGCAGACTATCTGGGCCAACGGGAGGTCCTCTTTGTTGGAAAAGACGGCCGTCTGCAAAGGCGTGCCGTCGAATCCGGGGTTCCACAGGGCTCGGTCCTGGGTCCCTTGCTGTGGAACCTCGGATATGACTGGCTGCTCCGGGGTGTTCTCCTGGCGGGCATGAGTGTCATCTGCTATGCGGATGACACACTCGTCACTGCCCGCGGGAGAACGTACGGAGAGGCGGCGAGGCGGGCCTCTGCAGGCGGCACGCTTGTCGCTCAGAGGATTCGCCGCCTCGGCCTCAAGGTGGCGCTGGAGAAGACCGAGGCCCTATTTTTTTTTTTTTTTTTTTTTTTTTTTCCCTGGGCCCCGGCAGCGCCTCCCTCCCGACGCCCACATTATTGTGGGCGGCGTGAGGGTTGAGGTCAAGGCCCGGCTTAAATACCTGGGCCTTACCCTGGACAGCCGGTGGCAGTTCGGCGCGCACTTCGCTGGGCTGTCATCCCGCCTCATCCGCGCAGCGGACGCGTTCAGCTGGCTCCTGCCGAACCTTGGGGGTCCAAGCTCACGATGCCGGCGTCTTTATGCCGGCATCCTAAAGAGCATGGCGCTGTATGGCGCCCCTGTATGGGTGGACTCCCTGCATCGGCGGGAGAACGTGGCCCTCCTCCGCAGGCCCCAACGGGCCATTGCACAGCGGGTGGCGAGGGCCTACCGCACAGTCGGGTACGCGTCCGCATGTGCGCTCGCGGCGACTCCTCCATGGGAGCTGGAGGCCAGGGTGCTGGCCACCGTCTACGATTGGACGGCAGCGCAAAAGGCGCTGGGTGAGTGGCCAGCCCCTGAAGAGCGCAACGCGGTGAGGCGGGATGCGCGCGAGGCTATGGTCCAACTGTGGAGGGAGGACCTAGCCTCCGCGCAGTTTGGACGCCGCACTCTCGACGCCCTCGGTCCTGTGATCGAGGCGTGGGAGGAGCGGCCGCACGGGTTCCTCACCTTCCGCCTGGTGCAGATACTTTCCGGACACGGTTGTTTCGGTAATTACCTGTACCGAATCGGAAGGGAGGAGTCCCCGTCGTGCCACCATTGCGGCGCGGCGGAAGACTCGGCGCAGCACAGCCTTGAAAGTTGCCAGGGCTGGGAGGAACAGCGCCGAGTCTTGTGCACGGTTGTCGGCCGGGACCTTTCGCTGCCAAGCATCGTTAGGGCCATGCTCGGAAGCGAAAGAGGCTGGAAAGCCGTTGCCTCCTTCTGCGAGGAAGTCATCTCGCATAAGGAGGCGGCGGAGCGGGAGCGAGAGGACGATCCGTCCCAACCCCCGCTCCGCAAACGTAGAAGGGGAAGGAGAAGACGGCAATACGACCGTTCTCTCCCTCCCCCCGGTGGTGGCCTGCAGGCTGGAGGTACGGGGGTGCCTCCACCTGCATTGCACAGGCCATCACTGATGGACAGGAATGACCCGGCGCTCCTGGTCATTCCTGTAGGCTCTCCATAAGGGGAGCGTGTAGGGCCTGCCACGGTAGGCAGGCAGTCGCCGACGATGTTGTGGAAGCAAAGGCTCTGCCGATTTCCCACGACATCGTCACGATGGCGATGGAGGAGCGCAGTAGGGTTTAGTGGGTATACCCCTGCCTCGTAACGGCAGGGGGGAGTCCCACACACCTCCCTCTGTCCCCTCGACAGAGGTCGAGACGGTGCGTAATTGCATTCCCTACTTAAAAAAAAAAAAAAAAATGGGCTGCAGCGACCACGTAGCCTGCATGCTCGTCTGCTACTCCATTCAAATAAAAAAATCCCTGCAAATGTAGGTTACCTTACAATACCACACTGCTTTAATACGAGTTTCTGAAGATAATGGTCAGTGAGCAATCCGTCATTAATGGCCACGGTGGCCATTAGTGGTCACCATTAGGCTAGCCTAATGGGCCCTGGTGTTTTTCCCAGCAGAACTGTAGACCTGGAGCTTACAACACTACGCTGCTTCATTATGAATATCTGAAAAAAAGAGGATTAGTAGTAAAGACTGCGGTCACGGAGATATCGGGTTCAAAATCTCGGCGCACACCTTTGACCAGAAGAGACCGTGCCCGCCAATGGGACATAAAAATAACCCTCAACTGTCCAGGTATTCAAAACCTTTATTTTTACCCTTTCCAGTCTCATAGAATATATCGCAGAATACGTCTGTAAAATCAGCGTTTTAAAACTTGTTGGTTCATTAAAATGACAGCCAACCCAAATAAGCAATAATTAGGATAAATTGAGATTTTAACTGCCAAAATGTGATAAGATTTGTACGATTTATGTCGTTCATTTGCTCGACTTTGCCGCTTTGCTCGGCATTGGTTGAACAAAAATTCAATTAAATAACGAGCATAATGTTTCGTGCGAAAGCAATTGATAATTCGAAGTCCCATAAACAGATCGATTTACGCAAAATAATTGCTAAAGTTTGTCTCCGAGTCTATCTGCTTCTGGGCTATATAGTGCCAAAGCTCGCATCAAGCGTACGTTAAAGTGATATCAATTCTCGATCCATTTGAGTCAGTATGTTAATAGCGGTGATAGCTCCTCAGACATTACGTCAACCAAAGATACATTTGGTGGTAATTGAACCAAATGTACTCATATACCTATGCATATTATATTCGCATTGGTTGCTTTGATTACACATGTATAACTTATGTTAAATGCATATTCTATAACAATTCTATATTTGCAGAAGGTAACAGATAACTGTGCTTAGTAGTTACTTTTGTGTTTTTAATTTTAAAAAGTCATGATATTTTAGTTAGCCCCTTAAATCAGTTCTTTTTATTTTTATTTTTTTTATCAACCTTTTTTATGTCCCACTGCTGGGCTGCTGTCTCCTTCTCACACAATTGAGAGGGATTTAGGCCAGAGTCCACCACGCTGGCCAAGTGCGGATTGGTGGACGTCATGCTTTCGAGAAATTATGAATTTCTCTCAGGCATTCATCATCATCATTTCCATCACCGTAGAGCAGCGATAAATTCGCACATTACAAATTTCTTTGTCAGAGGTGCGAGCCGAGGATTTGAACCTGGGATCGGTCGCGTAGAAGACCGCGGTTTTTTACCACTCGGCCATCGCTGCTCATTATCAGGTCAAATCAGTTCTAAATTGAATTAATTAAAATGATTCTAAATTCTAAATTAAAGTAATACTAAAAGGTAGAATTTGTATGGTTGTATCTGTATGTAATGAAGCTTCAACCAGTTCTGCCGTGAAGCACATTTCTTGTGTTTTGGTAGAAATGTGGATTTGCTACTCACTTTTGTGAGTCTACCTCGCCTAGGCACCTAGGGTGATACAAATACAACTGCATTTGATCTCAGACAAGACTCAAGTTGCCTGAGGTTAGGTGTCGATGATCGTCGCCAACAACTACTTACCACCTGACTTTTATTCTCGTCGAATGCGCTAAAAAACTTAGGTACCCACTGCTCTGATTAGTCTTCACCAATCGGCAGTTCTTTAATCTATGCAATATTATCGTTTTCAGCACCAGACTCTCAAAATTTTTAATTTAATCGAGACTTTAAAGCCATTTCAGTTTTAACTATTTATTAAGCCTTTATTATTTCAATTAAAGCAAAACAGTTTGATTTTAATTAGAGTCAGTATGTTAATAGTTACGTCAAGCGATAAACTCAAGTGATGTGTCTGCTAAAGATAATGGTCCATATCTATTACAAATATTGGTATGACATCATAGAGATATTTATATCATGTATCTACTACTGAAGCGCGCATGGCCCGGCGGTTAGCGTAGAACGCAAACGATCTATGCAACTAAGCCAAACGGGCGCGGTCGGGTGTGAGATGGGTGACCGCTAGTGGCAAAAATTTCATGCGCGTTTCCGTGCTTCGGAGGGCACGTTAAGCCGTCGGTCCCGGTTGTTGTCGATAGATAACAGTCGTTAAACCTTGTCGGAGGCCTTATGGGCGGTTTGAAAACATCCGACAGCGGGTTGGCCACTAACCCGCATCTCCACCAACCCGCATTGGAGCAGCGTGGTGGAGTAAGCTCCAGGCCTTCACAATAATGGGGAGAGACCCGTGCCCAGCAGTGGGACGCATAAAGGGTTGCGGCCATCTACTAATATGCATTAAATTTTGTAGTATGTGGTAGAAACTGCAAACTGAAAAGTTGCAGTCTGCTGCTTGTGATAAAGTAACTTTTCTTTTTAGTTTATTTATCACAAGCTCTCAGTACATATTCAATGCTCAATAATTAAATTTCTCTATGGACTTATGTAACTTTACTATGAAGATCTAAGTAACTTTAAAAGAAATTAAATAAATTAATTTTGTCATAATATTCGCTGTAATAACTTCTATTATGTTTCCTATGTTGGCTTAATATGCTGAGCGGAGAAAAAAGCCGATGGACTAAAGATTATCGAAGCGCTCCTTACATGATTAATTCAGAGTTCGATACACTCTCTTTCTTTATGTTCCTTCCTCTAGATGGGGCAGAGGGTGTCCACAGTGCGTCTCCATCTCGGTCGGTCCTGAGGGGCCACTCTGTAAGCCCGTTTCCGAAACTAAGTGAATTTTCGGGCCTTATTTTTGGATTAGATTGAAGAAATACTAGCAATATTATTCATTCAATAGCTTAATGTCATCAATGACAACGCTTATCTTATTAATTCATGAAAAAGAAGCGATCTGAGTATGCTAAAAATTATTCCGTAAATGTTAGAACTTACGGACAGATGCTTACAGAGTGGGCCCTCTGAGCTTCGCGCTTAATTTCGCTCCAGGTCTTTGCCATAGCCTTCATAAATGACAGTCCGCCGCCAGGTCTGTTTTGGGCGACCACGTTTATGTTTTCCTTGGGGATTCCAATCTAGGGCTTGCCTGTGGATGTGATTTGGACCCCTTCGGAGAGTGTGACCAATCCAACTCCATTTGCGGCGCTTGCTTTCCTTATCGATAGGGGCTTCATTGCAGCGTTCCCAGAGTTGTTTGTTGGACATTTTCTTGGGCCAGTAAATACCGAGAATTCTGCTAAGTCGATACACCACATAATTCACAAATCATCTCATAATGGGACTCCAGCCGTGTATAAAACATCCATTTGAATCTATAAACCAAAAAGAGAACTCGAATCTTAAAAGAAACGAGAAATTTTGTTACAATAGAATGCGAATCACGTGGGGCTTAGTATGGTTGCCTGCAATCCTTTCTTATGTCCCACTGCTGGGCACGAGCCTCTCCCCATTATTGGGGAGGCCTAGAGCTTACTCCAACACGCTGCAATGCGGGTTGGTGGAGATGCGGGTCAGTGGCCAACCCGCTGTCGGATGTTCTCAAACCGCCCATAAGGCCTCTGACAAGGTTTAACGATTGTTATCTATCGACAAAAACCGGGACCGACGGCTTAACGTGCCCTCCGAAGCAAGGAATCGCGTATGAAATTTTTTGCCACTAGCGGTCGCTCATCTGACACCCGACCGCGCCCGTTTGGCATAGTTGAAATGAAATGAAATGAAATGAAATGAAATGAAAATATTTAATTTGCACAAATATGGGTGAAAAAGGTTTTACAAAATATTTAGAGCTCCATATTTACCCCTTAGGGTGTACAAATTTTATTATATTAAATTAAATAATTATTTTAATGACTTAACATAATGTAAACATAAATTCTTAAAATAACTATTACAGAAGGGTACATAAGAAACATTAAAGTAGTTTTAAATTTTACAGTTTTAATTACTTAGACTTAAACCCAATTTTGTGCTTTTATATTATTTATTTTATTTGAACCATACGGGGTTCGCCGTCATCAGCTTTATGTAGTTGCATAGATCGTTTGCGTTCTACGCCAACTGCCGGGCCATGAACCACCAACCAGGTTTAAAACATTGATTTGAATCTATAAACCAAAAAGAGAACTCGAATATTGAAAGAAACAAGAAATTGTTACAATTGAATGCGTATCACGCGGGTCTAGGCTTAGTATGGTTACTTAGCCCAAATGGACCCTCGAAGTTAAAAGGTTTCATCCGATTATGGACTCTATATTTGTTCATTGTGCTTTGGCCCGGGTAATTGAAATTCCGGATAAGAGACCAGACCATATTTAGGTCCTCAATTTTTAAACGGTTTTGGGTTTTGTAAAAGTAAGGATGTTAAAATATATAGGTATGTGATTCATAGAGGGTGTATTGTATAACTATACAATGCATTTTTTCTGTGTTCCTACATTGAACTACATATACTGGTATTACTTTCGTAGTAGTACCTCAGTGTGTTCCTACTCACGTTTGCGTCTTTTCCAATCTTCATATATATAGAAAATCAAGCTTTAGGCCTCCCCTAGGTCCTCCCACCTTTTTTGGTATCGGGGGGGAAACCTTCAAAAGGTACCCGACACCTTGGGAGAGGATACCGGGTTATGTGGGATTTGACCGCACTAAAACCCCCTCGGTGGCCTGCCTCTGCGTTTGTGAGGACTCCGGGATCTCCATAGGAACACACCGGTGTCCTCCACGCGCGGCGCCCCAGAATGGGCCCATCTTCGGGAGAGCAGATGTGCTCTCCTGCACCTTCAGGTGTTCACGGCGGCATGCGGCCACGCATACACCGCCGTCCCTCCCGGGGCTGCTGGCTGGACGGGTCAAGCTCCCACTCTCACCGTCCGCATGCCCGGAAGCCCCTTTTAGTTGCCTCTTACGATCAGGCAGGGGATACCGTAGCTCTATTCTTAATCCCGAAGCTACAGGGACTATTCGCCAGCTACCTACAGTGAGGTAAATGTTCCTACAGTAAGGTAAAGGGCTAAATGTACATGTACGAAGCTAGGTAAAAATCATGAAATATATTTGTTTTGTTCTAGTTTCTCATAGCGTTATGAAATAAATACAACATGTTTCGGATACTCGTATCTCTATAGACAAAAATCTCAAGAATTTTACAACCTCTTCATTTATTTCCTTCATTTCTTCAAAAGAATTCGTGGCGAGGTCACTGACCTATCTTTTCTATCGGCAACAAATCACGAGCTCACAAAGTCCCAAAAAATCAGCGTGAAACGTAAATAACGTTCAGCTGGCAGAGGGACCAGTCCCTCGGGAGCCGGCTTTGGGCAGGCTGATTAAAAACGGGAAGTAGTGTGAACTATATGTAAGAGATGTGTCTTGCCAAACTGAATAGAATTTTGAAGCTATTTTTGATCTATATTCCGGATAGATTTTTAAATTCTGGTGTTTTATTTTTGTTCTTTAAAACTTTAAACTTCTTTCTTTCAATGCCAACGTTTTGTGGTTCAATAAATAATTTTTATAAAATGAAATAATTGACGAACATGCTTATTCCACCACGTTGCTCCAATGCAGGTTGGTGAAGATGCGGGTTAGTGGCCAACCCGCTGTCGGATATTTTCATACCGCCCATAAGGCCTCCGACAAGGTTTAATGCCTGTTATCTATCGACAACAACCGGGAACGACGGCTTAACGTGCCTTGATACCATGATATTTTTTTGCCGCTAGCGGTCACCCATCTCACACCCGACCGCGCCCGGTGGCTTAGTTTTATAGATCGTTTGCGTTCTACGCTAACCGCCGGGCCATGCGCGCTTCCTGCTGTTATTTTAATATTTATTACAATATTTTCCAAAGTTTCTATTCGTCTTTCGATAAGGTTAGGTACTAGATATGAGTACGTTCTCAATGGAGGAGAGCTTAAATAGAATATTCTCAAACAGAAAACTTTGTGAAACACCAAATCATTTTTAAAGGTTCTTTACAAAACAACTGGTTCTTTACAAACAATTGAAATTTAAAAATTGCACGGATTTTCTTTAACAGCCTTATAAAGCGCTCTTTGTTTTTTAGAAAAGTTGAATTGAGCGTTCTCGCAGTCAAAGTAAATACAAACGTTGTAATTATCTACAAGCTTTCAATTCAATCACATGTACAAAAAACAAATTACACGCAACAGGCGGACCACAGGAAACGATACAAATAAGCCATCACCAAAACTCATTGAGCTTTCTCTGTTATTTGATACCATTATAAATTATTTTTTAAACATTGTTTGCCAAAACGAGCTACGTCAAAACGGATGGTAAGGAGAAAGGTCTTAATTTAAAACAAACTGTTGGCGGACATCTCATTAAAAAGTGAATGAGTTTCAAGAGATTAAGAAAGTTATAAGACTCGCCAGATTTAATAACTATAAATACAGTGTTCTGCTCGCAAAATCTAAGAGTAATAATTAAAACGCAAAAGACGGCTGCCATCCAGTCAGCTGGTATATTTATGTCACGCTGCTTGCTGTAAAATTGTAGTTGTTAAATCTCTAGTAGCTATCAATAACTACACTGTGTAGTCTGATGTCAAAATACCTTATCCTCGTCCAAGCGCGGGGTACCATAAGTCAGAAGACCAGGAGTATACACTACCTAGTTGATCTAATGCGTATTGGTGGAGACCCTAGCAGCAGTTCAGATACAACAAGCTATAGCTACTACAGCTTGCAAGCTACAGCCTTTCACTATTTTTTAGTTATTAATTGGAGTTCAAGGCTCTACGTAACCCAAATTCGTAATCCAGTACACCAAAAATATGCAAAATATGAATCACAAAAGGCGGTAAGCATCTGAAATCGTTTAACGAATAATGTATAAAGGAACCCCTTAGGGCACTGATCGCTGACGCATCGAAAAAGGTGTTTGAAGGAACAATCAATAACCTCGCCAATATCCTTGACCTTTTCTCCCCCTCGCAGCGATATGATGCAAAGGGCATGCAGGGGAATTTCTGCAAAATGCTAGAGGTCTCTCTATGTCAGCTGGTGGTGAATAAAGCTAGCAGTTCTCATACGTCAGTTACTATAATCCGGTCAATAACATAAATTTGTGAGGCACGCTTCTTTATTGGATTTGCTGGCGCCAACGAGCTATTGAACCTTCAGCCGGGAGGAACTTTTAGAAATTGAAATCTTCTGTACTAAATTTGTCACTTTATGAAAGCGTTGGTATAATGTAGGGTCGCCTTTGATAAAATGCTATGGCGCGAAACCAGAAACTACTCAAACTTTCAAAGCTTACTAAATCTTTTTAAAATGGCATTTATCTAGTGGCCAAAACTCGATGTTGCAAAGAATTGATTGCAATCATTCTTTGTTTAAATAAAGAGGCAGATGAGCATGTAGATTTCGTGGTTTTATGTGTTTGGTTCAGCTTAGGGACACTCGAACTCAAGTTATGGGGCTTACTTGTGTTGCCTGAGGCCGTCTAAACTGCAGCTCCGAAGACTACTCCGAAGGCTCGTCTCAAGTAAGTGTGGTCGGCAACAACACTTTTTCACCGAAACACGATAGAAATGGTTTGCAAAAGAAATTGATTTCGGTCGAACTATTCAAGCGAGCAAAGACTATGGCATTGTTAAGGGAAAATAATTTTCCTCGGTATAATTTAATGGTTGAGTATTAATAAATCTTCTGCAACAATATTTCTAAGTTTAATGTTAAGAAATATTTATAAAATAGTGTTATATTCCACAAGAGCCTAGTGCATAGCACTAGAACTTTAAAGCCTATTACAGTAAGCTTCTTTCTAGGCAGATAATAGGCAGGGTAATAATTACAGTCAATAATGTTATACACTGTGAACATTAGTTCACCACGCTGCTCCAATGCGGGTTGGTGGAGATGCGGGCTAGTGGCCAACCCGCTGTCGGATGTTTTCAAACCGCCCATAAGGCTTAGCGACTTGTTTAGCGACTGTTATCTATCAACAACAACCAGGACCGACGGATTAACGTGACGGATTATCCTCCGAAGCACGGAAACGCGCATCAAATTTTTTGCCACTAGCGTTCACCCATCTCACACCCGACCGCGCCCGTTTGGCTTAGTTGCATAGATCGGTTGCGTTCTACGCTTACCGCCGGGCCATGCGCGCTTCATGGTGGACATCATACCTTTGTGAAATTATAAATTTCTCTTTGAAGTGCACGGTGGTGGAAATCATCGTATATATTTAAATGTCACAATATTTCACATCACCGCGCCGTGAGCAGATATCTGCTCAATTCTGTCTGTTTCTGTCTCAATATCTGTTTTTATATAAAAACGCCACCAACCCGCATTGGAGCAGCGTGGTGGAGTAAGCTCCAAGCTGCCCCAATAATTGAGAGAGACCCGTGCCCAGCAGTGGGACGCAAAAAGGGTTGCAGCCAGCCATATAAAACGCACATTGCAAGTTTCTTTGGAGAAGTGCGCGCCAAGGATTTGAACCCGGCGTCTCGTGTCGGAGACGGCGGTCTTTACCGCTGGGCCATCGCGGCACTGTACGATGCTCATGTATAATACAAATGTTGAATTCTTGACTAAAAGATGACATACCAAATAAAGAAAAACATATGACGAGTCATAAGTACACCTGAAGTCGTCTCAGCTAAAAGTCGCAAACTATAATGTTTCTCTTTAAGGACAAGTTCCCGTTTGCACAGAACTTGCCTTTGCCTGCCTTTGACGGAAACTGAAGGGAACTTCTCAGACGGGTTTGGCAAATTTGCAATCAAAGTTCAATTTTGCACGACGTTTTGGTATGAGAGAATTCGATGAAAGGAGTGTTGATAGCTTGCTTCTTTGAAACACATGATTAAAAAAAAAACCGGCCAAGTGCGAAGTCGACTCGCACACGATGCGTTCCGTACTAATTTCAATAAAAAAGGAAAAACATCCACCTTTGTAGTATGGTATAAAAATATTTAAATGGGGCTACCATTTAAATATTTTTTTTCAACCTTTTTATGTCCCACAGCTGGGCTGGTCTCCTCTAACAAGCGAGAGGGATTTAGGCCATAGTCCACATATCATGCTAAAATTTCAGCTCAATCGGTGCAGAACTTTTTCAGTTTTTGAAGCGTACACAAACCAACATAACATTTATATATATATAGATAGATATTCTGTGAATATTTCAAACGTCTACCTATTGCTGTCATCAACATCGAACAAAAACGGGCAAAAAAATTACGTTTGTCGTATGGGAGCCCCCTTAAATAGTTATTTTATTCCCTTTTTTAGTATTTGTTGTTATATTGCCAACAGAAATATAATTATGTTCTGTGAAAACTTCATCTCTAACTTTCACGGTTCATGAGACTCAGCCTGGTGACAGCCGGACGGACAGACGGACAGCGGAGACTTAGTAATAAGGTCCCGTAAACGAAATGGTAAACCTTTGGGTACGGAACCCTAAAGAGAAAAAATGTGATGTTGGTAATTTGAAATGTTTTAATTCTACACTACCTATCTTTAATTTAATAGAGTTTGGCAATAGTTCGATTTAAAAAATAATAAGAGGTATCAAATATGTCAAGTTATTTACCTATAACTTTTCAGGTAATTCTCACAATATTTTCAAATAACTAGTAGCAAGATCGAAAAACCGTGCCGATATCCGAATGACTGAAGGTTTATGAAGACCCCGTATACGAAATTTTGGTAATTTCGCTGATTTAGCTAATTTTACATGGGAGATTGCAATTAAAATCCAGTATTTCCGTAAGTTTATTGCACAATATATTTCAATAATAAACTACTAAATTGGCCACTTTTTAATTTTTATTACGTTGTTTTGCATAATAGACCTGGAGACTGTGACACATTTGTGAAATTTACTGTAATAGGTATAGAATATTACATATTTCCGGATAATTTTAAACGGATCGAAAAAATGCTATGTTTTGCTGTAAAAATCACATATAAAGTAAATTAGTCACATTTTGCCACTCTCATACAAAAAATATTAGTAAAAAAACATTGAACTTAGTTAATTTTGAGAGAAAATGGGCCAGAAATTCCAATTGATTTCAGCTAATTGGAATAATCTTTCATACAATATGTTAGACATTAAATGCATTTCACTTTATAAATAATCAATCCGTTTTCTGAAAAAATTCAAATTATTAATGAAAACTTGGCATTAAAAATCTTGATGTAAATGATCAGTTATATCGGTTATATTGTGCAGTGAAACTTTTGGAAACACTGTATTTTTACTGCAAAATCTCATGTGTTAAATCAGGAAAATCAGCGAAATCGGCAAAATTTCGTATACAGGTCGTATACGGAACTTAAACAACAAAATCTTTAATTAATGCGCCATTTATTTCATTATTAATACCCACTCATATTATACGACCATTTGCAAAATTTAAATTACCAACTCATCGAGTTCACGGGTCGGTACCATCGGTCTGGTTGCCTTATAAGGAACGTCAGCATTTTTCCCAGGGAGAAAGTTTTTGTATGCGCGCCGGAGCCTTGGACATCCCCAGCCTTTAAAATATTTGCATTTCTTTTGCATAGCGCGAGCCGAGCTTTCTTTGAACCGACCGTCGCATGCCAGAGCTTGTTAGATATTAGGCGCTAATTTTATTGGTCTGAACTTATTATTTGTGTAGCTATTCAAGTTATGTTGGACGCGATTCAATAAAAGCGAGAGATTTATGTATGTGTTTTTATAAGAAGATACGTTTATTTATTAGTTTGGTTGGAGCTGTATGAAGGCTATAGTTTCCTGATTTTTCTTATTTTTTTTCAGTGCAGTTTAATGTATGCAGTTGGCTGTTTGCCATACTACTCTGATAATTAAGAAGAATATTTATATTACGTTATTTCTTCTAAAATTTCTTAACAAAATTATAAATCATCCATCTTTTCATAGTCTACTATTGGAGTAAAATAACGTATATTAACAAAATCCATGCTAATATTATAAATTCGAAAGTAACTCTGTCTGTCTGTCTGTTACGTTTTCCGGATTAAACTACTGAACCAATTTTAATGGTACACAATAGAGTGGACCTTGGGAAAGGACAAGGATGGTTTTTACCCTACAGGAACTTATGTATACGACGGGTCCATGCGAGCGAAGCCGCTGGCGGAAGGCTAGTAATATAAGCCTTAGGAGTAGCAGCAGCGTATTGCAAATAACCACAAGCAAGAAGTTGAGGTTGTGTGTAAATATCCATCAGCTGCAGCGACGACTTAACACAAAGTGGCCAGCTTGCTCATCTCGATTTTCATTCGAATAAAAAAAAAGAGAAAATTCACTAAAAAAACAAAGAAAAAAATCTGCGAACAGTAACTCTGTCAACAGAACAAGAATAAAGACTACTAAATTACACTCAATATAGTTTGAAAGGTTTCGCTATCTAGCAAATCCGTTAAAATGACACCGGCTTAGCTCCGACCGAGCATCTGTGTAATGCGTATATCGGAGTCTCCATCTAGAGTAAGTACCGATACAGAATTGATTTACTATTGTAGCCACACAATATAGTTTTCTTTTTATTTGCGGTGTAGAGCATGAAACATTGTTTATTTATTTATTTTATTTAACGATTTTTGTACACAGTAATACTATAAAGTAAGGTACATTAAATGAAATATGGTACAAAGTTACTGCTTATTCCAACAGAAATTTCTTCCAGCAGACCTGAAACTGGAGAGCTGGATTGCAGTGGTTCAGTGTGTGTACGCAACCTAAATACTTAACCTAGAATATAATAATTGTTGTGCGTTATGAGTATTTTTCGTTAGAATACCTACCTCAATAAATGAATTGCAAATGTCATATAGCAGTAATAATATCTACTAAAATGTTGATATTAGCTGCAAGGTCTATTTCTAGTAAGAAAGTGTAAAATACGGATAAGATAAGATACGGATAAGATTCTTCCTATTACTTACTTTCGTAACATAAAATTACTTCTTTAATTCTAAACAACGCTTCACACTCATAGTACCACAATAGGCAGTGGCGGATTTACCAGCAGGCTGAGTAGGCTTGAGCCTAGGGCGGCAGATTTTCGGGGCGGCAAATTTGGGGACCCATTTTTTTTACCTCATAGAAATACAACAACAACAATAACAACAATAATACTTTATTGCACACCATGTTTTACAGTAAAATACCATTATATGTAAAATTTAATTAGTGTATGCAATAGGCGGAAATCAAAAAGATTTTTGCATGACGGTTTTCCGATGTCTTAGAGATAGAAGTCTGCAACAAATTTTGCTGATGACTTTCCTCTCTCACTTGTCATTGCACATTCCGAGTAAATAGGTCCAATTTTATTAATTGTTTTTTTAACCTTTTTCAACAAGTGAAAGGGACTTAGGCCAAAGTCGATGGACTGGCGTGGTGACGCTAGCCAAGTGCGGATTGGTGGACTTCGAGGAAATTTTCAGTTTCTCTCAGACGTGCACGTCTATGAAAACATCGTAATCAACTAAATGTCACAATATTGTCCGTCACCCTGGAGTAGTGATAAAATTGCGCACGTTACGAATTTCTTTTTCAGAGGTGCGCAGTGAGGATTTGCACCCGGTATCTCCGCCACCGCGGTCTTAACCACTCGGCAATCGCTGCTCTAGCGGCTAAGCCGTGAAATGTCAGTTATGACCGTCAATTTAACAATGAAATCTGTTATGTATGAAACTCCGACCTTAAATTTTGATTATTGAGAGTAGCAAACTTCCATATTCTAGAGTAAAACAGCTAGTTCGCCGCCCCCAACCAGTAATCGGCCTCTGCGCCCTCTGCCCACACTTTGTATGGGTGAAGAAGAAAAAAGCGAAAATGTAGAAAATGTATTTCTCTCTTCCCACTATCAACCCATATATGCCTGTCCTACTGGTTGGAAACTGCGAACTGGATGGTTTGTAAATAATTTTGTGAGTTTAATCCAGAAAGTTAATAGGTACCTCATTCAGTTTAAAATAGGCGTAGGTCCCAGACCAAATAAAAAAATAAGACGGAACGCCCCGAACTAAAAAGTAAAGCCACTTTTTTATGTATAAGCGTGTGCGTGAGCCACTTTTGACTTTAACTTTGTGTGATAATGATAAGTTATGGCGTAGTTTCGTTACATGTGTATTGTGCGTGTAACTGTGTATGTACACAGCGTAGTTTTGTAGGCTTCACTTTTTAGTTCGGGACGTTCCCTCTTACTTTTTTAATTTGGTCTGAGGCGTAGGTAGGTAATTGGTAGGTAATTGGTAGGTAATGTACGTAGGTAGGTAATTGGTAGGTAATGTACCTACATACCTTTTAATTTTTACTCCACGAATTTCGGCAGCCGTAAAGTCTTTACTTTTAATAAAATATTGCGCCACCATTAAATTATCCACTCTTGGCAGATTGTCTGACTGGCCTTTCTGATACCTATCCTACTTCCATGGCGTAAAATCAAGGGTAAAGAGTTTAGGGAGGCAAATTTTTGTGGGCACCAAATTTGGTCCAAACTACTCCAAACACACTGCACACTGGGCGTGTTCACAAAGATCTTGCCAACTCGTGTCTAATGTGATTGGAATATTGGAAATAACTGACATTTTTTTGTATAATGTTTTTTTTAAATTTCTGATTTATATTGAATTTGAATTTTGGAAATAATTGTTTATATTGTAATATATTATTTGTTGTTATATTTTTTATGACATGAAATAAACCTTTATGAGACTATTGTTTGTAATTTATAAATTGACGTATAATTTGACATTTAATTATTATCTTATTGTAATGATATTTTTAATGTAGGTATAGGTATTTTATTTTTTATTGAGTTTTTTGCTCAACATCTAGCCCAAACGGCATCGGGCACCTAAAGGCGATGTCCGGGAAAAAATTACATTCATTAAGCGAATATTTTAGGTCAGCCTGTAATGTTAGCTGTAATGTGCATATAAATAAATAAATAAATTAATAAATTAATTAAATAATAACATTTAAGTCTGACAAAAATGAAATTAAAAAAAGAAGAAAAAATAAATCAGAACTCGATTGCATAAAAGGAGATTAGTAGGGGCGGCAATAACTGAATAGCCTACTGGCAGCAATTTTGTAAATCCGCCACTGACAATAGGGTAGATATACCCTGTGTCGTTTGTACCATGGACACACACAAAGACAGAAACACAAACACACAGACCGAGAACAGAAATTTAAACTCATCATTCGCCATCGGCCATTGTTTCGCCGGGAATCGAACCCGGGACCCTTCGATTGGCAGTTCAGCATGGTAACCATTACGCAGGTCGTCAACTGCTTCTAGTATCTTCAGTAAAATGAACCTTTTCTATTTTTATATACTGACAACATACAACTTTGACGGGCTTTAAAATTACTAACTAGAATTTGTTTAAAATCTTATTAACTTTCATCAGACTTTCTGATCGCTGAAAAATATATAAGGCTTCGATATAACCTTACCTTAGAATAAATACGTATAGAATGAGTGTCTTCATACAAGCGCGCTGTCTAAATTGAAGCACTAAATAGATTCCTACAGCTGGCACATCTGACAAAAATATATATTTTTATTTCGACCAAATTAACTATAAAATACTACAAAATATTGAAAACACTGTGAAAAGTTATTTTATTAGACTTCTTTTGTTTTTAAAAAGTGTTGTAATAACATCGGCATTTGGTGACATTAATGGCACCAATCAACATGCTTCAATTTGGGCGCACGAACTTGGTTTCGTTAATGTAATTTTAATTATTCTAAGCCTAAAACTGTATTGCAGTATTGCCCTATTTCACTCGAATATGGCCTAACATCAATTTGCCCAGTCGATAATGGTAATTCAACTCACACGCTCACGTGCATGCCGAGACTGCCAAAAACCGCAAATTTCAATATCACCCGCACCCGAACTAAATGACGAGGCGTCTCGGATCAACGCCCTCATACATCATATATCGGCTGATGAATAGAGAACGTTGTGCTATGAATTTATGTAAATAATAACCTAAAATGGCAGAACCATGAGTAGTAAGTAAAAAGAAGAGAAAAGACGTAAGATCAAAGCTCGTCCCTGTAGCTTGGGATTAGAATAAAAGCTACTCACGTTACTCATTTCTATAGTTAAGGTTATGGTGGTTAGAGTGTGAGCTGTGCTGTGATCCTACAGCCAATAACTATTGTAAGATTTATAAGTTGTTTTTTTTATATATGTTATACAGATAACCATTAATGGAGTTCACCACCGGTGTGTTCTACGGAACCGCGCCCCACAGTAAGGTAATTAATAATACCCTGTGTACTGGGTACCATGGGCACATACAAAGACAGGAACACAAACACCCAGACCAACAACAGAAATTTAAACTCATTCAAATTTCGCCGGAAATAGAACCCGGGATCCCTCGATTGGCAGTCCGGCATGGTAACCATTGCGCACACACAAGATGCCGCAACTGAAATAAATAAATTCTTGTACCTTAAATACTTTCAGTCGTTGTTCAGTGCTTTCAGCAAGCCACACTTTCAGCACCGTGATCGGCGATTTAGTCGCTAAATACAGCGATTTAGCATCCGAAACGCACGCTTCCGATGTGGCGTCCATAAGAAATAATACGCGATCTAGCATCGATGTACACGCAAATCGCCGGTGCTAAAAGTTGGTTGTGCGGTCTGGCCGTTAGCTTTTATACCAATTTCACAATGTTAAACATTGTAAAGTGTAGCGGAATGAAAAAAATAAATGAGAATCCAACTACTTTGGTGACAGCGACTAAAAGTTCCTGTGTAAAGCATGACTGTCTGAATAGTTGACCACAAAACAATAATCTTTAAACTTTAAGACCCAAGAAGATAGTTCCATAACTCACTTGCAGAGTTAAAGATCATGCATCGACGTAATTCCCACTACGGACGTGAACTGATTATCCACAATCGTTAATAGCCGTCGCTCCGCCCCCTCGTGCTATCGTCGTCTTTCTAACTATCCACCGCTTCGAGGGAGTTCATGTAAAGGCCGAGCCAGCTAGTAAATATTGTTGTTCAGACAACCATCAGTCATCATCGAATATAAAAAACGAAAATAGGTCCCTGTGACTAAACTGTCTATAAAGAACTGTCACCAGTAGTCCGTTAGTCCATGTACAAAGTTCAAAGTAGACTCTGTAGAAGGACTCATCAAAATGTCTACAGAACTAGATGCTATCTAAAATGAATCAGTACTTTCAACTCTCTTTTAGAGGCATCGAAGAAAACTTTTAGTCGCTGTCAACATGGGTGGCTCAGCCGAATACATCATAGCTCTTAAACCTATTTCACAATGTTAAACAATTTGAGAATCCACCTCTTATGGAAACGGCTACTAATCTAAAAATTGCTGCGTCAAGTATGGTGACTGTCTGAATAGTTTGCCACAAAACAGTTTAAATTTTATACCACAAGAAGATAGATCAACTCTATCTCTCTTGTAAAGTTAGATGATCAATCGACGTAATTCATACTACGGACGTTAACTGATCATCCACATTCGTTAATAGCCGTCGCTCCGTCCTCTCGTTCTATCGTCGTCTTTCCAAGTATCGACCGCTCTAAGGATGTTCGTGTAATGGTCGAGGCAGCTAGTGATCATTTTGTTAATTACACACATACACATGCTACGTTTAACGACCTTTATGACGAAGCGGTCGCAACGAAGGTGTACGTTAATGAGGTTCAGCATTAGACTCCTGGTGAGGAAAAAATCTAAATTATCAACTTAGACGTCTTTTCCTTACATATTCCTTCGATAGGGCTGCCCTTAAGTGTCCATGCGTGTCCCTGCCATCGAACCCTTTTTAATATTTTTACTCTGTGTTTAGGTTAGAATAGTAGAAGAAATACGAAACATTCTTGAGAAATATTAGATGACATTCAGGCAAGCAAGGTCCATCCAAATTAATAAGAGAACAAGTTTTTATTACGCTAATACCAAATTTTCTTAGTTCAAGGTGTGCTCTAGAATTTGGATTCTAAGCTTATCTATTATATTATAAGCATTATCTCTTGAATATTTACAATTCCATAAAAAAGTCAGTTCGGTAGAAAAGTCAGTAGTAATGTCTTAGGGTTTGATACAGGAGCAATACAAAAGAACATATCAGATAAAATTTTGTAGGTAGATAAAAATGAATGGCAAGTTGAATTTATTGTTCACGAGATTAAATGTTAATGGTAAAATCGTGTATCTTTTAATTAAAATTTAACTATTGCATCACAAACCGGAAACAGTGGCACAATTTTGTTATATTGAATCAGGTGACAAAATCTGTAATTCAATTTATGGTCTCGAAACACTGTAAAAGTAATTTAAAACAAACTTGGTGTCTTTACATTGAGGTTGTTTAATCATAATCTTGTTCGTTTGACCACTTTCAAATTTGTTGGATTACTCGTATATGGAGTATATTGTAATACAAGTAGTTTGATATTTTTCTTATTTACGAGTACTTTAAAATCAGTAAAATGTAAAGTCATGTTTCTTCTTTAATCTTTCTATTAAAACTTGAAATATAGTACTTAGGCATATTGTGATCATACTTGGTTTTAAATGTAATTTTATTCTTGTTGATTAGTTTTTCTAAGTTGCTTTAAAAACATTAGTTGTATGGACATACCAGTTTATTTGCTACTAAATATCCATATATTTAAAGTTATTGATTTATTGATTACTGAATAGGAATATCTTTGAACTAATTATATTAAACACATTGTGATCACCATCGATTTTAAATGTCAAAATACTATACCTACTGATAATGCTGAAAGTTTTCAAAAGTTTCAGGAAGGGGCAAAAATATTTTTACATTGGCTATAGCAAACGTATCCTATCTCAAAGGAAAACAGTTAACGACGGCGAAAGCCAGTATCCATCGCTTCTCTTTATACTCTGTAAAGTTTTACTGCCTTCTAATACTGTGTTTTAGCCCAGCGAATATCAAAATGATTGATTCGGTCTTTTACGAATAACAAGGATAAATAAACAATAGCCTAACTTTTTATACTTTGAAACTGAATTTTCCAACTAATCACAACAGAAGCCCATAAAACGAGACAATACTTTCGGAACCGTTAATTAATTAATCATTCCCACGCGGAACATTTCAATCAGAGCCCATTAACACCTTGAATCCAATCAGTCATCGCCGTATAAAGGGGGTTTTAATTAGAGACACAATAGGTGCGGACCATGACGTCACAAGTAAGGAAGGACGATGCGTGTCCGAAGGCAGGTGCTTCAGTATCAGAGAGCGGCGAAGAAATAATAAATGGAAGAACATACGGTATGTAGAACTTGCATTTTTTAATGTAAAAAACAGCAAACAGGCATACGGGCCACCTGATGGTGAGTGGTCACCGTCGCCTATGGACATTAGCAACACCAGAGGAGTCACCTATGCGTATTGCGTAGTTCAATCCGAGAGCAGCGATCTAATTAGAGCCGCAATCTTTTGTTTTTCGATGGTCGCAATAGGTGCGGACACTCACGTCTAAAGTTAGAGTAAAAGGTAAGCGTGCTACGAGGGAGTGCTTTCAGTATTCAAGAGCAGCGAAGATATAAGCAATTGCAAAAGATTCGGTACGTAAAACTTTCGTGGTTTAAACGTTTTATACTTTTATATATTTACCATTGTATATTTGCATACCTTATGAAGGTAAATATGGCGAACTAAATATATATAAACAACTTTGTAAACACCCATATTTGTCTTTGTCTTTGGAGAAGTGCGTGCAGCCGCAGCACCCATTTTTGTCGTGAATTGCCTCACTGTAGATTTTTTATATAAGGTGTTGTTTAATGACCGCAACTTTCCGTCAAAACACAACTGAATTATTTAAAAAAGAAATTGAAATTTTACCGGGATATATTTTCACATCGATATACTAGCTTGTAATGGAACACATGTTCCACAGAGTTGAATTTTAATTGACTTGAGGCTTTCCTCAATTTTCAAGTTGCGTGGGTACCGGGACCAGGTCCTATCAGACCCTGTCATGATGACAATTGGAGGGACGAAGGTTTGTTAAGATACAGAGACACATCACGCGCAGATAAGCACAGGTACCCAAATCGTAAGTATCGTAGAAGTGACTCGGGTTTTAATTAAAATTTAAGGCTTCTAATTATACACAACCCTAGTCCTTCGTTTGATTTAGGCGGTACACCTGTAATTAACTTTATGAAAGTGAGAGAGCAAACATTTTTGAAATTATATTTGAATACGTAAGCTTCTGAGCCGTAGCTGGTTGAGACACACATAAATTTATTTTGTGTGAGCTAAGCGAATCATTATTTATGTTATGAATTTTAAAATAATAGGAAACAAAAGTTAAGCAAAACGGGTGCAGTCGGGTGTGAGATGGGTGACCGCTAATAGCAAAATATTTCATGCGCGTTTTTGCGCTTTGTTAAGCCGTTGGACCGGTCAGTTGTTGGAGGCCTTATTGGCAGTTTTAAAATATCCGACGGCGGCCGGCGGGTTGACCACTAATCCGTATCGCCACCAACTCTCATTGAAGCGGCGTGGTGGAGTTAGTTCCAGGCCTCTCCAATCATGGTGAGAGAACCCGTGCACAGAAATGGGACGCAGAAAGGGTTGCAGACAGTTTATTATAATTAACCAATAACCAACGAACCATTGAAGTTGCATTGTAACATATGAAATTATTCGCAACCTGCCAGTCTATACACATTTGTCGAGCAATCGGAACTGAGGGCTCGGCCATTGTCTGCCACATTCCGAATAATTGGTGAATGGGCACATCCTTCCTCCTGACTACAATGGACGCATACGACATTACACGGCTTCGTACAGCTTGTGATCTACCACAATAGACGCAATGATGTCCATCATCAATGACCTTTAACTCTTACGTTAAATAAACGAATAAATAAAAAATACATGAAAAATCCTTAAATTTAGTTCTTGCTTTACACCTAGACCTAGTTTTTTTTTCAATTATGGCATCGCAAACTCTGCATATTGCCAGCGTCGAGTATAATTTTTGCACAACGTTTTTGCCAGTTTCGGTGAAAGTGGACGAGTAATAGGTAAATAGGTAAAGTCAGTAATCAGTCAGTCAAGTCAGTCAGATATTCAAGTAAAGCGATGGCTTCTTTACCAGAACGTGACCAATGGAATTTTGGAGACAAGCCTAAAAAAACATATTTTCGCACTGATATTTTAATTCACAACACTCGTACACTATAATTAACCTACATCGAACAAAATGCCATCAAAATCCGATATTACTCAAAAATACACAAAAAAATAAAAAAATAAAAAAACAAGAGCACAATATGTCTTTTTCGATTTCCTGCCAAAATAACTCCTAGACCTAGTTTATCGGCATTCCTTTTTTAAAAGTTGTATTATCTGTACGAGTATTTTATACTCATGCAATGCGCAAATTTGGACGTTTGGATGGATGTTTGTTGCTTAATCAATCACGCAAGAACGACTCTACGGGACGAGATCAAATTTGGCACAGAGATAGAATATAGTCGGGAATAACCCATAGGCTTATTTTTATTCCGGAAAAATGAACTATTCACGTGGAATAAATTATTATTATCATATTAACTTTAATCACTCGAGCAAAGCCGGGTCGTATCACTAGATAAAAATAAAATACAAAATATAAAAAAATCCTAAAATATAGTCCATTTTTTCCACATAGTTTGTTAGTCTACATTTTTTTTTCAAAATGGTATGCTGTCGCCGTATTGAATTTCGATTGCTGTTATATCTTCAATGGCGCTCACAATATCAAATCGAATTGATGAATTTTAAAATCAACAAAGCCGCTACATACTTTTTCATTCTGTAATGCCCGATTCAATTCCTTATGTTTGTATATTATCCTTCTTTGCGCCACACAGTCGCGCGAATTCTAGTTTTTTACAAAAGTAAACGTAATACCTCGCATAAAGAAGGAACCTTGAATCTAAATAAAATTTCATCGACCCCATCTCTGCGTTGGAATCGCCTTATTTCTTATGTAACTGAGCTTTGTGTATACAATGGCTCGTAATCAGTAATATATTTTTCTTGTAAGAATTCTTGGCTGGATCCTGCGTCAAATGGTCATCGATTTCCTCAATCTGGCTTCATTCCAGTGTTTCTTTCCTTTGCAAGTAATTTATTTGTGAATTATTCCCGTTTTCACCAGATACATTGCGCAATAAGAATAGATCCTTACATAAGTTTATCGTTCTGGTGGCAATCTATCAGAGAACCTCGATTGGAAGAAATATGGCAATTTATTCTATTTTCGCTTGAATCAATTATAATATATCACGATAAAAGTGCACATCCAGATTATAATGCTATATTAGATGTAGCTTTTTTCAGTACATTCAATTCGTATACTTATACGTTTGATTTAGAAGCTTTGATATCTTAAATAATCAGTAGTTAAAATTCTCAGCAAGTCTTCACCTTCCCAATGGAAAGTTATTTTATTCGTGGTAAGATAGATGGAAGGTCGTCTATAAAATCGGCAATCTAAAGAAGAGAAAAGGTGTAACAAAACAAAGGGGAAAGTTTTGAAAGGTGCGGTCAAATCATTGCTCCCTGGGGGATGCAATACGAGGAAACTATTCTTTTACATTTTCTTTTTGACTGTGTACTCGTTTAATCACAATTTGGCTTAGATTTTGGTTGTTTATTTTTGTTTGCTTAAGACACTCAATTATTTGCTGTCATGTCATCGCAACATACAATCTATTTAGACAGTAATCTTCTTCGATTTGACAATGTCTAAAGTATTTCTTACGCATTCACAAAGCATGTTGATAATTTAATATGAATGTAGCCAAGTGCATCGCACAGGGGGTCGTGTCCGTGTAATTATAAGGAACTCCAATTAAACGACACTTGAAAAAATATCCGGTTTCAACGTCAAGCGCTTTTCGCATTCTACAAGTTACATCTGTGTGCCTCGAATTTTTAGTCAGATACTTATCGACGTACAGCATGAGACATTGCATGTTGTTCTTCGTGTAAATGGTTATTTATTTAATGTACACGTAAGTCTGTCCCAGTTTGCAGGTGCTGTTAATTCATGTTTTGTTTCTTTTCCGCAGAAATCTGATTGAGGGCAAGATAAATCTTTAGATTTTTTTAAATCCAAATCCTTGCACCTTTTTTATATTTTAAGCAGCAGCGGCGTAACCAAAAAGCTGATGTGTACAGTCGAAAATATCTTGTTTCTGGTAAATATTTAAGCAATTTAATGTGCTGAGGTCCATTTGTTTAGAATCGTAAATCGTATGAATCCTTTTTATATCGTTATAATTTATTGGCATCAAAAAGCCACTCGATTTTGTTATCATTTAAACAAAAAGTTATATAAAACTTTCTCTTATGAAACAAGGCGTTAATGACGTCCATAATAATTGTTAATTATCAACGAAATAGCGAGTACTTGTAAGAAGCTTCGCATTTATTATTGAAGTCTCAGCGTCCCTTGAAACTGCCGCTAAAAGATTTCTCAGAAGATCCGCTTACTTGAAGTGCTGGTTGATTTAATTTTGTACATCCAATCACCTATTTAAAAAGTATCCTGACTCACAATACGGATATCTAATTCAGTCTGAAAAGATAAAGAATGTCACTTTCTATAGGGTGCATAGTCATTCTGTGAAAGAATTTTAAGTACAGTTCCTAACTTGTTTGATTGAACAACCTTATTTCCAGTTATACTTCGTTCACTAACATTTGGTTTTGCTATAACCCTTGCTTGCTCTAGTGACATGCTGCACAATCTCAATAGGCCTCCAACTAATGTATGGAACCCATATCCATTTTGCAACCTTACAGTAGAGTCCGGTTATAACGAAGGCCAAGGGACCGGTGGTCGTACTAACCGGAAGTCGTATTAAACGAACAGACAATTTTAGTTTTAATTGATCACATACATAATGTCATGATGTCATCTTCAAAATTAGTATGCACTTAGATCCGCTAGTGGGATCAGGCCGTTTACATCACATACATTTCAGTAGATACTTGAGCTTCAGATACGCTCGGAGTGGTACAATTCTCTTTCAGGCTTACCTATACCTAATTATCGTTGCTATCTTGGCTGTTGACCATAAATTTAGTAAGTCGGTACAAGCACAGCAACTTAGGTGTTATGTAGTGTAGGTAATAGGGTTGCGCAGGGCGGAGATATCTTCTTTCCTACGATTTAATTATAAATACGTCAAAGCTCGTCGTTGTAACCGGACAATAATATCAATTATGTGTAAAATTCCGTCGTTATAAGCGGTCGGTCGTTGTAAGCGGAGTCGTAATAAACGGGTATACTTTCATATAAAAGCATAGTAAAACCAACCATGCAGGTGCCTACACTAACGTCGCCAAAAACGGTAGGTTGTTATACGCGAAGTCGTACTAATCGGACTACACTTGCTGCTATTATATTATGCTATTTTTATGTATTAGGTAAATCGTCTGAATGTACAAACTCAGCACTTAGAAAATACGAGTTTCGTATTGAGTACCGAAAATCATTTACTCAATTTCTTTTAAGCAGGATATTTAGAAGTTCCAAAAATAATATGTTCTCTTTGTTCTCAGGTAAACAAGTGTCTCATATTTTCCGAAGTTTTGCTGAAAGTGGGTAAGCGGATTTAGCACATACAAAGTAAGCCACAGTGGGTGATTTTACGACTGACTTCTGTTGAGTTGATAACAAACATTCTCATTTCTTTGAGACGTTAATAGCCGCTCTCTACGGTCTATTATTCAATTTAAGTATATTTTTATCATAAACACTTGTTTTTATAAACATTTGTTTTTATAGTCAGATTATAAGTTAGTTCTTCAATGTATTGTTAGTTTAGTTCTTATTTATTTTCCTTTCCTATTTTTTCAACTTTTCTATGTTACACTGCTCGGCACGGATGTCCTCTCACAAGTGAGAGGGATTCATGCCATGGTTCATCACACTGGCTAAATGCGGATTGTTGGAAATCATGCCTACGAGAGATTATATCACCATTTTTTCCATCATCTTGGATTAGTGATAAATCCGCACATTATAAATTAATTTGTTAGAGGTGACCGCCAATGATTTAAACCCGGTATCTCAGTGTCAGAGACCGCCACCGATGCCGCCGCCAAAAGTACACCAACAATATGAAATTAAAACAAAAGTACGTACTTCTCGCCGAAATTTCCCTTACACAGTAACAACAGGTCCTTTAGTGAAGTGTTGCGACTCCAAACTATACCTAATCGATAAAAATATGTAAAAAATCGAGCCGTTTGGGTGTAAGGCTGCGCATGTCGTTATTATGCCGTCATTATCAGGAAAACGCCAGAAAATATGTTAAAAATATTTTTTGTAATACATAATAAACACAAACATTAGAAATATTTTTTTGCAAATTTGCCGACCTTATGGCTGGTCGGCGCCTCAGTTCCAAAAGGTAGCATCCCACTCTCATCGCGCGAGGATTATATTAATTTGTTATTCGTACTACAAATACTGTATCACTAACTTCTTCACACGCGTTGTTTGCAGTTAACTAAGTTCATAGTGTGGTTATGTAGATTTTATTAATTTGAACCTGTAATTCTCTACACATACCGAGGCATAGGTATAATAAAATATACATTGTCGTGGCAAAATAAAAACAATGGGTTGCACTCCGGGAGTGCCGGCAGAAGTGAAAACATTAACGTTGTGCATTTTTGATGTCTTGGAATCGTTAGGGAATAATTCCGCACGAATTGCTTGAATTATCAGTACCTATTAATTTCTATCTAGTATTTTTACAAAGTACTCTCTCATTTTCTTTCACTATTTCTTCGTCACTTTTTTCATTAATAGATGCACTTTGTTCAATGTCCATATTTTAAATACTTGATATAAACGAATTTTAAGATAAAATTATACTTGACGCTGGCAATATGCAGAGTTTGCGATGCCATAATTGAAGAAAAAAAGTATAGACAGCCGTCAGATGAGCCGTCATCAGCTGTCACCCCTCCGTCTTGGTCTAAGAGCCGGTGAAGATATTCACTCGTTCGGTTGTTACAAGAGTGAAGGTGATATGAAAGAAAATTGATTAAAATTAATTAAATTAAAAATAGCTATGAACACTTTTCGATAGTCAAGTTATCATAGGAATATATGTTTATAAATTATATTTGGTAAACAATCGAATTATCAGATCGGTGAAGGTCGATCTTCCTCGTCTCCTCTACTATCTTACGAAATTTTGCGATCAGCACACCAGTTCGGTTTCTTCTCGTGCGGCTTCTGTGCCGCACGGGGAGCCAAGTTTCGCTTACGCTCTGGCTTGGAGCATTCTGCTCGGCCCGCCACTGCGGGACCGGTCTTTGGGGTGGTATTCCAGGGGGAGCCCCCCTGGCTTTCCGGTGGATGGGATCCAGCTTTTTTCGCTGGATTCGGGGTGTTGTGGTCAGTGGGTTGCGGCTTTCGCCGCGGGAGTCAAATCCGGTGGAGGCGCGGCACTTCAGTGCCGCGGGTCAGTCCAGTCTTCATGAAGCCCCGGCGGCCGCAGGTGTATCCCGCGCCAGGAGATCGCGCGGGAACAGTCTGCGGTCGGGTGGACGAGCGTGGAGCGGCGCCAGATCTCGCAGATGCGGGAATCGCGCCGCGTCGACACGCGCAAACATCTTGGTGGCGAGGCGGCCGATGAAGTCGTCCAGGCTCTCGACTCGTAAGTCCCTCTGGATGACTGCATTCCTGACGCACCACGGCGCTTGAGTGACCTGTCGCAGCACGCGCGATTGAGTCGCGCGCAAACGTTTGCGCTGCGGCTCACTCACGAGCGCATACCAGGCTGGCGCCGCGTACGTCAGGCGGGGGCGGATGTATAGCTTGTACAGCGTGGTCTTCACACCCAGAGGGAGGCTCGAGGAGAGCACCGGACGAAGCTGGAAGCTCGCCGACCTCGCGCTGTGAAGTATGTTGTCCACGTGGGGCTTCATGGTGAGTCTGTGGTCTAGCGTCACACCCAGGTACTTCGCCCGGGTGGACCACAGGATTTCTTGTCCGTTGAGCTTCAGAGTGGGATCCGTTGAAGAGCTGCCGCCTATCCGAACGGCCTGGGTCTTCCCCACGTTCACCGACAGTCTCCACTTCGCGAGCCAGTCGGGGAGGGCGATCAGCACACGTGACCTCGCGCGAGTTTCATAGTTTTTACCCATCCCACAAAAAGTGCTCAACGCCGCTAAAGAAGTTTTCACTTCAATAAATTAAACACTTTGATTTACGTTCATTTATGTTTTATGATACACACGCCCGATCCATTCAATAAATAAATCAATTCATTTATTAACACCGTCAATGAATACTAAAAATATTATGTAAATTTATTGATCATTCGCTTATTAATAGTTTAGTTGGCACTTTTATGCCCCTAATTTCATTTAACGAACATGGATTCTGATAACATCTATTAATATGATCAATATGCTTGTAGTTGAATCGAATTTCATATCGACAGGTCCTTTAATAGGTACTTGTTAGGAATAGGTATTGTTGTATACTATTATTACTGTATTATTATTATACTATTATTATGATGTATTTTATTGTTGTATCTTTTATAAATGAAAACCAGAAGCAGAATATTTAGATCACCATTTAATTCACAAAGCCTTTGATACAATTTACAGGTAACGATTTAAGGTTTCTAATTAACATTTCCTTATACAACAATAATTAAATAATAAGTAAGCACAGACACAGAATTTCAGTACGCAATCGGGCAGAGTTACAGCCGTTATCAAGATTAAAGCACTAATAATCCCTCCCTTAGAGGAGGCCTCGCTTTTATAGGCGTTTTCTCCTACCTCGTCACATTTTTTATTCAACTACCGACGTTAATTCCTAACACGGCCCTCCTGATATCCTGGCGTCCTCGCCAGGCGGTGAAGACCCTTCAATGCCATTGCACTTAAGTAGCAGTGCACTGAAGGAGCGCCCGGTGCCACCCAAGAGCACACCAGAGCGCCACGCACCATACAGTGGCGGAGGCAGCAGCCTTCGAACGCATGCCGACATCACAAGGATTAGCTTCTGCAAATGAGAACAAACCAAACTAAATCTTAAAGATCGGCCTATCGTATGAAGCACTTTTTGGAATTTAAAGTTTTTGTAATAAATCTAACAATTAGGCTTTGAATCATAAAGCTTGAGATGTTCTAGTGACTTAACAGCAATTTATAACAGGCACATCTAGATAAGAATTAAGCTTATAAATGAGATATTTCATTTAAGTTTTGGGACAGCCATTAAAACGAACTTGTTTTGTGAAAGGAAAAATTATTAACATGTACGAGTACCAAAATTATTAATCCGTAAAATAAAGAATGAGTTTTGTCCAACTATTTCGAAATAAGAAAGCACTGTTGCTTTTTTTTAAATAAATGTACTAGTAGCACCATCTAGTTCAAAAGTTTAGTATAATTAAAATGGTATAAATAAAAATTTAGTATATATCACTGAGCTCCTTTTTAACCACGATTACATCCGGCCGTCCTGCTCACACGTTCGTCCTCGATCGTGTGGGTCTGATTCAAGAACTGCAAAATGAAACAAGTCCTGTTAAAACCTTATATTTTTCTTAAATTTTTATGACTTCTTACAATACCGGCTTGCATGTGAACTTGAGTAGCCCAAACTTAAACACGGCTTGACCTAGGTGATGTTCGTACAATATCACACTAGTCGTTACAGATTGCAGTGTTCATCACGGATCTCTGTTAACAATAACACGGCTTCAACTAGATGTTTATATAGGATCCCACTAGTCTTGTATCACCGCATTGTAATCTGTAACAACAGTGTTCATCACGGATCTCTGTTAACAATAACACGGCTTCAACTAGATGTTTATATAGGATCCCACTAGTCTTGTATCACCGCATTTCAATCTGTAAAAACAGTGTTCATCGTAGATTTCTGTTGTACATAATATGTTGTTCACAGGCACTCTTTATAGGTAACATTAAATGCGCAGCCGATATTGCAGAGAATGTATTAGACTTATTAATTGTTCGAAAGGCAATCGTTTAGAACACTTAACTATATCAAAAAAGAAATATGACTCAGGTTTCATTTTATGGTAACAGTTTCAAAAATGACATGTAAAGAAAATTAATATATTTGTGCATAAATTAGGAACAACGTAAAACTAACAAAAATTTACCAATATAGAAAAAAAAAACTTGGGTCAGATAGGATGTAAAATATAAAAATGAAGTCACCAGTAAAGCCCCCGGGGTTACAGAGCCCGCGGGTTGTATGCTAGCATTTTTCTTAATATTTTCATCTTGCTGTCAATAGTACACAGTGTGTTACACTTTGTTACAAATGTTTATAGCACCATGGTAAAAGCGTGCTTAAACCAGTAGAATGTTTTATTACAAGTTCAGCCAATATCGTCACGCTGTCATCACTAGTAATACCCAGGCATTACACAGTCTTGGCCAACAGACGACACTGTCATTTACCAAAAATAAAAATTCGATAGCAGACATAATGACAAGTTTAGTATCACGCGAAAAAAAAAACTTATTTGCACATTGAAACACAAGCGTAACATTAAGAAAATGAAATTTTATGAACAAACTTATATAGGAAAAGTAATTTGTTATTATGAAAGATTTATGTAACTCACTGCCGGTTCACTATTGCTACCAGCTAGAATAACAATGTGCACAGTGAGAACTGACCAAATCACATGTCCTCGTGTTCTCCCGTAGTAAAGATACACAGGTTGAAGCTCGGCCTACCTGACATTACTCTGCTACAACTTACAAAACCGTTTCTGATGAAATCTTTACTAATCGCAGTCAGTAACAAATGTTCAAATTGGTTAGCGGTAAAGGTATATAGGTAGTCGAAAAAAGAACAATAGTATCCAGTATAAACCTTGTCTGTAAATGCACTAGACATCAATTAAATCTGACAAACAAAACTGTTATATCACATTATACCGTTGGTTTATAATTGAGCTTGCTTAATGTCACTTATTTACCTTAAAAATTCATTAACCATAAAAAGTAAGTAATAGGTAAAGAGAGCAACTTTATTTTTAGTACTGTTTTTCTTGGTTGTCAACACTACTTCAACCACTGATCTAGTGTCATTTTTAAGCTTCCAGCACCCATTCTCAACTTGCTTCCTTCATTAGAGGAGAGTCTGAAAACTCAAGAAAAATCTCAAGGTTTTGTCCCATGTTACTTGAATAAAAATTGATAGATACTCGTAACTCTCAGCCAACAACTTTGATAGTTAATTATACGAATACTCATAGCATATGCAATCTATATAAAATATCAACTGTCACTTTTAACTTTAAGATTGTATTCGGTTATGCAAGTTTGCCAAAATTTACTTTTGGTACAGACCAACCAATTCAATTTTTAAAGTAAAGATTAAACGTGTTTGTTTAATGCTTACATTTGTAGGTATTCAGAAAAATATCAGATACCAAGTTTATAAATTGACTTCTTGCTTTGAAATGACTACAAATATTCAAAAACACTGTTTCACGGAAATAATTGCGTGCACTCTCGATTCGGAAATATTTAACAAAAATGTTGCCATTACTTACTCCCCAGTGACGGTAGGTACTGTACTCGTTGGGTACAAATAAATACTTTTGAAAAGGTAAAAGTAACCGACTGTAAGAACTAGGTAGGTACTCATTTTCTTCATACATAAACTTATCTCAAAAGCAAAGGATAAGCAGAGTATTTTTAAAGTAACAAAAAAAATGCTTTTTCACTTGGATTCGCAAAACTAATAAGTAACAAATGTAGCATTAAAATTTTATCATGGATAGACGTATCCATCGTCGAATCTTAGATACAGAATACTACTCTGGGGAAACTACAGATTTCAATAAAGCGTTTATAGCATAAAAGAGATGTATTCGCGCTATAGCTAATACCACTCCATTAACAAGCTGCGAGCCTCTCTTTAAAAGGTTTAAAATATTAAGTGTGCCCTGTCTGTACATATTATATGAAGCCCGTTTAATTGTAAAGACACAACTTTTTATTTACAAGGAAAGATGAATATTGTAAATTTTTTTACTTGTTTTCCTGATAAGACTATTGGTGCCTGTCAATAACCTAGTCAGCTATAAGGTCAAAAAAATTGCTACCACATGTGCGTCAAAATTAACAATAAATTACCGACAAATATTTAAAACTTCACTATGGTAAAATTTAACATAAAACTATACCACATTCGAGCAAATAAATATTTTCTTAAAAGAATTATTTTTTACTTACGGGTTCTGACCTTACCCAACGTTTTCAAATACGAGTAAGTCTCACTCCAAGAGTTATCACTGAACTGGTACAGATTGTTTAATCGATACACGAAAAATGTAAAAAAAACGTGCGTACTGATTTCTGCATTTGTTCAGGATGAAAGTTTATGTGGGGCGCGTGTATATCCCACTTCTGATTTTATAAATGAAAACCAGAAGCAGAATATTTAGATCACCATTTAATTCACAAAGCCTTTGATACAATTTACAGGTAACGATTTAAGGTTTCTAATTAACATTTCCTTATACAACAACAATTAAATAATAAGTAAGCACAGACACAGAATTTCAGTACGCAATCGGGCAGAGTTACAGCCGTTATCAAGATTAAAGCACTAATAATCCCTCCCTTAGAGGAGGCCTCGCTTTTATAGGCGTTTTCTCCTACCTCGTCACATTTTTTATTCAACTACCGACGTTAATTCCTAACATATCTACGAATTCTTTATGAGATGCTTTATGGGTAGTTAATTTGAAAGTGTTGTGAAATTACATTTTAGAAAAATTATTATTTGTACCTATTTTTTTGTATGAATTTGCTAATCACCCCAAGTGATACAACAGTACAGTACAGGACAAACAGTAGGTACTTAAATAGAAAAAGTATTTTTGAAGTGAAAACTTCTTTAGCGGCGTTGTGCACTTTTTTTGGGATGAGTAAAAATGTTAAACTCGCGTCAGGACACTTGGCCTGATCGAATATTCGTAAGACGGAGGGGTGACACTCAGGGGTGACAAATACTAGATGAAAATCTACTGAAAATACTAGGTGAAAAATAATACTGACAATAAAAATAAAAGCAATTCGTGCGAAATTATTCCCTTACCATTCCAAAATATCAAAAATGCATAACGTTAATGTGCAAGTTTTCACTGCTGCCTGCACTACCGGAGTGCAACCCGTTGTTTTTTTTTATATAAATATCATGATTTCCTCTTCCTAAAATACGAGTATTCTGCGATAGATAGAATTTATGGCCATTTTTAATCCATAAAACGAGAGTCCAATATTGACAAACCTTTATTTACTTAATAATAATATTAACTTATTATTCATGTGAACACGCGTCAACATGCTTTTTTTGCCAGTCGCCAATAAAACCAAATATGAAATAATAATGTGGTTGTAATTATCATACGCAATTAAACTGTTTGCCCACGTATTCAATCCGCATTGTGAATCGACGCGACCATTTCTGGTTTTGAGGCTCGCTTTGGTGGACAATTTCATAACTGAAATCATATTATGTTTCACCCTATTTTACGACATAGCCCGTTATTGGTAAGTACTGTGAATATGGTATGTAGGAGTAATATGCATAGGTATATCATGAACGTGAACTTTACTGGCTAAGAAGAGAATTTATTTGCTTGGCAGAGCATGATAACTCTTCAATCTCACGTTTCTGCACGATACATTCTTGCCATACATCACTTTTCGTTAGCAAATAGTATATTTCATTACAAGTGCGGAAAGGCTGTCATTGCAAGGAGTTCCGACAAATGTCTACCCGAGCCGAGGCGCAGCCGAAGGTGAGGGTTGACAGTCGGAACTCCTTCCAAAGACGGTTCCGCACGTGTACTGAACAACTATTTTTAATACAGTTGCAAAAAAATTAAGCAATTTAATAAAATAATAAAAACTCGCAAAGAACATTTTTGAAAAATGGCGCCAACCGTAAAAGAATACCTATATGCAGAGATTTTTTTCTGGGTAGGCAAAGGAAACTATGCCCATACAGCCGTCTTCAGTAGATTTTTTTTATTGATATGAAATGAAAATGTTAATGAGATGAAATGAAATGAAACCTAACCTAACTCATTGAATCAAATCTTTAAATCTCATATTGAAACAAATTAGTAGCTTCTTTTTAGAAATATTTGCATGAATCATAAAAATTTCTAAAACTTCGTGGTTGGTTTTTTTTCTTTTTAATAGACATTATTTTGACAGTTGGGAAAGAGAACGCACGAGTGCGGTAAAGGTAAAGAAAAAGCACGAGTGTGTAATAGCCCACTTCCCGCACGCTAAACGTCCCTGCAATACGTCACTTTCTGAGCATCTGTATTAAAAAAAATATTAAGATTTTGTAAAGAACAATAGTAAAAATATTTTTTTTATTTAGGCATGGAAACTGTAAACTACGGGGCTAAAATGGGTGAAAACGTATATATTAACGAATTGGTAGTATAAAAACACGAAACAGCTAAATTAGCACATGAGAAGAGCGTGCCTTTTTATTTTACCAAAAGCGTTGACTGACAAAACAACCCTTTTTTGCTTTTTCTAAAGTGTCATATTTTAAAATTAGCATGCGTCTATCGCGCACCCTTCGCATACCTATTGACATGAACAAATCAATAAACTAAAAGCTTTTCCGTCGTTAACAGAACCAGTTGAGGTTATTATGAGGTTTATATAAAAAAAAAAACTTTGGTCATCCTCCGAATCATCGTCCGCTTGGAGACTGTCTGTTGTGCAGTATGGGGTCGCACATATTCGTGAAGGAGCAGAGGGGACAACCGATTGACCAAAGCTGGTTGCCGATGTGCAAGCTTCTCCATCATTATAGTTCTTCATAGTTACCACACATCTGCAGTAATGCTCATGCCGTTTTGTAAAAAGCTGTGGTGAATCACACCCGCACTAGACCAGCAAACAGTGACCATCTCCTGTTTAGGGGTCATTTTTGGTTTACGGCATTGCCTTGGTGCTGAACCAGGATCTCGTATCGTATTTTTCAGTTTATATTTAAGTTGAAAAAATATTTTTTTTAATTTCTAGAAATAAAACCTAGCAGATCGATTTATCACCCCCGAAATCAGGGTACTAAATTTCATCAAAATCCTTGGAGCCGTTTCCGAGATTCAAAAAATATATTTAGGTCTTAGGTAGGTAGATATTATTTAATAGTTAGTATTGTATGGTCTGGTTAAATAAAACATTTTCGAAATGCCTAATCTTATTCACACGGATGTAACAAGATCTCCTCCTACGAACTATTTAGAAACAAGACGTTGCGAACATTGTGCAGTTGAATTAGCTTTTGCAAACCAATTTATGCAGTCTCCAGACTGAAGTGAATTAATAATTGGGCGTTCCCGCAAAGGGCAAGCATAATATATCGAATATTGACTCGGGTGTCGTAACGAGAATCGATGTTGGCCGATCGTCGATGTATCGATCAGGTAACAGTTACAAGTTCCTTGTAGGAGTACCTATCTATTCATTTTCTGATATA
Source organism: Pyrgus malvae (assembly GCA_911387765.1). Lineage (NCBI taxonomy): Eukaryota > Metazoa > Arthropoda > Insecta > Lepidoptera > Hesperiidae > Pyrgus > Pyrgus malvae. The sequence continues at coordinate 23,581,406 of OU426948.1, forward strand.
AGTGAAAATCAGTTTTTGACATTTTACTATAAGAATGAAGCGCGCATGGCTGGCTGTGGCTAGCGTAGAACGCAAACGATCTACGGAGCCAAATCGGCGCAGTCGGGTGTGAGGTGGGTGACCGCTAGAGGCAAATTTCACGCGCGTTACCTTGCTTCGGAACACACGTTAAGTCGTCGGTCTCGGTTGTTATCGATAGATAGCAGTTGTTCAACCTTGTCGGAGGCCTTATGTTGGTTTGAAAACATCCGACAGCGAGTTAGCCACTAACCCGCGTCTCCACCTCCACCTTGGTCCCCAGCAATGAAGCGTAAAAAGAGTTGAAAAATTATACAATTTGGCGGGTTACTTTTGGGCGCTTTAGGGCGCTAATGGCTGCATAGGTTTTTTTTTATTTGCATAGGCTTGCCAATTTAAAAAAAAATTTTTCGACGTGTATATACCTATATACACACGAATGCAGTCTATCGCAAAGATATCCACTCAATATCCATGCCAATATTATAGAAAAGAAAGTGTGTGTATTTGTTTCTTTGTCCTTTCACGTCACAGCGGTACTATGAATTGATCTTTTTTTGTATGAATTTAGTTTCGGGGTAAAGAGAGACATAGGCTACTTTTTAGAAGAAACCTGAAGCCCACGCTTAAGGAAAGCTGGTGGTTTGTAACAAAAATCTTAACGAGTATCGTATAGCACGTATTGAGATCAGTGGCAACGTTATAGTTCCGATAGACGAGCAATGGATGCCATTAGCCATAAGTAGTAGCTTAGAAAGCAGCCGCAGCGGCATTCTCTACGCACCCACCCTTCACGCATCCGTTTACTTAAATCACTTTAGTGTTGATTGAACTTGATGATGTTGATGAAACTTGATTGTAGGATTGGTAATAATATAAATAAATAGTGTTAAAAAAATGAAAACGAAAATTTGAAATAATAACCTAACACACACACACTCATATAAACAAACAAGTACTAGTAGTATTTGTGTATATTATACAATCTAATGTCTTACAATAGGCATCAGAGCTCGCCCTTACGTCGCATACATCAATTACTATTCGTACATTTTTCGGCGTACATACGTAAAAAATTACTTACACGGCCGAATCATGCGACTTCCACAGGAAAACATGTGTTCGTGATCGACCTACACTGTATGCTGCGATCATAATTCAAATTACCTCAATAATATGTTTATTATTAATTAATAGCCCACATTAACGCCCCACAATCATGCTGTATTTTAAAAATCTTTGTACCTGAAAATTTATTTAAAACAGGGCTGGAGTTTATTCCGGCCGCTTTTTCTCCTAGCCCATATACATAAGCCTTAGCGCACCCAAAGCGGATGACGGTCAGCTGATGGCCGTACAACAATGACTAACATCAAGTGTATATTATTACCCAGAATGTTAATAAACTATTTCATTTCATTTCAATACTATTCATTACAACCTGTCACAAGACATTTCGACATTTATTTGTAATTTTTAAAATTTTTGACAACTTTTTACACAATGCGCCGCGATATTCGACTGGCCAGATGAAGTTTCGTTGTACGTGTTTGTGTGTCATGTTTGTGTACACGACAGTAGCCTCAAAGTAAGGTAGATATACCCTGTATTGTGGGTGCCAGGACACACACATATACAGAAACAAAATCACCCAGGCAATCGAACCCGGAGCTCTCCAATCTGCAGTCCAGCAACAGGGGTCTAAAGTATAGGTACTAAAGAATTAATTCGTATCCTCTTGGCCACAACAGACAATTCGACTAGCGCTAGAATAGTTTTGATATGGTATAAACTCAAGCAGTAGTGCTCAAACTCCGCAGATTCCTATGAAAACCACCTCCAACTGTTTCGCTAAAATTAGTTTTCCTTTGTGCCGATGGAAATTCTCGTCGAGTTATGTTCGAGTAGAAACCCCTTTCACCGCATTCAAATCGCCTCGAGTATACGGGGTATACCTATCACTTTCCCATTATTGTATTGAATCATATTGTGAACGTATATTAAATTATTGATTTACATTCCAACGATTATTAGTTTTCTATCCGGCTGGTTTCGTTGTCGTGATGGAAAATTCTTTATGATACTTATTGCGGTTGGAAATTTCGAAATTACTTTTGTGATATTCGAGGATATGTAACCACAATTGAATTAAGCTATATTGAAGAATAATAGGAGTATCTTGAGATTATCATAACGTAGAGATTAATATATGTATAAATGTTTTATTAGGAACAGTTCATATGTGAAAGTAAAATTTATGGGAAGGCAACATTTTAACTCCAAAATTAGCAATACCGGTTAAGCCGTTCTAGTTTTAACGAGATTAGCGAAAATTAATTACTTTTTATATTTTATACACGGAATACCACTGCGCAAAGACTATGGAGTTTTGGCGGGAAGTCGAAAAAGACATAATGTGCTCCTGTGTTGTGCTCTTATTTTATTTTTTACTTTCTTGGTGTATTTTTGATTTTTTTTTGTTGTATTTTTATCGGATAAATTTGATGGCATTTTGTTCGATATAAGCTAATTACAGTGCTCGAGTGTTGTGAATTAAAATAACAGTGCGAAAATATGTGTTTTCGGTTTGCCTCCAAAATTCCATTGGTCACGTTCTGGTAAAGAAGCTATCGCTTTACTTGAATGTCTGACTGACTTGACTGACTGATTACTGACGACTTACTGACCTACTTACCTATTATTACTCGTCCAGTTTCACAGAAACTGGCAAAAACGTGATGCAAAATTTATACTTGACGCTGGCAATATGCAGAGTTTGCGATGCCATAATTGAAAAAAAAGGACGTCTATATTTCACTTCAAGCTAGGCTGAATCACGTTTAAGTTCGTTTGGCTCGGCTCAGGTGGATTATAACGTTTTACACCCATAGCCCCACAGTAGGGTACTTAGATATACCCTGTATCGTGGGTTCCATGGACAAACACAGAGACAGAAACACAAACAAACAAAACGAGAACAGAAAGGAGATGTTTCAATCTTGGCTAGGTATTGTACACCATCTCAAAAATTCGAGAAAAAACTGAAGACTCCGAAAAAATACTTAAAATTTGTTAAAACATGTGCTTTTTTGGTACACAACCAATGAAATTTAAATCAACTATTTTTAACAATTTTCAATATGGCGGAACTGTTAACTGTTTGTCACAGATTAATAATTTCAATTGTCAAAATGACATATTACCGCCATTATGTTTTTCTAGTATATTGTGCTGCAATTCTGACTTGAAATTCTTGTTTTGTACCAAAAATCTCAGTCGTTTATTACAAAACGCTTAATAAAAAACAGCTCTATACTTTGCCATTGCCATTACGCCACCCGGATCGTCTAATTGATGTGGCTAAAAAAATTCTTGATAGCTAAAATTGCTCACCTGTAAGGCTGTAACCAAGCAAGTTCGTTTCTACTATCTATCTCTACTGTATTTGGTTAGCTTTAATATACACACATGATTATAGAGGCTCGAATGCCCATGCGGATGGCGCTGATCGTAAGCGATCTACCCAGCAAGCTTACAAGTTTCATCCAATTTCCCGGGTTTCAGAACGCTACGTGAGGCTACGTCAAGCCATTGATTCTAGTTGCTGTCGATAAGACAACATTGGCTAAATCTTGTACATATAACCCATCATGAGAAATTAAAAAAAAAAACAACGGGTTGCACTCCGGTAGTGCCGGCAGAAGTGAAAACTGGAACATTAACGTTGTGCATTTTGGAATGGTTAGGGAATAATTTCGCACGAATCGCTTTTATTTTCAGTATTAATTTTCATCTAGTATTTTCAGCAGGTTTTCATCTATGTTTTTATAAAGTAATCACTCATTTTCTTTCACTATTTCTTCGTCACTTTTTTCATTGATAGATGCACTTTGTTCAATGTCCATATTTTAAATACTTGATATAAACGAATTTTACAAGTATAGACAGTCGAGCCGTCATCAGCTGTCACCCTTCCGTCTTACGAATATTCGATCAGGCCACGTGTCCTGACGCGAGTTTAACATTTTTTACCCATCCCAAAAAAAGTGCACAACAGGTTGTACAGATGAGTGACAGAATAAAAGAGACCCGTGCCCAAGAGCAGGACGCAAAAAGGGCATTAGCCAGATAAAACAATATTTATGCAGTAGCCGAGATGAAAAATATAAACCGTACTTACTTACAGGTAACATATTTCCATGCTAGACCAGTTTACTAGATCTAGTTGATTAATTACACCGTAAAACGCGATAGAAAAGGAAACTGACTAATATTTTAACGTATTAAAATTGACAGGCTTGACAGTAGAAAGTGTAAGCAGATGTGATTGGCTGACGCTGGTTAAGCATGTTTTTATTGGTATTTATCTATACTTCTATACTAATCTATACTAATATCATAAAGAGGAAAGTTTTGTATTTTTGTATGTTTGTAATGAATAAACTCAAAAACTACTGTTCCGATTTCAAAAATTCTTTCACCATTAGAAAGCTACATTCACCCTGAGTAACATAGGCTACTTTTTACCGTGGGTATATGTTTCATTCCTACGTGAAAACGGGTAATAGGGTCAACGCGGTTCCAGCAACTGGCTAAACGCCTGTGAGTTTTACTATAGCAATGAAGCCTGGAATAGAACATAGGCTATTTTTTATCCTACGGGGACCAACTAAACGGGTCCACGCGGGCGAAGCCGCTGGCGGAAGGCTAGTGATAAATAAAATGGCTAATTGATAAATTAACGTGTGTATAGGCAATTCCTTCTTGGACCGTTCTTCAATCAATAGAATTTTTTCAAGGAGCCCTCTAAAATAACAAAAAACTTTGTGCTTGCGCTTATTAAGCAGCAAAATGTCTTCATAGCAGGTCACCACAATCCTTTATTTTGTATATTATTATTTCTCTTACTCTAGATAACTACTAAGTTACGCTTATAAAGCAGCAAAAGTCGTCAAACTTTATCGTCTGCCGCGGCATACTCGCGCAAATTCACGACAGAATTGATAATAAAATATGATGAATGTGTCTCCCGGGCTCGCGTGGGACAGTAAAATTCTTATTACGCGCACGGTTCCGGTAAAATGCCTAATAAAGTGGCCAGCGTTGAAGTTAAATCGGTTCTTCGTATGAGTTCATAATAATGAAAGAGTAAAAGCTTAACAGCGATGGCCGAGTGGTAAGAAACTGCGGTCTTCGATGCAACCGATGGCGGATGCAGATCCTCGGCGCGCACCTCTAACAAAGAAATTTGTAATGTGCTCATTTACCGCTGCTCCACGGTGCTAGAAAATGTCGTTATATTTAATTGAATACGATGTTCTCCATCGTCGTGCATGACTGAGAGAAATTCGTAATTATGACGTATAAGAATGAGATATTTTCCCCGTTAAAAGTAGCCTATGTCACTCTCCAGCCCCTCAACTATCTCCATATAAAAAATCAAGCAATCCGTTGTACCGTAGCGACGTGAATGTAGGACAAACAAACAAACACACTGTCACATTTAAAATGTTATTTAGCATGGACAGATTTCTTAGGGCCTCGTTCACCATCTCCAAGTAAAGTATTGATTAGTTACGTCCAAAGTAAAGTTAATTGGCAAGTAAAAGCTATGAGAACGGGTCAGTTTATCATATGATTAGTGCTACTCGAACATCGTGAAATTGAAGTTACGGGTGACTTAAACCGGCAATTAGCGTACTTGTCACTTTACTTGAAGGTGGTGAAAGAGGCCCTTAGTCTACAATCACTCGCCATAAAATTAAGTTCCACAGAAAAATCACTACTACCACTTTTCTCCTATTTTCATTCTGAATGTGAAAAGAAGAATTCCTGGACCTAGTTAGACCAAGCCCTGTTCTATTAAATACTCAACAACCTGTTCTCATTTACCAAATTTATTATTACCAATATGATTCGGTAATCAGATATTAATATTACACCACTTGTCAGAAGCTATTCATATTCAATTTACTTTTCATTATCAACTTAAAAGGCAATTAAATATCGTCCAATCGAATTTCATTTTATTTACATGACACCGGAAATTGGAAATATCGACGTATATATTCCCTTATATATCAGGGTTCTGTACTAAAAATCAGAAGACCTACATAGGTATGTATGTATAAAGCTCGTTACAGTAAGAAAGCTATCATCCATCTGTCTCTCTGTCTAGTATGCCTTATCTATCTGTCTGTAAGTCTCGTTTGTGTCGTCTGTCTGTATACTATACATAGAATGACAAACGGTTTTCGTTTCGTTTTATAGAAAGACAATCAGCAAAATTTTCTTTATTGTAATGTTAATTTAAACTAAACAAAAGTTGATTTTGTGTTGCCCAGTCAAAAGAAAAGGGCAAAGAGCTTCATTTTATCATGTAAAAAACCCCCAAGGAACGGAAAACTGCCGTCTCTTTGGAGAATAACTAGTCGTTACGTTTTTTTTTTCGTAAAATCCGTCCTTCGGAATATCCCGGTACCGAAATGTCATGGCACTTTTGCAAGAAGGCACTATTCATACTTAACTCCTAAAATATATAACTTAATTAACAGTAAAATAAAACTAAAACAACTAAATCTATACAAACTTAAAAAAACATTAATTGAGTGGCTACAAAATTATGACTACGATAGCACGGAAAAATTAATATGTAGAGTTGAGTAAAATATGTTAAACCGTACATAGATATGTTTTTTACACTCATACATAAGGAAACACATACACACATACCCACACACACACACACACACACACACACACACACACACACACACACACACACAAACATACACACACACACACACACAAAAGACAGGCAGACACACATACATGAGCGCGCTTACTTATGCTGTATGCCTTTTTAGAGCTGTTCTGTACAATATTCCCTTTTATCGTGTTCTTTTGTATGTAATTTTTTTTTTGTAATTCTGTTTGGTATCAAAATTTCCTTTATGTTCCATTTTCTATATAAAAAAATGTTTTCTTTGTATTATAAATTTTGTACTTTTGTTCAAAATACATGGGGATGACACTGTCTGCTGCAACACAGTGTAAACTACAGTGGCAGACAGGGACTTCAAATATTTGTTATGTACAATTATGATCAATAAATTATTTATTTATTTATTTATTTATTTATCTGCAACTCTTTTTGTATACCACTGCGGGGTTCGGGTTACTCCCCATTTTTGGGGAGGTCTGGAGCTTACTCCACCACTCTGCTCCAATGCAACCAGCATGTAATGGAGATGTGATTTACCGCTGTCGAACGTTTACAAACCGGTCGCAAGGCCTCCAATAAGGTTTCCCGACTGTTTTATATCGATAACAATCGGGTCCGACGCCTTAACCTGCCCCACGAAGCACAGAAACGCGTATGAAATTTTTTCACCAGTGCTCACTCATCTCGAACCCGACCACGACCGTTTGGCTTAGCTGCGTAGATCGCTTGCGTTCTAATTCTGCTCTGGAAAAACTTCTGCATTTAATATTGTAAAAACCCCGAAGAATGGAATTCTTACGGCCGGGAAATTACGGCAGTACTGGTAGTTTTATTTTTTCCTCCGGAAAATAATCGCATTATCACAAATAGATATTTCATAATTATACGGAACGCTAGTCCTAGATACACTTATCGAATAATTCACTTTTACCAACAACCGTAAATTCAATTCCCCTACAAGAGCCGGGTTAATTTCAACGATATCCAATTTTAATGACAGCTCGCGCCGGTTGACAGATGAACTTAACCCGTGATCCTATCAGCTGTCTGCTCTCCGAGTCATGGATTAACCGGGATTAGGATCAGCTCATGATACTTAGTATATATCTTAGATTATCAAGATATGACAAGGTATGACATCGTCAGAGAGGAATGGCCTTTACAGGCGAACCCCTCGTCCCAACGTCCATGCACAATGTGCTTTCTATTTTTACAACTAGTGTGTCTGTGTGTGTCGGTGTCAGGGTTGACGGTACATCGAAAATGCCGTTGGTAATTGAAATTGACATATTTAGAAAAGTATGCGTCTGTAGCGATGAAAGAATATTTGTGAATGTGTGACAAAATTAAAACGTGTGCGTTCTTCCCCCGCACCAGATTTGGCACAAAAATTATGGATTGAAGCGAGGCGCTATGCCGTCTCTCCTTAAGGGTGAGTCACTAACTTTGATGCTCTAAGGTATAGATATAATAACGGCAACATCATTCGGCAGATATGACATTTAGTATTAACCATTGACCCATGGGAATGGAACCAATGGAAGCTATTCGCAAATATACCTTTCATACTGAAATGAAACCTTTAGCGCGAGTCCTAGAAATATGTGTATACTTAGCGAACAATTCACATCAACCAACGACCGTAAATTCAATTCCCCTACAAGAGCCGGGTTAATTTCTATGATATACAATTTTAATGACAGCTCGTGCTGGTTGACGGATGAACTTAACCCGTGATCCCATCAGCTGTCTGCTCACCGAGTCATGGATTTACCGGGATTAGCGTGATCTCATGATACTTAGTATTTAGCCGTGACGTCTTATAACAAGCGTGGAAATGAAATTGTCAGTAATGTAAATTAAACAATTTGACAGAAGACAGAAGGTAAAATTTTATGAATAGATACAACTAAAGATAGTCCCTGTAGCTTCGGGATTAAGGATAGAGCTACGGTATCCCCTGCCTGATCGTAAGAGGCGACTAAAAGGGGGCTTCCGGGGATGCGGATGGTGAAAGTGGAAGCTTGACCCGTCCAGCTAGCAGCCCCGAGAGGGACGGCGGTGTATGCGTGGCCACATACCTCCGTGAATACCTGAAGGTGCAGAAGAGCACATCGGCTCTCCCGAAGATGGGCCCGTTCTGGGGCGCCGCGCGTTGAGGACACCGGTGCGTTCAAATGGAGATCCCGGAGTCCTCACGACGGTTTGGTGCGGTCAAATCCCACATAACCCGGTATCCTCTCCTAAGGTGTCGGGCACCTTTTGAAGGTGTCCTCACCGATACCAAAAAAAAGATACTACTAAAGATGACGCAAGTAGTAGGGGAGATTAGAGAAAAGTTAGAGTAGCTAAAAATGTCTCCATAGAACGAATCTACGTACCTACATCTGCCCCACATTTAACTAGTTGACGGATGAACTTAACCCGTGATCCTATCAGCTGTCTGCTCACCGTGGGATTAGAATCAGCTGCATATGACATTAGTATTTAGCAGTGGCGTCTAATAACAGGCGTAGAAATGGAAAAGTAGGTAGGCAGAACTATTATGGTTCGCCCGGGGAAGTACCGCTGCTGCACCCACTTCTGCCGTGAACCAATTCTATTGTGTTTCAGTGGAAAGGTGCAGTTGCCGGCCACACTTACATGAGGCGACCACCAGCCTCCGGAGTAGCAGCGCCACTGCATACGACCTCAGACAAGACTTACCTATGCTTGCTTGAGGTTATATGTAGATGTCCATGGGCTGCAGCGACCACTTAACACCACGTGGCCTGCATGCTCATCTTCTGGCTGGCTGGCTGCAACCCTTTTTGCGTCCCACTGCTGGGCACGGGTCTCTCCCCATTATTGGGGAGGCCTGGAGCTTACTCCACCACGCTGCTCCAATGCGGGTTGGTGGAGATGCGGGTTAGTGGCCAACCCGCTGTCGGATGTTTTTAAACCGCCCATAAGGCCTCCGACTAGGTTTAACGACTGTTATCTATCGACAACAACCGGGACCGACGGCTTAACGTGCCCTCCGAAGCACGGAAACGCGCATGATTTTTTTTGCCACTAGCGGCCACCCATCTCACACCCGACCGCGCCCGTTTGGCTCAGCTGCATAGATCGCTTGCGTTCTACGCTAGCCGCCAGGCCATGCGCGCTCATCTTCTACTCCATTCAAATAAATATAAAATATAAAAAGACATATATCCTTTTTAAGTCCGTTAAGAATTAAGGAATTCTTCTCAGCCAGGAAAATCGCTTTAAGAAATATTATGAATGTTATGAGATCGTGCGACGCAAGTGTATGGCAATTTGTCAGAAACCGCAATGTAGCGACGTTGCCGCTTGCATCCAGAGGAAGGACTAATGGGTGCACTCTTGAATTCTCGCTTTATGTATTACCACAGTAGTAAATCTTTCAAATTTCTCATACCTACATCATTGTACTTATATATTGTCAACTATAAGGTTTTTGCCAATATTTATTCTAATTTTACAAATGAATAAATAACTTGTGGAGTTTTATTATTGCGTCATTTACATTATTAAGATCAGTTTTACGATTTGAATCTCTTATCTCATTGTAGAATTGTGACTAAGTTACAGGTTTTTCAGTTTGAAGCCACCCAAAAGTTCAAAACCTGAATGGATATCACTTCATAAATGCTCGACTACTTAAAAGCTAATGAGGTGACCATTGGCCTCAAAGGTAGTATCGTTAATACCTACGAGATATTGTACGATATTTGTTCGCGGCAATGCTTTTTTTGCTACTCCGTTTTACCCCATAAATTTCACTTAACCTTTTTTTAGATTCTTAGTTAATATTTCATTTTACGTCATTGGTTTTATCTGTTTTAGGTCTTAAAAATATGATATTTTTATTTTTCTTGCTCTTTTTGTAAGGTCAAATAAAATTAATGACTATAGATTAATGAATATAAATTATGATTTGCTAGGTTCATGATTTGCTTAGCAACTTTGCTATATGGAACTGCATGCATGTCATGTACTGAACAGAATACTAGTTACTACAGTTGGGCATTCAACCAGAAAACAGAAAGATATTTAGAAAATTTGCCATATCTTTGCTGAGGTTATGTTTAGATGCAAATATGTGTCTGACAACCACATATGTATTTGCATCTAAAGACTAAACCATTCACAGCCTCCGTGGCGCAGTGGGTGATGAGCCGACTGCGAAGCGTGAGGTCGTGGGTTCGATCCCCACCCAGGACAAATATTTGTGTGATGAACATGAGTATTTGTTCTGTGTCTGGGTGTTAAATTATCTATTTAGGTATTTATTTAGAATTATATTATATATGTATGTTTATCAGCTTTCTGATTACCATAGCACAAGCTCTGCTTAGTTTGGAATCAGATGGCGTTGTGTGAATTGTCCAAAGATATTTATTATTATTATTATTTATTATTCACGGCAAAACGTAGCCCTAGAGGAGCAGTTCAATGTTTTTCGTTACGCAGTACAGAACCAAATACTTTACAAAACTAAGTGTTTTGCTACGTTATAGTGTAAGTTGTCTTAGCAACATTAACTTTGTACATTTAAGAGTGAAAATACTGCTCATCAAATTTACCCAACTCGGATAATCCCAAAGCCGGAACTTTCCCTCTCAAACCGAATATCGCTTTTCCTTCACTTTCTTGGACGCTGATTGGGATTACGTTTCCAATTAATGTAATCCCGATAGTCTGTTTTATAGATTAACGACTCAACTTATCTTTTCTACTTAGTAGACAAAAGCGAAAATGGTTTTATCGCTGCAGTACATTTATTCGTGGGAAAAAACTAATCAGCTTGATTGTTGTTGTTTCATTATTCAATGTTGATTGAAATATTCTGTTTCAGTAAGTCGAATCATTGTCTTTGTTTATGTATTACCTCGTCTTTTTTTCAGTTCTATCACGCGTTTTTTGCGTTGTTCCATCCTTTTTGACTTATTACTAACCTATTGTTTCAATCGTGGCGACCTGCCGCAACTCATCAAGAGATGGCGCCACGGGTATTCCGAATCACGCTATCAAAGTTTTCTGAATATATTTAACTTATTTTCAGTGCTTGTTTCCGCAAATCGGTGTGCTTTTGCCACACATGTAACTCATACGAACGTTGACGCGCTTATAAGCTCGTATAGTATGGTCGCGACACACCAGTTAGCGTGCGAAATCATCGGAATAAGCCCGTGTACGCGTGTAGTTTTATGCAAAGAAAAGCGGGCATGTAAGCACGTTTGTTAAAACGACCGTACACGCGTAGAAAAAATTGTGCTGGTTTGGAACTGCTATTTACGTGGTCTTGTCACCTAAAAATGAAAAACCTCTTTTTACACAAGTTTAAAAATACTTAATCTTATTTTGTTTCTCGGCCTATTTTGAACCATGTCGGTGAACCTTCGTCTACTTCGACACTATTCGAAATAAAAAATAATGACATTATGTATAGTGAGGAACAAGTTTGTACAGCGTAATCATTATTTGCTTTGCGCGGGAAATCTGACAGCTGTCGTTCGGTTTTAATACGATATTGATAAAGATATTCCGTTAATCTTATACAAACCGTTGGAGTAAAGTACGCAAGAACTTGATGATATAAGTATTTTACTTTCTTACCCTTTGATAATAATTCTAAGACTGAAGGTTAAATTTAAACACATTTTGACGATCTGTAGGTAATGGTTACCATGTCGGACTGCCATTTATTTATTTATTTATTAACTGCAACTAACAACAATGTACAATTTTATAATGATCGTAAACAGTGACTATAGTATAAACTGTGTTGCCACTGTTTACGCCCACCTCGATATACAACGTTTTAAAGCAAGTATTGACAATTTAGTACAAGAACAATTTACATTTATAGTTGGTAAATAGAGATAGTTAACAGGATAACACATAAGTTATAATCAATCAAAGACAAATAAGATGGTTTAGGTGTGTATGTCAATGTGTGGGGGTAGCGTGTGTGATGTGTGTGTGTGTGTGTGTGATTATGAATTCATAGCAAGTTACTTAAAATAAGCATTCGATTGTTCCTGTTTTTGGCTCCCAGAAATGCAATCAGGAATGAAATTTTAATCATAAGTTTAAATTTCTGTTCTTATGCTGTGTGTTTGTGTGTGTCGGACAGACTACATTTTATTATTTTTAAACGCTACAAACCCATTTTGAACCCATTCATTACAAATTTAAATGTTTCTAAATATTACTTGAACTTTTGTAACACAACGCATCTGTAATTAGGGCCGCTTCATACGTGACGAGAATACAAAGAAGTAAGTTGTATGTATGAGTCCATTTTTGTATTGTGTACCGTGTCCTGCTAAATAGAAAAAAACCGAACAAGCCAGTGCGAGTCAATGATATTAAAATGAAAAAGTTTAGATATTTGAAATGATGGTTACTGATGTTTCGGGATGTTTTTGTTTGTTTCTTAAAGGGGGCTTTTGGGGTTGCGAGATTGAGATTCGGAACCATCCAGTCAGAGGCCGCAAACACTGGAAGGTGCAGAAGTGCACTCTGCAGATGATGGGCCAGTTTATGGGTGAAACACGCAATAAAAGGAATACAAAATTGGTCGTTTTCTGAAAGTTATTACGCGCAACCTTAGCGCGCAACACATTAACATTCGCGAGTGTTTATTGAAGATTACATACACACGTGCATTAAGCGTGACGTCGCCAGCTATTCTACATGAAAGTGCATATGTGCGAGTTATGACAGCATGCTTACTTTTTACAAGTCGGCTTATAAATAGTACCTGGACGCCCGAACGTTGCTCGGATAAAAACAATTGATTTTCCTGGTATATTTTTAAGCAAAACATTCATTGAGTTAGTGTTTCTTAACAAAGCCTTTTGAAATACCCTAGCTCCTAATTTAAAAAAAATTGTCACAAAAAATACAAAACGCAACTTGCCTACTTGAGATTTGAACCCGGATCTCTAGCTCCGTAGTTAGCTTTCGTAACCATTCGACCAAGAAAGCTTTAATTCCATTGACGAAATTTTTATAGAGGTCTTTCATATCGACATTGTCATTTGTTTGAAGGGCGGATTGACGGTTGACATGTGACAGCTTTCTACGCCACAATATTATTAATATTTTTCAATAGATGTCAGTAAGAGTAATTTTATATTTATCGGCATAAACATTAAATAAAACTACAATTTCTATTAATAAAAATTTGTGGATCGATTTATCATCCCCGCAACCAGTGTACTAAATTTCATCAAAATTTTTGGAGCCGTTTCCGAGATTCAAAAAATATATTTAGATATATACAAGAATTGCTCGTTTAAAGGTATTAGATTACAATCATAAAGAACTGCATCAGCGCCTGCATTAGGTACATTTTCGTATGACGCGCACTATATAAAAAACCACAAATTCTGCAAGATCCAAATGCTTCCAACTTTGCAATAATCTGGTGTTATGAGTGCGCATCGTAAGTACAATCGGAAAGTAGTAATCGGAAAAAAACCGGCCAAGTGCGAGTCGAACTCACGCACGAAGGGTTCCGTACCATTATCTATAAAAATTCACGTTTATTGTATGGGAGCCCCCTTAAATATTTATTTTATTCTATTTTTGGTATTTGTATAACAATAGCGGCAACAGAAATACATCATTGTTTGATTATCCATAGAATACATTGCATTAAGATTGAATGAAAGGTAAATTGTTCTCGTTCAAATCAATTTTTGGTGGAAGTTTGCATCGTAATGTACATCATATATTTTTTTAGTTTTATCATTCTCTTATTTTAGAAGTTACAGGGGAACATTTTACCACTTTGGAAGTGTCTCTCGCGTAAACTATTCAGTTTAGAAAAAAAATGATACTAAAAACCTCAATATCATTTTTAAAGACCTATCCATAGACACCCCACACGTATATGGGTTTGATGAAAAAAAAAATTGAGTTTCAGTTCCAAGTATGGGGAACCCTCAAAATTTATTTCTTTTTTCTATTTTTGTGTGAAAATCGTAATGCGGTTCACAGAATACATCTACGTACCGAGTTTCAACAGTATAGTTCTTATAGCTTCGGAAAAAAGCGGCTGTGACATACGGACGGACAGACAGACATCACGAATCCATAAGGGTTCGGTTTTTTGCCATTTGGCTACGGAACTCTAAAAACTGTAACATTTTGAAATTATTTGTGAATTTGCGAAAGTACTTTCTGTAAAATATTTTCATCTTTTTAATTTATTAAGTACTCGTAGCGGTTGGCTTCTTTCTCAGAAGCTGCTTACTTCGTAATAACCTTATTAATTTAAAAGAAAATATGAAGAAGCTGTAACAACGTCTTTCGCTGTAGCTAAGTGTAAATAAAATAGTGTAATTTTACAAGCTTTGACAGTGACAAGGCTTTGATCACTCAACATTGCATGTTTGATTGTAATTTAGATGTAACAAAAATAATTTACCCTTTTATCATTATTAAAAACTTTATTACTTTAACCTAGTATTGAGGTCAAAGGTACATATCAGTATATTTTGTAGGGTTTCTTACGCAAAACGAAACACTAATCACTCACGTGTATGTTTATCTGTCTGGAAAAAAAATGCAAAAAAAAAATAGGATTAGCGGATGACCACCATAGTCAGTCAACCTCGATAGGTCCGACCAACAACAGGGATATTCCTAAGTTTAAGACTGTCGACCTCATAAGTCTTTTGATCATAGAAGCTGCTCTCGTGTCCTACATTCCCTGCTGCATAGAGTCATTATGTATCTGCGTAGGATGCCCTCAATCAATCAGTCACGGCGCGGTTCTTTAGAGCTTCTTATGATTATATTTATTCAAATAAAAGCAGACGCGAATAAAAATCTTGTTATTTTAAGTAAAGGCTGGATCGCGTCAATTGCTTGGTTGGTCTTGCGTCATATGCATTTGCGCTGTTACTCCGTAGGCTTTCTTTCAAAATCGAACCATGCTAATTTCCACCTACGTTTGATTCGCTGGTATTGGAAAGAGACACATCGTCTTAAGAGCCGATGTGTGGGATCAGTGACCCCTTATCACCGGTACACTGCAAATACGCAGTGTCTACCACTTCATGTTATCGGCTTGGTGACAAGCGTGTGACATTCGACATACTTGACAATGACATGTAAACAGGTTGTCGTCAGTGTATTTACTACTTAAGTTTTACAGCTTCCTAGTAGTAAATATGTACCTTAGAGCATCAAAGTTACTGACTCACCCTTCAGGAGAGACGGCATAGCGCCTCGCTTCGATACATAATTTTTGTACCAAATCTGGTGCGGGGAAAGAACACACACATTTTAATTTTGTCACACATTCACAAATATTCTTTCATCGCTACATACGCATACATTACTAAATATGTCAATTTCAATTAACAACGTCATTTTCTATGCACCGTCAACACTGAAACCCACACACACAGACACACTAGTTGTATAACTAGAAGGCACATTGTGCATGCACGTTGGGACGAGAGGTTCGCCCGTAAAGGTCACTCCTCTGACGGGTGTCATACCTGTCATACCTTGATGCTTTAAGATATGTACACATAAGACACGGTAGGGGAAATGTCATTGGACACTAGCAACTATTATGAAGAGTTAGAAATCTAGGGAAGATCTACCCGTTTCGCTTTATAAGACTGCTTAAAACGACTGGATAAAAGGTCAACCATTAAACTATGTTGGCTGCAACCACTGAGGTTGGTGGACTGTGGCTGCAACCTTTTAGCGTGCCACTTATGGGCCCCTATTGCTTGAATTATCAGTATTAATTTCTATCTAGTATTTTTATAAAGTACTCACTCATTTTCTTTCACTATTTCTTCGTCACTTTTTTCATTAATAGATGCATTTTGTTTAATGTCCATATTTTAAATACTTGATATAAACGAATTTTACAAGTATAGACAGTCGAGCCGTCATCAGCTGTCACCCCTCCGTCTTACGAATTTTCGATGAGGCCACGTGTAGTTTACGCAAGTTTAACATTTTTTACCCATCCCCAAAAAAGTGAACAACGCCGCTAAAGAAGTTTTCAGTTCAAAAATAACCTATATAGAGATGTTATAGGGTTCTTGTTAAAATAAGTACCGAAAGTAAACTGAAATACCTGCAAAAAACGGTATAAAACATATGTAGCAGTTATATGTACCAGGATATCATAGGGCAACGACAGGGCAAGAAACTCTGACGTGAACGTAAGACGAAGAAAGATGAAAGGTTCGAGAAAAAGGTCCTAATCTTCAAAGAGCTGCCTTGATGAAGCGATCTCTTAGGTACACGGTTTCTTTATACATACGAGTATGTACGACGTGTAAAAATCTGCACATGATACCTATGTGCAAGATTAAATGTAATAAGAATACATTCATTTTCACGATTTAACACGTTTCTGAGCATTACATACTACCGGTCTTTTTTTGCAAATCGTATTATAATCTAATTGTTTATACAAATTGCACTGACACTTGTTTAGTCTGAAATTGTCTGTTGCGGAAATTTATTATGCTAACGAGTCTGACTTTTGTACTGAATGGATGCACCCATTTGTTTTTGCCCTGTAGAACTCGCCGTAATTTATGGCACAACGGACGTGCAAATTTGAAGTTTGTTTTAAATATTTTTCGTCCGTCTTTTGTATTTTTTCAGGAATATCACACATATTCCTGAAAAACATCATCAAGTAAAGTACATTAAGAAATTAATTAGGTTTATCTAATAGGTGCCTTTAAATGAGCAATTCTTGTATATATCTAAATATATTTTTCGAATCTCGGAAACGGCTCCAAAGATTTTGATGAAATTTAGTACCCTGGTTTCGGGGATAATAAATAGATCGCAATAGCAAATTTTTATTGATAGAAATTATCGTTTTATTTAATGTTTATGCCGTTAAATATAAAATTACTCTTACCTACATCTATTGGAGAATATTAATAATATTGTGGCGAAGAAAGCCGTCAAATTTCGACTTTCAATCCGCCCTTCAATCAAATGACAATGTCGATATGAAAGACCTCTATAAAAATTTCGTTAATGTAATTAAAGCTTTCTTGGTCAAATGGTTACGAAAGCTGACTACGCAGTTAAAGACCCGGGTTCAAATCTCAAATAGGCAAGTTGCGTTTTTTTTGTTTTTTGTGACAATTTGTTTTTTCTAATTGGGAGCTAGGTATTTCAAAAGGCTTTGTTAAGTAACTCTAAATCAATGAATGTTTTGCTTAAAAATAAATCAAGAAAATCACTGTTTTTTATCCGAGCAACGCTCGGGCGTCCAGGTACTTTTTATTCTTTACGATTCCGTATCGTAGAATCATGTAAAACCATGAAAATGGGCCTAGTTAATGTCTTAATTATAGCAGCGATGGCCGAGTGGTAAAAAACCGCGTTCTTCGACGTGACCGATCCCAGGTTCAAATCCTCGGCTCGCACCCCGACAAAGAAATTTGTAATGTGCGAATTTATCGCTGCTCCACGGTGATGGAAAATATCGTGATATTTCATTGATTACGATGTTCTCCATCGCCGTGCATGCCTGAGAGAAATTCATAATTTCTCGAAAGCATGACGTCCACCAATCCGCACTTGGTCAGCGTGGTGGACTATGGCCAAAATCCCTCTCAATTGTGTGAGAAGGAGACCTGTGCCCAGCAGTGGGACATAAAAAAGGTTGAAAAAAAAATGTCTTGCACAAGTGAATCAGGACTAACTGTGTACATTTAACGACAATCCATGCAATAACCGACCACGTCCGCCACTGCTTGACATTGTAAATGGCTTATACGATTTGTTGACCTCAACGTTAATCCGAACCGGTTACGTAGAACCATTTATTTTATTAAATAACACTTGTAGTACGGACACACAATAGGATTTTTTGTCTGTCTGTAAATTTAGGACTATTTTAGAGCATTTTATACCCCAATAGAGTTGAATATTTTACCGCTATTACAAAAATGGACTGGAATTTATATTTCACACAAACTTTTATATCATCTCTATCTTTTTTATATGTATTAAAAAGGAAGCATACCCCAAAATAGTCTATAAAGTTATCATTATTAAGAATACAGTTTCATTCATTATTCACTCTTCCAATACATACGAGAAAAATTGAGCCATTTCGAAAATGACACTTCAAAGAACTCCCAAACTACCCTGCGTTTAAGCGCTCCAAGAGTCCCCTCCCACTGAGCGACACAAAGAGTCTTCATTCGAACCTGTCGGAGAAGAAAAATGTGACGCACCTGCAACGAAATGCATGGGGTTCGGGATCAATTTGTTCTTCGTAAATGGCTGTCTATGTTAAGTGCTATCCCTACTCGTAACATTACAATCCCATTGCAATGGCAAAACCCAAAACTTCCGAATTTTGATATCACATTAATGCTTCCTTCTGTTTGCTTTATTTTTCAAAAGTCTATTTGCACCACTAACTTCTCATCAATGATGAGATGTTCCATTCCTATAGTGGAATTAGTTATCCACCAAAGTTTGACATTTTAACTGTTTCCTACTTAAAAGAATTCTGGAAAAACAGACACTTACATTTTGTATTTATTGTTTTGTAGCCCTACTTATATTATATCGATGTTTGTAGCCAATTCTTGTATGTGAGAGAAACCTTGGACAACATCAATAACTCTTGGTTGTCGGTAATAAAATGTGGTCTAAGATAAGCAAGGATTGGTCCCAGGAGAACCCGAGAAACAGTTATGTAATCTATACTAATATTATAAAGAGGAAAGATTAGTATTTTTGTATGTTTGTAATGAATAAACTCAAAAAGCACTGTTCAGATTTCAAAAATTCTTTCACCATTAGAAAGCTACATTCACCCTGAGTAATATAGGCTACTTTTTATCGCCCTTCATTCCTACGTGAAAACAGGTAAAAGGGTCAACGCGGTTGAAGCAACTGGGTAAACGCCTATGATTTTAATATAGCCTGGAATAGCACATAGGCTATTTTTTATCCTACGGGGACCCATTAAACGGGTCGACGCGGGCGAAGTCACTGGCAGAAGGCTAGTTATAAATAATCATGTTCAACTACACTCACGATTGGTTTTGAACTTTGTGGGCTTACATTTATTTAAGAACAACAAATACACAACTCAGGCTTTTGTTAAAGTTGTTTCACTTTAGATTTTGTGTATAATATACACAACACAGACAAAGTTTGATCCCTTGAGAATATTATCTTTAAACACAAAAAATATAAATCTCTTGAAAATACATTTCTTACTATAATTAACGTTAGCTTTAGACAGGTTGCTTTGAAGTGGAAAGAACTACATCCCATTAAAACGAGTCGAACTCCCCTCCGATTGAACAAAGATATTTTCCTTTTGAGTTTGTTGGATAGAAAAAAAGCGCACACATGCAAGTAATGTATGAGGGTGGTGAGAAATAGGATGTCAGTGTTAGCAAAATACTTCATAGTGTTATGTATACTGACTTAATAAACACAAATGTCATGCATGACATATACATGTAGCGAAAGCAATAATATTTGGTACTCGAGTTGCCACTAGCTGTATAAAAGTATAAATTAGTAGAAGAGTAGAGTTTTGAAGAGACAAATTGTACTTTTGTTGCATTTTCATTGATTATATCGCCCGGTTTCAAGGTAAACGACAAAAACTTGTATAAATGTTCACTTGACGTTGGAAAATGGTCAAACGACCGAGGCACTCTCCCTCTCACCTGTATGTTATAGAAGAAGAAATATGAAGTAGGTAAATAAAAATCAGCTTACAATAAAATCTTCTTGTAATATAAACAAAATACTTGATTCGCATAGTGATTTATTCCAACCAAATCCAAAAATATTATTGTTACCGAGTATTTATTTAAACACACATGAATGGCATACGCTTTCTTATTTGAGAAAATCAAACAATTTTTGTGAAATTATCTGTTATAAAACAATTCTACATTCCTTCAAAACAAAGAGAAAACTTAAAAGCCAACAACGTTACATTCAATCCTCTTTAAGACATGCATTTATAGTTTATAGTACTTTTGATTTGATAAAATGAATAAAGGGACTGATGAAATTTTCTTTTCAGTTGGAACTAAATTCAATATCACTGGACTCCGTAGTCTCGGTTCGTTTCCGTTTATGACAGATAGGGAAAGACCTGCTTAACTGTCGGCGATAAGCGAAGAAGAGTCAAAGAGAACGTTAAATAATTTAAGAGGAAACGCCGTATTTCCATACAAGTGTATTCTCCTGTTTTCTGCCTGGATAATGCTTCTAGAGGAATGTTTTTTTGGCAATATCTAAGTCTGCTAAAGCTATGCCCCTATGTTTTGTTTTTTCAATCAACCAATTAGATCAGAAAATATGACTCTTCAAAAATCGTAAAAAAATGCCTCTTTCATAGAGTCCTAATCCAACCACTGCAAAACAAATTTGAAAGGTTTTTACAACCAAATAAAAACTTAGAGGCATAGACTTATTCTATTTCTTGATATTTGTGAATATTTTTTTATTTAAAAAACTAAATTTTTAAGGAGGAGACAGGAGAATACGAAACCTCGATTTAGTCAGAAAGTTTGTAGGTATAATCGGTCTGAGCTGCATCTGTCCCTATCGCACGCGCAGGATGCAGCGCGATAGCAATAGTTAGTCCAAAATACCTATTTTTCGAATTCGGCTGAAGCCGCGTTTCTTCTTAAGTACAGTTTAAAAAGAAACTAAAAACACGTTTTAATTTTTATCTTTTTTTTTAACTACAAATTATTTGCAGTTTTTTGTCTTAAAGGTAGCAAGAACTTCCCTACTTGGTTTTAATAATTTTAATACGCTTTAATTCTTCTTGCCTTTGCTTTCTTTAGAGAATACCACAAAGAGAATACAAACTGCAAAATGACATGGTACTAGTTTATTGCTACTCAAATGTCTTAAAATCTTAAAATTTTGTTAGTGACTGGTATAGATGAAACTTCTGGTATTGTAAATTTTCACGTAACGGTGACCACTCTAAACGTTGCATTGATGCAGCACTGGTATGAAATTTGTCTCATGTAAGACTTGCCGGCAAACGCACCTTTGTACCGAAAAACGAGAATTTCCTGACGACAGAATGAGTAATTTCTTATATAATTTAGTTTTCTCGCTCCACGCTTACATTGACACTTGCTCGTCGCTTGAACGGTCATAGTAAGGCACGTACAAAACATTCTACCTATGTTTGAAATCTCTTCAGCGATGCTTTTATGTAAAAATAAATATTGCGTCCGGCTTCCTTTGCGTCTCTCTCGAACATTCTTGTCCATTGCAGAGATTCTTAGCATGTACTGAGTGCATACAGGTGAGAGTAGATATGTTTGAGAATTTTTAAGGTATTTTGTAAAAGACACCTCCTTGAAATGCAACAGCTCACGGGTATTCTTGATATGTTTGCATTTTTTCTTGAAAATGAAACAGTGGAAATTATTTATCATCTTGATACTTGCCTACTAAATACATACATAAACAGTCATTTTTAGATGATTATTAGATGAGATTATGAGATTGCGAATTAATATTGCGTCCAGAGTCCCGTGCGGGAACATTGTTTGAGAATGTTTAACGTACTTGATAAAGATACATCGTATAAAGTGTCGTAGTAAAAACATATAAGGAATCGTATATTTGAAATCTTTTCAGTGATGCTTCTTTGTGAGAATTAATATTGCATTCTCCGTCGTTTAAATCTTCCTCGTCCATTGCAGATATTTTTAAGATGTACTGAGTGTGAGCAGATATTTTATAAGACTGAGAATGTTAAAAGTATTTTGTCAAAGACACCTCTTGCAAGTACAACAGCGTACTCTGACGTGTTAGTAATTTTTCGATCTGCTCGAAATCCATACAATTTGAACCTTTTCAACAGGTGACATTTTGGCTATCCCAGTATAACGCAACTAGCGGCATAAGAATAAATAATACTACATAGAACGGAAACTCCCGCTCCGGACGGGCTCAAGGTCACGATATTAGCCTACACGTTAAACAGAATACTGAAGTCGGGCTGTCTCGGACGGGCGCGTCAATTACAATAACGGCGCCAAGTTAATGTGGTGTGTTTGGTTGTACAAACAATTCTAAAACAATGCCAAACTTAAGTTTTTTTAGTTTGCCCAAAGATGATGCGAGATAAGTAATATTTTTTAAATATTATTCCTTTTCCGTACATAATTTATCAAAAGGATATGACCAGTTCTTTTTGTGTAGCCAATTGTTTCACTTTCACTCAATTATAAAAAAAAAATTAGATAACTACAGCATTTTAACATGTCGCCAAAATATTTTTTAATAGCCCCCGCCATCGGTCTTTGAACCTTTCTCGATTGTTTTGCCTCGCGATTGCGGCGCCGCGGCACTGGCGCACGCACATAATACTTAATATGTAATTCGTTTATTTTAAACCTACACTACGTAAGTACTTACACCTATGTAGGTAAGTAATACTTACTTAAATGACTTCATTTGGTATGGTACTTATAACTTATTAAGTAATATTATTTATAAGTATTAATAGAGTAGGTAAGTATTTATCATTCTCATATTTTGTAATACTAAACTAAAATAATGATTTTTTAGTAAAGGAAAACTTATATTTTTGTGATATTATCTTTAGACATAAGCATTACTTGTTAGTAATGCTTGATGAACTGTTGTTCACAACCCTGGCAACACGCCTGGGCGACAGAGCGGCGTAACGGGGTGAAGAGGGAAGTAGGTATATAAATTGCGGCGTATCGATGGCGGTCAAGGTAATTCCGTTCTATGTAATTATTATTCTTATGCTGGCGGCCTATTCAACACAAAAATAATTTTTCAATTCGAACCAGTAGTTCCTGAGATTAGCGCGTTCAACCAAACAAACTCTTCAGCTTTATGTATTAGTATAGAATATTCCTCAATTATCATTTTATAGTTTTTTTATAAACCCATTCGTTTTGCATTCTGAAGTTCAATAACAAGATCAGAGTCTGTACGTCATAGTTCTTATTGATGCATTCTATACAAGAGCACTGCAGCTAATTTAGAGTAGCAGACACGTATGCAGGCCATTGTAGTGTTCTGTCATCGCTGCTTCGAACGACATCTACACACAACGTCAAGCAAGGCTAAGTTTCTGTTCTGTGACTGAGTCTTTCCTGGTTTCGTATGCTGTTACGCTGCTGTCCAGAGACTGATTATCGTGTCATGCAAGTCTGGCCAGCAATCCCACCTTTCCACGCACTCCGAAACACTTTATAGAATTCCTTCATGGTATAAATGGGATCATATGATTTTTTTTCTCATAAAAATAACACATGTTAACACATGTCATGTCTTATTTTTTATATTTAGATTTTAGAATCTATCTTATGTTTAAGAAACACTGACTGCCAACTAAAAACTGATATCATATATCAGCAATACTTTTGTATTGGAATATACATATGTACATATATAGCATACTTTGGACCTTCCTCGTCCATTGCAGATATTCTGAGGATGTACTGTGTGAGCAGATATTTTGAAAGACTTTGAGAACGTTGATAGTATTTTGTCAATGACACTTCTTGGAACGCAACAGTTTTCACTTGACATATGTTTTTTTAATACGCTCAATGCCCAAACTATTTGAAACTTTTCAACAGGAAAAATTTTGGTTATAAATTATAATACCTACGCAATACTTTGTAACTTATCATTTAACAACTTTGATCTGCAGTAAGGCAGGGCGGACCTCTCCTCGACTCTACAACTTATACATGAGCTGAAGTGGGTAGCTCAATTGATGGAGTTTTTTGAATAACATTAGCTATGCCGATGACGTGGTTCTGTGTGAGCCCGAAAAATAAGAATTGTTTCACGGTATAAATTAATATTTTTTATTTATTTAGTTTTTATTTAAAGAAAACACGATTAGATAAACATCTCATCCTCTTTTTAAATACTTGTACCTGACGTTGAGGCCTTTCTTTGATATCAAACACCCAGACATTTTCCGACTATTTCTGTTTCATTCTTTTTCTGTTTCAAATGCGTCTCATTCTTAACAAGGGTGTGCACATGATGTGATGCATTACTGGGCTACTACTTACGAGGGGAGCCCTCATGAATGAGGGCTCCCCTCGTAAGTAGTTGATTGTTATTGTCATTTATTTCTCCGCTTCTACTTGAGCGCCATGTTTGTGAAAAGTAGTTTTTGTAGTGGCACGAGATATTTGTGTGCAAAGATTAGGAGATTTTGTTTACTTAAATGACAAAAGGTGCAATGAAATGAACAGATTTGAAAGTGTAGCAGTACAAATATGTATAGAATAAATAAAGAATATCGTATCATGGCCTCAAGTCATTAAAGTCAGAAAAAAGTAACAGAATACCCCATTTTTCTATTAATAATATACGTAACCCAATAATGAAAAAAAATATTTTGTTTAGTGTAAAGTACAAGATAATACTGTATATTATATTAGGATGTAACCTAATTATTTTGACTAATGTGTAATTTTACGCTAACTTAATTTGCAAATAAACTTATTATTGAAGAATGCGTCCACTGACACAGTACTTCATTCTTAATACACATAAAGGTTTATACACATTGTTCTTGTGTCATTATTGTCACTAAATAAATTTTAGTGACTTTTCACTACACACTACACTTAATATAATAATATCATATCTGTAATTAGTTCAAAAGGTTTAGTCAGTTTGAGTCGTCTCACTAAGTCCGTGGTGTCGAGCGGCTGGATTGCTTCAACATTCACGTAATGATGAAGTCTTTGTTGATGAGCTTCTGCATATTGACGTGACAACGTCTTATAATTCGATGGAGACGGCTGCACGCACGAAAACATATGACTCATGCGGCGTTACCTCGCTCTGAGGCGTTCCATTTAAGGCTTGAAGTGCGAGCGTTTAACGAGCGACAAAGAGGCACAATCGGCCACCGCGTTCGGCATCATTCGACATCTGTCTCTCTCCTACTTGAGAGATGCGTCCGCGTGGACAGCTGCTATACAATAATACATTTACATGTTTTCGTCAAGTATGAAGTGCAGTGAAAAGTGAATGTGGTGTCAATTGTTTATAGCAACCAACAAGTATTTTCTTATGACGTTTTCACGTTCAACTATCGTCAGTAAACCAACTTTACAGACAACCGATTTTTTTTCAATTACATTTTTGACGAAATCTACTTTTAGGGCCCTATGTAGATCTTCGTTTCGTATGTACCGAGGTGTACTCACGATTCCCCTAAATATTTTATTTTGGAACCTTTTGGAATTATGTCTATATTGCCTTGTTTGGTACAGCCCCAGAGCTGCATACTTATTATGAAAAAAAGTCGTTACAAATTAGTTAGACATTTTGATGAATTCAACCAAAAATATAAGATGTTTCGAGAGTTATTTTAATAACGCTTTACGTTTATGGTTTCTTACCAAAAGTCCCTGTGTCTCGACACAAAAATACACAAAAGCAAGAATACAAACATTAAGACAAAACCACCTAAATTGAAGATTTCGGTTCCTCCTTCGTGGGAAAATTATGAAAATAAATACATAGGATACAGACTAAATATTTCTTTATCTAAAATAATTTATAAACCTTTTAATGGGTTTTAGAATTTGAATTTCTTTACAAAATGAAGAGTTCTTTACATAAGTATTTTAGAATCGAACACGAATAATGAAAATCGATAACAACATTGATAGACAAATGTCAGCTTTTCCGCTGGTTTTCCCGCAATAATCTGCAAGGGAATAATTCGGATCATTTCATTTCTGTTATTGGATTTTCAGTCATATTCCAATCCAATTCGGAGTTGATATTTGTAATAAATTTTTATTTGTTCCTTGATATCGACTTTTATTGTGACAGTCATTTGCATTCCGTGGTTTGGGAACTCATCATACGGCTGTAAAAGCTACGCTTGCATAATTCTCTGATACGCCAATGAGTTTGAATTCCGTCGATGAATTTCGTATGGGATTTCACTAGATCAATTTACGATCGTCCGTACTTGTGATTACGCTATTGCATCGTGGAATAAAACTAACATATTGTTGAGTAGTTTATGCATCTACCATAATAAATGGTGCTACGTTATTCAGTGATGTAAAAGTAAATATAGATATATACTAGCTGTGCCCGCGACGTCGTCCGCGTAGATAAAGACTTGTACAAAAGGCTTGGATTATTTGTTCCTCCGCCTCCTTAGTCGTTCACTCTTGACCATCTCTTGACAGAGTGGTCGTGGCTGATGAGGTTGCAATTTCGTTGGATAATGATGCTCTCGCGATGCGTCTCCATTTGTTGCGGTTTGAAGCATCTCGAAAACTCTAGACTATGGAGTTCTGTGTTGCAGCTTTGATAATGTCTGTCTAACGTGTAGACCCGCGTGACCTCTTGCCCTCCACTGTCCCTTGGATTATTGTTACCATGAAATTACTTTCATCAAAAGTTCATATTATTATGTTGAGTAGATACATTCTTCCTGAGTCCTTACAGTTCTTACTGTACTCCTCTTATAATATCGACTTTTCAGTCGTTATTATCGGTTTCTTTTTACAAATTAAACGTAATACAATAGCCTGTTTTTAAAGTGTTTAGATAGTACTGCTGTGCCCGCGGAAAGTATCATTATAATTGAATAATTTATGCTGCAAATAATGCATAGATTCATTATCATTATGTTACTTAAATCAAAAAGGTGGTGAACTATACAACTACGCTATGTCAGGCGTGGTTAGTAGTTGGGAGTCAAATTCTTGGTTGCTTGCATGTTGGTTGCAATTGTCGTTAACATACCGTCGTTCATACTTAATGGAGGTCTTTTGAGCGATTTAAAACTTGCGGCAGCAGTTAGGCCACTAACAATGAAGATGTCACCAACCTGAATTGGAGCAGCGTGAGCGGATCAGCCTCTACGCGATTAAGAGGCGCAATAAATTTGAGTTTAGTTGTCAATTGGTCCTATTAACAACCCTTCCTACAGCATCAGAAATAAAGTAAGTCCTCGATACATATATCGATTACTAATATTATTCTGGGCGGGACCACCATGTCAAGCTGCTGCCGTGACGCTTTATCATATTAGTGTAACACCAGTGCCAGTACTGCGTATGTATGTAATAGCTCTTATTAAATTAACCACTGAAAACGTCTGTTAATTTCAATAACATTTTTTTATTAGACCCTCGGCAATTGCTTATTCGTTTATTCGAAATCACTTTTTTATAAATAAACCGAACAAAAAGGCAGACGGGCCGCGTGGTGAAGCGATCACTGTCGCCTATAGACACGGGCAACCCCAGCGGAGCCACCCGAGCACTGCCGGCTTTCAAAAAGAGCTTTCTTTACAGCTTTCTTGAAGAACCCCATGAAAAAGTCCACTGGAAATGCCTCAACTGGAAGGTTGTCCCATAACTTACACATCCGTTCAAACATCAAAAGGAGTGTGCAAAGCGGCCTGTGGAACTTTAACCTTCGACTGGTGGTGGTCATGATATCGTGACGTAGGTACCATTTTGAAAAGATCACTCAGTATAGTAAAGTCGGTAGAACACTTTAATTTTTTTAACGTTTCACACGGATAGCCCCACAGTACGGTAGATATACCCTGTGTAATGGGTACCATGAGACACACAGAGACAGAAACACAAACACTCAAACCGAGAACAGAAAATTAAATTAATCATTCAAATTTCTGCTTCGTCGGGAATCATACTCGAGACCCTTCAATTGGCAGTCCGGCATGGTAACCATTGCGCCACGCGAGTCGACATTATATCTTTGGATCTGCATTGGAATAGTGTTATTGGGCAACAACGCCATCTATAGCGTCGCCTATTAAATAAGATCGATACCAATAATATCTGGACGTAACTACAGCGCCGCGCCTTCATAATGCTCTACCACAATGAGTACAATATCCACGCCAGTTCCAAAGGTCTCTAAGTTGTTAATTTTTATATTAGATATTTTATCATGTAAATATACTCGTAATTAATTATTTGAAATTATCTCTACCAATCCACTCTGTAAATAGCGTTATTGCTTAACAACGCCATCTACCGTATAGTGTGTAAACTAAATCGTCGATATATATACCAAATTTGCAACAGATCACTAAATAGTTCTGAATATGAACCTATTCGCCACATAGATGTCGGCAGTAGCCTTGTATTGTTAAGTTTTTGTACATTTTGAATATGTGATGATATGACATATCACCACATATTCAAAGAAATCCTCAATACAAAATGTACAAAAACTTAACAATACAAGGCTACTGCCGACATCTATGTGGCGAATAGTTCATATTCAGAACTATTTAGTGATCTGTTGCAAATTTGGTATATATATCGACGATTTTATGTTTTTTTTTAATATTTCGAGATAAAATCTAGCATAAATGATTCAAAACTTGCTATCAGAATATTAAGAGATGTTAGTAATTATCGAAACTTGTGATGTGACAGCTCGCAACTTTATTCTCTCACAAAAGTTACAGAAAGATTAAATTTATTCTTCCGTTGTTTTAATAAAGATTCCTTTGTTAAAATTTCTTTAATAGTTACAATATGCATATCAACCCGCATTGGAGCAGCGTGGTTAAGTAATCTCCAGGCCTCCCCAATAATGGGAAGCCCAGAGGCGGGACATTAAAAGGATGTAGCTATTTAGCTTGTATCGGTAATGGTCGCTTCAGTCATAGCCTGTTCACAATTCTCCGCTCCAAGAAGAAGCTGAGCAATCGACCTCTTCTGTAGGGCTCAGGAGTCTTCTGTAAGACTCGGTGGCGTGGTTCGCGGTGCGCTTTATATCTGTAGGCTAGCCGTTCTCGGCCAACGAAGCATTACCCTGATCACACTGATCTCTATTTAATATGGTCGACGATATTGATAAAAGTTCATCTTACGTTTGACCTACCTACATATATTTTCGGAACCATAAATTATTTTATAATTTTGATTTCAATGTAAGGTATTAATTATGGTTTTCTAAACAGCTTTTAACAAAACTCTCATCTAAATCCACCAAAGCGCGTTTCAATTTTATGCCGCGTATTGTTTAAATGGACATAACTTTTTTTGTTTATTGACCGATTGATGTGAAATACACACTTAATGTTACGGTAATTCATTCAACAATATACCAGTAATCTGCATTCAAAGAAGGAAAAAGAATTTGGGAATAAAATATAAAATTAGGGTTAATCATTCTAACCTTCAGTTACCAGCTTTTGAATCCTTTTTATTTGCTACCAAGGGATGATTTTTCAAAAATGGTTAAATAGGTGTCTTATTATTTTCAATTAAGATTACAAATACAAAATTTCAAGTGAAATACTTTTCCCAAAAAGATTCTATAAATCAAGTCTCAACACTCAGTTTTTAAAGAATTTCGAAAAAATTTGACACTTAAAGGGTGAATTTCGGATAATGCTGAAATACGTATTTCTTTATTTTAGTAAAAAATAATTCAATGAAAAATGTTTCATTAGAATCTGTCTAGTAGTAGGTATTTGTGTCAAAGTCTAACAACAGACAGACAGACAAAAATTATAAAACTTATTTTTTTGGGTTCTGTTACTTATAAAAAGACCCCTAGAAGTATTTTTTTAAATTTATTTGCAATATACAGAATTGACACTGCTTACAGTTTCATTATATGTACCTACTTTATCGATTTTTCCTTTCATTTATAACTTTCATGCTATCATTTAAGGGACTGTAAATTACAAAACTTCAATATATTAACTGAAGTTTTCGATAAATCAACAACGATACTTCTAAACACTGATTGATAAACATAGCAGAGTGGCGCAGTGGAAGCGTGCTGGGCCCATAACCTGATGAAATGATACAAAGGCCAGAATAACTCGGTAACAGTTTATTAAGAGATTTTATAATTATAACACACGTAAGATGGACGACGTCGAGAGGGGAAGGGGATAGCTCCTGTACGAATGCATTAGCACCGAGTTGCTGATTTATTGCGCACAGTCAGCGTGCAGGCGTTCATCCATTTCATCATTCTTGAAATTGACGTAACTTTTTTGTTTGTGAACCGATTTAAATAAAACAAACCCTAAATGTTAATCCAAAAAAATACCAATACATCAGTGAAAACCACATCCTTCTACGTTAAGCCGTTCCTGAGATTAGCGCGCACAAACGAACAGATAAACAGACAAACAGACAAACAGACAATAATTCTAAAAATCATTGTTTTGGGTTCTATTTCGCTAATAAATAGCCCTAGTGAAAGTTTTTCTCAAATATATTCAATGTACAGAAACCGACTTGTTACAGATTTATTATATGTATAGATGTGACAGGTTTTGGTTAGTTCGATAAGAAAAGTGAAGTACCACCATCACCATCCCTTCCCTCCCTCCCTCCATCCCTTAATATTCATCCCTTTAGATAAATTATAATTAAAATTCACATTTTTTCGTCATAGCAAGTGCAAAAATACCCTCTGTTTATACGCTCTGGGTTTTACACTTTATTGCAACATACCGCACTCCTTATGTGAAAATTAACTGTGAAAAATTTATTAAGCTAAAACTGTATATTGGCTGCAACCCTTTCTGCGTCCCACAGCCCACTGCTGGGCACGGGTTTCTCCCCATTATTGGGGAGGCCTGGAGCTTACTTCACCACGCTGCTCCAATGCGGGTTGGTGTACTGTAACTGTAGATTACCTTTCTCTAATTTTTGCATTATTATTAAAGTCAGGCGGATAATAAGTACGGAGCTTTGCAACTCTACATAGTGTCGTTTATTTAATGTCATCGATCGTCTCCAATTTGGTTCGTTCTTGTTTCAAATGATAGAGTCACGATCGAGATTACCTTAATGGAACTACGACGGCGAGCTAGGCCCGAAACTGATTTAGGCTATATTGAGAAATGTACTCTACATTTAATTTTGACGTGACTCTTATGGCGGTAACTCGGATAAGCCCTTTTTTAGTATCGGGGGGGGGGGGGGGAGGGTTGAAGGTCCTTTCCTTGTCCTTCAAAAGCACCGGCATCTTGGGAGAGGATACCGGGTAATGTGGGATTTGACCACACTAAAACTCCCTCGGTGGCTGCCTCTGCGCTTGGGGAGGATCTTCGGGAGAGCAGATGTGCTCTACTGCAACTTAAGAAGTATGTATAGGAGATATGGAATTAAAACTTTATTTGTTTAGTGAGTCCGCTATTGACACCATTTCCCGAGAATATAGTTGATCTGGTAATTGATCTGATAGTTGATATGATAATTTAGGGACTAGAGGAATGTCCCCTGACTACGATGGCCTAACTAAATATTGCATGGGCCTCATACAACTGATGTAGAAGTAGGTACTGAATTGTAACTGAATTGTAAGGTACTGAACAATTTATTTTTTATCGTTTGAAGTCGGTTCAATTTTTTTGTTAAAAACTTAATTAATATCACTCTTTTTAGTTATTTTAATTTGATAATTCTGTATATATGTAAACCTATAAGTATATAATTCTGCATATAATGTATAACTAAGCATACCTAATTGGAATTTTTCCACCTAACTTCTAAACGTCAATGAGACTTACCTTTTATAATTATCTTAATCTAATAGCCATCTAATAGCCTGAAAGAATACTACTATCGATCCATCTGAACGTATAAATAATTGGAAGAATTTGCTCTCAATTCCTAACCGTTGAGGAGTTGTACCTTCAATCATCAGCTCAATCGTTAGCTGAGGTGATAATTACCGGGCATGAATATTTGTATTATGTTAAAAATATGACTAAAACAATGGATGTGCCTATAAAGTTTCAGTGTTTCCCTTGATTTCCCTAGCATCCCATAATTAAATTTTGACATGGTGACAGTTGGACCACCTTAGGACGTACGGACGTTAGGACGGACGTTACGTTTTTGAACAAAAAACCTTTTATTGAAAGAATTTGCTCTAAACTCCTAACCGTCACAGTATCTTCCATCATCAACTCAGCAACATGAGATGATAATTTCTATGCACAAATATCTCTTATGCTTCAGAAAGTATAAGAAAATTGAGAGTTCCTCTCGATTTCTCTGGGATCCCCTCATCAGATCCTGATTTGCTGACAATGAGACCACCTCGGGAGTATAAGCAAACGCAAACGTACCAAAAAATATTTTAAAAATCGGTGAGCATACATAAAAAAAAATACAGCCGAATACAGTACCTCCTCCTTTTGGAAGTCGGTAAAAAACTACGTGACATAGTACAGTAAAAGCTAAAACCGCTAAAAATGTAACTTCTTTATTATTTTGTGCCATAGCGCGATTTATACAACAAATTAAAGTACACTACATTATTATTTCATTAATAGGGTTATTCACGACCTGTATGGCGCAATGGTAACCATGCCGGACTGCCAATCGTGGTCCCAGGTTCGATTCCCGGCGAAGCAAAAAATGAAGTGATAAGTTTCAGTTTCTGTTCTGTTTATGTGTGTGTCTATGGTACCCACGACACAGGGTATATCTACCCTACTGTGGTGATATGAGTGTCAAACCTTAAACGTTATTTTGAACATTAATAAACTGTTTTATAATCATTTCCGCGTTTTATTTTTTGTTTAAAACTTATTTAATAGGATAGCATCTCTACTATCGACTAAAATTACGTGTCATAGCATCTATACACGACGAAAACTGCTAAAATATAGGTAGCTTATTATTTTGTGCCATAGTGAGATTTATACGGCGGCCGTTTTCAGTCTGCCGCTACGTAAATCATTTTCGCGACGGAGGTTTGAACGCGAATGTTAGCTATTACAGCCGGTATACTTTCGGACAAATTAATGTATATCATATCTTAATTTCATTTTCATTCATTTGCCTAAAAGTCATCCGGTGCAATTTTAAATAGTTTAAGGCTTACCTTGGCCATTAAATTTCAAATACATAAAATCACCCAATTTTGTTAAAAAATAAAATCATATAGTTTATAAAGCATCGTATACGGGGGTTTTGAAAACAGCAGCCAGGTTTTGAGATCATAAAGCAAAAAGTTGTGTAACATAGGGTATTAAGTAATAGTCAATCATTTATTTTTTGTTGGAGTAAATATGAAATAGCTGCTTTCTAGAAATGAAAATAGAGCAATCATGTTACCTATTCATTTTCCAATAAATTTCAAATTCTATCCTACTATATCTATTTTATTTATTTATTTATTAGGAAAACATAATAAATAAATACTACTAAAGTAAATATCAAAATTCATATTTATATATAATTAAGCTGCTTCCGCATATTGATTTAGGGACCAATCTAAAAATATATGTAGTCCATCAAACAAAATAATATGAAGAAGATACGAGGTAAAAACACCGAGAGATAGCCTTCGGGTTATAACGTACCCACTGCGGATCTGAAAACAGGCGTGGTCACAGCCTTAGATTTTCGAGGGGGTCACTAATAAAATATGTCACACACAGGTGTAACAGGTCGGACCGCGCCTGACTGAAAATCTCTGAGATTTGAGTCTTTTTTAAAGTTGTTACAAAAAAATATATTTTGCTATCCCACTATTCATTACGTTTATTGCATAAAATTTGTTTTTGTTTCAGGTAAATTCGGCCAAGAGCTGATTCATGGCGATAACATCAAGTATAGTATGAGCACCATAAAATAAAACTCGAAACACAGTAATAAACAAGTGCAATTCAATCAATAAGTAAAAATCAGGTATATATCGTACTTAAATAAATATTCCGGAAATGTTCTACATTTTAACAATACCTGGGATAATCCGGTTCAAGGAACAGCACTGAGCCCTTTATACTTAAATTTGCCCGCAAGTGTACGAGTACACGTATGCCGCTCTTATTTGCCAATTTAGCGTCTGTTTCGCTAGAAAAATCTAGACGATTTGCTTTGCTGCCTGCGAAAGGTCGTGCATCAAGACGGGATTGCTTTAGGGCAATTTTATTTCCTCTAAAACAGATTTTCCACGAGTCGTTGCCTACGAGGCTAAAAGAACACAACTGTAAAATATCGACAAACAACCCCCGGAATCCTTTACAAAAGGATGATAAATTTTCGAAAGTCGTGAAACTGCCGTAATAAACTCATTTGAATTGGAGAGTGGGCGTTTTTAGGGTTCTGTTCCGTACCCAAAGAGTGAAACGGAATTCTATTTCTAAGGCTCCGCGCCGCCCGTCCGTCTGTCCATTTGTCACCAGGCTGTATCTCAATAACCGCAATAGTTAGACAGTAGAGATTTTTACAGATGATGTTTTTCCGCTTTAACAACAAATACTAAAAAAAAAACAGAATAAAATTTAAGGGGTCAATATATACAGACATACAATAGACGTGATTATGTTGCCGTTTTATAGATAAATAGCGGCCGCCCGCATCGTCGTCCGCGTGGACTTTAGTTTAAGAATTTTTCTGAAATTAAAGTAGCCTTAGTTACTCCTTATTACATCAGCTACCTGCCAGTGAAAGTCCCATCAAAATCAGTCCAGCTGTTTCAGAGATTAGCCGGAACAAACAGAAAGACAGACAGATCGACAGACAGACAGACAACAATTGTAAAAAATGATATTTTGTTATATGTACTTATATACATTCATATGGATGTAGTTAAAAGCGGTTATTTTAATATTACAAACAGACATTCCAATTTTATTTATTTGTATGTATAGACTTATCCCGCAAACTTCGTACTGCCTTTAAATGTTTGTGGTGGCCCTCTCTTATGACTTAGGGGTTTGAAAAATAGATTACGATAAAATTCGGTCAAGCCGTTTCGGAAAAGTATGACACCATCACTGTGAATATAAGAATTTTATATATAGATCACAGATTCAAATTCGTGCGCGTATCCGACTCGCACTTGGCTGGTTTTTACGCGATATTGACAAAGTGCGCACAAAATGGCGTCCCGTTCGCTCCTTCGGCACTAGTTGAGGGCGACGTGAATTTTGATTAATTAACAGGGTACGATCACATCTGCGTCTCAATTTTATTGATAACTTCTCGCTGAATAAACTCTTTGAAGTTTTAATTTTAATTAAACATTCCAATGATAAAATGTAGATAGCTCCCACTTTTCCCACCGATCGGTTGATACGACCCAACAGATGAAGATTTTCTGTTTCGAACAGTGTGCTTGGCTGAAATCCTTTTTGCGTTCCACTGCTGGGCATGGGTCTCTCCCCATTGTTGGGGAGGCCTGGAGCTTACTCTACCACGCTGCTCCAATGCGGGTTAGTGGCCAACCCGCTGTCGGATGTTTTCAAACCGCTCATAAGGCCTCCGACACGGTTTAACTACTGTCATCTATCGACAACAACCGGGACCGACGGATTAACGTGCCCTCCGAAGCACGGAAACGCGTATGAATTTTTTTGCCACTAGTGGTAACCCATCTCACACCCAACTGCGCCCGTTTGGCTTAGATGCATAGATCGTTTGCATTCTACGCTAACCGCCGGGCCATGCGCGCTTCAGTGTGCTAAAGATTTTTGTTATCTATATTGTAACTTGTACCTTCGGCTGCGCCTCGGCTCGGGTAGACATTTGTCGGAACTCCTTGCAATGATAGCCTTTCCGCACTTGTAATGAAATATACTATTTTAAGTCATTACATCTTTATTAAATACGTCTAGTTAATTCGTCTGCAAAATTAAATAGAAAGAAAAGAACCGTCTTAAAATAGATGTACCTATGTATGAAACGCGCATTGTCCGGAGGCTAACGTACATACATGCAAACGATCTACGTAGCTAAGCGAAACGGGCGCGGTCGTGTGTGTGATGGGTGACCGCTAGTAGAAAATTTTCATGTGTGTTTCCGTGCCTCGGAGGGCACGCTAAGCTGGTTATTATTGATAGATAGCAGTTATAAAACCACGTCGGAAGCCTAATGGTAAACTTTGAAAACATCTCCCCATCTCCACCAACCCAGGAGCATCTCCATTCTCCACCAATATCAATGGGCAATTTTTTACATAGGTAGTTTCGTTTTTTGTTTTGTATTTATGGAGTATTCTGTTAGTTTACTAACATAACTTTCCCGTATATTCTGTTTGTGTGTACTATACTATATACTTCCTTCGATACTACCAAAGTCAAAGCCATTCCTCGAAAGGCCCTCGTTACTGTAAATAATCGTATATCTAAACATCGTATGACTTTATGCGACTAGTTTTGCAAATTGCGTCTCTCGTATCTGCAGATTTTATCTCAATTAAAGCTACCGGCCTCTCACTGTCGGTAACCAGCTGGAATAATTTCTTTAACTGTTTTAACGTTTGTCTTGTTAGACGTTTCAACATGCTGGTTGTTTGTTCGTTCGTTCGTCGTCGAACGTTGCAATTAATTAATCATTCGTCGGCGACAGTACCAAATTTTATTAAAAATGAAAATGAAAATGAAAATACTTTATTGTTGACTGTTTACATACATACAGTTAGATGTTTAAAATTATTATAAGAGTTTAAACAGTCTACCATGCTCTGGCATACAATATTATACTTATATATAGATAAATCGTTCGTCGGCGGTCTTGATGGCTTGCCTGCCTGACTAACCTGCCTAACCTAACGTTACGAGAAATCGTTCAGATTTCTTTGAACAGATCTGAACAGAGAAATCGAAACGATTTCTCATTACGTGTGGGGCGGGCATCAGTCGCAATCTCAAAATCGAATAAGGCATACTACGGTACCGGTACGCAGGATATTCATAGACCGGTATACTACGCGGCTCCAATGCGTATTGGTGGATATGGGTTAGTGGCCGAACCGCTGTCGGACGTTACAAAACTCCCATAAGACCTCCAATAAGGTTAAACGACTGCAATCTATCAATAACTACCAGGACCAACGGCTTAACGTGCCCTCCGAAGCATGGAAACGGTCATGAAGTTTTGCTAATAGCAAACACACATCTGACCGCGCCCGTTTCGCTTAGCTACGTGGATCGATTGCGTTCTACGCTAGCCGCCGGGCCCTGCGAACGTATCAATATACGTTATAATATAATACCAGTGACAGCTAGGCCTGCACTGTTTCTGTACGTACATACAATCTATCACGGACATTTTGTTACACTGTTGATAGGTATTTTTTTTTATTGATATTTACTTTATGTGTATGTATTTATT
Source organism: Pyrgus malvae (assembly GCA_911387765.1). NCBI lineage: Eukaryota > Metazoa > Arthropoda > Insecta > Lepidoptera > Hesperiidae > Pyrgus > Pyrgus malvae. The sequence goes on from OU426948.1 coordinate 23,619,311, forward strand.
TATATATGTATATATAGTTATTATATATATGTTTATATATATATATATATATTTATATATAATTATATATATATTAATGTTTGTATATATGTAGTATGAGATGTTGTTTTTTTTCTTCATATTTGTGATTGTATGTTTCACTTTTCTTCATTAGGTACCACCATTCGTTGTCTCTCAAACTACCCCAGGTTGACTGGTAGAGAATGCTTATAGCATTAAGTCCGCCTTGTACATAATTTGTATTATGATACATGAAGTTTTTTAAAATAAATAAATAAATACAATTTATCCGCGAACGCGCACTCAGACGAAGGACAAATATTTGCTCGTCGCAACAAACAATTTAGTTAGTCGGAAATTGAATAAGGCAAACTACGGTACCGGTACGCAGGGCATTCATAGACCGGTATACTAGTGTTGTAACTGTTACAGAATTATTTATAGTGTTATCCGAAATTAAACAGAGCTTTGAACGGAAACTAATAAAGAAGTCAGCCCCTTAGGGAATAATAGAAGAGAACTGTAGCTAGCCGATGAACATTTAAAAGATTCTCCGTAGTCAAAAAGGTAGGTCATTTACATCGAAACTATCACACCAAGCAAGTAAGTAAATGATATCCCTCGCGACAGTGATTCTGGTATCAGGATGTACTCGAATTATTGAACTGTTATGTCTTATTAGTGATAACACTATTGATGTAAACTAATCCTACTGGAAGGATTATAAAGCCGATTAAAAACTATGTATTGCGAAATGAATATTTTGCACAGCCCTTGTTATAATTTGAATGTAAGCAAAGACATTAATTTAACACCCAGTACTCAACGATGTAGAGTAATAAATCGGAATTTGACTTTTACTATTATTTTCTTTGTAATCCTACTATTATAAGTTTGTAAGTATGAATATTTGTTACTCTTTCACGTAAAAACTACTGAATGGATTTTAATGAAACTTTACAATAATATAGCTTACACTATATACTACTTATAAAGATATTGTGTGAATTGTCCAAAATATGACTATAAGTGTCAAGTAAGTAGGAAAAAATCTGCCATCTGCGAGCTATTCTGGCGTGCACTGCGAAAACCGCTAGAGTTACACATATGTAATGTATGATGGAAATGTTTATCTTAAATAGTCCTACAAAATAGCGGGTCCAACGGCACTTCAGAAGGGACTTCACTTTATGCTAATGATCCTCTAACGCGGGTGAAACCGCGGGGCACAGCTAGTTTACAATATTTCCTAATTATAAGTTCTTCAAATAAATATATTTCTTACTTTCCTCATACATTCCTTAAATAAGAATGGCTAGGTTTATAAAGGCCAGCTCAGCATAATGTCTAAGTTGTGACAGGTCCCTCTCACTCACCCTCATGTAAAGTTTTCGGAAGTTATCGGCGTCTCACGGTTGGATGACTTCGTCAAATAGCATAGGAGCAGTCATCTGTCTTGATCGCATGGTGAACGTTGAACCCGATTTTAATGATAGGTTTTCTTCCTTGCATTCATTTTATCCGGTGTTTTTTTTGGTATCAGAAACCGATCTCGTGCGACTTTCCGTATGCAAATTATATGACAGGATGTTTTGTAACTGGTAGATCGCAACGGAAGTTTGTAAAAAATCCAAATCAAAATGGCCGCACCTACAAAATACCAAGTCCTCTTTTTGACCGCGACGGTAGGTACAATGATTGAGCAACACACATTCACCCAAACATACAACTTAACTTTCGTATCTATTCAAATAAATAAAATTGGAGTGTCTGTGTGTAATATTAAAAAACAGTTTTTTACCACATACAGTACATATACCAAATAACATTTTTTACAATTCCTGTCTGTCTGTCTGTCAATCTGTCTGTCTGTTTGTTCCGGCTAATCTCTGAAGCGGCTGGACCGATTTTGACGGGACTATCACCGGCAGGTAGCTGATGTAATAAGAAGTAACTAAGGCTACTTTTATTTTAGAGAAAATTTTAAAACTATAGTCCACGCGGGCGAAGTCGCGGGCGGCCGCTAGTTTATAATAATATTAGAATAGAAACGTTACACAGATCGCAGCGAGATTAATAATACCTACACATGCAATTGACTCGTCAGATCGCAGGTTAGAGTACTTCCGAGGTTCGATTTATGGCTGCCAGACTTGACTGGTGTGGGCGTGACCTGCCCTGTCCTGTGCTTGTCGTGGGTGACAGTACTTATTGCATAGGATTCTATAGAACCGAAGATAACTATTACCTCTAGCACTTACTATAATATACATGTCGTGGATTTATTATATCATGGAATATTATTATCTCTCATAATGATCAAATAAGTAACTCAATTGATTACATTTTGAATAGTGGGTAAACGGAAAAGCTGACGTCACGAATTGTTAGTTTAGTAATGGTGGTGGGACGTGGACGGAGTCGTAGTGAAGGCTGTGGTGAAGGAGTCGACGTGCGAAGCGCTCAGTCTTATTCGAGACACCAAGCAGTACAAACCTCTAATACCATACGTTGGTGTGTTTAGTGCGTGAATAATAATTTCGTAATTTACAGTGAAGTGATAAAAGTGTACGCTATAGCTAGCTAGCAGTAAATTAAGTTGACGGCACCGCTCAGCCATCCCCTACGTCGTCATACATATTTAAGGTGTAGAACTTTGTAGTATAGAACTTTTGGTTCTTATTTTTTAAATAAGTTCAGTAATTTATAACTGAACTAGCGGCCGCTCGCGACTTCGTCCGCGTTGACTTTGGTATTAGTCATAACATAATGGTATATATCCTATAGCTTTCCTCAATAACTAGACTATTCACACAAGAAGAATTTTTCAATTCGAACCAGTAGTTCCTGAGATTAGAGCGTTCAAACTCTTCAGCTTTATATTAAGTAGTATGGATTTTCTTCGTTTTTGCAATATTTTTCACTGATGCTTCGCTCCTATTGATCGCAGCTTAATGTTATATAGCCTAAAACCTTCCTCGATAAATATACTATCCAACACAAAAATATTTTTTCAACTCGAAGCAGTAGTTCCTGACATTAGCGTGTTCAAACAAACAAATTCTTCAGCTTTATATATAAGTATAGATTAGTCCGCATTACGGTTTTATCCGCGTTATGGAGTGACGTTGTATAGTCTAAAGGCTCTAAAGTATTCCTCAATAAATGAACTATCCAGCACAAAAATATTTTTTCAATTCGAACCAGTAGTTCCCGAAAATAGCGCTTTCAAACAAACACTCTCTTTAGCTTTAATATTTGTGTGGATTTTTAACGAACACTAAATCTTCTCTTCTCTTACCTTCCTTTTAATGTTTTAAATAAAAAACGATTCACACTCATAGCCCCACGGTAGGGTAAATATTCCCTGTGTCATGGGTGCCATGTACACACACACAGACAGCAACACAAACATACAGACCGAGAATAGAAATTTTAAACTTATCTATCATCGGCTCCGATCTCCGATCGGCAGTCCGGTATGGTTACCATTACTTCACGGGGGTCGTAATCACAAATATCAACAAAATATTCACCAAACTCTGACATTCTCAAGAGTGCTTTCAAAAACACATGCCTCAACATAAAAAGAACTACGTAATCCTACTTCCTGTTCATTTCAAGGAGACGTGAAAGCCTTCACAATGCCTGCATTGGGGATTAAGGCACTAATAAATGCGCACCGGTACTGTATCAAGCGCGATCTTCGATATTGCGAAATTAAAACGTTTCACTCATAGTCTCACATAGATGAATCCTGTATAGAGGGTACCGTGGACACACTCAATGACAGAAACACAACACCCAGACCGAGAACAGAAATTTAAACTCATCATTCAAATTTCTGTTGCGCCTGGAATCGAACCCGGGACACTTCAATTGGCAGTCCGGCATGGTAACCATTGCGCCACACGGGTCGTCAAATATTCACCAAACTCCGACATTCTCAAGAATGCTTTCAAAAACACATGCCTCAACATAAAAAGAACTACGTAATCCTACTTCCTGTTTCAAGGAGACGTGAAAGCCTTCACAATGCCTGCATTGGGGATTTCGGCACTAATAAATGCGCACCGGTACTGTATCAAGCGCGATCTTGGATATTGCGAAATTATAACGTTTCACACTCACAGTCTCACATAGGTTAATCCTGTATAGGGGTACCGTGGACACACTCAATGACAGAACAAACACCCAGACCGAGAACAGAAATATTAAACTCATCATTCAAATTTATGGCCTTGTATCGACCCGAGAACCCGCGATTGGCAGTCTGGCTTGGTAATGCGCCACACGAGTCGACAATGTCTTACTTTTTTTAAATTTGACTGGAATAGCAGACAAACATGCAGGGCACGAGATGTTAAGTGGTCTCGCTGCAGCACATCCTTAAGCCTCAAGCCTAAGCCAAGTTCTGCCATCTGCAAACTGCAAAGACACACACACCTACAAACTTACTTACATATCATTGTATGATTTCAATATAGATAGATATCCTTTCACGTCACGTCACACAGCAGGGCATAGGTCTCTCCCCATTATTGGGGAGGCCTGGAGCTTACTCCACCACGCTGCTCCAATGCGGGTTAGTGGAGATGTGAGTTAGTGGCCAACCCGCTGTCGGATGTTTTCACACCGCCCATAAAGCCTCCCACAAGGATTAACGACTGTTAATAGATGTTAATTGACTCTTCGATAATGTAGATAGGTATTCACAAAAGCTCATTTCAGCAAGTTATTGTACCATTGACTTACTTATTAAATATGTGTGATTGTAGTTACTTTTAACTACTCACACAAGCTTATTTCAAAGAGTCGTGAAAGCCTTCACAAAGCATGTACCACAATACAAAGAGCTCCTTGTACTAAGGCACGCTCGAACTGCTCACGGCACTGTGCCAAGCGCGATCTTAGATATTGCGGCATTGTCTTACTCTTACATCTCTGTAATTTCAATATATGTATGTAGTTAGGGTTGCCAGGCGTCCGGATAAAGCCGGACATAGCTAGGCTTTTTGATTGCGTGTCCGGCCAAAATAAACGGTGTCCGGCTTGTCCGGCTTTTGTTAGGCTTATTACATTTAGCAAACGAGCGTGCGCCGAGCATGGCCGAGCACATGCGAGTCGACTGTAGGTCGCTCCCGCAGGGCGTAGTGCCGCAGTTTTGTTGTCGTACCTATTAATACATAGACAGAAAATCCTCAATAATGTAGGATGTCCGGCCTTTCTACCCAAATGTCCGGCCAAATTAGCTGGTCTGTTCGGCTATTTGGATTGTCGACCTGGCAACCCTATATGTAGTTAGATGGTGAAGAACCGCTCATGTGGCTGGCGGAGAATTCAAGCGATTTACGCAGCTAAGCGAAACGGGCGAGGTCGGGTGTGAGATGGCTGACCGTTAGTGGCAAAATTTATGTGCGATTTCAATGCACGTTATACCCGGTTGTTATCATTAGATAGCGGAATTGGCCACTAATACACATCTCCACCAACCCGCATTGGAGCATCGTGGTGGAGTATGGTCCAGGCCTCCCCAGGAATGGGGAGATATCTATACCCATCATGGCAATCATCCTAAAAGTGATGTCGCTCTATTCAAACCTACAGTGCATGCGGCCACGCATACACCGTCGTCCTTCCCACGACCACTAACTTTTAGTCTTTAAGCCCCTTTTAGTCGCCTCTCACGATCAGGCGGGTGATACCGTTCTTAATCTCGGAGCTACAGCAGTCCCTCGGTATTCTTCGAAATTCCAAGTGATGATAAACGTATAGAAGCTCGACTAAGCTGTACATAGTTTCTCTCTATTCCACTACAAGAGACAAGAAACCGCGGGAGTAGAAAGTGTAGGATACGTTTGTCAGAACAGAGGCTATGCTGTAATTACGCATTCCCTCGATGCGTAACAACTATGAGTACATGGCAACGTAGTAAAGCAAACACTCTACATTTAATGGAGCTGCGTAATAAAACTAATAAACAACATTGTGCACTGTAACACCAAGCCTGGCTACTACTTTTACTCAACTATACCTAAATCAGAATGAAAACATAATATTGAATATTTCCTGGCCTTTGTTACTCTGATCCAAAGAAATAAATCCTTGATATGTGACATTTCGTGGATATCATATTACAATAATTAATATTGGTCAGGGTATATTTGGAAATATATAAGAGACACTTCTGGCAATTGACAGTTTTTAAATAGACAATATAAATTCTTCACTATAAGAATTGTTGCAGTTGACTGACTACCTGATTGACTAAGGAACATGCCACGCAGAAATCTAGTGGCTCAACGCAGCTGGGAATACGAGGGCCTTATCTCTGATCGGGCATACCCATGAGGAAGAAAGCTTACTGTTACAAAAATCTCTGCCCTTGCGCAGATCTACTAGGCGTGGCTACCACGTCAACAGTTCCCCCTCTTAAGAGAATTTCGCTAGATAGACTCGCGAGATACCTGGCCGTTTCAGCGATGGCACTTACCAGGTGGACCGACTGAAATCACCTTCAAAATAGGTTAATTACACATGTTATTAATACATAATGATGCGCTAACGCAACGAGTAAGTACGTCATATCATCATGAGCTAAAAAGTCTTGTATTGAGTATTCCACGTGCTCTTGAGTCTTGACACATGTTTATCTTAACAAAATATATTCAGGCGCCCGATTGAAAGTTCCGATGCTAAATATTTATTCACATAACCGCCCCATCATGTCATAAATCTATGGGCTGTCGGCGTTATTTTATTGATGTGTTTATAGATCAGAGAAATATTAGGCGTGTTTTATGTTCCTTTTTATTTTGGTGTCGTTGGAATACTGCTACGCTTATTTATGGAAAGTATTTCAGATATATGGTTATGGATTCGGATTTAAGTTTATTTACTACGTCAACACAGTAGACATTTTGGTAAAATATTGTCTAAGATTTATTATTTCACTAACCTTCCGCCAGCGGCTTCGCCCGCGTGGATCCGTTTTATAGATTCCCGGAGGATAAAAACCATCCTATGTCCTTTCCCAATTATTCCCAAGGTCCATTATATTTGTGTTCCAAATATAGTGGACCTTGGGAATTTATAAAGGGGATAAGTTTCTCAATTATACAGAAATCTATTTTTTGTAACCATTAAACCAAAAAATCGGTATTTTCTATTCAACACTTTTCTATCATTCTTTGTGTACTACTCCTGGGCACGAGTCTCTTCCTATCAATGGGGAAGCTCTGAATTTACTACACCCCGCTGCTCCAATGCGAAGTACACCAGTAATCTGCAATATTATAAAGCCTGCTATGCCATGCAAGGACTTAACTGAGAACTTGTCTTTCTCTGTTTATCGCCATATTTGCTTCCTTTCATTGCAGTACCAACAATCAAGCTTACAACATGTTTCTCAGAGAAAGGGAATTTATAAAAACGACACCAAGAAATTAGTACAGATTACATTTATGAAGACAAGCAATGTATACGCTTGATTATGTCAAAACCTGCCATCGCCATATTGGATAGCGAAAGTTGAATTTTGGTGCGTCGTGATTCTCAGTACACTCCCAAAGGACCTGTTTTGTTCCGGAAGAATGGTTAGGAGACGGTGATAGTACGACCGCAAATCTGTCAAAACAACTTGTTAAAAACAACATCTGTAAAGATGAATACGATAAATAAATTATTTATGAACTAGTAAACAAGTATGGTTCTATTGGGGAGTATCTACTGTATCGCGATGCAGTTGCTTGAATGTATAAAATATATTTTAGTTCATAGGAGTTGCAATGTGTCTACGAAATATGACAATAGTTCTTCATTCGATCACGTTCCTTTGTCTGACTCTAAATAATTATTAAAAAAAATAGTTTGGTAATAATACTACGAGTAAGTAAGTGTTCTTACAGTAGCTTTAGACTTAGACTTTAATCCTAGATGGAAATCATTATCCAAAATTTATAGAAGATTCTCGTCTATTTGAGAATAATATAATATAATTATTTTGAGAAGAGATATAGAGAGAGAACATACTTGGATTTTATATTTTGCCTAATATCTGTATTCCTATTAGCTAAGTAGAAGCTTACAGATGATTACATTATTGCTTTTGCCTTTCCCAAAACTCCATTCGCTCATAAGATAGCTGTAGTTGAAGTGGCTAAATATTGAGTACCCTGTTATAAACATTCCATCGACTCTAATACACATGTTCATGCACATGAAGTTGATAAGTTGCAAAGAGCCTCGCTTGAAGAAATTATAGTAGGCTCAAGAGGGGATTTTTGAATTATCTCGAACGCGTCAAATTGTCAGGTTAATATGACTATAATATACCTACCTTGCATCCTGTTGAATACTCCTGTAATTAGAAAAGAATTTTCTCTTATGTTCGGTTATCAAAATGCGCAGATTGGAATATCGCGTTTCTTTTTAACGATTTCTTTTTAATTAAAAAAATAATAACAATGTAATCTCTCTAGAGTGCCGATGTGATTTTTTTTGGTTCCTTCCATCCTAATAATTTATACTTAAAGCGTTAGATTCTTGAAATATCAATTGCCATACAGTTATTCTTTAATTTTGTACTTTAATTTAAGCTTGATATTTTACCTGCCACTTTTATACATTTTTCAAAAAAACTATAGCCGCTTTCTGTACCGATGAAACGGTGTTCGTCATATAAACTTTTTTATCTTTATTATTATTTTTACCACCCATCCTATAAAACGCACTAGGTCCTGATGACGCTCGCGTACATCCACAATAAACAACGTGGGCACCCCTACAACTTTATGTTCGAGATTGGATCTCGCACAGACTCCGAGTAATTTCATGCTTATTAAGTATTTGTTTATTTGAACTCTGTATGGCTAAATGATGACTCTGTTGGAATTTAATACGAATGAGGCTAAGATCGGTGGATAGCCTTAAAGTTTTCCGAGATTTCTCCGGTTTTATGTGCTGAGTTGTGGCTTTATCTATTGAGTTTCTGTATCTGATCGTCTTATCAAACGGCTATTCTAATACCATGTCAAATTAAGATGTTTAGTAGTAAATTTTGCACAGGTCAAGATGCTTATAAAGTTAGGAGCGTATTTTATGAGAGTACTAGACTTCCGTCAGCGGCTTCGCCCGCGTGGACCTGTTTAATGGGTCACCGTAAGATAAAAAATAGCCTATGTGCTATTCCAGGCTTCATTGCTATATTAAAATCATAGGCGTTTAGCCAGTTGCTTTAACCGCGTTGACCCTATTACCCAGTTTCCGCTGTAAAAAATAGCTTATGTTACTCAGGGTGAATGTAGCTTTCTAATGGTGAAAGAATTTTTGAAATCGGAACTGTAGTTTTTGAGTTAATTGATTACAAACATACAATAATACAAATCTTTCCTCTTTATAATATTAGTATAGATAACAACGTAGATGTGTAACGTAAGTCGAAATAAGGGAGTTACTGTGAATTAGATTAAATTAATGCTTCACGCTCGTACAGATACACTAGAATTTCCCGTGTCGTCTGTATCATGGTCACATACAAAGCAACGAAAACAGACACATAGGAAAACAAACACCGAGATCAAAATTAAAACTCATTACCTACTTTACTTTTCTGACCAAATTCGAAAGTCTCGAACGACAGTTATAGCAACCAGTGCGTGATACTGGTCGTCATATTATGGTACCTACCCAACGCCACCGCCGATACGGAATTTGTGGTATTTTTATTTGAATGGAGTAACAGACGAGCATGCAGGCCACGTGGTGTTAAGTGGTTGCTGCAGCCCATGGACTTCTACATACAACCTCAAGCAAGCATAGGTAAGTCTTGTCTGAGGTCGTTTGCAGTTGCGCTGCTACTCCGGAGGCTGGTGGTCGCCTCATGTAAGTGTGGCTGGCAACTGCACCTTTCCACAGAAACACAACAGCGTTGCTTCACGGCAGAAGTGGGTGCAGCGGTGGTACTTCCCTGGGCGAACCATAATAGTTCTACCATCTACAAGGTTTAAAACACAGGTGTAAAACTGCTAAAACTGACCTGAGATTTTATTCAAGCTAGTTGCTCTAGTACATACATGGATTTCACTGTCATAATTATTGAAAGGTAATAATATAAGATTGCAAATAAAATACACGTTTGCACAACATTGATAGAAGATTTATCAAAAACGCATAAACTACGATCAAACCTCATACCAAATGAAGTCATATTGTTTAAGACTATCGCGGTTGTTCACTATATCTGAATTGTTACTTACGGGATATATACCACGATTTACTTAGCTTTTGAGCTCCCAATATTTCGGCGCAGTTGCATGCACCATGATTACGGATGAACTGCATAATCATAATATTGTTTTAATGTGTAATTTATTTCCTCAATTATTAACTGCCTCTATATAGTACTGAGAGTGATTAGTTACAACTACATGAGGTTTTCCATTTAATTACGAGGAGAAAAGTTCGCCGGACGCCGAGAACGTGCCGTTTCCCTTCTACACTTCGCTGGCTTTTCATTCGATTTAACGGTGGAATGTGTCTAGTAAAATGTGTAGTTTATGAATTAGGTACAACTATAACTTTGAAGTAATGGCGGGAAGTTAAAGAATAATATCGGAGTCGAAAATGTGAGTGCGTTTTGTTCGATAGATGTTAATTACAGTGCCCGAGTATTGTAGAATAAAATAAATCCGAAACTTCATCAGAGATATTCTCGTAAACGTTGCCAACGGCTCACTGATTTTGCCTACTAATATTTAAAACAATTGGAAAGATGAAAAAATAGGACTAGTTCGTTGGCAAAATAAGCAATGAAATAATTGATCTGTGACAGTCCTTAAATTTTGTATTAGACCGTACATAAAATATCCTATTTCTTCTGCACATGTCCTATGTCGTCTGTGCTCCTGTTTTTCGAAAATCATTAACCCGTCCAGAAAGCTATAGTGATTTTGTTGTTGAATATAGCAAAGCAGGGTTTATCCCTTGTCCGTCACAGGTCCAAATGATTAATGATTAGGAAGGCTCAGGTGTTTCACTAAGCTACGAGTGGGGTTAGTCGGACACGCAATGGGTTTGTTAAACACCGTAACTGGCTCCATCACTATACCCTTCTCCTCATTGTAGATGAAAGGGTTTCATAATTTCGCCGTTTCTTCCTGGCTTTAATAGTTAATATACCTTGGAACTAAAATCTGAATGAAAATTCCTGAATGGTTAGACGTATTTAAAGGGGTAAAGTTAATGGGTGGGTCTCTCACGAGACGTTTTACAGTAAAAGAGAACGTATCTTGTACAATTCGGGTAATTTTGAACATTTTTTACATTATTTGTATTATTAAAACTGATTACTATTTATGACAACTTTATTTTATTGAATGAATAGTGTCCTTTTAAATTGGTGTTTTTTGTCTAACAAAATAAATTTGCGGAAGAAACAACAGAACTACCCATAATTTCCCCTAAAACTCGAATTCAAAGTTATCATGAGTTTTGGGTAACTTCGAATAAAAAAAATTATAATGTAAAAAAACCTTAATATTTTAAGGTTTAGGTAAGATAAAAAGAAGGTATTATTAAATTTAAAAACCTAATCTATAAAAATGACATCTACACTGACGTAAAAAAGTAACAAATAGCTTGGTTTTGCCATCTAAATCAAAGTGGACTAGTTTACGATCCCAAATCAGAGCTCAAAAACTTACAGCAACTTCACCACGGAAAAGGCGGGAATTTTCAGAATTATGGCATTGACAGTTTATTTCTTTAATTTTCATTTGGTACAAAAACATTTTGGCAATCCATTTAACACAGATATTATATTGTAATATCAAAAAAATTCGACGTATTAAATTATTAAATCTTTTTTCCAACTTTGTACAAAGTTAAACGTCAATTCAAAGTTACCCAAAATGACTGTACGCAATTATTATTTTCACCAGTTTCTGTCCAAACGTCCACCATTTTTAAAGCTTGCCGATTGCTTGAGAGATTGTAGTGGTAAGAATCAGTAATGCAATTCTTGCAGAATGCGGAATGCAGAATTATTTCATAAATGTTTCAATATGTACTAGGCTTTGTTTTATTAGGGTTTATTTCATTATATCGAACTGTATCGTTAAAAGGCGACTGTTGCAACAAAAAGACTGCCATCATTCACAATGGAAGTAAGAATCAGATTCGAAGTTAGATTCCTTACACGTTTACGTACTCGTATAAATAGATACACTACTGAAAATGTTTTTTTAAGTTCATAAGTCTGTTAATTGGGGTTTACTGAAAGTCATTAAAGACTGAATCTATTCTGTTCGGGTGTTTTGGTGAGTGAGACTGTAAACACGATTTCCGGTCGCGATCCTCTAGAATGGTCTTTTGATTTATTTATACTCTTGGAAGGGGAGCAGTTTCCTATTGAATCAATAGGTATTTTTAAAGATGTTTATTCATTTTCGATTCTCTAGTTTATTTTCGTATGTCGGTGTACAAACTAGTACAACGTATATTGAAATAGATATGTCTTTTATAATATACTAGCTTCCCGCCCGCAGCATCATCTGCGTGGAATTCGGTTCTCATTTCATACGAACTTTTATCTCTTATATCTTCCCCATGTAATACGAAATGTCAGAAATTCTAGTACTTACAAATATCTATTTATTGACTTCTTATCCATTGCTTAAATAAAAAGTTTTATGGTTTTACCTTCGACGATAACAACACTTCAATCAATCTAATTTTCATCCCTCATTTCAACCCCCTTAGGCCTATTTCTCGCTATGATTCTCATTAGTGATATTTGGTATCTTCATTTGGTGGGTTTTTTAAACAATGGTTTACAAAATGTCAGTTCCGTTCTCTTTCCAACTCTTAAAAATTTCAAAATCTCCCACAATCCAAAGAGCTTCTTTCTTAGATCTCTACAGTCAATGTGGAAGCATAATACAGTTGCATCAATAAAGCAACAATCGCAAGGTTTGTATTCAGGTCTCTATATTTTGTAGGTGGTAGAACTATTTTCTTTCGCCCGGGGAAGTACCACCGCTGCACCCACTTCTGCCGTGAGCAATTCTATTGTGTTTCGGTGGAAAGGTGCAGTTGCCGGCCACACTTACATGAGGCGACTACCAGCCTCCGGAGTAGCAGCGCAATTGCATACGACCTCAGTCAAGACTTACCTATACTTGCTTGAGGTTGTATGTAGATGTCCATGGGCTGCAGCGACCACTTAACACCACGTGGCCTGCATGCTCGTCTGCTACTCCATTCAAATAAATAAATAAAAAATCGCAAACAAGTAAATCTTGTACATACTCTGCATTTCTTGCTACATACTTAAGCGCGGGCCACATAATTACAATAATTGAATCAGGAAGCTGCTGCTCCACTCAAGAGCATAAATAAATCTAGAGAGCTCTCATCTCGCGAGCCCAGACCGCCCGGTAGGACATCTCAATAATATTTATTACTGACTTTCCCTTGGTTCCCTCACACATTCACACGTGAGTTTTTTGTTAACAACTCTTTGATTAGATGAATAGTTTTTGAATAATACGAACTAATAAGTACTCGAATTTATCTTTAGTTCGATACATTTTTTAATACCTACTTGTATATAAATATTCGAAAAAAAAAAGGATTCGGATTTTTAAAAATGTTAAAGTACGTACGTTTTAAGTTAAGCAAACTTAACGAGTACTGGCTATGGTCCGCGGTTTCACTCGCGTTAGAGGGGAATATTAGCATGAAGTGAATATATACTCCGCAGATTTCGTGTTTCTGAATTGAAACTTATACTCTCTTATTGTCTTTGCCTACTCAGATCGTTTTTGGTTTGTATTCAGGTCTCATATTCCAATTTTCATACGGCTAAGGCCAGAAATAAAAAAATCCATACAACCCCCCCCCCATTTTACCCCTTTATTTTAACCCCCATGTTGTTCTTAAGTAAATTCTTGAAATAAGTAAATTCCATATAAAGTTCACCTTCACCTGATTTCACCCTCTTAGTTAGTGCTACTTACATCATAAAAGGAACCCCTGTACCAAATTTCAAGTTCAATTTCAATATAATAACTTATGTATTAATTTCTGCCTAATTTTAGGGAGAATATAGAGTGTCTTAAACTATTGTAACCATCTATGTAAACCTAATCATCATGCAATAAAAATTATTGAATTGAATAAGTTTCTAAGTACATTTTAGTAGGTACATGCTGCAATGATTTTTATCAAATTTAGTATTCAGGAGGTTTCGGAGGCGAAAGTATATCTAGGTTTCAATAAGGTTTAATTTTTAATTTTATCCCTGTTTATAATTAATGAATATCTTTAAATGTGTGACAAAATTAAAATGTGTGCGTTCTTCCCCCGCACGAGATTTGGCACAAAAATTATGTATCGAAGCGAGGCGCTATGCCTGTACTGAAGGGTGAGTCAGTAACTTTAATGCTCTAATCTAAGGGTTAAATTAAATAATACTAAGTAGGTAGATCTCTTACTACCACGCGTAGATTGCTTGCATTTTACAACAAACTTAAACAACAATATTAAACTGGAATTTTGTTTCGGTTTAAATATGTGAAATAAATACATATACCCATGAGCAACCGGCGTCGGTGGTTCCGACCAGCCAGACCATCCGGCCTTATTGTGTGTTCGAATTACTATGCCCATACTGCACTCGTGTTTTAATTATCTGTAGATTAGACTGCAGTTTCAGTGCTAGTAAAATGCGTTTTGTTTGCGAATTTACTTTTGAACATATTATGTACGGGCCGATGTTTATTTAAGGCCAGTTTGACATTTATTGCTTCGGTTAAATAAGTAAATAAATGGAAACATAGTAAGTACAATTCTTAGTCTAAGGAAACATAAGACTTTTTGACGACCCGTGTGGCGCAATGGTTACCATGCCGGTCTGCCAATCGGAGGGTCCCGGGTTCGATTCCCGGCGAAAAAGAAAATAAAATGATGAGTTTAATTTTCTGTTCTCGGTCTGGGTGTTTGTGTTTCTGTCTTTGTATGTGTGCATGGTACCCACGATACAGGGTATATCTACCCTACTGTGAGACTTTGAGTGTGAAACGATATTTATTTATTTATAAATTAATAATTTTTTACAAGTGCATGTGAACTGTTTAAAAACGCGCGTAATTTGACAAAAGCGCCGGATATCGTTTTTCTCTGTGGTGACGTCACTCAGTCATGTAAAGAAATGACTAACATTAGCATAATACATATAAAGAGCTAGGTATATTTTTGTTGTCTTCGCATATAACGCCTTTTTGTTTACACAGTATGGAGTCATATCACGACGACATAAAAAATAGAACAGATATGACTTAGAAACTCGATTTCGAATCATTTGTCAATTTTGAATTGCTTAACAATTTGAATTGAATCTATAAATAGAATCGTCGGTCTGTAGCTAGGTCCCATGGTATCCAATCTCCAATCGAGCCAATCCCAATGCCAATATAGGTATCTAGCTCTAAGCCAGGCGGAAATAGTGTTCCATGAAATGAAATGAAATGAAATGAAAATACTTTATTGTTGACTGTTTACATACATACAGTTAGATGTTTAAAATTATTATAGGAGTTTAAACAGTCTACCATGCTCTGGCATACAATATTATACTTATTACTAATTAAAATTAAAGTATAAAATAGTTTTATTTTAAGATCCGCTAAGAATATTCTTAACGGATCATCGGCTTTTGATGCCTACCCACCACTGGGTCAATGAGAGAAAAAAAGCCGGCGGAAAAAAAACTCTCAGGCATTGTTTAGAATTAATATTTTACGCGGAAGCTCCCCAAACCATTTTAATGCACGTCATCAAAAAACTCGTTTATACTATAGTAAACTTTTTTTATAAGCCATTGCTTTAGTTCTCTTTTAAATTTATTACCTGATAATTGTTTGAAATGTCTGGGTAATTTATTGAATATTCTAATAGCAAATATGTATGTACTATTTTTGAAAATCTGACATTTCACTTGAGGTAAATATAAAGCGTCACTATCTTTCTGCCTCGTGGGTACATCTCTTATGCGCATGTTTATTTGCTTTTCAAATGAATTTATGTTATTAAAAACGAAAGTACAAATCTCCAATATGTATAGACTAGTTAATGTAAGAAATTTCTCTTCGGAAAACAAAGAGCGAATAGATTCATCGCTCGCTTTACCATACATTATTCTAAGACTGCGTTTTTGCAATATAAATGTTCTACTAACATTGACAGAGTTTCCCCAGTATATAATGCCATAAGTTAGAAGGGGGTAAATATTTGCATAATAAAAACTTTTAGCTACTTCAAGAGTTGACGCATCCACTAATACTGAAAGCGCATAACAATTGGCAGATATTTTATTATTAATTTTATCAATGTGACTTTTCCAGTTTAAGTGAGTGTCTAAGGACACTCCTAAGAAATTAGTTTGCTCTACTTCTTCTATTTCAACTGAATCTAGTTGTATATTTAGATTTTCTAAATTCTGTTTATAATTTTTAAATTGCATAATTTTAGTTTTGTTTAAATTGACCGTGAGGTTCATTGTGTCTAGCCAAGTTTTTATAGTTAATAGTGTACTTCTTATTTCATGCCTATAATCCTCAACTGAAATACTATCGTTACAAAATAAAATTGTAGCATCATCAGCGAACATTACACATGGGTATTTAGCTATGGCGGGTAGTTCATTTATATACATTAAAAATAACAGTGGACCAAGAACACTACCTTGAGGGACACCAATTTTACTAATTGCGAATTTTGATTGTACCTCTTCTAATGTATTGTTCAATTTGTTAAATGTTGTTAGTACCGTCGCTTGCTTTCTATTATTTAGGTAAGACTGTAATAACTTGTATGCAATACCGCGAACACCTATTCTTTCCAACTGTCTGTGTGTGTACTTTATTATTAATATGACTCCAAACCTGTTTAAGCATCCTGTAAATAGCGCAAGAGGTAGATCTATTTTGCCTGAATCCAAATTGAAAATCACTAAGTATGTTATTTTTGTTCATATAGTTAACTAGTCTACTAAAAATTACTTTTTCGAAAATCTTTGAGAAGCTAGGCAATAACGCTATTGGTCTGTAATTATTAATTATATCTTTAGGACCTTTTTTGTGAAGGGGTTTAATTAATGTAACCTTAAGATCATCTGGAAAGCTACCGGTTTCCAGCATTATGTTGATAATATACACGAGAGGTTTGACAATTTCATTTATACAAGACTTAATTACTTGTGTGGAGATGCCATCGTAACCACAACTTTTTTTATTTTTTAGTTGCTTAACTATAGTAATTACTTCCCATTCATCAACAGGTTTCAGATACATACTTTTACAAGAACTATCAAACTGAGGGACATATGTATCTTCAAATGAGTTATTAATATTTTGTGTTATGTAGAGATTATTGAACTGCTGTGCTATCTCTAAAGGGTCCGTAATTTTTAATGTACCGATTTTTATATTCCGACGCATTGACGGCTGGGCCCATTTCATCCCATTATGAGCCTTTTTGAAAACGCGGTCACGCGTGCATCAACCCGCCGTCGCTAATTGTGCACGTTCCAATTGCAACAACAAAATTGAAGTAGTATTTGCTAAGGAATAGTATATATAATACAGTAAATACAACAAGTTTCTTGCAGAACTTTAAAATAAAATAACGTATCACACTCCCTATGCCTACAATATACTTAGATATTTATACCCTTTGTTATGGATGCCATGGACACACGTAAAGACAAAAACACAAACACCCAGACTGAGAACAGAAATTTTATACTCATCATTCAAATTTCTGCTTCGTCGGGAATCGAACCCGAGACCCTCCGATAGGCAGTCCGGCGT
This sequence comes from Pyrgus malvae, assembly GCA_911387765.1. Taxonomy (NCBI): domain Eukaryota; kingdom Metazoa; phylum Arthropoda; class Insecta; order Lepidoptera; family Hesperiidae; genus Pyrgus; species Pyrgus malvae. The sequence goes on from OU426948.1 coordinate 23,637,181, forward strand.
GGTAACCATTACGCCACGCGGTTCGTCAATAGCAGAACGACTTATTCTTGCTTGAGATTGTGTGTAGATGTCCATGGGCTGTAGCGACCACTTAACACCAAACTAAATTTAAAAAAATGCGCATAAAAACTTTTTTAAACGTTTTCGTAATTAATAAAATTGATTACTGAACAATCTGAACATAAAGCATTGTAATTGGTACACGTTGAGCGGATGGTGTGGCCGGTCGGAACCGTCCGACGCCGGTTACTCATATCCATTGCACGTATTGTTCTTTGTAAAAGTAACAAAACTGCTTAATCTTATTCGCTTATTTTTATCTTATATATTCTTTCTTAGAATAATTACAATTACATTATAAAAACCAAGTTCGCGCGCCCAAATAGAAGCATGTTGATTGATGCCATTAATGGCACCAAACGCCGGGCCTCCGGCCGCTCCGTAAGACTTTTATAACAACACTTTTTAAAAATAAAAGAAGTCTAATAAAATAACTTTTCACAGTGTTTTCAATATTTTGTAGTATTTTATAGTTAATTTGGTCAAAATAAAAATATTTTGTTTGTCAGATGTGACAGCTGTAGGAATCTAGTGCTTCAATTTCGACAGCGCGCTTGAAGACTGACGTTCTTAACGTTATTATTCTAAGATATTCTTCTTATTTTCGTATCATACATATAGGTAGCTTATTATATATTCTTATTTTTACAAGCTTTTTATTAATTTGCAATGTACTCCTATGTTCGTTATGGCAACCTTTGAGTTGAAATCTCTAATAAGCTGATATTTTTAACACACGATTAGTTTGGAATAAAATGCAATTATAGATAGTTAGTAAGGTTGTATATCCAAAGTGGTCGCAGCAAGGAAATTGCGGATCGTATATTTTAGTAAAAATTCCGCTGAAAAAGACGTTATGAAGTTAGGTTAGTTGCAACAATAAAAATATACACTAACATATGTACAACCACCAACACGTGTTTCGCCCCAAAAATATTTTTTATTCAAAATTACAGCCACCGCATAATGGTTGCTTACAATATATTTTTCTACAACACACCTGACATTACTATTAGTAACATATGAAGAGGCATAAAACTTATAAATAAAACTTGTATAATATTGAAAGAATGTTGATAACTTTTATAAAAGCTAGCTTTTAAGAACGTTTTTAATTAGTTATTTAGTACCTGGACGCCCGAGCGCTGCTCGGATAAAAACAACTGATTATCTTGGTTTATTTTTAAGCAAAACATTCATTGGCTCAGTGTTACTTAACAAAGCCTTTTAAAATACCTAGCTCCCAATTAAAAAAAATTGTCACAAAAAATAAAAAACACAACTTGCCTACTTGAGGTTTGAACCCGTTTCTCTAGCTCCGTATTCAGCGTTCGTAATCATTCGACCAAGAAAGCTTTAATTGCATTGACGAAATTTTTATAGCGGTCTTTCATATCGATATTGTCATTTGTTTGAAGGGCGGATTGACGGTTGACATTTGACGGCTTTCTACGCCACAATATTATTAATATTCTCCAATAGATGGTAAGAGTAATTTTATATTTAACGGCATAAACAATAAAACGACAATTTCTATCAATAAACATTTGCTGGATCGATTTATCATCCCCGAAATCAGGGTACTAAATATCATCAAAATCTTTGGAGCCGTTTCCGAGATTCAAAAAATATATTTAGATAGGTATATACAAGAATTGCTCGTTTAAAGGTATTAGATTACTGGGCTGTTACAACATGCAATGCAGTAAGTATAGGTACGTTGAGCGGATGGTGTGGCTGGTCGGAACCGTCCGGCGCCGGTTGCGTATTCATTACCCGTATTATGCTCTGAAACGCATTAAATAAAACTCTGCTGCTGCAGAAATCCTACAAGAATTATTAATATAGACTAATAGTTTGTAGTTATTATTTTTAGTGCTATTTCGAATTACATCTGTTAAATGTAATGGTACAGCGGTAAATTATTTTAAACAATAAATTAGAAGGAGAAAAGTATTTTTGGAACGAAGTTCCTTATCGCGAGTTGCGAAAGGGAGCTAGACGGAAAAAATTAAGACGAAAAGTTGTAACGAAACTTTTTGTTACGCTGTGCGGCGTGCGCGTGTTTCTTTGTCTGTCTCTCTCTGTGTCTCTCTCTCTCTGTCTCTCTCTCTCTTTCATACAAAAAAAAGCCAGTTATATTCGTTTCGTCTTTTTGTTTCGCATTGAACAGTGTGGTGTCGCGACGATTTATTATTATAAATCATTATAAATAAAATAACTTTAATTTTAAGTTAAGATAATTTTGTAAAATTGTTTCTTTATTTTTTAAAATCATAATTTAAAAAATGTTTACCCGACTAATTATTTTTTTATACCTTAAAATTTAGAACTTAAAATTAATATTTTTCTAATAAGGAACTTCGTTCCTATCCGGTGTCCCACCACACCACATGTTTTTTTTTGCATAATATTGGTACGACTAAGTTTACTACTAAATACACAGACTCCCAAAAATGTGCCTGTAAATTTATATACACAGTTTATCATTAGAAATTTTAAGTCTTTTTGATGAAGTCGGTTAAAAATTCGTCAGCTTTTTAGGAGATAAGAGCTACTTTAAAAGGTTCATTCTAAATTTCGACTTCAAGAGGTGATGATCTGATCTGTTTACGTTATTCACTGTTTCCTACGTAACTAAAAGCTGAAATCTTTGATTATCATTGAATTTTGTACATAAGGCACGAATCTTGATAGCAGGCACTATTAGAATAAATGCAGTGTCCAGTCTCCTGTTCATTCATCATAATTTCATTAGATTATTTCTCAGAATGATTTCTACTTATAATCCTTGCTCTTCTTAGTTTTACATGCAGTCCTATATAAAAGATTTAGGTACTCGTAAGTACTAATTAGCAAGCGTGCAACATCACAATACAACATGGTAGAGATTACAAGTTATTTAAAAAATTAAATTATTTCAAATGCCTGTCGACTGAAAAGGAACAAGTAATATTTTAAAGTACGTAGGTACTTACGTAGTTTCCTGTTAAAGGAAATATAAATCAAAAGTGGATGTTTAAGTGTATGAGTTTTTGCCTATTCAGAACGAAAGGTACGTCATTTTAATTGTCAAAAGTTAATATGCCAAATTTTGACAGTTTCCTAAATCGAAATATACCTGATTTAAATCAAAAAGGAACATCTCGATAACTCTTAAAGTCTCCGAGTTTATGAAGAAACATACAAATATACAAGCAAACAAACATACACTTACGAAATTTTACACACGTGCTCGGATCATATTAAAATACATTATTATCCAATGAAATAGATAATCTATCCAAGAAAATAGATCATCATATTCAAAAATTATCCAATTCTAACCATATTGCTTATATACTGGTCAAACTGTAAACTGATCCTTTTTTTGAAGTCGGTAAAAAAATAATTGAACCGCAATGCATCGGTGCCGGACTCACCAACGCTGGTTCCTACAAATTCACTTGCTTCGGAATATTGTTTCGTTATCAGATTAAACCTTGCTCTTTTTGGCGCGCGTCGTTCCACGCGGGACTGCTAGTTTTTTTTTTGGTTTTTCGTAATTTATGTAGTGACCACTGCCTTGTTTACTAATGGATTATTTTTTGTATTTTTTGATTGTGGTTTTGGCTTTGGTTTTACATTAACAACGCTATACATAGGATAGACGTTAAAAGGAATTTACGGGAGGTATCAGATGCGGACGATGATATGTTGAAAAATAATAATATACCAAATAAGTACTTAGAATTTTATATTTATTAATTTATGTTAAAGATATTTTAAAAATGTCTGCACAAAATAGCACGCTCATTAAAAGCGACTTAGTAACAAAGAACATAAGTCAATTTAATGAAGACCTTACAAAAAGCTGAGCTACGAGTAAGAAAGCAAAGAAAAAATCCTGTAATTCCTGGAATGTCCTCGGTATTCTTGGTCTTATTGTCCCTCTGTTTTTTCGTAAAAAAAAATAAACATCCATCTTGTTGGTAAACATTCTTAGAGATAGAATATATGTATTGTGGTTGAATTATAAATAAGTTTGTACTGCGTGACAAAGGTCACTTCGTCCTGACAAGGTTTTGTTTTATCCTTAATTGGATGGGAATGGCGTCTAAATTAATGTTGTAAGCAGGTTAATGTGTATATTAATTATGCCATGGCTTTACGAAGAGATAACATATTGGTGAATAACATTATGTAGGTGGTAAGATTCTCACGCGCGCCTGGCTCGGCGGCTAGCGTAGAACGCAAGCGGTCTATGCAGCTAAGCCCAAAAGGCGCGGTCGGGTGTGAGGTGGGTGACCGCTAGTGGCAAAAAATTTCATGCGCATTACCGTGTTTCGGAGATTGTTGTCGATAGATAACAGTCGTTAAACCTTGTCGGAGGCCGTATGGGCGGTTTGAAAACATCCGACAGCGGGTTGGCCACTAACCCGCATCTCCACCAACCCGCATGGGAGTAGCATGGTGGACTAAGCTCCAGGCCTCCCCAATAATAGTACTAGATCCCACTGCAGAATTAGTGCGCTCATCGAGTATATACAAAAAACCTAATTTTTACGCATATTTATCATCAGGATAATATACATATATCTACTAGGTTGCCTATTAAAATGTGGCCGCTATATTTTTAATGAAATTATTTTTAATTGATTTTTGGCAAAAAAATTCATTGACTTGTTTTTAAAATAAAATATCGTCCATTGAACGGCAGTATATATGTATACAAAAACTTTGATAAGTCACGATTGCCTTTGCGCAGTTGGCCGCATCTCTTCGCAGCCAAGTGTAAACAGGTATATTTTGGTACTTTTTTGCGTTCATAACTTACATTTATTATTTATATATCAAATTAAAGCTGTTTTTTCTCATTATAAGGATATACGGGTGCCTAATTAAATCTGGCCGCAAATAAGGGTTGCTGGCTGCTAAAGATGGTAAATATTAAAAGTAGAGTGAAAGAGAGCTAGCGCGTAATATCACCAGTCAGACGAGGACAGCTGCTGCAATTGACAGCTTTACGATGTTTTAAAGCCATTGCATATGCGTCGGATACTAGTATTCTCAACCATTGACCATGACATGACCATGAGACGACCATCAGCCTCCTGAGCAACAGCGCATCTACATACGAGCTTAGGCAAATCTCAGACTTGCTTAAAGTTGTACTAAGGGTGTGTTGCACCATGTAACTATAACGATAACTAGACCCAAACTACCCTTCAACCGTTACCATGCCGGACTGCCAATCGAAGGGTCCCGGGTTCGATTCCCGGCGAAACAGAAATTTGAATGATGAGTTTAAATTTCTTTTCTCGGTCTGGGTGTTTGTGTTTCTGTCTTTGTGTGTGTCCGTGGTACCCATGACACTGGGTATATCTACCCTACTTTGGGGCTATGAGTGTGAAGCGTTATTTTTTTATTATGTTGAGAAAAATCTGAACTCCTTTGTTTTTTCAGTAACTATTCACATTACAAGTATTTTTTAACTAATTAGATTTTAACTAATATCATGTATCTATGTATAAGTACCTACGGTTAAACAGGAGTCGAATAAATCAGATAAGAAAAACTCCCGAATCACTCGATAACAAAGGTATTTTACTAACATGTAAGTAATCTCAACAACTCAAAAACATGACAAACAAACCAATACATCAAAAATCTAAAATCCTTTCCCTCGATCATTGTCCGACCGTTATCTGTTATCTAACACGATCTACGCCTTCGAGAACTTTCGATAAGCCATCCCGCCGGCATAAATCATTTTTACGGGCAACTCTGCATCTCTTGTCTCTAGAACGGCCTTTCACGGCACTTGAATGGGGCCCTTTATGCCCCACCGGCTGACAACTATGTGAAGCTAACTTGCAGTTTATACCATCCTTATTGCAGACCAATAGAGTTCAATTTCAGACGGTTCAGCCGTTTATGTTGGGGTGATCGCTCGTCCCGAAATGCCTAAACATGACCTATAAATATTGTATGTGACACGCGTTTGTTTACGCCCTTATCAATATGGGTAATATATCGTGTATGTTCATGATCGTGTGTTTGTCTGGTATATTGTATATTGCATTGCATTGCATTGTTTATTAGATAAGGTACTCGTAGGTAGAAGGAACACCAATCACTCATAATAGGTACCTACCAGATTGGTACCAACTTGGAAACTAGATCGTCTAGCATAATATTGGTTATACATTAGTATCATAAAAGTAGAAAAGTTAATTGTAACCTACGTTTTTAAAAGTCCAATTGGTTATTTAAAAGTCTAATTCAAATATTAACACTCTTTGAAGATGTTGTCGAGAAAGTATTACCACTTCTCCCTACAAGCAATTTCAGTGTGCTTCGGTGAAACCTGCGTCCTAACTTAAATGGGGCGAACGGAGTAAAAAATAGTGTTTTTACTTATGTACACGCGTTTGAAGTTATACTTCTTTGGCGTATGAAAAAAGTTTAAAATAACTCAAACGCAGTAGTCATCGACGATAAATATAAAAAAAATTGTTTAAATAAAAAACGTTTTATTAACGTAATAATTATTTTAAATTAATATTCAAGATTAATTATTCATATGAACACTATATTTCAGAACACTGCTCGACTGGCTTATGAATATCTATGTACTATAGTACAGTATAGACACTAAGTACTGTTACTATATTCAGTGTTGATATTATTTCTATTCTGTGGCTAACTTTCTTCATGTCGTTCCTGCGCGCGCAGCTCACAAATTCACTCTCATCCAAACGCGCCAAAAAATAAAGTATATAAATATTTAATTTTTTAACTTACATGGGTCGAACGGAGTAGCATTTGAAGTAGCAGAGCAACCGCATAACGACCTTAATGAAGGCATGAACTCTAGAATTTGGATGTAAATGAATCAAATGGTCTGCCAACTTCTGCTACTTTTACAAGCTTTTATATAACAAAAAAAACTTTGTTAGGTACCTATTCTAAATCTGTTATTCTAAAGAGTCTATTAAAAATACAATAAATAATATTTGTTTACAAAATACCTCAAATTCCATTATACAAACAAGACTGAATCTAAAAGTCATGTTAAAAAGCCAAACCTTTCCGCAACTGCTCAGATAAGACCTATTCAAATGTAAATGTCCAATACATCCAGACTTTGTCTTAATAGAAAAACCAAAAGTTCAGGGGACCATTTAAAGCTGGTCAAATGATCGCTACCGGGCGACACCCTGTATATTTGTTTAGGATATACTCATACCCTCATCTACATTCAGCCCCTCGATAGCACTTGAAATACAATCTTAATTACATTGTTTTAGGGTGCAAATTATTTGATCGTGTTATGAGCTCACGTGTGGCTATGGTATGCGCAAGTATGTAGGCACACAAAAGGGTTTATTGACCTTGGCTTTAAGCCAGTTTTGGAAACAGGCGAATTAGATAGCGTTGGAATAAGCTCGGTGGCGTAATGAGAGGTACTGACTTAAGCACCTGAGAAATGTGTCTTGTAATTGAAGATAATGTGTTATAATAGGCTTTTATAAAAGTAATAAATATTATCGGGCAAAATTATGATGAGTATGTACAGAATTTCAATCGCAATCCTTATTTGAATCTGTCAAATATAAAAGATTACTATGCTTCTATACATACATAGGCATGCATAGATGTACATAGGTATAGTTAAAAATCGGATTGATTTTTATATCTAAGGTTTTTTGGAGTTATTTAGTATAAAAAACGTTTCGGGAGGATACGGATACATGATTATTAAGTCATCGGCATTTTGCCAAACTTTCTTAGATGATTTCGCTGAAATGAAGAAAAATAAGAATAATAACCGAAAAGAAAGCAACATCAATCCTTATCAATCAAATTAAAAAAATAACAGACTTAACATAACTTTTAAATTGATTGAGGAAATTCGGGTTTCCTCAATTAAATTTCTTTCCATTTTCAATTTCGACAATGCCTTTTATCCGGTATTACAAAAACCAAATTGCATTATTGAAAAATTTCCGGAAAATTACACAATTTTCCGGAACTTCTAAACTCATCAATAAGGTATATGGTAAAAATTCTCGATTATTTCTAGCATCAAAGACGAAACAAAATTGGATGTCAAAACAAAAATCGTATCGAGATGCGGGTTCTTAGAGGCCTACGTAAACGCAATTTAAAATTCATGCCTCTAAAAACACCTTTCATCTCTTTAATGTAACCCGTCGGCCGTGTCTGAGATAACTTAGTTAGGCTTGGTCACCAGCTGTTGGCAGTTCCTTCGGATATTCCTGTTTATGTGGTATTTTTTAGAAAAGTATTTAGAAGTTCCTTATGTCCTTCCATCCATCTATCGGCCTTTGAAGGTACACCGCTAATTAATATTCGATACTCCATCTGGTTGTACGCCTTCAGAATCCAGCGGGAAGCTGTCTTCTTCAGGTCATCAGTCCACCTGGTTGGAGGGCGGCCTGTACTCCTTTTGCCGAGACGTGATCGCCATTCGAGGACTTTATCGGATCGGTTCTCATTCCTATTTCTATAGTAATGTCCATTACCGCTTCAGCTTGCAGAATTTGAGAGCTTCGTTCGTTTACGGATTTTATCGTTAGGGATTCTGTCGTGTAGAGAAGTACCAGCGCCGCACACATCCTGCCAGTAAAGCAATTCTATTGTGTTTCAGTGGAAAGGTGTATTTGCTTACCAGTCTGACATGAACAGGAAGCGACTACCAGGCTTCTGAGTAGCAGTCTGACTATATAGGTCAGACAAGACAAGCCTGGTTTTAAGTAACCAAAGACGTCCATGCGCTGCAACAACTAGCTAGTAACATCACGTAGCCTGGGTGTTTGTCTCCTACGCCGTATACCTAAAAAAAGTTGTCTTTAGTTATATTGAGAACAGATCTACCAACCCTTATTTAAGTAGCGTGGTGGAGTATAAAACATAATATTACGACACAACGTAAATAAAATGTCGTTCAATTTACAAAGACTATTATAAACATAATATATTGTACCTATCCATACTAATATTATAAATTCGAAAGTAGCTCTGTCTGTCTGTCTGTCTGCTACGCTTTCCCGCTTAAACTACTGAAGCAATTTTTATAAAATTTGGAACACAGATAGAGTGGACCTTGAGAAAGGACATAGAATGGTTTTTATCCTACGGGAACCTATAAAACGAGTCCACGCGGGCGAAGCCGCTGGCGGAAGGCTAGTACTTCATAAACGCTAAAATACGATAAATAAATAACGCATCACACTCACAGTAGGGTAGATATACCCTGTGTCGTGGGTACCATGAACACACACAGAAACAGAAACACAAACACCCAGACTGAGAACAGAAATTTAAACTCATCATTCAAATTTCTGTTTCGCTAGGAATCGAACCCGGGACCCTTCGATTGGCCGTCCGGCATGGTATCCGTTGCGCCACGCAGGTCGTCAACGTATATTCCAAGAAGTATATCTTCATTCTTTGTGGAACGTTTATCACAGCTACTTAAAATCCGCTAGATTTTCTTCAAGCGTGGCAACCCCATCCCTTCTTAAGCCACCCTTTCAATACGACACAACCGAGTGAAAAACATCGTTACAGCCTTTAAAATATTGACGAGCGAGACTGTCGGATCAGTGTCTTTGTTCTTAGTGTCTTATTTAGTAAAATAGAGCTTTTTCGGTATAAAGAATAATAAATACTCCTAAAACATGAGAAAAATTTGATGTACTTCACATACGTATTTACAGTTCTTAAAGTGTTAACTAGGCAGCACTGATGATAGTCCCTGTAGCTTCGAGATTAAGAATAGAGCTACGGTATCCCCTGCCTGATCGTAAGAGGCGATTAAAATGGGGCTTCCGGGGTTGTGGTCGGTGTGAGTGGGAGCTCGACCCGTCCAGCCAGCCAGCCAGCCTCGAGAAGGACGGCGGACGGCGCGGCGGCGGACGCTCATTTGGCTTAGTTGCATAGATCGCTTGCGTTCTACGCTAACCGCCGGGCCATGCGAGTTTCTTATTTTAATTATTGATGTTCAATAAATTTGTAATACGATCGTTTAGTAAATCGTAACAGACTGTTAACCGCTTGTCCAAAGCTTACCCAGTAACTCTGAAATTGCGTGCGACACCCGTCTGACCTCCGATCTTATACTTTATGTTTATTCTACATACATTAAATTAATTAAGTACTACTCACATATCTCAGCCCGGCAGGTACATTCTGCGAATATTTCCACGCGATGGTGACGAGTTAGGAGCTACTTAATCCAATTAAATGTCTACAAGTACCTTTGATGACTGGTTTTAGTTTTACTTCATTATTTGTGTAATGTGAAACCTTAGTTAAACTGAGTTACTTTGTTGAAACAGTGTCACAGGGAGTTAATTATTGTACTTTATTATTGAGATATAGTTAGATTATTCGAGACATAGTTATCGATATAGTTATAGATATAGATCGACATATAGTTATTTCTGTATAAATGTATAATGTAAATGTATACTGTATAATGAATTTTTATAAATTTTGCAAGTTTATCTTATATGTAACGAATATTTTATATAAATTGCAAACATCCAATATTATTTTAATAATGTGCTTTACTAGTCTTCCGCCAGCGGCTTCGCCCGCGTGGACCCGTTTTATATGTTCTCGTAGGATAAAAACCATCCTATGTCCTTTCCCAAGGTCCACTCTATCTGTGTTCCAAATTTTATTAAAATTGGTTCAGTTGTTTAAGCGTGAAAGCGTAGCAGACAGACAGACAGAGTTACTTTCGAATTTATAATACATACTAGCCTTCCGCCAGCGGCTTCGCCCGCGTTGACACGTTTCATAGGTTTCCGTAGGATAAAAAACAACCTATGTCCTTTCCCAAGGTCCACTCTATCTGTGTTCCAAGTTTCATTAAAATTGGTTCAGTAGTTTAAGCGGGAAAACGTAGCAGACAGACAGAGTTACTTCCGAATTTATAATATTAGTAGGGATTTATTAAGCTTAAGTATAAGTTCTCTAACATTTGACGTTTATTTACCCATTGACAAAACACATCTATTTCATTTAAAAATATAGAAATAAAATTAAAGTAATAAAACCTGCATGCTCCTCTCTCTTTTTTTCCGAATTGCTGTGGCCTGCGCTCAACAGGAAAATGTAATATTATGTATCATCTAATCTGATTAAATAAAAGGTTTGGCTTGAGGTAGAGCTACTTTGTCTGCAACCCTTTTTGCGTCCCACTGCTGGGAATAGCTCTCTCGCCATATTATTGGGGAAGCAGCGAGCTTCGGTCATCCCCCCATTATTGGACAGGCATGTTGCTTCCACTTTATTTCAATTTTCACTTAGCTGCGTAGATCACTCGCGTTCTACGTCAGACGTCGGGCCTTGCGCGCTTGAAAGCAATAATAAGGGCACGCTAAATTCATTCAAATTCACAACCTTATGGATGGACACTTAGAATAATTACGTATAGAAGGAGTGTCTTCATAATGCGCTGTCAAAATTGAAGCACTTAATAGATTCACACAGATGTCACATCTGACAAACAATATATTTTTATTTTGACCAACTTAACTATTAAGTTTTTAACAAAAAAATAGAACCGACTTCAAACGGGAAAAAATAAAATTGTTCAGTACCTACTTCTTCTTGCTTAAGGTAATGACTCTTAAAACTATTTTTAGAGTCGGGCCCCTACTAAAATGTCGTACCATACCTTCTAAATGGGCACCGACAGTACTGACAGTGGGACGGTACCTACTTCTTTTTGCTTATGGTTATGACTGTTAAAACTATATTGGAGTCGGTGCCCATTCAGAACGAAAGGTACATTATATTTACTAAGACAGGACATTTTACTAAGGGCCCGACTTCAAAAATAGTTTTAAGAGTCATTACCATAAGCAAGAAGAAGTAGGTACTGAACAATTTTATTTTTTACCGTTTGAAGTCGGTTCTATTTTTTTGTTAAAAACTTAATTTATTTCACTCTTTTTAGTAATTTTAATAATTCTGCACATATGTGCATAATTGGAATTTTTTTCAGTTAATTTCTAAACGTTAAAGAGTTACCTTTTATAATCATGTTTATCTAATAGCCATCTTATACCCTGAAAGAATACTACTATAAGTCCACCTGAACGTATAAATTAATGAAAGAATTTGCTCTCAGCTCCTAACCGTTGAGGAGTTGTACCTTCAATCATCAGCTTAGCAACATGAGGTGATAATTACCGGACACAAATATTTGTATTATGTTAAAAAATATGACTAAAAGAATGTGTGTGCCTATTAAGTTTCAGTGTTTCCCTCGATTTCCCTAGTATCACATCATCAGATTTTGCCATGGTGACAGTTGGACCACCTCAGAAATGTAAGATTTCCAACAAAAAACCATTTATTGAAAGAATTTCGCAGTCCGCAGTCCGAATCGTCACCGACCCAAGATTGACTGACAGGCTAGAACCGCTCAGCTTGCAAAGAGACATAGGCTCGCTCTGCGTGTTCTACCGACTTTACTATGGTGAGTGCTCCGAGGAACTTTTCAAACTAATGCCTACATCACCATTCCATGATTATACCACCAGACGAAGGTTAAAGTTCCACAGGCACCATCTGGACTCGTGGCGGTCCTCCACAGTCCGCTTTGCACGCTCCTTTTTACCACGGACGTGTAGGTTATGGGAAAACCTTCCAGCTGAGGCATTCCCAGTGGACTATAACATGGGGTTCTTCAAGAAAGCTGTAAAAAAAGCTCTCCTCCAAAGCCGGCAATGCTCGGGTGGCTCCCCTGGGGTTGCCCGTGTCCATAGGCGACGGTGATCGCTTAACACCACGCGGCCCGTCTGCCTTTTTGTTCGGTTTACATATATAAAAAAATAAAAAATAAAAAATTTGCTCTCAACTCCTAACCGTCATAGTACCTTCCATCATCAGCTCAGCAACATGATATGATGATAATTATACACAAATATCTGTTTTGCTTTAGTAAAAATATGAAAATCATTTGTTGTGCTATAAAATTTGAATGTTCCCTTCGATTTCTCTGGGATACCATGATCAGACTTTGACTTGGTGACAGTTGGACTACCTCAGAAATGTAAGATTTCGAACAAAAAACCATTTATTGAAAGAATTTGCTCTCAACTCCTAACCCTCGTAGTACCTTCCATCATCAGCTTAGCAACATGCTATGATGATAATTATACAAAAATGCCTGTTTTGCTTTAGTAAAAATATGAAAATCATTTGTTGTGCTATAAAATTTGAATGTTCCCTTCGATTTCTCTGGGATCCCCTCATCAGACTTTGACTTGGTGACAGTTGGAACACCTCAGGAATGTAAGATTTGGAATAAAAAACTATTTATTGAAAGAATTTGCTTTCAACTCCTCACTGTTGCAGTACCTTCCATCATCAGCTCAGCAACATGAGATGATGATTACTATGCACAAATATCTCTTATGCTTCAGAAAGTATAAGAAAATCAATGTGTGTGCCTATAAAATTCGAGAGTTCCCCTCGATTACCCTGGGATCCCATCATCAGATCCTGATTTGGTGACAATGGGACCACCTCGGGAGTATAAGCATACGAACAAAAAAAGAATTTTGAAAATCGGTCCACAAACGGCGGAGTAATCGGTGAACATATATAAAAAAAAACCTACAGCCGAATACAGTACCTCCTCCTTTTAGAAGTCGGTAATAAAATACTACAAAATATTGAAAACTTGACTTGAAAGTGTTGTGACATAATTTAACACCTCAAACCGTCATAATTTTTTTCGGGAGACACGTTCGGTGTGCTTTGAATACTACGGACTTAACTAACTTACTCACTACGGACTCGGACGAAATTAACATGCTTCAATTTGGCTGCGCGAACTTGGTTTCTATAATGTGATCATTCTAAGGATGGACAGATTCTAGCAGTTTTAATACTGATACATAATTAAAGATGCATTATTACTTTATTACATACCACTAATGTATGTACGTACTCCAGTATAACTTATTAAACTCATTATTATTACTACCGTTTTAAAACACCAGGTTACAATAAGTAAAAATGTGTGTCCAAAATTCACGTTATGAAACACTTTATAGGAAATATGCCATTCATGCACTTCAGATTATCGGTCCACAGCATCGAACCCTGCGTTTAATTTCCGTTTTTGACAACAAACTGACATCGTCGACCATTGAGTCCGCTACGAATAGCTGGCGCCTACTATTGTCAATATTTCTACTGGTAAAGAAGAAATATCTACAGTTTTTTGTGCTTGAAGTTAATGACAGAATTTTCTAAATGTGAGCATTTGCTCGATGGTCCCTATTAACAATGTCGATTGTGCATTTTTACCAATATTTACTTTTTTACATAAATAGAATCACAGTAAAAAGATTTATCGTATGCAACATTTTATTTTATTTAAAATCATAATATTAAGTCAGTTTCTAGGTTAATATTGTCGGTTGTAATAACTTTGTTCGCGCAAAAGTGTTGGTAGTAACGGAACCAGCGTTGTTCGCGGGACAGAGGGAGCGCGGGTGCGCGCGGATCTGCCACTACGGACTTTGTCACTGGGAGGAGCGTTGGCTTGGGCAAAATAGGAATATTATTCATTACCTACTATTTTGGTGCACGAAAACAAGTTTCCCGTGACGTTGATAGGAATTAATGGATCCTTTAAACGTTCTAAACATATTTTAGATCTACCTTTTTTTAATAATCAACTTGACATAACAAGTGACTTTCTAGATTATCCGATGCCTACGGAAACTGGTAAGCACCCTTTATCTATTACAAAGTAGATAAAGTGAGAAAGTAAATTATACAGCAATTTCTATAATTTATAGATTACAATTGTATGAGACCATTCGTATTTTGCGTAATATAGATATATTCCTTTTAATAAAGTAGGTTCCGGTAGATACATCTATTTTAATGGTATTCAAGCAGACAATTTTGTCGGATATACCACTTTCGACATTATTACATGTACGCATAGTAATAATTTTGTTGGATGTGTCACTTCCGACATTAATGCATGTACGTATAAGATCATATTGTTGGATGTGTCACTTTTGACATTATTACACGTAACCTAAAGTTCGTTGGTCGGTTGGATATGTCACTTTCTATACTAACTGGATTATATCGACTGCAGCAATTAACAATGTTGTAAGTGAAAAAGCGTTACTTTTCAGTACAGCCGTTCAAAGTTTTTAAAGTGAATAAAATTGTCATTATACTATTTATTGAAACAAAATTTGGTATAGTGCAATAGATTTTAGAACTCTACAAGATAATTAAATAAAAAAAGAAAAATAGTCTATAAAAGGTGAAAAAAAGGCACATGCTACATTATTACCCGTTAGAACGCCAAACCACCATGTCGGAAATGACAGATCCTACAATGTTAATCGGAGATTCATTTATTGTGTTTGTCGGATGTGGAACATCCTACAATATTTATCGGAGTTTTATTTCATGATTGTGTAGGTAGTGACACATCCCACATTGTTTACTGCAGTATACCTTCAGCATCACGTAATATTTACTACAGACAAAACATACGAGTACTTACTAAGCATTTTTGTTAACCTTCTTAAAACGTATTTGAATTTAGGTACCTATTTTAATTTGTAATTAGCTGCTTATATTGTATAACATACCTACTACATCAATAATAGAAGAAACCCTAACTCTATCATTATCCACTTACCAGGTA
Organism: Pyrgus malvae; assembly: GCA_911387765.1. NCBI lineage: Eukaryota > Metazoa > Arthropoda > Insecta > Lepidoptera > Hesperiidae > Pyrgus > Pyrgus malvae. Next base: position 23,652,959 of record OU426948.1, read on the forward strand.
GGAGTTCAGAGGAGGATACTATTATTTTCTTAGGGCACCAGGTTATCCCATTAATGAGGGTACTTAATAGGATATTAACAAAATACGAAGTTTATGTTTGTTCCTGTAATTGCAAGGACCGAATTAATCCATTAGGTAATAAAACATTTACAAAAGACACCTTAGGTTATAGGTAAGTTGTAGCTTCGGGATTAAGAATAGAGCTACGGTATCCCCTGCCTGATCGTAAGAGGCGACTAAAAGGGGGCTTCCGGGGATGCGGACGGTGTGAGTGGGAGCTTGATCCGCCCAGCCAGCAGCCCGGCAAGGACGTGGTGTGTGCGTGGCCGCATGCCGCATACCGCCGTTGGCATCGAAAGGTGCAGGAGAGCATATTTGCTCTCCCGAAGATGGGCCCATTCTGGGCACCGCCCGTGGAAGTCACCGGTGCGTTCCACTGGAGATCTCGGAGTCCTCCCCAAGCGCAGAGGCAGCCACCGAGGGGGTCACAATGAAAATAAAAATAAAAACAACTTAGGTACAAAAAAAGGTTTTATTTCTAGCAAACACTTTATGGAGAAGAGATAAACAAAAGCACTTAAATATTCCACTCTTCTTCAGTGCAGTCACCGAGGAACAAGACTTTATTAACTCTTTTTCTTTTAAGTCTGTTCCTTGCTCTACTTATTGTTACTCCTGCCTTCGAAAATAATTTCTCTGAGGGTACAGATGTAGCAGGTGAGTGAAGTTATTTATTACTGAGCCTGTTTATACAGTAATGGAAAAACAGTTATTTTTATGGAATCGATACTTGATGCTAAATACTGATATTAGTACTAAGTATCGAAGGGAAGTATCGAATTTCTGAATACTAGTATCGAATCAAAACTTAGGTACAAAAAAAGGTTTTATTTCTAGCAAACACTTTATGGAGAAGAGATAAACAAAAGTACTTAAATATTCCACTCTTCTTCAGTGCAGTCACCGAGGAACAAGACTTTATTAACTCTTTTTCTTTTAAGTCTGTTCCTTGCTCTACTTATTGTTACTCCTGCCTTCGAAAATAATTTCTCTGAGGGTACAGATGTAGCAGGTGAGTGAAGTTATTTATTACTGAGCCTGTTTATACAGTAATGGAAAAACAGTTATTTTTATGGAATCGATACTTGATGCTAAATACTGATATTAGTACTAAGTATCGAAGGGAAGTATCGAATTTCTGAATACTAGTATAGAATCAAAACTTAGGTACAAAAAAAGGTTTTATTTCTAGCAAACACTTTATGGAGAAGAGATAAACAAAAGTACTTAAATATTCCACTCTTCTTCAGTGCAGTCACCGAGGAACAAGACTTTATTAACTCTTTTTCTTTTAAGTCTGTTCCTTGCTCTACTTATTGTTACTTCTGCCTTCGAAAATAATTTCTCTGAGGGTACAGATGTAGCAGGTGAGTGAAGTTATTTATTACTGAGCCTGTTTATACAGTAATGGAAAAACAGTTATTTTTATGGAATCGATACTTGATGCTAAATACTGATATTAGTACTAAGTATCGAAGGGAAGTATCGAATTTCTGAATACTAGTATCGAATCAAAAGGTAGCGATATGAGTAAAGTATCGGATTCGATATCGTGTCGCTACTATTGGCGAGTATCAATAATATTGTGGCTTAGAACGTCGTCAAACGCCATCCGTCAATTCGACGTTCAGAGAGGTGAATCTGTCGATTAGAAAAAGCTCTAAAAAAATTTCGTTCATTGAATTAAAGCTTCCTTGGCGGAATGGTTACGTGGGCTGACTGCGAAACTAGAGGCCCGGTTTCAAATCTCAATCAAAACCATATTTTTTGTGATTGGCGTTAGTAAACAATACTAAGAAAATGAATGTTGCGTTTTAAATTAAACCAAGAAAATAAATTGTTTTTATCCGAGCAACGTTCGGTCGTCCAGGTACTAAAGAAATAAATTTAGTACATGTCATCATCTTGATTATTAACCAAATTAGTAGCATCAGTGTAAGGTAGGTTAAAATAAAATCCATAAAAGCGCTCGGGTATGAAGGGGGTATAGCAAGGCCTTAAAATCAAAAATCTCTTTGTGTTTAACCTTCTTAACTATGTATGGAGTACCTTCAGATTTGGCCCACCGAGCTAAACAATACTATTCATGTGGTGCCCAAACTGATTTGTGTTGGCAAGCTATCCCACGGCATTTCTCCTGGGAAGCATTAACTATAATTCTCTTAAGACCAGAAGAGCAAATGACCAATTATTGATGGCTGTTAAGATTTTTCGTGGCAAGCACCTGATCTGCACAATGAGTTGGCCCGACTGTATGCTCCGGACAATTATTGTCGATCCCAGAAACATGATCTGTTGGTCGTGCCTTTTAGCCGTACTGTAGCGCATTCTAAATCTCCCCCAGCCCGTATTCTCGCTGGTATTTGCGCTCTCCTAGCCTATCCTGATTTTGACTGCCATGGGTGTTGTGCCAAGAACTGCATCAGAACTATTATCTTGTTCATGAGTGCTAAGTTCGCCATCACTCCTATAATTGGAAGTTGGTTATGTGACTGCCACTATTGAAAAAGTACTTTTCATTTCCGGAGTTTTTGATGTTGAGGTGTCATCTTCAAACTCTTCAGGGATTGGGGATTCTTTTCCTACAAATAATAAATAATTAAAATTATGTACATAATGAAATATTATAATATAAATTAATGCGAGGTAAAGGAATTCCGTAGGTTTCGCGGAAATTCATAGGTAGCTACTTAAATTACTAATACGTCAGTACCTATAATCAATTCTATTATTATTAAATTCTTCTATTAAAACCTTATTAAATTTTAATACTTTAATTAATTAATATTAATGACTTACCTAATAAAGTTTCTGTACAGTTTTACTATATCCAACTTATGTAATATTTAGGGTTGACAGAAAATAAAGTAGGTAGTACCATATCCGACAAAAAATTTCACAAGGTGAACAAGTAACAAAATCGGTAATACCACATCCGACAAAAGTTAAAGGTACCCAAACAATTAACAATGTGGGATATGGTACATCCGACACAAAAAACATGATGAAAACCCGTTAACAATGTAGAATCTGACACATACGACAATGTTAACCGATCAGTGTAAATACTGTAAATTATAAGATTATCGAGATCAAAAGTGTATATAAAATAAACAAAAAAAGACAAAACTATTTTTATATTATGGATATGTTAAAATTATGTTGTTTAAGGTATTATTAATAATAATTATTATAATAATTATCTTGATTACATTAAAATAGTTGAGTTGAGAGACGAAATATCAAGTGAGCGCTCTTCCCGCGAACTAAGTGGGAAGTGACTGATCCGCCCGGCGCACGAGTGCTTCCACCTCCCGCGTGTCCCGGGAGCATAGTCGCAACATAACTACCTACACTGTTAATCGAGTGCCATGAACATATCCGACTTTTTTCCGAGTGAAAAATAGAGATAGAATAATATTTCATAGTTTTTACTTTGCAGGTTCAAAAACAGGGTTATTCTAAGGCTTCTAATCCAATAAAATAAAAAATGTTAAAATGCAGTTCCGACAATGTTAATTGCTGCAGTCGATATACAGAATTTTTGTCAGTGCACCTACTTGCAAAAACTTCAAATTAACTATAAGGAAAACTCATGGGTCATTGGTAAATAGATTTAGTAGTAGGTAAACCTTCAAAAGGTACCCAGCACCTTGGGAGAGGATACAGGGTATGTGGGATTTATACCGCACTAAAACCCTCTCGGTGGCCTGCCTCTGCGCTTGGGGAGGAATCCGGAATCTCCATTGGAACGCACCGGTGTCCTCCACGCGCGGCGCCCCAGAAGGACCCATCTCGGGAGAGCAGATGTGCTCTCCTGCACCTTCAGGTGTTCACGGTGGCATGCGGCCACGCACAAACCGCCGTCCCTCCCGGGGCTGCTGCCTGGACGGGTCCCGCCAGCTCCCGCTCTCACCGTCCGCAACCCCGGAAGCCCCCTTTTACGATCAGGCAGGGGATACCGTAGCTCTATTCTTAATCCCGAAGCTACAGGGACTAGCGCCAGGGGACGTTATCTACTTCCGCCTCGACGGCTCCTTCACCGAGCGGGATCTGCACGCTCTCGAGCTCACTTGGCTTCCTCCTTTGCGCACATGTGACACCGAGTCACAGAAGGAGGTTACCGAGCCCCACGCATCCCTGGAACGCACCATCGCTTTGACGACGGCCGCCAGGGACAATTCATTTCCAATTGTTTGGACCAAGATCCGCCGCTTGGACTCTCCAAGCTGGGCAGTGCTCGAGCGTGTGTTGCGCGGAATCCTGGTCGTGTCACTCTAGGTTTTTAGTCATACTTTCCTCTCTTGTCGTCTTCTACGACTGATTGATTGATTGAATGATTTACGTTCCTAATGAATCGTTCTGCTTAGTGCGTTAGGAAAAAACAGAATATATGCCGTATAATGAAAGAGAAATGACCTCACGAGACCACCGAAACTGGGTTATAGAAATGTAAAAAATAAGTGGACACAAATTAGAGAGGTTAAAGTTAAGGGCAACGTTTTTGATCGGAAAGAATAAAATAATGATTTCGATGACGAGCGTCGACTCATCTTTATGCTAAAGTACCTTAAGCTTAGCTGGGGAGATTAGGTGTACCAAGACTGACTTATAAAGTACAAAACTAAGACTGTACATTAGTTGTAATAATTAAATATTTTTAGTCACTAAAAAGCTCCTAATAGAAAAAAGTATACCTGTTCTTCTTCTTATTATTATTTTTTAACTTTAACTTAACAGTTTATAAAACTTTGTGGTACTTATGTGGCTTGTTGGTACCTTTTTTTGGTATCGGGGGGAAACCTTCAAAAGGTACCCGGCATCTTGGGAGAGGATACCGGGTTATGTGGGATTTGACCGCAATAAAACCCCCTCGGGGGCCTGCCTCTACACTTAGGGAGAACTCCGGGATCTCCAGTGGAACACACCGGTGTCCTCCACGCGCGGCGCCCGAGATCGGGCCCATCTTTGGAAGATCAGATGTGCTCTCCTGCACCTTCCGATGCGACATGCGGCCATGCACACACCGCCTTCATACCCGGGGCTGCTGGCTGGACGAATCGAACTCCCACTCTCACCGTCCACTATCCCGAAAGCCCCCTTTAAGTCGCCTTTTAAGATCAGGCAGGGGATAGGTACCGTAGCTCTATTCTTAATCCCGAAGCTACAGAGACTGGGCCATCCTAAAAGTGTTTTGATTGCTATACTATTTGTTGTGTGTTGATTGTTCATAGTTTATTGCAAGTTTTATTCTCGTTTTGTTAAGTAAAATACTTACTTTTAAAGTATATAAAGAGGAAAAAAGAAAATTATCGTTTAGACTTCTTAAACTATTTGTAGTTATGAGTAAGTGTGTTAAATTATTATTATTACCCTTACGTGTAATAATGCAATTATTTGTGATCTTAAAGTGTGCATTCCTTATTTTTCATTTGTGTTGATGTTAAACTGTTAAAATGTTTGAATGTTCATTAAATAAAGTTTAATATTTTATAATTAACGGAAGCAAACCAAACACATATGACGAACATATTTCTAAATCACCATTTAAAAATGTTGAATATACCACTACCTACGTAAATGACTGTTAAATATCCGAACAAAACTGTCGTTTGTGTCAAAACCGACAATTAACCTTTGAAATAGTCCATGTTAAAATGTCGGTAGTACCTTAATTCTGAAACCATCAAGTAATTCTAAGTCTTGTCTATGTCAATACTTAGTAACCAATACATAAAATAATCACTGCAAATTTGAATATCCACAGTTTTATAAAAAAAAAATTTATCGCCAAAACAAACTTTGAACTGCTCTACTGAACAATTGTCTTTTTGCAGAACTGACAATATTAATAGGGACCATCGTGCTGAACGAATACCATGAAACATTTAAATTATTTGCATAATTTTATGAAATTCAATTAACTAAATATGGATCGATCATAAATAAAAATTGTAAATTAAAGATTTAGTCGTTTATGAGACGACACATATCGCTGCAACCTTTAAACCCCTTTTAGTCACTTCTTACGATCAGGCAAGAGATACCGACGATACCGTAGCCCCATTCTTAATCCCGAAACTACAGAGACTAAATACCTATATTATAACAATGTAGTATGTATTTAGTACAGATGTAGAGCAACGATGGCCGAGTGGTAAGTACCGCGGTCTCCGACGCGGGAGATGCCGGGTTCAAATCCTCGGCGCGAACCTCTGACAAAATAATTTTATAATGTGCGCATTTTCATCGCTGCTCCACGGTGATGGAAAGTATTGTGATATTTAATTGATTACGATGTTTTCCATCGCCGAGCATGCCTGAGAGAAACTCATGATTTCTCGAAGGTATGATGTCCATCGTCCACCAACCCGCACTACGCCAGCGTGGTGGCCTATGGCTTAAATCCCTAAAAAATCTAGAAAACCAGGTGTATTCTAGAAATTGACAGATAAAAACTTATTTAATTAGAAGTCGGTAAAAAAGTAAAATGTAACAGGATTAGATATAAAATGAAGTTTCCACGTATGTTACGACAATATCTACCTATTGAATTAAAATTTTAAGAGTCGCAGAGTCAATGGGATCGTGTATCTGCTTATATCACAATATCTTCAATGTCAGTGCAGTTTATTTACCTTACTCTGTTTGCAAATAACTAACTAGATACCTCTATTCAGGCTTAGTTACCGTGAGGCCTTTGGATATTTGCATCACAAAGCTTCACCTGAAAATTAGCTTCGCGTATTGACTGCCGCTTTGAACGAGCGCAATCTGGGAAAGTACTTGTTTGTATTTGCTAATGTTCAAAGCTTTAGAATATACTAATTTGTAGATAGTATCTAAAGTCCGAAATTTTCATAATGAACCCAATGGATAGGAGAAATGTAGTGAGTGATACAGTTTACTCAGATTATAGGTACTCACAATAGAAGTACTAACTACCTCTGTACCCATTTCTGCCGTAAATGACATTGTGTTTCGGTAGAAAGCTGCGGTCACCGATCAGTCATATTTATGTGAGGCGACCTTCAGCCTCCGCAATAAAGCTGTATGTACTATCCATGGACCGCAGCTACCAGTTATCAATACTTATCACTGGCCTGCATGCTGATATTTCATTTCAACAAAAAAAACACGAGACTTAACATTCCTTGCTTTAGTTTAGTTTCTTGAATATTATCAGTCATGTCATACACACGTCATACATGGTATATAAAACGCCGTAATAATATAATGTGTAGACGATTTCTTACCCATATACTTGGTAATCATTTGGCTTGGCATTCGTTGCATTGTATACATACACCAGTTGTAATAAATATAAGCCGTGTGTCTCTTCCCTGAGTAATAAATTTCGCGGATGTGTATCGCCTCTCAACAAGACGTCCATACGGTGTGTGTATGCTTGCGAATTGTATGCTAATGGTAATGTGAATGAGTTAAAATATTGCATGGGTCTTGTACTTTGTAGCGAGACTAAACTATTTAAGAAAGGCTGAAACAGCATTCTCAGGCTTATATGCTTTTGATTTTGGTATTTTCAAGCATTTTTCTTTATTTTCCTCCCAGACCTCTAAATCCGGTCCTGTGTTAATGGACTGCAGAGTACACAGCTAGTTTAAAAAGAAAAAGGTTGTCATCGTCAGCATCAAGGCACTTTTTTACTTCTTAACGTAAATGGAACGTTTAGCTCAAGTTAGATATTAGTTGATATCCTCTTTACATGACTGTTTAAGCCTATAAATGTTGGAAAAAGTTTATATACAGAAGCCTTCACAGTTGTATGATACCCGTAAAATGAAATACGCCGCATTGTTTACATACACCAGCTGTAATAAATATGAGTTGTGTGTCTCTTCCCCGAGCATTAAACAGGGCGGACGTGTCCTGCCTCTCAACAAGACGTCCTTACGGCGTACTAGTATACATGTATACGTGCGAATTGTATGGTAATGGTACTGTGTTAATATATTGTCTTGAGTCTTATACACTTTGTAGTGAGAACTGTTTGAAATGGACTAAACTATGCATCACACTCATAAGCCTTTCTTATGGCGACTGCCTAATTTATAATAAGCTCTGCGTACCGAGGAGGTGAGGCACGGGGGGCAGCTGCCTCTCCCCTGGATCAAGGTCCAGATTAAAGGATTCAAAAATCCCAAAAGATCTCCCAAATGATAAAAGAAACCTATAAATAATAAGTTAGATATTATTATGCTGCCTCCTGCTGTTTCCTTTGTATATTTTTTGTGTTCGTGTCTTCGTGTAACGTGGAAGGCTACTCTTAATTTACGCGCGGTACCCAGCTTGGAAAAAATCCCCCCCCCCCCCCACCAGTAACTTGCCCCCCCTCCCCAACCGGATCAAGTACTTGCTCCCCCTGACCAAGAACCTGAGTACGCCCATGAAGCTCTATATTATTATACTTTAATATACATGGTTTTCATTATCAAGTTGCAACATGCATTGTCAGGCATGTATAAATGGTGAATTTGTATTTAAAATATCCTGTAAATGATTAGCCTAAAGTTTGTGTATTTTTAGTTATTTGTAGAAATATATAATGATAGTGCATCAAAACACTATTAATACCAATACCATTACTACTTTTCTCTGACAAACACATCGCGTATGGTATTTATCAAAATGTCAGAATGGCAACTGGCCATCACTGCTGAATACATCAAAGTAGAGGTAGAGGCAATTCGTGTATGTGGCAGGCCCACCAATCTATCAATACTTAGCTTATCTGCAACAGATTTGTTAAGTAATCACACGGGAATGCCGGACGTGGACACGTGTCGTGACACACCGACAGATCGGTCGTGCAACAGATCTGTATTCATTCCGGTATTTAGAAGTACCACTTCTAAACACCTGAATCTCTATCGATAACAAACAGAACCGACGAGTTGCATTTTTGCCACTGGCGGTCACCGATCTCACACCTGACAGCACCCGTTTGGTCTAGCTGCGTAGATCACTAGCGTTCTAGGCCAACCGCCAGGCCATGCACGCTTCATGTTAAGTTTTTAAACTCAAAATTCAAATAAGAATTATCAACATCATAGCAACTACCCCTGTCTTGTCTATCATAATCATCAGGGTGCGCAGTAGTGCTCCCGCCAAGAAGCGAAGCGCAAAGGCCCTACCTACCTTTTGAACCCTTATAACTTGGGTTTGGATTATGCCATATCGACATAATTCTTGGGATGTGTTGTCAATAGCGGACTTCTTACACATTTAAGTTTTAACTGCATATACTTTATATTTTCTACTGATGATAACCGAAAATCTTAGGGTATTTCCTAATGTCCTATAAAGCTGAAATTTGGTATGTACCTAATATTACACAAACAACAAAATTATAGAACTTGTAACTTTTATGTTCCAACCCCTTAAACTTGGGCATGGAAGTTTGTATGAGACCAGAAATTTTGACGATAGAGTTCTGATCTGAAAATCGATACAAAAGCAACTTACAAATAGAAGAAATCCCACCAAAAACATTTTCATGTAAAATGTTGCCAAGACGAGACCATATGACACGCACTGTCAAAAAATTCATTTAGAACTGTCAAACCGGGAGCGCCGGGTCATTCCTGTCAATCAGTGATGGCCTGTGCAATGCAGGTGGAGGCACCCCCGTACCTCCAACCTGCAGGCCACCACCGGGGGGAGGGAGAGAACGGTCGTATTGCCGTCTTCTCCTTCCCCTTCTTCGTTTGCGGAGCGGGGGTTGGGACGGATCGTCCTCCCTCTCCCGCTCCGCCGCCTCCTTCTGCGAGATTACTTCCTCGCAGAAGGAGGCAACAGCTTTCCAGCCTCTTTCGCTTCCGAGCATGGCCCTAACTATGCTCGGCAGCGAAAGGTCCCAGCCGACAACAGTGCACAAGACTCGGCGCTGTTCATCCCAGCCCTGGCAACTCTCAAGACTGTGCTGCGCCGAGTCTTCCGCCGCACCGCAATGGTGGCACGACGGGGACTCCTCCCTTCCGATTCGGTACAGGTAATTGCCGAAACATCCGTGTCCGGAAAGTACCTGTACCAGGCGGAAAGTGAGGAATCCGTGCGGCCGCTCCTCCCACGCCTCGATTACAGGACCGAGGGCGTCGAGAGTGCGGCGTCCAAACTGCGCGGAGGCTAGGTCCTCCCTCCACAGTTGGACCATAGCCTCGCGCGCATCCCGCCTCACCGCGTTGCGCTCTTCAGGGGCTGGCCACTCACCCAGCGCCTTTTGCGCTGCCGTCCAATCGTAGACGGTGGCCAGCACCCTGGCCTCCAGCTCCCATGGAGGAGTCGCCGCGAGCGCACATGCGGACGCGTACCCGACTGTGCGGTAGGCCCTCGCCACCCGCTGTGCAATGGCCCGTTGGGGCCTGCGGAGGAGGGCCAACTCTATACGCCCTAAATCTACAAGGCTTAACTACACAAACTCTACCTACGCCTTAGTCAAAATATGTGGCTTGGCCATTTCGCGTTTTACGTAGGCGTAAGGTGAAAAATTAATTTACTGTTCATGATTTTACGTTTATACTATAGTTATTGTAGTAAAGAAATAATAATCTGAGCATCACACATTATAATGATGATACCAGTAACAAGTCAAGGCGTTGTGTGTGTGGTGTGGTGTGCACTGTGGTGCACATTGTACTCGTATATTTTTTGTCACTGAGTTTGATACAAGTGGTGACTTTTTGTCACAATACACAATATGTGATTTGTTAAATATCTGACTTTTTGGCCTATGTGTTGTGTTATTAACCGATGACTGTAAACAAATTGTATACTAAATAAATGAATAAATAATAAATAAACTTAAAAATCAAAACGTAATTCCGATTGCAGCCGCATCTTCCCATCTGCTAACGATTTTAAACGTCACTGTGTGCGAAGAGTGGTCAAAGTCGATGGTGATTAATGGGGCTGACCCCACACCGGCAGATAGCGACTATCGCGTTTCTACCATCCGTCTTGATTGGCCCATATTGTTTTTGCCTTACTCATCATTAAGTGTGGTTTTTGTTTAACATAGGTACCTCATTATTATCGCCGATTAGGTTGAATGAGCTCAGTGGCTTACTGACTACAGTTTTGTTAGGAGTAATAGTCAATCATATTATTAGATTTAGGTAAAACAATGCCTTTTCCGAGCAGTTCAATTGTGAGTTGTCTGTACTTTTTAGGGTTCCGTAGCCAAATGAAAAAAAATTAACCCTTATGGATTCGTCATGTCTGTCTCTCTGTCCGTCCGTATGTAACAGCCACTTTTTTCCGAAATTATAAAAACTATACTGTTGAAACATAGTAAGTAGAAATAAATTTTGGTGGTTTCCCATACTTAGAACTGAAACTCAAAATTTTTTTCATCAATATCAACTCATATCAACATCTATCTATGGATAGGTCCTAAAAATGATATTGAGGTTTTTTTATGTCTGAATAGTTTGCGCGAGAGACACTTCCAAAGAGGTAAAATGTGTGCCCCTGTAACTTCTAAAATAAGAGAATGATAAAACTAATAAAAATATATGATGGACTACATTACCATGCAAACTTTCACCGATAATTGGTTTGAATGAGATCTACTTAGCAAATTTTTTTTAATGTCATAAATCGTAACCCACAATTTACCTGTCATTCAATCAACTCAAATATAAAAAATAACATTTAATTTCATAAACATAAACCTTATGCGTATACCGTGAAGCATTATTTTCTAATAATAAATCTGTAATAGACTCCTTGAGAACTATGTTCTACCACTTTAGGCGGAACTACAAGAACTTTTATATTATGTTACTTGCTGCTACGGAACCCTTCATGGGCGAGTCCGACTCGCACTTGGCCGCTTTTTTTACTGAATTGACTGTAATTGATGTCGTGTCTGCTTGGCGTTTTTATTGGGCTCCGTTTTTCCCTACTATCCTATTATCTATATGGGCCAATGTAATATAATAAAACATTGTATAAAATCTTAGATGACGATCATATATAATTGGGTAAGGGATTTTATAAGACCATTTTATAAGAGCAATGGATACAAAACAGATATGTTTGGATTACGGAGCGAACTCGTCGAGAGTTTGAAAGACTGTTATTCTTAAAGGTAGTTTCATCTTGCTTTCGTTAATTTATCAATCCATCAACTTTCGAGGTCCTGGTGCGCACGATACTCACCTGATCTAGTCCCATGTTTATAATATTGTTGTTTGACCAAACGTTTCTTTTTACAAATTGGGTATTTCAACAATTTTTTACAAATTGGTTACAGTATACAAAAGGCGGCTAGTAGCGATCGCTTCCGCCTTCGGGTAGAGAATTGGTAATAGACTTTATGGAAAGGGTATCGGTGCACAAAATTAAGTTAAAAATACATGAAATGAAATTTTGTGCAAACAATATACATAATACATAAGAATACAATACACATAAAATAGATACATAAATACATATAAATATATAAATATAATTACATAGATATAACACAGCTTGACAATGTACATATATACAAAATATACAAATACAAAAACAGGATGGTTGATTTTCTTCTAAGACTAAAATATCGTATTGTTAAAAAAAATCTGACTTTCATAGTCATAAAATCTTCATAGATTTTTTTTTACAATACGATATTTTTAAACGACAACAAAAAAGAGTAAAATAATTTTAATCTAAAAGTTATTAAAAGTTTAAAAATAATGAGAATTGTTAATTTACTGATGTTATTTTTTCTTACGCTTCACACTTATAACACTTCTAGCTCGTAGACCCCCAGTAGGGTAGATATACCCTGTGTCGTGGGTACCATGGACACACACAAAGACAGAAACGTAAACACCCAGACCGAGAACAGATATTTAAACTCATCGTTCAAATTTCTGTTTCGCCGGGAATCGAACCCGAGACCCTTCGATTGGCAGTCCGGCATGGTAAACATTGCGCCACGCAGGTCGTCGCGGGTCGTCTTACAAATAGTACTTACCTAATAACTCTTATAATGTTTCCAAATCAGTACCAGATCAGAATCAGTGAACGAGAAACGCCATTTTACTACGAGCACGACCGCTTAATACGAGTAGTTTAAAGTATTACTTATACACAAGAAAAAGTGTGAATTAGAAACGTTTTTTGTGTTTTTCTTTTTACGGTGTTTTTCTTTTTATTCAATCCCACTTGGATTCCATAAATAAATTTATCTTGAATGAAGTCAAATTAACTATTACGAGGAGAATAAATTAGTGTTTATCATTTGTACCTATGTATGTATGTAATGGAATATTTGAACTTCATTTTCACTTACTTCTAGGAGTCTGATTAACTTGAAAATTCGCACAGGAGTCAAGGGTCGATGACAATACAATCATCTCATAACTTTATATTAAAGTCCCAACTAGGATCATCAGGATAAAAAAAAATATACGACGTGCGGCTGATAAATTTGTGGCCTAAGGTACTTAATGAAACAAATATAAAGTTTTATATTTTTAACACGTCTAAGCGTCTGATTTACTTGAAAATTTACACAGGGGTCAAGGGCCGATGACAGTTGTGGGGTGGTTTTTAAGATACTATTACTTTTTTGTACAGTAAAATACATTTTCTTCTTATTTTTTTAGTTTTTAGTTCGTATTTTCACAAAAGCGTGTTTTTTAGTTTTTTAAATTACATTATTTATTTAACTACATACATATTTAACCGTCAATTGAGCTCAAAGGGCATTAATCTTTGTGATTATGTAATATTTGCGTGTCAAAACTTTTTATTCGTAAGTTGAAGTACGTACGTAAATGAATTAGGAAGTGTGCTGTTGCTCCCCTAGAAGCAACTCTTCGCTTTTCTGTTAACCAACCGCCGCACCCCAATGACTTACGGAGTGTCTTTGCTCATTGATCTCGAAAGATTTACCATCTTCATCTTAGAGCACTTACTTTACTGGCTTTGAACTGGAGCTGGAATGCTTCTAGTGTGGATAGTGAGGGCTCTCGTTGGAAGTGGACTGGGGTGGAAACGACTCTACCATGACAGTGTTGTACCCTATACGTGGGTAAGTAAGATACATACAAAAACAGATGTACGGAACGCAGATAACAAATACTTGTTTACAAGTATCCGGGAAATGTGGAATATGCCAATATCATAAATAAGTAGTACTACGGTCATATGTAACGATATTACGGTTTTACTTGTGGTTCCTGAGATATAAATAAATAATAAAAGCTTCACACTCATAGCCCCACAATAGAGTATATATACCCTATGTCGTGGGTACCACGGACATATACAAAGACAGAGACATAACATCATTCAAATTTCTGTTTCGCCGGGAATCGAACCCTTCGATTGGCAGTCCGACATGGTAACCATTGCGCCACGCGTCGTCGAATAGGTAATAAATTTTTCATGACAACTTTATGCTATTTTTTCTTTGAACCCTAATTACATAATAATATTTAATAAGCAAGAGTCATGTTCAATAAAAAAAAGTCAGTTAAAAATTGAAATCCGTGACGTGGCGAAAATTGTAATAATTTCACATAAAAAATGTAGTTACAACTATTAAAATTGTACTTTCATTTAAATAGTGTTATCAAACAGCAATCACTTCGTTATTTCTACGACAAGTAATTTTAATCCAACTAGAAGTCTAAATAACTAGGAAGCTTACTTAATAACAGCTTATTTCCTCTAACGTTGTTATTCGTGTGATCAAAATTGTTTCCTGTGGACTAATACATAACATATACACATAATACATTTTGTAAGTGGCGCCTCTCAAAACAATCTTACTGAGAATTTACTTGAGGAAGTAAATTCTCAATGGGAAGGCGGAGAAGTTACCAAGAATTTGAAAAATACTTGGTACATTTTCTTAACCCTTTTGTTATGAGTAGACATCGGATTATATGCACTATCAAAATGCCAAAATAAGCATGCAAATATGCACTAAAAAAAGGCGAAATATGCATAAAATATGCACAATCAAAAAAACGTTTACAATTAGAATTAACGTTTATGATTTTATCATTATCACATTATAATTTAATATTATTAATATTAATTATATAATATTTAATAAACTATAAATTATTATTTTATTACGTTAATAATAAACTTATTTATTATAATTCTTGAACAGTAAACGATAATTATTTTTTAATACAGTTGCTCAAAAAGTGGCGTATTGCAGGGACGTATAGCGTTCGGGAAGTGGGCTATTACACACTCGTGCGTTTTCTTTACCTTTTCCGAACTCGTGCGTTCTCTTTCCCAACTGTCAAAATAATGTCTATTAAAAAAAAAACACGAAGTTTTATAAGTTTTTATGATTCATGCAAATATTTCTAAAAAGAAGCTACTAATTTGTTTCAATATCAGATTTAATGATTTGATTCAATGATTTAGGTTAGGTTTTATTTTGATTTCATCTCATTAACATTTTCATTTCATATCGGCTTGCCTCCAAAACTCCTTCGGACATGTTCTCGTAAAGTAGCCATCGCTTTACTTGAACATCTGACTGACTAGACTGACTGATACCTGACGACTTACTGTTTTATATAGAATAATAGATGCAGAAATTATACTTGACACTGGCAATATGCACAGAGCGCGATGCCATTATTTAATATTGAAACGAAAATATTGAATGGCTGCAAGGATTTTATCCAATGCCGTAAAATGAATTAAAAAAAATATTTTACTGCTGGCGCCATTTTTCAAAAATGTTCTTTGCGAGTTTTTATTATTTTAAAAATTGCTTTATTTTTTCGCAACTGTATTAAAAAAAGTTGTTCAGTACACGTGCGGAACCGTCATTGGAAGGAGTTCCGACTGTCAACCATCACCTTCGGCTGCGCCTCGGCTCGGGTAGACATTTGTCGGAACTCCTTGCAATGACAGCCTTTCCGCACTTGTAATGAAATATACTATTTCCAGATTTTCTGCAGCAAACTTGTGACGTCTGTCACTTAATATCAATTTATAGCTTAGACTAAGAATAATGTACATTTATAGGCTGAAAATGACATTTCAACGTCAACTGACGTTACGAGACAGAACTTAAAAAGTGGTGCCATTTCTGCAGAGACCTCTTCAGGCAGTTTGTCCGGTGCCGTTATAAACGCCTCAATTTTCTTTATGCTTTCAAATCCGGGTTTGTAAAAAATTCCAAATTTTTTATTTTTACAAAACTACATTTAATTTGCCACAAATCTTTTGCGATAGAGAACTCGGAAGGGCGCGGCCGTTACTCTGTTCAACCAACTTTTCTATTATTTCCAAGGACTGATGCAGAGGAAAGTTTTTAGATTCTAATTTCTCAATTTCATCGGGTATATTGCTGAAATGTGTTGCAATAATAGCAATTTTTTATTTATTGAAGGATCCTTAAGGGGCCGTATACGAAATTTTGTCGATTTTGCTTATTTACCCGATTTAACACATGAGATTTTGCAGATAAATTACAGTACTAATACAAGTATCATTGCACAATATAACTTTTCATTTCATTCATAATCTAATACATTAGACACTTTTATAGCTTGCGTCAAGAATTATAATGCGAGATTTAGGTTACTTTAAAAGATGTTTAATGCCGAATCATCATTATTAGTAAGATTTTTTTTCAGGAAACGGATTGATTATAAACTGAAGAGTATTTATGTCAAATAAATTTTACGAAATATTATTCCAATTTGCCGAAATCAAATGCAATTTCTGGCCCATTTTCTCTCAAAAATGACTAAGTTAAATGTTTTTTTACTTATATTTTTTGTATGAGAGTGGCAAAAAATGGTTCATACACTTTGTATGTGGTTTTTACAGCAATACATGGCATTTTTTTCGATCTATTTAGACTTTAAAATGATCCAGAAACATGTGTTATTCTATACCTATTACAGTAATATTTACAAAACTATCACCGGCTTCAGGTCTATTATGCAAAATAACGAAATAAAAATTAAAAAGTGGCTCATTTAATAGTTTATTATTGAAATGATCAGTCATATTGTGCAATAAAACTTATGGAAATACTGTATTTTAACTGGAAAATCTCATGTATAAAATGAGGTAAATCAGCGAAATCGGCAAAATTTCGTATACGGCCTCTTAAATGCCAGCTGGCTTGCATCAATTGCAATGGCGCCTGATCTTTCAAATTTTCCAACTACTTCCTTTATAGCGTCGGAATTTTCAGTGGGCAGACGTGTCGACTACATAATACAACATGCCAAACACGTATACCTAACTATTGAAATAAGCACTGTCAATGAAAAAGTCTCAAAATATGCAATAACGCTATTAAAATAGTATTATATGCATTTGCATATGCAAATATGCAAATGCATATAATCCGATGTCTAGTTATGAGTTTCTCTCAGGCATGCAGGGTGATGCGTAATTGAGTAAGCTGCAAGACTCCCCAATAATGGGGAGAGACCCGTGCCCAGCAGTGGGACGCAAAAAGGGTTCCAGTCATGCAGGGTGATGGAAAACATCGTAATAAATAAATATCCCAATATTTTCACCGTGGAGCAGCAATAAATACGCACTTATAAAATTTCTTTGTCAGAGGTGCGCGCCGGAGATTTGAACTAAGGGATCTCCGTGTCGGAGACCACAGGTTTTACCTCTCAGTCCCTGTAGCTTCGGGATTAAGAATAGAAGTACGGTATCCCCTGTCTGATCGTAAGAGGCGACTAAAAGGGGGCTTCCGGGGTTGTGGGCGGTGAGAATGGGAGCTCGATCCGTTCAGCCAGCAGCCCCGAGAAGGACGGCGGTGTGTGCGTGGCCACATGCCGTAAGCATCGGAGGGTGCAGGAGAGCACATCTGCTCTCCAGAGGATAAGCCCGTTCCGCACCGCGCGTGGAGGACACCGATGCGTTCCACTGGAGATCCCGGAGTCCTCCCCAAGTGCAGAGGCAGGCCACAGAGGAGGTTTTAGTGCGGTAATAAATCCCACATAACCCGGTAACACCTCTCCCAAGGTACTTTTTGACGGTTTCCCCCTGATATGCTGCTAATATCGACACAATATTTATTTTGCAGAAGAGGGCTATTCGCGCAATTTATAAATTAAATTCTAGAGAATCTCTGAGAGAAAAATTTAAGGAAACTAATATACTAACATTTGCATCGCAATATATTTATGAAAATATAATGTATGTTCGTAAAAATAAACACGAATTTATGACCTTTTTGGATTTACATAGTTCGAACTGTGTTTCGACAAGGAATGGCCACAAACTTGCATTCCCCAAGTGTAGGCTCCGCAAAAAGAGCCACTCTTTTATCGGGATGTCGATCAGAATATATAATAAAATCCCGGAAAGTGTTCAATCCCTTCCTTTGCACAGATTTAAAAAGAAAGTCAAACAAGTCCTGTGCCGCAAGGCTTATTACGATCTTAAGGACTATTTAATTGATAATAAAGCTTGGGATTGAGCTGTAGTCCCACAAGGCTGTTTCTATAACTGATGTAATAGATTTAAATCAATCAAACTGCCAATGTTAACAGATAGCTGTGGGACGACATTGACACATGCGGTAGCTGTCACGTATGTTCCTTATCTGCCCATAGCTACTCTGTAAGAAAGCTTATTATTGTATACCTCATATTTTAAAACAGGGCTGAAGTTTTTCTCCGTCTGCTCTTTTCTTCAGCTCAGCATTGCCTAAGCGCACCCAGAGCAGACAGAACAAAAAAATAACGTTCACTAAGAGTTTGTAAATGAACCGTACAGTGAATAAAGAATATTTCATTTCATTTTATTTCATTTCATTTCATTTCATTTCATTTCATTTCATTTCATTTCATTTCATTTCATTTCATTTCATTTCATTTCATTTCATTTCATGATACTAAAAAAAAGGTTTTACCTCTCAGCTATCGCTGCTCATGCTCAAGTACTTAATTTAGTATTACTTTAAAAAAAATAACTGCATGGTTAATACTCACACGAAAAGTATTAGTCTGGTTGTGTCAGTCAGTACGAATGATAAAAAATGTTGCCTATATTTTATTTTTTGTTGTGTTGTTGGGCTCGGCGTCACTCGACCTCTATCTTCTGACCATAATAATAAAAATTAGGGCCATTTAAAAAAACCTTTTAAACCCCTTGAAAATTCGTATTTGGTGTAACAATAAGCTGGGTATAATTTGAACTCTTAATATTTAAGTGTATTAGGATAGTCACCTTACACTTTTTACTATTTTCCATAAAATTGGAAAGTTTGTTTACCTATAGCAATACCAATAGTGTAATGTCATCATGACATATTTTTGTCAAGAGTTGAACGATGTACAAAAAAAAGTTTCTTATGACTTTTAGCCTAACACAAAACATCTATTAGGTTAGAACGGAATATTAAAAAATATATTTAGAACGTTTTAAACATGAAAAACCAAAATTTCTCATAACTCACTCTACAGTACCATATTACATTGTAACGATTTGCTAACACGAGATCGTTGCTACTAACTTCCGCTTTACAAACTTCTCAAACTGAACGTCTAAGAAACCAAACCGAAGCATGAGAATATAAACTTTAAGACTGGTGTGTTAAGGTTGTTTTTCTAAAGGACTAAGATACAGAGGCATCATTCACTGTAAGCAACCTATTGACATTATTGGGGGTCACGATCAGTGACCGATCGCCGGTCACCGCGATGCAAATCGCTATCGATCTAACTTGTCCAACCAGATTTTGGGGCGTAGATATAAGCCATTTTAGATCTTAAACTTAGGAGATAAGGATTTTTGGGATTTGGCTGTTGTGCATGGTGATTTGTTTATCAATAAACGAGACGATCAAAATTTATAAGCTAGATTGAATGTTGTCACATCCATTGATAAGACGTTATGGATGAACGACCCAAAATACCAAGAAAGAGCAGTCTATGTAGAAATTGCTTTAAGAAAGATATTTAAAACATATTCACCAAAAAATATTCTAAATTCACCAAAGGAAATGAGTAGTAAATTAAACAGCACTAGACAGATGACAAATATTAAACTCCATAACCCTTATGCATTTAAAAAGTAAATCACATTAAGTAGGAAAATGAACGCAAGATTGCAACAAAAGACAGATTAGAAATTTGCAGTAAAATGAAAAAGGGCAAATAGACTGCAAAAGTGATTAAAAATGGTGTTTTAAAGCTCACTGCAATTACAGAGCAAAACCCGAGGATGGTATACACGGGGCGTACCCCATTACGGAAGCCGCACCCAAATCCGAGCATTATTTTAATCACACTTATGCCCCTACCTTTATAACGCATATCCTTCGTCAATCAACCGAAACGGGACCATAAAGTAGTAATCTCAAAGTTCAATTTGCAATAACAACAAAGACAGCAGGGGACGCCAAACGCTGAAACAATGTTAATGTGCACAAAATCTATACGCTTTGCAACTAACTTGGTTAAAGTTAAACAAGTAGACGCCAGTTGCCAAGTATTCAGAGTTCTGATAAACGTCACTTACACGCGTTTTATACTTAGTGGGAAATTTCCCGCTAAGTCGAGTGGTCTTTTATATTCAACTAAATTCACCACACTTTTTAAACAGCTTTGACGGCGATTTCCAGAAGGAAAAAAGACTCAGAAAAATAAAAATTCGCACGCTTGTTTCCGCTTTACGTTTATTTTATGTCCGGGACGAAATATTCCAGCTTTAATTTACACAACTCTTAACTGAATAGAGTCTGGGCAGGCTGCATGTGTTTTTAATGGAATAAGAATAATGAGTTAAGTTATTTTACGGTACGGTTATGATTTCCAAAATAACATCATAGCTCCCTTGAGCAAGTTGATTGTGAGCCTTGTAAAACCATTTAGTGTGTCTGAGCAAAGTAAAAATACAATATCGAATGCTGTTATGACGTCATGATAAAAGGATTTAGCTTTAAAATGTTCTAAAAACGGGTTGCAGTCCGGTAGTGCCGGCAGAAGTGAAAAATTGAACATTAACGTTGTGCATTTTTGATATTTTAGAATGGTTAGGGAATAATTTCGCACGAATTTCTTTTATTATCAGTATTATTTTTCATCTAGTATTTTCAGTAGGTTTTCATCTAGCATTTTTATAAAGTACTCACTAATTTTCGTTCACTATTTCTTCGTCACTTTTTTCATTAATAGATGCACTTTGTTCAATGTCCATATTTTAAATACTTGATATAAACGAATTTTACGCGAGTTTAACATTTTTTACCCATCCCAAAAAGTGCACAACGCCGCTAAAGAAGTTTTCACTTCAAAAATTTGAGATGACATAAATAGAAATTCGTAAACTCTAAGATAATAGCAACAGTAAAAAGGAACAAGATATCGCAATCAAGTTAAATGATTACGTATTACTACCTGCAGTAGCCTCTATTATGCAAAAGCTTAGGTTTGAAGCACAGTGTATTAGCAGACCCCTAAGCCCAGCGGGTGGTGGTGTGTTTTTTACGATCGCCAGTAACCGACCCGCAAAAATTCACCCCTGCTGTTTCAGGACTAATTCGTATCCCTGTTCAAATTACGGGAGTAATTCTTCAAAATAAAAAGCAAAATATAAACAAAGATGCCATTGTTGCCCCTTTGGACTTTATCTCTTTTTGGTCTCCATTGTTTTTAATGTTACCAAAACAACATCAATGGTTATGTTGAAATTGCGTAGTTAAATTTATATTATAGAAAGAACTAGCAGCCGCCCGCGACTTCGTCCACGTGGACTTTAGTTGTTTGCCTATAGGGGCAAATAGGCAACTTCCTCTATACAAATAAATGGAATATTCAACACAAAAATATTTTTTTCAATGCGAACCAGTAGTCGCTTAGATCAGCGCGTTCAAACAAACAAACTGTTTAGCTTTATAATGTTATTAGTGTAGATAAAAATGTAGAAAGCAATTTATTAAATTACTAGCCTTGTGCCAGCGGCTTCGCCCGCGTGGACTCGTTTAATGGGTCCCCGTAGGATAAAAATAGCATATGTGCTACTCCAGGCTTCATTGCTATATTAAAATCATAGGCGTTTAGCCAGTTGCTTCAACCGCGTTGACCCTATTACCCGTTTTCACGTAGGAATGACGCATTTTTCCGCGGTAAAAAGTAGCCTATGTTACTCAGGGTGAATGTAGCTTTCTAATGGTGAAAGAATTTTTGAAATCGGAACAGTACTTTTTGAGTTCATACATTACAAACATACAAAAATACAAAGCTTTCCTCTTTATAATATTAGTATAGATAACTGGGATAATCGTGGACGTGTAGGAGAAAAAATCAAAAATTGAACAAAAAAGAAAATAACTATAGTTACGTTACGAATAAAATACTACCAACTTACGAGTTAAAATTTCGAATGAAAACTAGCATGACAGATCAGCTCAACGTACAGCAAAAACATACGACACTGAAATCTACTGAACTATTTGGAGAAATATAAGGGGTGCATACAATAACAATAAATATTCATGTTAAAAGTTTCGATTGATCGGTCTTTAGAATCGTAACTCATTAAACGGGTCGCCAGGTCATTAAACGTCTCGAATCCTTATTTTCTCGTTTGCTTTAAATCAGTTTGATGATATTGCATGTTTATGGTATCGTAAATCTGCTTACAAGAAAGATTTACTGCTATACAAGGCAGAGCCACAAATTATGTTTGGCACAATTCGTCTTTTGTCGGGGTGAGCGATTTTGTGACCACTTCCCTGTATTCCATCAGTTAATACGTTGAGGCACATAACTCAGGTTCGAAGCTTACGCACTAGAAGATTAGGTCTCGGGGTTTACTTCCCGAAACTATTGGGTAATAAATTAGTATAAGCTCTTCTACAGTTAGTTAAGGACAAATTGTATGGTAGGAGCCAGCAGAATTTATCTACAGAGTTCGATAGCAACAAAGCTATTTCGATCAGATTAATAAATCGGAGTAATGATCAATTGCTTCAGTAGGATGCGGTGGACCGTAGATCAATATCTATTTCGTAGGTTCTCACCTTAGAATAAATACGTATAGAATGAGTGTCTTAATACAAGCGCGCTGTCAAAATTGCAAAAGCACTAAATAGATTCCTACAGCTGACAAACAAAATATTTTTATTTTGACCAAATTAACTAAAAAATATGTACTACAAAATATGAAAACAGTGTGAAAAGTTATTTTATTAGATTTATTTTGTTTTTAAAAAGTGTTTTGAAATTTTTTAACCTTAAGTCTTACGCATCGGCGCGCGGCGGCGCGCGAACGTTGTACATCAGTAATAGTTATAAGATAGTAGTGGTCAGGGAGTCACACTCCTCCCGACCACTGTGACTCCCTGACCACTACTACCTTATAACTAACTATTACTGATGTACCCTGATGCTTATAGTGCAGCGATCCTCATGACAGTTTATTAATATTTCCGCAAAAATATTCAAGGAATGAATGTGTAATGGTATTAAGAAGTATGAATTCAAATGTCAGTGCTTTCACGAAATATTTTTTATTGAGTATTGAATTCTGTTTTAGTAAGGCTTTGATAGGTACCTTGCGAGCTGCTTGGCCGTCAGCCTCAGCCGGCAACCAGCAACAGCAACATATACAGCAACCGTACTCGTTCGCTTAAATCACCTATAATGGCCACTCGTCTACAGACTGCACTCATTGCGGATTTAAAACGGATAATAACATGAATTCTAATAGCCTCATTACCTGCAAGACTTTCCGCGATCTGCAAGCTGCAACTCATTTGCGCTAACCACACATAAAACCCACTCATCTGCAGACTGCAATATACTTTAACTGAAGTAATAATATACTTAATAAATGTATGATTTGAATATTTCTGAGTAAAACATACCAGGTTCGTAAGGGCACACAGATAGACAGCACTGCTGTTTTTGCAACACGACAATTTTGATGAGATTTTTATTCTTCGCTGACAGACGACCCGCGTGGCGCAATGGTTACCATGCCGGACTGCCAATCGAGGGGTCCCGGGTTCGATTCCCGGCGAAGCAGAAATTTGAATGATGAGTTTAAATTTCTGTCCTCGGTCTGGGTGTTTGTGTTTCTGCCTCAGTGTGTCCATGGTACCCACGACACAGGATATATCAACCCTACTGTGGGGTTGTAAGTGTTTATTTTTCTTATAATTAAATAATTATGCTACACCATTACTGTCGAAGCTGTATTTTATCAATAGGCCTGCCATGGCATGCTAGCAGCAACTCTGCTCACGGCTGTTAAGAGTTGAAATAATAGTATGGTCATTTGTGTAAATAGCACATAAAGTCGACTCTGCAGACTATGCACTTATTGTGGATTTATAACGGATAATAACATGAATCCTACATACAACCATAATACTAGCAAGACATGACTAAATGTCCAGTATCACTGACGGTACAAAAATGGACAGCAATCCAGTTTTGCAGCACGACTCCCGACGATTTTGACAATTTTGATCGACTTATAATTCTTCGCTAAACCATTATTATCGAAACTTGTATTTTATCAAAAGACCTACTATGGCATGCAAGAATCAGCTCGTATCTAATAGTCGAAATAATAGTCGGCTCATTTGCGCAAATCGCACATAATGCCCACTCATCCGCAGACCGCGCTCATTGTGGATTTGTAGCGGATAATAACTTGGTTAGTCCGTGGTAATTGAAGGCTTTTACTCTGGCTCGTAGGTATAGTTGGTTCTGAATAGGCTGTTTATTGATTGCACTTTCACCGTCTCTTGCATGAATCAATGTTAGTTAATACTCATTCAAACCTATAGAAAGGATTAACTTGTTAAAATCGTTTTTGAACCCACAGGGGGAAAAATGTTTTCTGTAGTTGAGACAGTACTAATTTTATTGTGCGTTCGTACGTGCCACGAAGAACACCCGTCTAGACACAGATAATATTATTACCATTAATGTAATTTGAATAATACATACTTATTACAATTTCAGGACGTATGGACATATAGATAGATAGATGGCACTTCTGTTTCCAAATTCGACTCTGATGCTTGTTACAATTCCGAACACTTTACTGTTCTAGGCTAGTGCATCATTATTTAAGCAGTTATTTCATCAAAAGCAGCACCTCGGCTAATTCTCGCAAATCGCACATACATAGTGCCCACTAATCCGGAATATGATGAGGTTAGCGCCCACGTGTTTGCGTGGCCATGTGTTTGTCATAATTTTCCTATTTCCTTACTCTGCATCGTAGGTTTTAATTGGTTATTTATGGTTATACCGCTTTCACTGTCTTTTGGATTGAATCAAAGGTAATTCTCGCTAAAATCTTGAGAAACAAATTATTTGCTTTAAACGGTTACAATACTAGATTGTGATGTAATGGTTAAAATACTAGACCACAGAAAATAGAAATATTATTCTGTGGCTAATACCCCATACATATACGTAAAGAACACCTATCTAGACATAAAATAAGAGTATTGTTCACGAGTGTTTTGAATAGTTCTGACTACAATCTCACTCATTGTTTATTATTTTTTAGTGTTTCAATGAAATATTTATTTGCTGTAATTTTAACAAAACGTCTTCCAAAGCACGCAAGCAGCAACTCGGCTCATTTGCGCAAATCGCACGCAATACCCACTCATCCGCAGACTACGCTCATGGGGGATTTATAACGGATAATAATTCGGTTAGTGCTCACCTGGTTCCGAGGATGTGTTTCGTGGTGATAACAACTCGTTGTAATAATACTAAGTCTCTCTCTCGCTTTTGGAAAATACGGTGTGCCGTGCGCTTCCCTGACAGAACAGCTACGAATTTTAAAAAAGTTAAAAAAATTCTCTTTAATTTACTTTTACTAGACGTTGCCTTAAAATATCAGTATAATTAAATGGAAAAAGTTAAAAATTACAGAAACCTCTAAAATTTAAGAAGAATATTCATTGAGTCGTTATATTTGATAACCGTTGTCGTGTGTGAAATTGTGTGAAGAAAATCACACACACACAAATAATAATATTGTAATAGCCCCGCTAATGCTAATACATACCTGTTTTTAGGCGTTATGATATAAAAAAATATCCGAATCATTTTCTTTAAACCGTAAACGTGCAAAACAAGAACATTGAAATTGCTGCGAGTCTAAATTTATAGGATATCGCCCAGTATCACGCAGTCGTGTAGCAGATAACTATTTTAGCAATTACCTATAACAGAAAAAACCGGCCAAGTGCGAGCCGGACTCACGCACGAAGGGTTCCGTACCATTATCTATAAATTACGATTTATGACGTATTAAAAAACTACTTACTAGATTTCGTTCAAACCAATTTTCGGTGGAAGTTTGCATGGTAATGTACATCATATATGTTTTTTAGTTTTATCATTCTCTTATTTTAGAAGTTACAGGGACACACACACACACATTTTATCACTTTGGAAGTGTCTCTCGCGCAAACTATTCAGTTTAGAAAAAAAATATAAGAAACCTCAACATCATTAATTTTTGAAGACCTATCCATAGGTACTCCACACGTATGGGTTTGATGAAAAAAAATTTGAGTTTCAGTTCTAAGTATGGGGAACCCCCAAAATTTATTGTTCTTTTTTTATTTTTATGTGAAAATCTTAATGCGGTTCACAGAATACATCTACTTACCAAGTTTCAACAGTATAGTTCTTATAGTTTCGGAAAAAAGTGGCTGTGACATACGGACGGACAGGCAGACAGACATGACGAATCCATAAGGGTTCCGTTTTTTGCCATTTGGCTACGGAGCCCTAAAAATCATATGAACAATTTTATTTTTGTTGTAGTCTTTTATTGCTCAGGTCTGCAATGCGTCAAATTGTTTTAGGCAAATATGTAAATAACCTATAAAATATTCTGTTTTATCATTTACTGCGTAAATTAGTGTCGGTATTCATTTTACAGATTATACCTAACAAGTACAAAGGTTTCTTTTGTAGTCACTATTTTGCCATTTATTTCTATAAAAAACGCTATGTCTATGTATATTGAATTTAAAATCATGACTGCGTTAAATGATAAAGAATTACCATTCTTAAAAAAATAATCAAGGTTATTATTGTTATCAGCTACTATGTATGTTCAATAAAGTAGTGTGACACGTAATTTCGTCACGTATACATTAAGGCAGCGTGGCCGAGTGGTCTAAGGCGCTGGTTTTAGGCACCAGTCCGAAAGGGCGTGGGTTCGAATCCCACCGCTGTCACATATTTTTTAATATTTTTTTAATGTTTTTATGTATATTTTTACTAAAAGTTATAAAATATCAGTTCTTATTTAGTGGTAAACTTATTTGGTTCTTTTTAACATGAAATCTTTGTGTGTTTTTGCTTGTTTTTTCGTTGTGTTCTGATATTAATCTATTCTTTTTTCTTTTCAGGTAATGCAAGGCTGTAAAAAACGTAACATTAATATTAAAATATAAAAAATATAAACATCGTATCTAGTACCAAAAATTTTTACTTTTTAGGTAGGCACTTATTTCAACTTATTTTACATCGTATTTAAACCTGTTTTGATTTAAATTGTAATTTGTAATGCTTATTTAATTTCTTTATCATTGGAAAACGCAAATATAAAGCATAGCTATAACTTAATAAATAATTTAAAGACCTTGACGCATTGAAGAGTCGTCTATTATTGTAATATTTGTAATTGTAATGTAAGCCTTGTCCTATAGTAATCATTGTTGTAAGCGAATATAGACGTAGTAACTATGTATTTAATCAATACAAAGTGCTAAAAATAACATCCTGGCCCCAATGTCCAGACATAGACAAGTTGAAGTCAATTCAAAAAAGAAAACGCTAAAAAATTGAATTTCGAATGGTCACCCATTGGAATTTCCTGAATGCTTTGGCATTATAGGGCTAACCGACGCTTGCTAACGCGGATACAAAGGAAAGTCAACTGAACTGCTTTGTTGATAAGGTACGTATAACCCGCATTTTATAAGCATTTGGTAAAAAAATATTCTGTAACATAATTCGTCCAATTTGCAACCTTATGTGGCAAAATTTAGGATGCATATAGAATGCATCAGTTATGGAACATATAAAAAAGGAAACCCATATGTCATTGCATTTGTCGATGGCATACCGAAACCCAAAGATTTAAATCGCCCTGCCGAAACCAAAGTGAGGCTTCAGTTCCACCAACTTTTTGATTTTATTTATGCGCAGTTAAACAACGCATTGCTAAAATATTTTTGGTTTTTACTTTATAAACTCGGTTGAAGCTATTGTTTTGAATTTTTTTGTAAGATTGTATTTCGATTTGGTACCTAGTTTTGAAAATCATTGTTACACATGACTTATATGATGACTTATATGATGAAAACAAACATTATTCTCAACAAAATTAAATGATCATTTAATACGAAAACTAATATCCGTTGAATTAAAATTATGTTTTATATTCTTTAATTATTATTTTTTATTTAAATAAAAAAAATAACATCCACCATATCACCTATATAGCTATGATTAAGTTTTTAGGACTAAAATACTTTTCCAATGATAAGAAAACTATTAGGTAAGTACCTAACTATTAAAATCCAAAGAGTATTATTTCATGGACGGTCTGATTGATTGCGACAATATTCTTGTAAAGAATTATTAAACCTATTCCTGCAGTACCTATTAGGCAAAAAAATTGCATTGATTATGTTTTCCACCATACAACTAATAGGTACCTAAGTAAGAGTTTTCTTTTTTGTATAAAAATCTCCTTTTATTTCAGTATTAATATTTTTATTATTTTTTATAAAAAAGCGAATCTTGCAGTTTTATACCTATGTTTCTTTTCCAAGAAACTTTACGACTTGTTTTCTTCGCTGTGCATGCAATTTTGCTAATTAAATTGCACAAATATGGCGACTACATAGTATTGAAATGCCAATGTAACATTTATTTATTTTCGTTTTGTGCTTGTTCATATTATGGACGTTAACAGATAGTAAATATTCAATTAAATGAAAAAGGTGAAGTTCTCAATTATAAAATGTAAATAATAATCACATTATTACAAATACTTACCACTTACTTCTGCTGCTTTATAGAAGTACTTCTGATCCGGGTTTGGCTTTGCACCGCCCCTACGATATTTAAAAGTTCCCCTCGATTTCTCTGAACTGCCATCATCAAGCCCTAATTTCCTTATGATGCTTTGAAATACCTGCTTTCCAAAAAAAAAGAATCATCAAAATTGGTTCATAAACGACGAAGTTATCCGTTATCCGCGATCAAACACAAAAAAGCATATATATACGGTCGAATTCAGAAACCTCCTCCTTTTAAGTCGGTTAAAAATACTAATCTATTCCATGGGAACAGTACATTTTTCCGGATTAAAAAGTAGCCTATGTGCTATTCCAGACTGTAATCTATTCCTGTGCCAAATTGCATCCCGATCTGTTAGCATTTACAATCTTTGTAATAGATTTATATTGTAATTTTTCCTTTGAGTGTCATATTTCTCCATGTATTTTAATAACTGCTTTATAAAACACAATTCTTTGGAGATTAAAGGAAGAAAGAAGCTCCTCTTTGTATTGAGTTAAAGGCCAATAAAACATCTTCTGGAGTTTTGGCGGGAAGTCGAAAAAGACATATTGTGCTCTTGTTTTATTTTCATTTTCTTGGTGTATTTTTGAGTTATATCGGATAAAGTTGATGGCATTTTGTTTGATATAGGTTAACTACAGTGCACGAGTGTTTGTGAAATAGAATAACAGTGCTAAAATATGTTTTTTCTGCTTGCCTCAAAATTTCCATCGGACACGTTCTAGTAAAGTAGCCATCGCTTTACTTGAATGTTGGACTGACTAGATTGACTGATTACTGACGACTTACTTACTGAATTTGTTATTACTTCGTCTAGTTTCATTGAAACTGTCAAAAAATTGATGCAAAAGTTATACTTGACGCTGGCAGTATGCACAGAGTTTGCGATGCCATAATAGAAAAAAAAATTCTACGCAACCGTTATGACTTTTATAGCTATCACCAACACTACAAAACTATAAAATTGGTCAAAGATCATGAAGAACAAAGAAATATTATTGCGTCCCCTCTTTATAATTATTCTGTTTAATTAATGTCTACCATCTGCCTCATTGTATGGAGACATAAGCGCACATTCATTCCAGACCTTAGAAGTTATATGGATTTTCCAGACCTTAGAAGTTATATGGATTTAACGTTGGTATCCCCATTTTATTGACGTTTAAATTTAACGGTAAGTATTGCTATGACCATTTTAATATATAAATATGAATGTGAGATGCAATAAAGTTAAAAAACAATTAGATATAAATAAAATATTTATTGTTTAAGACATATCGCTCTTTAGTCCATTCCATTAATACTAATATTATATACATATTATGTGGAAAGGAAATGTATTTGTTTGGTTGTCTGTCCTTTCACATCCGAACTGAGACTGTACTACGGATTGATGCGTTCTTTTGTACAAGGATAGTTTGGGTGATGGTGAGTGAAGTAGGCTAATTTTTACTCTGGAAAAATCTTTCATTACCTACTATGGTAAAAATGTTATCCTATGCGGGTTGAGCCGTGAGACGAAAGCTATTACTTACTTAGTTTGATATAAAAGGAACAAAACAGTAGACATAAGTATTTAAAATGACTCGAAAGTAACATAAGTACTCGTTTGATCAATTACCGACCGACCCGCGTGGCACAATGGTTACCATGCCGGACTGCCAATCGAGGGGTCCCGGGTTCGATTCCCGGCGAAACAGAAATTTGAAAGATGAGTTTAAATTTCTGTCTATGTCTATGTGTCCATGATACCCACGGCACAGGGTATTAATGTGTGTAGTGTGTAACGTTTAATTCTAATTTTTTTAGATCGCAGTCATATCCTAACTGTAACATGAAAATTTTACGCATGATTAATCATTCGTCTACATCAATCAAGTAAAATAAGACACAAAGGAAAAAAAGAAAAAGAATTATTTTAAGATATTTTTTTAATTTTATGAATGCCATAAAAATCAGATAGATTTTTAATCTACAAACTTTTGTAGATTGTATATTATATACCCACTCCATTAAATAAATAGATTGAGCTTAAGATCATGGCCTAGAACAAATGCCTTCCTCGTGACAAATGTGACACAGCGGGCTGTCATTCTGCGAATATGTGCATGTACCTACCAGGTAACATGCGTGCTGGGGAAATCTATGCAATTATTATGCTAACGGTACGATTAGCTCGATGACTGTGACGTAATGTGTTTGTGTTTATGAATCTTAATGCGGTACTGGACATAGTCCAGTGGACAACAGTAAAGATAGCTTGTGATATATTTTTAATGATACTTTCGTGAATTGCAAATTCATGACAACTAAATTATGTAAATATTACTACAATGGCAGCAAATAGATTAGCAGCTAACGCTGAAAATTGATTTTTTTAAAATCAATAATATAAATTATATGATGTTAGAAATTGTTTTAATTGTTAATTGAGTACTGAGGTGCTATTTTTCAATCAATCCGGGAAACACCATTGCTGCATCAATTTTGTCTGTGAAGTAATAGCAAAAATAAAAACAAATTTTTTTTTTCGCAGATGTGTTCCATCTAAGTATGTATTTGGAATTAATATGTTAAATAAGAACTTATTAACTATCATAATCAACTAAAAATATTGAACGCATAGTAATGAGAAAATTCACGCACTGTAATAAAAGCCGAATTGATTGACCAAACATCACTAAATGCTATAAAACGGACACTCTTGCAGAGTATCCAGAAGGGCATAAAACTATTTCAGTTGAGGAAACATGGCCACACGTGCGACTGGCGGCCCAATTATAATAATGGATATTATCTTTACGACACATCCGACATTCCACACTTCCTACCAGCGAGCAAGCGAGATTCGGGGAAACGAAACGAAAGAAAAGAAATCAAAAATGTGTTGGATGTGTTTTATTTAATCTATAGAGGAAATTTGCAGACTGACTGACGTGGTGCTAAACAATTATTGTTGTCAACTGATTAAATTTCACGTTTCTGACTTTTTTACAGAACTGATGAGTATGTATGTAAGGTTTTTATCTATATCTATACCAATATTATAAAGAGGAAAGATTTGTATTTTTGTGTATGTTTCTAATGAATAAACTCAAAAACTACTGTTTAGATTTCAAAAACTCTTTCACCATTAGAAAGCTGCATTCACTCTGAGTAACATTGGCTACTTTTTACCACGGGGAAATGCTCCATTCCTACGTGAAAACGGATAATTGGGTCAACACGGTTGAAGCAACTGGCTAAATGCCTATGAATTTTATAAAGCAATATATTTTGTTACGTCGTATTTCAAATGGATGGAAGAACGGGGACCCTGGACTACGGGGACCCATTTAACGGGTCTAAGCGGGCGAAGCCGCTGGCGGAATGCTAGTATTAACATAAAATGTCATGGCAATTCAATAAGCACTTCGTTATTAGTAGAAGATAAAATTAGCCCTCTCTTCAATAAAGTTTGTCAAAATTTATCAATTTGAGTGAAAATCTTCTTGAATAATTACAATTGGATAGGTTGAAAACATAAGTTAAAGTCGGCAAAAATTTATGCCAAAATTATATGTAGATGTATATGTACAGCCAGAATAAAAGGTGCTCGAAGGTCAGGTAAAGAAGACCTTAGAACTGGAGACATTTAAAATAAAGTTTGTTCCTCCTTAACTGACATCTAATGAAATGTTAGCTATTTATTAATGACTCTATAACTAGTTACACTACGTCTAACGTGTCAGACAAAAACGTGATACAATGGCAGTATGAATGGATAAGCTAAGATAATAGCAAGAGAGCCAAGAGTAGATTATTGGATTTTCTCGAGTGCTTGAACTTGAGTTTTAGTCAAAACTAGCTGACCCCGCGAACTCCGTAGGTACCGCCTTAAAATGTTTGGGATGGGCCACCCTTATCACTTAGGGGGATGAAAAATAGATGTTGGCCAATTCTCAGACCTACTCAATATGCTCACAAAATTTCATGAGAATCGGTCGAGCCGTTTCGGAGGAGTACGGGAACGAACATTGTGACACGAGAATTTTATATATAAGATAAATATACATATTTCTTATTCCTCCAAATTCCCAACCAAAAATATTTCCGCTTCTTTGATTTCCAACGCTAAAATGTTTACTATAAAAATTGTCCATCCTGCTTAATTTTATGAAATTATTTTAAGCCTGTAGTTGCTTGATTTAAGATTTATTTTAAGTTTAAGTAAGAATTCCACCTACACTTTTTTTTTTATTTATTTATTCTACAACTCCTCTGGCATAACCAAAGACCTTATAAGCTATTAATATAATTATATGTCCACAGAATAAAAATATGTATTAGATTTGTATATTTAGATTAGTTAAAAGCATTCATTAATTTATTATTATTATTATGTATGTACTGTTATTATTGTTATTATTTTAATGTCAAAATTAATTTAATGTCAAAATCCTACTTATCTTATAGCCACTTCACCGTGCTACCATTCCCTCGACATACCTTGTCAACTACAATTTTGCAATACGCTATGAAGTCCGCCCTCAGGTTGTCGTCATGTAGCAGTGTTCGTAGATTTGCATCGGTAAGTTGAGTATTCGTTTTAATCTCCAAGTCCAAGCGCAACGATGCAAATCTAGAACACTTTGTCAATACATGTAAAACGTCCTCCACAACGCCATCCCCACAGATACAGTACGGAGTGTCGCGCAGCTTCATTCTGTGCAGGTACTGACCAAACCCTCCATGTCCAGTTAACACTTGGGTAAGTAACTTGTCCGGCCAGTACCAACGCGCATGTTTGTATGCAAGAACGCCGTCAGGCAGAAATAGGAGGATGGTTTTATTTTCATTTTTTTCCAGATAAATATTATTCCACATTGAAAGAGTTCCCTGCCTGATGACTCTCTTCACATGCGAAGCTGGATAGAATTTATAATCTGCTGCGGTTCTCTTGTGCAGGGCTGCATGTTTAGCTAGTTCATCGGCCCGTTCATTTCCAGCTGTCCCCATATGCGCCCGCAACCAGAACAACTTAACATCCACACCGACCGACATCAAATGAGATATCTGCATCCTTGTTCTGAAAGCGAGTGGATGCAGGGATGTAGGATCAGTGACAGCGCCTAAGGCTGATCTACTGTCTGAAAAAATCTTTACTATGGAATAGTTTTTACTTCTCCCTACTAATTCACTCGCTTTCAGAATGGCTAGTAATTCAGCTTGGAACACTGTGCAGAAGGACTCCAATCTAAAACTTTGATGTTTTATTTCGACGCCGTCCCTCCACACTGTTATCGCCGCACCCACCTTCCCATCTATTTTACTGCCATCGGTGTAAATGCTAAGTCCGACACTACCGTGCTTATGTGGGTCGTCAGTACACTCATAATTTATATTTGTCATTTTTGATGGATGCGGAATGTCGAGGTATGATATTTTGCTTTCATAGCACAGCTCATCAGACTCTGGATGGAGTGGTCTTCCACGTTTTATCTCATACAACTGGGCTGCTTCCTTCACTCTCATATCTAGGGGCAGCAAACCAGCGATAGCCAGACTTGCCGTTAAGGAGACTGTCCTATAAGCTTTGCTGATTTTAAGTGCAAAGCCTCTCTGCAGCGAGCCTAGCCACTTGCGCACCATCGCTAGGTCTACCGCCCCCACCCATACGCTAGCTGCATACAAAACAATGGGCTCGATTACGGCACAGTATATCGTCCTAAGAATCTCTGAGTTCAAGCCCCATGTGACTTTAGCTGCTCTGGCTAGTTGTTGATAAATATTTGTTGCTTTTTTAACAATAGCTTTCACATGGGACTTAAAATTCAGATTACAGTCGATTACTAGGCCTAATAAACGTAACTCTGTCACAGTTTCAATTACTACGCCGTTCATCTGGACAACAGGGGTGCCTATGTTACGCCTTCTGGCAAAAACCATGGACTTCGTTTTTGCGGCAGAAAATTTCAGTTTATTATTATCACCCCACGAACCCACTGAGCCCAATGCTTCGCCAGCTTTCCTTTCAATATCCCCAATCGTATCCCCCGAGAGAATCAATATTATATCATCTGCAAATGCTTGGCAGTACACGCCACTGCTCTCGAGCTTAGTTAGCAAGGGATCTAAAATTAGGTTCCAAAATGTTGGCCCCGCGATCGAACCCTGCACACAGCCCTTCGTAGTAGGTACAATAAGTTCGCTACCCGCATACCGAACACGAACACTACGCTCACTAAAGTACGATACGACTAGGCCAAATACGTTCTGCGGACATCTTCTACTACGAAGTTCCCCCTTGATTGACGGCCACCACGCGTTATCGAAAGCTCCCTTAATAGTTTTGTACTTTGCTTTTTGCTATTGACGTGTTAATCGTAGGAATTTCTAGCTGAAAAATTTCAAGAAAGCTCTTGCTTCATAATTAAAAAAGGTATTTTTAAAGCTGGCATTTCAAAGGTGGTTCCCTAAAGTTACTCATATCGCAATAAGTTATCGGAATCAGTTATCAAATATCATTACGAGTACAAAGTCGGCCGGCCGGTTCATGTAAAAAAAATTGTAACATTTAATCTCCTGACTGAATGGATTACTAAGGTGCTCGAGTTAATCCACATTTGGCGTCGTAGGTCTCCTGCTATAAAACAGCAGATGGTGCGAAGGTTACTCATCTGGTTGTAGGCGACACTGATTGCTGTTCACACGACTGACGGCCGTTGTTTTGTTGGTTTTATTCGTTTTATTAACACCAGCTTTATAAATAGTGCCCACTTAGCAGATTTAATACTTGCGAACAGTTGAGGCGCTTTTGGGCTTGCGAATTTATTTTTGATATATCAAGAGTAGAAGACGAGCATGCAGGCCGATTTAATGTACTCTGTGCATGCAGGCATGGATGGTGTTAAGGTCGCTGTAACCCATGGGCATCAACACACAACATGAAGCAATCCTAAGTCTTGCCCGATGTCGTATGCAGTTGCGCTGCTACTCCGGAGGCTGATGGTCGCCCCATGTAAGTCTGGCCGGTAATGCATTTTTTCCGCGAAAGAATACCTGCATTTCCGCTTGAAATGCAGCCAAGTAATTTTTAAAACTTATAATGTACTAGCCTTCCGCCAGCGGCTTTGCCCGCTTTTTAAAGGTTCCCGTAGGATAAAAAACATCCTATGTCCTTTCCCAAGGTCCACTCTATCTGTGTTTCAAATTTCATTAAAATTGGTTCAGTAGTTTAAGCGGGAAAGCGTAGCAGACAGACAGACAGAGTTACTTTCGAATTTATATCAGTAGGGAAAGGGATAGCAGGGATATGCCTATGAGCGCATGGCCCTGTGGCAGGGTTAGAACGCAAGCTATCTAAGAAGCTTAGCTAAACGGACACTGTCGGATGTGTGTAAGATGGGTGATCGCTAGTGGCAAAACTTCATGCGCGTTTCCATGCTTCGGACAGTGAATTTTTTGTGTTGTGATCAGTTGTTATCGGTAGACAGCAGTCATTATAAGATGTTATGGGCCTTATGGCCGGTTTGAACACAATCGACAGCGGTTGGCCACTGGCCACTGGTCCATCAACCCTCATTGGAACATGGGCCTTGGGGCCGGTTATGGCCAATCGACAGCGGTTGGCCACTGGCCACTGGTCCTCTTTCATTGGAACAGCGTGGATGAGATGGGAATGAGAAGACCCGTGCAGTGGGAGACAAAAAGAGTTGCAGTTATTGTCCATAAATTTCCATATTTACATCTTCATTGTTCATCAATCAAGCGCTGAGAATATATTATTATGTAGCTCTCCTAGAGCAGACAAAATCATATGATAACGTTCACTAAGAGTTTGTTAACAATAGTACTGTGAATAAAATGTTTACATTTATTTATTTTCAGTAGTAAAATATATTGTTATCATTGTCAATTGAAATGCTCAAATACCTTTTGAGTGGTTGAATTTTTTAAATTTGTTTTCTTTTATTTCCATTTTTTATGCAGTCTTTGTCAGCGAAATGTCACGATATTGTCATTAAAAAGCAATTGTCCATAAGTTTCCATATTTGCATCCTTATTGTCCGTCAAGCAAGAGTGACTTCGGTACTCGCCTCAGTTACAAGTATTAATGGCGTAAGAACGTGACGGACGGACAGATCGCTATATATAGAGAGTTGTAATGAGTTGAACTTCCCTCTCCTCGCGTTACAGTGTTGGGAAACGAAAACAAAACGGCTGTTTGAGTGGAAGTAAACCCCATTACGATTGTTTCAACAGCTCGTTGTAATTATAGATTTGAGAGAGATTCGACTCTGATTGTGCAATTTATGCAAGTGTAGGAGAATGCACGACTGACAGGATGGTATACTTTTGATTTTTTTTAACTTTGGCGTATTTTAATATATGTGTAAATCGTATAGTTCATATAAAATTATCGCATACTTGAAGTATTTTTTTTCAACCTTTTTTATGTCCCACTGCTGGGCACAGGTCTCCTACTCACAAGTGAGAGGAATTTAAGCCATAGTCCACCACGCTGGCCAAGTGCGGATTGGTGGACGTCATGCTTTCGAGAAATTATGAATTTCTCTCAGGTATGCACGGCGATGAGGAACGATTACGATGATGAAATATTGAATATTACGATATTTTCCATCACCGTGGAGCAGCGATAAATGCGCACATTACAAATTTCTTTGTCAGAGGTGCGCGCCTTTATTATTTAGTTTATTTATTTATTTACCCTTTATTGTATTTTTACAATAGGCGGACTTAATTTTGTCTCTTTAGGTAATAGCCGACTTCAAAAAGGAGGTTACAATGAACGTAACGTCACAATGAGTCATCCTATTTCGTGCGTTCGCCGGCGTTCATCGATTTACTAAACGTTGTCACGTCAAAAATAAAATAAAAAATTGGTTGTCTGTAAAGTCGGTTTACGGACGATAGTTTAACGTGGCAACGTCATAACAAAACAATAAAAAACCACATTAAATTTTCACTTTACTTTGTAAAGAGTTGACGCAGGTGCCGTCGCAGCCTTCAATTTTGGGGGGTCGCCAAGAAATTTTGGGGGGGGGGGGTCACTAAGAAATTTGGGGGAAGAGGTGTCCCAAATTGGCTTTTTTCGCCTTCCATCTACACATGACTGATGGATTTTGGGGGGGGGTCATGTCCCCTGTGACCCCCTGGGACCGCCACTGAGTCGACGAACGACGCAAACCGAACGCTCGTCGCTCAGTCCTCAACGTAATGTTACAAGCGCCGATCGTAACGTTACAATGAGTCATTCTTTTTCGTGCATTCAGCCGGCGTTCATCAATTTGTCACGTCACTTTCACGTAACATCAACGTTGTCACGTCAAAAAAGGTTCTGTTTAAGTCTTAAAGTACAGATTAAAACTAGATTACATATCCTTCCTTACAGAATATTTTTATTGCCTTCTGAACTGTATGTTTACCTGTTTCATGTATGAACCTGTTTCATTTCTGCCCTTAAATATGCAAGCAATAAAATGTACAATAAATATGGGTCGCGAATTTTGACTACAACTCCAATACAGGAAAAATGTGGTTAAATGAACAGTAATTAAGATGCCTTGGAGGAATTCAGCTCGCCCAGTATGACATCGGCAAAAAGAGAGAGGGAGGGAAGATCAAACATGGGCCGAACGGTTTTGCTTAATTAGGTCCCTGTCACGAACCGACGGGTTTTTCGTTACACCCTAATTAACGGTTATTAAGCAACCATTATGGATTTTTATGGGGGCGAGTGCGAGCAATGTCTCTTTTAACCTATTGGAATCGTGTTGGTGTTTAGCTGCATAATACATTCGACATGAAAAGGAAATATCAGGGAATGAAGAGTATTGACTTGAAAAGTAGAAAAATAGAGCTGAAACGAAAGCAAAAACTTAATATTTCTATCATAATAATGGAAACAGAGTAGAAAAGAATTTAGCTTGGAAATGTACTTTGCAAACTTCTGTTTGAATGTGTAATTTCGGGAAAATTTAAAGACTTACGCTTACTTAATTAAGTAACACTAAGCCAATGAGTGTTTTGCTTAAAATTAAACCATGAAAATCAACTGTTTTCCGAGCAACGCTCGGTCATCCAGGAACTTATTGATTAACTCTCATAGCTTTAGGCCATAAAACAATAGATTTTATCACGGTCGGATGAGCCATCCTAAATTGATCAACCCCTATCAATTGAGCGTTAAAATATGTAAATAAAATTGACGAAAATAGCCATCTGCCCGCGGCATACCGCTCGGGGGGCGACCATGATTGAATACTCTTAATTGGTTTTGTATAGTGAAATGGTGGTTGTAATTGTAAAACTATAACGCATACATTACACGTTACTGTTTCACGGGACGCTCGTTGAGGCTTGATGATTTAATAATGTGTTTACAGTAGAGCTTTTTAATGTGTCGGTTGATTCAAATTATTGCTGATACTCGCGGGAAAATTACAAACTGAATTTCTTTATGTCTCACTAACATCGCGATTAAGAAAAGATTTTGTATAAAAACCGGCCAAGTGCGAGTCGGACTCGTGCCCGTAAAATATTTTTAATATAACTAAAACTGTGCTATAAAACGTTGCTTCGTAACAAATTTCAAGATTCTGAGGGGGACGGGAAGTACCCTGTAGGTTTTAATTCCCTTGCGAGTGTCGAAAATTTGCGGAAATTTGCGGTATAAACGGTTGTACCTTTTGATTGCGCTGGCTTTGAATTTTTTCACAGCTGAAAGAGACAGTAGAGAGTAGAACTTTATTTGATCTAAATTTCAGCTTGATACCTCCACGCGTTCCTGAGAAAAAGGATCTTGACAGACAGACGATGTAAATTAAGCAAAACGATCGACTTAACCTTGTTGAGTTTAACCTTACGAAGACACAAGTTTGCGCGTTTACCGCTGAAAAAACCCCATTTGTTATAGCGCCCAAGTTCCAGGGTACCGCGCTCACTGTCGGTGAAAGTGTCGGTATCTTGGGAGTTGACATTACGAGTAAAGTGCAGCATCGGAGTCACTTGGAGAACAAGGCCAAATTGGCATCCAAAAAGCTTGGTGTCTTCAACAGGGCGAGGCAGTACATCACTGTGGGGCAACTCCTGACGCTTTATAAGACCCAGGTCAGACCCTACATGGAGTACTGCTCCCATCTCTGGGCAGGAGCACCAAAATACCAAATGGGTGTACCATTTGACTCCGTTCAAAAGCGCGCAATCCGAATCGTCAACGACCCAAAATTGACTAACAGGTTAGAACCGCTTAGCTTGCGAAGAGTCATAGGCTCGCTCTGCGTGTTCTACCGACTTTACTATGGTGGGTGCTCCGAGGAACTTTTAAAAATGATGCCTACGTCACCATTTCATGATTACACCACCAGACGAAGGTTAAAGTTCCACCGACACCATCTGGACTCGTGGCGGTCCTCCACAGTCCGCTTTGCACGCTCCTTTTTACCACGGACGTGTAGGTTATGGGACAACCTTCCAGCTGAGGCATTCCCAGTGGACTATAACATGGGGTTCTTCAAGAAAGCTGTAAAAAAAATCTCTCCTCCAAAGCCGGCAATGCTCGGGTGGCTCCCCTGGGGTTGCCCGTGTCCATAGGCGACGGTGATCGCTTAACACCACGCGGCCCGTCTGCTTTTTTGTTCGGTTAATTTATAAAAAAAAGACTGACGGACAACAAAGTGATCCTATAAGGGTTCCGTGTTTCCTTTCGAGGCACAGAACCCTAAAAATGAACTAGCAAGTAACAGACGAGCATGCGAACCACGTGGTTCAATAAGTACTTGCTGTAAACCATGTATCGAATACCTTTAAACGAGCAGTTCTTGTATATTCCAAAATATATAATTTTAATCTCGAAACGGCTCTTACAATTTCATGAAATGTGATTTTGGGGTTTTTGGGGGCAATAAATCGATCTAGCTAGGTTTGATTTTTAGCCTCAAATCCCGGAAAATTCAGAAAATACCATTTAATCGGTTCAACTTAAACATAAACTGAAAATTATGACTCTTCCTGACATCTATCGACGAGTATATGTAATTCTTTTTTTTTTTAATTGAGAACTGAAATAGATGGCGTAGAAGTAAGCCAATGAGTCTCTGAAAAATCAATTGTTGCTATCCGAGCAATGCTAGGTCATCTGGGTATTACATACTAACCATTACTTACGCGCAGAAGTGTTGTAAGTAGCATTTAAAACAACTACCGTCTGAACTTGTGGGTCGCACATATGTCCTTCCATCAAACACGCTAAGAACATAGATAAGAATGTCTGAAGCGTGCAGGCGAAAATCGACCAAAAGAGGCTACACTACTCGTACTTCTAAACCCTGTTTGTGCATAACATTCAACCTCTAACAAGCTCGAATCTTCTGCGGTCGCAAGCAATGCTGCTTCGTCAGATGCGAATGGTCGTATCAAGTAATTGTCACGAAACCTATTCTCCGAAATACGTAAGAATTACTGGAAATAGGTAAAGCAGTGGTACTCTGCCGAACCATGAAAGTTTTGACTACCTTTAAAGACTCTTGTCCACGAACAATTGTCGGCGATACAGAACAAAATCATTGCAGTTATCTACTGTATTTTCCTTTTTCCTCACAAAAAAATATATAAAACCTATCATATAAATACGTATAGTTCATCGTTCTACCACACACAATACCCTACTTAGAACATAGGTACTTCAAAACCTTCAAAACCTAAATGAAGGCATTAAATCAACCCTCTTTGACAAAGCCTAAAAGCCTACCTACGTCAATTCTGTCATTGCACAAATTGCCCCAATCGTTTCGATTGTGAACACCCTATATCGCCCCAGGGTTGACAGAAATATTGGAGAACAATTTCAAAGTAGCAAATTGAAATATATTATTTGGATAGAGCAGTAAAAATTTAAGGAAGAAACCATTTTTGATTAAGAATAATAATAATTTGTTAATATTTACGACAACGCATTTTATATTTCATTGTAACTTTATGTAAGCATATTTTCCTACCTACTTGGTTATTAATTTTTAGGGTTTCGTAGCCAAATGGCAAAAAACAGAACCCTTATGGATTCGTGATGTCTGTCTGTTTGTCTGTATGTCTGTCTGTCTGCCGTCCGTATGTCACAGCCACTTTTTTCCGAAACTATAAGAACTATACTGTTGAAACTCGGTACGTAGATGTATTCTGTGAACCACATTAAGATTTTCACAGAAAAATAGAAAAAAGCAATAAATTTTGAGAGTATACTTAGAACTGAAACTCAAAAATTTCATCAAAGTATGGGTTTGATGAAATTTTGTATGGGGTTTTTATGGATAGGTCTTCAAAAATGATATTAATGTTTCTAATATCATTAGTTTGCTCGAGAGACACTGCCAAAGTGGTAAAATGTGTGTCCCCCCCCCCCCGTAACTTCTAAAATAAGAGAATGATAAAACTAAAAAATATATATGATGTACATTACGATGCAAACTTCCACCGAAAACTGGTTTGAACGAGATCTAGTAAGTAGTTTTTTTTAATACGTCATAAACCGTCGTAAACCACAATTTACCTTTCATTCAATCTTAATGCAATGATTTCTATGGATAATCAAAGGCAATGATGTATTTCTGTTGCCGCTATTGTTATACAAATACTAAAAATAGAATAAAATAAATATTTAAGGGGGCTCCCATACAAAAAACGTGATTTTTTATAGATAATGGTACAGAACCCTTCGTGCGTGAGTCCGACTCGCACTTGGCCGGTTTTTTAAAGTAGAACTTAAAAGGCATTCGCTGGTTTAGTGTTAAGGTTAACCTTTTTGTAGATATTGAGAATGGCAATGTTTGTTATATTTTTATTTTTTTCTATTTTATTTTTTGTTTAACATAAAAGTTTTAATATTTTTTTTGTCAGATTGATCTCTTCGTCAGTGACATAAAACTTTATTAAATCTGAATTACCTAAATGTTAAAGTCCTTCAATCATCTTTAGTTAAGTTCAATTAAAAAATTGAACCCACTTCAAATGTCTGTTCTGTAAAGTCTATCCGTCTACCTAATTCGGTACACACTCCGACAATTTTGGGGGAGGTGCCCATTTAGAAATAGTAACGTCACTTTACTAAGGTGATGTATACACTCAAATATTTTTCAAATTTTTGCAAACCCTACACACCTTCCCTAATAGCTCCAATAGCTATCCATATCCATAAATACTATGCACTATGCCCTACCTACCTAACCCTATAGGGCAGTATCGGGCGATGGCCAATTAGTAGTGGTGCGGTAAACTAGAATTGAGTTACGTTTTATAGCGCAACATGACAATAGCTTGTAATTCTGTCACTGGCTGCTTTCTCGGCGTAAAAACGTTTGTAACTGGAGTCGGAAATTTGAGAGGTGGTTCCGACAAACATACA
The DNA here is from genome assembly GCA_911387765.1 of Pyrgus malvae. Taxonomy (NCBI): domain Eukaryota; kingdom Metazoa; phylum Arthropoda; class Insecta; order Lepidoptera; family Hesperiidae; genus Pyrgus; species Pyrgus malvae. Next base: position 23,696,480 of record OU426948.1, read on the forward strand.
TATGTCATTTGGCTGCAACTGCAACCACTCAAGACCCACTGCTGGGTATAGGTAAAAATAAGAATAATAACTTTTCCCACTCAGAGCCCCACAATAGGGTAAATGTACCCTGTGTCGTGGGTACCATGGACACACACAGAGACAGAAATACAAACACCCAGACCGAAAACAGAGCCCTGAGTGTAAGTTTGTAAACGCACAAACGTTCCTACTGCGTCCGAGTTAAAATTGGACAGATAGATCTTAACCTGGAAGGAATAAGGTCGATAGATACATTCTTAACCCAAACGTGTTAGTAACGTTTTCACGTGTGCAAACTTACACAAAGGGGTCAGAAATTTAAACTCATAATTCAAATTTCCGCTTCACCGGGAATCGAACCCGGGACCCTACGGTTGGTAGTCCGGCATGGTAACCATTGCGCCACGTGGGTCGATACGGTCGGGTATAGGACTTGCTTCACATTGCGATTTTGCAGAGATACGGATTAGTGGCTAACCCGAATTATAAACCCTTTTAAAAGCCTTACAAACGTTCTCTTAATGATAGGGCAGGCAGTATCAGGCGATGGCCAATTAGTGGCGCGGGAAACTCGCATTGAGTTACGTTTTGTACCGCGACTTGTCAATCAGTTGTAATTCTGTCAATAGCTGCTTGTTCGACGAGATAAAAAAACGTTTAACTGGAATTGGAAATTTTAGAGGAGCTTCCGTCAAACATATGTATACCGGTTAGTGGCCTGCAACCATTTCAGGACCCGCTGGTGAACAAGACTCTTCGCAACTGGGGAGACCTGGAGCTTACTCAACTATGCTGCTGCAATGCGGGTTGGTGGACATACTGATCAGGCGCGGTCCCAGGGAGGGAGTCACAGGGGACATGACCCCTCCCAAAATCCATCAGTCATGCGTAGACGGAAGGCGAAACAAGCCAATTTGGGACACCTCCTCACCCAAATTTCTTAGTGACCCCCTCCCCCCCAAATTTCCTGGCGACTCTTCCCAAAGTTGAAGGCTGCGACCGCGCCTGATACCGATTAATAGCTTACCGGTTGTTGGGTGTTATTAAAACACCCTTACGGACTCCCGACAAGGTTTGAAGACTGCCAGCATTTATTACAATCGTGACCGGAAGCTAAAGTTTTAAATAATCATTTATCAGATGCTAAAGTTTTTATTAATCGTTTATCCAGACGATTGATCCAGGCGACAGGTGACCAAAGGGTTGCCACTTACCTCGGTCAAGGAATAGCTTTGGCTATTCAACTAGGTAATGTTGCCAGCATTCTGAACACCCCCTCAGGGCAGTAATTTGGATGCCATTTTTTACCTTAATTACTTTATATTTTTATTTTAAGTGTTATTTCATTTATAATTTTTAAATGTTCACCTTTTTATTTTTGTTCTTTTTGAAATTAAATAAATTATTTTAATAATGAAAATACATAATTATGTATATATTATAAACACTTTTAATAACCCCATAAACGTTTACTGAATAGAATGCACTATGCCCTACGTAACCCTATCGGGCGATGGCCAATTAGCTGCGCGGGAAACTGGCATTGAGTTACAGAGTTTTTGTGTCGACATGCCGATAGCTTGTAACTCTAACTTTAACAATGGATGGTTGTTCCGCGTAAAAAGCTAAATGGCTAATTGGAACTTGGACTTGGAATTGTGCTTCCGTGAAGCATAATTGAGTAAGTAAAGATTTATACTGTACTGGTAGTTAAATGATTTGTAATTGCTTTGTAATCATATTTCATCGTGTTAGAGTCAGACAGCCAACTGATTGAGATAACCAAGCCAGCGGTTCTACTTTTTTCACGGGACTTCTTTCTCAATGGTGGATTAGGCTAAATACAACCATATTGAAAATGTTCTTTATCAGTAACTTTCAAACATACACAGAAAAAACATACAAACGGAACTTTGAGCTTCTAGACTTCTGTCATCGACCACAAGTTCAAAGTGTCGACATCTAAAAGTTTTTTTTTTTTTGCAGACGACCAAGCAAGCGACGCGTTGTTAATTGGACGTTGCTGATCATGGAGAACTAAACACAACTTCAAGCATGTTTTAATATTGTCTTAGGTCTGCAATAAGTCTGGCCGGCAACCGCATTTTCCACCGAGACACAATAAAATTAAAGTTGCTTCAAGGCAGAAGTGGTTGTACTCTGTGGCGACTGTATTTTTTTGTCGCACCATCAATGTTCTATTGCCTATTTTATTACTAAATACAGCTTTTGTTGTGTCAGTTAAATCAAAAGTACCTGGACGACCGAGCGTTGCTCGGTAAAAACAATTTATTTTCTTGGTTTAATTTCAGACGAAACAATCATTTGCTTAGTGTTATTAACAACGACATCTGAAATAGCTTCCAATAAAAAAAAATCACAAAAAAATAAAAATAACCGCAATATGGTAGTGTTTGAACCCGGGTCTCTAGTTCCGCAGTCGGCCCACGTAACCATTCGGCTGAGGAACGAATTTTTTATAATAGAGCTCTTTCAAATCGACATTGTCATATCTTTAAACGTCAGATTGGCGGATGGCGTTTAAAAAAAAATTAAATCACGTTTCACACTCATAGCACCACAGTAGGGTAGATATACCCTGTGTCGTGGGTGCCATGGACACACACAGAGACAGAAACACAAACACCCAGACCGAGAACAGAAATATAAACTCATCATTCAAATTTCTGTTTCGCCGGGAATCGAACCCGGGACCCTCCGATCGGCAGTCCGGCATGGTAACCATTACGCCACGCGGGTCGTCACGACGGCGTTTGACGGCGTGCTACGTCACAAATCACAATATCATTAAATTATTAATAATATCCAATAGATGTCAGGAAGAGTCGTATTTTTCAGTTTATATTTAAGTTGATTATCACTGAAAATATCTTTTCATAATTTAAAATTTCTAAAAATAAAATCTAGCTGGATCGATTTATCACCCCCGAAACCAGGGTACGAAATTTCATCAAAATCGTTGGAACCGTTTCCGAGATCAGAAAATATATTTAGGGACCTAAATACAAGAATTGCTCGTTTAAGTATTAGATTAGACGCGGTAAACAAAAGTCGTCTGTTCCAGATAACTTTCGGAGCCATCCAGTCTACGAACTTTATGTTAACGTCAGTACTATAAATATTGCGATTGCGATATATGTACGTTACGACCTATCAGTTATGATTGATCGTTGCTATCGTTATCATTAAAGTTATAGCCGATAAGTTTGGTGGCTTAGTTTACACACGGATAGTATTATTCTTTCACAATAGTTTGGAATTTAGGTGAATAGATGAAGGTACAAAGGTGATATGATAATACTTACATAGATAAATCAATTGTGGAACAATTATTTTAAGGTATTTGTGTACTATGCAAGCGCTCTGCGCAGCTAATCCAAACGAGCGTGGTCGGGTAAAAGATTGGTGATCGCTAATGACAAAAATTTCATGCGCGTTTCCGTGCTTTGGATTGGAGGGTAGGTATGTAAGGCCGGCAGTCTTCATTGTTGCCGATAGATAACAATCGTTAAACCTTGTCGGAGGTCTCATGGGTGGTTTGGAAACATCCGACAGTTGGCTACTAATCCGCATCTTAATCAACCATCGTTGGAGTAACGTGGTGGAGTAAGCTACAAGCCTCTCCGATAATGAAGAGAGAGTGGAGACCCGTGCCCAGAATTGGTACTCAAAAAGGGTTGCAGCTAAGGTTTATGTGAGGTTTATGTGAATCTATATTGTCAGCTCTATTAAATAGATTCAATCAGTTGTGTACTACACCAACCCGCATTGGAGCAGCGTGGTGGAGTAAGCTCCAGGCCTCCCCAATAATGGGGAGAGACCCGTGCCCAGCAGTGGGACGCCAAAAGGGTTGCAGCCAATCAGTCGTGTATCACTTTTTTAAAAGCCTTTTGCCTTCAACAAGGAAGACCTTCAAGATTATAAGAGTAGAATTAGAATTTTCAATTATTTCCCAGAGATAAACGCACTCGACTGGCGCTGAAAATTTAGTCCTAACATTAGCTCCTCGAAATTCGTGTTCAGGAATTTATTTTTTTACGATTTTTTGCTCTCCACTCCCCTTCAAAAGCCCTCGTGTCGTATGGCGCGGAGTTTTTGTTCGCACTTATCTGCTTTCCTTAGCGACAAACAAAATAAGAAATAATTGGATGGAGGCGGAACAGACGTTATTTGCATATGAAATACAAATGAGGCCGTTCGGAGAATTGACGGGATGCAACACCACTAATTAGGTAAAAATTTAACGGAAAGTAAAGATGAAAAAAACTATAGGGTAAAAATCAAATGGACATAGTATTTAAAGTAAGTTACGTCATTCAAGAACTATCCATACTATATTATAAATGCGAAAGTAACTTCGCTGTGTGTTTGTGTATATGTCTAATACCGCAATTTTTTCGTTACGTTTTCACGTCCAAACTACTAAACCAATTTTAATGAAATTTAGCGCACTTGTAGGTGGGACCTTGGGAAAGGACATAGGATAGTTTCATTCCAGAAAAAATTACTATTCCCGTGGGATAGATTAGTAAAGGCATATAAATTCAAATCAACCGAGTGAAGCTGGGCGTAAACTATAAAGAAAAATCAAGTTATTAAAGTAATAGAGTATTACGCATTCATACTTTTGGAATTTTATACTACTTATAACTAAAGTAATGTAACTTAATAATATATAGTATATAAGTAAAATAATAATAACCAGCAATCCACACTTGGGTGGAATGTTAAAGACCCCTATTAATTTTCCGTAGAGACCCCGTGCCCCACTGTAAATTAAATCTACTACGTTATTCAAGGATATACAAAATATTTCTCACTTAAGAAAAAAATCTGTGCTATTTTGACAAAGAAATAAGAAAAATCTTTTTTTTCCGCGAGTTCCCCGTGGACCAACCGTTGGTCCAACTAGTTGGACCACGGGGTCGTCATCACAACAATAAACAAGCTTAATGAAAAATAAAACAAAACTTAAAAAATAAATAGTAAGAGTAGGTAGTAGAACTATTATGGTTCGCCCGGGGAAGTACCACCGCTGCACCCACTTCTGCCGTGAACCAATTCTTTTGTATTTCGGTGGAAAGATGCAGTTGCCGGCCACACTTACATGAGGCGACCACCAGCCTCCGGAGTAGCAGCACAACTGCATGCGACCTCAGACAAGACTTACCTATACTTGTTTGAGGTTGTATGTAGATGTCCATGGGCAGCAACGACCAGTTAACACCACGTGACCTGCATGCTCGTCTGCTACACCTTTCAAATAAAAATAAAAATAAAGTGGACGACGAAATGGGTCCATGCTCAGCCTAAGTCATGGATAACCATAGCTGCTGGTTTTCAGCATGGGCCGCATTTTCGTGTAGTTAAGGTGGATGGTGACATGTACTTAGTACATATAACAATTTTTTATTTTTAAATATTGCTTGACCCTAAGACAATGTGAAGGATCATGGGTAACACACACACATAGACAGTTAGGTAATACAAACACCTCGGCCAAAAATAGGAAGAAAAATCTCTTCAATCAAATTTCAGATGTCTAATATTACTGACTTCGAATAAATATGAAATTGATTAACGAGGAATAAAATTGAAACAACAATTTATTTTGTTACTTTCAAAAGTAATTCGATCACATTTCCATTTAAATACAAGGAAACAAACTGAATTGCAATAAAAATATATATAAAATAAAGTGCATTAATGACTTAATTGGTCCATACTTAATAAATTGAAAAAATAAAAGAAGCAAGCACTTGGAGTGAGAAGGTTTTACGAAAAGATTGTTAATGAATACAGACCATATGTAACGGACGTACGACTTGACATTTTAATTACTATTTAATTTATATCGGCTTGGAACACATTTTAGTTTTTACGGAGATGCAAACGACTCAATTTGCTTATTTTCACTCGACATGCACTCTTTTCGTCGACATGAAATCGAGTTTTAGAAAATGTGTCGCCGTTTATAATGTGAAAAAGCCATCTTACTTAAGTTAAATAACTTTTTAATCAAAAATTGCATACATCCTTGTATAATAAACATAAAAGCGTATTTGTTTGTTTGTCCTTCTTTTACTTCGCGATGAAGTGATCTTATGCTATCTCGACGCACCAAAATTATTTGGTGCGTCGAGATAGCTAAGAGGCTGGAGTGGAGAGTGATATGTGATATTTTTACGGTAAAACATCTCGCTTCTATGAGAAGATAGTAATGAATTTGATCCTTTGTAACACGGGTGAAACCGCGGGGTATAGCTAGTTCTTAGTATTTCGGAAACCTTAACTAATTCAAAAAACCGGCCAAGAGCAAGTCGAGTTTTGACGGGAAGTCGAAAAAGACATATTGTGCTCTTGTTTTATTTTGATTTTCTTTGTGTTTGATATAGGTTAATTACAGTGCACGAGTGTTTGAGAAATAGAATAACAGTGCTAAAATATGTTTTTTCTGCTTGCCTCCAAAATTCCATCGGACACGTTCTAGTAAAGTAACCATCGCTTTACTTGAATGTTGGACTGGCTAGACTGACTGATTGCTGACGACTTACTTACTGACTTTGTTATTCTTATTACTTCGTCCAGTTTCATTGAAACTGGCAAAAAATTGATGCAAAAATTACCTATACTTGACGCTGGCAGTATGCACAGAGTTTGCGATGCCATAATCGAAAAAAAGTACAAGTCGGACTCGCGCACGTATGTTCCGTACCATTATCTAAAAAAAACACGTTTATTGTATAAAAGCCATTTAAACATAATATTTATTCTATTTTTTTGGTATTTGCCATTATCTAAAAAACACGTTTATTATATGGCAAGTCCCTTAAATTTTTATTTTTATTTTTTTAGCATTTGTTGTTATAGCGGCAACAGAAATACATCATCTGTGAAAATTTCTAGCCATCATTGTTTATGAGATACAGCCTGATGACAGACAGACGGACAGCGGACGCTTAGTAATAGGGTCCCGTTGGCACCCTTCGGATACGGAACCCTAACAATAAAGATCACAGTGATCTTCAAATTGATAGTTTTGCCTTTGGATTCTTTATTGTAAAATTACCAAAATCTTTATTGTTTAAGATACAACTAATTAGTCTGATATGTTTGCAAATACAATTTTGTAAATTAAAATATGTATGTAATAATACTAATAAAATTTGAAACACAGATACATTTTGCGCATATTTTGCAATTTTTCAAATTCATTGAAAAATATGCACAGATACAATACACGTTTGAAATATAACATTACACAGAAAAAAACAACATACTCGTAGTACCCGTGATAGTACAGTATCGTATTGTGCTAGGTAGGTAGGTACCCTAGTCCCTGTAGCTTCGGGATTAAAAATAGAGTAACGGTATCCCCTACCTGATCGTAAGAGGCGACTAAAAGGGGGCTTCCGGGGATGCGGACGGTGAGAGTGGGAGCTTGACCCGTCCAGCCAGCAGCCCCGGGAGGGACGGCGGTGTGCATGCCGCCGTGAACACCTGAATGTGAAGGAGAGCACATCTGCTCTCCCGAAGATGGGCCCGTTCTGGGGCGCCGCGCGTGGAGGACACCGGTGCGTTCCAATGGAGATCCCGGAGTCCTCACAAACGCAGAGGCAGGCCAGCGAGGGGGTTTTAGTGAGGTCAAATCCCACATAACCCGGTATCCTCTCCCAAAGTGTCGGGTACCTTTTGAAGGTTTCCCCCCGATACCAAAAAAAAACTAGCGCTTCATTTTGCTCAAAAAAGACAGTAAACTACAACTAGGTACTTCAAACTTTGTTGTTTTGTAATTACTATTATAATAATTTGATAACAATTTTTGCTATGATAGGAACATTAGGAACACAAAAAAAATATTGATTAAAATCTTATTAAATTTATTCACAACTTAACCATAAATAGACTGTTACATTTTTAGTGTTTCAATTAGGTTATTATTACATAATGGTTGTATGTGTATTAAGGTGAAAGACTTGAAACTTGGTTAAGCAACAGCCCTTTATCAGCAAAGCTTCCGATACCTAATCCCACTCATAATACGAAGGCTATACTCCTACATGGTAGCATTACTAACAAGGCGGTTTTGGGGCAATATTACCATAGAAGACTAAATAAACAAGGGCCTTGATGTGAGACCTTGTTAAACCCGAAAGGAAATGAAATGATATTAAAATATTTAAAAGTAAGTTTTACCAAAATATGTATAAGTACCTGCATGCAGGTATGGTATGATAGGTATGACACCCGTCAGAGGAGTTGTCTTAATCGTTGTTATGTTGGAATCACGCCATGAAATTAACCGTCTGAATTCATGGGAAACTCACACAGTAGATAATATTGTACTTATTGCAAGATCTAAGGCCTTCCCTATTTTAACAAGGCAATTTTTTTATGGAATCGTCATTAATTTTTAAAATAAAACATATCACTTAATTCCATACTAATAAAAAATAAATCGATCGATAAGTTAAGGGTTATCTTCTTTGTCATATATAATAAGCTCAAAATCATCTAATTTAGGTTTTCTCCCATACATTTGTTGCAAGCAATTAAAACTTTAAATATCACTCTATATTTATTCATTATTCTTCTAAATTTCAGTAGGTAATGAGAATAAAGCTATCTTTTTATACAATCTATAGTTAATTGCAACGGACCATGATGCTAACGCCATACATAACGCGCTTCGACTCGAGATATAAGCGGAATTCCGAAAGGTGTAATTATAGGCTAAAATGCTGGACACTTTTTAAATTGCGAAATTATAGAACGTTATCATTATTTCCTTTAATGCTTTGCTCTTGATTGATGGTGAGACGATGATTTATTGTTAGTTTTCATAATGGGTGGCGGCTCTAAACTGTAATTTTGTTTTTGAGTTGGCCAGGTGTTTCTTTGGGTTCCTTCCTTGGGCTAATGTGAGCTCATTACCTACTGAAAATTAGAAGAATAATGAATATATAGACTGATATTTAAAGTTTTAATTGCTTGCAACAAATGTATGGGGGAAAACCTAAATTAGATGATTTTGAGCTTATTATATATGACAAAGAAGATAACCCTTTACCTATCGATGATTTATTGAAGTGAAAAGTGCACTTTTTTGGGATGGGTAAACAATGTTAAACTCGCGTCAGGACACGTGGCCTGTTCGAATATTCTTAAGAAGGAGGGGTGACAGCTGACGGCTCGACTGTCTATACTTGTAAAATTCGTTTATATCAAGTATTTAAAATATGGACATTAAACAAAGTGCATCTATTAATGAAAAAAGTGACGAAGAAATAGTGAAAGAAAATGAGTGAGAAGGTACTTTATAAAAATACTAGATGAGACCCTACTAAAAATACTAGATGAAAAATAATACTGATAATAAAAGCAATTCGTACGAAATTATTCCAAAATATCAAAAATGCACAACGTTAATTTTCAAGTTTTCACTTCTGCCGGCATTACCGAAGTGCAACCCATTTTTTTTATTAGTATGGAATTATGTGATACGTTTTATTTTAAAAATTAGTGACGATTCTATAAAAAATGCCTTGTTAAAATAGGGAATGCTTTAGATCTTGCAATAAGTACAATATTATCTACTGAGTGAGTTTCCCATTAATTCAGACGGTTAATTTCATGGCGTGATTCCAACATAACAGGTCGTTATCGATGCACTAACTGATACCTTCGAGTGCCACACGCCAGATAACGGTCTCGGATCGTAGTGTAAATAAAGTTTACAATCTCTATTTATTATATTATCGAGCGACGATCGTAGGGTCGAGCGCCCACACGAGCGTGTCGACGCGCCCGTCAAATCACGACCTACTCAAACGAAATCCCCGCGTAAAAACGAGAAGAAATTTCATACAAAGGTGGGTATAATCTATCGGACGGTCACGACAGTTCCATAGAGCTAGAGCCGTCGCCCGATTTGTCGGGTGCAGTGTCGGGCGAGACGAGGAGGGGGAGCTACCGCGTCACCCGGCAACGACGCCGGTCAGCCCGGTCGCCCCGACCGTCCTCCACTTTGCTGTTCAGTCAGTCAGTCGCTCGCGTCGTGCCTCAGTGCACGTGTGAAACGTACTCCAAACAACAAATTATGTTCGAGCTAAGCTCGTGAACTCAGTGAAAACTACCTCAGTGAATATCGGTTTATCTGCAGTGTTGTGACGTTTCATTACGACGGATGTGGGTCTCTAGTGCTATAACTAATATTTATCGATTGTATTCTGGATTCTCCCGATGGTTCATTTGAATAATAACATGAAAATAAATGGTAAAGTCAACCAATAAGTTTTTGCATGTGCTAAAATTTTGTCACTGTTTGTTTGTATATCTGGATGATGAGATCTTGGCTTGCACGCAGCACGCACGTATTGTAAACGTCTGTGGTGTCAAGACACGAGACAAATTACGAGAAAAGGGAGTCGAAGACGAGTCCGGGTTTATTTATTAAAATATTTAAATGAGCTTGGTTTTATTCCGTTTAGACCACCGAAACCGCCAAAACAATGGCAGACCTTGCGTCTGTCGGACGACATTGACTCTTCGAATGTAAATTTGAGTTAGTATGAACAATCACTACATTGTGCGTTTAGAAGTCGATATATGAATAAAGGCCTGTGTGTGACCCTGTTGCGCCTACGGGACCAGCCGCTGTGGGTGGACGGCATAGTTTCCGAACCGCCTAGAGAACGACAGTGGGTGTTTGAATGGAGCCAGTTAATAATAATGGTGAGATTTAATCACCGCCATAGAAGTTACACAATAAAGCTACAAGCATGCCCGTGGCTCAAGTAGAAGGGAAGCCCTTTGAAATAACATTTCAGAAATAGTCACTAACAAATTGCTTTTTGGTAGAATACATTGGCTTCTAGACAACGTAGGTACTAATCATTAATCCCTATTTGAATAGTCTGTCGATTACTGATATACTTGAGGAAATTGTTATCATGCGTACCAGTTTCTAATGACGATGAACTTTAAAATACTAGAATCCTTATAATCTACCTCATCCTGTTTGGTACCGAATATATTTCGCACATGTCGTCGCTGCGACCTCAGATGTCAGCTGACAAAAAACAGAACACTTACAACTTGCACATGTTGTGGATCAAATTCAGGCCAAACTATCTCACATGACCCTTAAGCTAAAACCAACATTTATTATTTCACTAGCGGCCGCCCGCAACTTTGTCCGCATAGCGAGCGTGATGTTATATGAGCCTATGGCCTCCTTCAATAAATTTACTATTCTACATAAAATATTATTTCAATTCGAACCAGTACTTCCTGAGATTAGCGCTTTCAAAGAATCAAACAAACAAACTCTTCAGCTTTGTATTATTAGTATAGATAAATTAAACAATCTATTTAGAATAATTTAAAACCAAAAAGGAAATGAAAACACCTACAAATGAAATCCTAAAAATGAAATCCAAAGGGGAAAAGGAAATTTAGTTAAAGAATGAATTACCTAAGGTAACCCTGTTATTACGAACGCATCTGGTGTGAATGATGAATGTGTTCGTCGGGGAAATAAAAAAGGTTGTGAAGAGAAACCTGCGCGGGCGGGGGCGGCACGTGGGTCGGCAGATGCGCTTGCACATCCCGCGCCCGCCATCTTCGATCCCAGAGCATTTCTGGGCCTTTATCCTGCCATCTCGTTAATCTTGCGTGTATCTCTGATTTAAGATTCATTATTTTGCAGTTAAAGTTTTGGAAGACTTTTTGGACACGATTTAATCACCATTTTCGAACATCCTTTTAAGAAACATGATGATAAATGTAGTATTATTTTATAAATATTGCATCGAGTTTTGCAATTATTATATGATTTAGATAATGCAAAAAACTTATTCCTTTAGTTTCATTCGACCACAAGTGAGCCCAAAGAGGTCAAGTCCGGCTCCAAGGACCGAGTTTTTCCAACGAGAATAATCACTAGAATCTCGTAGACGGTCGTTGCCATTTAAGGTAACCTGTACCTTCTCCGACTTAGTATTGACAAGTGTGGGATAGTCTACATCAATGTCGGTCTCTCTCAGATAACTATCGGTTATCTAGGTGTTTCCATAATTTCTCTTTCCTTATTCGAGTTTATTGAGTATTATTGAGTATATTGATCATGATCACATATTATTTGACACATCTTAGCAATTTAAATCTTTCTTAACATGGCTAAAATGAAAAAGTTACGTTATAGTTTAACAAAAATTTAATATTTAGATGCAGATTAACAACGAGTTCAAAGAATACGTGGAAAGGTAACACAAACGTAGCATTAGTGTACCTACTAACAAAACACAAATTCAGTTTCTAAGTATAAACTTGTAACACAATACGAACATTACCAAGCACTATTGGCGGTAACTTGCACTAAACACGTTGTGCTCGGAAGGTTAAACAAACAGCTTAGGAGAAACTGTTTGTAATGTGATGTATGAATAATCCTCATGAATATTTAATTTGCCAAGCATTTGTTTTGGATAAGCGTTTCTCATTACTCTTCTTACGCCAATGATTCTAGTTGAAAATTCTTTACATTGTAAGAATATCAAAAATTAAAATCTACCGGCCGATCGTCATTTTAATTTGAAAAACAAATTACAACAAGTCAACACAACATAAAATAGAACTTCTGTTCAGTCAGAATTATTAAAGAAGCGTGTTACTTCACAGCCTTTAATTATTTTGTGAATAAAGTTACGCGAATTGATGTACCCCGCGATTATGACGAGAAAAAATTACCCAATCGTGAAACTGGGCACGCTTCGACCACCTGCCTTACAGCTGCTCGGATTTAAGCTGACGGATACAAAATACTCCCTTGGGACACCCTGTACTGCAGCTGATGCCAAAATAAAGTGGCGTGGATTATCCAGGTGGTCGCATTGTATTTATTAAAGACATCTCAACGATGAACTCTCAGATTAGGTTCTATTGTACAGAAAATGAAAGGAGACGCTTATAATAAACTAAAGTTTAAGATATAAAGAATAACTAAGGAAATGTGATCATCTGACCTTGTTAAGATAAAGCAATAGGTAATGTTTTGACAGGAAACGAAAAATATATTAGCACTTCTAGGTATTTTTATTGAATTTATAATTTGAACATTCAGATATCAGTGTGTTTTTTACTTTGGACGTTCAATAAGTAAATAACGATGATAATCGAATTATCGGGTTGTGTGACCAAAACTTTGTCACAGCACGTCACGGAAGTAATTTAAATACATGAATAAACATTTTTGTATGTACTTGAAAAAAATGTTTGCAGCATTTTTCACTTTATTTTAAATTATTTACAATTTATTATTATATTTACGGTTTTTGTAGATCTTAATCTTTATTCTCTCCATTTCTTGCTCTTTTATTTGAGCTTTCGCTGAAATTGGATTTGAATCTACTTTAATCTTCACAATCAACGTATTTGTATACGTAGATCACGTCTCTCGCCGCGTCTGGAAGGAAATAGAACTGAAAATAAATCGCCCTCGCAGCACCAGCACCCACACTAAAATAGTTCGCTCCTTCCATTTCTCTAGGACCATTACCATATCCTGTGTTTCAATATGTTAGTTAAAGTGCGCGTGTCCATAGCGCCTTGTTTCATAATATTAATGTGATTTACGTTGTAAGAACGTTTCATTTGCAGTGTAATTTGGTTTTATTCAAATAGGGAAAGAAAATCTTTCGCTGTTTGAAACTGGTTTACCTACTTGATATTTTATGAATCCCATGAGCAGACCGCTTTTAGGAATGATTGGAACAGGATCACGAAAATGTACAATAGAATTGCAGCTAATTGACCTAAAGTAGAAAATATAATTTTATAATAACATTGTATTATAAAACTATTTACTTTATCTTAATCATAACTTTGGCGTGAGTCGTATTAAGAGAAATGTTGGTTTGCATTAATAAGAAAGTACCCATATTTTCTAACGAGATGATCCAGATTCCAATGGTAGTTCTAAGTGCAGATACGCGTAAACTACGACAAGTACTGTTTAATTACCTTATTTCCATAGCAATCACGTTGTTAACATTTCCACTATCATTTACTTTGCATGGCTTATCCAAAAGCTAATCCATCTTTCAGTACTACCTTAACTGCTACAAAAATAGTTATTTTTTTACCATAATTATCCTTTATTTGTTAAGTTATTGCGTTGACTATTGTCACCTATTATCATCTTATCTACACTAGCTTTTGGTTAATTTGAACATCAGCGAGTAAAACTCTGCAATGTCGTTTAATCTAAATATGTAATTGCTCCGCCTCGCCCGAATATAGTTATTATGTAACAGCTGTTAATTACCACGGAAGGTAATTTAGTTCAGGCCGGAGCGATACAATATCGCTATTATATCGCATGACTCGAACTTCGCGGCTGATGTGGGGCGGTTTGGGTGACACTACATCGTTAATCACTTCATTCTTCCCGAATAAAATTTTGATTTTCAATTTCAATGCCTACGCTGATTACTAAATTCAATACCCTTGATAAATGACACCGGTTAATTAGTTCGTGACGGATCCTCTGATTGACGTGTGGCGTGACTGGTAATGAGATTTTTGTGAAATTCTTTTATTATTGGCTTATTGGCAACATTTGTTTTACTATGCTATGTCAGTTTTAATTTCGTGAAGTTATTTTAGTTCCTTAAATAAAACAATACATTAAAAATTTCTCGCGTTACTTATTGAGATGGATTTTTCCCATATACACCTAAAAACAATAATTATACCTCTGATGTTTGCAAGCAACATCCCCATCCGGATTTGTAGCTTTTTTCATCATTCCAAACTTTCACATGTCTAGTTGTGGTTTTTTAGTTTCCTCTGACGTGCCTTCAAGGATTGAAAATCAAAACAGATGTTCACCTTTTTTATTACTTAAATTTGCTGCTTTTTATATTTTAACCTGATTTGAGAGCGTTAACAAGTTATTTTCCCATAACTGTAAAAATGGAACATACACATGAGTAGGTTACATAATAATATTAGTTGTGGAAACGTTTAGTTATCTAAATAGGTACCGCTTACACAGCTTACTTTCCTTTTAGCCGCAAACCTTCCACAGCAATCAAAAATTCGAGAAGATTCGATTACGATTTAAATCGCTCGCCCTAAAAATCTACTTGTAAGTTTATCTTAGATTGATAAATGTGCTCTCATATCAACTTTATCGCGTTTCAATGTAAACTAACTTTACAGCCAGTATTTATGACGACAATTTTATTACACAATTTTTCATTGTAACTATCGAACACACGTACTATTTTACTGCCATATGATATACAAAAGAGTATAATTTATTAGGTATTTAACTGATTGTTATTCAAATAAATCTTTAGAGATAGTCAAAATTTATATTATATTCGCGTTGAATATCTTGAATTCGTTTCGTGCTAAAACCGCACCTAAAACTAAATTCTTCAGCATGATGAATTTTTTCAATATATCTTACTGCGATACTTCGTTTTTTACGCTTCCTTAAATAACTCGTAGAAAAAATATTTGTTCTACAGTCATTCTATTTATTTATTTTTTAATTTGCAGAGTATGTATACATAGTCTCATTTAAACATTGTTTTGTTTTATAATTCAAGTAGATGCATTGAGTTATAAAAATATTTTTATCATTTTAGGTTCTGATAGTTGTTTTGTCTACTTTCCTATTCTTTCATAAAATTTGTTAAGCAAGAAAATTATCTTCGTTAAAATTAAGACAAAAACGTAAGTTGTGTACTTTTTATACTACAAAAGTTTTTAAGAAAAATTCGACGATCGTAAATTTTAAATCTTACTTCAATATGCGAATCACCGTCTCACATATATGGGCCTTTTTCATATAAATATGTATCCATTTGAGATGTTATTCTGTCGACAAAATAATCTATCATTTCTATCTGAATTAGCTTACCCTAACAATGTTACGGTCCTAGCTTCGAATTCGAACGCAGGTGGTCGCCATGCTGGCGTCTGGCCAACTCTGAACAAGTCCAGGGTCGAGTTACTGGAAGCGATCACGACTGGGGTTTTATGTTGCGAGGGAGAAGGTTAGATTTTGCTTCGCTCTAAGTGGTAATTTGAGTAACATTTGTAACATTGTCTGTAACATGTTCTGTGTTTGATTTAGCATGAGTGTTTTATTAGTTTGAAATTATACGCTAACATTGCTCGGTTAAATGAAATTAAAAAGGTAAACATTAAAAATATATAAATAAACTAACACTAAAAATAAAAGTATAAACTAATTAATGTAAAAAATGGCATCCAAATAACTACCCAGGGTTAATAATAATTTCCTTTATTTTATTTTTATTTTATTTATTTAGTACACAAAGATATTATAAGACACGACAACAGAAGAGAAAAATATGTACAGGGTACTGCTTATTTCTAAAAGAAATAAGCTTATTTTTTGATAAAGTTTTAAACACAATCTCTTTCAACAATATTTATAGGCAAGGTAACCTTATCATATGGATTGAGACGGCAATAATCTTCATGGAACATTGTCGTAGTCCTTACTTATTTCAAATTTATAATTCAACTCATAACCGATACCCATAATATTATAATCGATTTCCTACTGTTCGAGACGTTCGAGTACAAGTCTTCTTTCAGATATTCCTTGAGTAATCCATCAGACAGCTGACAAAGTATCACAAAATCGGTTTTTATTATATATAATTAGTTATTATTAATATTACAATTTGTATAGATCACTTCAAACAAAAATTTAATTTGTCTTGCACTAACCATTGTTTTTTGGTTTGTTTTTCAATTACATTGTTACTATTGTTTATAATAATTATCTGAATCACATTATCGTCAAGGAAATTCCAAAAACATATGCTTGAGTAAAACGTTTTCAATCCCTGCAATAAGCGCAATACAGCTCATCCAATTTTACAGACTTCTTATATTAATTGCTAAACACAATTTGCATAATTGAAATGAAAATTTTATGGCAGCTTGTATCCTGTGAGAATGTATATAATATTTCTGTAATCGTGGTGAAATCTTCACGGTACGCTTTATCATCTTGCATAAGATCAGTCGAATGCCGGTTTCCTTCTTGATACCAAAAAAGTAAAAATTATTGCGTTCTTAGTACACCAGCCCTAACTGGTGGTTTGTACTGCACTGTGCAATTTGTCATAACGAGAAATAGTAACCGTAAAAGTTTCATAACCTAATATTGTAGAAAATAAAAAACGTTAAGAAAGACTTAATATTAAATTGAATGTTTAAACTCGTCTCCAATACATTTTGCTTTTTTACATATAGCACGTTATTAAGAAAACTTTCAACTTGCTTTGAACGTAGCTCTATCATTGCTATATGGTCAGTGTTAAAAGAGAATGCAAAGATAATCATCATCCACAGTATTTCGTTCCATTTCACACCGCGATTAGTCAAGGTACCCATTTCGGTGCAGCTCCATATCTGGCATCTCTGACACTTGGTGTAATCTTGACTCCATATTCGTCTCTACAATTAGCTGTCATATCCTTTTCTTTGTGATCGTTCTGACTGTTTAATTGTATGCCTTGTGGAAGCTTTGTTTTGTTTGATAATAACGTACTACAACTAGCAGATGTTCTTTTTGTGTCAGAACATGTTAGCCAGATGAGGATGCGAATTTCTATGTAATCGAAGCGTGAAAAAATAAACTTTGAAAACGTGAGAGCTTGTGAACTTAACGAGTAAATCCTGGACGATTTGTCAATGATGCGGCCATAAATCAAGTTGTGGCACTCAATTCAAACGACTTACGCGCTAAAACAGTATTACTGGTGGCCAAAACTCGTAATTTATGTCACAGACGCGAGATAAAATTTCATTCCAAAACGTATTTTCGCGGTTAAATGCAACGCTTAAGGTTGAAGAGTTACAAATGCGTCGCCATTTAGTGTTACCTTTTATGTCCAAAAGCGTGCAGTTTTGTACACAGTGAGATATGGCTCTACCTTTTAAGCGACTAATTTTCGTGTTAATTGTAAATGCATTAAACAGATTTAAAATAAACCGTTGAACTTTCCCAGATGCTTTAGAAACACCATACTTCTTTTATTTACGAATTAAATTAAGGACGAGATTGCGTTGAAACAATAAGAAGTGGTGTAGACCCGCAACACAATTTGAAAGGCATTTCCATAATTGAGTCCTTTATTTTTGAAAGCTCTAAAACAAAGGGTCATTGAGCAGCCTGAATAACTTTATAGAACCGTCGAAGCGTATCGCCGACGGTGTAATAGCCGCATGTGTTTCAACGATTTATACCCGACACGACAATCGTTGAATCGTTAATTTATATCGGGAGATAGTGTCGCCCGCTAACCGGCGATTAACATCGGTCTATCGCCTGAGTCCCTGGCTTGTTACGCGATACCATCGCGCCATCCATCATCCACCCCGTGAATGAATACATTACTGATCACATAACTATTCTGAGGATTGTTAGTTTTGTGTTTGACCATTAATTATTGGGACCGTGGTTTTGAATGAACGCATCGAGTCATTGATACAAGAAACTTTCGAAGAATTTTATACAAACTTGTTAAATAGCAGCGAATTTTTTTAAATTTTTTTAATGTCCTTCATTTTATCTGAAATGATATGTAGTTATGTTGATGCCTAAGGCAGCTTTCCATCCGAACAATTCTTTTCACGAAAATACAATAGATTTGCTTTACGACAGAAATAATTATGGTAGTGGTTACACATAGAAGACACACATGTTATACCACTTACTGTAATACCATTTTTTTTCCACCTTTGTTTTTATACTTTAATCAAAAGTATAAAAACTAAACTATCTACTATAAAAGATCGCTGACTTGAATGTAATTTGATTAAGTAGGCGGTATTTCATTTAGCAGAAAGCTGTTTAGTATATGTAGGAAATCGTTAAGTAATACCTATAATGAGATATAGTAAGGCCGCGATAGGCATATAATTTATTTAATAGAGAATAAAAACTCGTAATTGGTTTCTGCGATAATACCTTATGAGAGGATATAGTTAGCTTATCCAAACATGTGATTATTAATATTCAAGCGGTAATAAATATGAAGTTTTTCAAATTGGCAGTGCACAAAGAAGGAAGGATCCGACGGCTGACAGGCCAATCCATCAAGCGCTAGTACTAAGAGTACAGTTAGCCTTATTCCAATTAGTGTTTTAACTGGTGTCAACGGCCGCACACCAGACGAGCACAATCGCCGTAGACATATACAATCAAACTAAATAAAAATCATATTAATCACGTTGTACAACCCAGTCAGAGAAGCGAAAGTTTTTTGCGCGACCGACCCGTTTTTGCATGATACGCAATTACTACTAACGAGTCTAATGCGAGTTCAATATATTTTAAACTATGTCTTTATTGAACTTGAACCGGACAGGTATTAGCGGATATAAAATCGGCTTTCTAATTCGATTCGTCGTGGGATTTTTTCAACACATTCGCACACTCTTGTGCTTTTTTGTCTGGTTATCAAGACAATAAATTTGATAGCGTCATGATGTTTTCAATGTTTAAAGTTGCGTGTCATTGCCCATATGTAACTTACTTTGATAATCGAGATTTTGCTTAACCTGTACATTGAGCATGTTAAACTTGGGCGTGATAAATGACATAAAACCATATTTGATGGAACATATTTTTTATCACCTCAACGTTTGAAATGTTCAAAGAGCTAACAAGCCGCTTGTTGACGGTACACGGACGCCATAGAGATGCATCTATCTCTGCGAAATATGTGGTCTGTTAACATCAAAACACAGTCCGAGTAAAAAGATGTTGTCTGACGCGACCTCACGTAAAATCCACAAAAAACAAAACTCTTCAAGCCGAGAGAAGTTTAAATAACTGTCAAAGCTATCATTCTTTTGTAGAGAAATCTCGTTAAAATTGGGAAGAATGCACAAAAAACTGGCATTAATTTAAACAGCTGTCCACCAAGATAAAATAAAGGATCCTTTCATTTCGTGTACTCGAAATGCAAACGAGGTGAATGAGATTGGCAAAATTCTGGCGAACGGTGTCGCATGCTAAATGATTTTTTCTGATTCGAGAGTTTCTGAATTTGTATTTGCTGTCGGCCTGATTTGTTTGTATTTACAAACTTAATGTTTATTTCATTTTTCTCACCAAATAATAATTTACTAAGATAAAAATATTGCCATAATTAGTACACAATCTTCTACTACATTGCGATATCAACCTCAATAAAACAATTCCAAAATCGCCCATTTGTATTTCGCTAGCTCGGATCTTATCTACGGCCGTCACGAAATCGTATTTACAACTGTGTCAATGTCATTTCCACCAGGTGAGGCTATTTGCAACTATCCATTGACGGATGATTTGCAATTTTGCAGCCGTGGAGTCTTTTGTAGTGTCTGCAGCGGCCTCGTTATGATCTCACCCTACGGCCTGCGATAATTTAGGAGTATCAGCAGCTTTCTCCGTTGATGAATGACCCCGGGTCCCCATCCTTCGCGCCATGACGTGCTGCCGTCGTCGTGCTACACAAATCGTTTCCCTTTCATCACTCTCCCTTGTCTTGTTTACATGAAACTTCATCTTAAAACCCCTCGTTAAAGTGTCAGCATAATAGCCGTCACAACGTTCGCGAAATCACTATTTGACACCGATACACTGTAAAATCAAAGACGTCGAGAAACCGACAATTCAGCAGACAGTTGATTTTATAAATTATCAATATGTATTACAATTACGAGTCTCGATACGATGTGTTATTAACACTTGTCTTTTATTACTCAGGGATGAGAGGAGAGAATTATTAATCAATCGGAAGGGCACTTTCTCCAAAGGGGTCAGGTATTGTTCGAGCCTTCCCCAGGAGTGCAAGTAATTTAGTACTATAGCTCGGACTGATTTCTCTGTTCGTTGATGGATGACTTCCAATTGTGTTCCTGTCTCGTTAACACACTTTTGTACGTTTTTGTTTTGCTGTAAAGTTTAAAACACGATTCTTCATTAAATTTTCATTGATAATTCTCGGAAACCGACTGCCGCTAATCAATCGACGTATTCGTCGAAACCAAAATCATCGTTACTGAAATTTGTTGTCGGTAATGATGTTATCTCTTCATGCGTTATGTATGTAACCTCATATGCGATCTTTTATTTCTGACATGTTACGTTTGTTTTCAAAAGTTTTACTAATGAATTTCAAAGTCCCTATAAGTCTGTAATATCTGTTCAATATACAGTGTATAAAAATTCACACATATATCATAGGATCGCATGGCCGACTAACGTTTAGCTTGCACGCAAACTTGCAACTTGTGCCTATTGTAGACTTTATTGCCCTACTAATAGGACTATAATAGTGCTTACGGAAAAGTCAGAACTCAGCATAAACGATAGTAATAGCTTCGGAGTCGGACGATCGCGCCGGTCACGCGATTCTGATTTCATTCACAACCGCACCGATTTTATCACTAAGGACGCAATATTAACATTTTATTCGCATTTTGGTGTGCGGAAACCAAGTAGGTTAAAACGGTTCTTTCGTCAGAAGGATTGTACCAATAATTGCCGTCAAGCCGCATTTAACATTTAAATTCTTTATTTTATTGCCGTACAGTAACGGGATTGAGAGTGTTATTATTTCGGGGCAACAAGAGTTCATCAATCAGTGGAGGCGATTTCAACCTTGTACGCAGGGATATATGGAGTTATTAAGTTTATGTTATTCCAATATGGACTGCAGTGTTGAGCTCTCAGTAATCGTCCGTATGAAGTATTCTCTGTACACTAAAGGGTAAACAGCATTAAATCATTTATCTGTCGAAGACTCAGCTGAAGTGTTTTTGTTCTTCAAGAACTACTTATTGTTATACTTTGGGTTGATAAACTGTTTATTATAATATAACTATCGGCATTTATTGTTATTGTACATCGATCAAATATAGTAGTGATTGTACTACCACTACTTACATAATATTCGTAACAGTAAAATTGAAGTTAACAAAAAAAGAGTAATAAATATTTTTTTCATTGTAATCAGTAACCTTTGCATCTTAGTGTACCTATATTTAACACTTTATCGTTACGTTATTTGCCATATTATCGTTGTTCCTGTCCTTCATTAAGTCTCTTTTAAGTGTTTGCAAAGTACTTTAACCATCGCTTTAAAACATGATGTACATACAATATTAAGTATATGAAACAGATCCTATACGGTCAAGTAGTTATTCCTGACGATGGATTTAAAAACAATTTTGGACATGGATATAGGATATACACACTTAGAGAATATAAATTCAATCCCTACTCGCAGGGAACATATAATAAATTCGAAAGTAACTCTGTCTGTCTGTCTGCTACGCTTTCCCGCTTAAACTATTGAAACAATTTTAATGAAAATTGGAACACAGATAGAGTGAACTTTAAGAAAGGACATAGGATGGTTTTTTATCCTACGGGAACCTTTAAAACGGGTCCACGCGGGCGAAGCCGCTGGCGGAAGGCTAGTTCGATTATAAATTCGAAAGTAACTCTGTCTGTCTGTCTGCTATGCTTAAACTACTGAAACAATTTTAATGAAATTTGGAACACAGATAGAGTGAAACTTGGGAAAGGGCATAGGATTTACCCTACGGGAATCTATAAAACGGGTACACGTGGACGAAGCTGCTGGCGGTAGGTTAATAAGAAATATAATACGTATTCAAAAGTAACAACTAAATTTAAGAAAAACTATTACACATAATAATACTCCATATACGTTTACTTCATAGCGAAGCCATCGATACGTTCACTCACGTATCACTTTTCACCATGCTCCAATGAAATTACTAGGAACTATTCATGTGTAACCCATGTCCACTTTTTGCTAGCCAATTTGTTTTTATTTATTGAGCAATCGTAAAAACCTGTTCATCATAATATGTCGTTATTGAATTATTATTTTTATTATTATGACTTTTCATATTCTTATAGTATATTAATTTTAAACCTTATGAGCTTTATGATTCATAAGTCCACAATGCACCAATCTAGTACAATATTTATTTGTTATGACAAGGGCATGTATGTTTACAGAGTTGAGAGATAGGTAGTTAACTTTCTTTGTTCAGCACTTATGATTTACGGGCTATATATTACATAACTTTACTTGACCTTACTATCCGTGGAGCTGTATTGGGCCAGTGATGGACGCAATGGTCACAAGTGGAATTATTTGCAGATACAAGTCATTCGAAATGTCGACGCTTAACTTAACTGTCGTGTTTACACTTTTTGGTATTTTCTGGATTACTTTCTTGTTTTCAAACTTTCCAATGTTAATCCATACTCAGTAATATTATATGTTCCATATTAAGCTAGCATTTAGATAGTATTCGTGTATTATCTTCAACAAAAAAAAACATTCGCTCTAACAATTAATTAGACTTAATAGAGTTAAGTCATTGTCAAGTATTTATATGTTTTGTCGAGGTTGTCGTCGTTTATAAAAGTCTCGAAGTTATTATTCTAGCTCAAAGTCAAAAGAAATTTCTAGCCTCGATGTCTCCTTGACTTCTTCTTGAAGTCTTGATAGCTTTTTATACTTACTTTTAGTTTTATTTTTAAATATTTTCTAGATCTTCTTGTTGAATATTTTTGTGTTTAGTTTATTCATATAGCACCAGCATAAATAAATCTTTAATTAAAATGACATTATGCTCTCCAGATCCTCAACAGCTGCCGCCATCACCAACAATTGCCCTCGATTTCCCATGGTTCTCCTGCCCGTCATTCTGTTTCCATATAGGGAGCGCCCAACCTCTGATACATGCAATATGATACATTAATACACTGATTTCTCGTATGTCGCAACCGTGTAATGCACTTACCGCGACCCACGCTTCCCTGCACCGTGACCGTGTTTCGTGGCAAAAAGCTTTGGTTCGAATTCTTGAGCTAAGTTATGACCCTTTCCAAGTTCAGCTGATAATTCTGGTAACGAACAGTTGGTCGTTTTAAAACTGCAAGTACCTACTAAACATCACTTAACGACATCATCCCGTTCAACGTGACCATAAAGTAAAATGCAAGTTACATACAATAACATAAATGTGATTTTTTATTAATAATGCTACGTAGTCCTTCGTGCGTGAGTCTGACTAGCACTTGGCCGGTTTTGTATCGTATTAACTAAATCGAAATATATTATATTCTGAGTTAATGCCAAATTGGGGTTTTGGGGTTCACATTATACCGAAATAAGTTTTTCTTCACATTACAAACCTTCATTGGTTTGTTGCCAAAAAGTTAGTCCAAATTCAAGTTTTAAAAGCTATCTCCCAGACGAACTTTTTCCAATTTACTTACTTTTTCCTTTCGAATCAATTTCAAAAGAGAATCCAATGAATTTCTTTCAAATCCAAACTATGGCTTCCTGTTTAAACCGATTGTTCAAACACGTCCTTCAAACAAGTTTGTTTAGTCTTACTACCGAAGTGGTGATGTAACTAAAATAGCTACAGTACATAATGGACTTAAGAAATACGAGCATTAAATGCTTGTACATTCTCGACCACTATTCTAAAACGATTTATTGTTTTAAACGATGGATGCAAAAGGATAGAAACTCATTCATTCAGAGTGACGTTTTAACGTTTAAGGAGAATATTTACTCGTATATTCAGACACTGAAAGACTTCGTTTCCTAAAAACTCTTTAGCTAAATAATACAAGCAAAGATCATGTATGTAATAATTTCTTAACTTAGTTTAACCATCTTTATTCAATCCAAGGTCAATAGTTACTTTTATTTTTATTTCAACGTATATTATCACTCTATCACTTGGATTTTTAAGCGTTATAAAATATTTTTAAACGTGTATATCCACTTCCTTATCTTACAATATTATTTGTAATAATATGTACAATATTTTTTCATTGTTTTGCTATTTTCTAGCTGAGAGTGCAGAATCTACCTAAGTAATGTGAGTCTCATTGGTCTCATTGGAGTTATTAATAAGATGAATGGCGCATAGCTTCTGTTGTGGACCGTAATGGATGTGACTTTGAAACCGCAACACTATGTGAGAACTAATTTACAACGTACCTATGTTGGATAGAATTACTGCAAGACGTTTTGTATGTTAATGAAACAATTGTAGCCGCGAATTCTTAATTGTAATCGTCAACTCTTTAACTCTTGTCTTTAAATTTTGTTTGACAATGAGTCAAAAGACTTATAAATTTAATTGTTAAAATGAAGTTACTCGTCGCAAAAAGCATTTATTCAGTAAGTATTACTTTAATACTGAAAGAGTTATAGATTTTATAAGTAACCAAGTAAAATTAGATTATTACTTATCTTACCTTCCTTAACGTTATTCATTGTTTACATATTTGTTCTTTAACATGTCGAAAGCGTATGCGAAATAAATTTTTAAAGTTCAATTTACAAAATTGCTTATCGGCCATTCTGCAACCGCAAAATTTAATACACTTTACACGCTGACTGCCGATATGCAGCACGTGTCGTGGTTTTTGCATTTAAATTTGTGATTTTTTGATTGGAATAAATCATTTCAAATTATTATAGTAAAAATCAGAGTAAGACAAAAGTGTGTTCACAATTGCTTCAGGATAGAAGGAATCAGACTACTTGATGTGTAACTTAATAGTAGGTCACCACACTCACTTCCTTTTCTTTTTTATCATAATAAAACTATATATTTTTAGATACTTACGGTGTTTAACAATTTAAGTGAGTAAGTGATATTTACAAAAGATAAAACGCCTTCTGGATGATCAATAAGAACAATGATAATTAAATGATAATACGTGTAATGATAACTAATGCCATGTTCAATGAAAGAAAACTCCAAAATTACATACGTGAAGACAGAAACGATGTGGTTTAGCCATTTCTAATGTTAGGCAAGGAAATTACAAAACTGTAATGTTGAGTATTCCCCACGCAATCCCACGAATAGTTTGCAACAATTTGCCGTTATTACAAATCCTATTGTCTGGACCAATAAATTGTTGTAGGACATTAAATTTGCATTAATGGAAACGTCACTTCGTAACGTAGTTTCCGTAACTTTCCTAACAAAATTTAGGATTTCGACTTCCCTTCCCTGCAAAGAACATGTAAAGTTTAGTTTTTTGTAATTCTTTGATTATGTGTTACTTTGGATCCGATTCGCTCGAATCTACCCTTTTTGTGTACAAGTTATTTTAGTTTCGTAAGGTTTTCTTTATTGAAAACATTAAAAAATACTAAGTACCTACTTGCCATGGAGTATGGCATTTTTTCGTGAAAACTTCTTTAGCGGCGTTGTGCACTTTTTTTGGGATGGGTAAAAAATGTAAAACTCGCGTCAACTACACGTGGCCTGATCGAAAATTCGTAATACGGAGGGGTGAAAGCTGATGACGGCTCGACTGTCTATACTTGTAAAATTCGTTTATATCAAGTATTTAAAATATGGACATTGAACAAAGTGCATCTATTAATGAAAAAAGTAACGAAGAAATAGTTCAAGAAAATGAGCGAGTACTTAAAATATGGACAATCAAGTATCTAAAATATAGACATTGAACAAAGTGCATCTATTAATGAAAAAAGTAACGAAGAAATAGTGAAAGAAAATGAGCGAGTACTTTATAAAAATACTAGATAGAAATTAATACTGATAATTCAAGCAATTCGTGCGTAATCATGCCCTAACGATTCCAAGACATCAAAGCAACCTGTTGTTTGTTTTATGCCGATTTTTTGTCGTCGTTACGTACAAAGGTTTACGTAATGAACTCTGAAAATCTGGTAAATTAAACTGCACTTCGCCACTATCTTTTACCCTTTCCACGGAATTAAACATGACATTTACAAGTTTTTTTAACTCTTACAATTGTACATGCAATCGAATTGTATTTTGAAACTTGTTTTCACTTTATACTTTTTTATATTTAACCAATGGCCACCCGTAAAAAACCTCGAAAAAATAGAGATATTAATAGTCTATGGAATACTTAGTTATTGAGTTAATGTAAATTCATTGTAAAACTACAAAAAAGCTATCTAAATATTTCACTCTGGTGAATAGTGAATACCGACACATATTGTTTTAGTCGGAATCTTATTATTAAATTTGTTAGAAACTATTTTAAATGTTAACTATTTGTTCGCGCCAATTAAGTCATTTCACCTCCCTCCCCTTCACCCTCCCTCTCTTTCCCGCAAGCGCACTATTACATAATATGGATCAGGAAGATCTATCAACTCAGTCTGCCTTCGTCCCGCCGCCGACGCGCACGCCGCCGACGCGTATGCAAGTCCTCTAGTGACAACCGCACCGCAAGCCACCTAACACGTGGTCATCAGACTCGCTGCATCGCCGCCATCACCGCTGTCAATAGTTTTGTGATTTAACTGACTTCAAGTGATAAATAAGTGTGAAAGACAACATCAGTTCCCGGGCAAGAGAAGGCTGCATCAGTACACGAGCATACCATCTGCTCCAGCACCAAGTAAGTGCGTTTGTTCCCTTTACCAATCCTTCTCGTTTTCCACCATTAATTCAAACCGCAACTTACAGTCCACAATTCCTACACCCGCAACGGGGGACCACCCTTTCCACCCTTTATTCCACCATTTTTGGTCATAGCGAACCGGAGGTCCCCCCTTTCTCCAACAATATCTGGTCCTTGTCGATCCGGATTCCCTCCAATTTTTGGTCCAGTCGAGCCCGATTTCGAGCCAATAGTTTGGTCACATCACCCGGGTTAATTATTTAATCTCATAAATACGCATACATATGTATTTCATGTAATATATTATAAGTGCCTATTCATATTTATTTTTGCAAATAAGTATTATATCTACGATTATTTTATATCCCGCATATTAATAACGCACCGCTCACGTAGGTATATTATTATTCTTTTTGCAAAACACACCGCACCATCCGCTATTTATTTTTGCAAATAAGTATTATATCTACGATTATTTTATATCCCGCATATTAATAACGCACCGCTCACGTAGGTATATTATTATTTTTGCAAAGCGCATTCGCACCATTCGCACCATTATTTACCTATATTTGTAATCGAAATTACACCTCATAGGTACGCATTCTATTTTTCATTAATTGAAGTCCGCCATATTTGTGGTTGCCGGAGCCGACGCGACCGGCGATCGTTGTTTCGCTAGTAACTACCTACGTATTCATTCATTACGCCATACATAATTTTTATAATCTTAACTGTTTTAACTGATTTATCTTGTTCACGACAAAATGTCTACTAAAGGCAAAATTGAATCTGAAACGCTTTCAAATGACGAAATTAGTTTGAAAATATTAATTGCAAAACGAAATTCTATTTACGAACGTTTACAACAAATTTATGATTTATCTATAAGTGCATTAAGTTCGTCAGACGAACAGGACACATTTCTTGACACGGCATCTGACCTTGAATACTTGCGTACCGAGTTCAAGGACACGTTAGAATCTTATAATGTTACAAATTTAAAATTAAATCCGAATGCGCAAGTAGATTTCGGATCGTGGAAATCTTTTCATGATCTATATAGTCGTATTAAAAGTCAAGTGTCAAAATTAAACGCTTCATCTTCAAGTAAATCACAGAATAGTTTACCTACAAAAATTATACCATCGCTTCCGCCCATAGAATTACTTTCTTTTAATGGTGACATACGACACTGGTCTATGTTCTACCAACAATTTAAAACATTAGTTCATGATAATCAGCAATTAACAGATGCTGAACGCGTTTATTATCTTGTTAGTAAACTTAGTGATAAGGCATTATCAGTCTGCTCAGGCTTAATGCCTACAGCGGAAAACTATTCTGTGATATGGAACGCGCTCATACGTAGATATAACGACGAGCGTGCGCTCGCGACTACCTACGTCAGTCAGCTGTTAGAACTGAAGAACGTAAACACTAACACATCCGCTGGTTATCAAATATTTATGGATAAATTTGATGCTTCTATTAACGCTCTTAAGCAACTTAATATTGATGACATATCTGATTTTCTATTTCTAAATATCGCGCTTAGAAAATTAGATAACGATACCGTAAAGTCGTTCGAAATGTCATGTCGCAACGTAAACATACCGAAATATTCCGCTTTGGTTCAGTTTTTACATGACCAGAATAGGGCTTTATGCCATACAATAAATACTTCGCATACGTCTAACAACCATAAAATTAAAGGTAATTTTGTTCCCGCTCCCGCTAAAAATATAAGCAAAACTTTTATTAATACAGATTCGAATCGGTCATGTATTTTCTGTAAATCGGGTGATCACGAACACCTATTTGTCTGTCCGCATTTTTTTAAAATAAATGCACAGGACAGGTACAATTTTGTAAAACGAAATAAATGTTGCACTAATTGTTTAAGTAATAAACACGCCACTCCTTTTTGTAAGTCACAGCGTAGATGTAGGTATTGCTCCCGCTCGCACCATACGCTACTTCATTTTGTTAGTAGTAGGAATAAGGTCGATCAGCCTTCGGTAGAACAAGGTCCAGGAGAAAAAAATGCATCCACGTCATGTAACGTTTCGCGCGATTGTGGTAATGCGCCGCACCGCACTACATTATTGGGAACTGCGAAGATTAAAGTTTGTACTAAATACGGACACCAATATTTGTTGCGTTGTTTAGTGGACCCTGGCTCGCAATGTGATTACATCACGAAACAGTGTTGCAAACGTTTATACCTACCGATCTCAAATAAAACACCAGTTAAAGAGGCGCAAGGAATCGGTGGAATATCGCAGAAGATTTTAGGTGTTACTTCTTTGCAGTTTAGCTCCCGCTTTGATGAAAATAAACTTTATCATATTGAACCGCTAGTTGTTCCCGCTATAACTGGACAATTACCCGAGTCGTTAATAGACGTTTCGAAAATTAATTATATAAATAATTTACGTTTGGCTGACGATCAATTCCATAAACCAGGTGACATTGACGTTTTATTAGGGGTTAACACTTATTTACAAATTTTGTTAACTGATAAAATAATTAATTCGCAATCGCCGAGTGCCATAGAAACGTCACTAGGATACATAATAATGGGAGACGCAGATATCGACTTTCCTACATGCATGCCGCGTTCTTTAGTTTCTTATCCTACTCGTATTGATAATAGTCAAACGTCGCTCACGCATTTGCTCGAAAAATTTTGGAAGTTAGAGGAGCTGCCGCAAAAAACTTATTTGAGTCCTGATGAACAGGAATGTGAGAATATTTATACTTCCACTACTCGTCGCAATTTGAACGGACGATATGTTGTCGCCCTGCCCTTCAAGGACACGCCTGATAAATTAGGTGATTCTTTTATAACCGCTAAAAAACGCTTCTCGCTCCTAGAGAGACGTTTTAATAAATGTCCCGATCTTCGCTCCCGCTACAATGAAGTTATTCAAGATTACATCAACAAGGGTTTTTTATCATTGGTTGCTTCAAATAATTCTACGGAACCTTGCTTTTATCTCCCGCACCACCCTGTCATACGTAATGATAAAAGTACAACTAAATTGCGAATAGTACTCGACGCAAGCGCTAAGTCAGACAATGACATTTCATTAAATGATATTTTACATAGTGGGCAAAATTTACAGTCTGATATTTTTAATATTTTAATAAACGTACGAGTTTATCGCATCGCCTTTTTTGCCGACGTTAGGCAAATGTATTTATGCATTGAAGTACAAAAATCGCACCGCGCGTTTCAACGCATTCTTTATCGCTTTTCTAATGAGGAAGACATACAAACATACGAATTTAATCGTGTGACTTTTGGTTTACGCTCTTCTCCTTTTCTTGCGCTACGCACACTACGTCAGTTGGCTTCCGAGGAGAGGGAGTCCTATCCTTTGGCTGCTTCGGTGGTCGAACGAGATATTTATATGGACGATATCGCGTCCTGCGCGCCCTGCGTCAACAGCGCCGTTGACGTAGCCACTGAACTAATTCAAATGTTTCAGCGTGGAGGATTTGAATTGGTTAAGTGGACTAGTAACAGTTCAGAGCTTTTACAGCACATCCCCGCAACGCACCGTCAGCTTGACGAGGTCTCGTTCGACGACCAAAGTATTTTTAAGGTATTGGGTCTTCGTTGGCACCCCGCAACTGATTGTTTTTCTTTTCTAGTTTCGCCGCCGCCGCTCGCTTGTACCAAGCGTTCTATTTTATCCGCAACCGCTCGCTTGTATGATGTTCTGGGGCTCGTGGGTCCAGTAATTCTTTTCTCTAAGCTTCTCATTAAAACCTTATGGGTTCTCAAACTTGACTGGGACCAGGCTCCGCCCGCTCACGTTGTCACTGCATGGCAACAATATATTTCAGAGTTACCTTTGATATCGAAATTAAGGTTTCCTCGCCATATGGGTATAAATAAAAATTCCCAAGTCTCGCTAGTCGCGTTCGCCGACGCCAGTGAAAAGGCGTATGGCTGCGTGATTTATTCGCACATCGTTAATGATGATGACTCACCAGTGGTAACGCTGATTTGTTCTAAGTCAAGAGTATCTCCGCTAAAAACTATTTCGTTAGCTCGGCTCGAGTTATGCGCCTTAGTATTACTCGCTAATTTACTGCGTACCGTACATGACACGCTATCCGTTAAACATCCTGTTAGTAACATTTATGCATTTTCGGATTCTGAAGTCGCCCTTTGTTGGGCCCGCTCCTCACCCCACAGGTTTAACACATTTGTGGCTAACCGCATTTCGCAAATACAGTCTTCTTTATCTCCTGATAATTTATTTCACGTGGCTGGTTTTGAAAATCCCGCCGATTATATTTCTCGCGGTTTATTGCCGTCACAAATAATAAATTGTGATCTGTGGCTACACGGTCCCGCTTGGTTGTCCTCACCGAGGAGTGAGTGGCCAATACAATCATCTCCACTATCTACCACCGATCTACCGGAACAAAAAACTGTAACATGTACCGTTAGTAATAGTCCGGAGCATCCATTTATCACTCTTAGTTTAAAATTTTCAAAATGGAATAAATATCTCCGATCCGTGGCTTATGTACTGAAATTTATAAAGGAATTACCGCGTAATAAAACTATAACCGCTTCTGACTTAGAATACGCAGAGAAAACTATTATTAAAGTGGTGCAATCTAACGCTTTCGCGGAGGATTTGACTAAAATTCAAAAGGGGCGTCCTTGCTCTTCTGCCTTACGCAGGTTAGCTCCGTTTATCGCAGACGATCTGCTTCATGTGGGTGGACGTCTTCAATATTCGTCTTTACCAGAGTCGCAAAAACATCCAATATTATTACCAAAAGGTGGACATATAATAGATCTTTTAATAGATTATTATCACTATAAAAACTTTCACGCTGGGCCGCAATATTTACTCGCCGCGTTGCG
Source organism: Pyrgus malvae (assembly GCA_911387765.1). Taxonomy (NCBI): domain Eukaryota; kingdom Metazoa; phylum Arthropoda; class Insecta; order Lepidoptera; family Hesperiidae; genus Pyrgus; species Pyrgus malvae. Next base: position 23,728,954 of record OU426948.1, read on the forward strand.
TGAGAAGTATTGGATATTATCTGCACGACGCATAGTACGCTATCGCGTCCATAAATGCAATGTTTGTTTTAGACATAAACCTAAAGCAGCGCACCCGATGATGTCCGCGCTGCCTGCTTGCCGACTCGAGCAGTGCAACGCATTCACTCACACGGGGGTAGACTACGCTGGCCCTCTTAACATCACGTTGACACGTAGGCGCGGCGTTCGCAGTCAAAAAGCATACTTATGCTTATTTATATGTCTCGTCACTAAAGCAGTTCATTTAGAGCTGGCCTCGGATCTAAGTTCTGCCAGCTTTTTAGACGCATTCAAGAGGTTTATATCTCGTAGAGGTCCATGCAAGTTTATCTATAGTGATAACGCTACTAATTTTATTGCTTCGCGTTCATACTTGAATGAACTTCATTCCTTTTTACGTTCAGACGAATATTATAAAGTATTTAATCAGGTCCTTTCTGATAACCGCATCACATGGAAACTTAACCCTCCAAACGCTCCACATTTTGGTGGGCTTTGGGAGTCAAATATAAAGATAGCAAAGTATCATTTATTTCGCGTCATAGGTTTAACAAATCCTCACGTATGAGGAGTTGCTTATTGTCCTCACTCAGGTCGAACGCATATTAAATTCACGACCGCTTTACGTGTTAAGTAGCGATCCGGCGGAACCTACTGCACTTACGCCCGCGCATTTCCTCGCTGTTAATCCACTTGGATGTTTACCCGCCGCGGATCTTAGTAAAGAACGCATTAATCTTTTATCACGTTTTTCATTGCTTGATTCGATAGTTCAGTCATTCTGGAAGCGCTTCAGCTCAGAATACTTACATACACTACAAGCAAGAGAAAAGTGGAATAAACATTCTATTAATTCCATTTCTGTAGGAACCGTTGTTCTTATCGATATGGATAACGCTCCGCCTCTTCAGTGGCCGCTAGGCGTCGTCACTGAACTGTTTCCTGGTAGGAATGGTGTGGTGCGCGTTGCACAAGTGAAGACTAAGAGCTCCACTTTGCAGCGGCCCATTGTTAGACTTTGCCCTCTACCAACGCAATAATATTTCTATATGCCTATGTAGTTTATATTTTATAAGTTATAGTTTAAGTATAAATTCTTATCCCGCTATTATAATATTTTTATTAATTTACTAATTATATTCATCGCATCGCCTCTGTTCACCGCATATATAGTTTTTTCTATATGATATTAATTCCGCTGTATATATTTATGTTTATTTTTTTTTTAATTCGCTATTTGAGGAGACCTCAAGGCCGGGGGGATGTTCGCGCCAATTAAGTCATTTCACCTCCCTCCCCTTCACCCTCCCTCTCTTTCCCGCAAGCGCACTATTACATAATATGGATCAGGAAGATCTATCAACTCAGTCTGCCTTCGTCCCGCCGCCGACGCGCACGCCGCCGACGCGTATGCAAGTCCTCTAGTGACAACCGCACCGCAAGCCACCTAACACGTGGTCATCAGACTCGCTGCATCGCCGCCATCACCGCTGTCAATAGTTTTGTGATTTAACTGACTTCAAGTGATAAATAAGTGTGAAAGACAACATCAGTTCCCGGGCAAGAGAAGGCTGCATCAGTACACGAGCATACCATCTGCTCCAGCACCAAGTAAGTGCGTTTGTTCCCTTTACCAATCCTTCTCGTTTTCCACCATTAATTCAAACCGCAACTTACAGTCCACAATTCCTACACCCGCAACGGGGGACCACCCTTTCCACCCTTTATTCCACCATTTTTGGTCATAGCGAACCGGAGGTCCCCCCTTTCTCCAACAATATCTGGTCCTTGTCGATCCGGATTCCCTCCACTATTGTTTACCTCTAAATACCGCAACACCTTCATAACCTTCGCGTTCCCCATAATAAAGATATGTTTAGTAGAATAATTAATTGAATAAAAAATTATAGCCTATTTTTGAACTCTTAATTAATATTTTAAATTATTATACCTTAGTTCTTTAATAGTTTTAAAGTTCTTAGGGATGAAAATCTACACCAAAAGGCTTAAGATCTAAATAATGGTCCTTAAAAATTGCGTCTTGAAATTGCCATTATTTCAAACCCACAAAGAAACGCAGTCATGCTTCAACAGGAGTTGTAAGCAGGAAATCCTAATTCGATAATTGCTGGACTTTAAATTCTCCACTTAGTGCACCTACTAATTTTCTCCTCTGAGGGCAATTTTCGTTGGCCACAATGGCCCTTGTTAATCCGGTGAATGAACTGTTAAATTCGTAAGGCCTTTACAATTGGGCTCGTACAATGCGAAAATTGTCGGCAATCTTGTTTTAGTGAACGAGCCACTACTCAATTTTGAAAACGATGGCCTGTTAAAGAAATTTTTTTCAAAATGGATAATAATTTCCAAAAGAAATGCTCTTGATAGCTAGTCTTCATAAATTTCATTGTCATCTGTAGCACATGTTAAAAATGACAAATAGCAAAGTCCATACAGCTGCAATTGTCAGTGTTACATCAGAACATTATGTCATTATCTAAAAGGAGCCAAGTTGTACATTCGCTCAAAAACCGATTGTCAGTAATTGGTTCTGACGATAAGCCACTTGAAATACTAGCACAAGTGTTTTAACCGCTGAACAAAGTAAGTGCTGCAAACACTGGTGGAAATTTTGCTTAACTCTACGACGCAATTTATGCTTGACACTTATGACTGTTTCACTAGTCATTGACGTGGTTAAGAGTTAAAAAGTATAAAGTGGCTTAATAGGCCGTATACGAAATTTTGTCGATTTCGCTTATTTACCTGATTTAACACATGAGATTTTGTAGTTAAAATACAGTATTTTTATAAGTTTCATTGCGCAATATAACGGATCACTTCAATAATAATCTAATACATTAGCCACTTTTTTAGCTTGCATCAAGATTTATAATGCGAGTTTTAGGTTACTTTAAAAGATTTTTAATGCCAAATTTTCACTAATATTTTTTTTATTATGAACTGAACTGTATTTATGGTTAATAAATTTTATGAAAGATTATACCAATTTACCGAAATAAAATGCAATTTCTGGCCCATTTTCTCTCAAAATTTACTAAGTTCAATTTACTAATGTTTTTTGTATGAGAGTGGCAAAAAGTGACTAATTTACTAGATATATATGCGATTTTTACAGTATAGATTTTAAAATAATCTGGAAATATGTAATATTCTATACCTATTACAGTAAAATTCACTAAACTGTTACCGTCTTCAGGTACAACAAGTAATAAAAATGAAAAAATGGCCAAAATAATAGTTTATTATTGAAATTATCAGTCATATTTTGTCATAAAACTTATGCAAATACTGTATTTTGACTGCCAAATCTCACATGTAAAATCAGCGAAATCTGCAAAATTTCGTATACTTACGGCCTCTTAAGCATTAAAAGCAAAATACTTTACTGCATAACGTACGAGTAAGTATCAAATAATGCCAGATCAGTCACAGAAATAATGGGTTTCATTAATATTTTAAAATTACATACTAGGTTTGATTAACTCAGAAATCAGGTAGTTTCTAACGATAATTTCACGGATTGACATTTTAAAATCGATGCCTTATAAGCTAGGTAAATTGCTGTATCATTTCCCATCTAGTTGAAATCCTCCAATCAGTAGACCTATTTAATCGTATATTAGGCAAGACTTCGTGAATACATCGATACGATTGATAGGTTGAATTACGTCGACCTTTACAACACCGTTTAGTATGGTGCACAAATTTTATTACGACGGTACCCAGAGCCCGGCCAGTCACGACATTGTTAAGTCAAATGCCCAACCTACACGCAAATGTAACACTGAAACAGCAATAATACCAGATGCCATAGAGATAATTTGTGTTAGCTTAAAACATGATCCAAATTTAAAGCGGATTCGTTTCATAGTTTTAGCCAAATACCTTTGGCGTAACCTTTTCCAAACACCAACATTACTTAACCAACGTTTTTGTAGCAGTGAGGCAAAACAATTACGTTTATGTATTGGTAGACAATTTAATAGCTCAGTACCTGGACGCCCGAGCGTTGCTCGGATATATACAATACGTATTACGTAAAAATACTTTATTGCACCAGATTTTATACAATGAGATAACATTAAATCGTTTATTTTCTAAAAAAATATTTTCTTGGTTTAGTTTAAAACGAAACAATCATTTGCTTCGTGTTACTTAACAAAGCCATCTGAAATAGCTCCTAATAAAAAAAGTTATTTTCATAAAAATAAAAAATAGACACAATATGGTTTTGATCGAGGTATGAACCCGGGTCTCTAGTTCCACAGTCAGCTCACGCAACCATTCGACCACGGAAGCTTTAATTCAATGAACGAAATTTTCATAGAGCTCTTTCAAATAGACGTTGTCATTTCTTTGAGCGTCGGATTGGCGGATGGTAGTAGCGGAGCCCAAGAGGGGATTTTCGGATTTACTCGAGCGCGTCAGATTAAGATATGAGGTACACCTTGCATCCTAAAATAAAATAGCTAAATTTCTTGGCATTGAAATCGACTCAAATTTAAATTGGAAAAATCATGTAGAAATAGTATGCCAAAGACTAAATAAATTCATATACGCATTACACCATCTTTCAAAAGTAGCAAATAAAAAACAGCATTGATGGCTTATCACGGATACGTGTGTTCGGTCCTAAGATACGGATTACTCTTCTCTCATGGGGGAATTCAAGTGACTTCAATAGAGCATTTATTATACAAAAGAAATGTGTTAGGGCCATTTAAGATGCGGAACCTATGGACTCCTGTAAGCCAATATTTAAAAAAAACGAAATCTCCCGCCATTGCCATCAATGTACATCTACGAAATTCTGATATGTGTCAAAAATAATCAAAATCGATTTGATACCAAAGATGATACATTCTTCAATCGGCATCGGGGTCAATTGCATAGACTATTATCTTATACGGCATGCTATTCGAGAAACAGCTTTGTGATGTGCATCAAAATTTATAATTTGCTGCCATCTCGGTTAAAAAAATCTAACATTAAATCGGTTCAAGGGTTTTATTTTTAAATTATTGATTAAGAACTGTTTTTATTCCACAAAGGAATTTATAGAATATTGTCATGCTGGACACCTCAAACGCTTGGCTAATAAATTATAATTTTTTATTCAATTATGCAAATATTATCATTACTATTAATATCTAATATTATTGTTATTAAATTATTACTGATATTATTTAAAAAAATGACATGTACCTTCGGGTATGAAATTGCATTTAATATCCTTAAATAAAAAAAGTAAATTAATGATTTAACCTATAGTTATCACTAAAGACACGATGACTTTATCTTATTTATTAATATATTTGCCCACCGACTAGGTCGGTAAGACACGCATGAACAATATTGTAAGATTTTTATCGTAAAATGTACCGTGTTTTATGCAAATACATATTTCATTTCATTTCATTTCCTGTTGAGTACTGCCACGATTAAAAAAGACCTTCTATATAGGTACAATAATTTTTTATCTTACTTCCGGATGTCAAAATAGTCAGATTAGAATACGCCGCTACCGTTGAACCATGAATTTTAAATAATAAAAATCTCTCTCCACTGGTTAAACGCAAAACGTCATAAAATATAATAATATTAAATAATATAATATTTTAAACTTCCTACCACCCAACCTATAAAAAGCACAAGGTCCTGATGACGCTTGAGGAAATCCACAATGAGCCTCGTGGGCTACCCCGTTTGACAGCGTTTACGCCACAATATTATTAATACTCTCCAATAGATGTCAGGAAGAGTCGTAATTTTCAGTTTATATTTAAATTGATTATCATTGAAAATATTTTTATACAGTTAAAAATTTCCAACAATAAAAATTTTGTGGATCGATTTATCACCCCCGAATCCAGGGTACTAAATTTCATCAAAATATTTGGAGCCGTTTCCGAGATTCAAAAAATATATTTAGATACATACAAGAATTGCTCGTTTAAAGGTATTAGATAGATAGATACTACAACGTAAACTTACTTTCAAAATGTATTTTTATCGTACAGGCGATGCAAGCCAAGATAATCTCAAGGATATATTGACAAGCAGGCGACTTAAGAACAAATTCTAAATTATTCCCTTTTTCCGTCAGGTCGCATCTAACATTGGAGTATAATTTAATACTAAAATGACAATAGACAGAGCTGGACGACCACCTGCGCCTCGGCGCACTTCTACATACAGAAGTTACGATGAACTCGGCATCATAGATCGAGGAAGACCTTTACGATACCGACATGGCGGAGTTGAGGACTTGACTGGCTTGGAGCAGCAAAGAATTCATAGAACTTATGAGCCACATGACATGGACGATATAACTGTTATAAGCTCTGAGGAAATTCCGAAGCCCAAACGAAAGACAATCGACCACTTAGCGAGTGGATTTCGAAGAACGTTTTCAGTACGAAGTAGAAGAGAAGAGCCTGAAGGCATTCCTTTGGAAACATTTAATATTAACTGTGAAGAAAACTTTGCTACTGTTAGAGGAGCGCCATTCGGAAGGCGCAGATCCTTGTCGAGGGACAGGGGATCTTCCTTGTTGGGCCGGAGTTCATCTGAAGGGGATGTGCGTATGCCTCCACCACGAGCTCCACCCGTGAACCCCACGCCTCGGCTGCACCGCTGCCTCCGCGCCCTTGGTGGGAGCTGGAAGAATCTCCTGCTATGTGAGTCTTCGTGACTTGTCGTTTTATAAGCTTCTTTTTATTTAACTCAAGCGTAGGCGTTGAACTCATAACTAGGGCAACACCATTATTAACACGACCAATTAACCGTATCTAAAAACTTAACGAATGCGTAAACATAACTCTTAACCTTTAGAAATCCGGTTACACTATGCATTATTCTTTTTATTTAAGAGGCAGTTAACCGTTCGCCGCGCTTACTTCGTCTCGAGGTAATTATTGGTACGACGGGTACAAATGACCGCGGGAAGCTAAGTTTAAATCAGTGATTAACCACAGAGCTTAACTGAATTACACGCTTTCTTTATGTAAATTAAATGATTGTTTGTATAACTAAGGAGCGAGGTAATTAATTATTGGATTACAATTAGTTTCATCATTTTGTTGTAGAGGAAAATTATTTTTTGTCTGACATAATGACGTGATCATTGCTGATCTGATAAAGATTTATCGTTTAAATGTGCTGTTATACATATTAAATTAAATAGTATTAAAACATTATTAGCTCTGGGTACAAAAACTAATTTTATATGAAATGAAAACAAATCTAGTGATTCAGTGTTGGTAATGTTCTATTCTGAATAAAAGAATATTTACAGAATATATTACTTGTATTCATGCTTATCTAATCTATCGAAGGTTTTTAAATCCCTCTAAGTTGTTAGAGGAGATCTAACAACAGCAATGAAACATAAAAAGGTTGGAAAAAATCTATCGAAGATAATATGAGAACTGATTACTTTTCTCTTTTGGGTGTATTAATAATTTTATTTATTATCAATTTTATTATTCGACCTAAAATAACATCGACATCTCTTTAACAATATTTATTTAATATCTTCCGGTTTAGGTATTGTTGTGTTTGGGTTGCAAAACATTAACCTATTAAATTTATGTTTATGCTTGCAAATTGAGTATTGTATACACTTGTTAGTGTCATTTGAATTACATTGTGTGGGATGAAAATTCACATAATTTCCATATCTATATGTTGAATACCGCAATAATGATTTTAAATTAGTACTTGAGCAAAATTCCAGCTTATATGAGTATGTCGTGTCCTTCGTATGCGGATTGTTTCTTGATAATAATGTTGAAAGTTTTATTAATGTTATAACACTTGAACTTTAGTACAAGGAAAGTATTTTTAATAAAAAAAAATCAGTATTGCCATTACCGGTCTGATTTCAAAGTAGATATTTCTCAAACACCAACATACACATACATTTTTACAAAACATGAGCTTGAGTGATAAGGGGCCAAAAGACACTAATTGTACGGAGCAATTTTCATCCCCTCACGTTTCGACTCATAGGGCACCGTTGATGAAAACCCAAAAAGATTGTCTCCCTATATTTATATACACATAGATTCCCATATTCATGACGAATGTATCACAAGGCTTATCTCGTGTTAACCCTATATTGCGAGTGGTCTCATTTAGAAAATTGCCTTTTTAATTTTCCGTTACACTGGTAGCAGGACAATGGCGGGGCTCGTATAGGAGTTTGCTAGCTGCTCCAGTTCCCTTGTCCCCTTGTAAGGCATGTGTTTGTGCTATGTTTTGTAGTCACGTGCTGGGAAATGTCATGTACAGGGAAAGGTTGTACTCGATTGTTGGCTCACAGCTCAGAATGCGGGTTTTTGTTAAATAAAAGATAAAACACTTTACAATTGCACGTATATTTCGTAGTTATGCAGTATACAAATCACATATTATATAAATGTTTCAAGAACGAATAAACCACCAACAGAATAAAAATGGAGTACTTACATATTAACAATCAACTTAACTATTATTCCTTCAATCCTTTACTTGTTTCACTTAATATTTTATCTAAACACTAACACTTTTACTCTTTACTAATGCTTTTCCTTAGCCACGTCTCGATCCCTCAGTGCTTCCAACACGAATGCTTGCATTGCAGCTTGGTCGGAGAAAATAACGACAATTCATGTGACCGGAAGTTGGCTATGATTAACTGATGGAATCAAGATGGCGAAGGTGTCGGAAACGGAACAATCGAATTACCGCTACTAAAAATATCATAATAATACGCAATTAGCTAATACAATATTCTTCATAAATAAATAAAAGCTAACAGCTCGGCCATCCTGCTTATAGCGTGTCCTCACGTTTTCTTACAAGTACAAAAGTACTCTAAAAAATATTACTATAAATTACATTCTTTAACGCATTATTTAATTATCTGTATAATGTACAATGTAGTTTATATTTATCGAAAGCTCTTAAATAAAATAAAATAAAATAAAAACAAGAAATTACGTTCATTGTACTCAATAATTGTATTAATAGGAAATAATGCAGTAAATCATTATAATATATTTTTAATCGTATTTTTAATTTCAAACATAAACTTTCCCATTAATATTGTAATCTTTTTTTTATAAGTAGAAAGAACATTACTTTTATACACTACACAAAAATAAATTGGCCTTAGTTTATTTATCTTAAGAACCCATTACCCGTAAACAAGCAATAAATTACTTCATATTAACATCTGAAATGAAATGTCAGAAAAATCATCATGAAATCTCAAATAAAGTCATAAAATAATTATATACCTAATATTTGGATTTGTATTTGGAACTTTTACACACTACACAAAAATAAATTGGCCTAAGTTTATTTATCTTAAGAACCCATTACCTAATTATATAGGATAATTTGGATTTGTATTTGGAGTCGAATTAGTTACATAAACAAAAACATGTTCAATTGAAGACCCCACATGAGGGATACACAAAGGATCCCATTCCGAACTGGAAAAACTTATTGAATCTCGCCCTCGTCCCCTCCACCGGGGCACTTTCACTCCATCCCATTACTATATTATTATGGCCCCTAGAACTCCACTAAAAGCAACAACAAAGTCACCAATTCCACATTTCCCGTCAGACCTTTTGTCAATTTTCTTTCAAAAACCCGATCAAATGTGTTTAAACGGCTCATTCGACTCAACAGCGAACTAATAAACTATATATTTTACTCAACCTTCATAGCAATCAACTCTAAAGCAAAATATAAACATGTCCAAAAATTCCTTACAAAGACTAATGCGAGACACCTTCTCACTCAGATGCAAGACCCAGTCCGCAACTACATTACCCATAACAGACAAATTTCACTTTATTATCATTTTATTTTCACAAAGCCGAGGATCGGGTCCAGTCCGAAAAAACAAGAATCCATTTTCAAGAGGTGCATAATGGGAACAAACAATTTTATATCCGTGACCAATCCCTGTAATATGTGCAAGCCTCATGAAGGCAAACACGGCTAACTAATTATACAAGAACAACCCTTACTATCACATCAATCCGTGCAAAAATTTTTAGTCCTTGACTAAACAACTTTTACACCAATATCAGTAAAACCAAGGTACCTCAAACAAGTAGAGAAGCAATCCCCGTCTATTAAAACTTCCAAGCGAAATCGGCCTTTTTGTCCTAACCCTTACCGCAACTCAGTGCCCGCTTGCATTCCTATTGCCAGTCATAACCACTTGACCGCAATTCATAGTCTCCCCAATCCCCTGCATTTGTAGGCCCTTGCTGCAAGTGAATCCCCGTAAATGTTTACATCAAACTTGGACGCACAAACAGTTAATGCCGAACCTCTACTACTCTCGAGATTCACTATACTCCATAAGTATCTATTACATCCACCTAAGATAATTGGGTAGTTGACTGATGTCCAGAATATGCCACTTATAAACAAAACACGAACACAGACTACCCACCATCACATAAATTCAAATAGTTGGAATATGAAACATAATTAATTATTGATCTATCGCTTTCTAGTAAATCGAGTCCCACCAACATCCCGTACCATAACACAGGCTAGCGACGTCACTAACCAGCACTTTTCTATCTATCCCCCAAGTTGAAATGATCACATCCCGCAAATACACTTCTCAAATTTATATGTTTGATGTATAGACGCCTACTCTACAACAAAATTGCCAAATCCTCTACTAAGATCAAACCAGTTTAAAATATCAGTCAATACCCCAATTCCATCTCCCCTTACCAGAGATACATTTTACTCATAAACACTATTTCAACCAAAAAAGGAGTTTTAAACAACTCTCATGTATGTACGTCCCACAATCTGTAAAATAACAGGCCACTGCTATGCAATATGATATATTACACAACACCAGAGAGGACGCCATTAAATCAGTAAATCGACCGTCCATATCTTACACTTGCTTTCTACACCCCCGAGCAATCCATGTTTATAAACGCCTCCTTCAGACAAACTAAAAACTAGGGCAATAAAAATCAGTTCATGATTCGCTCTAAAATGCAAAACGGATGGTTACCAATTTCTGATGGGTGTACTTTCTATGTTCATCCTATCAATAATTATTAATGTCGAACTCCCAGTTATATCTATAGAGAACTAAGCAATCTGAAACACTCATCTACATCATAAAAGTCAATTGCTTCGCCAATAATATGCCATAATCTGCACTACAGCAACTTTAGTGGCCCTTCACACCTAACGGTACAATTGTATTTGTAGCAATACCTCTTCCTCACCTTTATCAGTTTGTGAATCTAATTTAAAAGACCTGAACCTATTCTGCTTTCAAACCAAATCAAAGCTAGTCTCGTCACACAAAGAACACTTTGCCGACATCTCGCCACAATGAAAAACATATTAGCGTTTTGCAAAGAAGGCTTTGGTACCAGGCTTCGATTAATACCGCTGAAGGCTTCAACCCTACAATCAATACCGTAAGTTTGATACACTTTACGATGTCCCACAGTGACTGTCCCAAAATAATTTCGCACCCGTCCAGGTTCGGTAAATTGGCCACTTGAACACCCACTGCGACTATAAGGTTACTTACAGCTCTCTACAAACTTTGCCAAGCCCGACCAACTTTGGAAAAGAGCAGCGAATCATATCCCCCATCTTATACACATATTTCTGAATATTTTTCCACCTTCTTAATCCAGATTAAAATGGTTTGCTCTTTACACAAAGGATCAAAATCAGGTATTACATCGCTATTAAAAGATTTTATAATCAATTTAACTAAAAAAAACTTCACCAATTTAACTAAAAGAACCTACGGAGCCTACCTATTTCAACAAACTCTATTCCACCTTAACATGGTACGTATAACGCCACTGCGATTCAGAATTCCGCTCAACGCCGTACCACCGTTACATAATATGCAACCCCAGTGTGACGGGTGACGGGAAGAAAACAGCTTCGAAAACATCGCAGTAATTCGAATTCATATTCCAAACATTCAGCATCTGTGAGTCAACCTCAGAAGATAGAGACATCACGAACTCCTTCTCAGCGTTATTGTAGATCTGCAATTCCCCAGCACATTACCCCAATGAATGTCTGCTAGACCACAGTGCACGCATACAAAGCTCCCAAAAAGCAAGGCTCCCAACAAAGCCTCGTTATACTACAATTAGTTCGAAAACGAAACCCTAATGACTTATACACCTATCCCTTCCTCAAAATTCACACTATTGGTGAGAAGCGCATTGAAATCTGTGCGGTAGTTTGAGACTACCTAGTTCATATAGACAGACAGACAGAAAGACGCGTCAACGGGACTAACTTTTATACGTTAGGATTGACAAGAACTTCTCTAAAATTATCTCAATTTCAAAATCCTCTTGACCACTTACCACTACAACTCACCGTAGCTCAAATACATATAAGTATATAGTATATAAATATTATTACAAAATAGTTTTTAATAATATAATTTCAAATAATGTTAAATAGAAACTTTGCACACCAATGTTTATGTAATTCAATTTTTTTTCTCTTTTTTTTTGTAATTTTGCTCACTAAATTTTGGTTAATGCGAGACTATAATTTTCTAAAAAACCAACTATTCATATACCACATTTTGGCAAACAAATAATTTCATTTCATGATTTCATTACATTTCATTTCAAATTACCGCTCAGATGCTGCTTCCCTCTACCAAGACGTTGCGAGTTGCGTTGTTGGGTCTTGAAGGCCTCCTCTGCAAACCTTATCGCTCCTTTGCTCCTGAATAATCTTATGCCCTCTAACAGAGGCTTTCGATCTCCCTCCATCCTACGCATATCGCTGCTCTCCCGGGCTCACTCGTGCTCTACCTGAGCGTCTTTTGGTCCTCTAACCTGGACTCCCTCCTGCCCGACCTGAGCGTCCTTTTAAGTCCCTCATTCCTGCTCGACCTGAGCGTCATTTGGCTCTTAGGCCTGGGCTTACGTGTGCTTACCTTAGCCCTGATCGTACCTCCAATCCGAGATAGTCTTTCTCGGGGGTATTCGTCCATAATATTATTATCTGCAAAATTACACATTTGAGTACATATTCCATTTTAATCATAATAAAAGTTAACAAAAATGCAAAGTGACATATTTGAGTACATATTCTATTTAAAATCGACTTTAGAATCGAAAAGAAAAAAGAGAACAAATTAATATAGTATTGAAATTATCCAAAGCTAAAGAAAAACATCACCAGACTTCTATATGTCTATAATCAGACAATGGAATGTATTTTTCTCGAAAATGATATTATCGTAATTATCATCACCATCATCGTTGTCTTTATCATTATCACCATCAACACCATCATCTTTTTTTCATGTTAAGCACCCCTAGGTGCAGTACAGCACCCACCACAAAAAGAATAATTGAGGATATGCAAATCTGTAAGCCATCATTTCTTAAACACTAAGTTTTAACCTTACCTTCATTGTATATCAAAGTCTTATGCTTGCATGTATAGATATCTGAATAAATTTACGACAAAAATTTACGTTACCAATGGAACTGCAAGACAAATACGAAAACATGATATTGGCACCCCCCTTGTAGATTGAAATTATGTAAAAAAAATAGTGTTACCGAATTCACGAAACATTCAAATCTTTGCCTTACAATCATTTTAGGTCCTAGTTGGCATTGTGGCACAGTGGATACGTTTTCCTAGAATATATAGCGATTGCTGCCTGTAAAATTACATCAATTTACATGTAGATAAGGTAGAATAAGTGGAAAGTGTACATACTCGTATCATTTCAGCATTTTTTTGTATCCTTATTATCGCAAAAAAAAGGATTATGAATTATGAATTATAAGCATCAAATAAATACTTTACTAGTTCTATGGTATCAGTTTTCATTCATATTTACAAAGGTCAATGTCAAATTTTAATTAATATGTGGATTATGTCGATGCAATACTAAATATAACGTGAGAACCTCATCCTTTTTGTTGATGTTGGTAAAATAAGGTAGATCAACTCGAGCCATTGTATATTCATTAATCATATAAAAAAAAGTAAAAAAAGTGGGTACCAACTTCCTGTAAGGGCAATAAATTTAAAAGAAAAGTCACATTTATAAAAGCCTTCATCAAAACTAGTTGTTCACATCTAGTGTACCACAGCTGTAAAAAGATATAATTAATCATGCATCTTATTAATCTAAAATAATATATAAATCTTTAACGCACTAAACATATAGTAATACGTAACATCCATTCTCAGGTCTTCAAATATTTATATCTAAGTCTATACACCACGGCAGTGTTTCCGATCCAGAGAAAAGAAATTAAGTTGATTTCATAAATTACGTATTTTCTTTCTTTAAATATCTGCGTTTTTTTCATAAATTATTCATATTTTGATAAAAAAAATAAAGTGAAGTGGGTTGATAAGTATACTGCAAATTTATTACAATAAAAGTTAATAAAACATGTGGTTGTAAAATAATTAACGTTCACCCCTAAGCGTTCACCGGTTCGATATTCCAAGAAATTCAAGAAACTTCAATATATCAGAGTATTAACAGAATTGGCCGTTGTGGACGTGAAAGAAAACAGTAAATTCTCTTATTATCCCACTTCTGAACTGTTGGCTCACAGCTCAGAATGCGGGTTTTTGTTAAATAAAAGATAAAACACTTTACAATTGCACGTATATTTCGTAGTTATGCAGTATACAAATCACATATTATATAAATGTTTCAAGAACGAATAAACCACCAACAGAATAAAAATGGAGTACTTACATATTAACAATCAACTTAACTATTATTCCTTCAATCCTTTACTTGTTTCACTTAATATTTTATCTAAACACTAACACTTTTACTCTTTACTAATGCTTTTCCTTAGCCACGTCTCGATCCCTCAGTGCTTCCAACACGAATGCTTGCATTGCAGCTTGGTCGGAGAAAATAACGACAATTCATGTGACCGGAAGTTGGCTATGATTAACTGATGGAATCAAGATGGCGAAGGTGTCGGAAACGGAACAATCGAATTACCGCTACTAAAAATATCATAATAATACGCAATTAGCTAATACAATATTCTTCATAAATAAATAAAAGCTAACACGATGTAGATTAATGCTTATTTTTAGAGTGTAGTTTTTTTACGTTAAGGTTTAGAGATGATCGTGCCTATTCTGTACTGAGTACCTATGATGTGCTGATTACGCAATTAAAAAGTCTTTATACCATGCTTAACTGAAAAGAAATCAATATTATTATAATTATCTTAGTATGGATACTTATTACTTATAGATTATTGTCTAACCTTATTTTCGAATTTCAAAGCTTTCTTTTTATGACTTTTAGTAATATTTTGTACGGCGTGTAATATTTTGTACTATGTGTAGTTTATATTATAATAATATACTCGTATAGTTCCCTCTCTTTGCATTTCAAACTTAGTTTCCTTTTATGTTTCACATTCATAGCCCCACAGGTAAATATACCCTGTGTCGTGAGTGCCATGGACACTTACAAGACAGAAACACAAACACCGAAACCAAGAACAGAAATTTTAAGCTCATGATTCATTCTGCTTCGCCGGAAACCCGGGACCCTTCGATCGGCAGTCCGGTATGATAACCATTGCGCCACAGGGATCATCAAAATTTATAAACTGATTTTGTTCTCCATTTAAAAATACTATGATAGAACCGATGTTTTCTAGCCTTATTCATAAATTTTATGCAATATTTATGGGCGATAAAAAATGGCATTCATAAATTTTAATGTTAACTGACATAACCGTCAGTATTTTGTTTAATATAGTTGTCAAATCAAAATTCCTCACTTATAAAAACACTGTTTTTGAACGTGAGTGTCCAGGCTGCACATCTTTACAACAGTATAGGTCTTATCAGTGTTGGATTTACCAAAAGGCTGAGTAGGCTGAAGCCTAGAGCGGCAGATTTTAGAGGCGGAAAATATGAGCCAAAATGTTTTGTTTCACAAAATTAAAGAACAAAAGTAAACCTGACTGCAAAAATATTAGCTCAATATGAACTTGTTAAAGCGTGCTGCTAGTTTTTTATTATTTTATTGAATAGTCTACTGGCGAAAAAATTCTAAATCCGCCACTGGGTCTTATTACTGTTTTGTAAAACAAAGTTTAGTGCGTTTACTGAGGGACGTGGATGCGAGCACCTTATAATAATAATAATAAATTTCATTCATACATTTTTTGTGTTTTACTTAAATTCTTAGTCTAATTTTAGTAGAAATAAATTATAAACATTAAAATATAAACATAAATTAATAAAATGATTACCACAAAATAACAATTCATATGCAATGCATCCATCCAGTCGCAATTTTAATAATAATAATAATAATAATAAATCATTTATTCTCAGGCAACAAGGCCCATACTATAGATACCTTACAGACTAACATACATAATATTTATATCTTAAAACTAAGTCACTCATTTATCGGCGTTGTGAGACGCGGCTACGGTGACTCCAGGTGGTCGACGGCGTCCGCGATACTTGCGGAACACGACCCCCTTTGGCCACACCTCCTCCTTCATGAATGTATTCAGAAGGTCAGTCGGAACGCGCACCACAAACGAACTAAAGTTCACCGCATTGCGCGATTCTAGCTTCTCAACCCACACAGTATACTTTGTCTTCGCCTTCACGTACTCCACGACATCGGAGACCTTCGTGGCGAAGTGCAGACGCGACACGTAGATGTGTGTGATTGGGACGGCGGGACGCAGAATCTGGTTGTTTCCAGTCGGTGCAGTGCCACATTGGTTACGGCAAGGAGGCTTCCTTTTCTTTCGCTCCACCTTGACGAAGCCATCCTTGTCCGGTTGTCCAATAGACACCGCACTACGAGGGGGTTCGTTGCGGGTATTTCCGCTCCCACTCTCAGCCCTCAGTATCCGCCTTTTGGGTTGCTGGCGGGCGGCAGCTGCGGCGTAGTCACGTTGAGGCGGTGACGAAACTTGCGCATGCGACACCTCCGACGGGGGAGGCGGGGGACGGGTAGCGGCCACATTAGCGCTATCACGTGCGGGAACGGGAACAGCGGCCGGCGAGGAGTCCGATTTCGCTGACTTGCAACTTGACGGCGAAGCGATGGCTGCTCCGCGACGCGTGTTAATGTTATTGACCTCAGGTGACCTAGTAGCAGACGAAGTAGTGCGCAATATGGCAACTTCAGCCCGCAGCTCGTTGATGGTAACCTGAGAGGCCTCTAATTTTAACACCACTTCAGCCAGACTTGCCTTTAGGGTCGTGATGTCCTTCAGCAGCCTGGTCACGTCGACGTGGTCAAAGGTGACGGGTGGCAACTTGTGCAGGTTCCTCGCCACAAAGGACGGCACGTCATCCGGATCGGTCACCTTAAGGATGTTGATAATATCCTGGAGGCTCCTTTCACCCTTTTCATCCCTCCTGCGGGACGGCATCTGACCGGTCTTGCCGATCAATTCAAAAAGTAGCGTCTTGGCACCAGCTATCTCCTCCATCGTGTAGTTGGACGAGCAGATCTGTATGATGCTGACTTCGTCCATACTATCAATTGCATGCTGGAGAAACGCCAGCAATTCATTGGCTATGAGTTTTTCGGAACTCATAGCCATAATGGCGTGCGGCGGCAGTCGCCGCGCAGAACGCGAATATAGTAATAATATTCGTTAGTGCAATGATTGCGTGCGATAACGAGCGCGTACGGCACTGCACTCCAATTTTGGTCATGTAATGTAGTGTAATGTAATGTATGAAGTGCGGCACTACAACTTTGTGATTGCTTTGTGGATTGCAGACAAATGCACTTTCTACACTTCAAGAACAAGGAACGTTGAACTAATAACTCCATATTTCATCTTGTCGAGTCAAGACCAAAACAATCTTTCGTATTGCCACTTCTAGTACCTCGTGTAGTGGAAATAATCCATCTAATATCGAGGGGAGCAAATGTATTGTGAGAAACGGAAGCGTGTTTGATACAAATGGGTGCAGCTGCAGTAATTTCTCGATATTACTTTGGTATTGTTCTTTTAAGGGTATTTTGAGAATTTAGTACTCAGGTGAATAAATAATGTTATTGTCCTGTGGTTTTAACCAGCCCACGGACATCAATAGCCAACCTTAATTTGATTTGATTTGAATTTTAACTTAGGTTAAATAAAGCTATGACTTATACGTAGACGTAGAAAATACCGAAATGCAATTATTGTAGGTGTAATGCTTGTTCTTATAAACCTTACACACGCATAGCCCCACAGTAAGGTAATTAAAACCGTGTGTCGTGAGTACCATGGACACATTTTGGCACATACAAAGACAGGAACACAAACAACCAGACCGAGAACAGAAATTAAAACTCATCATTTAAAATTCTGTTTCGCTGCGAATCGAACCTGGGACCCCTCGATTGGCATTTCGGCATGGTAACCATTGCGCCAGGCGGTCGTCTTCTTCTTAAGGTTCTTAAATTTCGATAAAATCCACCTGCCATAATTCGATGTTACCGTAACATCAAATAGTTTTGTGATTCAGTAGCTTTGACTTTTAATCTCTTCATGAAGGAGCAGTACGGTATAATTACATCCATTTTTGGGAATTTAGGTGCTAACATAACGCTAAAAATACATTTTTTTTTCAATCGATATATGTTTAACTCTTAAGCGACGTCACTCGGTCATGTAAACAAATGGACTGATGTTTGTCTATAAGTAGACTTTACTTTTGACACCTTTTTGTTTACACCGTATGACGTCATATCGTATTACGGCGGCTTTTTTTATGTAAAAAAAACCCGCAAACAGGCATACGGGCCACCTGATGGTGAGTGGTCACCGTCCCCTATGGACATCTTCATCACCTGAGCCGTTTAAAAATACAGGATTAAAATTGTAAAAAAAATCTAATTTAGAGTTACGCTCCACGATCCAACAGCGTTTGATAAACAGTAGCGAATAGGAAATGTATAGTTCTTATTCCTCCTCAAGATATTACCCCGTCGTCGTCATCACCCTCATCACGCGTCGTGTATAGTTTAGTTTGCTCGGCGGCAGAAATACATCTAATATCGAAGATTGCGGCTTGTCACCGCTCATTCTGTATTCAGTGTCGCCTGACAGTCGGGAGGCCCAAGAGGGAAATTTAGGATTTGCTCTAGCTCTAAGGGGTATACCTAATATCGTGTTGGGTACTCTTAGATTAAAAAAATAGGAATGCAAAGCAAATTATGAACCTTGCCTGAAAGTTGCCTGTTTTTTTTTATGCAATTTTGTGTCCATGTATTCCCACCCTCTTAATTAATATTAAAATTTTCAGATTACAGAAACATAAATTACCATGCATTAATACGGGCTTTATTAGACACGTTCGATATTCTACCATTGCTTTTTTATATGTATATTTTTCAAAATCTGTTGGCGCCTTCCTCACTCGCCTGTGAAACAGAATAAAAATCCTTGTAGGATTGTGTCATTTGTGTCTTACTACCGTCCAAACTTTTTAATGCACTAGGTAGGCTAATACTTCATAGTCCCCGTAGCTTCGGGATTGCACAGACAGACAGACAGTGCCCGAGGGTGAGTGCGTAGCCGCATGCCACCGTAGGCATCGGAAGGTGCAGGTGAGCACTGAGCACATCTGCTCTCCCGAAGATGGGAACGTTCTGGGGTGCCGCGAGTGGAGGACACCGGTGCGTTCCATGGAGATCCCGGAGTCCTCCACAAGTTTTAGTGTGGTACAAATCCCACATAACCCGGTATCCTCTCCCAAGGTGCCGGGACCTTTTGAAGGTGCTCCCCCCCCCCCCTCCGATACCAAAAAAGGCTAATGCTTTATGACGCTCAAGTAAATCCATGTTAGCATCGCGGGCTCCCCTACTATGTCAGTCGCTCCTCTCTTAGCGGGATTGCTTTGTGACGTCACTGTATCGCATCGCTCTGATTCAATTGTGGACGTCATAGATCGTACAGCGTTGTTTTATTCAAATGTGTGTTGTTCAGGTTGTTCTCAAGTTGAACCTTGTTGACGGGATTCAATTGCCATGTTTGAGTTTAGTACAGTTAGGAAATACGGCGATAAGATGTAAAAGAGTTAAAATATTATTATTATTATTTGACGACCTACGTGGTGCAATGGTTACCATGCCGGACTCTCAATCCAAGGGTCCGATTCGATTCCTGGCAAAACGGAAATTTGAATGATGATTATAAATTTCTGTTCTTTGTCTGGGTGTTTGTGTTTCTGTCTTTGTGTGTATCCATGGTTCCCACGACACAGAGTATATCTTCCCTACTGTAGGGCTATGAATGTGAAGCGTTATTTATAGGTATTTATTTATTGTAAATGAAAAGTGTTTGTTTGTTTGTTTGCTTATTTGTCCAACTTTCACGTCGCAATGGAATAACGGATGGATCTGATTTTTTTGTATGTAAATATTTTGGGGGATAGTGGACAGTGGACAGTGACATGGGATTCTTCAAGAAAGCTGTTAAAAGAGCTCTCCAAAGCCAGCAATACTCGGGTGGCTCCCCTGGGGTTGTCCGTGTCCATAGGCGACGGTGATCGCTGAACACCACGCAGCCCGTCTGCCTTTTTGTTCGGTTTATTTATTTAAAAAAAGTGAGAATAGACATGTAGGGCACTTGGTCGGGGCCGTGGGCAGAAAGCTAGTAGAGATTAAAAAATTAAACCATAGCCGTAAACGCTCTTTAAAAACTACTGTATGTACTTTTATTTATTTCTTGTAAGTGATTTTAAACTTAGAGAAATAATAAAATTCTTAAACCATAAAAACACTCTTCTTTTGTATATAACTACTAGCTGTGCCACGCGGTTTCACTCGCGATAAAATTTTTTCCTATTTTATTTTTATATATTATCCTATTTTTACATATATGTACAAGATGATCGGTTGAGTAGTTTTCGCGTGAATGAGTATAACAAACATACTTTCGCATTTATAATATTAGTAGGATGTGTCCATATGATTAAAAGAGTTCTATAGGTATATGTTTTTTTTATGATCGAAACGTTTTCTTTTTCACTATGTGGAGACATTTTCAGTGAAATTATAAATAACGCTGTTATCATCCATTAAAGTTTCTGATTCGTCCTCCACTTCTTTGATGATGATAAAACTAGCAGATTATGTGTAAAGGCGGTGACTGTTACACTTATCGGTACGCAATATATATTTGATTTTAACAAATATTTATCAGTATACGTTATCAAATTTGGTTATCAACTTGTTTTATCATCTCAATACAGCCGTGCTAATCTTACCGTCATTAGATCGAGACAAGCACTGGGTCACGTAGGTTTCAGCACTGTTCGATCATATAACTATTAATTTGTTAGAAATGTTGATATTTCATGACTTTCATAAAATATTTCTTGATGTAAGAAGCAAGGAAAATTTAGAGATTTATCTGGCTGGCTGCTGGCTGCAACCCTTTTGCGTCCCACTGCTGGGCACGGGTCTCTCCCGCTTATTGGGGAGGCCTGGAGCTTACTCCACCACGCTGCTCCAATGCGGGTTGGTGGAGATGCGGGTTAGTGGCCAACCCACTGTCGGATGTTTTCAAACCGCCCATAAGGCCTCCGACAAGGTTTGACGACTGTTATCTATCGACAACAACCGGGACCGACGGCTTAACGTGCCCTCCGAAGCACAGAAACGCGCATGAAATTTTTTGCCACTAGCGGTCACCCATGTTACAAACGACCGCGCCGTTTGGCTTAGCTGCGTAGACCGTTTTCGTTCTATGCTAGCCGCCGAGCCATGCGCGCTTCGAGATTTATCTATAATGATAAATAATAATAATATCTCTGCGTGTGATATACTAGGTTTTGTATTCTGCTGTATGAAGTCTGTTAACAGGTATTTTATCTATCTGTATATATTTAACTAGCTTTCCGCCGGCGGCTCTGCCCGAGCATTGTAGCCTGTTTTTCCACATAGAAAAATAGAGATATTTCCCCGGGTAAAAAGTACACTATACCCCGGATAAAAGTAGCCTGTTTCACTCGCCAGTCTCCAAACTATCTCAATAAACCGGCCAAGTGCGAGTTGGACTCACGCACGAAGGGTTCCGTACCATTATCTATAAAAAATCACGTTTATTGTATGGGAGCCCCCTTAAATATTTATTTTATTCTATTTTTAGTATTTGTATAACAATAGCGGCAACAGAAATACATCATTGCCTTTGATTATCCATAGAAATCATTGCATTAGGATTGAATGAAAAAAATTACGTATTAAAAAAAACTACTTACTAGATCTCGTTCAAACTAATTTTCGGTGGAAGTATGCATCGTAATGTACATCATATATTTTATTTAGTTTTATCATTCTCTTATTTTAGAAGTTACAGGGGGGGGGGGGGCAACATTTTACCACTTTGGAAGTGTCTCTCGCGCAAACTATTCAGTTTAGAAAAAAAAATATATTAGAAACCTCAATACCATTTTTGAAGACCTATCCATAGACCTCAGACGTATAGGTTTGATGAAATATTTTTTTTTAAATTTCAGTTCTAAGTATGGGGAACCCTCAAAATTTATTGCTTTTTTCTATTTTTGTGTGAAAATCTTAATGTGGTTCACAGAATACATCTACGTACCGAGTTTCAACAGTATAGTTCTTATAGTTTCGGAAAAAAGTGTCTGTGACATACGGACGGACAGACAGACAGACAGACAGAATCTATAAGGGTTCCGTTTTTTGCCATTTGGCTACGGAACCCTAAAAATCGCCAATTCGGTACATCGGTGCGTTCTGAAAGAAGGACATACAAACAAACACATTTAGACATTTATAATATTAGTATTTATAATATTGAAGCGCGCATGGCCCGGCGGTTAGCGTAGAACGCAAACGATCTATGCAACTAAGCCAAACGGGCGCGGTCGGGTGTGAGATGGGTGACTGCTAGTGGCAAAAAATTTCATGCGCGTTTCCGTGCTTCGGAGGGCACGTTAAGCCGTCGGTCCCGGTTGTTGTCGCTAGATAACAGTCGTTAAACCTTGTCGGAGGCCTTATGGGCGGTTTGAAAACATCCGACAGCGGGTTGGCCACTAACCCGCATCTCCACCAACCCGCATTGGAGCAGCGTGGTGGAGTAAGCTCCAGGCCTCCCCAATAATGGGGAGAGACCCGTGCCCAGCAGTGGGACGCAAAAAGGGTTGCGGCCATTTATAATATTAGGTTGAACCCTAATGTTGTTTACATATCAAAAAAGCGTTTGAAATTTTAACCCACTTGTATAAAAGAGAAAAGCAGTGTACATTATTATTTATAATGGTCCTAGCACGTTTCCAATTTATCGATTATACCGCTAATTTCGTATTTTGTCCGGGTTGGAGCGATCGTCACGTGCGACCCATGGAAGGCATTAAGTGAGGGTTATAGTCCCTTGAGTGTTAAGGTCAATGCAAAAGTGTGAGATGTGGCTAAAATCTGGGGAAATTGTGTCCTTATTTCAAAGTAAAATAATTATAATTGAAAAGCACACAATTTTACAACTCTGCTACAGTTTTATTCCCTCAGCTAGGTCATCAATCATAGACCCTGTAGCTTCTAGATTAAGAATAGAACTACGGTATCCCCAGCCTGATCGTAAGAGGTGACTAAAAGGGGGCTTCCGGGGTTGTGGGCGGTGAGAGTGGGAGCTCTATCCGTTCAGCCAGCGGCCCCGGGAAGGACGGCGGTGTGTGCGTGGCCGCATGCCGCCGCGCCGTAAGCATCGGAGGGACTAAAAAAAGGTTATCAATCATACCTCTTCTATTCTTCGGGTTGCCAGCTTTTTTAAAATAGTTTTGAACCAGATCGTAAAAGCCAATGTCCTTCATACCGGGTCAGCTCCGAGAGAAGCGTCAGGCATCACACGACTACTTTGCTCGCTATAAGAGTCTTCGGAAATAGAACACACGCTCCAATTCCCTTTGATTCAAAAGTCTATGGTGTCATGGAGTCTTTAGTTTCATCAGTGAGTTTGGTGTAGCAGTAGCATTAGATTCAATTTATATTGTAGCGGCGCGCGATACCTACAGCAACATGACGTGCACAGTGTAGTGTTATTAATACACTACATGTTATTACTTACTTCATTCACTTCCATTATCATTTTTTATAACTTATATCCTTTTGTTCTATTATTATCTTTACTTTTCCTTGCTTATTTCTTCTTATAATACAATGTTTGTTTACCTATCAAAATTGTCTTGTCTGTCATTTTATGTTTCTTATTTAATTTCATAGATAAACACATTTTAATATTGTCTTTGGCTGCTACATGTTTTTTATATTATAATTTTAAGTTGTTATTTTCAAATAATAAAATTATATAATGTTTGTCTAATTTAGTTTTGTATTATTTATCATTTAAAATTAATTCACGACACTCGCTAAAATTATGGATACTGGAAACTCTTTGGATAACCTGCTGGTCGAATGCAAGAATATGCATAAAGGAAATCCATGGAAGAAGTAAATTCAAATTTGAATGATTTTGATATATAAGGGCCGGACGGCCGAACACGAGGTTCTCTTGCTTTCTGGTTCTTTCTTTGAGCTCATACTCTTGGTTCTACAACATATCCTGCTAGTCTTTCTGGAAGTATTTTCAAGTGAAAGTAATGTAAACCTTTTTTTTTTTTTTTTTTTAAGTAGGGAATGCAATTACGCACCGTCTCGACCTCTGTCGAGGGGACAGAGGGAGGTGTGTGGGACTCCCCCCGGCCGTTACGAGGCAGGGGTATACCCACTAAACCCTACTGCGCTCCTCCATCGCCATCGTGACGATGTCGTGGGAAATCGGCAGAGCCTTTGCTTCCACAACATCGTCGGCGACTGCCTGCCTACCGTGGCAGGCCCTACACGCTCCCCTTATGGAGAGCCTACAGGAATGACCAGGAGCGCCGGGTCATTCCTGTCCATCAGTGATGGCCTGTGCAATGCAGGTGGAGGCACCCCCGTACCTCCAGCCTGCAGGCCACCACCGGGGGGAGGGAGAGAACGGTCGTATTGCCGTCTTCTCCTTCCCCTTCTACGTTTGCGGAGCGGGGGTTGGGACGGATCGTCTTCTCGCTCCCGCTCCGCCGCCTCCTTATGCGAGATGACTTCCTCGCAGAAGGAGGCAACGGCTTTCCAGCCTCTTTCGCTTCCGAGCATGGCCCTAACGATGCTAGGCAGCGAAAGGTCCCGGCCGACAACCGTGCACAAGACTCGGCGCTGTTCCTCCCAGCCCTGGCAACTTTCAAGGCTGTGCTGCGCCGAGTCTTCCGCCGCGCCGCAATGGTGGCACGACGGGGACTCCTCCCTTCCGATACGGTACAGGTAATTACCGAAACAACCGTGTCCGGAAAGTACCTGCACCAGGCGGAAGGTGAGGAACCCGTGCGGCCGCTCCTCCCACGCCTCGATCACAGGACCGAGGGCGTCGAGAGTGCGGCGTCCAAACTGCGCGGAGGCTAGGTCCTCCCTCCACAGTTGGACCATAGCCTCGCGCGCTACCCGCCTCACCGCGTTGCGCTCTTCAGGGGCTGGCCACTCACCCAGCGCCTTTTGCGCTGCCGTCCAATCGTAGACGGTGGCCAGCACCCTGGCCTCCAGCTCCCATGGAGGAGTCGCCGCGAGCGCACATGCGGACGCGTACCCGACTGTGCGGTAGGCCCTCGCCACCCGCTGTGCAATGGCCCGTTGGGGCCTGCGGAGGAGGGCCACGTTCTCCCGCCGATGCAGGGAGTCCACCCATACAGGAAGTAATGTAAACCTACCTAACCTTATACTACCTATACCTATGTGAGCGGATACTGGACTTTTGGTGATATCTACAATATTGCCTGGATTTGTCGAATGTGGAATTCTATTCTAATAAAGAACTGAAGATTCTGGACGTGCACTGGACCATCCACTAAAGGAGGTACCTTCTAATAATCTTACTATCGTTCCGCGAGTGTCTTAGGGACATTAAGTGTGCTAGTTTTAAAATTAGTTATACGCTTAGTGTAGTATATTCTCTGTAACCACTAGGTTATTAAATAAACCCAATTTATCCCTAAACTCCCTTTTATTTCACTACAACAGGTAACCACACTACCTTTACAATATTTTGATGACGAGCATTTATGTTTTTTTTTTCTGAATTGGCACAACCTGTGCTAACACAAAAATGTTCAATTTTATGTAATTGACCAGAATAATTGGCCTCGGTACCTTCTTGTTTTTATTCAATTGTACGCAATTTTTTCACAAATTCTAAACCTGTGTTGTGATTACAATTTTGTAATATATCAGAATTGGCATTATTAGCTTCTTGTGGGCGTAGCCAGCCTTGGGCTCAGGGTGGGGCAGCAGTCAACCTAATCCCCCCCCTCCCCCGGTAATTTTTTTGTAACTTGAGCCGTTTGGGCTCTGCGCTTATGCCAATTTGTTAATCTGTAAATTTAGAGGTTTATATTTTCAGGACTTTCAGGTACAGAAAATAAACAATTACACACAGGATAGATATGTATTATAGTTTTATTTATGAATAGTCGGTGTTATGAATTACGCGTTTTAATAAAATGTAATATTTAGTTTATTCAAATCTTTATAAAAGCACGCCAAATATTGTAAGACGGCCCTGAGTATGAACGGCAATGCGCGCGTTCGGTCAATCGTGCGAGCTTTTTGTTTTATTCGCACTTTTTTCATATCGACTAATTTTTTTGTGTAACTTTCTTACGGTAATTATGATTGTTGTAAGTGTAAGAAAAAAATTTTTTTTTTGTTTCGTTAGGCACCTTGTAGGTCAGAGCCAGGGTGGGGCAAGCGCCCCAGCTTGCCCCAGTGTGGCTACGCCCCTGCTTCTTGTTCTTATTCATTTGCACTCAAATGTGCCACACATTATACTTCTAGTACTAGTTCTTCGTCTATATACGTGATTACTATACACCTGTATACGGATAATCAGTGTTTCTTTTACAACTGTTCTCAATCGTGATCCTCTGTACTTGTTTTACATCAGATACCTAAAGAAGAGGATATTGGGTCAATACTCTTGGAAAATAAGTATAACCCATGAGCATATGCTCTTATTTGTTTTGATTCAAAATCATATGGTTTCTGTATTATCAATAACTAATAATTAAGTACTTACTATAATATTAGATTTACGTTGTGACCTGAGACGTAATTTGCCGAAATGTTCTATGTATTTCGTAGATCAAAATTTGCAGCAAAATGTGTAGCTTCTTATTATGCATAGTATGAGTTCATTGAAAACTAAAAAAAAAGTAAAAAATGAAAATGTAATGAATGATAGATCAGAACTGATAACAGTAGCATTGAGTTTCGATGCATAAACAAATAAACATAGAAAATTGTGATTACCAGAATTATTAGTAAGTAGGTAGGTTTTATAAACTAATTTAGTTTCAGTAGTTGTCCCGGCGTACTATTCATATCTTCATATTGTGCCATTATAGGCTTCCTATCTACACATTGACGCAAATGAGTTAGTAAATTCGTCAGAACAATATGGCTGAAGCCATGACAAAGGCTGATGCGGTTAAGCCTGCCTTCTCCGAATTAATTCAGTGCAATAACAATCAAGGTGAACAATAGAGCTGTGGGTTCTAGCAGGAAGTAGGAGAACCGTGTAGAGTTTAACCGTGGGACTTTGTAGTTATGATAATATTACGAGGGCGAAGCAAAACTAAACGGTCAACTGCGTCCATATTTATTATTTTTGGTGATGCTTTTAGGTAATAAAAAAATAATACAGGTAAGATAAATTCGACGACCCGTGTGGAGCAATTTCTAATTTCAAATTCTAGGGTCCTGGGTTTGATTCCCTGTGTGGAAAACATTGAAATAATGAGTTTAAATTTCTGTTCTTGGCCTGACATTCCTGCATGACATAGGAAATCCTAGTGTAGCGCTATGATTAAATACTGTCATTTATTTTTTTATATATATTTTTTATGTAATATTACAAATTAGTGGTACCTATTCTTATTTTTTACGTAGAATCCTACAAGTTCAAATAAAATAAAATCGACGTATTGCGTTCTCTGACTCACAACTTTCAATTTATTGTGCAATTAAAAAAGTAAATGTTTCCGACGTTCTATTTAAAGCTTGGTCACCAAACTTCAGCGGATCCCTTGCTTTGCTACTCATACGATCCTGCTCCGCTGAACAACTGCTTCTAATCCCGTATTAAGCCCACCGCCATTATTAATTGTGGAAAACGGCTGCAACGGGTATCCTTGTTTATTATTTATTATTTTATTTCTTGTTTGACATGTGGTTTTTATGTTGACCGTCCTTAATTTATTTTTAAAGGGTTAAGCTATATCTAAGACTTTTATTATTGTATCTCGCATTAGCACAAATTACTATGCTATATACGGTAAACATTCCTAACGATTTTATGATTTTTGGACGATTATTGCACTGATCGAATTGACATTAGAGTAGGTAGCGTGAACCCACTATAAAAGAAGTTCTTTAATAATTTAATGTTTAATAAGTTGATAATATTAAAAATATTATCTTTTTAACGCAATGCTGATTCTTATGAATCATAAGGCTGATCACAAAATAACCTCATTTCCAGACCCTTACACTGTAATTGTAAGTAATAATCCGCTTACAGTAATTTTGCATTGCAAACATACCGAAAAATGAAGGGTTGTATTTTAGGGTACAACTGTTTACTAACGGGTTGCTATTTACTCTTTTTTACTATGAATATGTAGATATTACTCAAACAATCGGCAGGTATAAATAAATAAATAATCGTTACACACTCATAGCCCCTCAGTAATGTAATTAATACCCTGTGTCGTGGGTACCATGGACACATACAAAGACAGGAACACAAACACCTAGACCGAGAACAGACATTTAAACTCATCATTAAAATGTCTGTTTCGCCGGGAATCGAACCCGGGACCCTCGATTGGCAGTCCGGCATGGTAACCATTACGCCACGCAGGTTGTCGAATATAAAAGTAAAAAATGTGCGTGTACGAATATTGCTTTATATTTGTTCACCTGACAAAAATTAAGTAATACAGGAATAAATAATATTCACTCCAACATGGACATACACTGTACCCAATGAAAATATTGATTAAGACTTTTTAAAGTGTAAGACATTCAATTTAAAATCTAGTTGCATATTAAAATTTAACATTTCATAAGTTGTACGGGTGCGTAATGGTAACAAAGAAAAGAATCAAACGTACGAATTCGCCAACGAAGCTAGTTCATAATATGATAACTAGGTGTCTGGACATACTGAATTACAGAGTAATTTGGCGTAAAATGCCAGTAATCACAGTAATTCACTAGCTACTATGATATGGCAGCTTTTAGCGCGGTGACTCGGTGTAAATGCGACAGGGTGTGTACATGCAAAAGAAATCAGAAACGCGGTACAAAAAGCATATAAGTAATGGAAAATGGTCACTCCTGCCCAGTTACTTAGCATGTAATTGATATTAAATATGAGAATGTTAGCAAAAAATAACCTAAACAACAGCGCTGGTTACACAAAAGATTGATGTTTTCACCTACTAAAAATATGCAATATAGTTTCTTCATATTAATTATTTCAATTATTATGTGTTTTTGTCAAATTTACATACATAAAAGTTATGTTGTTAATACATAAGCATCGACAAGGATCGTGACACTTACTGTGTAGGTCCTTCTATGTGATTAAAGTTCGTTTACCCAAAATCACTTTAGGATGTCCGGTAAACGCCAAATCTAATTAAGTTTTAAGTTAAATCTTGCTAATAACGAAATCTTTTATCATTCGCTTCTTTAAAAGCTAATTATGAGATATTCGTCTGTTATAACTCTTACATTCTGGGGCATGGATAACGACACGTATTCTGTAAATCAGAACGGTACATATCGAGACGACAAAAAATAAATAGTCCTCCGTTGCACAACCTCTCAAATGGCAGCAGTGTTGTCACATAACAGTAGTCGCCGAGTGGGCATTGTCTTCGGCGATGTTTATCGGTTATCCTACTTTTAAATCGTTGTTCGTGGTCGCACTACACTTCACTTTGCATTGAGCCAGGGTTGTCGAGGCCACAGAACAATGCAAAAGTGTACCCGTAGCGTCGAGAAATATCATGGAGAGGAACACTGGATTAGTTAGTTCAACTAACTAACTAACTTGGAACGAAGAAGTTTCTCGTGGTCGCACCACACCTAATTTTGCATTGAGTCAGATTTGTCGAGGCCATGGATGAAAGCAAAATTGTACCCGTAGTGTCTACAAATAGCGAAGAAAGAAAGGTTGATGATGTTTCAGCCAGTTGGAGTCCGGTATAACTCTGCTGTTGCCTTTGGAGCATGATGAATTTCTCCACATAAAAAACGCTGAGCTTCTAATTTATTCCATTTTAAATGAAATTCATCATAAAAATGCAGAGAATGCGTAACACATCACTATTCTTGATAGTAAATCAAAATTACAATCATACACCAAATAACAATGATTTCTTCTCAAATATAATGTGGGAAATTGTAAAACAAAACATTCAATTCATAGTTAAACTATTGTTTGAATCTGTTGAGCTGATTGTTGATAAATAAAAAGGCAAATGGAGATATACTACTGTATTTGTAAAAGAAAATATTAAACTAAAATACTTTCATTACTTGAAATATTTGTAAAATTCCCAACAATTTTCAACTTGGCTCAAACTTATAGTAATAATATAGTTTATGGTTATGCGTTGTTATTACACAAATCAAGTAGAATGTGGTAACCCTAATTGCCAGTGGTGGCATAACGGGTGCATTGTTCGAACTCATATATAATTTTACTTAATTGACACTTATGCACTTACAAAGCAGCTGTAATGATGTTTGATATGATTTATGGATCTCACGACTTCAACAGTATTTCAAAACGATGGAACAGTATTTTTCACTCCTCGTAAATTGCCAGATATCCGAAATAATGATATCGGTCACATAAATCTCGGTTTCACAAAACTATTAAACTGTCTTCCATAAATGAGTTTAAGGTGTTCAGTGCAGAACTGGAAATTTATTTTATTTGCTATTACCATGGTAGGTTTAGAGATCCATTTTTTTAATGACTTGAATCCAAATTCTTCTGCACAATTATTTATGGATACGGAATTAGTAAATCGTTGATTATCATTGTATATTACACAAAGGCAACAAGGAATAAAGTGTTTTTTTTTTTACTTGACAATCACGAGATGGTATAATTTCGAGATTAAATCCTCATTTTCCAACATCTCCATGTAACAACATCAGCGAACGCACCCATTCCATCCGTCATCAGTAACAATGAGCCTCCAAAATCCGGACCAAAAAGTTGACAACATTTTAATAAAAACGCCGAATAGCCTTTGTCGTCCCAAAATATTTCCTCTTTTTGTCATTTAGACGCACAAAGCATTCGTGGCAAACATTTATAAAACGTTAAGCTCTTCGTTTTGTTCAGCCGATGCTTCCTCCCTTTTAGGGCAGATACCACAGATACGCAATTTGCATGTAGGTATGCCCGGGTATATTAATTCCTCTTTATAAGTGCAGATGTGTTTGGATATGAAGAGATTTAATGTCTAATTGTTTCATTTACCCTTAATGGTCCCGGCGTCTAAACAGGGACCGATTCGATTGTATCTTCGAATGCTAACATGCAAACGCAGGTTTCTGTGTCTGCTTCCGGAGGACAATCAACAATCAGAAAGTTGTATTTATGGGCCCGACTTGTGTTGTTAATTCTAAAACAATCAAACCATTTGTTCGTTAGACTCCGCAAATTACCGCTCTGGCAACACAATGTAATCAGCTTAACATGGTCTTACAAGTTATTATTTTTCGTTGCCTATATAGAAGGGCTTTTCAATTCAAAATACATTTACATTAGCTTTTCAACTTTGTGCTACTGTGTTTGTGCTACTTTATGCTATGTTTTTTTATTTACCGTAATGTTTGAGAGCAATTGTTTTTTGTTATAAATTTGATACGGTTAATCTTTTAATCCATCTGTTGCAAATTTCATTATGCGTATCAAAAGCAAGCTCGTAAACTAAAGAATTTGCCAGCATACCTACCTGCTCATTTGCGTAGGTTGGCGAAGGTCAGACAGGCATTGTTTCGCTAAGATCCCTAAAGTTATTTGTCAAGAAATCTGAAGCGAAATAGCGTAAAAAATCTTCCCCTACAAATTCTCTGGGCACATCAGGTCGAATTCTGTCCCTATTATTCGACGACGGAGGGTTATCTCTCGTTGTGGTATGAATAAAGATATTACTTTTCAATGCTACGTATTTTGTTATTGTAATTTCTTGAAATAATGTTGTAATGCTCAGTATTTCATTTATACAAGTAAAATTTTCTGCTTATAAATATATTTGATTAATATTTATTATTTATAATAGTTTTTTTTTGGTATCCTAAAGGGGCTAAAAGTAGTAACATATTTTTATAACATAGTGGAATCGCAACCAACAATCATTATCGAGATTATGCTATCGCAAATAATTAAACTGTTTTTTCTTTTTCGCACAATTTTACCTCACGTTTAATATAATCGAAACACTGCTTTACAAAATTAAAAATGTTTTTTCTGAAAAACTTGCAGAAAGACGCGGTGAGTGAATTTCCTTAATAGAGATAATTTATAAAGGGAATTGGGTTTTTCTCTTTTTAAATACATTGTTTTTCATTTTTTTTATATTCATTTACATGTGGTGGGTCTCGTATATTATAAAATATTTAGTATCATTACAATGAAAATGTAGTGTTCTTTTCTTTTGCTTACTATTAATATGTATAGAAACGCTTATTATGTAATTGTTATTTTTTTATTAGGTATTTGTTATTTTTTGTTTGTTTATTATTAAGCTTTTAATATTTGAAAATGTGAACAGAGACAACCCTAGCGCCGTGTGCCCTTTTCAGACTACTCTCAATACGTATTGTTCGTAAGTCCCGCGCTTTGTGCGTACCCTTCGCTCCAAAGCTTCACAAAAATCTGAAATCTATTCAAAAATCGCTTTTAAAGCATCGAAATAAAGCTTTAGATTTAGTTCTTGTTTTAAATTATTCATATGTAGAAATCATTATCGTCAAAAATATTTCTTGTTTTACAAAATATTGTAGGAAATCAACATGTTAAGTGACGCAAGTCGCGATTTTATAGGTAGCCTAAACACTGCCATTAGAAAAGACTGAAATTATAATTAATATTTTATCATTTTCATGAGTTATCTAATTTTTTAATCTTTGTTACAGGTAAGTTTCAATTATTTGATAGTTATAATGGGAGCTCTTGATGCAGACAAGAAGGTGCTAATACACATGGTTCCAACGTAAGTTTATATGGTTTCTTAAGTAATTTATTTGTATGTACAACATGCTATACATGCCTCAATAAAATATTTTCAAGCATTGGCGAAAATAAGTTTAATTTACTAAAGTAGATAGCAGTAGTAGATGAGCACACAGTAAATAATGAGTTTACCCTACGGGATAAATATTGTGGGTCTAAATATCCTTATAAAACCTTTTACCTAAATGTGTCCTAATCAAATATTTTCAATCACAAATGATTCAATCATTTGTGAAGTGCAGATAAGCAGATAGAAGATAAAATGCGAATTAACACCAATAAAAATATCTACTAAGAACAGAACACAACACTTTCAAATTCGGTAGGTCAATTACTCCACGTACCTGGCAGGTCGGGGGCCAATCAGTCCATCGGCCAGCCCTCGGTAGTGAGTGGGCTGGTACCGACCCGATGGTATCGGTGTAATTATTGTAAATATGACCCGGGGACCTTATCGTTGCTACAATCACGAACTTGGAGATGTAGGCGCCGGATGAGATTATATACTGGAGTTGGTACAAGCTCTGAGAGTGAAGTGATATTGAGGAAATTAAGTTTATGATGTAATAATTCTAATTTCAGCATAGCGGTTTAACGCTTACGGAAGCAAACAAAATAAGTAAAAACTGATTACTAAGTTTAATGAAATAAAAATTAGCAATGACCAGGATGCAGGATTATGTACTAAAAACTACTATTATAATACCTAACTAAGGTACGCGTACAGTATAAAGTTCCAGTCATCACAAATTCCTTATTTTAATAACGTATTAAGAGATCTCATGGGGTTTTAGGAAGGCAATCAAAATAATTTAAGTAAAACAAAGTTCTTAGTTTAACATTTTCATTGAAATGAAATAACTATAATTCGGATAATAAACTAAATCTAGAAAATAAAACATTAGTGCCGAACGTACCAGATACCAGGCATCACAAATAATTATATACGTCAATCAAATAACTTCATCAGATTTAAACTAAATTAGTCTTTAAACTGATTTTCACACAGTCAAGACGTCAAAAATAGTACATATCTCTGTCTCTCCATATTTCTACCGCAATGTCTTCTGTTCCTTTCCAATCTACGCTATCTTCATAACTTTGAGCTTGATCATACACGTATCATGATGAAAGTTGCCATTAAATAAATCGCTTCCTCCTACATTTTACATGAAACTACGACAATCAGGGTTATCTACTTCCCGTGACGAACGGAGATGTTGTCCTTCAGATAACATAAACTTTACCGCATTGGAACTTTGACGGTGTTGGATGTCTTATCTGAGATATAACGAAATATACTTCGCAATTTACTGTGCAAAAACTAGTCAGTTATTGAACTAAGTAACTAAGGACTTATGGATCTTAATATATTATTATGATGATCTTTATTTTTATTGCTCCGAAAAATAGCGTGTCTTACAATGCCAGAATAAGTGCCGCATACTTAAATCTATGTCGCATACAAATAAAAGGATTTGTCTTAGCCAAAGTAATCGCTTCCGTTACGCTATCTTTTTTGAAGTTCGCGATCGTGAACTAAAAATGCTGTTTGTCTACGCATTTGTATCGGATAGTGGTCGATGACAATTCGAAGTTTATGGTTTCGTTACGAATTTTGACATTGGCTACCAACTTGCGGTACATAACGATGACGATTGACTATGTGATTTAACGTGACACGTCAATCCCATACATAAATTCTTAAATAAACTTCGTTATCAGTGCAAAAAATAAAATAAAAAATAAACAAAAGCAAATAATACGAAAAAATAATTTTTGAACATTATACTTGTCATATACTGTTAACACAAAAGACCCAAATCTTATTTATAGGTACCTAAATCTTTCAGAACTTCATTTAGATAAAAACAATAGAAAAATTATATCCTATCCATACCGCAGTTAAGATATAAATTTAATCGTAAAATCGATTTCTTTTTATGGTTTGACGAACAAAAAATTTTATAGCAAAAAGGTCATTCAACGAGAAATCCTGCAGAAATCTGCTATATCCCGACCATAGTAATAAAACTCTATAAAATCGTCAAGAGTACGTTGAACTACTATTATTAGTAGAAGGGTCTGATAGAATTCTTGAAGCTAATAGAACTTTTCACATTTATTTTGATGAATGATAGTAGCGTCTGGAATCACCGTCTCTTACGTCTGCTGTAATTTAATTGATACTTATATTTTTGATTAAAAATGCTTTAAATTTTACAGTTCTATGGAATAGCCATAAAATGCCTTTCGTATATCTAGCTTTTTTAACCCCCGACGTAAAAAGAGAGGGGTGTTATAAGTTTAACGTGTCTATCTGTGTATGTCTGTGGTGTCGTAGCTCCCGAAAGGATGACCGTTTTTTGTGTCATAGATAAATTTATCCCGAGTGTTTCATGAAAATTGTCAGCTTTTTGAAGATCATCAGCTTTTCAATTGATGAGGGGATCTGACTACCTTCCATATGTCATATCGATTCGAAATTTGGTACGAATAAATAATTATAGGAACAAGTGACGATAATAACTATGTAAAATAGGTTTAAATTATTATTTGTTAGTTTTAAAGTTTATTTTTTGTATCGGGGGGGTTTTTAAATTTACTCTCTAATTGAAAAACAATCTATACCACCCTTATACAATGAGGCCTCCATAAAACAAATACTTTTTCGTTAGCTGCAAACAAATATTTTTCATTTTCAAGCTTCTCCACTCATCTTGTAACATTTCAACTATATTTGTCAAGACTTCATTTTCGCTAACAAGTATAACGAGAAAGTGTTGCGGTGTATTCAGCCTTTAATTTAAATACTTCTCGTTCATCTCACCAAAACCGTTGACTTGCACCATAGTCTTACATAAATCAGATACGCGTAAGAAGAAAGCAGTTAATCTTATTTTCTAAAGTTTCGCTCGAAGCGAGGCCGCTTCGCAATACCTACTTTAATTACAAAAAAGGCGAATACATTACCTTTTAAGAAAACCCGACGCTTCTGAGACACGTCTGAGGTTTAAATTATAGCCTGACAAGATGTCCGTTCGATCACTTGCGACTTTATTATCACTTACACGGAGTTTACTTCATTTTTATGCCAAATAAATCTTGGGACGCGAATGAGAAATGTATTTATTGAACAGCTAGAACGTTGTTGTCTATAAAAGTAACAAATAATGAGATTTCCAGGCAAACTTCTTTAACTGCAATCCTATCTGAGGGTATTTATTTTTTATTTACATTTTCAACAGATTCTGCAATAAACACATCAGGAAAAATTCCTAACTGAGAATCAAAGCAATTAAGTATAGGCTAAGTACGTTCAATACCGTTTTTGCTTTATTAAGAAATGTGGTTTATGTACTATAAATATAAATTGCATCAGAGCTTCGTTGATAGAGCTAAGTAACATCATCAGGTAGTCATTGCATGATATCATGATAACTGTAAGCAATGATATCTAACCTTGACTTTTAGTTTGCTTTGATCCGGTCTATCATTTTTTAACTATGTTAAAAATGTTATTTTATTTTCAATTCATTTTATTGAATGTTACTGTGGTGACCCATAATGTACAGTTTGATTCTGTTGGTTTCCGTTTTGCAAGGATGGATGATTCTAATCTAATTATCATCAATCCATGCATCAGCTTTAGTCATAGTCCGCTACTGCTAACGGCCCTCCTTCTAGCTACTTCCCGCTGTCTTCCTTAGGTCATCAGACTCATCAGTCCATCTGGTGTATTCTAATAGTATTTACAAATATAATATTATTTGGTACATTACTTGTTGCAAAGAAAATAAAATTTTATGTAAGTTTTATTAACTTTGTCATAATTTTGAAAACTTGATGCAAATAATTTAAATTCTGCCATAGATGTATCGGCATCAAACGCTGACCTTATTACACGCGACTGGCATACTAAAAGGATTCCTTAATTAAAAACGACCTTGCAAACATTCCGGCTGATAAAGTTTATCCAATTATCTTTTCATACTACTAACAAAGTGGTTTGACAGCTAGCGAACAACGAATATTGATTAACGATAATTATTTTTAAAGCAATATTGATGTGGAATACAAAATTAATGATGTTAAAAATTGTAACGAAATATTCGCACAAGCTATTACCTAAGTTATTCTTGAAAGGTATCGATTTTTCATAAATTGTACTGCGATATAATAAGCTAATATGTTTAATTAAAATGCTAAAGTCGCTATCATACGTGCTATAACAAAAATAGTATATAATTTTTCATATCATATCGCCTATCATACAAAGAGACAAAACAAGACGCTGAAATTAAATTACCGTAGGTACAATTAATTTTATCAAGTGAAGTTAGCCTCATACGTGAGATTGCATATCTTGCTATTTATAATGCAGTAAACGAGTTTAATGTCATGCGAGTGGCATCTTAGCTCCGTGTTTATATAGATTACGTGGACAAAACATCAAGGAATGTCGGCGGCAATGATTTTATTGCCTTGTTAACTGTTGAGCCTTATTTAGGTACTACAATTTATAAGGATACAGCATTTGTACAACAGTTTCATGTAGGTTCACGCTCTGATGACAGTAATGAGATAGTTGAAATTAATAACTTAAAAGAAGATACAAACAGTTGATTTCATAAATGAGACGTATTAGTACTATAAAAAGAAAAAAATATTGTCCTCAATCAGTGTCACGCGAACAATAAACCACCCCAATTTCAGAATATGAAGAGCCAAAAAAATGACATCAGCGCCCATTTATAAGCACGTATTCGGCTCATTCGCGACAACAAACACAATTTTCTACCACGTTCACGTTACTCTAGAATCAAATAGGCAAATATTGATAAAAGCAAAGCCGATCGACTTGGCAGATGTCGTAGCCGCGGAACTCACCCTCCATATAATTTAATGTCGAAAGGGGGAATGACAATAGCTATCGATTCTTTTTTGCCCCAGGGAAATCGGCTCTTCATCACCGTTTTACACTATCATAGCGGAACAACAGTTTATTATGATCAAAGCTACATTTTTTATGCTTCGAGTAAACTTACCTACTTCCCATGGCAAGTAAAATTAATAAACAATCGAATTAAAAGCAATCAGTATTGATATGGTTTAATTAACACGTTACCTACTTACCTTTTTGAATTTTTATTGCTTACAACATTCGCAATGTTATCTATCAATTTACTCGACAGATTTTTCTAAAAGCTTAAATTACAGGTCCATTAAGTTCTCAAAATATAGCTACATTCTTTCTTTATTGTTAATTTCTTACGGTTATATTGTGATTAAAAATGAAATACAATACAGAAATTAATGGTAAGCCTCAAATTAATGGGATAGAAATTCAAGTTCCGCACGCAACCACATTGTTTCCTATCTTCATAATTCCAATTCTGGTGTAGAAGCCTACACTGATTCTCGAGGAATTGATGTTGAATAATTAATGGTTCTGGGGTAACCATCCCTAATGTTCCCGTTTGACTGATTGTTGTCGAGGAATCCGTTCGCCGAAATGAACATCTTGTTATCGCTAATTTCATCAACCGCACCTTGTAAGCCTTGGGGCTATTTTGTTTCAGTGTAATGACGGGTCACATTTCTAATGAATTTGATACGACTTTAATGAGTGCTGCTAATTGTTTCTAGATTCAGCGAAATTAATGAATGGCTTGTAGTAAGATCGCGTTGTTTTTCTCGTTTTTCGAATATTTTGTATGCAATCCTATTCCGGAATTTTAAATACATATAAAATACGAATTTATCCATACTAAGTATCCAGGCTCAGTGGCACGCCTTGGGAGAGGCCTATGTCCAGCAGTGGACTGATACGGGCTGATGATGATGATGATGATGATGATGAAGTATCCATACTAATATAAATTCGTAAGTAACTCTGTCTTTAATTTGTTTAATGAAATTTGGAACACATGTGGAGTGGACCTTGGCAAAGGAATTAGGATGTTTCCTACAAGAACTATAAAACGTGTCCACGTAGGCGAAGCCACTGGCGGAAGGCTAGTTTATACGAGTAAATAAATTTATATGTTAAATCGAACATATTTCGTTGTAAATCATAACAATTTCCGTTTCATTAACATAAATTAAATTTTCATAACGAATTATTGTGATAAATTTAAATTCCATATTTAAAAGTCTTAGCTCCCAAGTGAGATATAACCAGAAGGTATTTCTTAATTTTTCATTGTGTTCAGTGAGGCACCATCCCCTGGGTTTACTTTTACTTAACGAAACCTTATTTAAAATAAACAGAGCGGTGTAAACGGGAGACGTGCCTCAAATTCTGAACGCTTCAATAACGCTTTATTATTTTCACTGGCAATAACAGCTTTCAACGTAAAACGTTTCGCTTTAGCTAACACTATTATATTAGGGTTAGAAATGAAACTCTTTTTGTACTGATTAAGTAGTATGATATATTTCTACCGTTTACAAAATGTTAATATAAAGAGCTAGAGAGATATTTCTCATTTTTTCAAGCTTTTTTAATATATAATAATGAAAACACGGTTATTAATTAAATAGATCAATACCTATATTATACATACAGTATAACCTCGATTATCCGAACCAATTGGGTCCAAGGCTAGTTCGGATAATCAAAAATCCGGATATTCGAAACGTCGGATTTTTGGGACAAGATTATAAGAAACACATTACCAACACCTTAACAGTTAACCTTAACAGTTCCATACATATTTATAATTTTTTTAAAAACATTTGTATTAACGTTAGGATTTAAACAATTGAAAAAAGTCGAATGCTTTTTTAGTTTTTTTTCCATATAATTGCCTTTTTTTTATTGACGAACGGCTTTAATCCGTTTTTGAGCGGCTAAGTCTCACAGCCGTTTGAGAAGGCGAAGTTGCGTTGGGCAAGATTCTTCTTGTCTCGAACCATTCGAGACCCGTCTCAAAAGCGGCAAATGCCTCCGCAGTCCCCATGCGAAGGTTTCTTCAATGCATCCACGCTTATGTCGCTACTACTCCTGTCGAGGTTCGGAAAATCGAGGTCCTACTAAGTATCTTGAAATTGCTTTGACTATATTTTTATAATATTTTTCTAACAATATGGATTCACCATTTGTTACGTTTTTATACATGCATGATTGTTCAGCACGGATATTATTATGAGGTTTTGTACATTGTCGGTAAATCCCTTTTTGGCTGCAACCCTTTTGCGTCCCACTGCTGGGCACGGGTCTCTCCCCCTTATTGGGGAGGCCTGGAGCTTACTCCACCACGCTGCTCCAATGCGGGTTAGTGGAGATGCGGGTTAGTGGCCAACCCGCTGTCGGATGTTTTCAACCCGCCCATAAGGCCTCCGACAAGGTTTAACGACTGTTATCTATCGACAACAACCGGGACCGACGGCTTAACGTGCCCTCCGAAGCACGGAAATGCGCATGAAATTTTTTGCCACTAGCGGTCACCCATCTCACAACCGACCGCGCCCGTTTGGCTTAGCTGCGTAGACGTTTGCGTTCTACTCTAGCCGCCGAGCCATGCGCGCTTCAGCCATGCGCGCTTCTTCCCTAATCCCTTTTTACCTACAGAAAATATTCATACCGCCATAGCATTATAGTTGCACTTAGCAAGCTAGTTAAGACTTTACGACTCAACATAGTTGCAATCTCTAATCTCATAGGCACTTATTCTACGGCATAAGTTGCACTATTGCAGTTAATGCGCTTTCCTGCTTTAAAAGCATTGTCAATTACTTTGTTCTTTATGAATATTCAACGGTATTAAGTTATTAATTAGGTTTAATAGCTTCTAGGTCGTTATTTTAAGTAAATTATGGTTACTATACCATAGTCATCTACACTGCTCGTTACGCTGCTACTTCGAAGACTTGTGGAAGCCTCATGTAAGTGTAGCCGACAACTGCACCTTTTAACTGAAAAACAAAGCAATTGCTTTACGGCAGAAGTGCATGGCGTTGGTACTCTTTTTTTATACATAAACTGAACAAAAAGGCAGACGGGCCGCGTGGTGAAGCGATCACCGTCGCCTATAGACACTGGCAACCTCAGGGTAGCCACCCGAGCATTGCCGGCTTTGGAGGAGAACTTTTTTACAGCTTTCTTGAAGAACCTCATGTCATAGTCCACTGAAAATGCCTCAGCTGAAGGTTATCCCAGAGCGTGCAAAACGGATTGTGGAAGACCGCCACGAGTCCAGATGGTGTCAGTTGAACTTTGACCTTCGTCTGGTGGTATAATCATAGAATGGTGACGTAGGCATCAATTCGAAAAGTTCCTCAGAGCACTCACGCACTCACCTTTGATCACCGTCTAACATGATATTCCACTTTACTCCCACGTAGTCGAAGCCTGAAATGACCGACTGCACGGACTGCCTCAGAGGTCCGCTTCGCTTTCCGCAGAACCATTACGACAGACCACTCTAAATCAGTCGCCTCATAACAATGCCCAACACGAAAATTTAAGCAATAAACGACGCCTACAGCGGATCATTGACCAAATAAGACTTTACTGCGATTTCATTGACAAAATTTTTGATTTTACGACCCACTTTACCATAACAGAGACGTTGTAATCCCTGATCTTGTTGTTTATTTAAAAGTATCGGATTCTTGAGTAAATAAAATAAACTGTGTTCCGATACTAAACGTTTAATTGAATACGCATATCGCCTTTCCTTAAACTCGTTTGACAGGCATAAAGATAAGATCGACGGGTCATGAATTTTGTAACCCTCTATTACAGACTTGTCATACTGTAAACGATAAAAGAACAGACAGTAATTAAATTTGTTGGTAGTCTTAATAACAACGAATTCACTGCATACAACAAAATATTACGATACTATAAACTCTGTACTGCTTCACTTGTTCACTGAGTTTTTTTACACAAAAATCTACTATTACTAATTAAATTATAAAGAAAATTCTTTAATTCCAATGAAAATTCTTCACTATTTATTACTTCTGTGTATAGTTTATTATTTTAATAGATTTCAGTCCTAAAATTTTACATATTTTGCATATACCGAAGAAGTACAGAATCGCCATCTTTTATCATATGAAATCGCATATTTTGTTTCAATGTCATGCATTAGTATATAAGTCGTCAGTAGAACAAGCCACGGGAATAAATTGTCTCGACTAATTAAATATTGAACAACTTCCTAACTCGATCCGTCACTTTTAACACTTTCAATTATACATTTAAATATTAATGTAATAGCTAGCTTTCAATTCGTTTCGCTTTTATTATTTCTCTACTGTATCTACTACCATTAATCTGATAGAGATTGCTGTTTTACTGATAGATTTTCTCTTTGTCTTATTTTTATTTTGCCCCTTATTGTCCTTGTTAACTCTCATAGCCTTAAGCTATATTTGCTTGAGGTACAATAATTTCTTTTATTTTCGTGCATGATGGCCATTGGCCTATAGTAAACGTAATATCTATAATTTGTTTTTTGTTTTTAAAAGTAGACATAGTGAAACTCGTAGATTTTATAGACTCATCCTTTATATTAAGATCGAAACGAGCTGCCGTATTTCTTGTTGAAAGAAAGTCATAAAACAGAAAATTGATACGGGGATGTAAATTTTACGCCAGTCTATTACAGCCCCATATAACTGACAAGGCCTAACGAGACTCATGAAAAAGTTAGCCAATTTGTTGTCTTAGCTAAGTTTACGTGTTACGTTTGGGGCCAATATATCTCGGGCAAAGGTTTTCACATTCCTTTTTTTGACAGCGGTCCACAATTTATTTTATCCGCTTATTTGTTTCTGAAATGGAACATTTCATTCTATTTATTAAACCGATTAACTAATTTAAACCAAACTGCTTAAATTTAAGTTAAAATTAACTTCGTTTTTATATGTATATGTGTATATTTAAATCTTGATATCAAAATGATTAAGGAGTAGATAGCTACGCGGGAAGTATATAAACGAAAATCATTCAGCTCTGTTTAAATATTCATTTGTCACACGTATGTGGACATGCGAGCTAGAATTTTCCGGCTGTGACATCATCGACAAATTCAGGTGTCAAATATTAGTACTTTAAACGTTTTGTCTTGTTGGTTGAAATATTATTATCTGAGATATCTTAGTGAATAGCAGACATATTGCTATTCACAGTAGATTAGTTAGTTTGAAAACTACAATATTGCAGTATAATTCCTTCCTGTTTTCAAGCAAAATTCCACTGTTCTTCGTAATATCAAGCCTAGGTACCTCCCACGCAGGTGACGTTACTGCCCCTATACACTTGTTTAGACGAACGGCATACTGAACGGGCGGCAGTCTGAATGTAGCAGTTGCAGATTTATTGCTAAATTACCATTTATTACGACCAGATGGAGTTATGAAACTGCAACTTGGATGGTGACCATGATTGCTTTATGAGTCCGTT
This sequence comes from Pyrgus malvae, assembly GCA_911387765.1. Classification (NCBI taxonomy): domain Eukaryota; kingdom Metazoa; phylum Arthropoda; class Insecta; order Lepidoptera; family Hesperiidae; genus Pyrgus; species Pyrgus malvae. The sequence goes on from OU426948.1 coordinate 23,772,826, forward strand.
GATACGTATCGCTAATTTTGCTTTATTGCGACAGGTACATTTTCCACGGATAATTATGTAGGCTCTTTCTTAACTCCGTACGTCCTTTATTTGTCTTCGTCTGTATCATTACAGGCATAAATAAATGTTAGCTATTTTATGTCTTGAACTGGTTTAAATACAGCTCATAGGTAAGAGTCATAAGACAACTTTATCCCCTCTTTGAAGTGTAAATAATTACTGATCTTACGGTATCATTCTAGTCTCTTTGCCTTTTTTTGTTTTATGTAGGTTCACAAATAGCTCGCCTTCATTGAATGTATTAGGTATATTATTAGTATTATAAAAATGGGTCAAGATGTTTTTCTAAATCTGTTGTTGCTCAACAATATTACCGACCGATATAAATATTCCAGCTGTATAAACATTTTTGCAAGTGTTAGTATAAAATGTGAGAGTGACATTGTATCGCCGCCGACCGCATTGCAGCAACGTGGATTACGCTCCAACACTTCGAACAGATAGAAAAGCTTTATCTGGAAGTGTGACAGGGATTCTCTACTTTAGAGAAACAACGACGAAGAATATAAAGCTTAACTTACTAAGTAAATATAAAATGAAATTAAATACAAAAACCTACCCGTGTAGCTAACAAGTCAGACTATTTAATTCCGCCTACCGGATTTGTAGATTGCAATGCAACAGACAAATTAAAAACGTTATCAATTAATTAATTTGGTGATTGAAAAAAAAACATAAAAAAATGAATTACAAATTTTCATTCAAACTTTTTGTGTCCAATCGCAATCTTAAGTTCCTGGTTCAGTTTTCCTATTTTTTATAAAGTCCATTCATGAATTTGGATGTTAACGTCCTCCTAAGCTCTATTCTGTAGAATCTAAAGGTGTAAAAACGATGTTTCTATCGAGGACAAGTCTTGACATTAAGCGACCTATTATGGAATAAGACTACTTAACAATACAATCTAAATAAAGATATATTAAGTCGAAACTAAACTGAATTTATCTTAACGCATTTTTTTTTATATAAGTAGTCTAAAACCTAGCCTTCCGCCAGCGGCTTCGCCCGCGTGGACCCGTTTTATAGGTTCCCGTAGGATAAAAACCATCCATGTCCTTTCCCAAGGTCCACTCTATCTGTGTTTCAAATTTCATTAAAATTGGTTCATTAGTTTAAGCGAGAAAGCGTAACAGACACACAGAGTTACTTTCGAATTTATAATATTAGTAGGGATAGCGGCCGCCCACGACTTCGTCCGCGTGGATGTTTGATTGTTTGAACACGCTAATCTCAGAAACTACTGGTTCGAATTGAAAAATTATTTTTGTGTTGAATAGTCCAGTTATTAGGGAAGGCTATAAGCTATTATAACATCATGCTATGCGACATTAAACTCCTCCAACGATGTATTCTGTGCTCCAATGCACACACGCACACTGTTTTGATAGATATGATCTTTGACGTTAGGAACACACCTACATTGCTTAGACAACAGTGAGTGCTTGTAATTTAATATGAACTTTATACAATAGCAATAAAGCTCAAATTGACTACGTTTTAGTTAGAAAACATTTGTATGGGAAAAAGAAAAGGGCTGTTTTTATGGTTTTTCCGGCAATTATTCGAATTTTTCTCGCCGTAAAAACCATCCTTGAACTTCAACGAACATTTAAAAAAAACAATTGGCCAAATTGGTCTAGGCGTTTTTGAGTTATGCGCTTACCAACACATTTTGCGATTCATTTTTATATTATAGAGAATAAAATAAAAAACTATTGTTTATATAAATGATAACATTCAGAGTTATTTTTACTGTTACGTGTACTTGCGCCAAAAATGCTATCGCGCATTACCTTACTACTCGTACATATTTGAATTATGTTATAACGATTATGAGATTGTGAGATCTTTTTTGTCCCATATATTATTCATTTCTATCTTATTCATTGTCTTTATCCTTCTTACATTTGATAAAATAGGATTTACCTATTTTTACTGTTAATATTTAATACATTTTTATGATCAATTACATTCTATAGTAAGTACATACATATTACTTAGTCGCCATATTATTCAGAACTGATCATCGCAATTCTGGATTTTGTTATAAATACTTTTAAGGTTATGTTTTTAAGTACGTAAAGCTGCGATCCAATAAAAAAACTTTCATTTTTCTCATTTATATTATTGTAACGCTTATGATTATCTTCTGATCTTATTTTTCTGTTTTTTTTCGTGATGTTTTATTTGTCTTATAAATCGTTCTTCAGGTTTAGTTAGAACAATAACACTTCAGACTTATGCTTCAGGGCGTATTCAGACCAATGCGGGTATATAAGCTCCTTTTGGAGAGCGTGTGATCTGCGTATCGGTGAGTTATTGTCGAACATGTAACTCGTACAAGCTTTGACGCACCATAAGCTCGTACGTATAAGGTAAGCCGCGACAGATGCCAACTATATTGGTTCGAGTACGACGGACGGACGGAATAAACCTATGTACGCGCGTATGATTTTTACGTGCAAAAAACGAGCGTGTACGCACGTATATCGAAATGACCTTATATGCGCAGAAAAATACGGTGGTTTAAAAACACTCTTTGTTAATAGTATCGACATACTCGTCAGTGGCAGATCAATCAAAGCTGGTCGCCGGCGCTCAGCGCCCAGCGCGCCGACAGCCGCAGTGATTGTCCGCCGGGGCCTTGTGATTGGCGCCTTTTTGTTTAATAACACGCCAGCCAACTAGCTTTAGCGATGACAGGGAAAATTAACAACCGGCTAGGTAAGGGCCTGACTGTAAGCGAGAGACTTGAAAGCAGGATAAAACGAAGTTAGAGAAGCATGTAAAATTAATATGTGATTATTTTAAAAAATCTGATGTCTAAATACGCTCAGTGAACTTAGTAACTTACGATTTATGCTTTTTGGATGTATGCTTTGGAATTTTATTTGCAAAATAAAAAATTGTGTTTTAAATAAAATACTAATGAAGAATTTAAAGTAGTTCACATTCAGAATACATTAACTAAAGTTTATACCTTAAAAATAAAATTTAAGTTTACATGTTTCTTAGACGTTTTTAATATGAATGTAATTGTAAAATATTTGACTTTTGAAATCGGAATTGAAATTGTCTTGAATTGAAATTTAATGTAAAAAAAGGTATCCTGTGTAATTATAAATGTTGACGTGTAATATTTTTTTACAAATAATTAATGAACTATGAACTATGCATCTTACTTAATTATCTGTTTAAAATATCATACTTTTATTCCAACTGCTTTTCTTATTAACTCGTAGGTAATAAGACAAGTGTCTTGCTCTTTAAGTCAACTAGTACATTTAACTCTATTATAACCTCTTTTATATCTTTCTACAAAGAGCATTATACATAAGTAATAAAACTGAGCTGTGTAATCACGGTTGTTAACATTACCGTAAAGTAATTTTACATGAATTCAACCTGATATTAAATTTGCAGCATCGTATATTTTAAATATTATTAATTTTTGTCTTATTTATGTATTTTTTCATAAATAGACTAGCAAAAAATATAATTAGCTTGTATTGGTCAACTATTGTCGAAATAAAAACTTACTGTTAAAATTGTATTTGAGACAAAATTGGAATATCCGTTGACCAAAATTGGAATATCCGTTACGAGTTTATAAGATCTAATGCATATTATTTCTATGCATGCTGTCTTCATCGATTTTACTTAGAGATAGTTTAACTTTCATGTATCGATAAAACCAGTTAAGGACCAAATAAATACATAAATCGCTTTGCTTTGTATGAGTAAATCGGAACCGATGACAAAAAATAGTTCTCAGCGTCACAAAGACTCAAATGGCAGTCCTTTATTCCATTCAAACGGGCTCTGTCATTCCCGACCAATACAATTTCTATCGACATTTCTCCACTATTCTAATATACTTGTTGAAATCACAACATTCTTTTTATTCAATAATCTACCTTATGCCGTCGAGATATGATGCATGTGATTCTCTATTTAAAAAATCGTTGGGTTGGATTGGTATTCAATACTTACTTAATTTATTTGCCTGTGTTGTGACTGTGTCTTTATGATTCATTCTAAAACTAATACCTTTGAGGTGGTTTTTACCCGACGCGTTCTCGGAACAATGATCATAATAATTTACGATGCACCCAAACCACACCTTTACGGCGTAAAAATGATATATTCCCCCTCTTCTATCTTTCTTTTTCTGTCTACATCCTGTTTGTAAAAGCGAAAATTAAACATCTGAAAAGCTTGTGTTGTTGTGTGCACAGTTTTTAATAAAGTTTTTTTTTATTCCATGAGCATATTACGTCATGCCTTTGGTTGGCATCTAGTTGCGTCAAAGGATTGGATAAAGCTGCTAAAATTCTATAAAGTGTCTTATATTTAAAATCAAATCAAACAAAATTGTTTAATTTAAAGATTAATAGACACATTTACTTTAATAGAAAATTACTAGACAAGAAAATTACCAGAGATATGTACTATACTAATGATGATGGTTATAAAGATGGGTCTGGAATAAAACTTGCCTTTATCTGTAGGTATAGCGTCCGTGGGCTAGGTACTTATATCTACGAAAATTCTACTTTAAAAATACAAGGTTTTTGAGGCAAAGGCGATAAAAGGCGGCCGTTTAAAATTCCCGCAAACATTTTTACGAGCACGACACGTTGGCAGGACATGTCGAAAGGGGAACATGACATGTAATGATTTTTGTAATAGCAGGGAAGGGACTTATGACTGACTGCGTCGTGCGTTAATGCGTCTTGTGTGAAACATTGTCGGTAAAAACATGAAGCGAAAAGAGACCATAATGAAAAACTACGAAGAAGATTGCTAAAACAGTGTTATTATCAAAGGCTAGAGATAAAAAAGCAACAAAATTATTGTTATGCTCTACACTGATGCTGAAACTCTTAAAGCTTCATCTAATAGATTGGCAATGTTGTTAAATTATTATTTTGTTCAACCTTTTTTTTTATGACCCACTGCTGGGCACAGGTCTCCTTCTCACACAACTGAGAGGGATTTAGGCCATAGTCCACCATCAAGTGCGGATTGGTGGACGTCATGCTTTCGAGAAATTATGAATTTCTCTCAGGCATGCACGGCGATGGAGAACATCGTAATCAATGAAATATCACGATATTTTCCGATAAATTCGCACATTACAAATTTCTTTGTCAGAGGTGCGAGCCGAGGATTTTAACCTGGGATCGGTCGCGTCGAAGACCGCGGTTTTTTACCCCTCGGCCATCGCTGCTCCTAAATTATGCTCCTGCTGTTAAATTATATATTGAATGATAAGTGCATAAAAATAAAAATAATGCATAATATGCTTAAAAACACTAAGGTACTACTACTACTATTCTAGTAATATAGTCCAATGCTAAAACATAAGCGGCAAACAAATGGAACGTTAGCCGCAGCCGCAAATTGCACTGAAGCCCAAATATAACATCACGCGTGCACGGGAGTCATAAATACAAGATGGACGTCGGTACAATGCGTGAATTTTACACCACTTTCATTTTACGAGTGCCTCTAAAACATTTGGACCCTGCAATAAAATAGTCTGCTGCTTTTACGATACCTGGACTTGAAAGCTCGTTTCCAAAGTGATTTTCGTTGAACAGACTGGAGCCAAAAGAAGGTGGTTTGTAGTTTATATCGCTTTTAGATCACTTTTACGAAACACTAATCTCGTTAAGAGTACGCAACCTCTCCCGGTCGAAGCCATCAAACGAGAAACTTCTCTAAATACATACGTGACTTCGATGCTGGTTTTTTCTTTGCTTTAGTTTTCTAATCTACTGACTATAAAAACTTGTGTACTTATCTATAGCGCGAGTGTGAATCTGGTTTTAAATATTTTGAATGTTAGTTTTGTTAATTAGCATTACATTCATACTTTCCAAAAATAGAAGAAATTAAACACCATAATGTTGATGCTGAATATAATTCTTTCCTTTCGTTGTAAGTATGTAATATGAGTAATATATGTAGCTTAGTAATAAAATGCAGCATTAAAAAGCCCGACATTCAACATTCATTACAAAAATATAATAATATATAGAAAACATCAAAAAGAAGAAAAAAGTGTGAAAACAAAGATCTATCGCTAAAAACAATTGTGCTCGTTAGCCTGTTGAATAAAGTCCAACCAAATTGTCGTTTTCACGATGAAAAAGAGTTCCCTCAGGACAGTGAAATGATATTGAAACTGTCAAACGCAGGTTACAATATAACGAAATACAGAACGAAAGGCTGCAAATTGACCGTCTAGACAGGCCAGAAGAAAGAAATACTTATTCGAATAAACCCGTATATTTCTGCAATACAATTCAGTGTACATTTCAGATCCCAGTAAATCATGGAATCGAGCGCCCTAGGTCGAAACTCACACTTTCGTGTTATGTTCAATGTTCAAGTAGTTCAGTTGTTCGTAACAAAAATAGAATTTATATCTGAGTGAAGATTTCGGGTCTTTTTTCTATTTCAACTTTTTAAAAGGCTAAGACAGCATCAGATGTAACTATGAAAGACCTATCAAGTTGGAAACTGCAACAGAGTTTTGACTCTCTGTTACTACAACGACTATACAAAACTAAAAAAAAACAAAGACAAAAATATTGAGATATTGTGGTGTAAAGACGGTACTAACCGCAATTTTGCTATTACGCAAATAGTTGTGACCTAATAAAGGTTTTGAAAAAGAAAACGATTCAAATGACTTGCATAGATTCGAGTTTCGCAGTCTTGCTCAAGCTTTTACCGAAGTAGCAGATAAAATATCAGTATCGGTGGCAGTAAACACAGCAACACGTTACACCGGTCGTGTCCAATGACAATAGTTTCAGATTGATGTCCAACAAGTAAGACCGTCGCGTAGGCAGCACATTCCAAACCGTGTGGGCCCAACATCTGGACATTCCGTGAGATGTCGAAACGTATTTATTGGACGACACTTCCTCGAAACGGTTGAGATGTTTTTGTTTTCGTTTCGCAATGATTTGAGCTCGAAATAACATGATTCGCTTTTTGTCACGATTCTCGATATCAAAACCGATTACGAGACACTAGCAAGGGACAAAGATAGAAATATTATAATATAGATACAGAAAATATATTCGAATAGCATAGGTCCGTAAAATTACGATATTAAAAGTTACATTAACACCATTGTTGGGTAACCTGCTAATTAATTATCATTAAAAGGTAGTAAGAGAATTCGATAAGAAACCCTTCACACTACTCATACAATTTACGCAAGTAAAGTAGTATAATGCGAAATACAGTGGAACCTGATACCTACTTAAGAACACAAAAAGGAAGAAGAAACGTGAATTCGAATGGCCCATTCAAATAAGAGGGATAATAAACTATAAAACGATATAGCGACAAAACGTCGAATCGTGGAGCTTTCTATTGAGCGCTTTATAAAATAAAGAATTCCTCTTTTATTGCGTCCCTCGTCCGAAGCCATAAATGGAGAAGAAAAAAATAGCAGTCTTTGTTGAGTGCAACGATCAAGGATAACCCAGACGCCGCGATGGCCGGAGATAGGGTTGGTCCTGAGTCGTGCAAATTTCCCTCTAATTAATTAAACTTTGTTAAGAATACATATAGATCTACAAACCCCTCTGTCATAACATGATGATTAGCAAATAACTTAAAGAGGCACTCATTGTGTAGCATCGACAAATCACTGATTTAATTTTTAAATAATGCACAATTTAAGAAAGGGATTCTGAGAGGGATTCAGGGGAAGGCAAAAATAGCACGTGCTGATTAGTATACTCATAGTCCATTAAGAGAATGCGAATACTTTTAAGTAAAGCTTTTAGGCTTCGGCCGTGAGAATCCAACATGACAAATGATTCGTATCCAACATCTACACTCAATTGAATCCCCTGAGAAATAATAAGAATAATGTTCCATAACTTTTGTAATGCGACCTTGGCCTCACTGAATTGTAGTAAGTCAGATCGAATGCTGGTAATGAAACTATACAATCATTTCATTGAAGCCAGTCACGAAATATTCTTCTGCTCTTGCTTGGATTAGAACGGATTCTAAAATTCTTATTACGAAAACTTCGCTAAACATCACATACTATTAATTTCAAGAATTGATGATTTTGTTTTTAGATAAGCAAAAAATCTTCATTTCTTCTTATAGCATAACTTAAGAAACCATCTTTAAAGTCTACTGAATTTAATAGATACAAAAAATCATTTTTAATAAATCAATAATTAATATATATATATATATATATATATATATATATATATATATATATATATATATATATATATATATATATATATACGTCTAGAAACCAAAAACAAAATCGTTCTCTCTATAAAATAAAAACCGGATGTAAGTGCAACAGCATCATTGTCTACCTATTCCAGTCAGTAACCGAATAAGTATTATGTTTTGCCAACATGCCAATAGAGGTCATGTCGTGCGGATCCTTCTCATTGTGTTCGAAATGTGTTTCATATCTATCTGTGTTCTAATCTTTCTCTTTTATTTTCAGGTAAGTCGTGACCTTCATGTTTTAGCATTGCCTCCAATGTAAGTGACTAGGAAGTAGAATAAGTGCTCTATAAATGTGGCTTGTCTATGAAAAACAGCATCCGGTTGCGATCTTCTTTTATTTGGTTCGAGCCAAGCTGCAATTAAATTACAGTTATGATTTTGTCTCAAGATGGAACTTAGAGCGTTTTAGTAATCGTCAGATTTATTTCGTTAAATTATTGTTCAATATCAAAGCTACTTAATAATGAAACAGGAGATTTGAAAAAATTATGTATATGTACGTATTTGTATACATATTTTTATTGAAGTTTTTAGATAATATTTTATTTTCATGTCTATAAAAGTCTCATTAAACAATACAATGCAGATTGTACTATAATGCTTCAATATTTACAAGGTACAAGGAATGTTTATCATCATCCCATGGGGTTAATATATTAAGGAAGCACGTTGTTATACGTTGTTATACACAACTCCAATCACTTACGCTGTCGCTTGCGTCTTTAAACAGATCGGTCTACGAAGGCTCACGTCATACCTAATTGCAGTAGATTGTTCTGACATATCGCTTTGACCGGCTCTGGCCCGTGACGCCATTCTATCTGTAACCGTCACCACCATAACCTGACCCTCTTCATCTCACTGATCTATAATCATTCAAGGCGTGCACAGGAAGTCAACGGTCCATTCGGAGCTCTCGATTAATGGTCTTTTAGTTCTGAATTACATAAATAATGACTGCAGGGTTTCAAGGTCGATATATCTTCGCTTTACTAAAATCAATGCTTGACGTCTTGTTATCAAACGATTTTGGTTGTCTTTTGCTTATGTTTCACATTCGTAAATCGATTGTACCATATAAAGCTAAGGTAAATAAATAGATTGAAACCTTAGAATAATTACAATTATATTATAGAAACCAAGTTCGCGCGCCCAAATTGAAGCGTGTTGATTGGTGTCATTAATGGCACCAAACGGTTAAATTTTATCACAACACTTTTTAAAAACAAAAGAAGTCTAATAAAATAACTTTTCACGGTGTTTTCAATATTTTGTATTATTTTATAGTTAATTTGGTCAAAATTAAAATATATATTTTGTTTGTCAGATGTGACAGCTGTAGGAATCTATTTAGTGCTTCAATTTTGACAGCGCGCTTGTAAGAAGACACTCATTCTATACCTATTTATTCTAAGATTGAAAAAGTAACATGTAATGATGGTACTGAAATAAATAACGTGTAAATTAAGTTCATTGTAGACTTCAGTTACTGTCAACTCTGAACATGCTATGCAATGAAACTGGAATTTCTAAATAAATGAGGCATCATAATGACAAATGCATTTGTCGGTTTTAAAGGAAACTCTGTCCCATTCTGCTGGAATTCAAATGGAACATGGCAATTTCTAACCGGATACTATCACTCCAATTGATAGGTGAATGAACTTTATGCATGCAATTTATATGAAACAATTACTAACCACCGTTTAACTACTCCGAACCGTTATGACAATGTTACTTTATTAATGAAAGTTTTATACAGATTCATATGTTTAATGGAAATGTTTTAATAGTACTTGAATGCTATCTTTCTCTTGAACGCAATGTGAAGTCATACCGTACGGGAATAGCGTGGAGAACTATAGAGCGACTCAAATCCAAATCCTGCAACCAAAAAGAAAAAAATATACAATTTACATTCACAAGTGTGAAATCAAAAACTAGCTAAGCGAAACCTCTGAGGATTTTGATTACCTAGGAAAGGATCACAAAAGGTGAGCTCTTCTAGACGCGCGTCTCACATACGAGCCGATCACCTTCGGGCTCTGTATCTGTTAGGGATTAGGCATAAATTGTAAGAAATACTCTTTTATTGAGATACTAGCGGCCGCCCGCGACTTAGTCCGCGTGGACTTTGGTGTTAGTCATAGCAGGATGTTAATAGCCTATAGCCTTTCCCAATAAATGGACTATTCAACAAAAAAATATTTTTTCAATTCGAACCAATAGTTCCTGAGATTAGCGCGCTTAAACAAACAAACTCTTCAGCTTTATATATTAGTATTGATTACTATGTATTTAAGTTCGTAATGCCGTGTTTACGGCCAAGAACTTAACCCCTTTATACAGCAAAAAAAAATGAGCAAGAACGGGAGTATTTAATAGTATAATGGATTATTGCTGTAAGCAAATTCATGTCATTCCGTCCGTACGTTAGAGGACACGAAAAGCCCTTTATCTTGAGTTTTATATAAAAATATGCAGTCGTCAAATCAGGTAGCTGTATTCATGAAACCTTATAAAAGCAGCATTAAGAAGTTAGTCCTCCCCAATTTTTGGGACTTCCCTATTTTTTAGGGGAGAGATCTTTTACTTTTATAAAGACAAAGAATTTTATTAGCATAAATATGGGTGTTTACAAAAGGTGTTTTATACATTTAGTTCGCCATATTTACTCGTACCTTCATGAGGTATGCAAGTAATTAAAAACTAAACTAATTACAAATTACCTAATAATTAGAAATTATGAATTTCTCTCAGGCATGCACGGCGATGGAGAATCAATGAAATATCACGATATTTTCCATCACCGTGGAGCAGCGATAAATTCGCACATTACAAATTTCTTTGTTTTTTAAAATTTAGAGGTGCGAGCCGAGGATTTGAACCTGGGATCGGTCGCGTCGAAGACCGCGGTTTTTTTACCACTCGGCCATCGCTGCTCCTTGCGCCTTTAAATTGATTAATTATATTACATACCTAATGTTTCATTTACCTCTGTTGTAGCAACTGGCTATAATGTAGTTGTAGCAGCTGGTTTATGACTTTTATGAGGACTTCGATTAGGGCAGCATTACACGCGGTGCTCGTCTAGACGCGCGTCTCACGTACCAACCGTACACTTATACCTTCGGGCTCTGTAGCCGACGTGTTCAGATTAGGGTTGAATCTGGGGAGAAATTGAAAACAATATGTTTTATTACATTTTGGATCAGTTCGGTTCCTTTATTACTGTTTTCTTTGTTGTAACGTGTCCCAGTGTGCTTTGTAATATTATAGTTAACGTTAAAAAACATTTTTTTAAGATTTTTGATAAGGTCAGTATAACTCGTGGGGTATCAGAATAGAATTAAATATACAAGCTAGTATTTATTTAGATTTGAAAGTAGTATTCACCTTTCTTGTTTATACCCTAATCTGTATTGAAACAGCGTAGAGGATTAAGCTCATTTGTAGAGAGAGACCCATGTCTAGAAGTGGGAGTCAAAAAGAGTTACAGCCATCTTTTTATCTCTAACTTCTGCGTTCTTTAAAATTTTGGACTAAATATCTATAAAATGAAATTAACCAAATTGTATCAAATAAAATATAATATGAATTTCCATTAAACGGATGAGCAAATGTACACGGAGCTTTAAAGCTCCTGAGCTAGAAACATCAATTACACCAGCGTCTCATGTTGGACTACCCGATAATGATATATCGCTACCTGTTTCAATTTGTACTGCGATCAATGACACTTAGATAGCTGGAATCGAGAAATTGTCTGAGATATCGTTCACTATTTTATTTCGTATTTTAAACCTCTTTAACGTTTGATTAGATTCTGTATATCTTATTTATCATGACCTTTATCGGTCTTCGCTTATCCATTAATGTTACTAGGTAAGCAAAAAATTAGAGATTTTACAGGCATTTTTTAAATTTTGTCACATATACGAAAATTTGGATTTATAAAACTTGTTCAATTTGTAGTTATAGACCGCTTAACATTACTTTATCTGCACTTTAAAACCAAAAGCTATTGGAACCTGTAAAATCTCGTTTGCAAACCAAACCTTTCTTTTTAAACTGTAATTTTAAATTGGCCAGTCCGTGACCACACACTGGCATGAAGAATTTTTAATTAACGGATTTTATAATATTAGCGTTTAAGCGGTCACGTTCCTTACATGTGCGAAATTATTGACATCCTCCAATTCTTTCGACTGCATACCTACATGGGAGTAATTTGTCCTCACACGAGTTTATCAACATTACTTTGCAGCCATTACAAGCAGTGTCAACGTGTACGTACAACGAATAAAGTCCTTATTTGCATAACACTTTATTTCATAATGTTTTTGTTGCTTGGTCAAAGTTAACGGTACACCGATCCGAGTATGGAGTGCATGATGCACGATTTGTCGCACCTTTATCTCTGCTCTTATCGCGAAATAAAGGAAAACTTTTATGCAAAGTTCTTTTACGGAATGATACGTATAATATGATTTTTTTGTAATACTGTCCAGTATAACTGGAACTTCGCATGTTTAATAAATATATCTAAAATGTAAATAGAAATGAAAGTCAAATACGCCAGAGAAGGCTGCTTTGGATCACCTTTACACATACTCGTATTTACGAGTAACTTGTGACTACAGACGAACTAATTTAGTCAATTGAGTTTTAATAAGCCAAAAGTAGTGATAAACTGGTTGTAATGACACCGAATTTTCACGCTTGGGTCGGGGTCTAATTCCAAACATCGTGCTGAAAATTGGAAACCTTAAAGTCTCGCAGAAACGTCTTATATGAATGAGAGAAATGTAAAAAGTGATAAAGTAAAAAATGACTAATACAATAAGATCCACACATCCTTAGATAGTAAAAAACAGTTCTCTGTCCTAAAAATAAACACTTAGTTTAAAAGCACTAAAATATACCGACATAATTACATTATGATGTCAATAACATTGTAAAATTAATCACAGTTGCTCGTGTACTCGGATCAATAAAAAATGCTATGAAGTTATTATGAATGAATGAAAACTAGTTCTGGCATGATCAAGTTCTTTGTGGGATTGTTTGTTTATTTTTGCTTCATCTATTAGCCAGTAACGTGCATTGTACCATGTCTTTAATATCAATTATGTGTTTTATCAGAGCTTTAATAGCATCATTATACTTGTAACATGAAGAATTAATTTCTATTATATACTTTACGTTTTATTAGTAGGGATGTGTCACTACGTATCCATAAACCTAGATAGATGGATGCGGATGGTCCTTATTCATACTTATACTTTGCATACATGCTTGCACGTTTGTTTGTTAAGATGTTTTCTCAAAAAGGTTGCTTTTATAGCAACCATATAAAGTTGTGAAAAATTAAAGCTTCTAAGTCATTATAATCATAAACCTAAGGTCGCCTAAGCCGAATAAGGGGAGGAAAACAAAACCTATACGGTACCTGCCGATGATATGATATATGATATCAAAAACAGCGCGTTGATATACATATATAGCGCGCAGTCGTAATAAATTTGATTCCCCAAATTGAATCAAAATTTATTGCAATTGAATCAAAATGATTACATGAAACTCTTAGTACGAAAGCCATACTTCCACTTGTCCTATTCATTTAAGTAAAAGTTGCAGTGTCACTACAACCTGTTTTGTCATTACAGGGTACCATAATAATACATCATTATTTGAAGATATTGAAAAATACCCTAAAAAAATTAAAATATGACTGAATCATACTTGTAGATATAATTAAAATAATTGTCTCCGTCATCTAAATTTACTAAGCTATTCCTAAACGAAGCTATCATTCTTTTATTTCATAGAAATAGGTAAATAGGGTATATATAGCTAGCCTGAATCGTTTATTAGGCAGTAATAGAAACGTCTAAACAAGATTGAGACTCGTCTTGGTTTTCTTGCCGCCAACGCGAAACACGATCTGGGCCCCTATTCTGGTGACAATCAAACATATTGTAAAACATCAAAACCGGTAATAATGAAAGTAATCGAGAAGACAATAAAATAAAGATAATAACGTTAACTTAAGAAATAATTTATAAAATATTACGTAGGATAAAAAAGATTATAAGCACCAAGCAAATTCAGTGATACAACATTACCTATCTGATATATACTTCTTTATCAAATTACGGAAAACGGACAGAAATAAGAATGAAAATAGGTTTATTTTTAAAGAATAAAAATAATTTTAAGCGAAAAAAAATTTGTGGAATGTTTCGAGCAGTTACAGAATAAGCACTAAGGAATGCGTTTCTCAGAACAAGTCAGTATATCGGCTTTGTTTTTGCGCTATTATGTGCGTCAGATTGAATGTGCACACGCTAAAATATGTAACCAATTCAATTTCACGGGGCAATGGATCCATGAGAGGTTTTTGACAGCTGTGTCGGTGCTTTTTATCGAGATTCGTCGTCAATCGATAGTTGTTTCAGAGTAAGAATATGATGGCTCCTTAGAAGTTCGCGAAAACTTGTATAGGAAGAATATGTCCAACGAATAACATACTCTTTGGACTAAGGACAACATTATAGCATTGTCTTATGTCTTCATTTTTAAAGTGATATCGCAGTAGACTATGACAACTGACAACCAGAACCATTAGCTGCTGTGACGGTTCTGGTTCCAGTGTATATTCATTTTTAAAGAGGAGTTCTTTACTCACTAATTTTAATCACACATTACGCGTTATACAGTTATACTTGAATAGTTAGATATGTCCTAGAAAATATGCAAACATCAGTTTTTATTGATTCCATAGAACCTTCCTTTCAAATTTCATCAATTCATTCATAGATTTTTTCAAAAAAATTGAATCAATAACTGTGATTTCTTAAGCGAGATCGAGGTCTGCACTTTTGTTATAAATAAACTGTTAGCAGGTAGTATAGTTCCATGTAAAAAGTTTAAATGACATACAGGAGTACTTAGAACTCCGGCAATATATCAATTTCTTATCGATCGGACTTCGTACGGGTCTGATATGCAAATTAAATTACACTACTTTTTGCAGTCATTTCCATTGGAAGAACAAAAACATAATTTTATCTACCATATAGAACCCAAAATTGAAACAAGGAATCTGTTCCATGTTCCTTGTGTAACGATGAGTGATTTAACATGATTATTTACTGCCGGCAATAATCACGGTACATTGTTGATGGTGCTCAAATTATGTTAAGTTACACTCACGATTCCTTATATAATTAGACTAGCCTTCTGCCAGCGGCTTAGCCCGCGTGAATCCGGGATATTGGGTCCCCGTAGGATAAAAAATAGCATATATGCTATTCCAGGCTTCATTTCTATATTAAAATCATAGGCGTTTAGCCAGTTGCTTCAACCGCGTTGACCCTATTACTCGTTTTAACATAGGAATGAAGCATTTTCCCATGGTATAAAGTAGCCTATGTTACTCAGGATGAATGTAGCTTTCTAATGAATTTTTGAAATCGGAACAGTAGTTTTTCAGTTCATTCATTACAAACATACAAAAATACAAATCTATCCTCTTTAAAATATTAGTATAGATGAGTGATTTTTTAACATTTGTAAAATAAGTAAACAAATCTATTGATATTTAAATTAATTAAATTAAACCATTCTATATTATATTAAAATCGTAAGCTGATATTTGTCCCCGTGATTACAGGACGATACCTGTACACCCTGTAAGTACATAAAAAAATCGGTTAGTCTCTTTTTTAAAGTCTCTAGCCGTAGATGTGCAGAAGAATAAACATTTCAACAGTATTATTAGTATTATTATTAATTTATGAAATAAAAAAACAACAATTTTATTTTACCGCGTAATAGTTTCGACCTGTCAAATATTCGTTCCTCATTCGAAAATATGATACTTTTTTTTTTCTCTTCACGAATGGCGTCTCGGTCTATTGACCATTATGCCAATGACAAGCAATATGATACTTATGAAGTATTACAAGATGCGTCCAGCATTTTTTTTTAAAGGTCTCAGCCTTTCGAGCATTTTGCCAATACGTTTTTATAGATATTTTATTTGACATTAATATAAAAACACGAATGTTCGTGGGCGACACACTAGCCATAGTAATCATGTCAAACAAATTTTTTTTTATTTTTTTTTTATTTAGGGTGGAATGTGTGGTGGAACATTCCACACTTGGAGAGACATTAAACATTCTGACGAGCTCCATTTTTTCTCATTTTGACAAGTTGCTAAGAAATCTATGAACACGAAATAACTGGAAAAAAACCTGATGACTTCATTTTATATCATTAATGTGCAATACTTAAAAATTGCCAGAAGCCTTTCGTTTGAAAGACATCTAAGCAAAGTGAACTAAGCTAAAATCATCAATCAAAAGATAGTCACATGATATATTTTTATCAATATCAATTAATATGATTAATGACATACAACAATACTAAATGTCCCTAGAATCACATCTCATAAGGCATCATTAACTTAATATTTATTCATGTTGACGTTCGAATTTCGATCATTCATATTATTATTAATTTTTGTATGTCAATGTTTTGACATATGTGAATTCTTAATGTGTACTATATTACTGATTGAATGAAATGAAATATAAAACTTTCATATTTTAAAAACGCAAAACATTTTATAATGGTATAGAATCCTTATAATAAGCAATTTGCAGCTTTTTAAGAATGTTTCCTTTCATTTAAAGTTAAAAAAGTTTGTCTTTGTCTTTAAAACTTTTTACCGCCTTAGAATGCTCTAAGGTTACCGCACATAAAAAGTTCATTAGGTATTTCATGTAAACTTTACATTTACTTCTTTAAGCAAGTTCATTTTAAAAGTTAAATTGACCCTGTATACCTAGTAATATAAAAATAGTTTATACAAATAAATATGTAGTTTAAATAGTTTACAAGCAGACATAATATTAAAATTTGAACTTAACTCAAACAAAAGTTAAATTGCCATAAAATGCTATGCCAGTATAGAAAGTACCACACCCTAAATAAAGTGGACATTTCACATTCATACATGAGCAGTAAACTCTCCTTCTTGAGCAGTTAAATGAAACGATTTGTAAATAATTTACATTAAACTTTCAATAACAGTATAGCGAAGCAATTACTCGAGAATGAATATATTCATAAATCTTTAGAATTCAATGGCGCGAATGCATCGACCATAGACACTAAGCATAGACTACAATTTAGTTTTGAAAGAGGTATGGAGTAGGCGATTTTCGCGTTAATTTAAACTGCATAGGTTAAAATTATATCAACATTAATAATCTAATTTATTCCAGAATGTAATTACCAATAGTTATAAATCACAATAACGGAAACATGCAAATCAAAGGAAACAATTTTTGTATTACTGCTAATGTTATATTCCTCTAAACAAAAACAAGGTTTACATTAATTAATATACTCGTTGAAGCGCGCATGGCCCGGCGGTTAGCGTAGAACGCAAAAGATATATGCAACTAAGCCAAACGGGCGCGGTCGGGTGTGAGATGGGTGACCGCTAGTGGCAAAAAAATTCATGCGCGTTTCCGTGCTTCGGAGGGCACGTTAAGCCGTCGGTCCCGGTTGTTGTCGATAGATAACAGTCGTTAAACCTTGTCGGAGGCCTTATGGGCGGTTTGAAAACATCCGACAGCGGGTTGGCCACTAACCCGCATCTCCACCAACTCGCATTGGAGCAGCGTGGTGGAATAAGCTCCAGGCCTCCCCAATAATGGGGAGAGACCCGTGCCCAGCAGTGGGACGCAAAAACGGTTGCAGCCAATATACTCGTAGGATCGCGTCAGATAAAGAACGTGTTAACATTAACCACTGACTTGAATGAAGTAATAAAATAAATAGAAGTTTTCTTTGAAATTACAGAGTCTAAATCGAAATTACAAAATGCAAACAAACTAATAATAATGGCAGGATCGAATCGATTTCGGCAAAAAAGCTGAACAGGAAAAAAACTTAACCAGAAGGTAGGTGACTCAAGCGATGACCACGTCCGGTCCAAACCAGAAACAAAACTAAGTTGGTCGCTTATAGAGTTCCTTTACTCATAAGGGAAAAGAAACGATTTTGGCGACATTTCGTCTGTTTGTATCTGCCAGAACAAAAAAAAAAAAAAGAACCACTTAATATTTAAATTACAATGGAGCATTTTTTAAATCTGAAGAAAGCTTCTTTGACGTTATAGGTTTAAGAAAAAAATCCGAATACAATAAAGAGAATTCAGTATTAGGTAGAAAGCACTTTATTTTATTGATCTACATTTAAAGGTGGTACGGAATTCTCGGTTTTCATTTCGGCTTGCAGTTGACCGATTTTATTATTTACTGAAGACACCTAAACCTGATCCACCTAATCCTCTTTGCACGGCTGATTTCCTGTCGGTTTTGATTTTGTCTAATTTGCATATGGGGACACGTTCATTAGAAATACTTTAGTATATCTGTAAATAAAAAGAAATACACCATTTCTTGCCTGCCTGTCTGCAGTGATAATAAAAAAGTGGATATCAATCTAAGTTTGGCTGCAACCCTGGGCACGGGCCTTTCCCCATTATTGGGGAGGCCTGGAGCTTACTCCACCACGCTGCTCCAATGCGGGTTGGTGGAGAATCTAAGTATATTTATGTCTTTTCTCTCTTCAGTAATTTCCATCTATCATTCTCGTATGTAATCATTCTTCCTTTCTTATACCTTCTTTGGTTCCTTTGGCAGTTTTCTTACTTTTCAGTGTATGGATTACAAGCACTTTCTATTTATTCATATCGGATTTCTAAGTAGTTATCACTTTTTGGTATAATGGTGTATTATTATATTAAAGTAGCATTGTTTTCGTGTATAGATTTTCAAGAATTAAGTAACTATTTCTTCGTAACGTAAATATTAACATAAAACATTTAGTTAAAAATAAATCTTAATCGTTATCTGCCCTCGGCGGTACCGTTTCAGGGAGTCCTTTAAGTAAATTTATACCACAATTAAGACATTTATTACCCATTGTTTAAGCTAGAATCTCGTAGTGTGGGCACGAATTTGTAAAGTCGATAAATTCTGGGTGAATCGATATAACGTAAATTCTTATTGAGTGACTCAATTAGCTACAACGCTTATTGAATACAAAGTCTTCATAGGATATCTACTCATTAAGCCTATAAGAGAACTAAGTACTATGCCGATTACGTAACATATAATTACTCGTATGAAGGTATTATAACCTAAGGAAGACAGCAAGAAGCTATTAATAATTAAATTAATAAAATCTTAAATGTCCTGCAATTTAAAGCGACTAAATTTGTTTACAGTACAGTTCAGTCTACAAAGTGCTGAAGGATAGACGGAATATTATAGTGATCAACAAGCGACATGTAATACAACATTTGCTTCTAACTCAGTCCGGTTGACTATGTAATGATATGTCACGCATATTAACCGTTTGGTCGCAGTCCGTCCGAGCATCTAGTTAACTCTAATAGGTAGATACATTATATCGTGTGATGTGATATGATGTGATGAGATACCACTGATATCTCACAGCTTACCGTAATGCCGATGATGGATGGCCTCTTAATGGATTTTATGTTTACTATTTCCTGGAGACACAAGAAGTTTAAGATGAAAGCGCTTTGACCATAACGGTAAAGTAGTAAATGCTAATGGGTGAATTATCTCAAGATGTTAGGTACTATCTTTTTTATAATTACATCCAAGACTCATACTCATATTGGTTGAATAGGAATTTAACATTACTTATTTATTTTAAAATTATATAATATTTAATTAACTTTATACTACTCTTGTAAGTACCTAAACAGAAAAAAATTCAAGTTAATTTTTAATAGAAATCTAAGCTTTTTGATATTTTTCCATTCTGTAACATAAGTCTCAATTACAAGAAAAATACCTATCTTCTGTTTTAAGACTTATGCATAATAGTACCTAACTCGTAAGTTTCATCACTCTCTAAATTCTCTCTTATTGTTTTATACAGAGATATCTAGTTTGGTAAACAGTTAAGTACTTTCGAGTACTTATTTTGCTTGCTGGAAGTTTCAAATTCTATTAAATCTTCGACTTCAGCAAAAAACAAAACAATAGTAAAATACATTTTCTTCTTATTTTTTAATTTTTAGTTCGTATTTTCACAAAAGCGTGTTTATTAGTTTTTTTAACTACATTATTTATTTTTATTTTTTTTGTTTTTTTTTTTATTACTTTTTTTTCATTTAAATGCATTGTCATCAGCCCTTGATCCCTGTGCAAATATTCAAGTTTATCAGACGCTTAGAAGTAGGTGAAAATGAAGTTAAAAGATTCCGTTACATACATACATACAGGTCAAGCTAATTATAAGCGTGTTAAATAGAGCAAAAATCAAACAGAACAGAACTTTTAAAAGCTTGTTCTGGTTTTCGTACCAATAAACTAAAACACTTACGCTTCTTAATGAGCTTTTAATTTAAAATCACGAACAGATATCTTAATTTCATTTACATGATTAAATCTTTTAAGCAACGCCGAGACTCTCGGTCACATTGGATACTTAAAATAAAATAATCAGAAACCATTCATAACTTTTCTCTCGTTATGATTTCTTTAAATATTTTTGAAAATGAACCGAATATAGTATACGCCTCACACCTACAATAATGGGGTCCCCTGCGGTAGTCTCCTGCCGTTCTTAGTACCACGGAAGCGTATTAATACGGTAAATCTATTAAGTATCTCATTTCTCTGGCACTCCACATACGCCATTATCACCACTGTGTCTAAGAGACTAAGGGTTACATCAGTGTGCGAGATTTTTGGTAATAGTGTGATGAGCTTTTCCAAGAACTGTTTATAGTCACGCCCTGTCATTACATGATAACGACAGATGATTAGGCTCCGTCACATTTTTCTCATAAAAATGTTAATAATATCACAGCTTTATTACTTATTGGACACTAAAACCTTATAATATGTTATAGAAGAGTCAACTGTACCTAATAAGGACCATAAAAAAGTATAAATATGAATTAGGGAGTCGTTGTAAGAAAGATGCTCTCTTTGTATTGTGGTGTCGTAGAGCAACACGCAAAATTTTAAAATAAATCAACATTCTAAATATTTTATTCATTTTTGAAATACATGGACTTTAATTACAATACAATACCAACGCACCTCATATCGACAAACATTTTACTTTATGTTACCGATAATAATCTTAACGATTAGTACGCCAAAATACACCTACACAATAAACCTAAAAATATCCTTAATCCTGCAAGAAAATCAAGTTAATGCCTCGGTAGGTGTAATAACAGGTAATGCCTTTATTCCCTACCAACGCTGTATGGCATAAAATGCGAGAATACAAACATTACATGTGTACGAGCACACTAACTGACTCGTGAATACTTTTCAGCCATAGCGGTAACGCCGGTAACTACATATTTAGTCACCCTTTGATTTGACTTTGGTACGGCATACGGTAGGTAATAGATTATTAATCGAGGAAATAAGGATACATTGTAGCGCTGACTTCTGACTTTGAAATACTTTTTTTATATGTCTGCACGATTCAAGAAGTCCTATCTACGAGTATGTTCTAAGCGTGCAGGACGAAGATTAAAATAACAGATATCTCATGAAAATCAAGGTCATAATATGAACGACCGATAGTTTTTAAGAGTTTTTAAAGATGCTAAACCACTTCTGCACCTTACTGTACTTTGATCCCTTGTATTTCTATTTCTATGTTTGAACGCGCTAATCTCAGGAACTACTAGTTCGAATTGAAAAATTATTTGTGTCTTGGATGGTCCATTTACCGAGGAAGGCTTTAGGCTATATAACATTATGCTGCGACTAATAGAAGCGAAGCATCAGTGAAAAATGTTGCAAAAACGGGGAAAATCTATACTAATAATGTTTGAACGCGCTAATCTCAGGAACTACTGGTTCGAATTGAAAAAATCTTTTTGTGTTGAATAGTCCATTTATCCATCGAAGGCTATATTATTATAACATCATGCTATGACTAATACCAAAGTCTACGCGGACGAAGTTGCGGGCGGCCGCTAGTATCATCTCTGAGTCAACTGATATCAGAGATACCAGAGTGCAACTGAGCATTGTAGGTTTTGAAGATGTGCTTTTTTACATCTTTCAAGAAGAACTCTATGCCATAGTCCACTGAAAATGCCTCAGTTGGAGGAAGATACCAGATTTCTGGCGAGATTTATAAATCTTAGTGCTTTATGCGGAAAATTTTACTTGATACTTATATGGATACAATCCGAATGAAATTAATGAATGCAATTTATCGCAATAACATGAGATTAGAGCAGATTTTATATTGAACCATAAGATTGTGTGCGATACCGTATTTGCATGATAATGCACGTGCCAATAGTCCCGTACCCTACAATTACCAGTAATATATTCCTCGGCAATACTCGGCATATAATAATACCGTAATTGCAATATTGTTCTCCATAGTGAAGTAGACGAGATGTGGGCAAGGTTCATTGAATACCTTTTTGTTGTGAAGTAAATGTTTACATGTCTTTTTGTTTTACAAATATAAAGAGTTTTGGAAGTCCTAAAACTAACAGGAAAATACACTTTGTCATTACTAGACTAGTAAGTGCAATTAGCAATAATATACTCAGTATTTATTACTGGAAGTATTTCCGTTTATTTATTTATTTTAGTATTTTTCTACAAATGTAGTCGGTTCTTTTTAAAATCTATCATAGGTAAGCACTGCTTCTTAAAACTGGCAATCATTTTTATTGGGTTCAATTTATATCTATTTATATTCGTTCTCATAAAGACGTTTTATTATATCCCGTTTTATTATTGTGCATCAAATATTTTATAGCAATCGTAAGAAGAATTTTCTAAAATTCAAATGCAAGATACTTTGCTGGGTGCAATTTGAGTGGATTAGTTTTTGCTGGGCAAGATATGAATTATACTTTCATATTTTTGAAATATGATTCGCAAAACCTGAAGTATGAAACTCGACACTCGTTGAATTTTTCTTTATTATACTGTCTAGCTTGTTAGAGTTGTCAGGCTTCATAGCTTCGTAGATATTTGCCATGCTGGTATCATGGCGAAGTTTTCAGTATACTTATAGTGCTTCTTGTCTGCTGTGGCAATGTAAAAATGGGTGTAATAATAGCATACCGGTGCTTTCCTTGATGATACTTCTAAAGCGCTGAGGCAAGTTACCGAAAGATGACCGAAGTTTAATTGTTTGAAAGTTCCCCACCCCTACACCAAAACAGATATTAGAACTAGCATCTATTTCTGCTGCAAAGCAACTCTTATCTACTTCAGTGGAAATACGGAAATGTTCAGTGGAAATATGGAAAGATGCGATTACCTTTCACACTAACATGAGGTCGCCTCATAACCTTAACATAACTATAACCCTTAATCTTAAATTAACAAATTGTAACATTCATAATCCACACCTATCTACTCACGGCGTGTTTCACTCCGTAAATTGAATTTCGCGTCGTCTGTTCTGAGAATTTCCGTCAACAAGATCGCATCTAAATTATTCAAATAAGATTCTTAGGCTGACAGCCGACACAATGACTGTAAGTGATGATGATAGAGATGAAGTCATTAGTCGGAGAAAGCCAGATAAAGGTCACAGTTAGTATAGTGTTACCGTATGTTTGGGATTAGTGAGGAACTGTCCAATTTATAGTGATAAATACAAGAATTTTCCATGCAAAATTTAAGACCCTTTGGCGCTGAATTTTTTTCATTGTTACTTGTGAGTTTTCTATCCACAATGACCCTCTCAGCTACTACTTAGATATAGTAATTAGTATAATTATAGCCACAGGATATCTAATAAGATATTGTCTGTTATTGTCATTCCCAGAGTTAATTAGCTCGTTGACAATTTAAGGCGATATAATTTAGCACCCTGTTTGGTACATATTTTTATATCACAGTTTATTATTTCAAACGAGCAGTTCAAACGTAATAATCTGTTAATTGTGCATATACATATTACACGATGTGAATGGAAACAACTAAGACTTGAAGCTTAATGCTCGAAGCAGCACCGCTGCCAAGTTTTTGCAATCTTTCATTTGTAGGATCAATTTTAACATAATGTCTTAAAAACAGAAGGGAATTTTTTTGGAGGTAGATAGTTTGGACGTAGATTATAGTTATGTTAAATCGTCTTTGGTAGTAGATAGAAAAAGCAACGGCAAATACTGTTTACAGCGCCATCAGTGTCCTATTACAACCGTTTAAGTCTTTTATGGTCCTGTTATAAGCAAAATCCTGGACACGACACTTAAAACACAAACACTGCCTGTTCTCTTATGAAATTAACGCCGCTTATCTCTTAACGATGAGTTTTATGGAGTTTATCTTACGATGTGTTTACCTTTATTCTTTTATATGCCGCGGAAGTTTTCATAAGCGTTTATAAGGTTAAAGTTTGGTGCGACTTTGTATAGTGGACAAAGGAAAGTAAATCAACCTTTATAGATACCTCGTAAATATTTTATGTTAGCACCTTTAATATTGTTCATAGAAGATAAGGAAGTAAACAAAGTAAACGCGAATGGACGAAGCGAGACGGGAGCGGTCGTATAGGAGATTCTGAAGGCAGGTTAAGCCGTCGGTCTCGGTTGATTTCGACTGATAGCAGCCGATAAACATCGTCAGAGACCTTTTGGGCGGTTTGATTTATTTATTTCATTTATTGTTAATAAGAACGATACATGAAGCGCGCATGGCCTGGCAGCTAGCGTAGAACGCAAGCGATCTATGCAGCTAAGCAAAACGGGCGCGGTCGGTTGTGAGATGGGTGACCACTAGTGGCCAAAAATTCATGCGCGTTTCCGTACTTCGGAGGGTACGTTAAGCCGTGTCGGTCCCGGTTGTTGTCGAAAGATAACAGTCGTCATACCTTCTCGGAGGCCTTATGGGCGGTTTGAAAACATCCGACCCGTAACCCCGACCGTAACCGTAACCGTAACCCGATAACCCGCATCTCCACCAACATGCATTGGAGCAGCGTGGTGGAGTAAGCTCCAGGCCTCCCCAATAATGTGGAGAGACCCGTGCCCAGCAGTGGGACGCAAACAGGGTTGCAGCCAGCCATAACGATACATGTACCACTTACTAGTGTAACTAGTGTTTAATTAGTGTTAACACAAGCAACTTGCAACTTCTTAAACTGAACTTGATAACCGAATCCGAACTGTAATTATAAACAGTAATAAATACCCAACCATTAATGGTGATACTCGTAGTTCAGAAAAACAAAAGTGACACTTGAATAGAATAAAAAGAAGCTCCAAGCAACGTTCAAGGAACACCGCAAGGAGCGCCATTTTAAAATCCCATTTCGTTCGACGTTTGAAAAGAGACTTGAAAGAGTCCATTTTCGAACGAATGTCCTCTCGTGTTACCTAATGCGTGTTATTATGTGGAGCGATTTCAAATTATATAATACAGTGCTGCAAAAGTTTGTTAGTTCCTTTGCAGACTGGCAAGCTAAAATAAGCTTTTGCTGTTACGAATAAAGATTATAATCTCGTGTATATCTTCCGCAGTTGATTGTAGTCTGGGCGACTAGTAAATTCCCTATAAGGTGACATGTTTGTTACGCCCGAAGGTTTCATTGACACGAATGTGTTTAAATTAACGGTTATTACCGACTTTGATAAATGCTGTTATAAGATCAAGCGGTGTGTCGTTTTGATTAAAGACGATTTGGGTTAAGGATATTAAGTATAAATCCTGTTTCACCGTTTTGAAGTTTAATTATTACTTGAGGACTGTTGACGATGTCATTACATTTTAGCAACTTTGGTGTCTTAGTTATACCTACTCGCAATCAAAAAAGTCATAAAGAGATAAAGCTATAAAGAAATTAGGTACTTTAAAAGCAATCCAGGTAATAGGCCAGGTAATAATCCAGGTAATTACTAGTTAATAACTATTAATTTTCTAATATGTAACCCTATTAAAATTAAAAAAGAAAAGCAGATATACTTGTCGTAATAAAACATCTGGGCTTAGCTCGGGGCTATAGATCTCTTAATATGTGGTCCTAAGCAATAAATACAATTACAGTATTCTAATTAATCGTGATTTAATAGCTGAAATTACGTAATAATCTAACTAACGCTTCAACAGGATGAGGCCATAAATTATAATTCGACACATTATAATTTAACGATATAATGGATATTATGTTATTTACATATTTCAATAACATTTCAGTAACAGTAGGCAAGATGACACTATTAAAGAATCAGAGAATAAATAGTTTTACAGAAAAATATATATAAAAAGGTTCTAAAAAATTATCCCGTTTTAATAAAAACATTAAGATTAATAAGATTTTCAAAAAAAATAAAAGTATAAAATACTGCAATCGGCCATGTTATCTGAAACGCCAATCAGAAGGAATGACGTCACGTCTCAGTAAATGTCATCGTGTTGCTTGAAGTTTAGCCATATTTATTCTGTGGTTTAGCGTACACTCGCAATACACACAATGCAATGTTTACTAAGGTGTGACGAGCAAGCCGACGCCATGACACCTACGAGCGTTTTCGCGCTTAATTCAAATTACATAGCAGAAAATACAATAATTTACGTTAAAACTTAAGTTTATTGCTGAAATAAACTTTTTTTCGAAAATAGGAGACGTGTAGGTACCTACAATAAGGAAAGGTATTTAAAAATCTGTCATCATGCCTATTGGCAAGCTTTTCCAGATTGTTTCAGCGGAGAATTAGGTACTAATAAATGCCTATACCTACCGTGAAGCCTTTAAGTTGTGTTTTTGCAGAATTATGCGTGGTCTCTTGCTAAACGAGACGTAGACGTAAGACGTAGTTCCCAAATACTGACCAACTTGGTAAGCTGACGACCTGACGAAGATAGCGGGAATCCGCAGGATTCATTCGGAAGGCGTTGGTTGGAGTGGTGAATACTAGGGTAGACCCGTTATCCAGCTGTGGCCCTCTAAGGCTAATGGCATGTGTAAGTCGGAGCGGCAACCTGGTGCAACTTTTACGATTCTTTTTGGAAATATTAAAAAAGTCATGAATCCACATCGATTGCCAATATTTTTAAAATTATAATCATATCGTATTAATATTCATCAGTTAAGGTGTGTGATTTTTCATCTACACTTCCTCTGCTGGATTCATACTCCCGCTGTTCGAAATGTCGTAAAGGTTATTATTACGCATAAAGCACAATTACAAATTGGCAACTATGGCTACTTAAATTTACAGAACTGTAAATTTTTTATGTTTACAAAAGACATATTTTTAAAGATTATGTAGTTTATAAAATTTACAAATAAAAGATTTGCCTAACAATCATAACGGGTGAGTACAGTACCTTTGATGCTCTAAGCGATACACGTTAGGCTTAAAAAAATTAAAGTCTCGAAAAATCGATTTCGAATTTTGGACTGCTTTCATTTGTAATGAGATAAATTAAAAAAATAATGATTGAATCTGTACTAATAATATACATATAAAGCTGAAGAGTTTGTTTGTTTGTTTGAACGCGCTAATCTCAGGAAGTACTGGTTAGATTAGAATTGAACAATTATTTTTGTGTTGGATAGTGCATTTATCGCAGAAGGATTTAGGCTATATAGCATCATGCTATGACTAATACCAAAGTTCACGCGTGCGAAGTCGCGGGCGGACGCTAGTAAATGATAAAGAAACTTTGATAACTAATACAACTTCATACGAGAATTGAGATAAAACAACTTTTATACGTTAGTCTACATTAAAACATTAAAATCAACCACCTATGCTTAAGAGACAAATTTACTCAAAGAGAAGTCATATCGACCAACTCGCAATTGATCAGCGTGATGAACCACAGCCCATATGCCCAACAGTGCATCATTAAAATTAAAAAAAAGGGTTGCACTCCGGTAGTGCCGGCAGAAGTGAAAACTTGAACATTAACGTTGTGCATTTTTGATATATTGGAATGGTTAGGGAAAATTCCATACGAATTGCCTTTAAAAATAATAGTGATAATCACTATTATTTTTCATCTAGTATTTTCAGTAGGTTTTCATCTAGTATTTTTATAAAGTACTCTCTCATTTTCTTTCACTATTTCTTCGTCACTTTTTATTCATAGATGCACTTTGTTCAATGTCCATATTTTAAATACCTACTTGATATAAACGAATTTTACAAGTATAGACAGTCGAGCCGTCATCAGCTGTCACCTCTCCGCCTTACGAATAATCGATCAGGCCATGTGTCCTGACGCGAGTTTAACATTTTTTACCCATTCCAAAAAAGTTCGCAACGCAGCTAAAGAAGTTTTCACTTCAAAAAACCGGCAAATTGTTTGTAAAGTAGGTTTACGATCGAGATGTTTATAGATACTTCAACTCAGTTGTGCGCGCGGCGCTATGTGTGGGTAAACCTGTATAATACACAGTGACTTTGTGTGCGTGACAAGAGGTACAGCGAAGTTGCTCGGACGACGATGGCCGCGTCACTGTCACACAAATTAAAGCTGCATAATTACTAGCCCACGCACACATATGGCCGCGCGCACAACTGAGTTGAAGTATCTGTACGTGATAACGTCCGCACGAGAAAATCTCCATTCGTTTGTATGCCGCTAGAGTGAGAGAGACGGAAGATCGGTCCACTCACTCGAACGCTATGCCAGCCTCCGCTCGTGAGGATTCCGCGTGACAAGTTTCACGGAATGACTGGCAGCGCTCGAGATGAGACGGGAGATCGGTCCGTCTCTCTCTCGTTATACCTGCGATCGCGCTCGTGAGGTTTTGGTGTGACACAAGTTTCTGAACATGTCACCCGACTAAAACGATTTTAAAGACGTTATCACGTCAAAATTATATCCTTCGCATTAAAGTGCGTTCGGAGTGGCTTAAACAGCACGTTTCTCACATTTATACTCCATTTCTTAATAAAATTATAGACCGCACTTGAACTTGGCCTCGGATATCCGATACAAGGCGTTATTAGCGAAACGCGAGAAAAAAGTAAACCTGTCTACACACCCACGCATAGTAGGTTACACTTAGGGCTGTCACCATAGAACAGTCACCACAGCACAGAAAGTCAATGTCAAATGTATGTATTGTAATGCAATGTCAAACGTATTGTCCCACAACTGAGAATGGATATTGGAAAATATATAATATTTAAAGAAAATATGGGCTCTTACATGTTTTTAAGATAATTAACTTACTTTCTTTAATTTTTGAATTAAAGAAAGTAAGTTAATTATTTTAAATTTATTCGAGGCTATTGATTATTCTTTGTTCATCTTTTGACTGAATACGAAATGACAGTTCGTATGAATTAAACTTTTTGTTTCTTTTTATTAGACATGTGAGAAGCGTAAATAAGAAAGAAGATATTTTAAATAGTAAAAATGGTAGCCGATTAGTGGTTTTATTTAATTGTGTGAAAAGTAATGTATTTTAATATTTGTAGTTTATCAAATCCAGATGGCAACCCTAAACAAAGCCGTCTATTAAAATAACATGTTTATGACTACAGCACTAAGCTCTATCGAATGCTAGATACACGAGTATACTAGCAACATTCATATTCGTTTTTTATGGGCCCCGGTTATTATGGCCCTCATTTTAATATCTGAATGATATTACAATATGCCCCATTAAATAAAGGTGTCCGATAATGAAACTATTTTCCCAGGTATCGCTATAGATAAGAAATATTATGATATTTAAATAGAATTGACTTGTGATACGTTACCATAGTTGATAATAGGAACCTGACGACCCGTGTGGCGCAATGGTTACCAAGCCGAACTGTGAATCGAGGGGTTCGATTCCCGGCGAAACAAAAATTTGAACGATGAGTTTAAATTTCTGTTCTCGGTCTGTGTGTGTTTGTGTTTCGGTCTTTGTATGTGTCCATGGCACCCACGACACACGGTGTTACCCTACTGTGAGGCTATGAGTGTGAAGCGTTATTTGTGTAACAATAAGAAATGCCTTTTCCTACGGTTTATTGTTGAATGGATTAAAACTGGATACCTCCGATATCATTTAAGATACAATTAAAAAGCTTGTTAAATGTAATTTTACGATTTGAACAATAAGTTAAATCATACCTTTACACAAGTCTAAATCATATAAAATTACGAAAATCTCCAAAAAAAAATATCTTAGAAGAAAAAGAAAGTATACGTATTATTTGAGTTGACCACCATATATTCTATACTTTGCTTATATTAAACAGAGGCAAACCAATTAAACTCCTAATGCGGCACGACTTGTGTGTAGACGACCTAATGAACTTCCATTTGCTACTAATACGAAGGCCATAGTTAATGGATACTAACGTAAAATTTAATTACTTAATAATTTAGGGTTAATAGGATAACACATAATATTAACGTATATAACCACCTTAAATAAGGTAGCAATAGATTGTTGATAAGGGGTGAATAGGCATATCAGTATTAGATTAGTTATCCATATCAGTATTACATAGAACAAGTTGCAATAATTAACATCTATATCCTATTGCTGCTTTGATTGCTTCCCTCCCTATAAGAATAGGGTCTTGGACCTTATACATAAAAAAATCAATATGCATCCTTAAAAAAGTTTGCACTAAACCACAGTTGGAAAACAGAATAACTGTTAATTTATTTTTATACTTACATGATTTTTATTGCCATTGAAATTTAGTCGATTGACTTAATGGTGAACGAATCTCCAAGTAAAGTGTTGATTAGTTACGTCCCAAGTAAAGTTAATTGGCAAGTAAAAGCTATGAGTACGAGTCAGTTTATCATATGATTAGTGCTACTCGAACATCGTGAAATTGAAATTGAAGTTACGGTTGACTTTAACCGACAATTAGCGTACTTGTAACTTTACTTGAAGGTGGTGAAAGAGGCCTAAGAATGATTCGGGATGCCACAAGTTATTTTCTCGTACAAACTGTAAGAGGCTGTCACGTTTTGAAAACTCATTTAAAGTATCTCAATTGTTTTCGTAGTCGAAGACTGGATTAAAAAATCTTAACCTTTAGCAAATCTTTAGTACTTTTAGGGCTTCTTTCACCATCTCCTAGTAAAGCGTGATTAGTTACGTCTCAAGTAAAGCTAATTGCCAAGTAAAAGCTACGAGTACGGTTCAGTTTATCATATGAATTAGGTAGTGCTACTCGAACATCGTGAAATTGAAATTGAAGTTACGGGTGACTTTAACCGACAATTAGCGTACTTGTCATTTACTTGAAGGTGGTGAAAGAGGCCTTTAATCTAAGTGCTAATTTGATGATCGGCCGGTTTATTCCATTACTTCCTTCTCAAACTGCCTCAATCCAGTGCGATTAGGTGACTGACTACTACCGGCCGGGTCGGTTTCACTAAATCCATACGGGCAGCATCCCGGACGCTAGTTATGGCCCGAGATTGCATATATAATATCCCCTGTGGAAAGCGAAAGCTAGTGAAACTGTCGGCTGGTTGAATATTGTCCTTTGTTATATTGGAATAAACAGCTACTTTTTCGATTCCGTTTCTGGTTCTTATTTATTTTTTTCAAAGGAAGCATCGAGTACATTTTGTTAACTGTATTCCATATTTTAAAACAGGGCTGAAGTTTTTCTCCGTCTGCTCTTTTCTTCAGCTCAGCATTGCCTAAGCGCACCCAGAGCAGACAGAACAAAAAAATAACGTTCACTAAGAGTTTGTAAAGGAACCGTACAGTGAATAAAGAATATTTAATTTCATTTACATTTCATTTAATTTCATTTCATGGTCCTTAATCAGCATTTGAGTTCTATCTAAGGTCATGATAGCTTTTAGAACTTTCATACGTGGTACTTCGATGAAATCATGCGGTTACCAGCCAGACTTATATAAGGTGACCATTAGCCCGTAAAGTATAACTAAACTAATAAAACTTCAGACAATACTGACTCCACATAGCCGGCATACTCGTCTGCTACAACTTTTATATTTATAAAAACCCTCGATCACAAAATACTCGATCGATAAATATGCTAAGGAAGGGATATAGAAGAAGGGAGAAGGAAAGAAGAAAGGGAGATACCATTGTTTGGTTATATTATTCTCTGAGCCAGGCTAGGCATATATTTTTTTATTTGAATGGAGTAGCAGACGAGCATGCAGGCCACGTGGTGTTAAGTGGTCGCTGCAGCCCATGGACATCTACATACAACCTCAAGCAAGCATAGGTAAGTTTTGTCTGAGGTCGTATGCAGTTGTGCTGCTACTCTGGAGGCTGGCGGTCGCCTCATGTAAGTGTGGTCGGCAACTGCACCTTTCCACC
This sequence comes from Pyrgus malvae, assembly GCA_911387765.1. Classification (NCBI taxonomy): domain Eukaryota; kingdom Metazoa; phylum Arthropoda; class Insecta; order Lepidoptera; family Hesperiidae; genus Pyrgus; species Pyrgus malvae. The sequence goes on from OU426948.1 coordinate 23,805,538, forward strand.
GAAACACAATAGAACTGGTTCACGGCCGGAGTGGGTGCAGCGGTGGTACTTCCCCGGGCGAACGATAATAGTTCTACCGCCTACAAAAATATGCCAGTAATATAATCTAGTAATGATTCTCCTATGTTTTGCATTCTACATGCTACTTTATAACCAATTAATACACTAATATGTTAAAAATTGGATCATAAGAAAAGAAGCTTTTCTACTTGTAACATTATCATCATAAGAAGGTGCTAATGAGATTACTAAATTAATTTAATTCCTCGTCATAAATAGCTGTAAGATAAACGTTAAACTACTGGTCACCCTGCTGAGACTTTCTTGCACGGATCGCGGGGTGCCTCGTATTATTGTTATGAGGATGGCCTTTTAATATTAAAGCTATTAAATTTATTATAGGAGTATTTTTTTGCACTGAAGGTTTAAGGTCACACTATTAAAGATGCGATGTTTATGCCTATGAGACTTGTTGTTGCTTGTGATGGTATTATGAACACTCTCCATTTTGTTAAAAACTAATAGCAGTTGGCAACGAATCATAATATAAACAATTCGTGAAGAAGCACGAACTATGCTATATTTAAGATAATGATGTTCTATAAGAATTGCAGTTTGTGACCATCCAATAAAATTGGACTTAGCGATCTAACAAGCTCAAGCTCGGTGGGTTTTTAAGAAGGCGTTCCAGGGTTCCATCAGTCACCTTCATATCCTTGTCACTATGAACAGAATGTGTCAATTCGAATCTGACGAGCAAAACTCTATGGTATTCTTAATAGTCATCCCAGGGTTTTATCTTCCATCTCCGGGCTCCATCAACCAGTAGATGGTGTTACATTATTGTATTGTCAAATAATCTGAGTATAGCTGACAAGTTTCATGATGATTAAAGAATTAGAAATAGGTTTTGTAGGTGGTAGAACTATTATGGTTCGCCCGGGGAAGTACCACCACTGCACCCACTTCTGCCGTGAACCAATTCTATTGTGTTTCGGTGGAAAGGTACAGTTGCCGGCCACACTTACATGAGGCGACCACCAGCCTCCGAAGTAGCAACGCAACTGCATACGACCTCAGTCAAGACTTACCTATGCTTGCTTGAGGTTGTATGTAGATGTCCATGGGCTGCAGCGACCACTTAACACCACGTGGCCTGTTGTGGCGGTCTGCTACTCCATTCAAATAAAAAAGGTGAAATTAAGCTCACAGCTGGACCTAATAAAAGCGCTTTAAAAACGAATATAAATCTTTTCATTTATCAGCTTTACTTCTTCCTGTATCGGCGCCTTAATAAATGAAAGCATCGCACCGCCTTTTCATTCACTTCACCTGTATTCAATATTCCTTATTAATGGCCTTTCGTCGATATAATAACGTTCTCAGCGGGAACGGTAATGTTTATTTACGCGGCGGGTTACTGGTTGCAAGTGGCTTGCCGAATTATTGTGCGATCAATTTATTGCTTTTAAGCTTTTTAGTAGATCGTGGTCGCGGGCTTTCTCTTACGAATTCAATGTTCAATCTTGAAACAGTTTATGTGTATTTTGGTAGAAAAAGATTCGTTGAAATTTTTTGTTTTTATAATTCATAGATTCCCTTGTCACCAATTTACAAAGAAAACTTTCATCGTATTCACCGTACACTATTCGGCTGAGGCGACTGGCGGCGAGCGTAGAACGCAAGCGATCTACACAGCTAAGCCAAACGGGCGCGGTCGGGTGTGAGATGGGTGACGGCTAGTGGCAAAAATTTTATTCGCGTTTCCGTGCTTCGGAGGGCACGTTAAGCCTTCGGTCCCGGTTGTTGTTGATAGATAACAGTCGTTAAACCTTGTCGGAGGCCTTATGGGCGGTTTGAAAACATCCGACAGCGGGTTGGCCACTAACCCGCATCTCCACCAACCCGCATTGGAGCAGCGTGGTGGTAAGCTCCAGGCCTCCCCAATATTGGGGAGAGACCCGTGCCCAGCAGTAGGACGCAAAAAGGGTTGCAGCCAATTAGCTATCTCATCTTTATTTGTCAGAAAGTACAGTGCAGTCTAGCAATGGAATAGACGACTCCTTATAACTTTTGACTTCAAAGTCCCAGGTCAAATATGTCGGTAGAAAAATAAAGCTGTATAAATTTTTTTGTCATTATAAATCCAACTCTCTTTTATTACACACCTCTAAGAGAACACGCTTCACACTTACATCTAGCTCCTACACTTCACTTATTATGTGCTAATATTAAACAATCTGTAAGCTAAAGCGCGTGTCAGAAATTGGGCGTGTACCTACATCAAATGATATTTATTCTAAGCTAAAGTGAATTAGAATTACTCTTAAGGAGTAATTTTCAAAGGGATGTATTTATGTGTTTCTTAAAAGGCTAAAAGGATTAAGAAAATATTAAAGGAAAGAACAGGATCCGAACAACATGACAGTATTTATTATATATTGATCACAATGACAGATACTTTACTTTACTGCATTTCGTATTTAAAGTAACTAAAGTAGAACAAAATATATTACCCTTAGATTAGGGTTCTGTTTTATTGACAGAATAAATACAAATGGAATGATAATTATAAACATAATTAACATAATTTACATCTGATATAAACGTTATGTTATGACAAAATAACAAGGTAAATACTTAACTTTCATGACACTTAGTAGTTGTTCCTCCTGACTATTTTGTACACCATAATAATATTTCTTCTCTATCTCTATATTTTGTTTAATAAAGCAGGTGCAAGTATCAGTCCAGTTAATTACTTTTACGGCATAGAGCAAGTATCCACAACGATGATTGAATCTTTAATGTCCCCCTTCAGGGAGGCCATCACCTTTTTATATCCTTAGCTATTCTCAACGCAGCCCTTTTACCGAACCTAATATGGTAATGCTTTTACTTAATTTGGACCAATCATAAGCCAGAATACATTATATTCAAATAACACTGCAGCCTGTTGACATTAGTAATGTCTTATTCATAAAAACAGATTTAAAGTACGATAAGATATTATTATTCTTATATTTTCTAAATGAACTAGCTTGATTTAGTTTTTATCAACTGTTTTTACAAAAAAGGTAAATGCTCTATCCAATAATAGATGGTTGTCATAGTCAATGAAGTATGTTGACCAATCACAAAGCCGCATGGCCTAACAATATACCTTCTAAAAATATCTTACTTTCATATATTTAATGTAATTTATGTATGATATATTGAAACTAATGTTTTATTTTAAATAATTAATATTGATTCCTATTAAGGCTTAATTACTGTACTGAGTACAGAAATTACAATACATAAAAAATGTAAACAAAGCGATGGAGATGCCATCTCTTGTCGAATATCTGAATTTCCAAACAATGTCCTGCTGGCTAATTAAAATATCATTTAGAATCTATAAGCTAATTACAGTCTAATTGTTTGAATAAATAATAATATGTTTTAACATGTTGTAATATTATGTGTAAACAAATCCAATTAAATTATAAAACATAATTAGAATCTAAGTTTACTTCCAACTTGGTAACAAACATATGATGGTAGTGCCATCTAGTATTGGGAGGACTATAGTATTAATGTAACATTGTGTCAATAAAAAGTTTCAATAAAGAGATAGAAGACATTTTCTTTACAACTTAATATTTAAAATAACTTTTTCGTTAAACTAGTTCAACACAATCTTATTGAATACTCTGTTTCATATAATATGACTTTATTACATTATAAATGTTAATTAAAAACACAGATTGACTTCCTAATAATGCCCTCTAGCGTAGAGTAGCTTATGCAATTTCAAATTTTCAATAACCATTTCCGATTCCAGATCTCTGACCAATTAAATAACAGGATACAATTTCAATGGCCTACTCACAAAGTCATCACGGCCATTCTGATACTTACTTCGTCCTCGAAGTAACAAAAATTTCTTATTCACATAATATTGTATCTACATATTAAACGGAGATATACTGTCACTTCTCTCACTAAGCTTACATTGCCTTCAGCAGTTCAAACTTACCATGTTGATCTGAGAACAATAACTTAAAAACTAACATTATGCATTGCTACTTCATGTAACAACGGTCAAGTGCTTTAACGACAATGACTGCGCCCCACACCTGCTGCGCATGAGATGGGCAACATAAAGCAAATGACTTCAGCAGTTCAACCATATTGATCTGAGAACAATAACTTAAAAACTAACATTATGCATTGCTACTTCATGTAACAACGGTCAAGTGCTTTAACGACAATGACTGCGCCCCACACCTGCTGCGCATGAGATGGGCAACATAAAGCAAATGACTTCAGCAGTTCAACCATATTGATCTGAGAACAATAACTTAAAAACTAACATTATGCATTGCTACTTCATGTAACAACGGTCAAGTGCTTTAACGACAATGACTGCGCCCCACACCTGCTGCGCATGAGATGGGCAACATAAAGCAAATGACTTCAGCAGTTCAGGCATCACTGAGAACAATAACTTAAAAACTAACATTATGCATTGCTACTTTATGTAACAACGGTCAAGTGCTTTAACGACAATGACTGCGCCCCACACCTGCTGCGCATGAGATGGGCAACATAAAGCAAATGACTTCAGCAGTTCAGTCTCAGTTTCTCAGTTCTCAATCTCAAATTCTCAGATCTCCATTTCTCAGATTCTCAGATCTCCATTTCTCAGATTCTCAGATCTCAATTTCTCAGATTCTCAGATCTCCATTTCTCAGATTCTCAGATCTCCATTTCTCAGATTCTTAGATCTCCATTTCTCAGGTCAACATTTCTATATTATTCCTAAATTATACAAATCTTACAGGATAAAATATTCTACAAATAATTATTTATTTAAATCATAACCACATTAGCATAAAAATAAGAAGTTAAAATAAGGCACATTTGTAACAATTTCAATAAAAAAATTAACTCTTAAGGACTAACGCCAGGAAAATAGAGACAGAAAAATAAAAATACATCAAGTTGCCAAAATTATGAAAAAAAGAAACTTATATCTTAGGGAATCAATTGTTTATTTGGTCCTCGTCCACCCACTCACCAGGCCATAGCCTCAACTTATATACTTGACAATAATTATGTTTTTTTTTTTAAGCTGCCTATTCCTTTAAGACTATACCTATCATGTGGTAGCAAAAAGCAGATATCTCATATGGTCCTTTAAACCTGGGACTGAGTTTATCGTGTCGCCTATGATCTTGATTAACATAAACTTTGTCACCGACCTGTAATGTTCCTTCTGACGGTATCAATTCGATTTTTAAACTTATTAGCCTGGCTAAGCTCATAAGTTATTTTATGGTCATCCAGTACGTCCACATTTTGCTCAAATATTTACTTCATTTAGGTGTGACTGCACAAGGTATGTTTGTATTACAGCCAATAAGGAGACGGAGAGGGGTAAATCTAGTAGAGCTTTGAACAGTAGTATTGATTGATTGTTGTACCTTCCACAATCCGCTTGGCCAATCTGACAAACCATTGCATGTAAAATTTAACATATCAATCACAGTTGTAACATCGCTCTACCTGACCATTACTAGGGGTACCAGTGGCCACCATACGATATTCAATTTCTAGAAGGATTAAATTTGATTTGAACTAAAATTCGTTCCCCTATCAGCTATAACTTTTGAAGGAGTACCAAACAAGGTTAAAGTATCTCATAATGGGTATTAGTTCTTGGGAGTTTTAAAATCTTAAAAGTTTTTAAAATGCAAAATTTTGTAAATCCATCCAAGATAAGAAGTATGTATTTGAATCCTTCAGATGTTTTTGAAAACGGTCCTGTGCAATCTAAATGAATTGTGTGAAAAGGGACAGGAGTCTTTCTATTGGATGCAGCAAACCTTGCTTGGTTCGTTCAATGCAGATCAAGCAATGTTTCAAGTATTTCTGAACAAATGCAAGCCATACGAGGGAACCAAAAAAGCTTTTCTAATGTTTTGTTTAATCTTATATGGCAATTTTCATCATGATATAGTTTTTAAAAGATTAAATCTTAATCCTTTAAGCACATGAAGTTAGGAACATTGGGTTGAACTTTGTAGTACTTACAATAAATCATTATTTTAAACATACGGGGCTCATCAAGTTCACCTCTAAACACTACTTATTAAGTTTTGACTCTCCATATCATTTTATTATGTGGTTTGTAACAGAGACAGAATTTTCAATCAATTACATTCGGAGTTATTTGTAGGAGTAAACTTAGAATTTGTGCATTGATGCAGAGTTTTGCTTAAGTTTTCGATGGGATTACAGCTCAAAAAGCAACATGACTAATGAATCTCCCTTTTTGTACATAACATCAAAATTAAAATCTTGCATGTCCACCAACGAGTTAGTCTAGAAATATTTTTTTTTATTCATGGTAACTTTTATAGAAAGAAAAAATATTTATTTGCGCAAATATAGGTATTACAGAAGTTGTTTTATGTATTTAAAGTCCGCCATATTTACCTCAGTAAGGTATGCAAATATTGTCTGAATTGAAATTAATTAAAAATTAATTGAAAAGAAATAAAAATACACTTAAATCTACCTATATAACTTTTTGACTTTAATCTAAATAACAAATTTATTTATTATGTTTACAAACCATGTTATTTATTTTGTAGTTATGAATTTATTTAGACGGTGTTTTTTTTTTCTACATATAGTATTACAATCAGTAAAAATTTGAAACTGAATACCTAACAAACCCTAAAATGCTTCAATGCACTATATATTGCCAATGTTTCTAAATCATATGAACAATAATTAGATCTCTTGCTAAAGTAAGCAACTGACCTTATTTGTATTTATTATTTGTATTAGTATAGCTCCATAGCCTAATGAACTAGCATCTTTATAGAACTCAGTAGATAGCATGGGGTCAAAAATAAAGGTTGTGATGATAGATATTTAATAATAACAATCAACACAGTTTCTAGCAGCATCCTGCTGAAATCTCCATTCCCATCTTAACAATTTTTAACAATTTTGTTACGGGGGCTGTTAGAGTTGCAAGACAAATGCAAATTTTCGAGAAGTAACTTGCAAGACCCATCAATTGCATCACTTGCTTTATATTTTTATGAATAGGGGAGTTGACTAAGGCAGATATTTTAATTTCACTGGGCCTAATACCTTCATATGATATAGATCTACTCAAATATTCTGTATTATCCATGAAGAACTTACATATTTTTTTAATGGAGCTAACCAATAGGGTTTATAGTAGAATATTTCATTCTTTTGTAACCATAAGTTTAGTTCACCAGTTGTAACTAATTTAAAACAGAAGGATATTTTTGAAAAATAAATTTTATTTCATTTTGTAGATCCAAGTTAAGTGCTCTATTGTACAATTGTAATTCAATTAATTCTGAAGATGTAGATGCATTAATTTGTATGTTAGCATCTACAGCCTTTCTTACGAAAGTATGTTAGCATCTACAGCCTTTCTTACGAAACAACTACCTACAAAATCTTATTATTTCTACATCTGGAAACTTAATTTGCATTTCTACCTATAGGAAGTAAAGTTCTAAACAAATTCCTTCAAATAAAACTAGTGCAGTTATTACAGCAAACACATGTATATTATTTTTGTCCCATCCCATTTTGTTGATGTCATGGTCACTGATGAGGATTGTTTCATTTGGACACCTTTTTTTTTAAAGACAGCTTCTGTATGGACTACCTTTTTACAATAATTACTAAACCTAAACTGAAAATCACTGGGCTTAAACCTTTAGTTAGTGAACCGCAAGGCAAATTGATAATTTTTACTTTTACATTGGGACTGTACATGTCCAATTTGATTGCAGAACATATAAAACACTTATTTACATCACTTAGTTCCCACTGATAAGTCACTTAGTTCCCACTGATAGTTCACAATTATTTAAGGATAGTCTCTTCTTAATAGTAACAAAATGCTGGCTCCCAGGTCTCAACCAATTTAATGCAGAACCCTTGAGGGCCTTACCGGCTTTGGCCGCTGTCTTGATACTGCTCCATTGAAATTCACTGGCAAGAGACTCGATGCTGCTGCTGCACCAACTCACGGGACCATAATTTTTATTTGGATCGAACAATGGTAGTGCAACGTCGTCGTCTTTTGGGGATGACCGGACTGGTCATCGCATTGCCAACTGTCGCGAGTATTTCTTTTACAGCATCAAGGTCCATGCTGAAACATAAAGTAATTTTATTAAACTGTTTTAATTTAACTCGATCCCACTTCTGATGTCAGAAATTGGGCGTGTACCTACATCAAATGATATTTATTCTAAGCTAAAGTGAATTAGAATTACTCTTAAGGAGTAATTTTCAAAGGGATGTATTTATGTGTTTCTTAAAAGGCTAAAAGGATTAAGAAAATATTAAAGGAAAGAACAGGATCCGAACAACATGACAGTATTTATTATATATTGATCACAATGACAGATACTTTACTTTACTGCATTTCGTATTTAAAGTAACTAAAGTAGAACAAAATATATTACCCTTAGATTAGGGTTCTGTTTTATTGACAGAATAAATACAAATGGAATGATAATTATAAACATAATTAACATAATTTACATCTGATATAAACGTTATGTTATGACAAAATAACAAGGTAAATACTTAACTTTCATGACACTTAGTAGTTGTTCCTCCTGACTATTTTGTACACCATAATAATATTTCTTCTCTATCTCTATATTTTGTTTAATAAAGCAGGTGCAAGTATCAGTCCAGTTAATTACTTTTACGGCATAGAGCAAGTATCCACAACGATGATTGAATCTTTAATGTCCCCCTTCAGGGAGGCCATCACCTTTTTATATCCTTAGCTATTCTCAACGCAGCCCTTTTACCGAACCTAATATGGTAATGCTTTTACTTAATTTGGACCAATCATAAGCCAGAATACATTATATTCAAATAACACTGCAGCCTGTTGACATTAGTAATGTCTTATTCATAAAAACAGATTTAAAGTACGATAAGATATTATTATTCTTATATTTTCTAAATGAACTAGCTTGATTTAGTTTTTATCAACTGTTTTTACAAAAAAGGTAAATGCTCTATCCAATAATAGATGGTTGTCATAGTCAATGAAGTATGTTGACCAATCACAAAGCCGCATGGCCTAACAATATACCTTCTAAAAATATCTTACTTTCATATATTTAATGTAATTTATGTATGATATATTGAAACTAATGTTTTATTTTAAATAATTAATATTGATTCCTATTAAGGCTTAATTACTGTACTGAGTACAGAAATTACAATACATAAAAAATGTAAACAAAGCGATGGAGATGCCATCTCTTGTCGAATATCTGAATTTCCAAACAATGTCCTGCTGGCTAATTAAAATATCATTTAGAATCTATAAGCTAATTACAGTCTAATTGTTTGAATAAATAATAATATGTTTTAACATGTTGTAATATTATGTGTAAACAAATCCAATTAAATTATAAAACATAATTAGAATCTAAGTTTACTTCCAACTTGGTAACAAACATATGATGGTAGTGCCATCTAGTATTGGGAGGACTATAGTATTAATGTAACATTGTGTCAATAAAAAGTTTCAATAAAGAGATAGAAGACATTTTCTTTACAACTTAATATTTAAAATAACTTTTTCGTTAAACTAGTTCAACACAATCTTATTGAATACTCTGTTTCATATAATATGACTTTATTACATTATAAATGTTAATTAAAAACACAGATTGACTTCCTAATAATGCCCTCTAGCGTAGAGTAGCTTATGCAATTTCAAATTTCGTCGCTTACATAACAATACCGCGTAAGTCGAAAAATTGCCATTTTACGTTTTTTACATCATTGGATAGGTATTTTCGGCGCGCATCCAATGATGTTACACTCGAATTCAGCATTAGCCAATAGCAGTGGGTATTCGAGTTAAACTGGCACCGCACAAGTCGATGCCTGTCTTACAACCGCATAAGTCGTCAGTTCGCCATAGTAAACCTGAGTGAAGTGTTCCCGGATACGCAAATTCATCGATTATATTAAATATCGTGGATTGATTGACACGATTTATTAATTTTAATGTGTCTAAAAGGTAAGTGAACTCAATTGTTTATTATTTGCTATAGTAATTTAAGATTGTAACTGTTATAAACGACATAATTTATACCCTAATAGATCGGCGGTATTTTAGTGCAATATTCTATGACTCAGGCGGTATTATTAAACTACATTGTTTGGACTTGGGCGGAATTTCGAAAAAATTTTTTAGACTTACGTCAAGTCCGTACTATAAAAATCTATAGAAGAAAATCTATATTATGAGAAATTATTTTTACGTTTTGTTCATAAATGTTCACTAATACTTTAAACTAAATACTTACTTAATTTAATGTTTTTACAGCTTAACAAGATGGAAGAGGAAAGTCAGAAGCATGTAACAACTGCAGATTTAAAAATAAGGCGAGATGCTTTAATGGCGCAAAGAAATATAATTTTGAAAAGAAAAGAGACAGAAATGCTGGAAGAGGTAAAATCTAAACATACTAAACTTTGCTCCAAAACTTTAAATACTAATATACATGCATCTAATGAAATTATAATGAAGGGTAAACATCATGTTGTTGATAATTTTGCCTCAGTATCTTCCAAATCAAACGATGATATAGTTACACGGGCTGATACAATCATTCTAGATCAAATAGAATTTAATAATATTATGGAGAAAGAAAATAACACAAACGTAATGAACATTCGTAACGTACAAATTTTAGAACTAGAAGATTCATCTTATAATTTTGTAAATAAGAATAACAGTCCTATGGTGGATACTTTAACCGGTGAGTTTTTATTAAATACTACATCCAGCAACATATTACTGACAGAAACTAATTTAGTTGTTGAGGACTCAATAATAGCCACAGAAAATGTTCATCGTGTATTCGATTCCACTGTTGTTATTCTCACTGCAGAGGTAAGCCCTGGACACGAAGCATTTAATACTGTTTTTGAGATGACTAATGTTCAACCTGAGGAGTTTACTGTCATTGAGACAACTAACAATCAACATGAAATGTTGGCTGATAAAACATCAAACACCCAACACGAAATGATGAATGATGTTGAGACATCTAAAACCCAAGAACGAGAAGAACAGACTATTGGTGAAACGGAAAATAGCGGATCTATTGAAATGAATAATTCAATAACTTCTAACACACCTAACTTGGAAATTTATCATGGAAATTTATTAATGAATAGAAAAAAGCAAAACAAAGCTAATAAGGAACCTTAAAAGTGGAAGAAGAACTTGAACAAGGATTTAAGAATGAAAGGAGAGGCTTATTTGGGTTATAGACCCTTGCTTCAACGTCCCAACCTTAGCAATGTCATACCCCTAGATGCCCTTCCCAAGCTGTATGTTTCAAAATTACCAATTTCATGGCAAAAATACAAGGATTTACAAGATTTAAAAGCAGTGCTACCATCTGACTGCCACTCATTTTATGATAGCATTCCATTTACTGATTGATTTCATTCTAAGGTTCAAATGATAGATGATTCAGATTAATAAATGATTATTGTAATTTTGGAAACACAACAATACATTCCTTTCCTTCCTACTATATTTAAGACAAAACTATGTGATTAACGTGTTCAACAGAGGAGACTGAATACTTTCGATAGAAAACAATTATTAGCTTTAGCAGAGAAGTTATTTTTATTTTGTTTTTTGCTGACATGGGCAATGTTATGTTTATACTTTAATATTTGTTTTTTATTTTATTTATTTATTTAAGGTCAAGCTAAGTCTCCTAAAAACCAGATCATACCCAAAGACTAAATAACTATAATCTATAATCTGGTATGGTGTGATAGAACTACAACTAAGCAAAGTTAGTAAAATACTAACTTTGCTAAAATTGTTATTTTTTTCAATATTTTCTACT